>JBBIWI010000010.1:5000000-6250000 GCA_038048805.1 Hipparchia sbordonii | reverse complement strand
CATGGTCATTGTTTAACTATTGTGTCTGTTGTCTCGACTCTCGACAGGGAAATTGTTAAGTAGAAGAAAGTGTTAGACAATACTAACACTTATACTTAATGATAAAAAATATCAACACCACTAGAATAATTTATAGTTTTACTTTATATATCTAGTATCCACTCGATCTGAACTATTCAGTATTGATACAACAATAAAGTGCCCATAAATTTCCGATACTTTCATTTCTTATTTATTCGATGCAATACGTTTCAATAAAATTAAAGCAGTATCGAGCGGAGGTAAGGGTTAGCGCAGGTCGTAATGTTTTCATATTTTCCTTTCCAATGATCACGGAGCCTTCAATAAAGGTTCAAAGAAATAATCCCGCAATCCAATAAAGATTTCTCTTCGACAGGCCTTAAGTGAAAACTTTTTTGCGATCCCCGAACAATATAAGTTTTATTCCTCCAAGTGGTATAAATTCCCAAACACAAAGTAGCTCTAACATCTTTATTGGTTTTCATAAAAAAGTCCCAGCTTAACGTATAGATTTTTGCTCGCCAATTGGGTGGGTTTTCCTTAAAATCTACCTTGCGCGTGACGTTGTTGCCTTCTGAGTTTTACACGTTTCATTGAAGGTCATTCTCGAACAGTTTATCGTTTAAATTGAAGTCAGTGAAGAGTACTGAATAGTGTAATGTTAAAACGTTATGTAGTGAGAAAGGAAATTTCTAAAATTGATTTGCTTTTTTCATAATATAAAGTTATTTTTCTCTCGATCGCTGTTACGGACTTTTTGCTTCAAAATAGCTCAATCCATCCACAACATGCCCCTAGTCTATTAGATTAATGTGATAAGCGATTATAGATTTAGAATAATTAGTATATACCTACTTACGTCAGTAATTGTGTGATCTAACGCTTACTTTCTTTGAAGATTTAAATAGGTACTTAAGTTTTGTAATATTAATACGTAGTAATTTTAATTAAGTCTATTACAAAAGCCTTTGTGTCTAAGGATGTGAATCTCATTAGTAGAGTATATGAACGGGCCTAAACGTACCTAATTTACCTATTAGATACTCGATGGAGGCATATTTGCTAATTAAAATTTAGTTTTTATTACCGAATCTTTTACGTTCATTATTATATTTTACTAGTTGATGCCCGCAGCTTCGCTCACGTGGATTTAGTTTTTAAAATCCCGCGGGAACTCTTTGATTTTCCGAGATACAAAGTAGCCTACGAAGCCTATACCACTCTCCCGGTCCTCAACTACCTATGCAAAAACTCACGTCAATCCGTTGCTTTGTTGCGGCGTGATTAAAGGACAAACCAACAAACAAACACACTTTCACATTTATAATATCAGTAAGGATTTCAGTATTGTTAATCTGTTTTTTAAAACAAGTAAAGCGCAAACATAAAAAGTAACAATTTTACAGTAGTGGAGATATCCTACAAGTAATAAAAGTAAATTAATTCCGCCGATATCGGCAAATTGGTGCGGACTTTTATCACAAATCGCAATATGTATTTTATAGGCGCCGTAAATCGAGGAGCGTGGCTTCTAACGTTTGCCTATGAGCTCTCCGACTTTTATGAGATTTGTCGTTAGAAATTTTATGTGATCGAGTACAGAGTGAAGCCCTTTGACCGATTTCATACTACTGACGATTTTTGATTACTAGCCTTATCCAAGAGGCAGTTATTGTTTGAAACGTTTTATAATACAACTAGCTTTTGCCCGCGACTTCGCTCACGTTAAGTTCGATTTTACCCCCTTAGGGGATGTACTTTCTAAAATCCATTCTTAGCTGATGCCTATGTCACAATAGCTATCTGTATGACTTTCAGCCCTATCCGTCTATTCGAGCTGTGCGTTGATAGATCAGTCAGTCAGTCAATCAGTCACCTTTTCCTTTTATATATTTATAAGATAGAAAATTCAACTCTTTAGTTTTTTTAGCTAATTTAAAAATAGCTTGAACTTCTCGTAGCGTATATACGACCTTAATAGATAAACCCTACCCTACTATTTAACGTTACGACTTACGATCGATATCCGTAATTTTATTTATGGAGCCCAAAGTTTCCACAGCGACTATCGATGATTCCGTCCTTTTGATTGTGTTTCTCTTATAAAGGACACAAAGCAATGGGGCTAATCGATATAACAGCCTTTAGTGTGTGTGTGTGTGAATACAAAAATGCATTGTAATAAACTCATGTATTTTATGTATACGAAAAATTTATTAAAATATATTTAGCTAGCTTTCGCGTGCGACTTTGTCTAGTTTTTGTCACTTTCCAGGTCTTCAACTATATACATGCAAAAAATCACGTTGATTGTTATTGCGTGATTGATGTTATTAACAAACTCCATACTTTCGCACTTTAATATTATTAAGGATGCAATGCGTAGGCTGTTAAATTTAATCTAATAAATATTTAAAAAGGTACAAAAATACACTCGGTATTTTTTGTTTTATAATAAACGGGTGGTTATTCCGAACACGTTCCAAAGGTGTATTTTTAAAGACGGCTTGCGATGGCCGACATTAGGGACGCCGCGAACGCGCCACCCCAAAAACTTTTTCGCCCGTACACCTTTTGATATTCAATATACTCCGGGACCTAAGCAATCCTTTGATGAGATGTTTTATGCAAAAAACGTTGAGCGCCTTCACCGGGGCGCGAATAAGCGTTCAAAAGTGAACGCATTAGTATTCCTGATCCCGGCCACCACGGCCTCCCCTCCAGGTTTGGGGGAATAAAAATCAATGTTTATTCCCGCTGGACGCGATTTGAATACTAATTATAAGCACAGCTAATTGGTTGTGTTTGTGTGAATGTGCAATCGTTTTTTAAATCGCCCGCTAACTGTCAAATCGAGTTTGTGGGTTTATTTTTTGTTTGTATGAATTTTTGTTTTTACTTATATATTAATACTCTAGAATTCAAATCAAAAGTTTGGTTTGATACCAGCTACGCGTAAGGTTTATCTTTGGCGTAGCACTTTAAATACCTTGTACCTACTGGCTATTCGAAAGCACTACGTAAAAGTTTATTTCATTAAAAAACTATTCTATTTCTATATTTTGCTATTTATGTAGGTAATACCTGCTTACTAGTTTTTGCCCGCGACTTCATGGAGTTAAGTTTTTAAAAATCCCGCGTGGATTAGGATCCATACATAGGTATTTTTCTGGGATAACAGGTAGTTTATGCCATTTTCCTAGTCCACAACTATACCCATGCAAAAATCCTGCGTGATTGACGGACAAGCAAACAAATACACTCTGCTCTCATTTAATATAAGTAAGGATTTATTTATCGAGACCAAGGCAATCCCCGCGTAAGTTTCCATTAGAATGTATGAAGTGAACTGTTTGTACCTGCTGCAATATTGCTTCATCGCTATTAAATGCCTTAAAGTAGGTGGGTCATTTTATAACAAGCACAGCTTATGTGAGGGTACTGCAAACTATAAATTACTTGCGAATTTCTCTTCAGTATATCGTATCACAACCGGGCTATAAATATCGTTCATTTTCGTCCAGTGGGCAATGCAAGTCGATGAACCCCGGGGCGGTACTTCGTCAGAGAAACTCTGAGATGCTCCAGGAAGAATATTCCAACCGTTAGAGAGAGGCCCGCTTGAATATATGGCGTCTGAGAATACGATAATTTAACCACCTTCACATATCATTTCATAGGAATCGCATCTCATGTTTATAGCAAAACTTGGAGTCGATGCACTTAGCGAAATGGGTTTCCGATACTTATAAAAGCTATATCGTACCGTATCGCTAAATATTACGTACTCGTATATGGTAAATATATTGCAAACTGCCGACCCAGTCATACATAAATTTGAATGTTAAATCACTTTACCTAAAGGGAGTTTCTTTGTTAATATTTGCAGTGGTAATAAAAAACCTACCTATAAGTGAATACGGTGTTTGACTATTGTAAAAATGTTGATATTCATCAGCAATGAAATAATCAAAAACGAAATGAAAATGTAAAAATAACATTTGTAACAACAGAAAATAAATCAGTCAAAAAACAAATAAGTTCATATGCTTTTTACTGCTTTCTATTACTGTTCTTAAGCATAAGCTGTTTACTGCGACTGAATCTGTCTTTTTCTAAAACGAATTTTTCTATGGAGAATGAACCTACTTGTTTGTGAGGTCACACGCGAATAGCACTCTTTGTCTAACAGGAAACTTTAAAGCTTTAAACCGAGATTAATAAAAAAATGGCGTTGTGTTATAATAATTAAAACTTTATTTTAAATATATAAAAAAATATCAGTCAAATACCCTATAGGAGGTTTTGCCACGTTGAATGTGCATAATGATGTTATCATATTGCTATCATATCCGCAGCGGCGAGTGGTGACTCGACCGTTGAGCCGACTGTGAATTTTAAATCGTATTTAATAGCCTCGTATTCCGCATGTGACGTCAAAGCTAGCTTAGAGTGCGCTATTTTGATTTCCCAGTTTTTGCCAAACTAACCGCCAATCCTTTACATAATATAACGTATATATTTTTTTAAAGAATATTAACCATGCTGAACTCTACTAATATTCGCCTCTCCCCTTCAAATAAACTTAAAGTTTGTGTTGGGAGAAGATATGACATAAGTACAACATGCAAGTGGGAACTTGCACTTTGGAACAACTGGAACTTTGCAACCTTTGGGCTATAGAGGTTCAATTCAATATTATAACAAGTTTCCTTTATTTTGCAGAGCATTGTAATTAGAGTTTGGAGAATGTTGTTTCAAACCTGTCTGTTTGCGATATGTTAACATAAATATTGTGTTCATTTGCTTACAAAGGCGCTCGTGATACTAAAGAGTCCCGGTGTTGACGTCGACTCGAGAAATTTAATTAACTTTGTTAACTTCTAAATACTCTTAACGTCTTTGATATCCTGGTACATTTGCATTGACAAACAGGGGCTGGTGCGTATGACAGTCGCTGTCAAACTTTCATTAGGGCCCGCGTCGACGGTAGAGCTAAAGTTGTGTGGAAACAGTGATTTAGGCGCGATAAAACAAGTGGAATGAAGCGAGACGTGCCCGCATTGCGGGGCATCATACGCTCATTTCTCATTGTCTGGCGGCACCTCGAGCCTCGCTACAACTTTGCAGCGGTACCCGCCGATGCCGGTGCAGTTTAATGCATATTATAGCGCGGTAAGTACTCGAAATGGGCTAAGCGGCGAAGCAATATTGCGGCAAGCAAACTCTTTATTGAAAGAGTAAACTGTCCTTTTTCACGAGACGCCTCGGGCTCTTTGTGATTTCGCTCAACTTATTCGGCACTCGGATGTAAATAATAGTGAACTGTAGTGTAATTTCGGGATTTATTCTTTTTCCCCTTTGATGCGGTGCGAATGCCCGAAACCATTTACAGTTAACAACTGTTTCGGACGCGGAAGTGGCGGTTGCATTTAAACAATACCGAAACTCTTTATTGCGACCCAGTTTGTTTCAGCGAGCTTCGTAATCAAGAGTTGTTACCGCAGCCGCAACGTGTTAATGCTTTCCAAAGGTCTATAGTTCGACTATCGAGCGCGGAAACAAAGTTACATTATGCAGATTAAGTTGGAGTAATTATTACGGTACGTGGCTAGAGCACGGGAGGGGACGTCAAAGGTAACGCTTAAACAATTTAATATTCCACACGAGCATTTCAAACGCCAACTCGAACGTAGCTCTCCTTTCGCAAAAGTTGTTCCGTAAACGAACTCCCCTTCGTTAGATATCTACGTGAGTTTAATCCATTCTGCAGTCTCACGGCAGGGCCGGTCGGTCGGGAGCGATTTTCGTGGAAAATTGGTGAAAATTACAACAACATACGCGAAAATTACCACTCGGAGGTGTTGTTTAGACCGGTGGTTCGAATTTATATGGCGGTGAAAATGTGACGTGAGGTCTGCGGTGTGCGTCGACTTGCGGGCGGTACATTGCGCCAAACGACTACGAAAATGTGGTTATGTACACCGAAACGTACGCTGCAATCGCAGCTCTGTTTGCCGGCATTACGTGCACTCACATCGCGAAATTGTTTGTTTGGAAATTATCACAATGAAGTGTTCAAGTACATAATTATAGTTTATCGTACACACAATATACGATTAAACGGATTTACCACAAATAATATTATCTTTTAAAACGTAAGTAAAAATACAGGTATAAATAAACATATTATACATAGAAAGATATACAATAATATCTTGTGATTAATAATAGTATGGATAACATTTAAAGTATTAATCTCTTCTTACATACTTCTCTTTGTGCACCCTTATAACAACGTGATGTAACGTCGCAAGTCCAAAGGTAGCCTGGGAGAAAACGCTTTAGCATTAAATTCGTTTTTTATACTACGTGGTGCAATAAAGTGTATAAAAAAAAATTGAAGGTTACTGATTTGATATCATATAGGTATCCAGACGCGTAGCTTAAATCGGTCGTTTGCCTGACTATGATAGGTACAAGGGTAGGAACGACATCGCTATACAATCTGGCTTTTATTTTGGGGAAAAATGTATTTTCCGTCTATCGGATTTTATTTAATGAACGAGTGAACGCTCACGCTTCTCTTTACAATAAGAATTACAAGATTGCAAAACAACACGCAGGTAAGAAAGGAGCACCGCACAAGACTGAAACGCTTTTTAAAGCGCCGAAAGAGAAATTCTCTCTTTGTTATGCCGGAAAATACCAAAACAGAATGTTCAGGCATACAGCTTAAAAGCTTTAGTGCAAGCTTTTAAAAGTTAATAAATTGAGAGTTGACAAAAAGCGTTAAAGAGTAGGTGTTGCACACGCTATTTGGCTACAAACAATGAACGTATATAATCGGTTTTTCGTGTTTTGAGCTAAATCCCCTGTTTCGTTGCTGAATGCATGTGAGAGGTGGTACAGGGTCGGCATTCGGGAGTCCAAATGTCCAGCCGTCACGGACGAGACGAATTATGGCCTTTGTGGCACTTTCGCCGCTACTTTTTAATTTCCCCGCGCGCAGGCATTTTTTAATTCGTGCGCGCCTTTATGAAATTTTATGTCCTCCCGCGATTGTTCTCGGTGTCGTCCTAGGTTTGGGCGCGGTGATTGTTCTCACAGCCGGGTCAATAATTTATTTTTAACGCTGACACTTCTGCTTTGGGGTCATTTTATGAAAAAAATTAAACGAATTTTTGGTCGCTTAAAAAAACATTGCTTATTCCAGCTCTAAACCTACCAGTTCTGCCCACTACTGGCTACGCGTCTAGTCTCTGAACCACTGAATACTAATTAAGTAGGTATATATTATAGTACTCACTGGTGCCGGCGTAGTAAACCGTGTAGTCGAGCTGGTGGCCCAACATATCCACTTTGAGTCGATCCACGACCAGGCGGGTGAAGAACAGGTCCCTCTTATAGTAGATGGGCTTCTCGTGTTCGTGAGAAACCGCACTGTCCATTAATGGATGAGATCTGTGAAAATAAAAAATGGTTTAGTTGTTTTAATTTAAGTCGATGATAAGATAGTCCTTGACTACTATCTCACGTGATGGTAAGTGACGATGTAGTCTAAGATAGTAGCGGGCTAACTTGGAACGGGTTTGGGTGTGTTCATTCAGCTCATACCCCTAATTCATCATTCAGTCATTTTTCAGTACGAAAATTGGACCTAAATTCTAACTTTGAACCACAGCTTGAACTTTAAACTAGATAGACTAGACTAGACGTATAGATATATAGACGTACTAGATGTATGCGACAACATATTTTATTACTTGCAATGTTTTGAACACTATAATACTCATTGTTCTTTAAACGTAACTAATTTATGTGTAGTCCGAGAGGGCGAAAATAAGCTTAAATTTTTATAAATTTCATTTTAAATGTTTACCTCTAAATTAATATTATTAGTAGTAGGCAAGAATAGGTACGTCGACAACAAAATATTAATAAAATTAGATCACGTTTAGAATTTTCAATTAGCAAGCAAAAGGGAGTGTCGCCGTCGGAAACAACATCGTGTTGACAACAATATCATAGTCTACATGTCACAGCCATGTGGGGAAGCAGATAAAAGCCTCCGACACGATAGAATCCTTCATTTAATTAAAATATTTCCATGTATTATTTTCACCCGACTGGTTCAGGTGAAGTGCTAAAGTCTCACGTTAAGTGTGGATTGTGTGAAAAATGTGAAAAAATAATTGAACTCCCTCGGCGTAAGAGCGCCAGATAATTAACAGGACGAGTCGAGTCGCTAGGTAAAAGTGTGGATGCCAATGATTTGCCGAACCGTTTTGAGACTAGTTCAAGTGGTCGTGTTTATTTGTAACTCTACTCTCTCGCTAGTGGTTAGCGCTATAAATTCAGACAATCAATGTTGATTGCGATTGTCACGCTTAGGCAATCATTTTTAGGCAATTGCACGGCTGGTCATAGTATCTGTGCACATGGCGTTGATGACGTCATATCGTCGCTCTAGTACGGTGTGAAATTAATACTGATGCAACGGGCTAGCGCGGGGAGGTGAAAGAGGAAACGGGGGGATGGACATCGCATTCCAGTGAGGTGCATATATAATTTGACCGGGTTGTAGTCGATATTATACGTGTTTGAAATGTTGACTTTTTTGCTATTGAGATAACTGAATGAACTCGTAGTTTGTTCAGAATAACAGTAACCGATTTAAAAATTAGTAAAAAGAATTATATTGCAAAACTTATGAATTTACGAAATACCTAGTACAATACTCAGCGCGCGTTGTCTAGTATTATTACTACTCCTAATTTAGAGTTAATGGAGTAGGTTCGGGAATTGATACAAACCTTATAAAATTGAGAACTGTATCAGGCAAGGATGAGGTGTCATTAACGCAGGTGCCAGGCCTCGGTTCTGGTACTCTGCTGCTGATGACGGGCAGCCAGGCCGAGCTGGACGTAGCCTGCTCCTTGAACTTCCCTTCAAACGCCTTCTGAATGTCCCCGATAGTGAACGTGCAGATGGCTGAACCCATCAAGCCAGTTGACGCCGTTGTGAATACACCGTAGAACCGGCTATCGTCTCCTGGTACTTTGTAGATGCTCTCTGTTGAAAAAAAAACATATTTTTATCTTCTGCTCACTGGAGTATGCAGTATACTATACTGGAATATACAGTGGGTATGCACTTGACCCTATCCTTAACAAGTACGCAGGTCACCTGATGTTAAGTGATTACCGCCGTCCATGAACATTTGTAGCACCAGAGGTAACACCAATGCGTTGCTGACTTTTCAGCAATTTGTTGGTCCACCCCTTGAATAACCCCATGTTGTGATTTAGTGGGAACTAAATCAAAACTCCAACATTTTAGAATCAAATCAAACTTCATAACGAGACATGCGTACACATTGAATATTCTACTGCTAAACTCATTAAATGATCAAATACCAACACAAATCCTAATCTGTGCATAGCTGTCAAAACTTCCACAAGTTGGCTGTTAAATTAATGTAATTGTGCTCCCAAACTTTGTATCTCCGTGTCACCAGACGTTGCCACAATATTAAACTATTTAGCTATACAATTATAATAATTATTATTATCAATGTACGCAGCAAATCGACGGCGCCTACGTAAATTATTCATCGAAACTGAAAAATATAGATTTTCTTTCATCAGCTTAATTGGCTTCTATTATGCTGAGTATGCTATATATTACATGCCGCTAAAGAAAAACAATCAAATCTAATTTTAAGGTTCCCTTAAAATATACGTAAGATTTGATTGAAATTGAGATAATGATTGTGATGAGGTCAGAGATAGTAAAAAGAAATAAATTGCTCTATGTATAAATTAAATTACTTACGCTTTTATTCTAGATGGTGTTATTCGGATTGTAAGATTTATTATTTCTTTGAAACTGACGATATAATTTATCGTATTTTATTGTGCCGTCATATGTTTTAATTTCTAGGATCGAAATATGACATGTTTGTTTTAATTTAATATTTGACGTTACCAATCTTCTTTAACTCTGTTCTCCGGTAAAGAAATGATTTCTGTAACATGAAAATAATACTCTTGCCTTTTCCGTAAACAAGCGTATTACAATAACAAAATGACGTTGGTTTTAGTAAACATCATAAATAAAGCTTGTATTTAATTTAGAAAAGGCGTAAAACGATGTTTTTTGGGAAAAGCAAGCACATAATTTACAAGCAAAACACGAAAGAGTTGTCAAACGAAACCCCCACGCGTGCCGACTATAAATATATTACGCATGGCCATTTAAATACGACTATCGTACCTGTACGAAACACATGTCTAGTGTTTTCCTTGTAATTTAAACATTGGGCCAAACATCGAGATAATCACAAAAAATCTCGACTGCTCTAGGATAAACAAGGGCAAAATCAATAAATATATTAAGAACACATTGGATATATACGTGTGGTTTAAATTGGATTTAAATACATATATTTATTTGTTATCTTTATCGAATGAATTATTATTTTTTGGAACGAAGTTCCTTATCGCGCGTTGTGAAAGGGGGCTAGACGGAAAAAATTCTTACGAAAAGTTGTCACGACACTTTTTGCTATCGGCGTCGCATGTTTCTCTGTCTGTCTCTCTCTCTCTTATAGAAAGCAAGCCAGATATTTTCATTTCTATTTCGCATTGAACTTCGTTCCATCCGGGTGTCCCTTGACACCTCTCAAGTTTTTTGTAAGTAATTTATATATTAACTGGAGCCCAAATTATGCGCGGGATATTCAAAATCGTAAATCGTTTGAAAGATTTAATTATGACGTAAACAACATTTAAACAACAGCTGTTAGCCAATCTTTACATTCTGAAAAGTAACGTCAGCTAAACTGGTTTAAAAGAGCGGTAAAATGGAGACTGTTTCAGCCGTCCGAATTTATACTTAAAGTCCGACAGAAAGGTTTAATTTTATTTTACTATATATTTTTTATTATTATTGAAATGAGTTACATATTAATATAACTTTGAGTCATGAAAGCTTCTGGAAGAAGCCTTTTCCGTAGATTTAAATTGTCCTTGTGTACTTACCTATATGTTTTAGTTGTAGTACAGAATAAATAAATAAAATAAATCATTTTTCTATGCCATGATGATGTAAAGAATGAATTAAAAATATAAAAAATACATGATTCTACCCTATTAGAAGAATGAAGGAACGCGAACAATTTTTCTTTATTAATTAGGAGAACGCAACAAAATACATTTATAATTGCTTTGTTTTCCAGCCAAATGTGTACTGAAGGAATGCGGTAACGAGACGGAAGCTCAACTGCCGCAAGTTTGCCTACGGATCTAATCACGCTTAAATGTAAATGTACACACAGCAACACTTGAACGTACCTATTACGTGTTCATAAGTTATGCAGGAATGCAATGGGGGCGCGTGAAAAACCGTGGTGGAGCCGAAGCGGTAAACGTTAATATTATATGAGGCAGACGGAGTCCGTGCTCCGGAGAGGAATTGGCTAGACTTTTGTCGTTCTAAATCTTGCTATGCGCTATTGAATTTCGAAGTGAAATGTTTGCTACAGATTGACAGTGAATGTTTGCCTGTTTGGGATTAGGGTGAAGCTGCGCGAGTTAGTTGTCGGAGTTCGGTAAGTCAGTCTGGATACACAGAACCGTACTTACAAAGGGCAAGGAAAATTGCTACAATATTTAGCATTCACGTGAAAGTTTTGAGACGGCGGAACGAATGAGATTTTCGCTTTGTACTAGGGGATTTTTAAATAAAAGTTGGTAGGTAGACACCTCCTACATATGAATGATTTATTATTATAAGCATGGTGACATTGTGAGTATTATTTTAACATTAAAGGTGCTTATGACGTCATGTAAAGAAGAAGTACCTTTCATGTGTTCACTCTTCAGTAAAAATTAAGAATCAAAATTTTTATTGTGATGATAAGGTATGCAGACAAAGTTGGGCCGTGTATCGAAGTTTTAATTAAACCCATAACCTTAATCCGATTCTAAGTGGCATCGCTTGGTTGCACGTATATATACACTAGTTACAATATTACCAGAAGGTAATGTTGTAATTAGTCAACAGTGGCCGAAGCCTCCCGCCAGAAATTATAGAAATAGATATAAGAAAAGAAATAAAAAAAAAATTAAACCACCTTCAACTTTTTTCCCATTGACACCTTTCTTGTAGCTCGTATCCATGAGCCAGGCCATTACACGTAGTACTCTATATCATAAAAATCAGTGAAAACTACTGAACCGATTTAGGTGAAATCTTTACTCATCCCTAAGTTAAAGTAAATGTAAGCAAATAAAAACGAACGATCACAATTCGTTTATTAGTTTGGGAGAAATGCGAGGACAAACATTCATAGATACACCTATAAAGTTTTGTATATTAATTGTTTGGACGCCCTAATAGATTATATCATATTATGTGAATATATTTTGCAGTTCCAATAATACATACGTGTCGAATTGATTGTCTCCTTTTTTGAAGTCGGTTAAATAGTCCAAAACAAAATTCTAAGCTAAAAAAATATGAACACTAGCGATGAAACACTTACGTATTTCATAAAATTGTATGAGCTAAAAAATGTGAACACTATTTGCAATGAAGCACTTACGTATTTCATTAAAATAAAACGGGAATTCTCCGGGGATGCTGCAGTTGAGTCGCGCCTTCAAATAAGTGGCCCAATTCTGGCTGAGGATGTTCTTGCCGCCCGTGTCCCGCTTACAGACCCTGGCCACTCGTGAGTACACCGCCTTCCCACAGTTGATGTATTCAACGGCGGTCTCTCGGAAGAAAAAGAGCACGTATTCACCGACATCGAAGGATCCCACGAAGTTTGGTTCTAAAAAAGAAAAAAAAAAATTTTTACTATTAAGGAGAGTTTGATTTTAATTTTATTGCGCAAAAATTTAGTTAAGTTTGTATAGTGTAAAAGCTGCCTCAAAGAGCAAAGTGTCTTCAACCGTTATAGAAATACTAAGATACGTCAGTGGACTACTTCTTAATATATACGATACAAGATTTTTTTATTCCCGCGGGTAGGTACTCTCTTATTTTGCCGGGGTAAAAAGCCTATGTGTAATCTCAGACTATAACCCAAAGTCAAATTTCAGCCATATCGGTTCAGTCAGTCAGTGACTGAGTATCAAACATCCATCCATCCATGTATCCAAACTTTCGCGTTTATAATATTAACAGTTAGGAATAATAGGATTAGTAGGATTTTAAAGATTAAGGTTAGAGTAAAATTGCTCATTAGCCAAACTATTAGCAGCAGTTTCATTCGCTAATTAGCAGTATATAGTAGTGTATACTCATATTAATTAAAAAAAGTTAACTCTATGAACTCTACAAAAGCGATGAAAATTAAAATATAATTTTCGTGAAACAAAATTGGTTAATGTTTTTCACGCGATACAACCTCATCTGTTAGAGGCGAAATTAGGTAAGGCAAGTAAAATAAGCTGCAAAAGCTCATTACAATGAGTTAACGCACGCACCAAACTAGTTTTAATTTTAATAAATATTAAATGTAACCCAAAAGATTCGTCAGTGCCATTACATACAACTGCTAGCATTATATTATGGTTTAATTACGAACATAAATTTTATATATTCGAGGTGCGCGCGCGGGCGCGTTCCCATGTTAATACCATAGTATCAAATTGCTGTTATTCTCTGTGATATGCAATAAATAATAGATGAAGTCGTGTGTCAATTATGTCGTTCGTAGCTCACATTAATACGTGCCCATTTGTTGCGAACCGAAATGAAATCGACGCGTGTTAAGGATTAAAGGCGCACGATACTTCTATTCGTTTGTATTATATTGGGCACATTCAGGGCAGTTTTAACTGTGTCTGCTCACTTTTGCCCACTAAACTAATCAGTCTACGTCGTTGTCACCTCAAGTGTTAGTCGTCCATAGCTGGACGCAACATCAAGCATACACTATAAGTATATATATTCTACTTAATAAGAAGTGCATAGATACAATCATGCTTGAAGTTCTTAAATCTTAAGTCATGGCAGAATATGCCATGACTCAAGCATTGGAATGTTCTAAATGAATTCTCTCGTCAATCATATTATAGTACTTTAACACAGCGTACATATCAAATCTGATGAAAAATTATAATGTTCCATTAGGTATAATTAAAATAACCGTTTTTGCATTAAAGATATACCTATATGTCGTAGTTATAAATGTATTAATCTCAAGATCGAAGTTTCTGTTTCACGGTTACGAGTGTAATATGCCCAGAAATCGGATATTATTATGGGAGAAATATGACCTTATGAATACTGTCATACTATTGTTTCCTTAGATTACCGTTTAATAAGGCTTAGGGTGTCTTAAAATTTAATAAGGCTTTATTTTATGCTGCTTTAAATTATATTATGATCGCAATTATTAAGGCCGATAAACCCCGCTATTTGTTAATGAAAAGATATTCGGATATTAATATTTTAAAATAGAAAACAATGTTAAAGCGAAAAGTAGGTTTATTAAATGTTTTAGGTTTTCATTAATTATAATGAATAATATTTTATCTGTATGGTCAGGTTCTGATAAAAAATTTATTCATTTCATATTCATTATTGTTTGTCCGAGTTTGTTATAATTAACAAACTTGAAGAATTATTAACTATTGTAATTATTCAATAGGTACCTAAGAAATTATAAATTACCTATTAACTTTAATTAGTTTAAACAAAATAAACTAAAATTTAAATCAATTCTTGAATAAAAACATAATTTAAACTAAATAATAACTAAATATATATGCATAAAAATAATTGCTGTTCGTTAGTCTGGCTAAAATTCAAAAACGGCTTGACCGATTTGAATATTTTTTTGTTTTGTTTGCACCAATACGGTGGTGGTGAATCATTACTTCAGATTACTTTTAATAGATGGCAGGAGCGAAGCCGCGGCTATAACCTTTTAACTACGTATGAAATATTCGAAATTACAAGTCGTGTAACAAAATTTCGATTTGCGTAATAATTTTCAAAATTATGACCGTGTTTTGAAACAATAGCCGTAAATTAGGCTAGGTAAATTCTACACGCTTGATCAGTTACTAGAATAGCTTCAACACACAATGGCGTGCGTTACCACAAATACGAGTAAAATCGGTGGCATGCATTATTTAGTTAGATGAAACGGATTATGCTTGATTGCGCGATTGTTTTGGAATTGCTGCTTCATTAAAATATAATATTATTAAATATTGTCCTATAGTGGTAATTTTTTTTTTAGTTTGCGTCTATGATATCTACTAGGGATGAGTTGTGAGATATACTTACAAAACAAGCGAAAAATTTGTGACGAAGAGTATAACGTCATTGTCAAATGATATGACAAATTACGACAAATATCTGCCATTACGCGATTCATTTACTGCACGCTTGTAACATATTCACCTTACATATACAATATCATAGGTTTGCATCAATTTTTTTTTATTTTTTTTTATTATCACCATACAAATATATACAAATTTTTTTCTTATAAACATACGAGAAACCACTAAGGTTTAAATTGTATGCAATAAGTCCAATAATTGTAAGTGTTACGACTTGCGATGTGCGATGTACAGTGAGTGCTACGCTTTGCAACAAATAATTTTCAATACCCATTTCAAAATGCCAGTAGCCGAATTTTGATATTAGTTTTCAACATTTTCCTAAAATCTTCTTGTTTTTATACATTTTGCGTTTTGTTTATTTTGCAAATTGAACATTTTGCGTCTAGACGGTTTTGACATGTTTTCAACATAACTGTCAGAATTGTACTCCTCGATTACACGAAAATGGCTTGTGATGTTTTATTCAGAAAATGTAAAACTTGGAATTCTCAAACATAGCACAGCAAATGAAAGCTTTTACAATAAAAAATACCTCTCGAGAAAATTCTAGTCGAAAGTACAAGCCCATATAACTATTTTATCAAACTAATCTTACGATGAAAAGCACAATAAAGCACTGAATTTCATTTAAAACGAAATAACAAATTCCCATTTACTCGTACAGTAAAATTACCTTGTACCTAAATAAATAAATAAGGCAATAAACAAAGAAATCGAACCGAGGGCTAGGAAATACGAGGAATTATGGTTACTGGCACCAATATTAACGGGCAAAGATTGGGGGAACATTACAGCCCGTTAGAGCGAAAACAGTTTAATTTCCATTGTTTAACAAACAGCAATTCCACTCTAATTCGTTGTGCGATAATATGTAACAATTCTAATCATCACCTAAAACTGATTGCAGATCGGTAACGATTCATTGATTTAGGAATTCATCCAATCCAGCTTTCTAGGACAATGATTACGTTCATCAAGCTGTGTTACTAATACAATAGTGCGCGGAATATAAGTACAGATAATGTCTGTTACGAGAGTACCGCAAAATGATCTTATTTAGGGGTATATAGTAAAAAAACTCACTTCCAAAGCGAACTCATTCGTCAATTATGCCAATTAATAAGCTCAAATAAGGGATAATTTGAAATAATTGATAAAACAGAATAAGACAGAGAATGAGCTCCTATTTTGTATTAGGACGAGTGTCATCACCGTTCTAGCCTTTTTTACCTGATTGGCGAAGTGAGTTTATACGTTACTGATTGGCACTGACAGAGGTTCAAGGCGTGGTTTTTGTGTAAAACATCTATTATTATCGCAATTGGGGGTAAGATTGACTCGTGTGACCTGGCGGTAAACAGCATGACGCTCGCCTTATGTCATCATGCCCTTTTTCGCCACCGCTCAACTTGATGTTTCGCATCTGACAGATTTTTAAAATGTTCAAGCTTGAGGTTTGAGGTTTTATAGGTAATGTATAAATAGCTTAATTATTTTCAACTCACTGTCCAGCCATTTGGAGTCGTATTTCAAAGTCCGTTTAAAGGAGAACTCCCGCCGGCCCGTAGTCAAGTTATGCAGGTCGGTCCTGAAGATCACGGTGTCAGCTTTAGTGAACTCCGCGTTAGTTCCCGAGTACAGTGCGGGCAGGGAGCCCGGGTTGCCTCTCTCCACCCACAGGGCGGTCGAGTTGTCGGCCGGGTCGTAGGGACACTTCGCGACGCCCATGCCGATTCCTGGCACGTACTCGTGACGCGGCAGGTGCGTCAGGTTCGACTGCAACAAAACAACACAGCTTATTTTTAACTACCTGATATACTTGCGACTTCATCCGCATGGATTTAGTTTTATAAAACTCGTTGATTTTCGCTTATGCCACTCTCCAGGTCCTCAACTATTCGCATTCAAAAAATCACGTCGATTCGAAGTTCTGTTGCAGCGCGATTGAAAGACAAACCAACAACCACATTTTCCCATTTACAATATTAGTAAGGATATCCGACTACGACAAAGCCAAAAGAAAGAGTTAATTTAGTAGTCTATAGTTTGTATGCATGTACGACGTACGTGTCTTTTTAAGTATGTTGCATCCTAGCATCTAAACTACTGAGCCGATTTTGATGAATGATGTGTCAATCAATTCGTTATCCGGACGATATAGGCTATATTTTATATGACGTAAATCAATATGACGGATGTTATACTCGTATCCAATTTTTCGTAGTCGGTTTACAGTTTTTGAACTTTTTCTTGTTTCCACCCTAAAAATTCGCCTTCAGGACAAAGAAGTCATTAAAAACACCTCGACGAACATTCGCATCGATCGGAATATGAAGTGCGAGCCTCATTTCGTGCCTAAACGCTTAAATATTAATTTTTACACCCGACCACTTCGATTTTGTGCGCTATTAATCAAAGGCACTTGTAAAAAACATCACCTAACGAGTGGATTTATGCGTCTAGCGCGTTGCCCACCCCAGCTGGTCGTGCTCGAAAACACATCTGCGACTAATTTTTCCAAAAAGTCCACGTCCGTTTCACGTCGGAACGATTTATTGACCGAAACTTATTATTTAGAAGGAGCCTACACACTTTCGACAACGTACGGGCGTTTTCCAGCCGACTCCTCTATTAGTATAATGTGATGGGTGGCGGTACGGTTTTCGAAATTATCATAAAATTACTAAATGTAGCATAAACGTGGGGTGGGCAGCGAGGCCCGTCGCGGTGGATTGAGACTTTATGTAAATTTTAACGACGCTGCGACCATCGGAGGCACCTGTGACCCGTCTCCCCTTCCGCCCGTCTTTCGCCCGCGGCACCTGTCGAAAACCTATGTCGTTTTTATTTCAATAAGCCGAGGATTAAATTAGGCGTGCGAGACGTGCCCGCGACGGACGCCTCGGGCGAGGAAAGGGCGTCTTATTCTTCGCTCGCACCAGTTCCGCGCCGCAGCCCTATAAGTTGTCCGACAACATGTAAGCTGTGTTAACAAAGTCATCAAACCGGTGTCAAGGAACACAGCTTGTTAACTCAATTAGGCCGAAATGTTCGAAGATTAAATTACTAAATAAAATTTGATACAGCGGCGATTCTAGCACCGTAATTAGTTACAATGAAATAAATATTCGACGACCTCCGCAGCGCAGTGTTAAGCACTGTGATCTTAAAATGTTAGGTCTTAGGCACGATTCCCGGCGGCGACAATTTCGAAAATAGTTTCTAAAATGACTGATCTGGTTTAGTGGGAGGCTTTAGCCGCCAGTCACCACTCTTTCGTCACAGACATGCCGTCAAGCGAATGTGTTCCGGCATAATAGCTCGTAGAAACCGATTAGGGAAATACCAACCAACGCTACCTTCTTAAACTGAATTGTCATTTCATCTGGTGTGACTGCGATGTCAAGGGCTATAGAAACCACCACTTCGAAATACTTTTGATAGATGTTGGGAGCGAATCGGCGCGTAAAAGCTAGTTAAAAATAAAATAATAAACAATTATTTTATACTAGCTGAATCCCGTAACTTCGTGGGAAAGCACATGTACAGGATGAAAAGTATCCCAAGTATATCTTTAGAACCAATTCACCATTATTTTAAAATTAAGCTCGCGGTAAATTACTCGTAGTAGATTTTTTTTTTGTAAAAGCGTAGCGTCCTGTACAACGGCACATCATTATTTTCCCCATCTAAGTGAGCGTAAGTCCAGAGTAAACAACTCAATGAATCGGACGGAAGAGCCCCGGGGCTTCCTTGGAATAAGAAAGTTGTGGACAAACCGGCGACCTTCATTAGGCCTTTGCTTTGTTTGTTTACAAAATTAGCATCTTCAAGCTTCCAGAGGCGTTGTCCGTTGCGCCAATTATTACACATTGTGTGTAACTTCTCTGAAGGGATTTGCATCTTTTCAGGGCTGAAAATTATGAGTTCAAGACTCAACCCAGTTGTTATATACCCAATTATATGAATAGGGAGATTATGAAATTCAACTTTTATTTATTTTGTAACGAATATGCTTCTATCTTTTTTATCTGCATCCATCCATTCAACAGTAGTGATATTCTCTAAAATTAATTGCATCAGTGTAACGGTTACAAAGACCTTAGATTGCCATTAGATTGGCGAACCAGTAGTAGATTCATCTGACGATTCGAAAGCACTTTGTAAAAGTTTATTTGAATGAAAAATTATTCTATTCTATTCTATTGGTTTGGATTGGTATTCTCCTGCTATTGGTTAAAATAAATTGATGCAGCAAGAACGCGATAAATTCAGCCA
This sequence comes from Hipparchia sbordonii, assembly GCA_038048805.1. Classification (NCBI taxonomy): domain Eukaryota; kingdom Metazoa; phylum Arthropoda; class Insecta; order Lepidoptera; family Nymphalidae; genus Hipparchia; species Hipparchia sbordonii. The sequence goes on along the minus strand of JBBIWI010000010.1, from coordinate 6,230,327 downwards.
ATCATTTTTAGAGAATATCACTACGATTGCAATCAAGGCTTCAAGGTCATCCATTGTCATCGAATAAAGAAAATTTTTTTCTATTGATAAAATGTAATCGCTTGACTAAGATCTATCTCATATTCTGATTTTAATTGAACTATATACATAGCATTCAAAACAGTCTCTGCACAATATCGGAATTCGGAACATCGTATCGGAACGCATGTTGCTACTAATATACTTTTGCAGCAAAATATCATTTTGAGACGAGACGAAGTTTAAGTGTAACAAAAATGTATGAACAGGAAAATTTTCAGAATACAGTATTCTGTGTACCTATTGAGGAAAGCAAACTCAGGTGCGGTGATTTCCCATCGATTCTCCTTCGCGTTCAATCTGGCGTTGCCTTGAAGGATATAACCAAAGGCGTTGCAACACAAAATAATATATACTAGTATTAATATGGAGGTTGTCTGAGCACCGAATAGGAATATATGCTTATTGCCTACACTTGACAACATCTTAGTGTTCTAGTACCGACGTACACTTAATTAGTGATAGGATCTGACTAATTTGATTTTAATTATTCGAGATAGCTTTTGTTTTACTGCTTTTTATTTGTGGTTATTTACTGTACCTTTCTTTTGGTGTAGTCGGCTATAAAGGTATTGCTCTAACGTAGAACAAATTTTTTGGTTAGTCATACTAAGCTAGTTTTGTTAAGCTAAATGACTCAGGTCTCAATGAAGAGGTAGGTATTTTTTTTTAAAGAATATTAGCCAAGCTGAAGTTGACTAACATTCTCATATCTGCTCCAAATAAGCGGAAAGCTTATGTTAGGAGTGGTGCAAGACAATAGTGCAACGGGTGGGGCTCGAACCTGCGAACTTTTAGTTTTCAGATGCTTATTATTTTTAAATAAAAAAAAAAATAGAAAAAGCATATTATATTGAGATAGGTAAGAGTAGTTAATACAACTTAGAATTCCCGCCGGTTAGCGAAAGCTAACATTAAAGTAACTTAAGTCGGCATGTATCTCAAGTAAGCTTTAAGTTGTAAAGAGAAACAGACTATAAACTCATACGTAGTAAAAACTTTAAAGCGAACTCAGGTGCAAGGATCCTACATTCGATCCTCCTTCACGTCGAGTCGTACGTTTGCAATATATTGGTATTGAGGTTTACCAGCACACAGAATTTGTAGGTACCGGGTTGGCTTGAAACTCGAAGCTATAAATGACTCCTAGCTTTGTATGGATGCGCCTTTGTGTTTGAGAGTTGACGTTAACTTGACCATGTTTGAACCTGAATTAATCACATTTGAATATAAAAGCACCCTTGACTTGTAAGTCATAGATTTCTGAACTTTGGAAAGTTCAATGACTTTTTACTTTTGCAATTCGACTCGACCGACCTTTAAAAGTATTGAAGGCGAATAAGTGAAGACTTAAGTCAAGAAGTAAATAATAGTTTTTCATAATACTAGATGATGCACTTCATCTGTCGGAATTTTAGGTTAAATTTTTTTATATGCCATTTTTCTAGACTTTTCACACTATCTTGTGCCAGCTATAAGTCAACGGTTTCTAACAATGGGATCGTCCGTCTATCTAGTAGGGAACCTTCCATTCCATTCCATTCCTTGGAACCTCAACGTCTATCGGTTATTCGAAGCATATTCACCGCCCATTATTGCCACTTCAAATTGATCAAAGCAAAAATTGGATTTTATCAAAATTGTTCTTGTTAAGCCAAGTTTTAACCATAACAATATAATACAAAGTTGTGTGAGTTATAAAGAAGGTCTTCGGTTGTAAAGAGAAAGACTTCAAAACTTATGTACATCGTAAAAACTTGAGACTCCAGCATTAAAACGTAAAACAGGCGAACACAGGTGCACCGATGCTGAATATGATTTCTATTCACCGAGTCATCTGCCCGTATTATAAAACTTGAGATTGATACATTACGATTGTGGCAATATTTGTTGATTTATGTGGTGCTCCTTTACAGTGGCGTTTAGAAAATAGTGCTGCGATTATCGCTTTGATAGGATTCAATTTTCGAAATGCTGCAGACTGATAAATATATTTCCGCCACCGCTGCTGGCTGCTTGGCGTTAGCTATTTCAACCAATAGTGGCTCATTGCAGCTAAGCCATTAGGCAGCCAAGAACTCTTTTGGCTGGATAAAATGTCGTAGCTTGACTTTCGCAAAGAGTGCGCTTTTCATTGCATTTCGTCAATAAGAAAATAAAAAGTACTCAATCTCACCCGTGCAAAATTGTATGAGTCGGCTAGATGAAAAAATATTAATTTTCGCGGCTTGTAACATTTTCCAAAGGTAATAATCGAAATTATGTGTAGATATGCGTACATTATGACATCATTATGCCCCATTTATTGTGAAGGGAGGAACTTTCGTGTACACAAAGGACCTTTAAATTGCAGGATGCCGCGGGTGAAGTTTCGGTAACAGTGTCACTATCAAATAATGAGATCGACACAAACTTTTGCCATAAAATATGAACATGATTATTCAATAATACTTGTACCAAAGTGCTATAGGTAAATGTCGATAAAAGAAATAGTATACGTAGACTAATGCCCGTTTTCATCAACCATGCCTTAACGATTTGTGTTTACTTTAAGTAAATAGCCATTGGTAGAAAAACCTTCCGATACACGTACCGATAATGTACGATTGCTCAATAAATTTTAATCTCAAGAGCATTTATAGCTCTTACAATTGCCATCACAAAACAGTACAGCGATAGTAATGCAAACGGTATTGGCTCAATAGCGAATGGGATAGATATTGCACCTGTGCTCTCAGACAGAATGTCTTCTGGAATATGAATTTGGATTCTGCTTACATATATCGGTCGAAGAAGTTGATTGTATCTACAAAGGCTTTTTTATGATGATATGAGGGCTGTGGTGTTAAAGTGGGGTCTCGGGTTCGTTTCTGAGCGGGGAAATGGTAGTTCATAATTTCTGAAATGTCTCTGGTCTGGCTGAGAGATTCTGGTCTTGGCTAGTTACGACCGTACCATCATAGACGAGCGTTGCGACCAAGGACTTAGCGTTCTGGCACGATGACGTGTAGAGGTCAAGTTAGTCTGATAATATTTTATCATCATCTTATCGTCATCTTGGATCGTCACTTACTATCAGGTGACATCCCAGTCAAGGGTTATGTTGTCATCGAATAAAAAAACGCTTTCGAACGATTGCACCTCTTTCTAAAGTAAAAGAAAATACAGGAAATATTTTGTTAAAACTTAAACTTATTACATGCATCCACCATCGTCAGAGGAACTTCACAAAATCTGTACATAACTAACTTTAAAAGCGAACATTAGGTTTGTCATAACCGATGTTCAGCAAAACTTCAATTTGCTGCGCTCCCGCAGAAACTTTTCCCCGTGTTTCGCATATCAACATTGCTAAGAACGGAGCATTTGGAGTAAGAAAACAACTGTACGAGCTCTCCCAAGCAAGTTTCCTTCATAAACTTGTGTTTGCTATCCACCTAGTGGAATCTTAATGAGAGAAAACGATAAAAATGTTCTAGTGTCTGAATGCTACTTTACAATGTCCGAACTCAAACACGGCAGCCAATCTTCACAGATTCTTCAGAAATAATCATCTGTACCGGAGATATTATAGAGCACAAGTGTGTCAGCAACTTAACAACACGTACACATTCTATTCCGTCACTTTCATAGTCCAGTAGGATGAAATTTTTACATTAACAACTGGAGAGAGATCAGCCGCAAGATTGAAGGATCTTCGAGGTACGAAGGTGACATACCGTTAATTCCTGACTCCAGTCTAGTAGGTACTATGAACTTATCATGAAGGAATTACTGGATTTCCCATTGCACAGGTTTAAAAAATGCGTAAAGACACATTTGTTAAGTCGTGGTTATTACAAAGTTAGTGACTTTCTTAATGACAAAGTTGCATGAAATCAACCGGCTTGGCTTCTAGCTACCCACAAGATAGTATAATAAGTTATTACATTGTAATATTATGTAGCTATACATGAATATTGTAATATTTTTTATGAAAAGAGCAACTGCTGAGTTTCTTGCCGGCTCTTCATCAGAATCTGCATTCCGAACCGTTGTTCGAGTCATAACGTGACATAAGAGCTACAAGTTGGCCTACATCAAATAAATAATTTTGAATTTTTATTGACAGAAAAACCCAATACATTTTGTGGCCCGACCCGGGAATCGAACCCGGGACCTCATCTTCTCGAAGCAGCTATGTTATACGGAGTTTGTATAAAGTTTAATGGAGAGCGTTAAGTCGTGCACAAAAATACTCACGCGAGATAATCTGCATGGTGGCTGAATGCAGTACTATAGCTTATAAAGTGATTTTCCTAAGTGCACTTCACATGGCGCGGCGCGGCGGCTACACTCGTTATAATTGCGGTAATGACGGCCGCGTATGACACTAAGCAGCGTCGGATTGCCAATTGAGAGATAAAAATTGTTTGCACCTAGTTTTAATGCATAATTTGCACAAATAAAAAATAATTTTACGGCCTATTTATAGCGGAAAGGACTTAATTTTTTTTAGAATATATAAACTAACGCTTGACTGCGATCTCACTTGATGGTAAGTTGATGGTAAGAAGATTCAGCATAAGATGGTGCGCGCTTGCCTAGAGGTTGCCTATTCACTCTTGATTTAAAGATAGGTACTCAAGTTCTAGTTAGTTGGAAAAACGGAAGCTGGAAGGGCATTCTAAATTTTTGCGGTGCGTATTAGGAACGAGGAAACAAAGCGCTTAGTGCGGGATCGTGTAGTTTCGAAATCATAAAAATATCATCCAGCATCATTTGAAAGTAAGATCAAATTATAGAGTGGTCTAAAATGTACCTCTCCACATTTACTATAAAACTAAATACTAATACTATTTAACATACTAAAAATAAATAATAAACAATACATACCTATTATGTGTAAAAGTATTTTAAAAGTACATTTTTATATATAAATATATATAACTACTGCCTTTATCTGTCATAGCTATATACTATAGCGATCAAATTAAAATATTGTTTTCCAATAATATTCTTTAATATGTTTAATGTGTTATCAATAAAAGTATCAAAGGCTGTGATAACTGCAATTGTTTCGGATCAATTAATTAAATATTTCCTCGTATAACAGAACCGCACCTTTAATACTTTTATTTCACTCGTGACGAGCACAGATTCACCGATTTCAATTTAAATGGGAACAATCAATAAGCGGGGCTTATCGCATTTATTCGAACAAGATGAACGCGATGTGTTTTAAATCTGCTACCTATACAAATTATCCTATTATTGTGTGAACTGCAAACGCGTTTACACTAAATCGAGCCGACCGATTTCCAGACGCCGAAACATTTTCGGCATTTAAAGGAAATTTAAATGTCCTAAACGCCAATGGGCGTGCTATATTCTTTCATATCCTGTCAGGAACTGTCAGGAATAGCTTAGTGTGATATTTGTATACTAGAACCCAGTAGCGGCCTACTACTGTCGTGCACGTGTCTCCTTTCAGAATCAGAAGGGTTTAGACTATAGTCCACCACGCTGGTCAAGTTAGATTAGCAGACTACACACTTTTGAGAACATTAATTCTCAAGAATGCTTTAGAGCCTCAATAGCCCAACGGTTGCAGGTACGGGCTGAAAACTGAAAAGGTCGCAGGTTCGATCCTCACCCATTACACTATTATCATACAGTGGGGTTAGTATAAGATTTTACACGATTGATCGTAATAGTATACTATAACATTAGCGTCAAAGTAAAATGAACCATAACTGAATTGAGTTAGAGCTCAATTTCGTGTATGCATTCTTATACTTTTACGTATACGGATACGCTCTAAACTAAAATCGGTTGTACTGAATTTGTGACTTTAAAACAATACTTTTACTTACATACTTAGTTGTATAAATAAATACATAAACAAGCATACGATACTAGCTTCGTTCACATGGATTTAATTTTAAACATCCATAGGGACTCCTTGATTTTTCAGGATAAAAATAGCCTATTTTACGATCCAGGTCTTCAACTTTATGCATGCAAAAATGAAAATGATCCGTTGCTCTTTTGTGTTGCACGAATGACGAACCAACAAAGAAACACATTTTCGCATTTTTAATTTTTTATTGAAGTGTTAACCTACACTTAAAGGAAATAACCTAATAGATTAATAAATACATATCAAAAATTCCGAGGCCGGCGGGATTCAAACCCACATCTCTCGGGGAATCGCGCCCGAGTGTGTTAACCGTTACACCACGGCCGAACCACACGTCAGCCACGGAATTAGTGATATGTATCTACTTTTTCAATCAGTTTTATAGCAACTGTTAGCGACATCTAGTAGCGACACATTACAGTTGTCGATTACACTTTTGCATCTTAGTAGGGATGATTATTATCGCCGATAGAATATTCTGAGTGAACAGGAAAACTGTTTACCTACCTCTTTTTTGAAACTTGTGATAAAGCTATACTGTGAAGTGTGAACGAGCGCTAACGGTAACAAACGATACCTTTGTTTGTTTCAAATCACTTTCGTTTTATTGCTCGCATTGACTAATCTTTTTCAGCTAACGGCTGAATTTCATTGTTTTTATTCCCCCTTTATCAAGGACTTTGCTTTGTTTTTTGCCTGCGTTAGGTAATTGTAAAATACGGTTTAATACTTTTTAAAAGAGCATCACTTGTTAGGTCATTAAAAAGTTACAGAGTCATCTTTTAAATAGCTTCTTTATGAGACTTGGCTTTTAGATTCCGTTTTACCTAGGTACTATTATTATTTGGGTAACTTAGAATGAAAAGTGAATAGGTATCTTCTAGGCAAACGTGCTCCATCTTCATTTACAATCAGGTGTAATCCACGTCAAGCGCTAGTCTATAAATATGAAATTAAAAAAATTGTCTCCTCACAAAAGTTCCATCATTTTCTGTGAATGAGCATATCATCTATTTTTTTTTTATTTTTTATTTATACAACTTTATTGCATGAAAAAAAGAACAAAATACGTACTTAAATAAACAGTGTAACACAAAAGGTGACCTTATCACTAATAGTGATCTCTTCCAGGCAACCTGTATATTGCCATCTATATTGAGTACAGTGATAAATAATAATACAAAAACGACCGACGTTTCACTTGCCTTTATAAGTGTCATGGATTTAAAATGAAATTTTCCAATACATTTTTTAATAAAAACAGCATTCGATGTAGTTATTTGAAAAATGAAATTTTTATCACAGTTCGTACACGAGTAGGTATACCTACCTAAATAAAGAAAAACAATAAAAATCAAGCGCTCGGAATGCAATCGCGTCTGTCATTTGTTTCCAATACCCCTCCACTCGAAAACCGTCATTTGTAACAGAATAGATATAAATTGATGGCTGCAGTAAAGGAGCATACACATAGATCTACACAACAACAAGACTGTGTTAAGGCGCCAATTGTTTCTAATACGAAGCGGAGTGAACGAGTAAGTATAGTAGACAAAAGAATGATAGATGCTTTCACAATGCTTTGATAACTTTATCATCATCTCTCATCTTGTGGCTGGTTCATCGAATACTTTTCACTGAACCATTCCCGCTCCGTTTCAGGGAACAGGCACTCTTAAGATAAATTTAAATAATTATTTCAATCTTAGTCCTAATATAAATGTCAATTTTAGGAAAATCACCTATCAACAGGTATCCATTAGAAAGTAAAGCAACTGTCTGAATGAATACAGGAAGTATTACCAATATACCATTTATGCAAACCTCTTATCAGGATAAGAAATCATATTGGTAATCATACTGCTAAAATGAAGGACGGAAACGAGAAATAGCAGTATACCAACGGTAGGCAACTAAAATGACGGCAACATAATTGCAGCAAATTTTCGCCATGAAAAACATAAAAATATTGACCGATGCAAATTTCCATTTCCCGTAGGTTCTGTAAGTGGTCTGATGTTGAGGCTACGTCACCGTAACTGCCCTATCAATTGCGTACATGTGATTTCACTCAATTTTTGAAACTGACGCGCCCTTCCCCTCTTGAGGGAGTGAGCGCATTACTCAAACCACAGATTATATTGCAATATTTTAGCCTTACTGTTTCTAACGTCATTTCGTAATAAATTAGATAAATCGGGATATTAAAATTGAAATAGTCCGTCATCCAGCGAGAGTTATCGTTCAGTGCAACTTACTGATGCAGTAGTTGGGACTTGAGCCAGTTATATCCATCTCTAGATCAATTTTCTCATGTAACCTCTACGGTTTTGACTCTAGTTCCGCGCAAACTTCCTACGGGCTTTATTCATTAAGAATACACTTAAAACTTAAATTAATTAAAAAATAGATTTGAATCAAATTAAAATGTAATCCAAGTAGTAGTGGTGATTCCTATTTTCACTCACATTGTCGTCATATTTGTGATATCGAAATGACCATCTATTAATCTTTGGATACAGAAATTCCCAATATAAATTGCTTTTTTGAGGCTATTTAAATAATATTCTAGTAATAGCTATTATACTCAGCATTAATTCGACTAATTTCATCGAATATAATGAGAGTTTCGACGTTCATTTCAATATCAAAAGAAAAGTAGGCCGTAAGGCATAAAAAAATATGAGAAGAAAGTTTAATACTATAATTACTATAAAACGTTGATTCTAGGAATATTACATACTAAATATATTTAATGTTAAATACGTCTTTAGAGTTTTATTGAAGAAAAAAGTTAAGACAGACTAGTTACTTTGGAAAGGAGCACAGCGCTTCGCATTTAATTAAAAATAATTTCTTAATCTTTTTAAAAAGATTAATTAAAACAGAGGCGTCTGTAAGCACTATCTCTGTGTCGCCAGCCTGCTCTGTACAAAGGACGGCAAGTATCAACATTCACATTCAATGGCTGCTTCCCACAAACCTAATATATTTTCAATTTTCAACCGTCCCTACTCCGCTTTGGGTTTTCGACTTTTAATAGGATTTATCGTTTTAGACGAATTGTGTTTTCGTTTGGGCAGCAGTATTTTATGTAACTATTTCGTGAAGGTTTTTGTTACGTTTGAATGTGAGAATTGATTAAGACTCTATTGAGATCTTTTGGTCTAAATGTGGCCTATTAGTGTGTGGTTTGTATGTTTAGTTTTATATTAATAAAATTTTTATTAACATTAATTAACATTGATATTTAAATTAAATTTAGAAAAATAAATCGTAAACAAGAAAGAGATCTTATATCTCTTTCTTGTGGACATTTTCACTGTAGCTTCAGAGAATCGTCAAAGTAATTTATAGAGCAAAAAGCTTTAATTCCTCGCGACAAAGTAGAACTTTATTAAAGAAGCTTCTCTGACTTAAAAAGTGGACGCAATAATAATTCTTATGAGCTTTGACGTTTCGCAATCTAATGAAAATATAGAAAATGAAAACTCGACAGAGCGGGCAATATAATTATCGTTAAAATATACAAACTTACTTAGAAATGTTTGGTTTGACCTGCATTTTTCATTGTACTACCTTTTGTCCACGACTTCTACGTGGAGATAGGTTTTTAAAAATCCTGCGAGATTCCTCTGTATTTCCGAGATAAAAAGTAGCCTATATAAATCTTGAAGTCCTCATCTATGTATACCTGTGTAAACCCGGCGTTGCTGCGTGATTGAAGGGCGAACCAACGAGCAAACAATTTTATAATATTAGTAAGGATGTAGATAAATGCAAGAAGCGTTATTTGCTCTATCACACACGCCATTTACTCGGAGTGCGAAGGGTTCCGCTCAAAGAGTGCACTTTTACATCCGATAATACCCCTTTATCGTATTCATACTTTAAAACGAAAATTTGCAAAACGATCATAAAAACCGCCATACATTCGGCCTGATACGCGATAAAACGTGTGAAGGGTCAAAACGACCGTCAATACATCATAAAATTATATGAAAGTCAAGAGCAGGGAAAGTGAGAGGTGAACAGAGCACGGCAAATTTATTGCGGCCTGCTCTCGATACCTATTGTGGAGAGCTTTTTTATGAGTTTAAAAAAATAATTTCACGAAAAATGTTCGCAGTTAACGAAATGCATGAGGACTGGACTGGTCAAGACTCAAGTGCAGTCAAAATATTTTTTTATATTTTTTACACGAGATTTGTTATTGCATTACTTTAGTAAAATGTTCTTCAAAAGTACACAAACGTCTTGATGGTAGTAGAAAAATAAAATTAATATTATTTTCAAGGCCCAAGTTATGTGGCCAAAGTAATCAAACTTTAAAACGCGCACATAGTAAGCTTGTAAGTATGAAACGCTGTGACGTACACTATTCATTGGACGCACTTTTCCTAGTTTAGTCGAAAAAATTTAAATGGTTGTCTCACTTAAAACTAACAGCAGACTTGTATTTTATTTAGAAAAAAGATTTTTATTTTTAACTTAGGCAACATTCCAATATTTAATGTTATAAAGGCGAAAGTTTGTATGTGTGTGTAAGTTTGTTACTTTTCAACGCAAAAACTACTGGATGCTTTGGCTGAAACTTCAAATGGAGATATCCTGGATTTATACATAGGCTACTTTTTATCCCGCAAAATTCAGCAGTTCCCGCGGAAATCAAAAAACCTTAATCCACGCGAGCAATCAAGAGCGATTAAGTCGCGAGCATCACCTAGTAGGGAAATAATTAATTATGTTTTTAACATGTATTTAGCACTAAAACTTCGCGTACTATAAGTTACATCTATAAAATTTATTAAAAAAAATATATAATTTGTTGCGCCGTTTAATAACAAATAATACGAAATGGAAATATTCATTTTAAAAATGTTTACGCCCGAAAGACGTTCCCGTGATATATTGTCGCTGGATGCCGGCTTTACGGAGTCGTTCGGTTAGAAACTTCGACGTGGAGGAAAAATCTCCTTCCATCTTACGGCGTCATTTGGAATCAGCGTCCGTGAAATTTGTCGTGGTTGCCGGCGCGAAGCTACCGTGCAATGTACTCGATGCATTTGCACGACGAATGGTGGCATAAAAGGGACCCCCGTTAAAAACCACAGTTAAAAATGCACTATAAAAGGAAAATATCTGAATATTCTCCTTTCTTTCCATTTACGGAACACATGTGCGGATTCTTGAGAACTGTTGCGTCGCTGGCGTGCTTCCAAAGCTCGTGTTGGGATAACTTGAAGTGGTTCTAAAGACAATAATAGCCCCCGTTATGCTGTTGTGCCAAGATCGCCTCGCTCGGATACGGTCTTGAGTTAATGCTTGTGTACTGTACATTCAATTAAGGGAGTTTTGGTGCCAAGTGAATGGATATGTAAGATATGGGTTCTCAGTACCTCGGTGCAAGTGTTTAAGCTTTGTTTTTGCTTATTCTGTATGTAATGTTTTCAGATGTAACTATGATTATATTATGATATAAATATGATGATTTAAGCTTAAGTTTTACGAATTGTAGATAACTATTACACTGGCGTAGCAAAGTGCTACGATGCTATTTGTTATTTACACCAGTAGTTAGGGGTATGGGCTGTATGTACACTGCCACTTCTAAGTTAGCCCGCTACCATCTTAGACTGCATCGTCACTTACCATCAGGTGAGATTGCAGTCATGGACTATCTTGTCATCGAATAAAAAAATGTGAAAAAAAAGATACTGGCCGAATTGATAACCTCCTCCTTTATGGAAGTCGGTTAAAAACTGAATATTTCCGTGACTCCCCTGTGAAAATTAGATCGTTAAGTCACTTATATACATAACTAAAATAGTAATAGACAAAACTTACGTATAGCACCCAATCCTTAGGACTGTGAGCATTGGTTCCGCACACGTAAAGTCTGGACCCGTCGCCCATGGGCTGGATCACTCGCACGTGGTTTCGGCAGTCGAAATGCTATAACAAAAAACCCTATGAAGAACCAGAATATTCCAAAAAAACATACACAAAGAAAACTTAACTCAGACATCGCGGATATCAGTAGGGCAAACATGCGCGCCACGAGAAAATGTCTATACGTTTACTCGTGAGTCTCTATAGAGATTACGAGTAAATGTGTAGACAAAATTTTTTCGTGGCGCACATGTTAGCCCTACAGGTCATACTTAATATTGTTACGAAAGTTTGTTAATTTGTCCTTCAATCTTGCTGTAACTTGGTCATGTTGTCGACTTGACTTTTACGTGGATATAGTATAAAAACCTAGAGAGGCACATAAAATACGTTTTATCCCGGGAAAACAAAGGGTTTCCACGAGATTTTTACAAAACTTAACACAGCGGGGATAAAGTCACGGGCATACGTTAGTTCTCAATAATAACTAAACGAGAATATTTTTGGTGTAAAGTAAATAATATAATCAGGTTAAGAGCATACTTAAACTAAGTCATAATCCATTAAGCCAGCTAAAGTATCATTGTATATAAATCGGGATCGAGGTTAATTACCACATTTAATTCACTCATTCTCTTGCATTTCAATCAAAATTGGCGCAATACGGATAATTGGTTAGCCGATACGATAAATAAATGAACTGCAATGAAGGAATACATATTGGGTGCGTCGGAAATTTTATCGAAATAATAGTAGAACGAAAGTATGGTGAATGTGCGCCGTGATTATGTAAATTCACTCCCAACATAAATATTGAACAGGACATTAATATTCCGTACGACAGGAATATGTGATGACCGCTTTTAGTAAATAAAATGCAACCAAAATGAACGATTGCCCGTGTTTATTAGGTTTCGCTATAAATAATGATAAATTACTCGTACCATATTAATAGTAGTAGGTCTTTAGCTATTTCTCTGGAATGTCATTTGCTTTGCCTTACATATATAGATAGCAAAAGACATAATATTATTTCTGTTTTGTTTTTTTGGTGACCATGTTAATAAAATAGATCTTAAAGGAATTGATTCAGTTGCATTGATTCTTTATCTGGAAGAAGTGGTCTTGTAGTTAGTAGTTTGTTAATGTTTAATGATGGAATAAGAACGGTGATATTTTTTTAAATTTATTATTGTCCATATTTTGTTTCGCAAAATCTATCAAACAATACCACAATAGTTTGCAGGACGGTTTTCGTCGTGACGTAGAGAAAATTAGTTTCAATCTACCCTCGCACCGCAACCGCGTGGCCATCACACAATACTATACCACCGTAGCTCTCGAAAGTATAACGGGACAACTAACAATTCGCAAATTGTGTTTCTGTTTCATGACATATTGTACCAATTTAAACTTTGTTCCGAAACGATTTCATACAATGGACGTTTCCTATTCGTCGTAGGTACATTCAGTACATAACGAATACAACAATACAGTGCATTCAGATAAATGCTAAGTCGATTTAGTTTTTTTTTATAAAATGGCACATTTTTATAACGCAATATGACATAACATAAATTTCAATAAACGTGGAAGAATCTTGTGAATGTTTTAAAATAGGTACATATTATCTTATTCAAATAAAAATGTATACCCGTGTGAGCCCTTCAGGCATATAATAATAATGTAATAAATAAATGTGTGACATTCATGGTGATTCTAAAATTGATTAAATATAATATAAAAATAATATATTCCATCTTACAGATATGAAAACAAAAAACTTTAGTATTACAAATATATCTACTATATCTATTATATCCATTGTTTGATTAGGTATATCTACATGTTAGGTCACACGATTACGTCGTCATTATTTCAGAAAAATTTATCCCGAAATATCTGAAAAAAATTTAAAGTACAGAATGCACGTCTAAAGAGCACGTTCCTTTAACGGTTGCTTTACTTCAACGACGGTCTGAGGCAAAACGAGTTAGTAATATTTATTTCCATCTATCCAGTATTTGGTGAATTTTAAAATCTGCCGGAGTATGCGCACAATATAGACGGGACGGGTTTCAACGTGACGTAGAGAAAATTAGTTTCAATCTCTCGCCCGACCGCAATCGCCGGGCAACCGTCACACAATGGCTCTTGAAAATGTAATGAGTTAATACCCACACTTGGGAAATACCTATCTGCTTAACGTTTTACCGCTTTTACTATATAAATTACTTGAAACCTGAAAAGAATCCATGTAAAGTGATTGTTGTTTTTTTTTTGAATATATTTATGACAACGTTAATATAGGTAAATACTTTTGTACCAATCACTCATTTGCTAACACTGAATTTTTCAAAAAAATGCGCCTATAAGTTTCAAATGGGGTCAAATCTTAGTTGTGGTCAAATTCTAGTTAAAATCAAGAAAAACATTGTTGTAGTAAATGTGCGCAATGTGGAACAAAGTATCACATATAGGATACCTACCAGCTATCGTATTATTTATTAGGTGCAGGTAAAACTATGTAAAACCAAAATGAAACTAGTTTTAAAAACTTTCAGTCATAATTTGGCTAGAAATGTTAATTTTTAGGTCAAAGAAATATTATTCAACCAAGAACGTTACGTAACCCTTCGTGACAACCGAGAGAATTCGGAAAATAAGTTAAGTAGAAAACTGGCAAAAGTGTTTCAAACAACTGAATATTGCGGGAACAAAACCACGCAAAGTAAAAGGAACTACGGCAATAGTGCGGAAAGTAAGGCAATAGACCACATGCTACCACAACTCCAGCTATGAAGAAAGAAACTAAATTTGTTTTATTAGTATTATAGAGGGCTATAAAAAGGAAATATTCCCGAGTCTATCACCCTGATCGCGGGAAGAACGACTACTCGAAAGCTATAATCAAAGTTTCTCGCTGTAGACGAGCTTTTTCTTTCTCTAAACACGATGTTGTAACAAGAAAAAGGCTGGGAAAACGCCGACGGTGAAATTTTGCAAAGGCGGCCACAAGGTCCCACTTTGCCCTTTTAAGTTCATCGCTCCCGCTTTTTGTGCCGTTTGAGAAAAATTGCAAGGTAAATTACCGAAAATTTAGATTTTAAGATAAAAAAATTCGGTCACCCTATTACACCCTTTTATTTTTTTACGTTCCAGGATTTCTTAATAAACATTTCGTGTCTACAACCCTCACAACTTCAGGAAAAAGTATTTTTGTCTTTTATTCTGAACAAAAAAGGTCATTATCTTATTATGTAAAGCGGTTAAAATAACGTTTCTCCACTTGAAATGTCGATCTAAATTCGTAACGAAGTAGTAGAGCAGTTAGCAATGCAAATGAGAGCTTCGTATATCACTACCGAGAAGATACTTTGTGTTAAAAAAATAAGTACAACTCAGCACGAAAACCATTTGTTAGAAAAAAAACCGGGGAAAAGTAAAGCCGGCCGTAAATCTACTTACGTACAAAGTGGCGAATAATTAACGAAATGGACCAATCGAAAGCATTAGTTCCCGACGAAGTTATGCGAAAGCCCAGCTAAGTGCCGTTAAAAGAAACTTAGACGTGAGCCTGATTGTTCTCCTGCTTAATTCTGATTGTTTCCGAGCAAAACACTTCTGTTCACGTCAGTACAACGGATAAAACGTTCCAAGTGTATTAATCCTATAATTACTTTAGAACAATCTCTAGCAAAGTTACCTCTGTGTGGCGCAAGTTTTTACGAGAAAACAAAGAAAGAACTTTCCCTAATTGTTTATTTTCACGCGCCTATTGTGTGGAAAAAGTAAAGAGAAATTTCGATAAACTTCAGGGGCGTTCGAATAGCCGGAAAATGTATACCTTCTCCATAATATGTATTCCGCCATAGGTAGAAGGGTCTATGTGAGTACCTATGTTAACTCGTTACCTACTTCTCAAACCACTGTAGACTGTCGCAACTGGTGGCACTGTGAGATATTCCATCTTCAAATATGAAGAAATGTTTTTTATAGCAGCCGCAAGGCCGAATCCTAAGAACCAAATGTTGTCAAAAACGTTAAACTATCAAGGATGCAATGAGCAGGACTTGTGCAATGCACATGGATGGTATAAAACTTCCCAAAAACTTGTAACGTAAAATGTACATTAAACCGGTCATTCTCAGAGGTTGAAAAAGACTTGAAAAGCCGGTGAATGGATAGAGTAGAAAAAACATGAGGGGTTTAAAGGTTCGGATCTGGAAGGATTCTGCTTCAGAACGCCCTTGCTGAAGAAAACTTGACAAAGCCAAAGATCATCCGGGACTGCAGAGCTTTGATGGTGGTGCAAGGTATATTTATGGCCAGATTAGGGCAAATACACATTCTATTGCTGCCAATTCTATTGTGTATAATCATCTTAAAGTAAGAATATCTATTTCCACTGAAAAATCGTTAAAGGATGGATTTTACGATTTTGATTTTATTTAGTTAATAGTTAGTAGCACACAACCAAATTAGCATCAATTTTGTTATTGATCTTTTAAATTTATTAGAAGACCATATCAAACCATAATCATAACCATGGTTTGGCGCATTATATAGCAAAAGAATAATACTTTTTCTTTTAATGTCATGAAATTCGCGAAGTAACGGCTGATTCTATGCAATAATCATTTTACCTTAATTTAACACGTCGAAAAAATGTGCATTAACCATTAGTAAAAATGGCAAGAGAAAATACCCAATATGAGTATGAAGATAGATATTTTTTATAACATGTAAAAGTTATATGTATTAATTTACACGCAGATCGCAGATTATATTTATCGCGCTCTTGGAGCTTACATGACTTATGTATAACCCTTATTTGCCAAGAAATTTTAGGCACGACCTGTTAATGTTGGTACCACACATTTACTCATAATATATTAATTACCTCACCAAGCCTAATGGAAGTTGGCTATAAAGCAAATGTGAAACATTATACTGTAAATACTGTAATACGCTATCTATTTTTAATTTACTCTGTACAATACGGGTATGTTTTCGCGAAATTCACAAAACACAATTTCACAAAAAGGAATTTATAAGTAAAAATAGTCCTAAAGGTAAATATTTAATATCTCTAAAGATTTTTTTATAATGTTATAAGCTTGTTTTTGCTGCTAATTCGTCTGCGTGAATTCATGTCTTTTATTTATACGAATTCGAACCCTTATGAAATATGAAATTTATGATAAATATCCGAATAAAATACTCAAGGCAGTGAAGAGAATAACAAATTGACGTACACTTTAGTATTAATAAGTCCGAGGAACCGATGCCGGTTATGGTCCCAAGATGCTGGATCTCGCACCTTAAAGGGCGGTATTGGCAGACGTCCCTCTAGATAGACCGACGGCATCAGATGAGTAGCAGGGAACTGCTGGATACAAGTGGCACAAGACTGAGACACGTGGAAGTCCATATAAGAGACCTAGCTACGTCTATAGGTTGATATAGAAGAACATGAGTAACAACTAACAATATATTAAGTAGTAAGTACAAGTACCTACATAGGTATGACCTTTATTACCAGACTATAATTCACTCAAAAACAATGTTACGTGCTAAAGCTGACAATAAAGCGATTCGTATAAAATTGCCTCCATACTATAAAATACTAGTTATATCAATTACAAACGCAGCCCTGTGGGACCCTAAAGTAGGAGAAACCAGTCGAGCGCAGAAATCGCTCACGTCTTGGACATTATCGAATTAGTGAATCGTGTAGTGCCGTTAAGCTGACTTTACACGAGTGAGATTTACAGCTAGACAATTGATTGTACGGCAAAAATCGACGAGAATATTGTCAAGTTGCTCTTCAGACCACTAAGAAAATTTATTTGAAAGTGAATCAATGAATTGTGTAGTTCAGTTAAGCTTACTTTTTACGGATGAGGTTTACAGTGAGCGAACAAGCAATTAATTAATCTGCATAAATAGACAAGATATTAAGACGAAACTTTCATAAAGAGAAGTCAAATCTTAAAAGATCATTAATAACAATTAAGGTGTTTTTCAATTATCTTCTTCCGTTTTTTTTTAACCGATACAAGTTCAATGCTGGACATCATAGGTCTCTTGCTCGCACTTCCACATACCTTGGTTCCGCACCGTCTGTTATCAAAAGTATACAAGTAATTGTCGAAGTTCGTATATTACAATTTATTGGTTTTAGATACATCGATAGAAAATTATTCAAAACTATTTAAAGTTCGTGAAGTTTCACATAGATACACGCTACAAAGCATTTTAATAAAAATATTGACCACAAAAGGACAAAATAGATCTAACCGAACTCTACTAAATCCAAACAAACCCAATATACTTCAGCGATTCCACAAACCGAATTGTTGGCGTCCGCAAACCCGATATGCACGCATCATTAGCCTCACGATAAAATCGGGCCATGTAAACTCGGTCTAACTCCCACAATCACCCGATCTTCGGAGATGGGGTGTAACCGAGAAATAAAACAAATATTGCTTTTACGCGGCGATTGTAAATCAAAATTAACGGCCTTAATATAGCGAGCAGAACGTAGCTTTAAGCTCCCCGCTATGAAATATGCTTGCCTCCCGCCGCTCACAGTTAAAAATGGGATTAACCCTTGATGGAAATAGTGCTAGTTGTGTGCAATTTAGTGGAGAACAAAGGAGTTTCAATTGATTTAATGAGGCAATAATGGAACGTTCTCTTGCAGTGGGATAAGTTTATTATGGAGTTAGAGAAGAACTATATCTTTGCCTTTGAATGAAACGGAATACCTTATTCTTAAAACAATATAGTATTACTTGAAAAATGCTTTTAGAAACCGGCAATTCCGTATGCTTGATCTTAATCAGTATTTCTCCAGTTCACGGAGTTTTTTTCTGTACCCACTATTCATCTATCAACTTGTAAGTATTATAGTTTGTAAATAATAATATGCTTGAAATTTTATTGTTAATTGTATGTATTTTGCTCGCCTGTGACTTTATCCACGTGGAATAAGGGTTTAAACTTATTTTTGCAAAACAAAAAGTTATGTCATTCCCGTAAATCGATCCGTTGCCCTGTTGTTGCGTGCTTGAAGGACAAACCAACAAACAAACAAACTAATAAACCAGCAAACAAAACAATTTCACATTGGATTTCATTCGTAAAGAATATGCAGTTGACATGCAATAGATTGCCAGTTATTTGCAAGATTTGTAAAGCTAACTGTCTCATACATACTACCACTTACTTCTGACTTTCCTTTGGAAACACATTGTGCCACGTTGCTTGGCTCCAAATTGATAGAGTCCCTCTGCGAACAAAAGTTTGATTGATTTACAAGGAATGAAAATAATAATGTACTCGTACTAGAGACAATACTCCTATAAAGTCCTCCTCTTTTCGGAATTATGTGCGTTCTGCATGTCTGAGAATTACCAGTAATGTTCACAAAAGTCTGGTAATAATTCGCACATTACAGCCTGCTACAGTGGTGGGCTACTCCGAGAAGCCATATATATAGGCCCATACCGTTAAGATTTGGTAGTCTCGAACTAGGAGCCTACGCACTCTCTCTAGGCTCTTAAGCGCATCTACAGTTCGTGAATTTTGTTCGTTGCACAGCCTTAAAATTAAAAAAAAAAAAAAAACTGTCACTCATACTTACGTCGCAATGTGATGCGCTTATGTTGTTCATATTCAATCGGTATAGTCGGTCCCTGAAAAAGAAAAGATTTTTGTCAATCTTAGGTAAAAATATCATAAGGATTTTTTAACTAATAGAATATGATCATAGTATATATTATAATATAATATATATTAATATAGTGTATAGTATAATATATAATATAATCAGATAAAATCTAAATAAATATATTAGTCCGCCATAGTATGCTCAACTGTATCTAATCAGGCGACGGGGTCCAGATATACTGCTTAGTATAATCAATAATCATAATGAAGGGGGTTGTTAAGGGAGTTCGAAACTAGTCGGATAAGTTCCAGCACATATTGATGTGGGTTCTTGTAAATCTTTTTTACATGTTATGTTTGATGTTGTATCCGAATAGAAAATAAGTAACTACAACAAAAAATAAAAATAAATTCGGACTATAACTCGTACTTTTACGAAAGTCACTATTTACTGCCACCAATAAAAGACAAAAACATAAGTCGTAATCACAAACAATAGATTAGGTTATTGCCGAAAATGTCGATTCCTATACCGAAGTTTGAAGGTTGAAAACGCAATCAAATAGCTTTATGGCCGATAATGTAACATTATCTTCGGAAGGCGGTTCCGTTACACGCACTGTTGACCCTATAATAATAGCTCCTGTACTTTGTAACGTTCACAAAACGAACAATAACGAAGAAATTAGATGGTATATATTAGAAAAAAATATTCGTCACTCATAATGATTATTCTAAATGTTATGAACGCGGTTTTTTTTGGAAATATATTATCTTTTCGGACAGAAAGTTACATACTGCGTTTAACTGTGCCACAATGTGCCTTATCACTTATGTGAGATTTACTTGACTTGATTTTCGCTTCACGACTGCAAAGCGAAACTTTTATAGAGATACTAGCGGCCCGCTCCGGCTTCGAACGGGTATAAAATATATAGCCTATGTCATTCACTGTTAATTGATGTTATTATACATATAAATCTTCCTCTTCAATCACTCTATCTATTAAAAAAAACCGCATCAAAATCCATTGCGTAGTTTTAAAGATTTAAGCATACATAGGGACAGAGAAAGCGACTTTGTTTTATACTATGTAGTGATGTGATTAAACGGCCTGTAGGCGGTTAAAAGTAGGGTAGACTGGGTACGGTTGTAACAATTTCCCTTTGAACACCCACAGCATTGCCAATATTGCTATAAAATACTGTTATAGCACTTGATATGAAAGCCAGGTTATTTTTCTTTAAATTAATATCAAAAACACATGCACAGGTGAAATAATTTAGCAGATATGTATAATTTTATTGAGTGCATGCGATTGTTACAATCGACCCCATACCAGGGGCGGTTGTAACAGTGATGGGGGACAGTTGTAACAAGCAGAAATAATACAGAGTTGAAGTATTTAAACCAGCTTTATTATTAACTAGTATCACAACATCTTAAGCACATTTTTAACAGTTATTTAGGTAATTTTTTAGAGTAAAAATAAATTAACAAAAATAGATAATATTTCCGTTATAACTACTTCGGTACTCAACCAAACGAACATAATCTCTAATTATTATATAAAACAAAACTAAATAATCAATAAAATCTAAGTTTAAAATGAAATCAACAATTAAATTTATTTTTTGTAGAACTTTATTTTTTATAATTTGCCTCAAAGACGCCCCCAAGTTTTATTTCATCATAGGCGTTCTTGTACAACATCGCTTTACCTCTCGAAGTCTTTCTTACGCGTTTCCTAGGCATCTGCAATGCAAAAATATAGTAAAACTGATGTTACAACCGTACCCATGAAAATCGTTACAACCGTACCCACCAGCTATTTTGGCAATAAAACGGACACAGGCATGAGGCCTAATAACGTATATAAAAACAAACCAGCTCATTATAATCTCTAAAATACAACAATTGCATATATTAATACTCAAATATGAAAATTATATTAGTAGTCACGCTATATCGTGAAGAAATTCATCAAAAATACTTACTTTTGGTTGCCAAAACACAATAGGCCTTCGTATAAACGTTATAAGTGCGCAGAGTGCGACGCAACACTTTGAATCATGTTGGCACTTGAAATCCGCGGGTCTCTCTCCTTGTACCCCTTCCTGTGTTGTTTATAGTTTCGGAAATATTTGAGTTGTTTCAACCGTACTCCGTTACAACCGTACCCAGTCTACCCTACAGTCAAAGTAAGCTAGGTTTGTGAAAATCTGCACTGGGAGAGTACACCAGTGTAAACTTAGCTTTACTAACTATCTGTATTTCAAGGTAAAGGATAGCAAGTAGACGTAAACATATCAATAATACAACTTAGGGAAAATGATGAAAAAAACGAAACTTCTAGGGAAGAACAGACCACCGTTGAGTTCGATAGGGGTGATACGAGTATTTAATTTAAAAAAAATTTAACGATGTATAATGTCCGAACCGTGACAGCAGCGCAGACGCATGCAATCGTGGCCACTCAAACGTGAGATTAATTAATTTGCTATTTCCTGTGTTTTTATAACAATATGTGTATCAGAGTAGGTGTTAGAGAGTTCACCCCTAGTTAACGTGTCTGTTTGACCCCAAAATATTTTTGTCACTGAACAATAATTATAATATAGAATTCAGAACTCAATCAAGCAAATCTTGGCTCGACTAACTCCATTGAATAGCTCGTACACATTAATTTATTATTGTCATCTCTTGGAACTGATTAAAATAAATTCCGTCTCAGGATTAACTTAGTTGAATGGACTACAAAATTTGATTTTATCTTAAATTAATGGGTTTCATGATGAATATTATAAAAACTAATTGTATAATCCCTAGGTGATCTTTTGTTTTTTCGGGATAAAAGAAAGCCTACACTATTCAAGTCCGTTAAATACGAGTATACCCATGCAAAAAATAACGTCGATCCGTAGCTTCATTGCAGAGTGATTGAAAGAAAAACCAACAAACAAACAAACGTGGATTCAAGTTACAATACGCCATTCGTTATGCTCTAAGATTTTATGAATATTTCTTTCAAAATTTTATGGTACATTTTTTTCTTTTATTGAAATTGTTTCTTTAAATCACAGTTCGAATTCAAATAAACATAACATTCTCGCACAGTCACTCGTTATTTATATAAAACGTGAAATGCAAAACTTACATAGCGCCGACGTAGAGCGCGTCGCGTTTGGAATCCACAAAGAAGGTCCTGTAGTATAGAGTCCCACAGGAGAATTCCCGCACATGATCTGAAAAGAATGAAAAATTGCTATGAATTTCGTGTTGTAAAAATCTAGATATATTTTAAAACCTACTCTAAACTACATTTTTGTATCAATTTTGTACATTAACCTGAATGTATATGCGGTTTGAATAAATTTTGTATCTTTACTGATATTTTTATGTATTTATAGGGGCGGTTTTGTAAGAGACTTTTGTCCAGCAGTGGACATCTATCGATTGATAATGAATAAGAAGAAGACACCCTCGCGTACCGCTTTTAAGTAGTTTCCACTTTCACTTCCTTGGAACAGTGAAAAGGGATACAAATCACATCACACTAACATTGTAAAGGCAAAAGTTTGTATGTGTGTGTATGTATGTGTTTGTTCGTTAATCCTTCACGCCACAACAAATGAATCGATTTGGTTGAAATTTGAAATGGAGATAGCTTATGAGCTGGGTATGCCCAGGATTAACACATAGGCTACATTTTATCTCGGAAAATTAAAGAGTTCCCGCGGGAATCAAAAAATCTTAACTTCACGAGAAGTCGCGGGCATCATCTAGTTATCTAATAAAAAAACTAATAGTTACTTTTGAACAGATTGTGGAAGGGTACTTTAAAGGGAATTTGCGTGTTTCCCATCAACGAATTAGCATAAACGTTTTTAATACTGATCGAACTACATATAGTTTATTATCATGTGTTGCATTCAAAAACGCGATCTTGTTATGGCTTCTATATAATTCCGAGCAATTATTTCACGCTTATCTATTATTAAGGTGGGATAGGACACGTAAGGGACGAAGGTATGGGATCGAGTCACGCACCAAACACCCAGTAGTTTTACAACCAATACACATTTACGAAAAATCAACGGTATCTATATGGCAGACCAATGAGGTACAAATCGTAAAACGGACGTGATTCTATCGTCCGTGTACCTCCGAACAAATACACTTTTGTTATAAAATAATATAAGTACGTACCACGGTAAGGTCTAGTTTTTGATAAAACTATTAATGGCGTAATCTTTTATAAAAATTAAAATTAAAAAATAAAATTAAAGGTAAAATTCCCCAATAACCTTTTCTTTTTCTGCGATAAAAATTACCCAACCATTGTAACTTTTTAAGCCTTTACAATATACGACAATGGCATGTAAAATTAAATAAGGGTGTGATTTAAAATTGTAACACAAAATAGCCTTGACACACTGGTAAACCATACAGACAGGTGGAACACAGCATAATCTTACAAGATTTCCATTTTTCCATTATGAGGTACGGAACCGTAAAAAGTAAACACACCTATTTCATGCCTCGTAATACAAATTCAGAGGCAGCGCCTGTCTAACGGACGTCGTATTTAACCATGTAAAATAAATGTTACTTTGAATGTGACGCTGGAAAAACGCAAACATCTCGCTTCCCCGGTACCTACCGAGACTAGCCATCCGGAAGACATTTGAATGTGTTCGCTACTCACCTACTCGCGTCCGTCGCCAGCACCAGTATATGGAATACATTTTTCACGAAGCCAGCCGTCACTGTCTTTTGTACAGTACGTCTGCACTTTGTTGAATAAAGAAATTAAAGTCACACGTCCCATATTCTGCACGGTATCTTGTTTTTATTTTATTTTCCGTTACTACTTCGTGATAAAAGGCGTACGAGTATTTTGTACAAATTTCATTTTACTTTAAATTATAGTATGTATATATAATAGTGTGTGCCTGGAAGTGTGAGTAGATTAGAATAACAATCTACATGATCGCTAACTATGGGCCTAATAAAAAAGCACAAAATCAGCCGCGGGATACATACGGCGCAAGACCGCAGCGTGTAAGATTCCCGACATGAGACCCATGTCTAGCAGCGGACTTCTATCGGTTAATGTTGACAACGATTACATCATAAAACATCTTAAGCTATTATTGTCTATCCAAAGTATTACATTCTACTGACGCTTACGTAAACGTACAGAGATCTATAAAACAAAAGGATGATTAAATCAAGTTTGCAGCAGCGATACAAACTCCGCCAGTGACAATGTTTCGCTATAAAGAAACTTTAAATTGAAAACACTAGAAGGAGATCCGAGCACGTACAAAATCAGCCCTCTTGTTTTTTCAATGACTGCTTTTGTTCTGACGATTTTATGACCCTTTGTATCGAATTTATTTACTGCCTGCCTTCTTCCTGATTTTAGTTACACAATTTTATGGTATTTTTCACAGTTCCTCAAGGGTTGTTGTAACGTAGTTTTGTCTCAAGAAAATGATCTCGGTACTAAAGTATTTTTAAAGTTTCCATAAGCTTCTAGAACAATGCTTTTGTGATCGTTTTGTATGATTGCGCTTTTCAGTTTTACTTGTGGTTCATGCACGAGTAGGTAAGTTAAGAGCTTAGGATAATAAGTTGTTTTGAATTATTTCGACAGCTAAACACGTAAGTTATTAGCATTGCTATTTCTGAACGTACTATCAGGATGTTGTAATTTTTTAAATGTTTACGCTTTATAACTGCTGTAGGTAGTGTAGGTATTAAAATTTATTCAAGAAATCGATACATTTTCTTACTCTTATTCAAAGTATAATACAAGAATTCTGCATAAATATGCGATGAACCATATGGCAAAATTTTGATAAAAATTACGTCTACTACTTGCCAATTGACGTATTTTTAAGATAAGAACTTTGAAGCTCATGCATTACATTCACTTATTTTAAGATGGAATCAGAACTCAATTTATAGCAAAGTTTTAGAAACGATATGTATGAAATATAAAGTTTGATTTATGCAACAATGTTTCACCGAAAATCAAGTTCTGCTTACGGACCTACTCGTAACAATGTTTCACACTAAATGAAGTTTGAACACAACGTATTGGCAGGCAAGGAAATCGAGCAGTTGGGAATCAAGCTACGGTATTGCTGTAATGCCTCCGGGACAACGTTACCTTGTACTACAATCGATTTGCTTATGTGAGGTATCTGGCTGATACACAACTATATTATCGTCAATATTGTTGAGTAATTTTAAGAAGCAAATCTTGCCAGATGACCAAAATATAGGAAAAGTAAAAAATGTTCAGACAGAATCTTGCAGTGTAGTTCGACCGTATTCGATCAAGGCGGCTAGTATTCACAGAGATTAGCTTTCACTGTGGGATATATGACACATATCCCACAGTGAGTGAGGAAATAGTGCTGTTCCCTCTCTCTTATAAAGAGAGATACAGCACAGAACCGACTGCTTCATATGCTCTCCAAGGATGTGTTACAATCACTTCTGAACTCCGGGTTACTACTGAGTAACTTTAACTAATTTTAAATCTGACCCGTGAATCAAACATAAGACCTTGTCTGACAAACAAGACAGCTGAAATATTCCAACTGCTGCGTCTGCACATAATAGTCAGTTCAGTATTTATTGTAATAAAATAAAGGAATAAAGTATTGATGAAATGTACTAAACAACAAATAATTTTAAACAAATTACACAAATATTGCCTATGGGAATCTTAAAACATGTATAACCTGACAGCAGCAAGATTAGGTACTTTATTTAATCCCTAAATTGAATTGCATGCTAGCAAAAAAAAACCGTAATAAACAACGATAATCTAATACACCGAGTAAAAGCATTCTAGGAATTATTTTAAAAGTCAGACCAATATTTCAAAAGCTTTTACTTTTAAAGCTTCGTAATAAAGTCTGAAAAGCGTTTTAAGTTGCCGCCGCTCATGTGGGAATTGTTCTCTATATTTATATTATTGGAAAATGCAATCTGTCTGTCTGTCAGTTATTTGTAACATAATAATGCAGTCTGGATGTAAAGGTTCCAGTAAGTGGTTTGAAACAAGCGACTAGGTGGGAAAGGTCTATATTATGTAAACGCATAGGTACGTATGCACACCCATACATACGTAAGATAGTTATATATTTTTACCAGAATGTCAAAAGAGGGTAATGTTGCATACTGTATCTACATATGTGTTTTATTTATTAAGCAGTAAAATATGTAATAATAATAATACTTAATATAATACAAACGTAAATATCAAAAATAAAAAGACGTGTGGCACTCGGGGACTGCCGCGCTCAAGGCCCGCGATAGAAGCTAACCAATAGCTTAATAAAAGCTAAATATAAAAAATATTATCTAAACCACAGATCTAAACCACTTGAATGAGAAAAGTGCCCAGAAAGCTGGCTGCGTTACCCCGCTGCAGCATACTTATATGTATAATAATATGTTTTTTTTTTTTTTTTTTTTTTTAAATATATAGACTAACGCTTGGCCGCAATCACACCTGATGGTAAGTGAGGATGCGGCCTAAGATGGAACGCGCTTGCCTAGAAGATGCCTATTCACTCTTGATTTGAAGGTAACCAAATTATAGTTAGAGGGAAAAACGGAAGCCGGAAGGGCATTCCAAATCCTAGCGGTGCGTAACAGGAACGAAGACGCAAATCGCTTAGTGCGCGTTCTTGGGATTTCAACTACGTAGGGGTGCAGATCTCTTCTGTGCCTTGCGTTACGATGGTAAAATGGTGACGGCGGAACCAAGTTGAAAAGTTCCTGAGCACACTCTCCGAAATATATTCTGTAGAATACCGACAGACAGGCAACTTTTCGCCGATGATCCAAGCTTTGAAGTCTGGAGTTGACCAGCGTTTCGTCACCAATGAGTCTTCTGGCACGACGATCCACTGAATCCAATGCAGCAAGCTGGTACTTGGCAGAGCCATCCCACAAATGGCTGCAGTACTCCATGCACGATCGAACTTGAGCTTGGTACAAGGTAAGAAGCTGTTCCGGCGTGAAGTACCGCTTGACCTTGTTGAGGATGCCAAGTTTCTTTGCAGCATTTTTTGCCTTGGATTCAATGCATCGTCCGAAGTTAAGATTGGATGATATGTTAATGCCTAGAAGCTCAATACTGTCGGCAATCGGTACAGATACATTCCGGAAAGCCGGAGTCATTGGGAATGGACTCCGTTTGGCAGAAAATAGGCACGATTGCGTTTTGGAAGCATTAAATTTGACAAGATTAGCGTCACCCCAATCGGACACCCTACTCAAGGTCAAATTAATGCTTCCAACTAGAGCCTCTCTACGCTCAAGAGTCTCAGCTCCACTAGCACGAGGACTGGACAAGTATCTCTCCGTAACGGTGCTGTCATCTGCATACCCAAAGATACCGGGTTGCAGAAGGTCGTTAATGTGCAGCAGGAATAGCGTTGCGGAGAGAACTGATCCCTGAGGGACACCGGCGTTAGTCGCCATAAGATCAGATGAGGAGCCATCTAAGACTACTCGAAATGATCGCCCACTCAGGAAGTCTGATGTCCAGTCGCAAAAAGTGCTGGGTAACCCATAAGCTGGAAGCTTGCTTAAAAGGCTGTCATGCCATACCCGGTCGAAAGCCTTCGAGACATCGAGCGAGACTGCGAGTGCCTCCCCGTGCCTGTCGATGGCTTCGCCCCAGAAGTGTGTGGCATACACTAACAGATCACCTGTGGACCGGTTTCGGCGAAAACCGTACTGTTGGTCAGACAGGAGGTCATTATTCTCGAGGTATGCCAGGAGCCTATCGTTTAATACACGCTCCATACATTTACAAAGTATGGAGGTGATTGCGATGGGTCTGTAATTGGCCGGGTCGGCACGACTTCCCATGTATGTCCAATCCTTTGACATTATTGTACCTAATAGTTACCAGTTTCAGCTGAAAATAAAATAAATAAAAATAGCAGAAAATGGTGTCGCGTAACCATCTCATCAATATCCAGCAACTTTCATAATAATGGATTCAGTGGCAATGCATTTTTCATCATTCAATCTCTGCGGATTACAATAACTTCCTTTTATGTGATACACTATATTTTTGGCTTGTATTCACTTTATTTTTATGAATTCCCAGCTTTATGAACGAGCTCTTTGTCACGTAATTTATGAGAATAAATTGGCTATCAAAACAGGTACAATTTTGGCCTTAGCTTAATTTAGTGTTTTAAAACTGGAACCACGTGAAACCTCTATTATTCCACGTCCTCTCTTTTTCCAAGTCCCCAATTATACTTACTCGTGCAAAAAATCACGTCTATCCGTTGCTGAGTGATTGTAGGACAAACCAACTAACGAACACACTTTCGCATTTATAATATCAGTAACAGTAAGAATAATTTTTAGGTTGCAGATTTTTATGCAACTCAGCGAGATGATTATTTCATTAATTAATCTAAAAATAAAAATCAGGCAACAACTATAATTTTACACATTTAATCCAATTATTCCCCGTGTTTATATACTAAAACAAATCCATGTTGTTTCGTCACTTCAATCACTTAACCCTTATCTTGGTTTATTTTGAATTAACATAGCTTATTTATTTAATACTTTAACAAAGGCCTAGGTTCGTATAATTTGGGGCCAAGTTATCAAGATTCCAATGAGCCTTGTCGGCACGCAAACCGTTTAACTAGTGACAGGAAAACATAAGCAATGTTTTTGGAATGTTTTTCCTAAAGAGTATTTTATGCGCGGCAACTATTTTTAGGTAAAGTTTTTTTTTTAATTTAAGGAAAAGAACTAAAAATTCAAAGTCGCAATGTACCTCGTGCACTTGTGCACTATAATATCTCCCGCTCAGTTAGCTAATCTTTGCGGAGATTGGCCGCCGTGGCCGGATTCAGTCAGGAGGACATTACTACCCTTGCATCATCTCTGGTGGAACGACAGCTATTATTCTCGCTCCACTTTATTTGGTTCAAACATCTCCTAGCGATTATAACAGTAGATAAATAACTAGCCTGTTACCACGGTAGGAGAGCAAAGCGTTTACCAATAACGGTCAAATTAGATTTGTATCGGATAATCTCGTTTATCTTTTCCCGCAAGGATTCGCTGTATTGACCTCTCTATAGTTCTTTGTGCTAAGCTAACAAGATAAATAACTAAGGTCACGACTTACGGAGTATTGTTGTGTTTTGTTAGCTAATTTGTGTTACCTACATCCACGTCGTCAATATGTTTGCTTCTTAGCGATAAGGCCGCCATTTGTGCTCTCATTTATATAATTTATTTTAAGTTTATTTTATGTTTTTATGTTTCTATCTAATGTGGTGTACAATAAAGTGTATTCATTTCATTTAATTCATTTCATTTCATGTTTAGGGACAAGTGTAGGTGTTTTTTTTGCATAATTGACACTATTATACTGAGACAGCCTACACTTTTTAAAATAGGTAATTCTTAAGTTAAATTAGTTTAAACTGAATAGCTATTGGCCACTTCTGTACGTAATACACTACTGAGATATACTATACTAGGTATAGGTGAGACAGTATACTTTGTAATCGTTTATAAATAGTCAAAATGCAGAAGATTTTTATCCCCGGTATTAGATTTTGTATTAATTAAAAAGTTCCCTGACCCGTTGATAAATAATTAGGTACAGGTACTCGGTACTACATAATAATATATATCTGTGACCTCATTTTAATTTAATATTTTGGCGTTCCAACTTGTAAAACTTCGTGTTTCGTACCCAAATAGAGGTAATTGTTTTATCGCATGAGCTCGGTGGTCAAAGAGGGGAAGGGGGTTGGGGCCTCACAGCTGGACTGGAGGAAAGTTTAACAACGCACGTTCTGAGATGGTATCGTGTTAAATTATTTTGGTCAAGGATAGTTTCAAACTAACCCTGTTCTTACAATGTTGTTATTTGTCACATTGTAAGGGCGTACTGTAATGCCGTTGTAAGTAAGGACGTTATAACAGTGTTAACTTTAGTTACCAATGTAGTCACCAAATTAAAAATTTAAAGCGGTCTATATTATTTGAAGTCTAAAATATAGCTAAAAAACATTTTAAGTTTTTTATTAGAATAGTTTATTATGGTTTATCTTATTTAAGTTACAGTTTGAACCGATCCGTTTATAAC
Organism: Hipparchia sbordonii; assembly: GCA_038048805.1. Taxonomy (NCBI): domain Eukaryota; kingdom Metazoa; phylum Arthropoda; class Insecta; order Lepidoptera; family Nymphalidae; genus Hipparchia; species Hipparchia sbordonii. The sequence goes on along the minus strand of JBBIWI010000010.1, from coordinate 6,199,602 downwards.
GGTTATGGAGCGTACTGTAACCGTTATAAACATAAAGTGTGTTACATAAATGAGTTGGAGTGGTAAATAAAACGTAAAAACGTAAAAAAGTCTGTAAAAATTACATTCCACAAAATAACTCGTCGTAAAATATAATTTATCTCGAGATATTCTGATAATAATAAGCAATAGAGCCTTCAAAGTAAATATTCCTTTTGATGGATTACACAACGATTACGACCGGCAGGAAGCTTTTCTTTCTTTTGGCAATCGTTACGGTACCTAACGATAACGTTACACGGCCGTATAGATTAGATTAACCGCATACAATTGGCTTACAAGAAAATTTTCAATTTAAGAGGCAGTCGTAAAATATTGTTTGCATCTTTTACAAACAACTTAAACTGATGCGTATTTTACTACTACAAAATATACAAATATAATATATGTAAATACTAAGTTTGTAAATTTTGTAGTAAATATAAATACTATATAATATAATGACTACTACAAAATATACAAATATATAATATTTTGTTTCGGTTTTTTAGTGCAAAAATTCTAGTAACATTAAACTATAAAACACTAAAACACAAAATTTTCTACTTTTAAGAGCAAAGTTCCTATTTTCTTTGAAACTGGCACACTATAGAGTAAACTTCAATGTATTTTATGATACATTTGTGATATTTATGTAATAAACAACGTGTATAGTTAAAAAGTAATCGTATGAAAGAGTTGTAGCCGTCTCTTGTTCTATTTATTTGCCCCATTAGCCTTTTAATACCTACTCTGTGGATTGGATTAATTTAGAACGTGCCCCGTGGGTGTTTGTGTTTCGTGTTATTGCTTCTATCTTTAACAATAACATGACTGACTAAAAATTAAATATGGGTGTGTATTTTGAACATTTTTATGACTGTTCCGTATTAGTGCTCTTAAAAAGATTGCAGTAATAATAATTATTTATTTTTTGGAATTATATTATCATCGAAGAATTTATTAATTATAACTAATAATCTATTAATTTCATTTCATTCATTTTTATTGTATAAAACGGCATACAATAAAGGTGTAAGGCCATTATTGTATACAGTTCATGCAACAAAAAAATGGGCTTTTATTGTTTGCCAATATCTGGCGTACAACAGTCTTAAACACTTAAAAATAATTCAAACTATTTACTAATTACATTTCTTCAAATTCAAAAGGTACTACAAAAATTTAATTAACACACAAAGACTTCTCCAAAAAAAAGGGTAATGTATGATATATATATTACATTATTCGTATATAAGTTATAATTCTTGCATTTAACGAGGGCGCGTGAGTTTTACTTGTGGTTACGTCGTGTACATGCACATTGCGTAAGTGTGCGTGCCTGTAAGTAAGGGGCCTAGGAGGGAGTGGTCAGGCGCGAGCAAGCCCTCGCTCTCACTAATATAGATACGACACACACACAACCATGAGCCACGCGCCCTCGTGAATTGAAAGAACTTTACCTTACGTGTCAACGAAGATCCGGTGGCTCTAGACAAGTCGCGATAAACTCGTACAACTCACTCGGCTTCAGCGCTAGTTTAATGGAGAATCGTGACTGAAATATTATGATTATTGTAATAGTGGTGGGGGAAAAGCTATCGGCACGTATTGCGATTAGCTCATTTCGTTTTGTTACGTTATATGGATATCTGTGTAGGCTAGAATAAGAGCACTTTTGCTATACTCGTCCATTATTTAACCGACTTCCAAAAACGAAGGTTCTTAATACCGCGCATATTATATTTGTAAATTTTCTATGCGTATTTTTCTTATAAAGTTTTAAATTAAAGTTTTTGTTTCTTGACTCGTAGGGGTTTAGAAAACACTGTAGTACAAGGAAGAGAGGAAGACCAATTTATACATGGAGAGACGATACTGTAGAGTACTGTACCATCTTTAGCTTAGGAACACTCATAATACTATATCATTGAAAAGATGGATCGTGCCGCCAAGCGATTCAGCGTTCCGGTACGATGGCGTGTAGAAACCGATTTCATTATTAGTATGGGTTGAATCTACACTGTCATACCCCTTCCGCCCGCTACCATCTTAGACTGCATCGTCCCTCAATATTAGGTGAGATCGCAGTCAAGGACTATCTTGACATCAAATAAAAAAAAACATTAAGCCTTTGCCTGGAAATAGGATGCGTTACCTCACATCTCATTATAACTAGGGTTTAGTAGGATTTATGATGGAGCTCATCTTCATAGTGTTTTCCCACCTATGTAGCGGCGTATCTGAACTGCTGGTATGCAGTATTAGCGGTGTAAATTAAAGCTTGGCAACTAAACTATTTACACAGTAGGTAAATGATGTTGACGCGTGTTGCGATTAGCCCGTTCAACTCGCTTAGTATCGTCGCTAGGGTAGCGATACGTTCAAGAGCAAGAGTCGTGACTGAAATCTCATATTATGAGCGAGTTAATTTAGTTCTGCGGCGCTCGCAGTTAAGGCTTGCAAATGTTGAAAATTATTAGTTCGAGTTGATGCAGATAGTTTTACATTATATGTTAACTTTGCGCGGTTAGTCTAGGTTAACTTCGAAACGCTATAAAAGTTATTGGATATCAGAGTATGTCTACCTACCCTCTAGCATCCAGTAACTTTTGGGTATTACAGGTATTAACACCTAGTAGTACACGTCGATGGTATTACATGATTTGAATTATCTTAATATGAATATTAAATTATAAAAATTCACATAAAATTCATAAAAAGCAAAATTAATTATAATTGTACTTGGAAAATAGTAAGTATTTGTAGCTAATATAACATGAGGTTATTTAAACAAAGTATGAAACCGTTAAAGCGATTGATTTTTATTGGTCATTGTTTATTAGTGTAGTGCTGTATTGTATGGGTTCAATTAGTGTTTCAGATTATGTTTTTATAAAGAATCACCGTACTTACATGCTACGATACGTAGCTTGTAGACCTTCTACGCCACTTTAGTGAATGAGTTATTCTTTCAAGTTTTTTCCCTCAGTGATGAATTTAGTGAGCGTCAAAATTAAAACGCTTTAAAAAGCTTTTATAAACTGTTCATTTCTCTTTGAAGGATAAACATTTAGTATCTTCGTTGCTTGGAACAATGGTTAGAGTAAGTGTCGTTTCGCTGTGGGAACAATTGAGTGCATTCGTATAAGAGACGCTTAACAAAGGACATGAGAATTAGTGCCGGTAGTTTAAGTTACTACATTAAGCATGTCTCCAAATTCGTTTTATTCACGAAACTAGCATACAATCGCAGCTATGCTTGCGTTTCAGACATCGTAGTGATCATTTATATAAATATGTAATTTAATTTTTATTTTTTGCCTGCGACTTCGTCCAAGTGGTTTTAAAAAAAAATCCAGGACTATTCCGGGATAAAAAGTAAGCTACGTCACTCTCCAGGTCGTTACCTACATGTAAAAACACCGTACGTAAAAGTCACGTAAAATCAATCCGTAGATCTAATGCGAAGTGATTGAAAGACAAACCAACAAACATAATAACAGTAAGGACTAGGGAGGGGTTTTAATATAAAAAATCTAAGTTGATATTTTACAGTTCGATTTTGTTTCCTCACCATCTGTTGCTGACCTTATAAGACTACCCTCCCTCTTCGCTATTAAGAATTTATATGTAATCAAAACTTTTTCGATTTCCCAGCATCTAACCAAAGTTATTGACTATAATACTTATGCAAGAATAAGAACTTATTTCGTAATTCAGTGATTATCTCGTAAAGTCTCTGATTGCACAAAATGCCATACTGTGATGCCATAGTGGCCCTTGATGCTGCTACAACTTGGGGTCAATGGAACTGAGTAGCGATTAAAAGACTCGTAAAATGAAACCAAGTAATCTCATACGAACCGTAATAAAGTATTAACCGAGACTTAGAAGCGCTAGAGGCATCCTTATGACGTCATGAACAGAGCAATAAAGCATCGAATTTAAAGTGCATTAAAAACTTAATTACTCAGTAATGAACATTAAAAACTTAATCCTTACGGAGTATTAACTGTGAAATTTTTCGTCTTAAGGCTGTATAGAGTGAAGCGCTTAAAATGGAATTCCATTATTCCGAATAATTAAGGGAATATAACTTAGAGCTTCTTAAGACGCTTTCCATGTTTCAGTTGCGTTAATTACAAAAATTAACAAAGTAGGTAGTTAAGTGCAAAATTTGAAGATAATTTGACGTAGAAATAGGTCTTTTATTACGACTGAGATGGATAGATTTGTTTTTTGATACTTCCTATAGACTCGTATACCTGTTCAGATGAGATACTACTTGAAAGAGTTTGGATATAGCTGCAGAATTCATTTAGATATTCTACAATAAACAGAAATATTAAAATTACAGCATGAAACTAGAACATACATGTTCCGTTATTAAATATGACGATGCCACCGTTTCACAAGCGCCAAGAACCTTACAGATCAGCTGAATTACGCCCTTTACTGTTTATTAAGTTAACTTTATTAGATACAGTAACTCGTGACATGCGTCCCATTAAAACGCTCTGTGAATATTATACTACTATAATATGTTATGTTGATATAATGGTCTCTTATTTCATGGCATTTTGTCAGTGGAGGGTTATGAAGTCTGTTCATTATTCTAATACGAAACAAACACATATGATATTTCAGGTTCAGAGAGCTTTCTTTTTAAACTTTGAAATAGCTTCTTACTCTTCTGTGTGCAAATTCAATTTAGAATAAGAACGTAAGAAGTCAAAGAAATAAAGGATTGGTACAGATATAGATATTTCAAGATATGTGGCAGAAGTAATAGTCGTTTCAGCAGAAGGAAAGTAAAAACGCGAATGAAAAAAGTTCCACGCCGATATTGAATTTTTCAAGTAAGCGATAAAAAGTTCGATATTTTAACCATAAGGAAGGAATTCAGTCTGTTAGCCATTGTAATCCTTTTACCATTCATCTTCGCAGACACGAAAAGGCTCTCCCGCCTGCGCGGACTAATTCCGAATGCACCTCCAATCGTAAAAGAAGTCGTAAAGAAGCGAGTCTCCCCTCAACCGATGCACGGGAATCAGGGAACAAATAGTTGATTTCTTATTGGCTTCCGCCCAGACTCAGATTGAAAATTCGCCATAAAGACATTGGGACACGCCTGGCCGGATTAAAGGGGGAAACTAATAAAGAAAACTTTTGCGACACCGTATTTTTACCAAACGCGCTCTTAAAACTTTAGAGCCTTTATTAGGGTCTCCATGGTAATAGTTTAGAAAAAGCTCTGGTGTTTGGAGTGTTCCTTTTTCCTCCAGGGATATGAACGCAGATTTCGAGTTCCTGCCATAGCTTTGAGATCGCGAAGTTTCGTTTTCAATTTTCATAAAGTATTTTGCGCGCTTTTGACGCTTTCGTTTAAAGGAAATGTGTAGTTATGTTTAGATGTCATTAAATTTAAAATTAATTTTTATAACGCATCATGCTCCGGGCCGGTTGCATGTGTATCAGATGGCTTTTAGCGAGGGATATAAATGTCCGCGTGTTTGTTAACGAGGCGCAGCAAAAAATTATGAAATACAGCGCAAGCCCGACGCAGGCTAAAAGTAGTGACAGGGAAGACAGGATAATAAAGACAAAACACGGCAATAAACGTGCTATGAAAACATGTCAGGGCACATACACGGCTTCGAATAGGAAACAGGGTAATGTGAATTTCATTTACATAAAATTATCTCGCAGGAAAAACGGTGTCTCCTCGCTGAGGTACGCCGCCTTCGGGACGCTTGTTTACACAACGCGACGTGATGGCTCCATAGGGATTAAATTTATTTCCAGGCTTTTAAAAATTTTACAAAACATTCTTCATTTGATAACAAAATTACGTAAATATAATTTGTTAACGTTTATAATTTTCTGAGGACAGAGAGTATAAAAGTTCGCCGTTTATGTGCATACCTTTCAGGAAGAATATAAAATGATATATTGGGCTGTCTCCTTACAGCGAAATACACTATACCTTCACACCTCAGGGAGAAGTTGTAAATTTTGGCACCGCACTGGAGCTACATAATTTCACACACGCCTCAACTCATCGTTTGGTAAAATATTAAGGTGTATAAAATTTTATTACGAGCATTACCCCCTTACCCTGTTCTTCGTATAAACATTTTGTTTCGCGTCCTTCCCCCAGTCCCCACTAACCGACGTTCCAGAGACGTAATGCTATTCGCTTCGTTTTATTTTTCTCTGATGCCACATTTGTGTCTTAATAAGGTACCGTATTATGTTTCGAACGTTCCCATTGTTTGATTTTCAATCCCCTGGGATTGTGGATTTCCTTTGCTTTGCTAATGGTTTTCGGAAAATAGAATTTTGAAACATTATATTCCGTTTTAGGGGTGGTTATTTAACTACGAGATTTTTAATCTATCGATTTCTATGTAGAAAATTGCATTTCCCCATTAAAATGCAGGGAGTTTGAGGAGGATTGAAAAAATATTTGTATTATCAAGTCATTTAATTTAGTTGACTTGAGTTTACTGTTTAAATTGAACCTGCATTGGACACGCAGCATCAGGTAAATATAATGAACTCTAACCCACATATTTACCTAATCCCTTATAAAGTTATTTACACATCCCATTTCTCAAGTTTAAAATTACAGGTAGCGAATTATACCAGGATAGTGTTATTGCTAAAGTGTGTTTCCTTGGTTTGGTGTTGTCCTTATATAACGCAGCAACAGAATAACAGATCGAATTGATTTATTGTAGGATATAGACCTAAAGATTGAAATAGGATACTTTTTATTCTGACAATCATAGACTTTCCGCAAGCTTTAAAAAACTTCATTGCGCGCGTACTATAGAACATGTTGACCGAAAGTGTTCCTACGTTTACAGTTTCGTGCGATGATGTTTGGCATCGATAGTGATTTAAAGTGGTAATCGGGCACAATCCCGGAGAAGCACGCGCCCTTATTACGGCATGTCACGTTTATTGATATTATCGCCCGTTTGTTTTAGAACTACATATTAGATAGTATAGTGCTTGTAATTCATGAGGGCGCGTGAGCTTTACTTGTGGTTACGTCGTGTGCATGCACATTGCGTTGTAGTGCCTAACAGGAGCCTAGGTGGGAGCGGTCAGGCGCGAGCAAGCTCTCGCTCACACTTATACAGATACGACACACACATAATTATGAGCCACGCGCAGTCGTGAATTGCAAGAACTATAATTAGATATTAGGGAGTTCTATAACGTAAGCAAAGATAATATTAAAAGGAAGAAATACAATTAAATTCAAGATATGAATATTGGAAAAAACTAACGATATTACGGAACTTTAAATTTGAAGTTTCGTTACATACAGTCAGTTGAACGTATTTTTAACACTAAAATAGTAGCATTTAAAGTGTCAAAAGACCAAATAGCTTTGTATGAGAAATAGCCTCAATATATAAAATCTCTCTTAGATAAAAGAGGAGAAAGTTTTTAGACATAAAGATTGTTTAGACGTGTTGTCTACGAGTATATTTATGTGGTGGTAGTGATTACAGTATTTAAGAATTGGTTAAATCGATGGTAAAAATTTAGTATTTTATTTTACTCAGTGTTTAAACTCATCTTTGTTTGTTGTGATCTTATGTTATAATAATATTATTAAAATTATAGTAAATTTATTGCGAGAATAATATCACTGTAACGTATTATGTACTGTGTAGTATTGACTTGCTTTATTGTGAAGTCTGAACAGCACTTTGAGCACCAAAATCATAGGCCAATGTCATCCTAGTAATCCTACTATTTATTTATTTATATTATAAATGCGGAAGTTTGGATGTATGGATAAATGGATGGATGGATTGTGGATGTTTGTTAATCAATCAAGCCGCAACGTCTAAACCACAGAGATAGATTATAGTCTGGAATACTTAACACTAAATAATCTGCTGCTTCTTATCCCGGAAAATAAAACACCTCAATCCATGCGAACGAAGTCGCGGGCATCATCTAGTACCTATAAGTCTATCGGTGCAATCAAACATTCTTCAAATAAAGAGCAAGGAAATAAGTAAAGTGAGAGGATGAAGTATTCAAGATACGTCAAGGGTAGTGTAAGGTGTACGTAAATTCCCTTGAAATAAGTAGGAAAGTATCTATAAAAATGTAGCATTTTATAAGCTAACACAATGTTTAAATTCCACTTTGTGCTTCGCAGCGCCGACAGCGCCTGTGCGGCTCGAGCGCGGTAATCGGCCGCAATCTCAGCAAAGCACGCGCCCTTATCTCGGCGTGTCACGTTTATTGATATCGTATCGACTGCAAATATTTTCAATATTGATACCTGTTTGTTTCGCACGCGGTGCTATCGCGGTTCCATATAAAGTTATATTGCCTCCGTAAGGGAGATGGGGTTCTGGGAATGACGGAGACACGTGTGATCCTTGAAAATTGCCTACCGCTCTGGCCCAGTTGTTTTTTTTTTTTTTTTTTTTTTTTTTCGGATTGTGTATATACTTCTTCTTTATCAACCGGTTGACGTCCACTGTTGACGTAAGGTCTCTTGCATGGACTTTCATAGCCTTAGACCCGTTAGATGTCGTTGGTCCACCTAGTGGGGGTCTGCCAACACTGCGCTTCCCGGTGCGGAGTCCATTACACACTACAGCAGAGTCTATTAAGAGTCAAGAGAGAGGTATTTCTTGATTTGCAAAATGTAGTACTAAACCCGTACTACATTTTGCCTGACCATCCATCTGAAGACATAAAAACGGAATGCGAGTCGGACTCGTATACGAAGGGTTCCATACCAAAAAACGCCGAGAGAACACGTTTCTAGTATGGGAGCCCACTTTAATTTTTAATTTAATTTCCTTTTTTATTATTTGTTGTGATAGCGACGACAGAAATATACATTATCTGAAAATTTCAACTGTCTATTTATCATGAGATAAGTCCGCTGACAGACCGATGAACTTGTGGCTCTTATGACAAGTCGAGAATCTACCACCCGTTTGGAATGCTGATTCTGCTGAGATTCTATTTCATGTAGATGTCACGAATTCTAATTAACGTACATTTAAAATATTATTAAGCTGCTAAAAGCATTTCATGCTCTGAGATGTAGGTACCTATCTACTCTTAAAGCTCGACGTATTTTTAAACGTCGTTAACGCTCCAAAATAATTTACATAAAATCTTAAGTAAACGCAGTGAATTGAGTAAACTTCAATCACAGGATCTCCTTCCAGTCTAGTAGACACGATGCCTGTATTTTTATACTCGAATCACCGCGTACTTTAACAAAGTGGAAAATAAATTATCGCCTAAATTTGTTTACTTTGAATTAAACTCTCCATTATTATTTGCTCAAGTTAAAAAGTCTTCAAATTCTCAAACGTTTCTTTCGTGCTGGTTTGTCATTGAAAATACACATATTAATTGACAGAAAGGATGGTAAGTTAATTTTTTTCTTATTATTTTATTCTATTTATTTTTGGCAAACAAAACAGATTGAATCATTTGCTAAATCTAACCTAAACACTTAAACTATTTAATTTCTATCTCTAATGAGAGTATATGTATAGTTTCAAATATAAAATAGAACATGCCAAGAGGCAGATATGTATGTACTTTATAACTGTTAACTATAATATAAAGTGGTGTCCATTATTCGCCTCGCGTCTCGTCTCGCCTATCTCGTGAAAATGTAAATACTTTTATGATTTATACGTATATGTAATTCTGGGAAGAAGAATTTAATTAAAAACACAGAAAATTACATACAGCAGGTTTTTAATAAACTGATATAGTGTTTTTGCTAGACAAAGGTGTGTCTCCCTATTCCATGAACCCAGATCGTAAATCAGTACACGATATATTGCAAAGCTTATCAATTACAGGCTTCAATAAGTCTCACTTCAAAACAAAGCACTCGTCGTTTTCATTTATCTCAAAAACGCACATAACTCCGAAAAGTCTGAGATGCGTGCTTGAGCTCAAACTCCGGATCCTTCAAAAAGGAAGTCATTATCACTAGGCTATTACCGCTTACAGTGTAATTGTATAATCATAGTTATTATAAAAGAAATAGAATAGAAATATTTTTTTATATTCAAATAAACTTTTGCAAGCACTTTTGAATCGTCAATGAATCTACCACTGGTTCGGAATGCCTTTCCTGCCGAGAAGAGCCAACAAGAAACTCGGCGGTTGTCCTTTAAAAAAAAATACCATAGTTAATGAAACTATGCTATGTATACAGTGCTGTATGCTTCCACGATGAATTTTCCTAAGTCCAATACAACACAAATACAAATAAATACAATCCATTATTGTCTTGTCATACTTATTACGAGAAAATCACCGAACTCCAGAAACTAAAAAACTATCTAGCTGCGATCACGTAGTATAGATTGCGCTAAAACTACCTGAAGAAAAAAGAGGTAAGGGCCGGCCGCCATCAACCTGGTGGTCTAACATTAAGAGAGACCTTAAACAAGCCCAATTGCCAATATTTTATGTTACGATATCATATTATATTCAAATAGCTTTTGCTCCGGTATGAATGATTTATTAGGATTGTATCCATTTGGTCGTAATGAGAAAATAAGCGTACACAATTTTCCTTATGTGATTCTATCTCAGTATATACGTATTTTATATAGCAAAATATATTTCAATGCAAGGAACCTCATAATATCTAAAACCCCAGGTAAATTTTGCACCTTTGCCTTTGCAACCAATACTTGAATGAAAGAATTTTCGGCGCTACCTACCAAACGGAATCCTCTTGCAATTTATGCTCATTGAACCGACGAAAGTATATGGGGGGCTAAGGTTGGCCGGATTCTTTTATTGCCATATCAAATCAATAAGACGCGTGACGAAGCAAATGTTTTCAGGGACGACTGTTTTAATGAAACTCGTGAAAATCTCTGTAAACGTAAATGGATGTCGGTACAGAATTAAATAGTCAGCTTTTCCTTATTAACATAAGAAAAATGTTAAGGCGAGACAATAGCTAAATAGCATAAAGGTATAAATATAGCTGGATTTTAAACACATAGTCATACATTTTAAAGGGGAAATACAAAAGATTCCACGAGATTTCCTAAAAAACCTTACGCGGAAAAAGTTGCGAGCATGAACTCGTATAACAAAGAAATTAAAAAAATAAAAAGATTCTCGAAAACCACGGGGTAGTTTAATTCAATATAATACGACGTTTTCAAAACAAATTCAAAATTATTATTTATTTCAGGTATAGGTCAAACTTTGGCTCTTATGTTAAGTCAAGACTACACCACCAATTCTAAAAGCAGGTTCTGCTGGCTGGATCAATGTAGAAATTCATCAGTAAAGGTACAACTTAAACGCAGTCATTATACTTATATCTTCGGAGGGCAAATTAAATCGATGACTGAACTGGGGACAGTTATTCGAAATACGTTACTGAGTCACACACATGATTCTAATTACCATAAAGGTATTATTTGCAAAAATGAGTTGATTTTATTTGAATTCGGTTCCATTGGGACACATTTTTATGCACTCGATAGGATCCATCCATATTCATCACAAATGTAAAGGTATAAATAACTCAAACGCATTTATTATGTCTCCAGAGGGCAAATTCAATCGGTCTCTGGACTGGGCACAATTATTCAGAATACGTTACCGAGTCACCAAACTGGGCACGCAATAAGTCACAGCTTCCTAGGGGGATAAACTGACTAGTACGGACTCATAATTGGAAATTGAAATTTGTTTAGGACTGTGTCGGGCTCCTAATTCTATTATGGCGACGCCTCTCGCGCAATCTGAGTGCAATAACAATAAATATAATCAGAGGTGAATGGATGCATACGCTCCTATGTTATGGTTTGTACGTGTAATCCTATTTTAATTGTTTCGAGTGTTTTTAGCCTGACCCTTGTTTAATCTGTGTAATTTCGGGATCAGGATTGCACGGCGATAATTATTTTCATGGTTGTTTTTGGGTTTGGGTAACATACAAGAAAGGTAGAAAGCAAAATTCTGCACACATGTGCAGAAAATCATTTTTTAAGTCTTCAAAATACAGGGTTTTGATTTCTGTAGAGCTAAAGGTCTAAATAATCTTACTTAATATTATAAATGTGAAAGTGTGGATGTTTGGATGTTTGCAACTCAATCACGTAAAAACAGCTGAACGGATTTGGATGAAATTTGGCACAGAGATAGTTAATAGTCTGGAATAATATATATGCCAGCCATTTTATCCCAGAAAATAAGAGCGTTCCCGCGGGAATCAAAAAACCTCAATACACGCTAACGAAGTCGCGGGAATCAACTAGTTTTCCATAAAATTACACATAATGTTACAGATTAGAACGTTGAACCCGCAGAAGTAGACTGTGAAATTAGCACCAACATAGAAATACTATTTACTCAATATTTCATTCGTTCATTTCAACCCATCACTGGCCCACAGGCATCACTGGACACAGGTCTCTTCTCGAATGGGTTCGACGATAGTCAAGTGCGGATCGGTAGACTTCACACACCTTTGACAATATTATGGAGAACCCTCAGGAGAACAAGTTTCCTCACAATATTTTTATTCACCGATATAGCAAGTGATAATTATTTGCTTAAAACGCACATCGCTTTGCAAACTTTTTAGAAGTGGTATGTGAACTCCCTTGGAAGCCCTTTCTTAATTCAAACTAGTTGATGCTCGCAACTTCGTTCGCGTGAGTTAAAGTTTTGTAATTCCCGCGGAAACTCTCTTATTTTCCGGGATAAAAAGTAGCCTATGTGTTATTCCACCCTATGATCTGTCTCTATGCCAAATTTCAGTCAAATCTGTTCAGTAGTTTTTACGTGAAAGAGTAACAAACATCCATCCATCCATCCATACTTACAAACTTTCGCGTTTATAATATTAGTAGGATTTTTCACATTAATAATCTATTATCTATCTATAATATCTTGGTATAATATTAACAAACAGTTACATAGACAACCTAGTTGCTCAACCAAGAAACTAATAACAATGTTAAAGGATACACGCTCAACTCCGTAATATATTATCTTCGGATACAATATTCGGCAATGCAAATATTGAATTAAGGACATCCCTCCAATAAAGACAATATTATTAGACGCAGTCGTGTGACGCGCAATGACAGAAACAAAAGTACGCACACGTGAACACGCTATATTGGCAATATCCAAGAAATTCCGCCGATACAATGGAGAGAGACACGTTCTGTTATTAGCTAGGGGGCACCTTAGTTCCTTTGCCCCCTCGCTATCACTCACCTAGTATCAGTCCCCCCTCCTACTAATCACAGAGGATACGGAATAGACGCGCTATGCATATTTATTATTGCCTCCTACCAATTCTCACCGTTCGATCCGAGTAGGACGAGGGTGTTTTTCATTTGCCCGTGTTATTTATTTAGTGGGCCCCAGGTAAGGGCTTAATGTTTGATGAGATCTGATTCGGCCTCCTTAATTTCTATACACAGTATCTGTAACTTCGCATCCCTGCGGTCGTTCGTTTCCACTATCAGAGTAAACACTAAATACTGTGAGCAAACGTGGAATAATTAATTAATCAGCTGGTGAAATTTGTGTCGATCAAATATTAGGCAGGGTTCCCCGAACTAAATAAACAGAGGAATATATTAGAGCAGAGGAGAAAAATTAAAACGCACATTCTCGAATTATGTTAATCCTGCAACAATCAGTATGTCCTTTTTAAAACTACATGTATGTTACTCATAAATGTTTATACAACGCAACCCCCATGAAATCTTTTTTCGGATGGGTGGCTTGACCGTGGCTAGTTACCACTCTACTGTCAAAGACTTTCCGCAAGGCGTTCCGGCACGATGACACGTAGAAACCGATTTGGGGTATCAGTTTAATTTACACGGCTATACCCCTTCCAAGTTAGCCCGTCACCATCTGACTGTCCTATCAGGTGAGTACGCAGTCAAAAGCTTTCTTGTCATCGAATAAAACCAGGAAACCAAACAAAAATTAGGAATGGTGCTTATGATGTTAATTGAGGTCTTATAAAGATAAATCTCTGTGAATGCAAAAGTTTGCAAATTATGAATGCGGAACAAACAAATTTACAAAGCGGCGAGCGAATATGAGAGATAACGCGACCGCAACAAATAATTTGTGTTCAGCGTAACTCGAGAGTGTAAACACGGCTTCATAGAGCACTGCCACGCACTCCGCGCTCAGTAGTAGGTAATTAAAACTTTTGTAGCGAAAAGAAAATTCAAAAGAAGTTAATCGCTATAAATCTTTTAAGCAATAAAATCGTTTATGAGCTTTAAAACATATTAACTTTTGAATAGGCATGTGATTGGCCTGCACCAGCCACTTTCACCGGCTACTCTTTCATGGATTTTGGTTTGTTAAAATCTGTATACAAATTCGCTATACAGGTTGCATTGAGATTGAAAATTAAATAAAAAATTCAATCTAAGTTGCATTAAGTATCACAACTGCCATTTCTAACATACCCGGTACCCATTTTTATTAGAATAGAATATTTTTTTCTTCATATAAACATTTACAAAGTGCTCTTGAATCGTCAAGCGAATCTAACACAGTTGACTCATCAGTTCTATACAAAAATAAAACTAAATTCAGTACTATACTGTAATTGATGAACTGAACCAAAGATGGAAAACACGAGTGCGGGAAAGTCGAATTTACAAGGTGTGGAGTGAAAATGAGAGGTAATGTGACCGCAACAAACAATTTACGTTCAACGAGACTCGAGAGTGGAAGCGCGGCTTTATAAAACACTGCTACGCACTCTCCGCTCCGCAGTAATTAAAACTTTTGTAGCGAAAAGAAAATCCAATAAAAATTAATTGCTTTCCCTTTCAACAAATGTAGTCACATGTGAGAGGGAGAATAGACTAAAAAAAGGTAAAGTGTAAATAAACATTTTTCCATTTCGCGAGAATTAAAATTCCTGACGAATGCTAATGTTGTTTAACCGGGGAATTCTTGTGCACTTTAATAGGGGAGGTTGAGTTAATTAAATATACCCCGCGTTCATTTTCACGAAAATTATTTGATCTGCCCCGACACGAGTCCGATTCGGCGCAATTCATCCCGCCAAGATAGCAGACTTAATTTGATTTTATATTTGTGCTGAGATATTTTGACCTCCCTAAGCGTGCCATACAAATGGATTGTGAACTTGCAAGACCTTAGAACAATGGAACCTTTGCAGAGAATTATAACTGCTCTCTCAAAAAGGCTCTTATTCCAAAATTTTCAAATAAATAAATAAATAGACCACATCAGATTTCTTACACAAATACTTTCCGAAAGACTGAAACATAAAGAAGATGCCTGTTTAATGTGACTTTCCTATGTTTAAACAGTGCATTGAATACTGAAAGGATTTTCGGACTGGTTTGTATTTTCAACAGACTTCAAAGTAGAGAAGGTTCTTAATAATTCCTCTTTTTTTGTGTATTTTCCTTGGTGTATATTACCCGATATCTTGTGCAATAGTGAACCGATTTTAATAATAATTCTTTTTTATTAAATAGACACAGGTAGACAGTTGAAATTTTCAGATAATGATGTATTTCTGTTGTAGTGGCAACAGAAATACAGCATTATCTGAATTTAGTTAAATTAAAAATTAAAAGGAGTTCCCCTACTAAAAACATTTTTTTTTTGCGTTTTTTGGTACAAAACCCTTTGTATGCGAGTTTGACTCGTATTTGATCGGTTATTTAATATTTATTATCGTCAAAATTTCTCCTAGCTTTACGGTTCTCTCCTTACTTTTACTCGCTCATTTTGGCTGTGACTCCTGACGATTCTGGTCGTTCAAAGTTTATTCGTAGAGAAACTACGTAAACATGTAAGGGAACTTTATTGTTGGTCTTCTAAGCTCTTACATTTATTTCATTTGGAGAACTGCTAAAGTGCCGATTCGTGTCAAAGAAACTAAAGTCGTTTTGGAATAACATTTCAACGGAGAACAGGAATAAATTTAAATAAACTCGATAGCAAGTTGAAAAATATTTAAACTACTTCTATTCTTATACATTATTCCCAGTTTTTCAAATATAATTTTATTCTTTGGTAATATAAAACTTCAGAAACTTTATATGGAATGTCGACATAGGCTAAGACTACTAATTACGAGTATAACTATGTAAAGAAACGTCACTCATTCTCCCGCCAATAATCACCCAAAATTATTCACAACGTAGTAGCCGAGTAGTATTAGTAGCACTTTCCTTGTTCTAATCTATAAGTACAGCGTTGTCATTTTTCGTTTATATAAATTGGTCCAAGGTGTGATATAGGTATCAATTACTAAATCAGTTCAAATATTTTTTTTTGAGTGAAAAATTCTAGAGTTTCACCTGTACTATAGGTCCCTTAAAATAAATATGTACCTATAAGCTACAAGTCAGTAAAAAATAATATACTTCAAGGTAAAAATGGAATCAGAGAGCCTAAATCTGTAACGTCTTACAATGTGAGATGAAATGTATTGGTCGAGTTAAGTTTACTTATTAGGGATTAAAAAATATGCCCATAAAGAATTTATCAAACTCTAGATTTTCCTACGTTACCTCTTAGTTCCAACATATTTCCTATCTAGACTGTACCAACTAAAAGCTATTTAGCTAACAGTACAACAAGACATTAGCTGTAGCATCTGGGCGTGTTAGACTGAGGCCGTAATTTTATTAGACTTCCAAGCAAAATTATGAGTCGGAGGTGTTACCTAAACAAACGCAGGAGATTTACATCCCTCGAGTGCATACGACAGCCTGCATAATTTAATAATTTCCACACGCCCTTGATTAAAATTTTGCTAACACATTAGTAAGCAGCCGAAGGGCGTAGGGCAAGGAAATTAAACGGTCCATAATAATTTCGTTACGCAAGTATGATTAAAATCTTATAATTAATTAGGAAAACTTTGGTTGCCGGCATATAGGGGTGTCTTGGAACATTAAATGCAGCTTCGGTCGGGAGCTTTTGTCGAATAATAATTTTTCATAATTCAGACCCCCCTACTAAAATAATGATGATCAGTGTTATTTAAAAGCACTTTGTAAAAGTTTTTCTTTTTCTATTCTATTCTATCTGATGAAAATCTAAATTTTTGCTTTTCATTTCTCACGTATAGAGCTTTTTATTCCCCGTAATTCTTGACAGTCAGAAGTTTCAATTGCGTCGAATGCATGCCTAACTTCTCCGTTGCAGTAATGACTGAGACCTTCATTTGGAGGTGGAAAACTTTGCCGACGTTAATTATTGAAGTGCGAATGTGCCAATACCGAGAACGCGGCGTTCTCGCTGCTCAATTAAGCAATTAAAGGTCGTCGCCATGATTCTAGTCCGGGTTGTAATTATCAAAGCGATTATCTATCGTGATCAAATTTTAATCACCACGATGGAGCGCTGTGGCTTTTAAAATCTATAAGTGACAAACGGTTAAATCGTGTAAAAGAAACCTATGTCACTCTGCAGGTCCTCACCTATACCCATGCGAAAAATCATGTCGATTCGTAACTATGTTGCAGTACGATTGAAGGATATAACAACAAACAATACACTTTTGCATTTATAATATTTATAAGTAGGGATGAGACCCTTAATACAGAAACAACGCAACGAAGAAAGCAAACCACAATTGTTTAAACACAGAACAAAGATACAACTGAAATTTTTGCACAGAAAACAAGAATAGACCGAGATCGTTTTGGATCAAAGAAGTACTGTATCCCAGTCGAGTTTCTGGCGTCTGAATTATAAATGCGCGGGCCGCGGCGCGTCACTCGCGTGATTTTGCGACAATCTGATTTCGTGTTTTCCCCGTTTTGCCGAATGAATACTTTATAACATCTGCCGAATCGGGGTGCGTCTAATGGCTTTGTGGCCTCTTATAATGTCTTTGTTTACATTGATAAGTCAGTATATTTATCCATCCAAACTAATCACTCTTAACTCTATCTGTTATACTTTCACTGATGAATTTTGGTACAGAGATAGATTGGACCTTGGAGAAGGATATTTAATAAGAAGGACCTTGGATTGGCTCTAGTATTTCGTTTAAACTAATAGATTATTATCTATTGATAAATATCTTGAAGTGGATTACAGGATTTCTCTCAAAAGTATCTACAATAACTATACCTACTTACAAAATAATACTTATAGGAAATGACAGGCTCCACTGCTTAATGAGACATAAAACAAATTACCTATCTACAGTACTAAAATGTCCTGATAGTACCACCCTCCTTCCCTAGCATTTGAACCTGAAAACTGTAAATTTCCAAAGCACTCCTTGGCCCTTGAGGAAAAGGATAACGGGATTTAGTTCAATCAAGTATAAGAGGGGCTGAAGTTTCCAAAGGCTCTGTTTATTTATATGCCCCGCGTTTGATCCGTTTCACTTTGGTTTGAGAGTTTTCTGTTGTTAGTGAAACTGATTAACCAGTTAACAGCAAACGTTACTTTATGTTTTTGAAAAGTAGATATGATTCTTAAGCCGTATGCATTCTTGCTTTGTGTAAGTTGAAGTGAGAAAAGCTAGTTCCTACTGGTTAGGAGTATAAACGTGTTAACGAAAATAAATAATACAATGGTCGGATTTTAACGTAAGGTAAAATATTTTCACAATAACCGGCCAAATGCGAGTCGAACTTGCATACGAAGGGTTCTGTACCAAAAAAACGCCGAAAAAAACACGTTTCTAGTAGTAGTAGTAGTAGTAATTTTGAATTAATTTTTATATGTATTATTTGTTGCCGCTGCAACAGAAATACACATTCTTTGAAAATTTCAACTTTCTACTTATTACAGCCCGCTGACAGACGGACGGACGTATGGATGGGCAGCGGAGGCTTAGTAATAGAGTCTTGACGTGTCAAAGAGCTACATGAATTAAATAATTTTGAATTTATATATGTATATTGATGCCTATCGCCAATTTAAATATTAATTCTTTCAATTCTTTCAATAACATAATGCAGTTGTGGCCCATAACAATAAACTGACCAGTGACCATAATGCCTGTATTTCTCACAAAACATTTCCTTAAGTAATAATCTTTGTCCTTACCGGAAATCGTAATATAAGTGCAGCAAATTTCAGTAATAAAGGGCGAGTTTAATGACCAAAGGCAGCGAAATCAAATTCTACTCTCATTTCCCAGGAGTCGCGAACATTTATTGGTACGGGCCGTGGATAAAACAATAAAGAACGGTTAACTGCGTTTTAATGTGAACAAGAACATGGCCATTGTCCGGCTTGCGATTGGGGTCCTGTGGTCATTGCGAACTTACCGCGTTATCTATTAGGGAGGGGCAAACTGACCACAGCGTACCGATATCGATGGATTAAAAAAAAAATAGGTTACTTTCTAAAACGTGAAACAATAAGCCTTAGCAAACTAGTTTAATGAATATATATCTTATGCAGAAAAAATAATAAAACGTCATTATTTTTCTTATAGTAATTAAGCTTAGGTATTCCATCATAAATGTATATACAAAAATTCGCTTGATAGGGAAGAACTATCCTGTGAAATGTATTTCCATCTATTTTCTTAATTGATTTCCAAAAATTTGGCTGCTATTTTTTATTTGATATTAAAAAAATATTTACAAATAAATTGAACATAAATAAAAGCTTCAGCTCAAGAATATTATTGAATGATTAAATTATTTTAATGATTTATGTGACTCAATTTTACAATATATTTTTAAGATCTAATTCGTACCAATACATTTGATAGACATCACTATTCATCCGTCGTAGACGTCGTTTAAATTTATTTTACCTTTTAACGACAAAATCATGGACGAAGGTATTGTTCTGTCATATTACCTGTAGTTAGGGTACATCGGTTAACTAGCTTTCTTAGTGATGGGGTTGATACAGGCTTAGTATCGATATTAAATATTATTTTCTAACACTTTTTTTAATTAAGTGTTTCTAATTTTGATCATAGCAAAATACATATAAGACTACTGCCCGTTTTCACCAACCATATCTAAATCAACCTAAGTAGGAGTTTCTTTACGTAAGCACCTAAATATAATCTCTCATCCAATGTCATTTTCACCTTTAACCTTCTCTAAAGGTTCGTGAAAATGATATTAGAGATACTTGCCTAAGATTCAAATCCTAGAACCCTGAAAAGAAGGCCAATATCATAACCTCTATGGATAATTGATTGTAGCTAGCGCGGACCTCTTTCACACTTGCACACTCATGAAAATTGTATAACTTACGAGTAACTGGTGTGCTGTCAAAACCCCTTTCGACTAATCCATCCCTATCGATAAATAGGTCGTGTCAAGCACTACTGAATGTGTAGGTAAGTAATAAACGTGCCCGCATAAACCGTTGAATTGCTGACCGGCATCGAACTGTGTGCCCTTTGTCTGTGTCCGCCCGCAAATTGTTTAAGAAATAAAATCTAATTTGCTACTTTTATAGGAAACTGTTATATTATTACGAGAAAATAAAGGTTTGTCAGCAATGTGAAGGTTTTATTATTGACTTACTTAATGTCTATGACTATCACGTAATGAGAAACTAAAATCCTTCCATTTTTATATGTTTGTATAATGTATACGTATAAGCAAAATGGGCGATTAACGCCTACTTGCGGAGAAGAAACCCCAAAAGTTTGAAGATGAATATATACGTATAAGCTAAATAAAATACCAAACAACTGTTACGTGTAACTTCTATACGTAATAGGTACCGAATAACATTTTTCCCACTACTGTTAAAAATTCTTCTTAAAATAATAAATTAAATACCTAAAAATAATTTAACACTCGATTTCTTTCATGAATGTAAAATATTTTTAATAAGCTCGTTGAAAAAAGTCGTTTAGAATTATGTATAGAATTTGCCCGTTGTAGGTTGTTGGTATTTTTAAATTAACCTTGTAAATAAAAACGAAAAGCCTCTGTCACTGTGGACACTTTTTCTCCGAACCCTACCTAGGTTTTGTTGAATGCCCCAGAGGTACACTAAGCCGGGATTTTTTAAAATTCAAAGAAGCGGGTAAAAAGACTTACACTCTAATCCCGAAATACTCGTAGGACTAGAAGGCAATGAGCACTGAGATGTGTATCTTTAAAAATGTATTTTTTTATCAGCGGGTAACATATAAATAACTAGCTTTTACCCGCGGCTTCGCTCACGTTAAATTCAAATTTTCAAACCCCTATTTTATCCCCGTAGGGCTTCAATTTTTAAAAATCCTTTCTTAGCAAATTCCTATGTCCTAAAAGCTACCTGTATGCAAAATTTAAACCCGATCCGTCCAGTAGTTTGAGCTGTGCGTTGATAGATCAGTCAGTCAGTCAGTCAGTCAGTCACCTTTTCCTTTTATATATTTAGAGATAGAGACTAGTATTTGGACTTCTAAAATGGAGAATCTGATAAAGGTGCGTACATTTTTTTATACCGAAATGAAATATATTGTACAGATTAAGAAATATGGAGGCTTTCAATATTTTACTTTTTATCTTTTATTTATGTTCATCAAATTCGCTTTACTACTCTCATGCATTAGCGGACAATGGAAATTGGGAACATATTCGATGATAATAGAGTTACCGAAAGGCAGGGGGACAGAGGAAATGCATTGAGCTCATACAAACAGAAAAATGGCCCTGGGCAAGCTGCAGAATGTCCAAAAATACATTAGGCGCATTAGAAACACCGTCATGGGTCCCCGATAACAATTAGGGTGGTGGTCTTAAGGGGAATTAACGGCAAAATGGTGACACTGCTTTGGAAAAGAAAGCTTTTACATCAGTGGTCTCATCAGCAATAGGACAAAAAACTTACCAAAATCTATATCGTCATCTTTAATATAATATTAAAACCAATTACTGTTCATAGTCTGGCTAGAACTCAAAAATAGCTTGATCGATTTGAATATTTGTTTGTTCTGTTTTAGCTTAAAAATCAAAAAATCAAAAAATGTGATTTTGTATGGGAATCATCGATGGCGGCAGGGAAGTAGTGGCTAAAAGCTAGTTATTATTATTAATATTAATAAAAATGCATTTATATTTTAATTTAACAAAATATGAAAAAGATAATTTGATCTTTCATGAAATATTCTTTTAGAAACCTTATGACAAAAACACTCGTACGAGTACGTACATAAGAGATAAAAATGTTCAACAACCCCATCAGTCGTAACAAAATTCATTCATAATAAAGACAGCGCAGATATATAAAAGGCATGAAAAATGAGACATCAACGCCGAAAAGACGTCGAATAAAGACACCGAAATTCTTCTAACCACAGACGCCGAAGAGTCTTACAATATGCATAACTTGTTGAGAGAGTAATCAAAAGACGATATAAAGTGGAGTGGAGGACACCGGTGAAAGGCTAAAAATGTAAACCTTCCTTAGATTTCCTTGAGCCAAGATTCACGACCCCTCGGGCGAAACTTGCTATAAGATGGGAAAAATTACCGAGCCCGGGAAAGTTTTTTCGATTTGAATTATGAATCCTTATTTTACGCTCGGTTCTAGCGAAGTTTGTTTTACATTGCCCCTACTCATTCTTTGACGTTAGGCGAATATTAATCCTGTACATTGAATAGACACTTTACGCGATCGTAACTGGAGCGAACTTCCGGGACACTTTCATATTATTATTTTTTGAAGTTTAATAAAACTCTCGACCGAGTCTTGAGCTGAATTTTAAGTAATCGCATCATAGACTGCAGATTTTCTGTTTGTGGATGTGATCTTACTTGTACTGAAAAATTATAAAAAATGATATCAAATGATGGTTCACTTCGCCTTAAACTGAACATAGGAAATAGTACATTATGGTACAAGTGTAAAAGTTGGTGATTACCGCTGAGGCGCTATTGAGACCCGAGCCGTCAGGTGAGGGTCTTAAGGTAGCCGAGGACGGTAATCATCAATATACACGTGTATCATACGACGTTTTTCAACACACTTGTGAAGAAAATAATACTAAAATAGTACATTATGGTACAAAACAGTGAAAACGAGTTGTGAAAATTTTTTCGCAATGGCAGGAAAAATTAATGTTCTTTTTTTTGTTCGCCCTCTTGAGATGTTCTTGAGGGCAGGCAAAGATCGACGACCATACAGCCTATTCAGGTGTTTATTTGATTTAATCAGTTTTCCGGAATGCGCGCGCACCTTTAATGGCCATAGACTAAAAGAATGAGGTTTTTTTTTTTTTGGCTTTTCTCTTACGTACAAAATGGGGAATTTCCAGTTTTCTTTATTACAGAAAAAACAAATATATATATATTTATATTTGAGTGACAGTTTTATTTATTAAACACGTACAAGTTGAAATTATCTATTTAAATACGAAGTTGTATGAAATGAGCAAGCAATCTTGGCAATAGGTAGGATTTTTTTTGTAATAGAAACTTTTTTAAGAACAAAGCAATTCAACAAATAAAATTAAAAAAAAAAAATTCTATAACTCACATTGTGAATAATGGTAATAAAAAGTCACAGTTTGAGTTAAAGGTGTCATTGTGTGCCTAATTGCGGTGAACCGGGAGCCATTTTATGAGCAAGTGTGTTGAAAAAGAATTAAACACTGTAGTCTTGTGCTCGATCCTTTTACTTATTACTTGCTATTGCTCACTACTTTGTCTCCGCCTTTCCTCTCCTCAAAAGACCCTCCTTAATTCATTTCTAGGATACTTAAGAAATATGCCCTTCAAATTACAAATACTATCTAGGTCGACCGGTTTCGGCTGCGCGCCGTCTGTCAGTCACAGCAGCTCTTTTAATTTAGTTTAAAGGTATCTATACTTAAATGAGTTTTGAATTTTTAACTTAGATAGAGTAGGTACCTACCTACTAAAAAACGGTCTTGTTTGTTCTTTTTTTGGATCTTTAGCTACATTTTTAGTCAGAGCCTAGTGTTCGTCTCCTTCCGTCGCTCACGACTATTTGTTGAAAACAAAATAATAGATTTTGATACAGTTCTATCGCTTAGAGTAGTTCTTTCGGAAGTCAATATTTGTATAATATGCATATTTATGGACAGTAAGTTGTCTCTTTATAATTCACTCTTACAATTATTTTCAGCGAATACAATCTCATCTCAGAGAAAATAAATGTAGGCATACATAGGTTTCCATTTACTAACGCCAACTTTAAAACAGTATTCTTGTTTAAGCAAGAATTAAGTTTGAAATGAGCAAGGATGCCATAACATACTTTAGCTTATTTCCGTTTGCGCATATTTAAATTAAAATAGCATAAGTTTATAGCATAAAGCGAGCCGGGTAGGCGTGTTCTTAGTCTCACTGCGAGTGTATGCAAACTTTTAAATTGTATTTGCATTTCGTACATGCGGCAAAATATTGGCGTCGTGTTTTAGTTCCGACGGTTGCGTCACTCTTGTATTATATTTACAATACATTGCAATACAGAATATTTTCGGGTGACTATACTACTGGAATCAGTGACTGGTTAAGGTGCCGTTGTGTGTTTAATTTTACAAAACCGTAGACCTTTTTTGGCAATAATAATTGCTATGAAATTACCATTTTGGGTCTAATAAGTTTCTGACCTTTGTCTGTGCCCTTTCTGTGACCATAAACGTCAAGGAACAATAAACGGGTGGGAGTGACCCTAGTTACCTTTTGCCAAGTTCTTACCCTTGGTCACCCTTCGGTCCAGGAATACCCCTGTCAAAGGCCAGCGAAGTCTCCCCGGGGAAATTATTGTCGGGCTTTAAAGGGCATTGCTTACGCCAATGTGTAAAAAAACAGTGTACTTATAATCGAACTTTGTAAATCGTATCGGGTATTGGTCACGTGACTTTAATACAAATCGTGACGTTGATCAGAATACAATGGAGACTGCCAGTGAAATTAGATGAGTCGAAAAGTATGATATTCCTAATGTTTGAATAGAGAACTAACGTATAAAGCCAGCAGTACATCTACATAATATATTAATCATCTGAAAAGTCAGATGTGCACGCATTGAATATAAAAAAGTTTTTGTAGTAGACAAATAACACTACTGTCAAAGTCGTGCCGCCAAACCTTGAGATAAGTCTAAATTAAGTAACGGGCTAACTTGGTAAGCAGTGTAAATTAATCTTCCCATAATCGATTCTTACGCGCCATCTGGATCGTTCCGGACCGTTAAATCACAAAGTCTTATCTCAGCTGAGTCGCACGTGTCAACGAATAAAAATATATAATATTACATATTCTCAATAAAAACTTGTCTATTGTTCAAGTTGCACATGTATTGTATGTACTTTATTTAGTTTCTCGGCTTATCGTTTCACCCTTCGCTCTCAACATTTGCTTAGAGGCTTAAGCATCTCCAGGCAAACGTCGCTGTGAATGTTATTTACTTGACTGGGATAAATTTGTCAATCAGGATCAAACAACGTTCCCTACGAAAAACACCAAAATAACGCTCGCCCCGCGATTTCGGCAGAAAAGTTTTCCTAAATCATTGTCGATTCCAATAAAATAAGCAAAATTAAATAAACAACCCTCAGAGAGATAAAAGGTCTAGACGCCGCCGACATAGACCGCACTTTTGATGGTGTTGTATTTTAAAAAGTTAGGGGAAAGTTGTCACTTGGACGAATTTAACCTTCCATTGTATTAATTATTCAGGGTGGTGCTTTCGTGTTTCAAGGTGCGCTCGCAGGAGGGTAATTTGTTTTAGAAAAAAAAATATTGAGGAAAGAATTCGAGCAAGGGAGTTGCATCGAATCTCGCCCGCTCCTACAATAGCCAAGGCGGGAGAAAAGTTTAATAAAATTGTTTTGGAATGCAGCGTGGAACGAGATAAGTTTCTAGTTGAGTATCCTATCGATTTTAAGGGTTTTCCAAAACTTTGCCGTGTAAAACATGTTTTCGTTCATTTTTTTATTTCCTACTTACGTCCTTCGGGATTTTACAAAATTTCGTTGTTTCGTTAATTTTGAACAAAGAAGTTTTAGCGAATAATGTACTTTATTTTTGGAAAAATATTAAATTTTAATACTTCTTAACGATTAGGTCGCCTATTGTATCCTACTATGTATGTTCTTTCATATTGTGTACATTTATTTATTTCAATGTAGAGGTTGTGGAACACATTTTTATTTTATTTTACTTTTTGATTGCAAAGCACGGCTAGGGTTAAGAAAATGACCCATCATAATCCAAGTAATCTCGTTTTATATAAAATATATATCAGCGGTATGATCAAATTCACTGTCTTAATAAAGTTAAAGTTTTAATTGTACTTTTTCACCAAATAATAAATAGGTTTAAAGAGAATCTCTTCTACAAAAACTCAGTGTAATTAAGTGTAATATCTAAGTGAGACGGCAGTTGTGTACACAAAGAATATTCCTACAGCAATCTCATTTGTTGATACCGGGGGCGGCTTAGCGTCCCGTCGGAATACTTTAACTTTTCAATTGTAACTTTTGATGGGTTTTCGAACGAAATAATAATCGCTCGTATCGCGATGGGGTGCGCGAATCAACGATTGCTACAAAAGAATGCCAATTATTATGCAGAAAATTAAGTTACGTCTCTCGCGTATTATTCACCGTACACATCGCATGCATTTTTATGAGCTTAGTTATTTATAGTTAGAATTGAAGTGAT
Organism: Hipparchia sbordonii; assembly: GCA_038048805.1. Taxonomy (NCBI): domain Eukaryota; kingdom Metazoa; phylum Arthropoda; class Insecta; order Lepidoptera; family Nymphalidae; genus Hipparchia; species Hipparchia sbordonii. The sequence continues at coordinate 6,172,921 of JBBIWI010000010.1, read as the reverse complement.
ACTTTGCCAGTTTATATTTTTGGTTTAGACTTTTATCCAACAAAACCCCACTAGTTTTGTTGCCATGTCAAATTTTACGCCATCGCAAATTTTTTTTTCCAATTTTTGTTGGGCGGTAGAGTCTTGACGTGTCATAAGAGCCACGCGTTGGCCTACATGAAATAAATAATTTTGAATGTTGAATTTTGTCTGCTTTAAATTATCCTCTAAATCTTCCATCAGTCGTTTGCAATCATTCTTGATCTCTCTAGTCTTAATATAAAATTATAACGGGGGATTCTAAACACAATAAAAGACACTCACTTCTATAAAACATTAAGTGAAAAACCTCTTTTAGAGTCAATGCCATAGAGTTTAAAGTGACGAGATGCAAAATAATTTTTGAAATGTAAACACGGAGTCTCGAAGAGATTCGCGAAATACAACAACACTATATTCCATTTCCATTAATTCAGGCTCTCAGACAAGCCGGTAGAATTCAATAAATTCACAAGCTCACATTTCATGGCAGATAAAACTCATGAATCAGTACTCCATATGCGAGAGCAAAGTAGGTGGGTTCGTTTCCTCAAAAAAAAATCCACTAAGTTAAGGCAAGACGCGAGTCGAATTTCCTGTCTGATATGAATCTTCCCTACTCGCTTTAAGGTGATGTATTTTCCTATTTCTACCCTCTGTTACGAACAGGTCTGTTTCTTCTTGACGTCTCCCGCCTATTCTATGAGGACCCCTTCGTTAAATTGATTTTCAATTTGTTTGAAATGTGGTCCGCGCCGCAACGGGCAATAAGGAGGTGGAATAGCGGAAAATTATTTGACTGAACTTGCGTTTGATGAGATTCAAACTAGATTAGGACTATTAAGGTTGATCGCAATCGACCGTTGATAGCTACACCTACCATTTGTAATGTTAAAGAAAATATATGGTACTGTTTCTATCGGAAATAGCTTATCTCCGTATAATAAGAACATAGCGAGTTCTTATGTCCTTACGAAAACAGTTGTTCCCTGTCACTGTAAATGAAATATTCATGAAGCTAGGCAAAAACCTTTTTACTATCTAGAACAAATTTTAGATAAGCAGCTCTTAGCTACACTAAGTACACTATTTCCTGTTTTGTGTTTACGAAAATTGGAAAATTCAAAATACGTAGATTAATAGTAACATTATGTTTCGTTGAAAAAACGTTAAAAAAGCCTCACATTATATTCTAAATATTGTTTTGTACTTCAATTTATGTTTCTCATATCAAGAAAATCAAATGTTGATGTATTATAGAAAGCCAAATTTATACCAAAATAATAACTGTAATAAAAATCACAAAAGGTTTCTAGACAAGTTACGAGTACATTCTCAGATTGGACGTAAAAATTCGTCACAGTTCTGTATCTCTGTCGGCAATAATAAATTTCTATTAACTTCTTGAGATGTTACTTCCATTTTATTGTCAAGTGAAGTGATAGGGATTAATACGGCTGACTTATGACTGCCATACATCTGCAGACTGAGGGAGCTTGGGGAGTATAAAATAAAGCTTCCTCGCGATCATATTAATACATGGCGGGGCTGCGGGGAGTAACGACAGTATAAAACGATCTTAGACGGTTGGGTAAGCCGTCTAGTGGCTTCAACTTGCGCGTCGGTCACGATATTTCTGAAGTCATAGAGATATTTAATTATAAAAAGTAAGTATATCTCATCCTCGTAAAATTTAAGACAAATAATAAAAACATAAAGCTCTATAAGATTTTAAGCTACCTTAGGTTACCTTAGGTTAAGTACACAGAGTATAAAGTCAGTACGCTCTTCATCACTTACCAAGTCAAGTTCAATATTAAATAATTATGGCGGTACATTTAAAATGTATTATAATTTTATTAATCATATATCATACTATATTTATATTCATATTTATATTTATTGACTTTCTGAACGATTTCTCACATAATGTGAAGAAAGTACAAAGTATACTATATTAATTTTTGATGTTTAAGCTTTTGTTTTAATTTACATTTTAGTCACCTGTAGTAAGCGATGTCATATTATGTTATTAATCAATGAAAGATAATATTTTGATGTTTCATAACTTTCATGTGATATTAAAGGGTTTTCAGTCCAGTTTATCACAAATTGAGCGTCACTGAAGATTACTGTATGAAAATCCGAGTTGGCTGTATTAATTTCGGATGACGTTTGATATGTTCATGTGACAGGGTCAGATTATAGGGGAGACCTGACAAATGAGTAGATTTTCGTGTCGCTAGGTTGTTGAGGGGTGGGGATTAAACGATTGCGATATATCAGAATATTTCCCATCGACTAACTATTACTGTGTTTAACATTGCGATCCAAGATAATGTAACAGGCAGTCTATAAAATGAGCATGCAATTTGTATTGTAAATAAATAGGGACTTATTTACTTTTGAGGTTCTACTAACTCTCGACTTAATTCTATTGACTCGCACAGTTGAATAGACTTTATAGACAAAAATTTTACTATGTGATTTTACCATATCTGTAATTAGGTTTTCCCTGAATAGTTTTTTCCCGCGATATTGTTCTCGCGGTGTCAGGTTTTTTAAAAATTCCGACCTAAATCATTATTTTTCCGGGATAAAAAGCCCATAGCACACTACATGCTGCTCTACTCTACTGTATAAAATCTGTATAAAATCTAGTCGATCTTTAGCTCTGTTTCGACGTGATAGAAAGACAAATCAAAAAACAAACATACTCTGGCTTTTAAAATAACAGTTAAGGATTTCAGTTAAGAATGGACTGCACAATATAAAATCCATGTTTGTTACTATGTGAGTATGACTTCTTATTTTCATACTGGATTTCAAATTAAGTTTTCACGATCATTAAGAAATTATTACGTGTAACTTGTAAGGTGATCCAATTGTGGGAAGCCGGTATGAGTCAGCTTGTTTATATTTTGAAAATAATAATTCCTAGATTTTTTTTTATTCGAATCTGCACCGATGTCGTGGGCCTCAGCTAGTTTACAATCATATAATTCCTTGATAATTTCATCTTCTATAATTTCTGATAGAAAATATTATGCAGTCTTTGACACAAGAAGATTAGACAAGTTCCTCCAAGCATAAATTAGAAAGCTTGTTATTAATGCACTCAACAATTTGTGTATTTATTATGACTGAACCTGACGTCAAGAGTCCTATTGTGCTGCGTTTTATTCACCCGGTTCTTGTAATTTAACATTTTAGTCGGAAAGCTTGTCTCCTTCTTTTGTCGTGCTAAGGAACATCTTTATGAATATCTTATTATGAACCTAAATTGAGGAGCAGCTTACCTAGTCCTTATTTGCGTTGTAGCAATTTTTGCTCCGTTTATTCAGCCATTCGCAAACAAATTTTAATTGGGTTTTTCGTGTCTCCGTAAACTTGTACTGTCCGTGGAATGGAAGTAAATTTGGTACGAAATTTTTTGCTGAGTATTCAGCTGCGTTGATTACTTTATTTTAATGATTTTGTGAATTCAACGGTAATATTTTTTGTGTAGTGACTACACTACATCTAAGAAATACTGACAATTTATTTCACGCCATAATCACGTTTTATTTTTGATATTATTGAAAAAGACGAGAGGAAAATTAAATTGTTTCAAAAACATAATATCAATTTCCTAAACCAATTTCCAATTTCCCTATTCCTAAGGCTACCTTTTGTAAGCTACTTCCTTTTTTTTGTGTCTTCTATACCCTTATGTAAGTCTATAATATGTTCTTAACTTTGTGTTGTAGTGTACAATTAGCAATTTTGTAAAGGACTCACTAAATCACTGCTTATTAAGAAGAATATCTTTAAAATAAAATTAAGGTATTATTACTCTATTGATAGTACGGATGTGTGGAGAATCCTACTGAATGTGAACGTTTATGATGTATGGATGGATGGATTAGTTACTCAATCACTCCACAAAGACTGAACCGATTTGGCTATTTGGTACAGAGATAGAATATAGTCTGGAATAACATATAAGCTACTTCTTATCCCGGAAAATAAGCGAGTTCCCGCAGGAATTAAAAAACCTCAATCCACGCGTACGAAATCGCGGGCATCAGCTAGTTAAGAATAAGCTTTTTTTAGCAAACTCTGTCAAAGTCATGCTAGGTGCTGTAGTTGTAGACAACGCAAAGCAACCGACAATAATATCGTCGTTCAAGTGTAATTTATAGGGAATTTTATTAAATCCAACGAGACGGAGCGTCATAAAAAGGAACGGAACATTTTTCAACAAAGAGTGCTCATTATCATTTGCAAATCTCATTCCAGTGAGCACCGTGTAGTCATGGTGACTTTTGTAATGACATGCTCCGACGCCATGAAATGATGCCATTACACCGCGATGCGTATATTGCGTGTGAAGTGCCCATATCTACGCCTTTTCTGAGACTTTTCTAGTTGAACATCTGTTGAGTAGATACGTGAGATCCGTGGTAGATACCCTCTCGCATGGAAATTTGTAATGCAAGCGACGCCGGTAATTTGCTTCAGAATTAAACGAATAATAGACAAACGTTGTCCTCATAGTACAGCAAAGGAAGTGTGGGGAAACCCTTTTGATCAGAAAGTAGCAAAACGTCTAACAACTTGAAAAGTCTAATGAGTATTGCTCATGACTATTTCCACAAAAAAAAGTATACCGTTAATTTCTCAGTACTTTCTACATAGTTCCACTAACATTTTTTTTTCGAAATAGGCTTGCGCTTGACGACAATCAATACTAAATAGCACTGATGAGGTCTAGGTTGGAGCGCGCTTGCCTAGAAAATGCCTATTCACTCTTGCCTTGAAGGTACTCAAATTATAAGTGGCAGGAAACACGGATGCTGGAAGAAAACTTAAACCAAAGTTAGGTATAAGTACATATGTTAAAGTGTTTTGTCGACCTAAAATGCTTTGTAGCAAAGAAGGTTTTTTATTAGCCATTTTGGGGAAGAAAAAATTTTAAGTTTAAGTGTCACTAGTCAAAAGCTTCTGTAGCTACGTAAAATAAAAATTTGCTATGCGCAAAACTTTCAATGAAATATGGAGCCATATCCTTTAAAATATGGTATTATAAATAGGGCCACCCTACATCGTTATTCCCAAGATGCTGGCATCTCCGGCAATCTGAGATGTTGCTAATAGGACCGCATGAGTATTAATAATGTACCTCTCGCGATATTGTAAGAAGCCCGATTTCTTTGACACGTTAGACAGGATTGCGTGGAAATGAGGCATCTCAGGGCGTCTCGATAAGGATTCACAGTACATGACAATAAGAAAAAGACGGATATATTTAATATGTGAAATCAGAGTCATGTTTGAAATGATGTGCAAGAACGTTGCTTTATTAAATACCATGCTTTTCCGCGCGAGTAAGTCTGCGGTAACTTTCTGTTTTTCCGGATAAAAAGTAGCCTATGTCACTCCCCAGGCAAAAAATCACGTCGATCTGTTGCTGCATTGTTGCGTGGTACAAAGGATTTTAGTATTTTTATAAACCTTAGTTTACGAGGACGAAGCGAACATGTACCGTATATCTAAAAATTTGCTTGCTCTACATGTCCGCATCATTTACCTGCAGCCTAAATTGTAGCGATTGGCGGAATTTATCGCTTTTTTCAGCAACAATGCATTTTAGCCAAACGCGAGTGAGTATCGGCCAATTAGAGGCGATTGCAATCGGCATACGGTAGCAATGATTCATCTTTAAAAAATCGCACAGCAGAGTAGGTATACGATAGAGCCAAGTTTTCGCTATACATTGAAATCCACGCCAAAGTAACTAAACTAGGCTGCATAAAATGATGATCACGTCTAAATAAACTTGACTGCGATCTCACCTGATGGTAAGTGACGATGCAGTCTAAGATGGTAGCGGACTAACTTGGAAGGGGTATGGCAGTATAGATTCAACCTATACCCCTTATCGGTTTCTACACGCCATCGAACCGGAACACTAAATCGTTTGACGGCAAGGTGGACTAGCACGGCGAAAGCCTCCCACCAGACCAGATTAATTCAGAAATTATAAAATGCCGCCGCCGGCAATCGAACCTGAGACCTCCCAGAAGATCACAGCGCTCACAACTGCGCCAGGGTGGTCATCTAAATAAAACTTCATAACGTACGAAAATATTCATTTCAGTGTTTCAATTTCGTTTTAAAAATAAATCCGAGAAAAGAGCGCCGTTTTGTTTACCTCGCGGGTGCAACTACAACATTTGGTGTACCGACCACCGCAGCACCCCATGTATTCCTGAGGGCATACCGCCCCACTCATTATCCCTATAGTTATTACTGTCATTTTTCAACTCGTTATTTACTCTGAGCTGCGCTGATATCACGACATTTGTTCGCAAAGGACCAACTTTTAGATTAGGGGTGAAGGATTTTCGGGATAAAGAAAGCTTTTCGTGGTGTTAGAAGAAAATTGAAAATAGCCCTTTAAAAGTAACCACGCTCCACGTCTCTTTCATTCGTGTTTTTATTATTATTAGAGAATTATTTTGAAGTCTCACTAGCCCAACGGTTAAAGGTACTGATAGGTCACAGGTTCGAACCCCACCCGTTCCACTATTGTTGTAACACTCTTAGAACAAGCTTTTGGCTTATTTAGAGGCGCTAGAAGAATATAGATAGCTTGGTCGATATTCTTTGAAAAAAAAATGTTGCTGCAGGGAAATAAGATTTTTTACTTAATTTTAATAGGGTTATTTACGATTTTCTGAGAAACAAATAACGTAATAACATATCTTTTCAGTAAAATCCGTAAGCAAAGTGGATTTATATCGAAATATATCGAAAAGCGGGTTAATATGATCGCTTTTACCCAAAGTTCTAAGAAAATGCCTAGAAAAATAAATCAAGAGAGTTTAAGAAATAAGATTAAACAGAGTTTTGGGAACTTCGTATCGGAGACAAAATTTTTATCAAAGTTTATGTTAAGCAAGTTACTACTTACTTAAGTTTAATTGAGTTATATTTTCCCTTGTAATCTCACGATCGAATACTGAAATAGTATCTCTCAGTATTTTCTGGGATGAAAAATGTTTCATGTTTTGGGACAAATGTGACCTGTGCCCTTTTTTAGGATGCAAGATGCAATGCAATTTTCTTGTCAAGTTTTGGGCGTAAAAAGGTAACCAATAGCCGTTCAATCAGAGGTACTGTCGAGGGCTTAGGTTAGGTTAGGTTAGTCTCACACAGACTTCAAGCTGATACGATCCTAGGACAGACAAAACATGTAGGTATAATATACTCTACCACGTGTGCGAAGCCGGGACGGGTTGCTCGCTAGTATATAAATCAAAATCAATTGTTGCATTTATTAAAGAACATCCTTTTGAACGGCTTGACGGATTTGGTTGTTATTTTTGTTGTGTTCATATTTGTCGGAACAAGGTTTGTATGGAAGAAAATTTGTGGAAAATCCCTTGGATAAGTTAAAATTATGGAATACTTATCTCAATTTTTTCCGTAGTAAATTGCACCCGTGCGAAGTCGCGGCCGGTCGCTAGTTGATTATATTTATTTATTCTTAGCTTAGTTCAAAGGTATACAAAGTCGCAAAAAACTGCTAGGACATATGCTAAGCAAAGTGCTTTAGACTTTCTACACTTTGGGTTTTCACTTCGCAGTTGTATTGTTGATTCACTATAAGAGCGTTCTAAGCGCCCTGCGCTTGCTTACCTACGTCTTTCAGCGGGAAACTTTTCGTTCTTAGCTTTTAAATCAGGCTCGGAAAAATAGATCGTACTATCAATGTTGTAACTTTATATTATAAAGTTAATAAGGTGGCTAAATTGAAAATGATCCCTCCAAATCTAGGGTCAAAATGTTAAATCAAAATGTCACTTGACGATAAGGAAAATGTCAAGTTGATAAAGGGACGAGAAATAAGTTTCTTCCTAACTTCTGTAAGCATATTTTAACATCGTCGAAATGAACAACATTTTTGCGATTGTGACATTCAGACAAAAGACCCGAATTACTTAATGTCAGTTTCGAATACAAAGCATTATAAAGACGTTTATTTGGATTGATGGCGATTAATTTGGTTGTTTTTTTTTTCGTGACCATTATATAAATATTTTGAACAATTTATTTCGATATCAGTCAATTGTATTGTATTTGAAGAAGCTTAGGTTTTTTATGACATTTTGGCAGTAAGTATTGAATTAGTGTCTGAGCTCTTATTACAAGTTTTTCTTTGCGATTAAGATATTTTTTAAGTAGGTATCTTAAGTCCTTTTCCATGATTTGGTAAAGGTATTTTGAACCCTGTGGTAGATTATCTACTTGTCATAAGAGCCACAAGTTGGTCTGCAAGAAATAAATAATTTTAATTTTGTAAAGGATACAGACAGACAGACAGAAAATATTTCGCATTTCGATATTAGTATGGATATACGTTTCGTAAAGCTTATATTTTATGTATGCGAGCGAGTACATTGAATTAACTGTTCTGTAACAGCCGAGCTAATGAGTTTTTGCCAATCTACCGCGTAATGGTTGACAAATTTAAATCTGCAAAGTTCATTGGTACATTAATTATTCTTAAAAGCTTCTCCGGTTACCCAAATAAGCGGTGACATCACTTTGTCAGACATCAATTAAGTTTTGACAATGATCAATGATGGGACAGCCGGGTGCGAGCGGTTTGCACGCACCAGTTCGGACGCCTTGATTTGATGACGGTGCATATTTTATTTTTGAAACTTTAATTATGAAATGACTGAAATTTTTATTATAATTCTAATACTATCCTTTGCCGCAAGGAGCAGTATAAAAGAGATAACACGAGATTTAGATTTGTCACCTGATGAACAAAATAAAGCAAAATTTGTTTTTTTTTTTTTAAATATCTATAACAACGCACATATTGTGCTTAATTTTGTTAGTTATTTCAGTAGAAGTTAAGTTATAGCTACTAACCAATCGAGTCATGCTTTGAATATCGGTACTTTTTTGAGTAGGTATCTAAAGCAAACCGAGAACCTAACTTTCCAAATTAGCTTTATTTTTAACTAGACGATGCCCGCGACTTCGTACGCGTGGATAAAGGTTTTTTGATTCCCGCGGGAACTCTGTAATTTTCCGGGATAAAAAGTAGCCTATGTTTTAATCCTAGGTATGAGCTATCTCCATTTCAAATTTCAGCCAAATCGGTTCATTCGTTGTGGCGTGAAGGAGTAACAAACATACACACACACACACACACACACACATACACATACAAACTTTCGGCTTTATAATATTAGTGTGATGATTTATATGTTTTATTTTTTACAAAACTGGCTAGAGTCACAAATCAGCTTTATCGCTTAGATAACGATCTACAAGTTTTTGAAATTGCTTTTTATGCCCATCGTGAATGTCTTAACGATTTAGAAATAACTACATATATTATTTAAATAAGTTATTATAATTGCTCATTCATGAGAAAACGCCCAGAGTTCTTGTATTACACGCCAGTTTAATATTTACTCGAAGTAAAATGGTCGCAATCCCCTTATAATTATAATTAGCTCATACTACACGCAAGTCCGCCCCAGTACCTACCTAACTAATATTTTATAGGTTCGTGACAGCGCCTACTTGAAAAGAAAAGTCAACGCGTCTAGACCGACATCCATCAATAAGTAACGATTCTCGGACTTATTACGGATGGAATACACTAAAATTGCTTATATTATAATCAAATCAAGACAAAAAAATTAATATTTTTCTATCCCACATAGCAATATTGTGGGGGGCTGAATTCTAATAATTATTTGTAGTCGCCTGCGTGCGAATAATAAGTTAGTCGGTTAGTACCGCGCGACTCGCTCACTTGTTGGGTAGAGGGCCTAACAAACCGTACAGTGTCCACTAACTTATGTAATCTTGAAGAGTAAATGATACACAATTAGAGATGGGGTTTTTAAGTGACCTAAACGACGGACATCCCTAACAATATTATAAATCCGAGAGTTTGTCTCTGTTTACTTTTTTATTATTACAGAATTATATAAAATATAACTATATTCTATTATATTATATATAATAGAATTATATATAAAATAATGAAGGATAAAATTCTGCATTCGCAGGCAGATTGTATTAAATCACTGCATCACTGTTAAAATATGGTTTACGCAGCTTGTATCACTGATACAATCTATAAAGGATCGATGCGAGTCAAAAATATTTTTGACAGCTCAATGTCACTATCGATAAAACTAGTTGTGCGATTGTGTAATTAGTTTAACATTTTATCTAAATAACAGAACTAAATATTTATAGGTACGCGTAAAGTCGTTGCCATATCTGACCTGCCCCCCGATTCAGACCCTTCCGATAACTTATTTGTCGATCGATTCGGTTTGTTAGCATATATTTCGCTCGCTCTGAATCCACACGACAAAAAGAGATCGATATCTAACCGTATCGACACGGTATGGTATCGAACAGGTCTGAATCGCCCTGCTGGTGCAGCTAATTGGAATTTCGACTGTGGTTGAGATTAGAAGCCCCCATCAACCCCAATACTATCAGTTCTTAAAAATATTGATCTTTAATCAAACCGTCCGCGTCGTTCTAATCAAAAGTAGTGAATAAATTAATACTTACTTTATCAATACTTTAATGTAGTAAATCAATTCGTCTAGACGGCAATCAATTAATAAGTCATATTAAGAGAGAAATTTCTACCAACAATATATTTTTAGATTTATCGAAAGGTTACACTAGATAGAAAGAATAAAATAAACTAGTTGACGCCCACGGCTTCGCTCGCGTGGAATTAGTTAATTAGTAAAAAATATTTGCGGAGTAAAAGGCCTATGTCACTGTATAGGTCCTATCAATGCAGAAATCACAGTTGCTGCATGATCGAAGGACAAAACAATAAACAAACACAATTTCGCATTTATTGTATTAATAGAAATGAGTAAGTACTAAGACTACTAGGCGTTGTAATGCTCGATTGAAACAAAAAGTAGTAAGGCCAATAGATTTCCATGGAAGGTCACGCAATGTCCTGGCTATTTCAAATGATAGGCGTAAATATTTTATACGATCTATGCACGATGGACACTTGACAGGCCTTGGTGGTTGCTTTTAAAATGTATATTAATACAAGAACGTGTAAACGGTTGAAAGCAAGGAAAATGCAGTTTTACTTAATGGAGCATTTTTTCAATTAATAATTAAGTGTATGTTGTATGTGACAGCATAATACAATATGTAATCAATATACAAAATTGATCGAAGGATGAAACGCTTTCATTAAGGCTTTTCAAAAGATATTATAATTGCATATGTTACCAAAATTTCACTCATCGTTGGTGTGTTATTAGAAAGCAAAAAAATGCTTAAAAAGATAAGTTAAATTTTTTTTATTATTTTCTAGAGTGCAAAAACAGCATTACATCTTTTACCTACTCAATAGGAAGATATTACAAACTATTTAACTAAACTCTATACGTGGGGTTTTTTATTCACCCTTTTTCCATAAGATAGAGCGCTTAGCGAATGACGAGCTATCACAAAGGGCACAGTAAAGGGCCTGGTAATGCATCGCGGCCACTCGGAATTATACTTGTAAATATTTTATGTTCTCTGAGAGTGATTGACAGACGAGCGCCCCCGGCGGCGGTTGCATTGAGGAAATTACCGCGATACCATTTGCCTTTGCATTTGTTAAGCCAGTCTGCCAGTCTTTATCAGGGAAGATAGATGTAATGGCACTTCGGGTTTGTTATTGAATGAAGATATCTTTCTCCCATCTTTTATCTTTAAGAGAGGAACCTATCCACGTTTCTTTTGAGGAAAATAACTTTTAGCATGACAACCAATGTTCAAATAGCACCAAACATAAAAGGAAATTAGCAGAACAGCCTATTACACTATAGGTAGATTCTTGCTATATTTTGTAAATGCAAAATGTGTTTGCTGCTTCATTGAATTGTCTTTTAGTCGGGTTAAAACGGAATAATGGACCGACGCACGTGATTTTTCGCATGATTTTTGGGACTAGGAGAGTGATAATAATATGGGCTTTATATACCGGGATGAAAAGAGTTTCCCAGATTTTTAAAAACCTAACTCTACACAGATAAATATAATATTATTTTGCACAGAATAAAACAGTTTTAAAAGGTTTTAAAGATTTTAACGTTTATGAATGGATTCTAAATCTTTTCTTAGATACTGAGAAGATAAAATCGTTTGATCATCTAAATCATTATAAGTCCTCTGATTCATCTTAATGAATAAATTAAAATGAGTAAGGTATCTTCAGCGTAATTGGGTACCAATACGTTAAGTAAACACATTGTATTTCTCAGCCCCTAGCGTAAGTTATGGGTTATCATTATATTAATACGCTATAATCGCCTAGGATCCCGACAATTAATTACACTGAATCCCTACGATCTTATTGGCTATATTATTTAATTTATGACATGTTTATAGGAGAGCGGTTCACCTGGTGTGTAACACAGGTACTTAACTTACAACTACCAAGTTTGCGTAACTTGTTCGCTAAAGACTAGTGAATTCTGATCAGATTTAGCAGGTTAAGTGAATAAATGAACTAATGAATATAATTTTATTAAAAAATAATTTAATTTTAATTAAAAAAATAGAAAAATATTAATCTTTTTAATAGACTAAATAAGGTTAGGTTATTAGTAAATCACGGTGACTTTAATAAAATATCAATAGAAGCAATAATTGTATTTTATTTTTACAACAGATTTAAAAAAAAAATTAAGAATAAGAATTAACTACTAACTTATACTGTACGCTTGTGGGGTTTCCACAATGTTGTCAAAGGTGTGTGATTTCTGCAATTTGCAATGGGCCAGAATAGTGGCCTATAACCGTTTTCTGAGTAAAAATCTACCATCAGTAGTGGGCCGTTGATGGGTTGTTGAACTTGTTGATGATGATGACTTACTTACAGTTATAAAAATGAGTTTACTAGATCCCCAGATTCAGTCTGATTTTTTCAAAAGGGCAAACACTAGTAGGTAAATTACGAGTGTAGGTAAAATTGAGGCCAAATTAAACAAAATGTTAATAAACATATTATGATGAAAGGTAGAAATGGAATACCTGAAGTCGGTTGTTGCCACAAATTAATAAAATTAATCAACATTTAATTCTATATCGTTGTCTAGTGAGCAAAGGACTTGGAACGAACGGCCGCTCAGGGACTTCTAGGAAATTAACCGCACCAAAACTCGTTTCTAGGGCTACCTACCATCCATTTAAATATAATTTATTAAAGGAGTAAATATTAATCTACGTCTCAATATCTTACACCAGGGATGTGTCTAAAATAATAATAATAAGCCTCCAGACCGAATTCAACCACAGCGGCTAACCTCAACGGGGCTCAGCCATCTGCGCGGGAGAAATTACAGTGCACAAGTGTATGCACCAAAACAGGTGCACTCTTTATTCCTTACTCTCATAGTCCGATGAGACGGAAATCGAGAGTCGACTCTGCGTGCTCTTCGAGGCACGGGGGTGACACACCGCCTTCTTCCTAACTCCGGGCTAATACCGAGAATTTCTTGACAGAAAATACATATTATATTATGTACACCCATGTAAACTCATGTTTTGGCTCGACCCGTCATTCGCAGTCGAACATGCTACCCACTAAATCAACGAGGTAGTGTCTAGAACAATAGGTAAAATTAAAAGCCTCATTTCTCGTTACCTCAAATAGCCTCATTGGAGTTCTAGAGCAGTATTAACAAAATTCACAGAGACGCAACGGAAAGAGCCGCTGGATATAGGCAGCATAAGACCGCGAAGTGTGGAAGTCCTTACAAAAGACCTATGCCCAGCAGTGGACGTGTATTGGTTGACGACAATGACGTGGGAAACTCTATGTTATATTCAAAGAAGTTATCAACCCTACTCGACCCGTGTTGCAAAATATGCAAATGAAGAGGCGACTCATTTGACGAATTTTAATGGATATTTAACTGTGTTAATTATAAAGTTTCGACTTGACTCAATTTGGCAGATGCGCTCGTGGGGTAGCTAGGTGGATGTATGTTTAAACAGATTACCGACCAACCGAAAATAGTTCAAAATACATAACTTTATTAACCGCTCTTTCATAAGAGTTAATCAATCTTCCTCATCTTCTTTATCAACCGATAAACGTCCACTGTTAAACAAAGGTTTCTTGCGTGGACTTCCACAGGCCTCGGTCTTGCTCGCCGCTTGCATCCAGCGGCTCCCCAGCATCTTGGGACCGCAACAAGTATACTGAATGTTATTTGTAATTAATCAGATATTACTGTTGCATAAATACTCAAAAATACCTGGACTTTTTTCAAGTTATAAAAGTTTGAAAACTGGATGTAACATCATTTATAATATTTTGTTCGATAAAATTTGGCCTAAATCACCCGGACCATAATATAAAATAGATTGGTAACTCATTTATCAAAATCGGGTCGGTAGTTTAGGCGCTGCGGTGGAACATACGCAAATGTATAAAGACTGCTAAAATCGTATAACCCTTGCCGTAGTTGGGCAAAAAAACTTAAACTTAATCGTATAGTCATACTTATCACGTGGGAACTGGCTCTCCATTCTATTTACCTGTAAACAAGAAAAAATCTTTCGTCAAATTAGTTTCAACACACACACATTATAAACCAAAAAAAAAAAACATCTTCACAAGGTCTCTAATAAAACGCTTTAACAAAATTTAGGTTAATTAAATTTTTGTTCGTTAAATTCAATGTGAAGCACACCTCTAGCTTAATTACTTGGGGTTTGTTAATTTATAACGGCAGACGGACGCTGCTTTCGGCCCAGGAAGAGGATAACATCGGAACTCCCTTAAGATTAATTTGCCATGGTGCTCGTGAACTTTAACTCGTTTGGCTCTGACCAAATTCCCAGTCGGCTCTGTTGAGAATTAAATTTAATGAAATAAATTTAGGGAATCAGTAGTCCGAACTTGCGTCGAGAGACTGTCCCACGGGCGGAGACAAGTCGGGTAGTTGCGGCCTAAGTGAGACAGTTGGTAAAGTATTAAGTATGTGAGTTGTAGTAGAAGAACTTACTGTTAAGCGCACATTGTTTGACTGCGCAATAGCAAAGGCCGGATTATGGTTTTTACCCTTCTCGACCCAATATCAAGCAAAATACGCTTAACAGTGTGCAAAATGCTAGAAAAAAATCCCCGCGAAAGATGAAATAAAACCCCGAAACCTCGTGAAAAAAAAAATCCGAATTTAAAATGATTTATTTCATATAGGCCCACCAGTGGCTCTTATGACTCGTCAAGACTCTACCACCGGTTCGGTACCACATTGAGTGCCATATCACTAAATAGGTCTTTCAAATCAACATTATTTTTCCGCGATTATTTTGTAGCCATTTTAAAAATAGCACATACTTTCAGTATTCTGTAATTTTCAGTCTGTCTCAGACTCTATTGTGTATTTCTTGTTAGTGTTCAGCAGTCGGATTGTTGCTTAACTTGTGCCTTAAGCGATTGATTGACTCAGGTATATAGATAGTAACCAGTAAATAAAATACATTCTGTTTCAACTCCAAAGTTTTGTAGAGCCTCCGAAGATACAATAAAAAGTCACGTAGAGATGCTTCAACATTTATATTCTTACACTAAAAAAGTTATTTCGTATTCAATAAGCACTATTCAGGCCTCAAACGGTCGTCGGTCGGTGATATACTTGGTCTTAAGTTTATATAGATTGTAATGGACTTTAACTGTCATCAAAATTGTTGTTGTCAAGGACGCGAATTTAACGATACCCCGAAGTTTCGGGACTAAAGTAATCTTGAGATATATTAGGTACGTTGATGGCATCGAGTTTTATTTATTTTGGAGGGGCAGTTTAATCTGTGATATAATTAGAGTCAGCCAAATTAAAAGTCGGCCATTTTGTTTGCCCGCCTTAGAAGACTTATAAATGGCTTTGGGTGGGCTTATTTGGGGTGTAAATATCATGAAGTCCTATAAGGACAAGTATCTGCGCGAGTTTTGTACATTGCGACGTCGAAAAAAGAATTAGTCAGCATATTGTGTTGCCAAATTCACTTATGTTATTTACCGGACATTTGAAACCTGTCGCGTAAAGAATGGACATAAAATTTCCGAGGAAATTTAATTAAGTTTTTAGGACTATCGTTTCGCAAGTAGGTAGTGGTGGGGAATGAGTAATAAACTTAAGTGTCAATTCTGGCTATTTTCTGAGTACTGTTGCGGTTTAAGAGGGAAATTAAAAATTGAAAAACGCCGCCATGATGGCAGTAGCGTTAATGGCTGTACATAATAAATAAAGCAGGCCGCGTAGGCTTATGTGCCTTGAGTGGGGGTGTGGTCGGGACCGCGAATGGCCTCTCTTAGTGACATCTGAGACGGGCCCTTTGGAGTGCGTCGCTGTTTCATATTGCCCAGCCCGTTGCTTGAGAGATCCTTCACTTTGATTTAACAGAAAAAGGCCGTTTGAGATATATTTGGAAATGCTTTTTACGACTGGAATGGTAAAGGTTTCGATAAGTAAGTACACGTTATTATGTAACAAACCCATGTATTGTATCGACACAACTATCGATACCATATTCTTTCACTTTTACTTCCTTATACTAACCTTGAAATGATAGATACATCCTATTTAATCATACTTAAAGATGATTAAGTTTATCGTTTCATCTTAGTTAGTAGCAGGATGGTTTTACCGACATATAAGGTAAATAATAAGGAGAATGTTATTAACCATAACAAAGGCAATAACTTTTTTCAAACCAATAGGTAATAAGTAGTACTGGACTGGTAATTACCTGCTTTCAAAACTTTAGGAAATTAAGTCCATTCTAACTACCGCACCCTATTCCAATACAGATTAAAAATGAACGCAAAATCAACTTTTGAAATCTGCAATTTTTTTACAAAATATCTATTGTGATCAATACAAATCATTACAGTAATTGTCTCATCGCTCTTGACTCCAGATCCTTGCCGAATCACTTAACTAACCCTTTTGGTGCTAGCGGCCATCTTGTTTTTTTTCTTGTTTCACGCGTCAGTCTGACTTCTGTGACAGGCAGCCATTTTGAAAAAACTCAAGAGCGGCTTCCTTCCGCATCGGTGGGCCGTCATGAGAACTATCGTGTGGCGACACCCCCTTCGCTTACATACATTGCATTCATTGTTTTAGAAGTGAGGTGTACATACGAGAAACTTTTGTTGTTTGACGCGCCCCGACATCAAACTCGAACGGGCCCGTCGGCCGGAGGAATGGCTACAAGTTGTTCAACTAATGCACGAGTTCCGAAATTACTTTTGAACTAAAAGTGTCTGTATATTTTTAGTCTGTGGCGCTTAAAACTTTAACAAAATTGTTTGTACAACTCTGTGTTGTATGCTAGAATAGTAGCAAAAGAGTAAATTTTTGTCTTTTTTTTTTTACTTAATTTTTTCCCTGCAGTCCTTATATCAACGTTAAGAAAAGAGACTCCAATCCTGTATAGTTAGAAAGAGAACTGTTGCATAGAAAGCTGCTAACAACCAAGGGAAAGGCAAGGATACCTTCAATGACTTTAACGATCTACTTAATGAGCGTAGGCACTATTTTAAGCCACACTACGTAGGGACTCATTAATGTCGAGACGCTTTTTTTATTCATTTTTTTAATCAAAAGGGAATGAATCTTTTTCACTGGAAAAAATTGATCCTATACTTAACTTTAAAAAAAAATAACGAGTTAAAAGAAACTTGTATCGTCTGTTAATTTTTTATGATTACTTTTGAGTTCTGTCGCGATCACACCTGACATAATATGGTCATTATATTAAAGAGGTAAAAGTAATAAAAATTTTACTTGACTTCACCCATAACTACTCGTATAATGGGAATTTAGGAATCATATGTATTATCTTATTAATATCTTGCCGTATATTATGTGACAATTGAATGTAAGTAATGGAAGAGAGGTCATAAAAATAAATAATATAAAAACGATGCTGAAATAAGTATCAAAATCGTCATCTTGAAATACGTGCCGATACATAATTTACCTACCCAAGTCTTTTTCTGTGAAGTACGGAAACGAAAGCGCGGGAGACGTCATTTGCTTCCACTCAGTAGTTACTCTGTACATTTGGTCCGATACACGCTTAGCGTTTTGAACCTTATTTCACACAAAATAAAGATTCTTTGCGAAAACATCTCTGCTTGATCCCTTACCACTTATTGTTTTAATTGTTGCCCCTGAGAGGTGGGAGGTTCAGAGCTCTCCAGAGTTCTATATACCTATCGTTTTTAACTAGTGTTCCGATACGTATCGTGTATGCATATAGGTATAAATATGTCATGATAGTCGAAAAAGTCTGGCGGCCATTTTGAAGATTTTTTTATAAGTATTAGGGGTTGAGGGATAAGGGCTTTAAGGGTAACGAAAAATCGGTATATTCTCTTTTAGTTTTATTTGTTTGAGACTTATCGTGCAGGGTGTTATGATTTTCGAATACTTGCTTAGGCGAGCAGAGCAACGTTAAAGTAACAACAGAAAGATCTTCGAAAATATTAAGAGGTTACTTAACTATGCATAAAAATATCAGTAACATTATGTATAAGTATTTTGCTAGTTTCATCAATTTACTTGCAAAAAATGTATTAGGAATATAAAAAAGCCAATCAGTATTCTAACAAGTTATAGACTACTGGCCCGGTCCAAAAATGGATGGGTCATATGAACCACTAGGTGACCTATATAGGACGATATAAGAGCATAAAATAATACGATTCAGCACTATGCCGTCACTTGTAAGCTGTCCAACTGAGTGCTGGTGAGAATTGAAAAGTGCAGGTAGAGGGAGTACATTTTGGTCATATATTTTTGTACGGCATTTTTACCATCGATAGATCCATGAAAAATAATAAGAAAGCGCGCAGTGCCGTACAAAAATGTGAATCCACGAAGTCGGTAAACTTTTTTGATTTTCTGAAAATTTCCAGGGTAAATTTGGTCATCTGATTCTGTACGGCATCAGCTTCATACTGTTTCAATACATCTTCTAATCCATTATTCCGCAACGCCGTACAAAAATCATGCGACAAGGGAAAAAAATCGAGGGTTGCAACCCCCTCTCTTTTCGTGGTCCAGGGGGTGATTTGATACAACATAAAATTAATTTATTTTGAAAGTATTTTATGCATAGGTAATATTTTTTTACATGCCGTACATTTTCGTTGGTCCAAAGTTTTGTAGGGGGAAAAAAACTCAAGGACCTCAACCCCTACAAAATTTTGGACCAACGAAAATGTACGGCATGTAAAAAAATATTACCTATGCATAAAATACTTTCAAAATAAATTAATTTTATGTTGTATCAAATCACCCCCTGGACCACGAAAAGAGAGGGGGTTGCAACCCTCGATTTTTTTCCCTTGTCGCATGATTTTTGTACGGCGTTGCGGAATAATGGATTAGAAGCTGTATTGAAACAGTATGAAGCTGATGCCGTACAGAATCAGATGACCAAATTTACCCTGGAAATTTTCAGAAAATCAAAAAAGTTTACCGACTTCGTGGATCCACATTTTTGTACGGCACTGCGCGCTTTCTTATTATTTTTCATGGATCTATCGATGGTAAAAATGCCGTACAAAAATATATGACCAAAATGTACTCCCTCTACCTGCACTTTTCAATTCTCACCAGCACTCAGTTGGACAGCTTACAAGTGACGGCATAGTGCTGAATCGTATTATTTTATGCTCTTATATCGTCCTATATAGGTCACCTGGTGGTTCATATGACCCATCCATTTTTGTACCGGGCCAGTAGTCTATTATTGTAGCCGTACCAAAATAAATCTGGCTCTGTAAATAAATTGTAATTATAGTAGCACAATGGTGATGACGTGTAGTAGACTAGCCGCCGGCGGTGGAAAAACAAAGGGTCCCGCAGTAAAAACAGTTGAACTAACACGGGTCAAGATTTATTGCGGAATTTTCTGGTGTTTCAGATGGGAATGAATTTAGTTGCTGATTATTTTTTTGGAGACTTTTTATACAAGTAATGGGCGATTTCAGCAACGCCAAATAACCTTTAACTGAGGGATAAAATTGATGTGTTGGCAGATTTTCAATATAAAAACCGTCAGATCGTCCAAGTTATTCCTCGCTTAAATGTTATTTGGTGTTGCTTGTTGAAAGTATTAGCAATAAATAGGTATATTAACAAATACTTACGAATCTCAATTTTTACAAAAAGATTAAAGGTTTACGCCTTCCTTCCTGGATAAAACTATACGGTTTAGATAATGTTAAAAAAACATGGGCTATCATAGAGCCAACAAAAGTGAAAAAATATAAATTTGTATCTTTAGTATAAATTGTTAAGGCATATCGACGATACGAACCCGTACAGCTTTCCCCAGCCAAATCGCTCCACGTGCCTTAAGAAATTTTCCCTTTAAAAAATGAATTAGTATAGCCTTATTTTAAAAACTTTAGGTATACTTAAACACTTTTATAAGTAGCTACCTGTTCATAAGGCTATAGAAAAGGAAGGGTATCTTGTAAGACTTGACCTAAACTAACAAACCAACATTTTAAGTCGGACAAAAAGCTTGTAAAAGTCTGTATTACAGTGTAAGAACGTTTTTAAACCAGTCCTGTAGGTCAAGGGATTAGCCCGGCTAAAGAAAATAAGCTTCACTGCATTATTTAAATAGCGGAGTTTTTATATACCCGGCGCTAACTTTCAACTTTAAAAGTAAGACTTTAAGTTTCACACTGTGGTGGCGGGAAAAGTGTATTTAAATACTGAATCGTTTCAAGGGTTTCAAGTGAAACTGTTGAGGGCGGGTTGGTTATAAATCAAAGGGCGGAAGTGAGTGTGACGACTCACTCAGCTCAGCGACTTGACTGCGAACTGAGGATTAAAAACTCACACAGATAAAATTCTAAGGGACATTGATACAGTACCTGCTGTAAAAAGTTTTGATGCGTTTTTTTTAATTTCACTCATAAGGTTTTAGACGCGTTAGGTTTTAATACATATATCATTATATAGTTCGTATGACGTAGGTAAGTTCTAACATAAGTACGAAGATCGTTTGCAGGATACTTTAATTTTTATCATATAGCTGATGCTCGTGACATCTTCCTCGTTGATTTTCATTTTCTAAGAGTTTCCACTCATTGATTTTCTAAAAAGTACCCTTAGTTACCAATAAGTTACTTCGTATTTAATTCCTGAGCATAGTACCAGCACGGAGGAAGATCTCAATATTGATGAGGTAGAGGTCAAACCAAACATCTGGCTTTAAATATTTTCAATTCCATAACTATAGCCGCAAATCCAAAAAATGTCCTGCTTACTATTTAACGAGATGATTCCCGCGACTTCGTTCGCGTGGATTAAGGTTTTTTATTCCCGCGGGAACTCTCTTATTTCTCAAGTTTCAGCCAAATCGGTTCAGTCGCTGCGACGTGATTAAGTAATAAACATAAATTTTTGCATTTATAATACTAAAAAGAAGGCCGTGTTGAGCTATATAAAGTCTCCGATAACCATGTCCGAGGATTATCAGCGGAACACACAAAAAAAAATAGGATTAATAGGATTACCGGTAAAAATTAAAATGTTATTGCATCAATTTTCATTAAGAGAATGCAAAAGGTAAAGCAATCATTAAGAATGTAAACAATTTCTCAAGCTTTTTTTTTCGAGACTACGAAGAAGCTAATCAAAGGCAAAGGAAGATCAGCAAACAATTGGTGCCTTGAGCAATCAGAGGCCACCCAGTCGCAAGGTTTGTTTAGCTCCTCTTTAGACAGGATTGTTTGTAAATATATGAAACAAATAGCGCAACACTCAGAACAGAACTCGTTGTTTGATTTTATCAAAGCAAAGTATCGCGTGGTGCGGGTTGTTACGTTCCCTCAAATATGGTTGAGCAAAGTAACGGCTGGATCATGCGTCATGCTCGTGAACGGTTGCCACCAACGGGAATGGGTCTACTTTCTGTCTACTCGTCTTAACATGCATTGGATTGTATTTATTTGTATTTGTATTGTATTTAGTTGTATTTGTATTGTATTGGACTTAGGAAACTTCATCGTGGAAGCACTGTATACATAGCATAGATAGACGATTGTAATTTTTTTTTTTGAAAAGTTCAACGCTGAGTTTCTTGCTGGCTCTTCTCGGCAGGAAAGGCATTCCGAACCAGTGGTAGATTCATTGACGATTCAAAAGTGCTTGTAAAAGTTTATTTGAATAAAAAATATTTCTATTTCTATTTCCTTGATTATGCATGTTCCGATTGATAAGATTATTAAAAGGTGAAAATAAAAAAACATCCCATAACACGTGGAAGCCTCAATAGCTCAACGGTTAAAGGTATGGACTGAAAACTGAAAGGTCGGTTTTTAATTCCCGCGGAATTCTTTAATTTTTCGGGATAAAATGTACCTTATGTGTTAATCCTGGGTATGAGTTATCTCTTTCTCAAATTTCAGCCAAATCGATTTAATTGTTGTGGGCTGAAGGAGTAACCATCCATCCATCCATCCATCCATCCATCCTCACGAACTTATTTACATTTATAGTATGGATGACTAAAGAAAATAGAAACAAGATTTTATTCCAATAGGATTTGTATTGCAGATTGCATTATAATTAGGCAGATTTAACGCTTCATTTAAATTATAAATTAAATTCCCTGCATCAATACCCTCGATATAAAAATTCAAAGAAAGCAATCAAAGGCAAAGCCAGCTAAGCAAACAACAGTTGCCTTGAGCAATCAGAAGCCGCCCATTCGCGATGTTTGCCTGGTTCTCTTTTAAGCAGGATTGCTTGTCAATACACGAGACAAACAGCAGAAAAATATACACTATTTATTTGATAAAACCCGTGGGCTCTTGTGAGAACAAACTAGCTAGAAACACGAAACACTTCGAAATAACCTAAAGGTTTAATACGTGAGAGCTTAAATAAAGATGGTTAGCAGGTAGAGTACTATATGTAATACTATAATATGATTTGACATTATTAACAACTTGTACAATCACAAAAATGTTAGTGTTTTTTAGAATATTACTCGTACCTACTTATATCATAGTTCTTTTACTCTTGTGAGTTCTTTTAAAGCTTATTAATTCTGAAAAATATGTTATAGACTAGAGTATTCAAAAGTAAATGTAGCGAAAGTCCATTTCATAAGAAGTTAAGGGTTTATTCTATGTGTGTAGTGTGTACGTAAATCTCTATTCGCTTTATAGTTATTTCTTTAGAGACTTTGCACCTTTGTCACTACGGGCCGCTGTTGATTTTCCTTATAAACTTTGTGTAAGGACTCTAGAGTGTAGACTCTCTGTTTAAGAAGTGTACACACACAGCTATGTACAAATAACATCTTAACTTTATCTACTGTTTAAGTTGAAGGAAATAAATAGCTCTTTGTTATTTTCTTGTTGGATTAATTTACGGTAATACTTTCCACAAACCTTGCTATTTAACTTATGTTAATTTTGTTGTGCAAAGATAATTTTCTGGTTAAGAGTTTCAAGGGGTTTGGGTTTCAAACCCCGGCACACATCTCTGACCTGCATGCCCGAAAGTTCTCCATAATTTTCTAAAATAAGGACTCATAATTAAGGACAGGTGGACGCGGTGGACTGTGGCCTAAACCCTTCTCACTCTGACATCCATGCGCAGAAGTGGGTACTTAGATGATGCATACATTATTTTATACGTCGAATCTCTAAACACAACCGAGCGTGCAAGAGGACTTATTCCACTTAGGAAGTAAACAAAAAAGGGATCAGTGCACCGTAGAACTTTCGGCTCAAACTTTACCTCTATAAATAAACCTTCGGTTTTACTGGATCCCGTCGATTGCAAATTTCGCTGTGAAACTGTAAAGTCGCATAAATTACAGTATAGTAAGAGAAAAACAAGTGGGAAGTAGCACTTAACAGCTTGACTAATCGCCGCCAATGACAGTTGGGATGCGGAATTTGGCATCGCGCCGCCGCCGCAAGCCGATCTACTTAGCACTGGATTCTTTGCTCGGAATTTTGATTTACGCAAATGCATTTGTGAGGATTTTAGTGATTTATATTTGCGTGCAGTTCACATAAAATTTGCACTTTTGAAACACTTTTTATTGATATTAGATTCATATATGTATATATCTAGCGTGGCAACTTCTGTTGCGACTAAATTTTCTTCCCTATTTTTCTATTACTTTCCATCTTTGTTTTTTTCTTGTTTTCTTTGGAAAACAAGAAAAAAACGTTTGCGTTTTTTGGTATAAAACTTAAGCTGTTCTTAACACCTAAGTACTTAATTGTTTTTGTTTTAGGTAGAATCATTCGGCAGTTTCTAGTTAGAATTTCCTGCCTGTCATTTTAACGATAATTTCATTCTAGATTGCATAATTTAGTGAGGTTTTCGTAAATAATACTTTTATCACTATTCTCTTTTCACAATCCTCGTATTGTACTAAAAATTTAGTTAGGTATAATTGGTTGATATTCAAATGATACCCTTTTTTGAATGTCAATCAGTTGAAATAATATTAAAAATAATAATATAAAAACCTGAAATCTACTCATATAAGATCACAAAATCAAGCGATCTTAGTGTAGAGAAAACGAATCCTCTCACTCCAATGCGGATTAAATAAGTTCGTAACAACTAATGGTATAAAGTTATACCATAGCAGTAACACTTGCAATTCTAGAATTCCTGATCCAAGGCGTTTTCCCCCTAGTTAGAGAGAACTCGTATATCTCCGAACACGGGCAGTTCATTTGCTTCACGCCTCATACCCGCAAATAAATCACCAACCCCAGATCGAGTCGAGTGAAAATTCTAATGGCATTCTGTACGTACGCTACGGTTTTCTTATTAGGAATGTGTTACTGAACGCGCATTTTCTTGTCAGAACAAAAATAATTGCTATTCAGAAGTTTGTAGGAGTGTCTTCAGATAAAATGTGTTAATCGAGTATGTATCACGATAAAGGTTTTCGGTAGGATCGACATTTTCTACATAGTATGTAAACAAGTTACCATGGCTTATGCTTCTAGAACAAAATATCGATTCCAACGGAAACATTTGTCGAGGTACGTACCCGATTAACACATTATAATTATGTCATTAATTGCTGATTTCAACAACGTTTAATAAGTTTTACCCGAGCATAAATTTGATATTTCGACAGTTTTTGTATTGAACATCTGCCAAAATATCACGCTAAAATAAGACTCGTTAAATGTTGGTAAAATCGATCGTTAATCACAAAATAAGCCTAAAATCTTTTATCTTCAGATAAACTTGTTGCAAACGTTTGAAAAAAGCTCAATCTTACTTCAAAAATTCAAGAGCTATTTGGAAAATTTATTTTTAACATGAAATAATCATAATCCGTGCATTTGGTGACCGAAGAGTTGGCGCTTGCTTACGGTAAGTTAAAACATTTATCGTAGTTCATACATACGTGGCAAAAATGGAGGGTAAAACACAATTCCTAGTATAGTTATTCTTGAGAATAAGAATATTTGCTGAAATCTGGTTTAAGGGCCAATTTCACCAACGCAAAAAAAAGTCTTATCTTAGCGTAAATATGTGACAGTTTTTGTATTGAAAATCTGCCAAAATATCTTTATGCTCAGTAATATTTTATGTTGGTGAAATCGGCCCTAAGTTGTAAAGCGATCTTAAACTAAGCGTTAAGACTTAAGCCTAGCAGTGTAATTCTGTCTAACTCCATGTTCTATTTGCATTAATTATTGAACAGCTAAAGCTGAAAGCAAACAACGCTTCACACACGCAGTCCGACTTGAGACCAACTTTGCTTTCCTTTAACTATTGTTCGGATTTAACTTTCCGCATGCCAAATGGACAAAGCCGTCTCCAAAGAGTTGTTCTGTGTGAGTTTATGCTTAAACATTAAGAGGAAACGTTTGCAAGCGCCTATGTAAACTGTTTAGCACCTCGATGCTTGCGATGACCTATTCATATTCTTGTGATCAAATAATCCTCATGTTTCTCCTCCTCCGATTGGGGTTTTAATAGATAAAAAGAATGAAGGGTTTGAGAACAATTTTTCAGTACAGCCGTAAAGATGCAGGGATCTGCGAACCCTTTGTTCTTCCGAAATAATATGTAGCTCTTATCACTGTAGGTACAAATCCTCAATTATAGACATGCGAAAAATCACGTTGGTCTATTCCTCGATTGCTGCGCGATTAAAGAACAAAACAACAAAAAAACACACTTTCGCATCTATAATATTTATTAATGTAATAGTTCCAGGAATGTATAGATATAGTATTTTTTTAAATTATTATTTTAATCAATATTCAAAACATTGAATAACATGAGCAAAAAACAAAAACAATATTTAATCCTATTTCGTAGCAATATCGTTTCCAAACATTTTATCAGATAAATTGAAAACGAAACACATCCGGAACTCTCTGGTAGGTACTCGGATGAACTCGGCCCGTATCCTCATACCATCGTTTTTGTGGAACGACGAACAATTGGTATGATAGATCCATTAATATATGTGACTTGCGAGTCATTCGAGGGGAAGGAATGCCGACTAATAAAACGATAAAGGAATTGCCAATGAATAATAAAAGATGGATAACGTCGCTAATATTAGATGATAATTTATTTCTAAGCGGTCCTAATCCCTAACTTTGATTATTTATTATTACTACGTTTTTGATTTCGGGTTTTGTTCTTCGATCAATAGTTCAAGAAAAAGACGGTAGATAGATAGATAGATAGATAAAAACTTTATTGCACACAAGAAAGATACAAAAATTAATAAAACTTAAAACTACGCATGCAAAAGCGGGCTTATTGCTACAAAGCAATCTCTACCAGGCAACCATTGGTGATAGGAGTGAAATGATGTGTGAGGGTAGTATGGTGCAACATAAAGGTATATTATTTAAGCAATATACATATTTACACTACATAATAAATAATATAATATCCATTTAAACAAATAAAATAATAATAATACATACATATATACTATACAACGTAGCATAAATACTTACATATATATTTATATATATACGAAATTGCGATAAATATATAGTTTAATCGCCATGGCATGTGGATAATAATACCTAATAATCTTATACGAAATATTTAATTGAATACCAAAACTATAATTACTTACCTAGACCGTTATATACGTAATTATCCGTTAAAAATGTGTCATAATTTGTATTGGTATTTCTATTTTTACTTGCTTTCTATAAATATAAAATTCCGTATTCACAACATGGCGTTCGTAATACGATAGAGTAAGCAAACAAACAATATATTACAGTTGGATTAGATGCAAATTAAAACTTTGTTGCTAATAACAACCATATATTACGAACTGCTTTCAGACCAGCTGGGACTCGAGGCAACTTTTTACATTGTTTCCGGATTTCATGCGATCTTCTGAAACTGTACTAATTTAGCTGCATTAAAAAAATTAATGCTCATTCTTACTATCCTTCCTTACTATATTTTAATTATAAATGCGAAAATGTGTTTGTTGTTTTGTCCTTCAATCACGCCGCAACAGAGCTTCAGATAAACGTGATTTTCTTCATAGTTATAGTTGAGGACCTTGAGAATGACATCGTACTTTTTACCCTGGATAATCAAAAAGTTACCACGGGACTTTTAAAAATAATCTACGTGGACGATTTCACGGGCATCAGCTAGTTATTTAAATAAGCTAATGTAACTACTTTGTTACTATGACTCGATATAAATATTTACAAGCTCTGGTTCGCATTTTCAGCAACTTACTTTGTTTTCAGTCAAAAGAGAGAAAAGAAACGGCTTCTTCTGAGACTTGAAGAAAATGTTAAAGTAAATTTTCTTTGAAGTCTCAGTTATTATACTCGTAACTCGCACTCGCACCACAAAAATTTGGAATGCCCTTCCGGCTTTAGTTTTTCTGACTATAACTTGAGTATCTTTAGATCCAGAGTGAATAAGCATCTTTTAGGCAAGCGTGCACTATCTTCGGCTGATCTGAGTCACCATCAGATGAGATCGCAGTCAAGCGCTAGTCTATATATTAAAAAAATATATATATTATCACCCAAATCTGATTTTAATACGCCAAACCTTGCTAATTCCTAATCTCGTTCTTTTTAAGTGCAATCTTATGCAGAAGGATCTGGAAACCAACAGCATTATTATCTCAAAGAAACTCTTACTATTATGTGGATATAGGAAAAGGGGTCACAAACCTCCGCAATGAGGAATACGAGCTTAGCACTTAGACAATTTTTTAGCATGTCCATCCATCCATCGTGACCATTAAGCTTAAGAATGTCGCTTCTACGAAGGAGGCAGTTCAATATTTTTGACGAACAAAGTTTAGACAATAAATAGACAGATAAGACAATGTGCAAAACACGTAGAAAAGTACTTATAAAAAAATCAAGCTTACAAGATGTTTTGTTTATGAAAATTTTGGATGACGAGGCGAAAAAATTGAGTAAGGATTTGCTTCCCGACGCGCGGCGGGAGTATAAAAATGTTTGGTTTTTCCTAATTGCTCAGAGTGGCTGCTTTAGCTGCTTAGTACGTTGTTGCAAGTCATTGTTTTCGACGTGCCAACGAACGAACTTAAAGGGAATGTTTTTTGGAAAGCGCACCCGCAAAATTCGTAAAAGAATAGCTGCTGTTAGTATTGTCGTTAACAAACACTTCAGCTTGCCATTAAAACCATTTTAGCATGACAGAAGAGTTAAAACATTGTAAAAAATTCTGCTTGGAACCCTCATAGCTTTATTTTCGCAATTTCGTAAATAGTTATCGCCTTAAATTAGTTATTTTGCATAATCCATATTTACGAGTTTACGAGTATTATATCTATATGTATTCACGCTATTTTGTATGGGACAATGGGAAAGTATAAGCAAAGAAACTTTTGTAAAACAATCAATGCTTAGAGCTACCCTACAGAAAAAACAGGTAAGAAATAAGAACTAATATTAATCCAAAGTTAGAGATTAATATTTTATTACAATCGAAACGCTTATTTCCCCAATCAGAAAGTGCCGACAAACAAAGCGAATCCCGATCTTTGTAGGCCGACTCCAGAAACAATCACTCAAATAGGCTGTTTTCATATTGAATATTAATCGCTATTTTCACTGAAGAATGGGAATAATCTAAAAGGCCCGGGGGTAGAGGAAATAAATTTGTAATGCAAAGTTAGAAATTTCATTCCCGTTTTACCTACTGCTGGATAAATGTTATGCAGATCGCCGTTCAAAGACTCAATACGTTAAAATTTTCACTTTTCAATCACAGGACACAAAGAACTTATTGTTACCCACGAATCCATCGTTGGTTCCATCCTTCGTAACCAGCTACGAAATAAGAAAACTAATTTGTCTTTTCGTAACGGGTTATTAATCAATAATATTTTATCCGGATTCATAACTATCGATTTTACTTTAAATTACTCATGGCAGACCGGAAACCTCAAGGTTGCACATGTGCGTACCTATTTGCGTGCAAAATAATTATAAACAAAAAATATTTGTAAAGATTGTATATAGCTGCAGTTATCAACTTGGTTGGAGAGTTTCGTTAGTTTAGTTTTAACACACTTTAGGTATTGTAATAGCATTAAAGACGGGTACATGACAAATATAATCTAGTGCCGCTTGAACGGTTTAACGTTGAGCCAATAAGGCCTAGGTATTCCGCAATTTATTAGCCTTGCAAATTCGAAGCCGCCGCACCCTCTATGAAATATAACGGCCGCCGCAACAACCTTTCTAACCGCCCGCTTCAGTATTACACCCCTATTTTAGCTCTAATTAAAAAGCCATCAAAGACTTTTCAGTCATTAATCATGAAACTGTTAACGGTGAATGCCGACTTCTCTAAGTCCGTGCCGAGTTAAAAAGGAGGATTGGGATATTAACAAAATACCTAAAATATTCAGGGTTACCCGAGTGGCAATCCGCCCGCAGAAAAAAATTACAGATTTAGCAGTTTTTATGCGGAAGATTCTTGAGTTGTTTTTAGCGGTTTAAAGGATTGGAAACCCTTCGTTTTTAAATACGGGGGAATAATGCGGGCGATATTTTTAAGCTTCGTAATTGACTACAGCGAGCGGTTGGTCTGTACTTTTTTTTTCTTTTTTGTCTTTTTTCAAATGGTCGAGCCTAAGAAATTATATTTACATTAAGATACTTGAAACGGCGGATAAAATGGGAACGTTAATAAAAGTGGATTAGAATGGATCACGTTTTGCGAAAAGCTTCCATTTGCGATCGCTTTTTTAATATCTTAATTTTCGTATTCTACAGAAAATCGATACCGATTGTATCTTTAACAAAGGAGCTATTTTGCTTACAATCTCTATTATTATTTTTATTACGATAGCGAATATAAAATGTTATTTATAAATAGATAATACTTAGTTCAGCTTGGAATCACGGAGTTTGTGAGAAGACTAAAAAGAACGAAACCTTTTGATTTGGTGAATAGTAGGACAGTACCGCCTGAAAAAATAGATGAACAAAGAAAAATTATCAAAAAAAAAAACTAAGATGAGTCAATGGATTATCTTTGAGTAGGACAATTTATGAGTTTAGGTTAAATAAAAAAATACTGATACTACTACATGAGATTGTAATTGCATAGAGCAACACATTGATACTCAGTATAAGGGATAAAAACTATAATAAAAGTATTCTTTAAGAAATATTTAATTATTTGCCCACTTAAAAAGGTTACATTTATTTCCAATAATGTTTTGTGTATGACCAAATACCCCTACTACTTACGTAGATGTGACGTAGATGATAAAATTATAAAAATAAAGTTGATGTTCTGACGGTTAATGTATTGAAAATCTCTCAAAATATGATATTTATTCGTCAGTTAAACGTTCCTCTGCACTGCTGAAATTGGCACTTAGTTTAGTATCTTGACTGTTAAGACAAACGACTCCTCCGTAATATAACCCAAGGGATCTGTTCGGCTTGTGCACAAGACACAGTAATGCATATTGGTTTGACAAATGGTATTTGTCGTGACGTTAGTAGAGTTTAGATAAACATAGTTAACATGTGTTGCCATAAGCGATACCAAAGCAAATAGTACCACTCTCTAATTTATCTGATCAGAAATGAAACATGACTTTTTGATAATAAAACAATGAACACGTAAGATAAAGTTAAAGCCTCATTCATTTCAGTCGCTAGAGGTCGTCCGTCGTTCTAGTGGGTGGTCTTCCAACGATGCGTCTTCCGGTGCGGGGTCGCCATTCCCACCTCACTGGGACCCCCAATTTCCATCAGTTTTTCCCCACCCATTGCCACTTCGGTTTTGCTATTCGATAAGCTATCGTTATCTCTGGTTCTCCTATGAATCTCCTCATCACTGATTTAATTTTCGCAGTGAGAATAGCTCTCTTCATTGCTCGTTGAGTGACTCTGAGTCCACTTATGAAGTCTATAGTACGCCACCATGGTTCGGACTCACTCTTAAAGTCATCACGGGAAACACGCACTGTTTAAACACACACGCACTCTTACATGTTGTGAATTACCTATTAGTATATGCGAAATAATTGACTGTTGTACTCATAATTATCTTGTACAGCTTGCATATTTTATTTGGCATCCTCAAACCTATTGTTATAAATACTTACAAATTCATATACAAATTGTAACCCTATTTGGCCTTATTTTAGTATTAAGTCTTAATTGTAAACTATATTATGTGTAACGCTGTTGATTACAATAAATAAATAAAAAAGGATTCAAGCAAGCATTGAAGGATTTTGGATTCATCTGTCACTACGAGCCAATAGAGTGGTCGTGCATCGTTATTAGCCATCGCTGTCGCACTCCAATGTTGTTAACACTCTTATCGATAACCGTGGGATTCCGGCAAGTTAGGCTGAAACGCTGAACTAAGAGAATGCAATTGACAGTTCACGCACAAACGCAGTACATGTTACGTCCAAATACCATTCAGCAAAGCAGTGTGATCTGATCTGTGTTAGAACAATAGAAACGACACCAGACAATTGCAAAACTCAACGCTTAAATGGTGCTCTGAAATTAATTAGATCACAGCGTTTATTTACGATTACATTACTAGTTCCCATTTGATGTACTTACCACAAAGTATCCACAAAGACATAAAAAATTTAAAAAGTAAAGTATTTTGTAAAATAAAATGAGTTAAATGGTGTAGCAAGCAACCTTCTGACCTGTAAGAATTAGGAAGCCTATGTCTGTAGATCTAAACTTCTTTTCTCTTCGGAACGTTAGTGCCACTTGTTGAAGTTGTATTAAAAAGGTAGAGTGGCCATTGTTCACTAGCTAGTAACATCCGCATTTTTTTGCAGAACTCGCTCAAGACTTGCAGTAATTGATTTGCTGCAGCTATTTATAGAATTCCAGTGACTTGCCAGAGCAAACTTGCAGATACTTTTGATCTAGTATATCGTAGTTTTATGTTTTTGCCTGATAGAATGAGCTGATCCTACTAATATTATAAACGCGAAAGTTTGTGAGGATGGATGGATGTTTGTTACTCCTTCACGCTATAACGAATGAACCTATTTGGCTGAAATTTGGAATGGAGATAGTCCATACCCAGGATTAACAGATAGCCTACATTCAATTCCTAAATATTAAACAGTTCTCGCGGGAATTAAAACACCCTAACCCACGCGGATGAAGTTGCGGGCATAAGCTAGTCAGAATTAATTAGGTATTTGCTAAATCAGTCTAAGTGAGATATATCTGTGAACATTCAAACGAATGGTCCAGTTTCGGACGTTACAGGATCCAAATAAACAGTATCCGTGCCCAATAATCCGACGCGACAGCTGTGTTCGCATTAATTCGACGCGAGCTAACAGGATGTCGTCCGATTATCGAAAACCTAAACAATCAGCTCGACCGCGACTGTCAATCACAATGAACAGTCAATCTGTTTGCAGTTGTTTTGTAAAGCGTGCCAGTTGGACCAGAATTACAGCGGGCATCTAAATATTGCGTAACAATGACTCAGAAACGCATCCAGATATTCACAGGATGGTATTGTCAACGATTAGCTAATGTTATTGTTTTTCTAATAGATATTTTAGTTTAGATTGTAACACAATATGTAATAACTAGCTTTTGCCCGCGGCTTCGCTCACGCTAAATTCGATTTTTCAAACCCTTATTTTACCCCCTTAGGGATTTAATTTTCAAAAATTCTTCCTTAGCGGATGCCTTCGTCATAATAGCTATCTGTATGCCAACTTTCAGCCCGATCCGTCAGCGGTTAGAGCTGTGCGTTGATAGATCAGTCAGTCAGTCAGTCAGTCAGTCACTCTTGCCTTTTATATATTTAGATAATACTTAATGTAATATAAAACTAAATAGGTATTTAATTAAAACTAAAACAAAAATATCAAAAATAAAAGCTAAATATAAAAAAATATCATCTAAACCACTGAAACGAGGAAAAGTGCCCAGAACGCTGGCTGCGTTACCCCGCTGAATGGCCAAACTTATATGTTGGCCGAGGTTTAGATTGTTGAGTTTAGTTAATTCTTTTTTTTTTCACAAAAAAACACAGTTGTTTGTTTTCTTTTCTAATAGATAAATAATTAAAATCGTAGTAGATTAGAACAAAAGAGACTCAGACTATTCAAATGAACCATGTAATTTTAAACAGCAAGTTAAATAAAATATTGCTACAGATTTTGATTTTCAAATACCCTGCTTGAATTCAGACTTATTTTTCCTGAAATAATGCGCAGCAAAAGACGCACCTGCAGCCGAAAACTGTGTTAATCAACTTAATCTAACTACAAAATGCATTACAAAGTGGATTTTTAAATAGGTAGGTATATGAATTCAACCGAAATCCTCTTAACTACTGCCGTTCCTTACAGGTCGTTTGTTCTACTTGAGCTTATTCTGAAGCGGGTTTTAATGATTCAAAAGCTTGTATAAGCCTACAAACTTATTACAAGTTTTTTTACTACAACTGACTTCAAATCGGTTTGTTACGACTTAAAATAGCTTATGTAGAGACTACTTATACTATGAGCTTATTTTTAGCACATAAGTAACAAAATAATTTGCTTACGGTTTCAATTTGTTAAGAAATCCTTACTAATATTATAAATGCGAAAGTGCGTTTGTTTGTCCTTCAATCACGCCGCAGAAAAGCAACGGATCGACGTGATTTTTTGCATGGGTATAGATGAGGACCGGAGAGTGACATAGATTACTTTTATCCTGGAAAATCAAAGAGTTCCCGCGGGATTTTAAAAACTAAATCCACGCGAACGAAGCCGCGGGCATTAACTAGCTGTATTAGCAAATAATATACCTGAGAGTGCTTCATAATGTTCGTAAAGGTTTGCACTTGGCGAGCTTGATATGGCCTAAACTCTTCTAATTCTGAGAGGAGACTCTCTGCTAGGCCAATGATGTTTGAGATTTTGATGACGATAATAAAGATATTATTACTACTCCTAGTAAGATCACAGATAGATCAGATAGTTTGGAATGTGATTTATTTTGAAATTGAAACGCGCACAAGGCAGCAGTATACCAGCATTTATCTACCTAATCCAAATGCTACTATCAAGTATACGCATCACTCAATACCAACTGATGCATAACAAGTTCATGGCAGGTCAGGAAGCTCGAATCCACTAATCCTCAGTGACGTGATAAAGGGGTGTTTGTTCGAACGGCTCTCAATAACCGATATCACTCGCGATTTCGATTCCAATCGAGAGCTGGCTAAGTGTCCTCGATCGGACTGTTGTACCGAACTCCTGGTGTAGTGCCTACGTGATATTGGCTTCCAAAACAGACGTCGGCTCGGTATAGTATGTCTGGAATTATGTTAAACATTATACTGCCAGTGGCGACTTAGTATTTCAATAATATAAGCACTATTGCTCACAAAGAAGTACATCAGCTGTCTATGCATATTTTACGATTTAATCTGTCTTCGTTAAAAAACTCGGCAACGTTGTACCTACCACACCGTTAGGCATCGCTCGTACATATCTAAAAAAAAATACATATCTAAATCATATAATATAAAACTATTATTGCTGCCAACATGAAACAAATTGATATTCCATATGCCACAACTAACTTTCCGATAGAGTTAATAGAAGAACAAATGGTGCCCTAAAACATACAATAAGAAATAGCCTTACAATGGCAAACCAATAACGCAGTTTATAGTTATAGTAGCGTGATCCCGAGCCAATTACGTTAGTTCGGGGGAACCAAGTAAAAAAAAGTATAACAATAAAGTAATATAATTTAGAACCAGCGGCGGGTGAAGTCGTTACCTATTTGTATCGGGGGACCCTAATTTAATGAAGGATTGGGATTCATTCTCATCATTACGATAGAATCGTTAAGAAAATCAATACATAAAAACTCTTTATCGGAACATTGAATTGTTATTATCTTTGAGAATTAAACCAGTTATGAATTATGATGGATAAAATTGTACATATATCTCAAATAGAAGCCAAGACAATAATTTGTTTTACACTGTACAAAAACTTTAAAAAGCTATAGTTTGTGTGCCGAAAGCTATGTGCCGAAATTATGTTTAAAATAGTGTTGCTCAGCTGTTATTCCCAGGTTATTCGGATCTAACATTCTTGTAGAGATAATTTTATCAAACGAACGAAATGATAATTAAGGTTCGACTCTTCCAACGTCTCCTCTATTCATTGAATTTTTTCATTCCATTCGCTCGAAAATGAAAAAAAAAATTAAATTAAACTATCCTTGAAAACTGTGTGGATCTCGCTGGCAGCGGGGTAGAATCCAAGCTAAGAGCGGTCAGAACTCTTAAATAATAAAACCTCTATGTTTATCTCTCTATCTATATGATAACTTTTTAATCTTTTTTAATGCTTAAAATATTCAATTATGTTATTCAATTGTGTTATTAAGTATGTATAAAATATGTATTCTTCTTTTGCATCGATTTACTTTTGGCAATTGTTGTGTATACCTATAAGTGGCGTGTCAGACGGTATAAGAATTTATATTTAAGTTTCTTTAGCATAGTTTTGTGAACTCGCTGTTGGCGTACATAATAAATAAATAAAAATAAAAAAATGTGTATTATCAAGTAGTATGTACCTAGTATCTACTATCTTTTCTCGGGCCTTTTTCTAACTACCAAATGAAAGTTCCATGAAATGGTTGAAACTTAATTTACAAGCTCTCTCTGTTCACTTTGATGCCATAAGTTACTCAAAAGTTAAACTAATTTAACATTTTTGTCTTTACCTACTTTAAACGGCACGTAACTTTCTGATAATCAAACTTAAATTTACTTCACATTCCAAAATGTAATATTTTAGTATACTAACAACTTGCCTGAGGCGAAGGCCTGTAAAAGATGTGTAATTAAATCCGAGCACGAGATAATTTGGCGCGTAGATTAGATGTCAAAATCAGCGTTGAGGACAAAAATCAAGTTTTTAAAAGTTAACTAGAAGGCCATAATTACATAAAGGCAAGGAAACAGGAGACTATAAGTAAATAGAGAATATAATGATAAAAAACGTTGTAAAGACTAGAAAAAATGTTCACAAGCTACGCGAGAAAGACTAAGCTTTTTTAAATAAGTCTGGCTTGACCGATTTCAATAATTTTTTTGTTGTTTTGTTCGCTCTAATATAGGGGTGATTAAAAAAAAATTGAAAACACAAATAGAAAAATCGAAAAATCTAAATTGATAATTTTCAACAGGCAGTAAAATAACCACTTTGGATTACTTAGCTACTTTAATAGATAGCGAAGTAATAGCGAAACCACGACTAAAAGCTATTCACATCGCACTAATATTATAAAAGCGAAAGTTTGTATATGTGTGTGTAATTGTGATATATGTTTATTACTCCTTCACGCTATAACGAATGAACCGATTTTGCAGAATTTGGACTGAAGATAGCGCATACACAGGATTAACACATAGGCTACATTTTATCCCGAAAAATTAAAGAGTTCCCGTGGTAATTAAAAATCTTAGTCGCGAGCATTGTCTAGTCTTTAATAAAAAAAAGCTTAAGCAAAGCAAACAAACAATGCTTTTTCGTGTCTACGGAGGAAAGCTTTACTGTAAAAATAATTCAATGCAAAAGGAGGGAGAGAAGAGGTGTCGGTGTAAATGATAAAATATATAATTAAAAACTAAAGACCACGTAATATAATTATAATAACTAAAGAAAAGCTAATTTTAAACTGTCAAACAAAAACGAAAGTTTTAGATAAAATGTTATTAATACTTGGCGGGGTTTGTAAAATGCCCAGGGCTGATAACTGATAAAGACATCTTGTAAATAATTAACAGATATCTTTGAATGACGTCTCACGTGTCTTATCTGTTACCTTTAACTAAATTGCTTAAAATATTATATTTTTGAATGTGAAGTCAATTTTTTTAAATTAAATTTTTCATAATGAAATTACCTACTGGTTGTGTATCTATTGGTCAATAAAATTTTAATTAAAAAAAAAGCCGTGTTTGAGATACCTAAGTCACGCTTATTGCGCGAAAAGTTTTTACTCAAAAAAGTTCTATCACCCGTCATTTATAAGAAAGAGCACACGTACAACTGAATTCGTGTACCTAGTTGCAATAAGTTAATCGTAAACTTTCCTTTACAATGCCATTAGAGAAATTGACATCGTTAATTTATAAAGGCTCCCTTTAACTGCTTCGTTATCGACGAATTTAAATCGGTAATCCCGCGGTTTGTTTTATAGCGGTGATATCAGGCAATTTAAATAATCATGATCGTAAATATATGCTTAATGTTGTGAATCAATTTCGTTTTGCGGATTGAGTAAAACAGATGGGTAATGATGCTTTCCATGTAGAGTGTAGACAAATGTCTGTACAAAAAAATTGGCTATTACGCATTCAATTCAAATACATATTGGGGTTTTTATTTTATTTGGATAATCGTTTTTTATAGGTACCTATATATCGGAAGAAACGTTTCGATTCCGACCATCGACCATCTAAGATCATAGACTTATACCTGTTATCTGTTAGTAAAACTTAAAGCGTTCCGGCACGATGGCGTGTAGAAACCGATTAGGGGTATGGGTTGAATTTACACTGCTATACCCCTTCCAAGTTAGCCCGCTACCATCTTAGACTGCATCGTCACTTACCATCAGGTGAGATCGCAGTCAAGGGCTATCTTGTCATAGAATAAAAAAAAAAAAAAAAAATCTAAAACTTTACCTAAGACGGGACCGATTTGTCAGCACATTAACCATACACGACGGTCAGTGGTTCAGGTACTGGCAGTCAAACCTGTCAGTAGAGCTAGCCCGCACAGCGAAAAAAATCCGCGCAATTTTTATTTTCGCAATTTTGTAACATTTGCAATCATATGAAGATACCCCCGCACTTGCAAGTTAAAAACCTCATGAAAGTATCAAACTACAGATTTTTTGCCGCGCGAAAAAACTTCGCTCGATTTTTTTTCGCAGTGCGGACTAGCTCTAAATGCTCTCTTTTAGAGCTGGCCTGGACTCTACGTACCTAATGCTAGTCATTTCCAAAAGACAAAACTGGATAATATGAGTAAAAAGCTTCAAAATCAAAGCGTGCAATATCATTTCGAACAAATTGCATCAATTCTTTATACATAATTCAATAGGTAGATCCTGGTTTAGAATCACTCAAACAATGCGTTTTCCAATTGCACATTTTTTTAATCGCATTTATGTTGTGGCACGAAGTGTCAATAGTAACACGAACGTCTGAGTGTTGAGTTACGGCAAAACAAACTAAAGGCGTATAAGTGCCAAAACAAAAGGACGTCGATTCAGTCGGATCGAATTACCTTTGACGAAGTGCATTCGAACAAACCGAATATTGTATTGATTGTACCGGTGCCGGTGCTCGAATTCTCGAAGGAACGCTCCAAGGATTCGAAACACACTCCAGAATAATAGAAAGGATTATGATTATTATTTTAATCCGGCTGCACAGCTGCAGATAAAATTGTTTAACACTTTGAATAGAATTTTTGTAATTAAAGTTTTACGCCAACTTTTTGTCTACTAAAATTATGTTGCGATGTGTGTGTATGTAGATTTAAATTTAAAATAATAATAAAAAAAAAATCATAATAATAAATGTTGTTCAAGAGATTATTTTCCTATTTTCGAACTGTCCAAATATTTTTTCCTGGTACTAAAACTATATCCGTCTTACATTATAAAACCACATCATCACTTTGCACCAGGTGTGATAGTGGTCAAGCGTGTGCTTATAATGTATGTAATATAAAATATGATGAACTAAACGTAATTACTTATACCTACCTAATTTTGAATAATTTGACTTTACCTATTGCGAAAACCAAATTTAATGATTCATAAATCAAAAGACAAAGTTAAGAAATCATCTTGCAGGAAGGACTTTTAAAGCAGGATAAATATTCAGTGTCATGAACAAATATCCTTCAAGGAACAAATACATAGAAGTGTCTACATTGATTTCAAAGCTTAATTAAGACTAGGCAGTGGCATCGACAGACGACAACGGAAACTAATTAAACTTATCTCATTATTTTCACAAACGAATATTTTAAAGTAAAACGAAACAGCAAATGAGTAATAACTACTTACCTACTATATAGACACTAGAGTTATGTTTTTATAAAGCCTTGTTATATTGTTATTGGAAAAATTTCAATTCAGCAAAAATCAATACCTTTGTAACTAATTAGGCTTTTAAGTTATTATTGCTTACTTTGAGACCCTTTAAAATTATTTTTTCGCTAGCTTTTGCCCCCAGCTTGGTTCGCGTAGACTCGTAGAGTTTGTTTTTCGTTTGTTCGTTTATTTCTCTGGAATTAAAAGAAGCTTAATTTATATTTATTTTCGACGCGATTTTGCTGTATCTTACATATGTAAGCCACATATATATATATTGTCGATGTAGCGTCGATATATTTCCTAACTTATGAGTAATTAATTTAGAAAGGTGAAATATTTAAATTTTTAAGTATAGGTTTTAGGTAAGTAAGCATTACACTTAACTAGTTTACTTTAAAAACGTTGCGGTGTCTAAAATGGAATAAAATTAACATTGCAAATGCTACTTAGGCAGCGTTGTGTAAGCTCAGAGTACATTGTTCATTTTCACCGGTATCTCCATAAACTTTATTCTTTTAAATTTTAAAATGAGAATAAATTATACATGGAAATTAACTTGAATACGATGCACCTCCAAATTTGCACGAATATGTTTTGGAGATGTTCCAACACTGTCTTGTATTAAGTATTTTGTAATGTTATCTTTTATATTATTGTATTTATTTAAACTGTCACGAAGATTAAGAAGTTACTAGCATAATTAACGAGCCAAATCTCTAAATCCGTGGGCCGATTTAAATCAGAATTATGTTACTACTTACTATATACTAATTATACTCCACAATGCATTTATTGTAATTGTGTATTGTGGAGTCAGCATCTCCTGATGATGATCTGGTGTCGTATATTACTTTTTCTTTTAGTATTATCACGGAATTCCGCAAAGTAACGCCTGCTCCTATCCAATGTTAGGAAACCCATTTTTTGGTCCGACCCGGGAAATGAACTCGGGACCTCGTCATCCATAGTCCAACATGCTAACCACTAGACCAACGAGACTCATTTATAACACGATGTTCAGCAAAAGATATTATTAGTGACTTAATCTTCTCACCCAACTCGTCCCAAAAAAGGTACAGAACTTAGCAAAGACAATTAATACAAGAAAATTACGCACACTCAGACACATACCGAAGTAACAGAATTCGCTTTAGGTGTAATTTCTGAAAGTATTGATGAAAGGGACATAAAAGGGATGGAGCAGAGATTAAGTAACTTCTACGGCTTCGGCGTTCGGGTTGAGTACAAAGGCTGAAATTTTCCAGACGGGAAGAATTTTGGTTGCCTTTTAGCAACAGTGGCTGAGGACGTTAGTGCAGTCCACGATGAGTAGGTATCTACTTCACGAGTGGATTTTTTTTCTAAATTGAACTTGACTTATTATTTTTTTACCCCCAACGCAAAAAGAGGGGTGTTATAAGTTTAACGCGTGTGTCTGTGTATGAGTGTATGTTTGTATCTGTATGTCTGTTTGTTTTATACAGATATATTATGTTTGTATAGTTTATAAAGATTTTTAGATTAAGCGGAAAGCTAGCGTTAGGAGGACCTACGACAATAGTTCAAAGGCACCTTTAAGCGAAAGAATTGAGACTTTATATTTGCAACCACATCTCTCTGCAACCACAATTGTTTTAAAGTGAACAAAGCAACGCGTTATAAAGTAAATGTGGACGGCTCAAGGTCTGAAGTGCTGAACAAAATTTAATTTATACGCCGAGCCAACGTAACTAAGGATGCGCGGATTAATTTCATAAAAGATGACTTTAATCTAATGCTCGAGAGCCTATTTGTGGATAAAGTATAAAGTGCTTTTGCACTTTGTATTTGCGTAGAGCGTGGCGGAGAATGGATTTTCTATTTTATGCATGTAAAATTAAATAAAAATTTTGATATTATACTCGGAGTTAGCTGTTAGTGTGGATTCAACTCTTTATTGCAAGTTAAGTACAAGTTAAAAGGCCCGTTATAATGAAAATAATTAATAACCAGTCAAATGCGAGTCGGACTTGCATACGAAGAGTTCAAAAAATGCCGAATAAAACACGTTTCTAGTAAGAGAGCCCCCTTTAATTTGCTATCTCCATTGTCGGCCAAATCGGTCCATTTGTCGAGGCGTGAAGGAGTAACAGACATCCATCCATCCATCCTCAAAAAAATTCGCATTTATAATATTAGTAGGGTAGGATAGTAGGAAGTAGAACAAATCGATTTACCATAAAGTATGTAATTTTTGTACTCCAATAACACAGTTGTTTATCCGAAGTAAATTAAATACTACAATTTCATTAATTAGCTTGTAACAATAATTCGTATAATCCGTTGTTATCAGTAAATCCAGCTTCGTGTGATTGCTGGGTTGCTCAATAAATCAAATTGTGTGTACAATCAATAAAACATTATATGCTTTATATACGGGAAGTTTGACGATCTCCCTGGCGCAATGGTGAGCGCTG
Organism: Hipparchia sbordonii; assembly: GCA_038048805.1. NCBI lineage: Eukaryota > Metazoa > Arthropoda > Insecta > Lepidoptera > Nymphalidae > Hipparchia > Hipparchia sbordonii. The sequence continues at coordinate 6,130,693 of JBBIWI010000010.1, read as the reverse complement.
TGGTCTTATAATTGGGAGGTCTCGGGTTCGATTATGCGTGTAGGTTCTCTCTAACGTCGACCTCCACTTACAAAGAATTTTGACACATACTAACAGGATCTTAAAAGAACCTAAATCCATTCGACCGAAATTACGGGAAACATTGTAAAGGCATTGAAGAGTTGTACGTCCTAAGATATGTTATCTTACGCAAAGAAATCATATTAAAGACATCTTACATATTTCGTTTTGTTGTCGAATCAAAGTTCAAAAGAAATTTTCATGTTTGTCTATTCAGTTATTTTACGGTAAAGTTGTTACCAACGTTCCGACACAGGGCGAAGAAAAAGGTTTGGCTCCACTTTGAACAAGAGCATTTTGCTCGTTGGGATGAAAAACTGAAAAGAATACCGGTTAACTATTATTTGCAAAGCTGACCCCGCGCTTGTTCTAGTTTAGCCTTTCAGTATACCTACTTAAAAATCCATTGCGGTCACTTCCTTTGCTTACATACTTTAGTACTGAATGTTAAAATATTTCACGTTACGTACGTTTCAAGAGATATGAACTTAATTGAAAATTACACGTTACTTTTTTTTTTACTTACTCTACCTTCGAAATTTTTGTTTATTGCTCAAAGATAAACTATTGTTAAAGAGAAAAGATTTTACTTCAAAGTGTATTAAGTTTCACTAAAGATACTTTAACATAGATACTTAGCAGGGAAAAAATTGTTTAACAAAGGCAAACAATGACGATGACGACGGCGAACATAATGATGACGGATAATGACCATCTTTACAGTCTTGATGACTGTAAAGATTACTCATTACTTTTGGGCCTGTTATTCTGCTTGTATAGTGGCTTTTACGCAGGCTTAGGTACGGTTTAGTTTTTGCGCTAGCATAAACAGTCAAGTCTTATTACAAGCAAGATAATAATAGTTTTAGAGTAATAACTTTACTTACCCATAAGAAACTATACTTAGTTTGTAAAATTGTGCAGGTAAAATGACAGAAATAAGCTAGCCGATAATACCCGTATATGAAACGGAAGCAGCAAATTCTTTTGATGTTTATAACGCGTGTGTTTGCATCGCAGAATGATTTAGCGAGTTCGCCGAAGCGTGAACGGCTCTGAGATAAAATGGGTTGATCAGTCGCGAATACCTGAACGTTTCATTCCAAAAAGCGGTTTGACGAAGGTAAGTTTCCTCCCGGCTCCTCAACCCTTTGTCTCGCAGGAATACAATGGACAATCGCAATGCCTACAAGATATGATATGGGACACCCTTCTTACGTGACCAAATTTCCTACAAAATGTTTTGTGTTACGAATGTCTAAAATAAGTAATGTCATCTCCCTTCAGAGTCAGCTGTGTCGTCTTCAATGACGCCATTAGATACAGATAAGGTTTGTATAGCATTTACCTAATGTCCAGTGTTATATATCTATCTAAATAACTATTTTTATTATTTTATGGACTTAAATTTTAATACATGGATTTCTAGAGTACTAGAAGTACTTGATGATGCCTGCGACTTTGTCCGCGTGGATTTAGTTTTTTGATTCTTGTGGGAACTCTTTCATTTTTTGGGATAAAATGTAGCCTATCTGTTAATCCTGGGTATGAGCTATCTCCATTCCAAATTGCAGCCAAATTGATTTATTTGTTGTGGCGTGCAAGTGTGTGTACACACACACACACATACAGATATAAACTTTCGCCTTTATAACATTAGTGTGATTAGTGTCATGTGATACTCGTAAAATAAAACACTGTTGCCTCTGTTGCAAAGTTATTTTCCTGTAAAAATAAAATACTTTTATAAGATAAACTTAAGAACATATTTTAGAAAAATTTTGAATATTAAATCCATTGACATTATGCACTCTTACAAGTGATTTTTATAAGATTTTTATGTATTTGTCAGATTTCCTTAAAATATGTTTTTAAGTTACTTATTAAAATTGGTAGGTAATACTGAAATAATAAATCTTTAAGCAGTTCCAGTGAGACATGGTCAGCGGTCAAAACAATACACGCTCCAAGTTTTGACTAGGCCGGACGAGGCCGGACGTTGCGCGGCTGCTCCGTGCCCTGCCTCCTTTACTTATTATTGTGTTTCTTTTTTTCCCTTCCACTTCGCTCGACTGAGTGCGTTCTTTCTTTCAAATCTTTCTTTACACTTTTTGTTCTTTCGCCACTGCTCTGGACATTTGCCTCTGATCCACTTTATTCGTAGCTTCCTCAGTTCAAGTGTTATACAATTGGACATTTCATTTAATTTTTTTTATATACTTAAAATATTTTTTTTAATATTAAAACATAATGTCATTTTTGTTTTTCTAATATCTTAACTAATCTCGAAAATATAGAGCTTTAAAATATCCTGTTAGACAGAGAGAGCGCTACTGACATGTGGCTAGGGAATGCAATCTCGATCTCGCGAGATCTCGTTTTCGCGAGATCTCGGTCTTTTTAAGCGAGATTGATCTCGGCCGAAAAAAGGGCGAGATCTCGCGAGATTAACGAGATTGCACTCGAGCATAAAAAAGTCTTATTCGAAGCGCGGACTGACACTGACAGAGTTGCGACCTGTCGGTTTCGTTCGGTGCGCAAATTAATTTTTAAATTACTGAAAGATTTGCGTTTGATATTAGAAGAGAAGACTGGTTGTTTTTTTCATTTGTTATTTCAAATTCAAAATTTATTTATTTCATGTAGGCCAACTAGTAGCTCTTATGACACGTCATAAATCTACCACCAGTTCGGAATGCAGATTCTGCTGAGAAGAACCGGCAAGAAACTCAGCAGTTGCTTTTCAAAAAATAAAAAATATTTTTTTTTACAATAGGTAACCAAACTGTGCTATGTATTCACTGCCCTCGTAATTCAAAAACACAGTAACTTAAAGGTAACTTCTATTTAACTTACTTTGTTTTCAATTACGAGGGCAGTACAGTGCTTCCACAGTGATTTGATTGATACGTACGTCAAAGTTTATTACTTAGAAGTTTATTAAAAAATTACAGACAATTTGATTCATAAAAGTCTATTGAAAAAATTTGTGAAAATAAATGTTATAAGATAATACTTATAATTTTTTTTTTTTTTTTCTAATTTATTCAAATATTGTGATTATTTGCAAAAAAAACACACAAAACTGCCAATCTCGCGAGATCTCGAAATTGGCGAGATCTCGCGGTATTGTTATTTACAATCTCGCGAGATCTCGCTTGAGCCCCAATCTCGCGAGATTTGCATTCCCTACATGTGGCGTCACAAATTCAGTAGCTCCGTATCTACCACTGTCCACACAAAATATCGTTTTAGAAAAAGACGGATACAGTCACAGTAAACCAGCTTATAACTTATTTGTTTTTTGACCGATTTATTTTCTGTTTTTACAAATGTTATTCTTACATGTTACATTTTCGATTTTAATTAGTGAATATCCACATTTGGACAACAGTAAAATACCCATATTATTAATTATTTTTTTAATTAATGAAAAACTAAGCTATGTTGTTTTATAAGTGCAAACTCTAAATAGATCACTAGTAGATACTATAAATATAATGTTTCAAGCATAACAAAATTCCCTTTCACTATTGCCCCACTTGTTAAGATAGGGTCTAATGTATACCTACTAACTGCGTGCATGGCTATTTTGTGAAACATTTCTGTAGTTAATGGCAGACTACGTTAATTATTTGGCCAACTCCTCTGAATCAAAGAATAATCCTAAACTTGTTCGTCCCTTTCAGACCGACCCTGCCTATCGTTCAGAGCCTCAACCCCTGTAATTAGCGACATAGCGCTATTATTAGAATTTGTTAATAGAATGTATGCACGAAATGACACCTTGTATTAAAAATTCATCTAGCATAGTGTTATAGGGTGTTTCAAAGTGAAATTTTATAAGGAACTAACTTTTCAACGCGACTACGTCCGTGTGGAGTTACGTTTTAAAAATCCTGCGGGAACCCTCTGTTTTAAGTGATAAAAGGTACCCTATGTCACTCTCCAAGTTTTCATCTTGCAAAAAACCTTCATACAAAATCACGTCGATCCGGTGCTCTGTTGCTGCGTGCACGTAGATAAAACAAACACACTTACACATTTATCCTATCAACCCTATTAATTAATTAATCACACTTATATTACAAAGGCGAAAGTTTGTATGTGTGTGTGTGTGTGTGTTCGTTACTTCTCACGCCACAACGAATGAACCGATTTGTTTGAAATATGTATAGTAAAGATTAAACTAGTAGCAGTAGTAGTAGTAGTAGGAGGGAAGTACTGAGTAGTATGCTTCAAAGTGGAATTTTATAAGGAATTATGTAAAAAATGTGCCTGTTGGGGGCATGCATGCGATGTGTGCAGCTGACGCCAAAATATGGCATTATATGATGTCCCTAATCTACTTCACGGTCGGATGGACGGAGTTCTGCTGTCGATAACAATAACCGACTTAATATGCCCGATAATCGGTTTTGCTATTCGGAATCCATGATTGACACTTTCACGACGTTTGAACTGGAGTCCCCGCATTGGCGAGAATTTTTCCATTACTTCTCTGTGGATAAGAGGGGACGAGTTTAATATTTTTAAATAAAAATACGCACTGAATCGAGAACCGCTTCTTATTTCTGAAGTCAGATGAAAATATATAGGTATATCCAATAGAAAAAAATACTAGGAACAAATGCATGATCACAGCGTGAATGACCGAATCAAAATTTGCAACTAGCGACTTAAACTTTTTTTTTAATTATTCATTGACAAGATAGTCCTTGACTGCAATTTCACCTGCTGGTAATTGATGATGCAGTGTTAGATGGTAGCGGGCTAACTTGGAACGGAACTTCGTGCCGGAACGCTAAATGGCTTGGCGGCACGTCTTTGACGGTAGGGGGGTAACTAGCTACGGCTAAAGCCTCTCACTAGACTAGACAATTTAGAAATTATAAATTCCTAAATTACCACCGCCGGGAATCGAACCCGAGACCTCCCAGTTGTATGACCACAGCGCTCACCACTGCGCCAGGGAGGTCGTCATATTCTTAAACAAGAAAAAGTTTAAAAACTAAGCTAGTATTAGTGGATATTCATTAACTATGACGAGAGTTAATGATTTAAGTTTCCATATTCACGAAGCGCTCGGCGAACTATTTTAAGCCACAGTTTAATGGAGGCGGTAAATTGCACATTAATATTTCGGTTTAGATGACCACGCTTGAGCCATTGGTATGGTAGGTATAAAGCTGAATTCATAATATACTGCGAAACACGTACTAATGTCTGAGTTCAAGAAGTGCATTACTCAGCAGTTGAATTAAACTTGCGTGGAAAGTGGATATTGCTTTGGATTTATAGCTTAATTTTAAATGTTTGTATCTCAATTAAGGTAGGTAATTGAATTTAATATATCGTATAATATTATAGTCATTTGTGTATACTTTTTGTTTGTGTAATTATTTAATTTGCAGCGGTTAAACTTCTGGAAAAATCTCTTTCAGACTAACTGATTATACTATGACTAATGTTGATTAATTAATATTGTATACCATTTAATTTGTAATAAACTAGTCATTAAGAATTTATTGTACCATCTTTCAAGTAATGTGAATAATGCAATAAATAAATTATGATTCTGATGTTCTTCTACACATCTTTATAATATAAGTTATGATACTTACAGAGTAAATTAATAAACATGATAGGTAGGTTTTTTATAGTTGTACTACAGAAAGATCAAACCAAACTAATCACATTTAACAATTTTTTTCTTTTCCCTAAATAATAATTTATGTCCAAACATCTGTATTGTGGCAGATTTTATTTTACTAACTTTGTCATTTAACATGCATTTAACAAACCTAAAATACAAAGATAGAATGATCTTTGTAACAATACAATTGGATCTTGAATAAAAACAAGGTAAGTAGACGTAGATATTTAGTGCAGGTATTCAACTGACTAATCTATAATTCGACTTCTACGAAATGAACTCTCAAAGAGAAACAGTAACTACAACTGTATTAACTTCAAAATCTCCCGACATCATCAGGGAGGGCAATGAAACAAAAGGTGTTTTCTCTCACCTTTCCGCGTTAAAAATCATATATCTATCTCGTTTTACACTACGTACCCTTGAAAGCGTCGCGGTTTTACATGTGTATACGACAGTATTTAGGACACACATGTAAGGATCGCACACGACGACATAGTGTGTAACATGCACAATTTACATCTGTGTGCGTTTGACGTTTTCTGGTATATCATGAATCATGATTCACAAGAGTCTTCTGGGAATTCCTTAAACATTCTTGTAGTGATATTGTCATGGGTTACTGATTTACTGTAATGTTTATACAATGCCCCTAAGGTAAAATACTCCACTTTCTTACTTTTTCTAGTATCTTGTGAGCTGGTCATAGCTCTTTTCAAGGGTTAATTTATAATAAAGAGTGGAATCTGATGTAGCTCTATAATAATCTTGATAAGTCAAGAGTCAGGGCAGAAATTAAATTTAACACTTACCTCTTTTATGCCTCATAATATGGTATTTGTTTTTGATCACAGGTCCTACACAACATGGCTGCTCATAGTAAAAGTTGTATGAACTGTCTACTTCAGAATTTTGCTGCACAACCTGGGAAAGCACTTGCCACTCTACGCCAACTAGCAGGCATGCCAACCAACGAACAGTTAGGGCCATGGCTCCCATAGTCCGCATTTTAACACAGTCACTTAAAACGCACAACACAACCACAAAACTGTTTAACTAACACCACTAATACATTTTCGGCCTGCAAAAGAAAATTTTAAAAATAATAATATATAAATGAAACTTTAAACGGTAAAGACGTGTCAATACCAACCAAAACTCCAGCAAATTATCTTAAGAGCTTTTAGTAAATTAGAAAAAAGAACATTTACCTAATCTATAATGTAAATTATTCAAACTTAACCTAAGAATATATAATATCAAAGGCCGCCCGTTAGGCCTAAATAATGACGTCTAAGTCTGGCGACGGTAAAACAAATAGGTATCTTAAAAAAAGTCTGTGGCATAATTTTACTAAAATATTAGAGGTCTGTACCAGTTCAAAAGAAGTTGTTTCAGTTTTGATCCATGTAGTAATAATATTGTGGAAAAATATGAGGTAGATTTTCTAAAAGAATAATGTTAAAATAAAAATGTATTCATCCTTCATCATATGAATAATAATAATCGAACATTTAATAAATAAAGAAATAAATAAAAAAGTTTAGTTTTCTCTATTTTATTCAAATAATAAAGAAATTAATTATCGATATATTCGTCCATGTTATATATGAGTTTTAATGCATAAATAGTGTCCGTCTGTACTACGTCGCGGATGTGAAGCCACACTAAACAAAGTATGGACTACAGTAGTACATAATAATTCAATGACTGCAGTGCAATTTCTTCTGATTATTACTTTATTTATTTATTTTATTTTTATTACTTATTCACATATTATGCATATATAAACAGTTACAAGAAAATATTATTAGAAGAAGTGGAAGGTGAAATTATAAATTGGTCTAAAATGTACATCACTACATATACTAAAATACTACATAATATGAATAAATAATAAACTACATAAATACATAAAAATATACATATAACTATACAATATATGAGGAAAGATAGTGCTGCTTCATTTTGATTATAACATGATTTTTAAAAAAAGAATCCTAATAACAATATTTATTTTATTGCACAAATATAATGAACGTTCTCTTTTGAACATACGAAACGCAACGATATAATACACCTATTTTATCACAACGCACGTTATATCGAAAAAGCAATTATATTCCAAATGCAAACACAATAAAACCAATAAAGAAATAATGTAATAAAAAATCGCAACAATACACATCCATTATGGCATAAAAAATGACAGTTTCGCCTTCGAGTTTACATTAAAATAGTTGTATTGGGGAGGTGTAATGGTTACAGGGACCTTTACACTGAGGGATGACATTAAACAACCGTAGATCGTGTAATCGAGACCGCATGGTTATATCCGATGAAACGAAACATAATATAGATGACTAGCGGACGCCCGCGACTTCATCCGCTTCTTCAATTCACAATCGACAGTTCCTAAATCCCACAGTTTAGGTGGGTAGAACCTAATGCTGCAGGAGCATCAGGAATGAGAAGTCGAGTCCTCGAATTCAATGTAATACTTACTTGGTACCTACAATAACTATTCATAATCGGTAGTTCCTAAATCCCCACAGTTTATGGGGGAAGTACCCCTGTAGCAGTAATCCTGATGGATTGAGGAGTTGGAACCCGAAGTTTTTATGGGAGCATCTCGCAAAGATTTTCATCATTAACGGCTATGTATTTGTATTGTCAAATACATATATTAAAGTGTGTCTCTACTTAAAAAAAAAATAAACAAAACTAAATAATGAGAAGGTATACTTTCTTAGTATTGCAAAAATGGTAATTTGCGCGATATAAACATCGCGCATCTCGCTCTGAAGTATTATGATAAAGGTTAGTTGGAATAGCATTCTCTCACAAAGGATCACATGATTCCAAAGAGAGCACGCGTCATTATTAAGTCATTATTATTCACTAACCCATAAATAACCATCTCTATATCCATTACGTATATTAAAGTATAATCATTTACCATTAGCCAGTTAACCAAAGAGATCCTTATCGGTGGCCATCATTGAATAAATATAAATGTCTTCTGGTAAATTTAACCCGAATCCTTAAGCCCTTCGTCATGTGGCCGATATCGTGAATGCGGCCAGGCTCTGAAAGAGTCCAGCGATGAATTAAATAGATAAGCCTCGAAAAAGGGACTACGAAAGGGTGAAATAGGTTATCTGTGAAAGACACGCGATTAGGTGCAATGTAATAAACACAGTCTTTGACAATTATTCATAACAAGATTGAAGTATCTGTTTAATATGTGTTTACTTACAAGCTTAATATTCGCGACTTTATCCTCTGTTTTTTCCGGAATCTGTCACTGTACATATTATGGCCTATATCATATTCCAATTCCTACTATACCCTTTCAAAATATCATGTCAATACGTTGCTTCATTATTGCGTGATTGAAGAACAAACCAACAAAGAGATTTTTGCATTTATAATATTTTAATTAGAAATGGCTTTTTTCTTTCTAATTCTATAGTCTTCTATTCGTAATACCTCAACCGATTTCGATGGTAGTTTCACGGGCAAGTGGATGATTTTTATAGCAGAATTTATCGTGGGTGAAGTCGCGTTCTAGTCTAGTGTTTCGTTATTAACCTAAGTTATTAACTGACTTCATTTTGTGTGTTTGTTATAAAATTGTTATCTACTAATGTTAGTGTCAGTCATTGAGATATACTCTAAGGTTAATACATTGCTTATTGACCACCTAATAGTGAGAATGTTACTTTTTGGTGTTTGATTTTTTTGGCCTTTGTAAAAATCATTAGTTAACCTAATAAATAAAATTAAATAAATAAATAAAATAAACTTGAAAAATCGCAAAAATTTCTTACTTTTATAACACTTTAATGAAAGTATCCCATGAACTTCTAAACTTAGAAAAATCAATTGGTACTTGGTAATTGGTAACCAATGAATTAAAAATGCGATCTTTGAACCCGCAGTTCTCGTAGTTTTTGTAACAGAGTGCGTAGGTAGAGTAGCTTCCTGCTCGACGTCCACAATCGGTTAACCGATATTTATTCAGTTCCCACTAAGAAGCTTATAATTTGCCGTTGTAACAGTATTGTATTAATAATTCAAAGCGAATATCCGTTCCGGACCGTATCTCTCCTGGGCAGCCAATTAGCGTGCCTGGATTTTGTTGCCCGTTTATAAATATTATTAAACCTCCTTGAGGGTTGCTCCTAATACTATTAGGTATTCTCTGCCCGAACTAAGATTTCGCGTCTAAGAAGTTCATAGGGACACGCACACACACACATAGAATCTTTCGCAAGAAAAAAGCGTATTCATTAACTGACTTCGAAAAAAAGAGGAGGTTCTCAATTCGTCGGAATCTTTTTTTATAATTTTCTACATTTTTACTAATATCCTTACTATAATTATTATAATTGCGAACGTGTCGTCGTTTGTTGGTTTGTCCTTCAAATATGCAGCGACTGAATAATGGATCGATGGAATTTGTTGCGGACTTGGAGCGTCCGCCATGCAGAATTTCTCATTGCGTTGCAAACATGCCATGATGTGACTGAATTTACACATGAGTTACAGTTTTTGAAACTAGAACCCGGCCCGTCCCAGATATCTAAAATAGACACTTTGACAACCTCTCCATTTCAATTTTTGCGTTCTGTATTCTTTACAACGGTTAAATTTCAGAAGCCCACTTAAAACGAAAGCTCCTTTTAAATAACCCAAGGTGACTCTAAGGCTACCCTTCCCTTAGACAACTTAAATTGCAAGTAATTTAAATTAAATTGTTAGCTAAGTAACATAAGAGAAAATAACAGGCTGAATACCCTCCTGATTTTTTAGAAGTCGGCTAGCACTATTTCTTATCGATAACACTTATAGCTCGTTATGTACAGCTAGCTACTACCATGTACTAACCCATATAATTTGTTTTCGGATTAATACCATGGATTAATATCATGAAGGAAAATTGAAAACGGCATTTGTTCTCAGCTTTAGTGGAAGGAAAAGGTGGAAAGACAAACCGACTGCATGTTATAAAATATAGAGATCGGAAATAACCCGTACAATTCAAATATTCAAGGTATTCTGTGCAAAGCAATTGCATTACGATTTCAAGCTTCGCTTACAAAGGCAATATGCAGAAAGCAAGCTATTTGCGGTATGAGACGGTTTAAGAAACGCCACCAAACTGCATTGCTGTAACGAATGTATCGTTTGGGATTTTATTTTGAAAACCACTGATAATGAATGTTTAAATTAGCAACATTTCATAACATTATGATGCTTTTTTAGTAAGAATCATACATATTCTTAACTAGCATTTGCCTGCGGCTTCGCTCATGTTAAGTTCGATTTTTCAAACCCCTATTTTACTCCCTCAGTGGTTGAATTTTCCAATATCCTTTCTTAGTGGATAGGTACTTAAGTCATAATAGCTATCTGTATACCCAATCTATCAAGTTGTTTGAGCTCTGCATTGATAGATAAGTCAGTCAGTCACCTTTTCCTTTCATATATTTAGAGAAGATAAAGAAGCGCACTCTATATTTTATTCTTCACATATTACCTGCTATCTATAATTTCATAACATAATTTTTATTTGCACTTATAGAAAGCTTAGGCAAAGTACCTATAAGTATAACTCAATTTTGTTAAAGTTCCTAATTTCCATAACCTGTTTTTGAATTTATTTATTAATTCCAAATTTTTGTTAATTATATAATATTATTATTTATCTATAAGTACCTATTGCATATTTTTAATATTACTCATGTTACATTAAATAAACTAAAATCTATTTTTTTTTTCTCTTTATATAAGAGCTTGGTCACTTAAATCTAATTATCTAACGAAATTAAAGCTAAATTGATTCTAAGATAAAGTATTTACAAATACTATAAGCTACCTTTTTAAAGTAAAAAAGCTTTATATATAAAATTTTATATCGCAATTATTAAAATAGAACCAAAAAAGGTATTTGGTAATAAACAAGTTGTAAATATTTTAACGGTCTTTAATTTTACGATAATATTCAAATGTTTTAAGATACTATCTCTCGGTCAAATTTCACATAAAATATTTTAATGCCTTATGTTTGCATAGAAATTAAACATTAAGCGGTAAGCTCAGTATTTCGGTTTTGTATTAATTTTGCAATAGTGATAAAAAATAAATCGCTCATTTTCGGCAACAATGTTTTATCTCGAGAAAGTGATAGTGATTTTAACTAGTAATATAGAAAAATCGCCATTTTATGTTTTATGAAAACAATTTTAGTTAAAAAGTTTACACAAAAGACTAAGAGCGAAATCAAAAACTAAGATTTTCAAAATTTACAAATCTTTAGACTCATTTGTTTAGTTCAGGATTTCTGAAAAAAAAAACAGAGTTGCAGAAAAAGAGTGAAATACCAAGCAGAAGCAATTGAGTGAACGTGAGAAAAAATTATTATTAACAAAATGGAGCGTCAATTTAAATACGAACGAGTATTATTTACTAACCGAAGATGTGTCGGCAGATATTTTTTTTCGGCTTTAATGGCATGACATGGATACGTGCATCGAGGAAACATCAAGTATTGTGTTACAGGCTCAGTGGTCTTTATCGACGCAAAATTTCATTATACTCCTACCCCTGTTCCACCTACTATTCAATTGAACACCTTCGCACAATTAGAAGGGCTGGATTCAATGGGTTGTCGGATGAAATTTCTTAAGATTCACATAATGAGCGAAGGCTGTCGTGCAATGGGCAGCGGTAACGATGTAATTGTGGAAGGAAACGGAATCGACAGATACAAAGGGAGATTAAAATCCGCTTAATGAACTCGTATAAAATAATGTTGCTATTAAGATTTTCGGCAATAGCTCCGGACTGAAAGTTTTCTAATTTTTAATTTTGCTTTTATTAATTTCGGAACAGTTGAAATCCGAGTCGTTCCATTCGAGTTTTCTGTTATAATTTAGTTTTATCAGACATCTCGAGTTTCAATCAAACTAATAAGCCCTCACGAACTTTACTCTGGACTCTGGAGGTATTTTATAATTAGTTTTGTCTACTTTATCCACTTCTCGAAGATTGAATTAAATGGGACGATGAGAACGATAAGATATATTTCGTCACGGGGGATATATTTAATACTCTTGTTTGGCATTCATAATGAAGACATCATTATAAAACCGGTTTGAATACTTGAAAAGTCCGACCGGCGAGCGCAGGAGACTCGAGATCGCTTCCCAGAAGTGTATTTATTTTATGATATAAAAACGGTACAGATTACGCTGTGCTAATAAATTTACTTCTTTTATTAACTATAACTCAGAAAATATATAAAAATGAGAAGGTTTATTACCTTCCCTTGTATTGCAATCAATTTTGTAATACGAACACATTCGTATTTACCTAACTATAGCGTTCAGGGAAGTCAAATAATAAATATGTAACTTAATATATTATGTAGGAGAATCAAAGTTATTGACATAGCAAATCGTGAAGCTGAAGTTCGCGATTTGCTGAGCTAAGTCACGCGTAGTAGGGTTCCACCACTCATCTCTTTAGTTAATCTGTGATTAACCATTATGATTATTTTCTGTATGCACTACAAGCATCTCTTGTCATCAATGGTTCTCACACCTAAGGTATCTGGAAAATATCCACATTTTGTAGCGATAAGATGTTCTTTTACACGTCTTTTCTATATTTAAGTTTAGTTTTTAAGTTTATTATGTTCAGAATAAATAAATAATATAGCGTCTGGTGGTCGCCATATTAAATTTTGATTACTTACTGTCATGTCTTTAGTGATATTCCTAAGATTAACGCACATCGACTGAATCATCAAAATCAGCCCACGCATTTGGCCTCCAGAGCGCCACATACATACATAGATTGATAAACATATTACCCTCCTTTGCGTGCCGCGGATGGGTAATAAGAACCAAAGATCATCAATCCCTTTTTAAAATGTGAAATTCTCGAAGGATCATTGATGGATAATGGATCAGGATATAGAATTCTATTGATAAAAGGGGAGATTTTAAATTGTACTTACATACTTGAAAGGATCTACTGTTAATTGAAAAAATATTTATAAGCTTACGTCATTTATCATTTGATAATAAATAAATACCCGTATGAAGCAGTATCAGTCAATATTGAATTTGAAATAATATGATGTTCGTTTACTGTACCTACTTTAAAATTCATTTCAATTTGAAATGATGAATTGTTTTTTGTCTTTAGTCTTTTCCAATATCAATTCACGCTTTCAACCGTCTGATGACTAAAAGGCTGAAAAGTAAAATAAATTTTGAGTTTTGAGCACAGAAAACTTGAGAAGTGACGTTTGTTGGAAATCTAATCTAAATATATAAAAGGAAAAGGTGACTGATTGACTGACTGACTGAATGATCTATGAACGTACAGCTCAAATCGCTTGACAGATTGGTCTGAAAAGCATACGGATAGCTATTATATGAAGTAGGCATCCGCTAAGAAATGAATTTTGAAAATTCAAGTATAGTAGATTTAGTAACTTTTTATGAAAATGATGTTTTTATGTAACTAAGATACAGAGACCAACTACATATATGGATAAAACAAAATAAGAGACAAAATTACGGAATCTTTAGAGAGATCGTTAGATAAAAAGATCACTTTTCGCGTAGTATCTATAACTCAATTTTGATTTGTCACTTTACCACTTTGTGGCTATAAGATATCAGGTTTTTCGTAGATCTATCTTCAATGAAATGTATATTTATGTATAAAATTAATCAGCTCGCTGTAAATTGCTGCGGGGCCGACTCTTAAGTTATTAATACTGTTCGGTTACATAAACCTCAATTCTAATTAGTTTCCGGATACAAAATCAATTAAATGCTAACAACGCTGCTCTTCGACCGCAGCGTCAAGAAATGTACTAAGACAAAGGCTAACTACCTAACAAATATGTATATTATCATTTGACTGTAAATAATTTCAAAGCTAAGCAACGATTAATTATTACAGTACACTATATTTTAATAAATATAATATCCAGCAATTTGCATAGTTTCTTACATTTCAGGTGACGCACATTGTGAAATTTTTCCCAAAATCGGACATCCCTTTTTTATGATACTAATCGAAACTTTAAGCTTTTTTTAATGCAAGAGTAGAACACCCAGAAGTTAATTCTGTTTAGAACCGGAGTTATAATTTTTTAAAAAAAAATTTATGGTTACCAGAAAAAAACTAAGAAATGCTGTAACTTTCTACATAACGAAAGTTTTCAAGTTTCAATTATAGCATGCTATAAAATCAATTAAGTGCTATTTTAGGAAACATATAATTAATTTCTAAGTGAACAATAAAGGAAGATATGCTTTTTTAAAACTAATTTTGAAATTAATTTTTTTCTCATCTTGGTATAGATATTAGCATCTAATTTTCACATATTGTATTTATTAGTGTTATGTTAACCCGCCTGTATAATATCAGATACGTAACACTTAGGACCTCGGAGTTATTGAATTTTAAAAATTTCATTTTATGCAACTCAATAATAATCCCTGAAAAACATAACCCTCCGTTTTTACAGTCGGATAAAAATTCTTTCTTTCAGCCACTTTTTTAGAATTTTCTCTCGTACATTTGTAATTAAGATCTTTGTGACAACCCTAATATCATAGAAATTGTAAAATCTCATATCTCCAATGTCCTCATAGATTTCTGTGTGATTTTTTTTACTAGTAACAATACAGTTACGAGGTATGTTTTCAGATAGATATCTACTGCTAATCGTAAATGGTTTATGAGAAAAAAAATAAAATGTAAAAATCACAAAATTAAGAATAATTACTTTATAATTAATACTAAAATTATTTTGTTTAGCTTATAAAATGCCCTGTATATAATGCCACTTTGCCCTGTAAATAATTGTATAAATATCATATACAATTCTTTTATTTCGCCTTTTTCTGAAAATACAGAATTTTCTAAAAAAAAATATTACTCCGAGGTCCTAAGTGTTACGTATCTGATATTATACAGGCGAGTTAACATAGTACTAATAAATACAATATGTGAAAATTAGATGCTAATATCTATACAAAGATGAGAAAAAATTAATTTCAAAATTAGTTTTAAAAAAGCATATCTTCCTTTATTGTTCACTTAGAAATTAATTATATGTTTCCAAAAATAGCACTTAATTGATTTTATAGCATGCTATAATTGAAACTTGAAAACTTTCGTTACGTAGAAAGTTACAGCATTTCTTAGTTTTTTTCTGGTAACCATAAAAAAAATTTAAAAAAATTATAACTCCGGTTCTAAACAGAATTAACTTCTGGGTGTTCTACTCTAGCATTAAAAAAAGCTTAAAGTTTCGATTAGTATCATAAAAAAGGAATGTCCGATTTTGGGAAAAATTTCACAATGTGTGACGTAAGAAACTCTACTGTATAGAGCATGTTACCTAATATTTGAATAAAATAACCAAGTTGATACAGAAATATGATTTACTTTGGCTTAAAATACTGTTGACGCGTATGATAAACTAGTGGTTCGCCCCGAACTGAGACCTCGCGATATCCCATAATTCCCAAAAGTTTTAATTATATATTGTAATAATTAACTTTTAACATTAGACGCAATAAAAAAAATAATAGTTGACATAAAACTGTTTTACTGACACAGCGCCATCTATAGTGAAGCATTATAGTGAAGCATTATAGTGAAGCTATTAGCTTCACAATAATGCTAATAGATGGCGCATTAAAATTAAATAATTTCGTTTCTTTATAACATTTATCTATTTTTAGTATTTGTTGTTCAAGTACAGGATATAACTGAATTTTCAACCAAGTTTCACGTTCTAATATTCAGTAATTCTTGACATATGGCTCAAATTAAAATCTCCACTTTGAAACCCCCCCATTTGGTCAATTTTTAGGGAAAAATTTAAAAAAAAATATTTTTGTACTCTGTTCAAAGTCGTCTTTAAAAAGATATATCGCAAGTCTATGTAGAGCAACAAACAAGATTTTACTTCAAATACGCTTCTATGAGAGCCCCCCTGAAATAAAGCTTTTTATATTTTTTTATACAATGTTCGGCTGAAGGCCATCAGTTTACATATTATATTTAAATTTGAAGTAATTACGTTCAGTAATTCAGAAGTTATAGGGCTCTGACAGACATTTAGACGAACACACTTCTCTGTCTAGTAGGCAAGCGCCCTAGTTGACTCAGAGAACTTCGCTTCGCTCGTTCAAAAAGGGCTAAAATTGGCCATAATAAATTTAGAGATCCCAGTGGGTTGCTATTTGCTAGGCTCCACAATAACGTTTTTTAGTTTAACAAAGTTTATACTAAATGTTATTTACTATTCTCTAAGCATAACTATTTTAAACTTATAAGACAATTAGTATTCCGTCAGAGGCTATTAAATATTATTTTGATCTGCTTATCTTAAAAAAATAGGTGAGTACTTATTTATTCCATTCGGCTTCATTTTGATAGCAAAGCATCACCAACGTATGGGATAATCAGATTCTTCTACAAAAAACATTACCCATGGTTACAATGATCGTCCGCGGTGTATAAGACACTTAAGCTGAACTGGATTCAACCCACGTACAGAATACACGTCTGCTCGGCATTATTGATACAAATATAGATATCAATTGTTTCGGACAAGGATACAGACTACAGTGTGGCAATGGATAATTTCATGTAGGGGGCTGTGTCCCGATAGTTTGGGACTCAGGCGTTAGTAGTTTAAGGAATTACTGTTTATGGTTTTTACTACGTCTTTTAAGCAAAGCCGATATAACTAATATGACTAAGGGAGCTATATTCTACTATCATATTTTCATCACAGGTTCATAATACTTTCTGCTCTTCATGTGGTTAAATTACATTCTGTTATTATAGAACCTTCATATTATCATCTTCATCATACCGTCATAATCATTCAAAACGCAAAAAAAACATGCTTGTGTATAAATTCTGCTACTATAGCCGCAGTGTCATCAAAAAGAAAATCAGTGCGCTAAAAAATAACATATTTGGGGTCGGAAATATCTTTGTAATCTGGATGCTTATTATTATATCAATATTAATTTTCCTCAAAGAGGCTTTTTAATATTTTTGTGGATTCTATATTCCAGTCAAAGTTTTTATATTTTACATAGGTGTTTTGTGTTTGTACGTTTAATATTTTTAGGTCAGCTAAAATATCACCCCCATAATCAGACTATGCCGTCAAAGGGATCATAGACAGAGATTATTATGTTATTTATTACATCATCATAAATTTCTCAAATTCAGGAAATCATTTAGAAATGATCGTGGGATAGTGGCCTAATATTATATTTCAACGTTTGATATCAACTACGAATAACTTCTTGTTTTTCTTCTATATCAAGCAATAGACGACCTCCGCTGGACATTACAGTTATATTCCCTCTTTGTAAAAATAAATTATATCGTAAATTACCGATATAAACTTGTACTCAACATCATACGTATTAAACATTAATATTAGATATGTATTTTGGAAGAAGGATGCTTATATGAAGAGTTTGGGAAGCTCGGTCAAAGTTTACGAAGCTATTACTGGATGAAATTCTACGCACGTTCTGGCAATAATTTGGAGATGTAGTATGCTTATATTTTTACCTGCTCTTATAAGAAATTTATTTGGCAAAAATGCCTCTATGGAAAAAAATGCAAGAATATTTTTTCGGGATGGATAACGATGATAATATGCAAGGATTTGTATGGTATTTGGGTGCGGAAAGGAATTTCTGGAATTACTTTTTAGTTTGCCAAAATGCTCTAACCAATAACATATATGTACATGATACGATACATAAGATATAATATATTATACATACGAATATTTTTTTATAAAACCACCGCCTAGTAAAATTGACACTTGACGCAATAGAGTTTGTTCTGAACTATTAAATAATATTACAGTGCGAATGGATTTCTGTATTTCTTATTTTGGATTTTCCTATTGATAATATATTAGTTACTATATTGTCATAGTATGTATTATTGAAAATCTAACTTACAAGACATTAAATATTTTCGCGCGGTAAACCTCAAAGAAAAAGTTATATTAACTAGTCTATGTAATTTTGTATGTATAGTTAGCATTACCTTCACAATCTAAATATATAAAAGGCAAAGGTGACTGACTGACTGACTGATTGACTGACTGATCTATCAACGCACAGCTGAAACCACTGGATGGATCAGGCTGAAATTTTGCATGTAAAAAGGGAATAAAATAGGGGTTGGAATAATCGAACTTAACGTGAGCGAAGCCGCGGGTTAAAGCTAGTTAAGTATAATTTTCTTAGCAGCTAAATTTTTTCCTTTGATTCTAGGACCCTTTAATTTAATTTAATTAGGTATCTAGAGGTAAAACTTGTTGCAGCTTCGGCTTTTAATGGGTTATCTAATTATTTACCAGATTTAACATCTCATCCATTTCATGCAATTTAGCTGCTTAGTTTTATTACCGAGAATTAATATTCTTTTTCCCTTATTTTTGTTTATTTTGCAGAAGTATTTCCTGCAATAGTCGTCCATGTAGAATGTAGATATAGTCTACCTTTTAGATAAATAGAAATATCTCTGTATAATTTAAGTAAAAGTCACATATAAAATACATCAGCGTATTTTTTGGTTGTATTTCCATGATAAACATAGCTCATAGTCAAATTCATTTCAAATATTTCAATGCTTTGCGCAGCACTGGAAAGAGCAGTGTCTTCCAGATTCTCATTGAATTCTTCAGAAGTCTTAGGTACTTTTAGCGTTTTGTTAGGTGCTTAAATTTTTTCCTTCTCATCATCACTTGAAATCTATATTCGTTCTTTAAACTTTAAGATGTTACTGAGATGAATAAAATGGTTAATTTTATTAAATTCTTGTTTATCTCTCCCAGTCAGTCTCAATATCAGTAAAAACTTTATGCCCGTTTTCATCAACATTCCCTAACTTTTATGAGCTACCTAAACTAGTTAGGTGATGCCTTAGCTGTCAATTTCGTTTTCACGAACCTTTAAGGAGTACTTGAAGGTGGAAATTACATTGAGTAAGGAATTGTATTTAGGGTTTACCTACGTAAAGAGATTCCTTCTTAGGAGATAATTTAGGTATGGTAGGTGAAAACAGGTATTAGATACCTACTTTGGCTGTCGTTATCATTATTAATCTAATTTTCATATGATGCTAAAGTTGCCTAATTGTAGACTTTATAAGCATAACAGTTATCTAGATCTGTACTAAGCATCGATTTTTACAGAAGTAGGTAAGTAATAAAATCAAAGGAGCTTTTAGATGCAAAACGTACATTTTCATAATAATATTTACTCTTAATATACGCAAGTTACGGATATATTTTCTATCATCCCAAATTAATATCATGGGTATATTCAAAGGTAGCTAATTTGTAGGGGAGTCCATGTTTACCCATGTTTTCTGTGTACTTTCTATGCGAGGCTATTTATATTGTAAGGTTGTTCAACCCGTCGGTGATGTTGAGATGAAGGCGATTTTTAAAGTTTCAATTTTAAAATTCTTACGGTTTATTTTTCTATCTTAATTAGTTTCCTTCTACGAAACAATCCTGCTTAAAGCTTTTCATTTGTTAATATTTTAAGATGAGTCATACTTTCATGGAAACAGTTTTGCTTATGATTTCTTTTCTTGCTACTATTTTCGTGCTAAACTTTTACACGATTCCAAGAATAGGTCTTTCTGTAAGTATTGATACCTAAGTAACATAGTAGTTATAGAAATATTAAAAAGAACTATAAGTACATATTTTACACTGGTTACTAGTTTGTTTTCCTTAAATAGTTATAAAAAAAACTCTACAAAATGCTGGAGTTTTAGGTTGATTTGTCTCTATTCGAGAATCATGACGACCAACCTCCTCAGTCCGTTGAACTAAACACGTTGCAGTTACACAAAAAAATAAACATCACACAGTGTCTTGATAGTAACAGTCACTTTATTTATATACTATTTTAATAAATCACAGTACAAAATGCTAAAATCAACAATTTATTGATAAGGATTTTTATACAAGTTTTTAGTACCGAAGAGTTACGAAGAAGTTTGGCGCATATACACCACACACGTCCGTTTATCGTGCCGGCCGGCGCAGAACTAGCCTGCCGGTTTCATTCCGTACAAAACTTTTAAGTCATGGAGAACGGCAAAGCTATGTCGCGCCTCTACAACTCACGCACACTACCAAACCCGACACCCCATGCACAAACACGCAAGCGAGCTTCCAAGTTCACTAAATAAATGGACACCAACACTAAGGCCTCCTACGCACTGGCGACCATAGACGCGGCCAGGCCGCCGCGGCTATGGTCGCCGGTGCGTAGGCAAGCGCGACATGTGGACGGCCGAAAAATTTGCAGTCGACTTCCAAGGATGTGTCAAGATGGACGTGCAGAAGATAATCACGCTAACTGTGCTTGTGTATTTACTACGAAAACGAAAACGGAAGATTTCACGTAAAAGACAGTTTTGGGTGCATCCATTACTTTGCGAGAGAAAGACTAAAGGATTATATTATACTTATTTTTTGGATTTAAAAATGTATGAGAAGAGATTCTTTAATTACATGAGAATGTCAACGAATACTTTTAACCTGTTACTGGATACAATAAAACCAAAAATTACTGGAACTGGTAACAACTATCGGAAATGCATTCCAGCAGAAGAAAAATTAGTAATAACAATAAGGTAAGCTTTTTCTTTTTTAAATACAGAATGTTTAAAAAATACGTGATATATTTTAAAGGATGTTTCGGAATGGAGTATTGTGTACAGGAAAAATAAAAATAATGTGATAGGGCCTTTTTTTTTACTTAAACTGCTAAACGGATTTTTTGTAAATTTGAATTATACAAGACTTGATTCTGAATCACCCTAAACCACCACTGTTGCGTTTTTCACAACAACCTGTATAATTCATTGACCAAGGTTTTGCCACTTTAAAAAATTTATGAACTATTGTTCAGTAGTATTCTACTTTACGACTTTGAAAAGGAGAGGAAAAGGGCTTGCTTATAACATGTTTTTAAATATTAAAAAACTGAAGTAGATAATCAAATTATTTGTATTTTCATAACTTAAAAAATGGCAATTGTGAACAATTAATCATTCTAATTGGGAAATAGGTCTATCATTTCTGAATTTTGAGAAATATCAGAATAATGAGTATGAGTATCGCTGTAATTTGAATCATCTGATATCCTGTTGGTAGTAGAATAACCTGAATAACTCGGTCGATGCGGGTCATATTCTTGGTCGTTAAGAGTATTGAAATTACTTGAATAGTTTATGCGCGCTGTTGTAGGTGTACAGTTCGGTTGGTATTTTTCTATAATTTCCATGATTTCCATTTTCGCTTTGGTCTTCATTGCAGCAGGGATTGTTTGAAATCTTTCGAGGAGGGATAAAAGAAACAATCTGTCACAATTTGAATCATTCTGTGTAGTCGCTATGGTCTTATGCAGAACTGAAATTAGAGGGTCTGTATCGGATTCTTCGTTTGGTATTTTTTTCTTCCTTTTTGTTCTAAGCGACTTTGATGCAGACTGTTGAGTCTCAAGATCAGAAGATCTTGCACTTTCATTTTCTTGACTTGCCTCTTCGAGACTATTTTCTGTTGCGTTTGTGTCCAGCACTGATTTCAAAAACAGTAATTGGTTGAAATAGGTGTATTGTGATTTACGTTTTGCAGCAGAACCACTTTTGACATCTTTAAGACGGCGCAGCTCTCTTGTGAAACAGTCTCTAAGGTTTTTCCATCTTTTTTGGAGAGTAATGCCTGTAAATCAATAAATAAATGTAGTACATATTACAAAACTAATATTATGTTTATTAATGTGAATTTTATTTTCAGGTATTTGGCTACTGGGTGTTCTTTATCTCATATAAGTCATGAATACCGTATAGGGCTTCCTACAGTATCGGAAATAGTATTTGATGTTTGTGAAGCAATATGGGAGATATTAAAACCAATTGTGATGCCACAATTGACCAGAGATAAGTGGATTCAAACGGCTGAAGGTTTTCAAAAATACGCCCAATTTCCTAATTGCATCGGAGCCATCGACGGCAAGCACATTAGAGTTATCAAACCACAACATTCGGGATCTCTTTATTACAATTACAAGAATTATTTTTCAATCGTGTTACTTGCAATATGTGATGTAAATTATAAATTTCTTTACGTAGATATTGGAGCATACGGCAAATGCAGTGATTCGTCAATTTACAAAGACTCTGTATTTTATCATAGGCTCTTAAATAATGATCTCGATATTCCGAGCAATAACCCCATCAAAGAAAATGGCCAATCAATGCCGTTCGTTTTAGTGGGTGATGAGGCGTTTTCACTATCGGAACATATGATGCGACCGTATGCTGGGAGAAACTTGAATAATGTAAAGACTAATTTTAATTATCGACTATCCCGTGCCCGCCGCTATATTGAATGTACATTTGGAATATTAGCCAATAAATGGCAGATTCTTCACCGACCCCTAAACGTCAAGAAAGAATTTGCAGTTGTGATTATAAAAGCTCTATGTGTGCTTCATAATTTTGTGCGAGAAAGAGACGGATATGATTTCAAGGACACGTTAACTGTACCAGAGGCTTTATTAGAAATACCTGCATGTTTACCTAATAGAGCAAATAGAACATCAACCGAATATCGAGATATATTCGCAAACTACTTCAGTACCGATGGTCGCTTGCCCTGGCACAATTTGTAAATATATGGGTGCTCGCCGCGAGCCGCCATTGCGCGCCGTAAACAAAATGGCGTCGAACGCACATGCGGTATGAGTAATCTTTTTAAAAAGTTATTCCAATCATTACGAAAACCTGGGAAATTTTAGCAAATAATTGTCAAAACTCATGTGCAAAGCGAAAAATAGTAGAAATAAAATAGTTATACTTTTGACAATTACCTATTTGCTAAAATTTCTTAGATTTTGAATGAACGGAACAACTTTAAAAAAAAATCACTCATGTCACATAGACGTGTCGAATGCTACTACAGCACCTGCTGCGTTTATTGTAGTTCATCGCATTATTAATTTACTTAGGCATAATAAAATAAAATACTAACCAAGTTCTGCCTTTTCTTTATCTTCCATGGATTCACCGCCAAATATATCGACCACTTCAAGCCACAACTGCCGCTTAACATCTTTATTGGAGTAATCATTTGATGCTAAATCCCATAAACCTCTTCTATTTTCAACTTCAATTATGAACCTTTCCGTGTCGAAATTGGCCATTGTAAAATAATCAGCTACACGTCTGGTCGCCGCGGCCGATGCGGTAGCACTGATGAATTTTAATACAGAAGTGATGTTCTCGACGGCCACGATTGGTCGCTGGTCGCGTGGCATCAAATTGGACGCCGCGGCCAACGGTGGCCGCTGGTCGCTGGCCGCTAAGTGCGTAGGGGCTATAGCGATTGCCATATAAAGTCCAGAATTCACTGGCCGCCGCGGCCAGGTCGCGGCGACCATGGTCGCCAGTGCGTAGGAGGCCTAATGCGTGCGTACACTGTCTACCCCCTGTTCATGAAACTAGACGGAGAGAGCAATATCAACAATCTATTTCAGCTCGTTAGTGTGAGCGAGACTTCGCTACCAAACAGATGTATACCATTTCACGCAGGTAAGTATTGAAAATGTTAGTGTGTCTGAGTGAGACGGCGCACAAATTTAGCTTAAGCGAAGCCGGTTGCGCGGGAATGGGACAGGAACTGTTCAAGTTACCCACTATACATTCCTTCCTGATACCGGCGCGCCGTCGTACCTTTCGATCGTTCAAGTGGCAGATGAAGCTTTTAGGGATGTCACTAGCTTCTTATACTAATTACTTCTCTAAGAGACTTTATAATTAAATAAAGAGGTTTAGTAAGTAGCTGTGCAACTTTTTATATCCGATAAATCTTGATGTTGGATGACGAGTCTATTATCAATAGTTACGTAGAAACTTATTATACTACTCTACTTGAGTGCCGATATGTTATGGATAAGCGAGAAATATTTTCTGTCCTCATTCTGAATTTTTTTGGTCTACTATTCGGTGATTTC
This sequence comes from Hipparchia sbordonii, assembly GCA_038048805.1. Taxonomy (NCBI): domain Eukaryota; kingdom Metazoa; phylum Arthropoda; class Insecta; order Lepidoptera; family Nymphalidae; genus Hipparchia; species Hipparchia sbordonii. The sequence goes on along the minus strand of JBBIWI010000010.1, from coordinate 6,105,847 downwards.
AAAATCGGCTCTAAGTTATGCGAAAGTTTTAAATTTTTTATGATGAAATAAAATAAATGTACCAAACTTTTTCTAATTTTAAAAATAAGACAAGCAACAAATTGTTTTTATACTACACCTGCTCGGAAAGCACGTTCTGATTTGTGTCAAATCGCAAAAGAGCGAGAAAGAAAATACGTCATTACGTGGAAACAAATCTGCGGGCTGTCAAAATGTATGAAATTTCATTACTTACCTGCTTAAGCGGGCTGAAAACTGTATGAAAATCCATTACTAACGTGCTTTTTTTTTTTTAATTTTTGGTCAAGTCATATCAGTAATAACTTGAAAAACAATGAAATCTATTTCGACCTTTTTCGACAGCAAATAGACTTATCATTTTCAAAGTAGTAGGTAAATATCTAATAAATAACGAACTAAAAATATAAAAATAGTAATAGTAACTAATTAATAACTAAATAATAATCTATTTAATAATCTATTTAAGTAAATATAATAATTTCATTTCTTTGTTTAGGTCTACTTATCTATGGTCTAAGGTATGGTGTAAATAACACATTCAAATTGTTGTTAAAAAAACAAATTGTTGCTGGCCGCTTGCATTTTCTTTAGTGAGTACATTATTTGAAAAATTAAAAAAAAAAATCGCGCAATTCGCTTTCTTTTGTTTTATCTAAATTTTCAAGTTATAAAATTTAGCGACAGTGAAAATATTTTGATGACGCCGCCAGACTGCCGCCAGAATTAAAAACTATTAATTTGCCGAAAAAAATATCACCCTAAGTTTTAATAATTGTATGAATTTCAATATAAATTTCAATTAAATAATGTGTCTATTATTTTCCTCGTAGGTGTAGTATAAAGCACTATGTATCACTCGGGAGAAAGTGCGATTCCTAACTCGGGTGTATCGCGGCCCTCGGCTGCGCCTCGTGCCTCAAATGTCACCCTCGTATGTAATCGGCCACTTTCACCCCTTGTAGAACAATGTACTATTGTTTCAAAGTTTTATTATTTATTTGATTTTGACGACTTCTTTCGCTTTCATATTTTGATGCTTTTGGAATAAGTATATGAATTGAATTTAAATGCTGTAAATTTTTAAATTTGCTGGAAGACAGATCAAGAATTAGATTTTGTGCAATGATGAGTTTTAAAAGACTAAAAAACAAACCGTTGTCAAAGTTAAGGCTTAGACAGTAGGTATTGACGTTTAAAACAGAATTACATATAATTATTTCAAAAATTTAAATTATTAAGAATACATTTTAAAAAAAAATAATTAAGTTAAAGAACGGACGGAGTTTTCCACTTACTGATAATTAATTGATTAATAGTTTGATCTAAAAAATATTGTGTAGAATGTATGTGATACAACACGGTGCATATAAGAAGTGGGGCACGTGACAACCCTATATCTAGATGTCACAAAGTAGCAGGTAGCGGTGCAAGGTCTGTGTACCACGCTCTGCAAATTTTGGACGCTACACTATCTACATGTGGATAATATGCCTTAGGAACTACTTTTTTGTGAAGTGCTCCTTAGGCTATGTTCAGATGGCTGAATTGCGACGCGCGTTTTCAAATCGCGCGCTTAGACATCCTAATATATACCTAGCAACCGTTCACATGCGCGCGCGTTAACGCGCGTCAGCGAGCGTCAACGCGGCGCTCAGAGAAAAAGTTTCTAGACGCAGACAATCGCGCGTTGACTCGCGCTTTGATATTAATGTAATGTCCGTTTGCTGTTCAGTTGAGCGCGCGCTTTCATCGCGATCGCATGTAATTTTGTTAATTTTCGTAATTATATTTTGTTTTCGCATTTAAAATGAGTGAAATTGAAGATATTGACATCGACTTACTAATCGATGAAGTAGAAAAAAGGCCAGCAATTTGGAATATAGGTACCGAACTAGACTGACGAGTACTCTCGCAACGCGCATTAGCGCTCATCATCTGAACTCTCTTCAAATTTGATCGCGCGTTGACGCGCGTTAACGCGCGTTACATGTGAACATAGCCTTAGCCGTATGAGACGTCTGCTCTCAGTTGGCTTTTTTGCTTTATTTCTGTAATTAGAACTTGTTCTGTTTTGTACCTATTCCATTGCAGGATGTTTGGGAGCCCTTTACGAATTATCGAGTTCTTTTGCGTAACAGAAACTCCTGCTTTTTTTTAATTTTATTTACCTGAAAATTATTTCTTTTGAACTTGGAGCTCTTATGACAATTCAAGACTCTACCACCACTAATAGCTTTTATCTTCTCCTAGAGTTCTACCAAAAGTTCCAATTTCGAATTTGAAACTTCGAATTTCGATGCAGGTTGTTGTATGGGAGCTGCATCGAAATGGTTATCTTCATAAAGCTAAGAGGGTCTAAGTTCTGGCTTTTGTATCATTCATATACATATAAGTACATTACTGCAGCGGCCAGCAGAAGAAGCCTTGACGGATGAACGTGTAAATGTGGGCCGAGACGAAGCCGAGGCACAACTACGTAAGTCCATCAATGCCTAGTTGTGGCCAAGGCTTGTATAGTACTTTTCTCAATGCGCGGAAATTAAAACTTTTAAAATCAATGACGAACAATGAAAAACAATAATTTTTCCCGCGTTAAAGTGTTCATTTGTTTTTTTTTTCAATAAACAGCTTTCTATTTGCAAGCCAGTTCGAAATTTAAATAAAACCTTTGATAATGTTTTGGAGTAAAAGATTGTTCCATTTTTAAATAACATGACAGATATGAGTTTACTACTTTATACAGTAGAACTTGAGTTTGAAGGTATTGAAGTTATAATTATTGTGTTGTAGGAAACACGTACGCTGGATACTGGATTCCACACCTTAGCGGTTCGTTTCAAGAACCGAATAAAGCGTTTCATTTAAAGGTTTTACAGCTGTTAAAAACGACAATTTGGGCGCAACTTTTGTCCATCTTCTTTATGTTTTACTGGCTATAATCCTTAGTGGCATGATTCTCGTGAGTAACATAATTTTTGGAGAAACAAAAACGCCGTAACAGGTATCGGAGAGCGTAAAGCGGAACACTTCTGCGAAACCGGAGCCCCGGCGGTCGAGTGACGTTAATGCATCCCGACACCGTATCACAACAGAATGTTTCCACGTAACAAAACCACGAATTAGTATTATGTTTACACCTCTTTCTACCTTTTTCATTCCGGACCAGATACGACAGCATCATAAAGGCTCGCGCGTAGATTTCGGAATAGCTCGTCAACGTGCAGTCTTATCGGGGGCGACGTGGCGATTAAAACACAAAAATACACATGTGAAATATGACGTGTTCCTGACAGTTTGACACGGGTAAAGTGTTCGCGGTACACTTCATTAACTTTTCGGGTCCGGCAATACTGAGACGTCTGATTTGTGTGAAATTTCGGGACGCGTAACAATGCGAGCGGCTGGATATTGAATGTGACCTAGAATACAAATTTACGCCCTTCGGCAGATAAATAACTGCTTTATTCTCTATCATTAGAAATATTGTCTGGTGGGAGGCTTTGGCCGTGGCTAGTTACCACCCTACCGTCAAAGACGTGCCGCCAAGCGATTTAGCGTTCCGGCACGATGGCGTGTAGAAACCGGTTAGGGGTATGGGTTGAATTTACACTGCTATTCCCCTTCCAAGTTAGCCCGCTACCATCTTAGACTGCATCGTCACTTACCATCAGGTGAGATCGCAGTCAAGGGCTATCTTGTCATCGAATAAAAAATAAAAAAAATTTATAAGCAGGTATCTAGAAGTGAAACCTTTCTAGCTATACTAAGGTTAAAGCAGTTATATGCAATCACTAAATTGACTGACAATGCTAAATCCAATGCCATTTTTTTTAAGGGAACTTATGAAAGGGATAATACGAGGTTTGGACCTATCAATTTACTAGTTTAGAGGATATGTATAACTGAATTAGCCACAATGAAAATAAATATACTAAACTAAGTGATCCATAATCCAATACAATATGTGTATTGTTATTGTGATAAGTAAAATTAATCATAAAATATTTGAGTAAATAAATTAAGGCTTTAATGCTAAAAAAGAAAAACAAAACTATTCAGACCAATGGGGGATCACAGTGAACTTCATTTCAAAATTGGATCCACTCGTGGATCAAAAAAGTGGATCCTAGTGGATTGAGCGAATCATTTAAAACAAGAACGAATTATGAGCTCTATTTGAAATTATTATCTAACCACATATTATATCTAAATTAATAAAGTCCTTGCAATCTTTCCTTTATTAGATTAAAAATGGTCTTGGACTGTGATCGGAAACGAGTAAAGAGGCTTTAACTACATCTATAAATGTGAAATTATAACGACATATTGTAACGTCTCAGGATGCAGTAAGTCGCTATTATATTTGTAAGAAGGATCCACACAATAGTGCACCACGGCTTTGCTGTCAGCTATACAATAAGCAGCTGTTCATCGTTTATTCTGTGCAGAAGTAAGATATTAGATGGGTGGACGACAGAAGACTTAAAGCTACCCACCTGTCTTCGAACTCGACTAAGGAACGGGCGATGTCGTTTCTAAACTTTCTGTACCTATACTTTGTACGGCTTGTAATCATTATATTCTTAACAATACCCCAATATGTCTATAATATTTCTAATGCTTTATGAGCGCATGACTCTATATAGTTTTCATTTCATTCAAACACTGTCTTTTGTCCGGGCAAAATCCCGGGATAAAAAGTAGACACCCACCTAGAGACTACCTATAGCACTCTCTAGATCCTCAACTATATCCATGTATAAAATTACGTCGACATTTGGTTCCGTTGCTATGTGATTGGAAGACAAACCAACAAACAAAAATATTTGCATTTAATAAAATATTAGTATTAGGGTCAATCTCACTATCGTCAAAAAACATTAATGATGTTTTGACAGATTTTTCAGTACAAGAAATGTCAAACTCCAAAATTATTCTTCAGTAAACCTCAGAGTTTAGGGATATTTCATTTACGTCAGTATGTGGTATATTTTTAGTGAAGACATTAAATCAAGAAAAGATCAAGTGAATGAAAGATCATTCACTTGATCTTTTTACTTACTGATTCTTCTTTCTATTATATCGGGGATCCATCCTGCCCTCGTAATTGAAAACACAGTAACTAAAAGTAACTTTTAATTTAACTTACTGTGTTTTCAATTACGAGGGCATCATCTATAACGAGGTATGTTTCATAAATATTAGTTTAGTAAAACTTTATCGTAGGAGTTGTATTTTGACGTTATAATTTTAGGTAAAGTTTTTGTTTTAAGTATTCAGTTAACACAAAACATTAAATCATTCAAAGGAGAACGATGAGAACGTTCAATTTTATAGCTGTTCTATAAAACGTTCTAGAATTTCGACGGTGGGAAAATCGAGCAAAATGTAAGGCTCGGACGCTCGGGATACCTACTACTATCGCGTTATTCAAGTATTTCTATGAATTTTTATGCGGCGCGGGCATTCGGGCAGACTGGTTTCCGCGTGGCCAAAATACCACAACGAAAAGCACCTGTGCCGTAATGGAGGCCATAACAAAAGTGAGGGCTAACCATTGATTTAGATTTTACGTCATGCGCCCAAAAAGATGAGTCCCTTTGTATTGTACCCGCAAAAGTCTGGCAGGATGTCGCACCAAATGCACGTCCTGCAACTGTGGAAAGCGCGATGAAATTATTGCGTCGACAGGTGAATACTAAAAGATATTTCTATTGTATGTGGCTGTGTGCACATCGACGATGTACAGAGACGTGCATATAAACCTTGTTATATAGCTTTAAAATTGTATCTATTGTATCTATTATATCATGTACTTATTGATCCTACTATGTAATATTAAATGTTTGATTGGTTATTTTGTTGGTTTTTTGACATGATTTTTTCTTGAATTGATCACTGAGGACTTAAAGAGTGACTAGGGCTACTTTTTAAAAAGGAAAAACAAAGAAAGGGTTGCCGCGAATTTGCAACCTAACTTCACGCTCACTCACACCGACTTCATCGAATCGGTACATTTAGTGTTACAACTACATTTTCATGATTAAGATTTTATCGTATTTGTATGTACTATTAACGATTGCTTTATTACTTATTAAGTACCATTCATTCAATTCTCCGTTGAACAACAGTGAAAGATCCATTGTCAAATATCATCAATTTCACTATGGGCAGAAAATTATCTATAGCAGTGGAGGTATGTTATCGGCCTAAAAAATATGTTTTTACAGTTTTAACCTAATGGCAAGTAGACATTTTGCTTGATGCTTGATGGCTATAAAGTAAGATTGAACTAAAATTCTGTATTTACTCATTGCATTTTATTAAGAGTACTGAATTACTAAGTGCCTCAGCGTTTTGATGTTACTATTCCTACCATACTGCACGGATCCACAACTATAAGCAGCAAGAGTCTTATTTTCGTAGGTATTTCATTATGAAATTGATAGTGGAAGGTTCTGAACAAGTTGTATTTGTGTTAACCGGTGCACTTGTACTCAATAAATTTCAAAACGATTTAGACCGCAGTCTCGCCTCGTCCTGACGCTAACTTGACGTTCACCTGACAGGAACGCTGGGAGTTAAAAATGATCGAGCTGCTATGGTTATGATACGTGCAGTTTTATTAAAAGATTGAAAACAAACAATGACGTTGTTTTTATAAACAAGAATTATTACTGAGCACCATAAGTTTAAACTTCATTGAAAAAAACCCATTCGTTTTATTATGAAAAGTGCGGAATTAAAACTAAAATCTGCTGCTGAACAAATTTAGGTCTTAATATATAAAACAAGAATTGTATTTTGATCAAGAATGTGTCTGTTGTTGATAATTTTTTGCATTTGAAACACCCTTACGTACACGACTAGCAAATTTAATATTCAACAAAGACAATATTGTAAAATTGTTTTGAAAAATATAGAAATATCGTATCTGCTTTCTTCACCTTTGGTAGTCTTAATTTAAGTTGTGTTACATGAAATTAATAATTTTGAATTTGTTATACTCGTAACACAGGCTTACCTCATACAACTGTTAAAGCACTAATCCGGCATTTAATATTATCCAAGATTTTTCTTTTAATTTTTCTGCTGGTCGAGAAATTTTTAGCAACTTTAAGAAAATAGAATCAGTAACATAAATGGTTCGAACGTACTAAATGAAACAAAATCTATGGTGCAATCTAAATTGAAAGCTATCGGTTTGTTTTCTGAATAGTGTGTAATCAATCACGCGTCATGGTTATTGTTGTGATTTGTTGCGACGTCGATAGCGCGGGCGGCCTAACCGACCTCCCTCCTGAGGACATTAGGTTGATTAGCACGTTCGCTCAATCTACCGGCAATGCCTTTAGGGTTAGTATATGATTTAATTCGATTGATCGTATTCGTATTCGATGACATTAGCGTCAAAGTGAATTGCACCTTAACAGTATTGATTTAAAGTCACAAATTCAGTACAAGCGATTTTAATTTGGAGCGTATTAGTAAACGTATGAGAATGCGTGCACGAAATTGAGCTTTGCTTGAACAGTAGAGTTAATAAATAACTAGTATATTTAGTAGATTTAATTCGATTGATCGTATTCGTATTCGCATCGAATACAAATACGATCAGTCGAATTAAATCTTGTACTAACTCTACTGTTCAAGCGCCTAAACAATACCAATACACCTACGCTACGTAACGTTTTCACTTTACTGTTCATTTTTTTAACCGACTTCTAAAAAACGAGGAAGTTCTCAATTCAGCGCGTAGTTTTTTTTTTCAATGTGACTCCATAACTCCGCCTTTGGGCGACAACAATATTTTTTTAACACGTCTGCTGTAGGATTGCTGTATGATATTTTAAACTTATGTGATCTCTATCTTTTTAATCTCAATTTAGTTGTAATTTTAGTAAAAGGTAGGTAGCATTAAACGGTTTTTTCATTTATATTATTTCTTTTTTTTACCACAATTATTCAATGTACATTGCTGAAGTCATCAGGTGTGGTAAACCAAACTTAATCAATTAGGTTTCATTGTTGTTAAAGGATTGGTTGTGGCCTCGAGTTTGCTTTATCCGAGTTCTCTCCAAAGGACATTAGTTTGATTAGGTAGTCCGTGCCACGCACATTTATTGAGCGAACATCCGAAGTGATTGATTCCTTAGGGTGAAAACATGCCAGAGATGCCTCACTGCGATACCTCGCGGTCGCAGTTTAGCTCGCTACCTCGATGCCACCTCCATGTAAAACAAATGTATGCAAACAGAAGAACGCGAAAATGTCGAAGATACCTCGCTGTACCGCGATGTATCGCAGTGAGGTATCCTTCGGCATGTTCGCTCCAGGTACTCAACTATACCCATGTAAAAAATCACGCCGATCCGTAGCTCTATTGCAGCGAAGGACAAACCAACAAACAAACACACTTTCGCACATATTAATAAGGAAGATAGAATCGACTCCCAGATTGCTGGCGATACGATTTTGCCAATAGGTAACATAATAAAGCATCTCAGAATTTGCTTGTTACTTAAGTATTTTTTTGACAAAGGGTTGAATCTTTTATACCTTTTTGTACCTCACAAAGGTGCCTAGAATAATATATACTGTTAATAAGAACCCGAACCGGCGGCGACAGCAGTTTGACGTCAGTACACTACAAAGTAAATGTGTTCGTGGGACCGACATTCCAACAAATGTAGGCTAGCGTGTATTGAGAAGTGGCAAAAACTTGGCGGATAAAGGCGAGGTCGAGGCGACAGACCTGAGACCCTCGCGAACGGTGTCCGTTTGAAAGACGATGTCATGTTTATTTGGCTTAAAAGGGAGGCGCAGTACTTTAATACTGCGACATGTTTCTCCTGAAAGGGACGTGATGTTAGTGAAGGCAAAGCATGCATTTTTAAGTTTGTGAAGGTTAATATTTAATTCTGTTACGTAAACCTTTTTTGCGATCATCTGTTGTAGAGTTTATGTCCCTGAAAGTGCTGTGCGTTTGAGGCTTAACTATTATGTATGTACCTACTAGCTATTAAGTACTCCGTGGGGGTAGTGTGTCGTTAGGAAGCTGTTCCATATTTATTTAGGTGTTGGTATGTATAACGATGAGAGCCTAGTGATTAAGAATTTGGCCACCAGCAGAATGTAGAGTCTCGACGTGTCATAAGAGCCACAGGTTGGCCTATATGAAATAAATAATTTTGAATTTTGATTTTTTTTTGTATTTTGAGTGATAAATTATCACTATAGGCCGTTGATGGGTTGATGATGATATTAATGATGACGATTCAATATTCTTAGCTTCTATTCGGCAAGTGCTATGTATAAATGTTTCAATTTGGTATTTCATTTCGTATTTTAATAATAATTATTATGAGAGTGAGTTTGACTCAACTTGGTTTTGGGCTCTACTCAGCGTGGATTATAATTTATACTTACGTCATTAAATTTTAATTTTGTGTTTAAATTTTCAGCCGTTAGTACAGGTCTATAAACTATAAGCTCGACTTATTAAAGTTCAGACCTCTAAATGACTTCTAGTGCTCTAATCTCGACCCACGTTATCGGCCTGTCAACGTGGAATTAGGTATTAAGCTCGTAGAAAATTGAAACTGTTTAATTTTTACCCTACTACGGAAAATAAAAAAAGGATGGTTAAAAGGTTTGTTTGTGACTTTTTTTGTGTCTTTTGTGTATTGTTAGTGCTCTACTGTTGTAGCGCCTGAGCTATTGAGTCGATTTTGGTGTCAATCGATTCCTTATTATGGACCAGGTGACATTTTGTTCGAAGAAAATCAATATGATCGATGCTATATCCAATTCTCCATACCAAGTTGGGTTATAGTTTTAGAACCTTTTCTTGATTAAGAGCACAAAAAACAAATGCATGAACAAAGTGTGAATGACAAATTAAAAGCAACTAAAAAACTAAACTAATGGTATAGTTCTTTCATTTCACGAGGACTCGTGGCTCATGGTTGTGTGTGTGTCGCATCTGTTAAGTGTGAGCGAGAGCTTGCTTGCGCCTGCTCGCTCACACTTACGTAATGTACATGTACACGACGTAACCACAAGTAAAGCGCCCGTAACTTCGTAAAATAAACTTACTATACTTGTGGAGTGGATTAACTACGACGAGAGTTAATGATTTAAGTTTCCACATTCATTAAGCTCGTGAAGGTTTACAGTTACAGTTTTTATTTTTATTGTTAAAAGAATTTCGGCGCTGAATTAGTTTCCGTTCAATCTCGGCTACGTGATCGGTTTAATAATTGCACTTTTTCCTTTCTATTCGCAGGTCACGGCGGAGATGCGTATCGCTTCGATTGAGGGAGTTTCGTTAAATCGAAGTCGCGCTACAACTCACGAAGTGGACCATCAAACTGTAGGGAAAAGGACAAAACAAAATGTATAAAGGAAATTGCTTCCACAAATCCACTCGTATCTTGAACAATAAACGTGGGACTGCCCGGACGCCCTAATAGCAATGAAATCACGAAACCAAAACTGTCGTACGTCGGTATCCGGTCGATATCGGCGGTTTAAGACATTACACGTGATCTATTTCGGCCAGTGTATTATTTGAATTTAAAATATAGCTTTTGCGCTTGAATCGTCTGCGTTTTTAAAATCCCGCAGGAACTCTCTGTTTTACTAGTACATAAAAGGTCATAAAAATAAATGCATACCTATCACTTGCCATGCCCTCAACTATATCGATGTAACCACCTCGATTCGTTGCTCCGTTGCTACGTGATTGAAGGACAAACCAAAAATGGAACACATTTTCGCATTTATAATAGTAAAGGATGAAAGATAACATTCATATTTTTTATTTCTTTGTTCATAGAATTACATTTATTTTGCATTTTATGTGAGTTTTAGAAATCTAAAGAGAGTTAGGTAAATTAATTTAGATAGATCAAATTAATACGGAGTAAACATTTGAGTGCGTTTTATAAATTAGAACTTTCGTAAATGGATTCTAGAAACAATTTTGCAGCGAGTTCAGTTAGAGTACATATTTAATAGCCATTAAAGCAATATCCATTAAACAAAGGTGGTAAAAAAGTTTTCATATTTAACGCTATGGGCCTTAAAGAAAATTGCCGGGCTTTCCATTCGAAGCGCACCTTTTCGACCTTAACAACGGTCGGAAAGGTAGCTACAACTTATCTACCATCTTTATTGATACTGCCAACCTTCATTATTCAGAGGCTATTTAGAAATATCCTCTTATATAGTATACCTAACTCGGCAAGGTTGATTTTAATTATATTTTATATTATTGTTGTGATTATTACAAATATATCTAACAACAGCTAAGCAAATTACTTAAAAATCACTCAGTGCACATTTTAAATTTTTTACTTTAAAAGCTGTCTGGTGGGAGGCTTTGGCAGTAGTTAGTTACCACCATACCGTCAAAGATGTGCCGCCAAGCAATTTAGCGTTCCGGCACAATGACGTGTAGAAATCGATTCGATTTATGGGTCAAATGTACACTGCCATACCCCTTCCAAGTTAGCCCGCTACCATCTTAGACCGATCGTCACTTAGCATTAGGTGATATCGCAGTCAAGGACTATCTTGTCATCGAATAAAAAAAAATACTAGCCTATTAGATAAATAAAATCAGCGTAGTAGGTACTTAGGAAAAACTTACGGTTTTCTACGGCTATTATCATATTAGAGCGTTGGAATAAACTGCACTGAAAGAGTACTGTTTCTTTTTAACCCTTTGACCAAGCTCTAGAATAGTGTACTTGACAGGTAATTTTCTGATAGTATACTTTCGTGTAAGGATAATTATTTCTAGAAAGAAACAGTTTTAGTAGGAATTCACTTTCAAAGAACAAGTCGGTAGAGAATAAAACAAGTAAATAAAAATAATAAAATTCTACGATGAACTTAACATCTTACAACATCTAAGAACCTTCTCTTTGATGATACCTTCTTAACACAAATCACCGCATCAAAATCGGATAGTTAATCAAGAATAGAGCTCATAGCCCTAAAACATCATCACATCTAATTAAATGAGATAGCATGAAATGGCATTTATTTACATTCTAATTAAAATCACTACCTTTGAGATAAAACATTGTTGTAATAGCAAATGAGCGATATTTGGTCTAGTTAATCCGTAAGCCTAATCGCGAAAAGGCGGGGCGAATCGACTAGTAAAAGCCAAAATACAATGTACATGAACACATTAGATACGACTCAATAAACTTTACGTAACAAAGGCATGATTTAGCGTGCTTCAAAGTGGTTGAAATCGATTACAGTACGTAGAATTCAAAGGCAATATATATAAAGTCATACACTTTGGCTTTTAGATCACGTCTCCAAAAGTTATGCTCATTCTTGAACAAGTTAAGAGATGTCTAACGAGCGCCTATTGAATAATGATTTATATTTAACTACACGATACCCGCGACTTCGTCCGTTTCCGCGCGAACTCTAAAGTTTCCGGGTTCTGTTCATTCATTCATACATCTTTATAGATTACTAGCTTTTGCAGGTTTCGCTTCACTTACGTTAAGTTGAATTTTTCAAACCCCTATTTTACCCCCTTAGGGGTTGATGTTCCAAAAGTCCTTTCTTAGCGGATGCCTACGTCATAACTATCTGTATACCGAATTTTAGCCCGATTCGATTACCTTTTACATATTAAGACTCAGAGTAAAGTTCTGGGTCAGTTCAACAACATACCTATTCGTGCCTACTTCATACAATTCAATACTGAAAATTCGACATTTATAGCTCAGGCAAAAGCTAGGGGTCTTGTTGGATGGGCGAAGTGTCAAAGTTAAATTGAATATTAGAGTGAAATGATATCGTCGGCGGAGTTTCGTTGGTTCGTACCGTGTAGTTAATCCGATGCCACAATTGACTTGAAGTTGAATGTGCCAGTACAATTCTCTGTTAACTCACATCGCTTATTCATTGTAAGTCCAAACTGTGTATTAAGAACGTTTAATCAAATATACTCATGCAAAAAATTACGTCACTCGATCCGTAGCTCTGTTGCTGTGTGATTGAAAGACAAACCAACAAAAAGCACATTTTTGCGTTTAGAATATTTGTAAAGATGATACCCATCTCGAGTGTATACAAACGTAGAAAAATGTAATAACATTTTAGTAAGTTTCGATAGAAAACTAGTGGTAAAGTCTCAATATATTCAAATGTTATTAACTTCATGCACACATGGTTATCTCCTCTTTATTTACTTAATTATGTATCTATAGCTTATCACAAAGTCTATAAATGGAACAAATTGTTTTCTTTAATAACAACCAATGATCTTATAAAATGTCATTGATAACAACACTATTAAATTGTCAGGTGTCGTTGCTGAAGTGTCAATCCACCAATGTTTTTATAGATACATAATATTTATAAATATTTATTAAAAAATACTCGAAAGTCAATTAAATAATAACAAAATTATATGAAAGTAATTGTATACCATAAAGCCATATTTAAAGGAATACTATATTTAAGTAGGTATCTACCCGATATTTTGACTGTTATTCTTCGAGTTGCTAATACCTAAGTGGTGTCCTAATTTTTTTCTATTCTTTTTTGCCAAGCTATAAATCAATATAAGTAGCGTTGTCATATGAACTTCAATTCTCTACACTGGTATGGGGTGATACCAATGATACCGATTGTAAAGGTAACATGTTTTCAAACACACCGATTCAAATTCACAAATCATAGTGAGTAAAATTAAGTACGAAATATATTATATTGTTGTAAAATAAGTTGTAATATAATATAAGTTGTAATATATGTATTATGTTTGTATGTTATATTGTATATTGTTGTGTAACTTTGTATTTTTGAAGTGAGTTATTAGTAGGTACTACAGATACGAGTGTATTTTATAATAGGTATACCCAGCAATACTACGAGGAATAACTTTTTTAAATAAATGAATGTAAGTCAAGGCTGAGCCATTATTCTACATAAAGAACATAATTACTACAAATCGCACAGAGACGACACAAATATGTAAAAGATATAAAAACGCGAGTATTATACTTTGCTTAGTTTTTCTGTCACATAAAAGGTTAAAAGGAGGGCAAAATATCTTTAAAATAACGCATGGAATGTTTTCCAAGCAGTGTTTTCAAAAGGAAGAGATGAGCGCTTACCGACACCTAGTCTGTTTGCATTTCTTTTGAAATAAAGACTCTCATACCGTCTTAGTTTATGGCACATTTTAAACTTTGAAATGGGCTTTATGTACGGTTTTAGATTTATAATGGCAGTGATGTTTAGGGCCGAAATGGCTCTTCTAGAACTTTTTTTATTTGTCTCAATGTAGGGCAGTAGATTTTTAATTTCCTAAAAGCTATTTTTATATTCTATACGAAAATTTTACGGTATGTTTAGAGCCGTGTTCGCCTTAGAGCGCCCGTTCACCCTTACTTCTGTGCAATTTTTTTTAATTTGATTAACAACAATATAAATTAGCCCTTGACTGCGATCTGCCCTGATGATAAGTGACGATGCAATCTAGTAGTGGACATTGTAAATTAAAACAAAGACAGGGAAAGATTTTAAATTATAAATGTATTTTTAACATATTATTATCTAATTTTTGTTGGCAACTATTGGTTCCTGATGCACGAATTATTTTTGGTGTCGTGTAAAGGTACCACCAAATAAACGAAAAATGATTATTGTAGGTTGAATTTAGTTGGTATGTTAAAGGTAATAAAAAGAATATTGGGAAAGGTTAATTATATTCAGCAACTGTATATGGCAGCCTACACTCGATTAGACCATTGATCCCTTGAGACCGTGTATCATAATATACAGGGCGTCCCACGGCTATGCCACATGAAGGGGAAGTACCTTAAATATTGTAGATGGAACATTTTACTGAAAGAAGACTTCATTTTAATTTTAAAAACAATTTAAACTGCATTCATAGATTTTTAAATAATTGCTTGGTTGAACCGGGACTCGAACCCGCTACACGAGAAAAAAAATTAACCTGTATCTTTATCATACCGATCGGAAGGCTTCATCGTAAGGATTATTTTTTGTTAAGTAACATAGCATGAGAAATAAAAGGAAGACCATGAATTTTAGCCTTTGATGTAAAATTTTGTTCAGAAAAATGAAAAGCTGACATTGGCGTATCGACATACAACTGACATGAACTATTACTAATGAGTACCCACTTGAGAAGTACGCATCATTTCCCAATCCTTACTATCCTTACTAATCCTTACTTATATTACCTATAAATGCGAAAGTGTGTTTGCTTGTTGATTTTTTGGTTTGTCCTTCAGTCCCGCTGCAACAGAGCTACGAATGTCAGCTTTTCATTTTTCTGAACAAAATTTTACATCAAAGGCTAAAATTCATGGTCTTCCTTTTATTTCTCATGCTATGTTATTTAACAAAAAATAATCCTTACGATGAAGCCTTCCGATCGGTATGATAAAGTTACAGGTTAATTTTTTTTTCTCGTATAGCGGGTTCGAGTCCCGGTTCAACCAGGCCATTATTTGAAAATCTATGAATGCAGTTTAAATTGTTTTTAAAATTAAAATGAAGTCTTCTTTCAGTAAAATGTTCCATCTACAATATTTAAGGTACTTCCCCTCCATGTGGCATAGCCGTGGGACACCCTGTATTATCGTACGAGTATACGGACCTTTGGAACGTGTTTCTTTGTGCGTTTGTTTTTGTACCCTTATTTAATGTGATTGTATTTAATTTGATTGTATTATTTTTACTACTTTTACCATCGCTTTTGTCATGTCCAGGGTGGAAACTTGGTGCCAAGATAAGTCTCCCATAAACTAAGTTTGTAGAAAGTTATATTGTTAGGAAAACACACAACACGCACAACAGCTCAAATCACTTGATGGATTGAGGCTGAAAGGCATGCAGATAGCTATTATGACGTTGACCATGCGCTAAGAAAACTTCAAGCCCTAAGGGGATAAATTAGGGATTTGAAAAATCAACCTTAAAGTGAGCAAAGCCATGGGCAAAAGCTAGTTATATTATAACCACCTAGAATGGATAGGAAAGCATTGTGCTGTTGGAGACAAAAATCCTCTTTGCTCGGTAACAATGTGTTCACGCCATGTTCGTCCTGCGATGTTACCCTCATCACTTCAATTTATTTACGAGAATATTTACTGTCATAGTGGATAACTTTTTCAATCAAATATTGCATGACCAATGTTCAATTAAGGATTTAGCTCGATCTATGCAGTCATGACCTAGTTCGACTTGTACCTGCAAAAACGCAAATCCCATCTGCCACTAATGCTATTAACTCCGGTCGTCGCAAAGCCGCCAAATTGTCGTAACGAACGGAGTTAGGCTATTGCTTCAACCGACCAATATTGATCAATTTTCATTTTGCATTTTTCTTGTAAAAATATAGTTTACAAAATCATGTCAAAGAATTATGTGCTAGTAGTTAAGCGCTTTATAGTAATAACAATTTTTAGAGTGTTCAAAAAGAGAACTGTCGTGAACTAACGCTATTTATTGCGCTATTTTATGGCGCGCTATTAGCGCTATTAGCGTATTGCGCGCTAAACAAAAAAGGCAGTTAGCGCCGTCCAATCCCACGGCGGTTCTTATTTTGAACAAACTCTACATTTAGATACATTCTTAATTTCACTTATGTATATAAATCTCGTTAGAGACTGCATTTCTAGAGCGTTGTCATATCGTATGAAGTTAGAATAATAAAATACAATAAGCCAAGATGATTTGTAAGTAATTTCTCTCTAAGCTCTTACAAAACAAGTCACCGACAACAATTTATGAATTTTTGTTTTAAGTAAGAACTATTTTAATACAGATCAAAGATTTTGGTAGAGCTGGAATTATTTTAATATCTTAACTATAATATTATTCCAATTTCCGACGAATGATGTTAAAGGTTAAGGGTAAGTATATGCCATTCTAAATAATAAAAAAGAATTTATTTATAACTAGCTTTAACCCGCGGCTTCGCTCACGTTAGGTTCGATTTTTTAACCCCCTATTTAACCCTCTTGGGGTTGAAATTTTCCAAAATCCTTTCTTAGCGGATGTCTACGTCCTAACAGCTACCTGTATACCAAATTTCAGCTAGATCGGTCCAGTGGTTAGAGCTGTGCGTTGATAAATCAGTCAGTCAGTCAGTCAGTCAGTCAGTCAGTCACCTTTGCCTTTTATATATTTAGAAGATATCGTGTATAAAAATTAAATAATAATCAGCGAACCATTGTAAGGCGACCCTGCACGTCCAATTAGGGCTTAGATCCCTTGAGACTGCGGCTCATATCGTATACCCGCTGAAACGTGTTCTTGCTTAATACCTATACCACTAAACTTTCCCAAGACGTCTATTATTTTTTTCTTCTTTGTAAGCAAAACGGTACAAAGTATAAATCTCCTCTTCAATCTATTAAAGTTAAAGAAATATAAAGTTAATATATCCTGCATTTATATAACTCATATTAATAACCCCAATCAAACTATCCCAACTGGAAAATTTTCTTCAGATCCTGATTTACACAGATCAAGTGGGTGCCTTTTGAAAAGGGCGAAGGTACTAAATAGGTATATTTTTTAAATATCACCCAAAAAATGATAGGTACTTAATAACTGAAGCTGAATACGAACGAAAAGAAGAGAAGTATGTAAGACTTATAAAAGAGGGAATGTATAGGGAAGCGAGTACAAGCGTCCGGTCAGAAGCTGGCGTTACAGACAAGTTCAATGTGGAAGTGGGCTTGCATCAGGGATCGGCTTTAAGCCCCTATTTGTTTCTCCTGGTAATGGATGCGCTAACATCAGACATACAGGAGCAAGCACCCTGGTGCATGCTGTTTGCTGATGACATTGTACTTGTCGGAGAAGATGCGTCGGAGGTCCAGAGCAGACTGGAAAAATGGCAAGAGAAATTGGAGAGTGTTGGCCTGAGAATCAGTCGAACTAAAACAGAACATCTGTTCTGTGACTTCGGTGGCCCCTCTAATTTTTCAAAAATTGCCTTAGATGGTGTACCCCTACCAGTCTGTTCCGATTTTAAGTACCTCGGTTCGCTCTTTCAAAGCGACGGTAATATTGGCCGAGACGTAAGTAACAGAATGAATGCAGGATGGATGAAATGGCGACAGGTATCAGGAGTGCTTTGCGACCCACGAATGCCCCTTAAACTAAAGGGGAGAATTTATAAGACGGTTGTTAGACCTGTCACATTGTATGGTTCAGAATGTTGGGCGGTAAAAGGGACGGATGTTAGAAGAGTACATGTTACCGAAATGCGTATGTTGAGATGGATGTGTGGTGTGACAAGAATGGATAAGATAAAGAATGAGTATATAAGAGGAAGTTTGAAAGTAGCGCCAGTAATCGAAAAGATGAGGAGTAATAGGCTCGCGTGGTATGGGCATGTAATGAGGAGGGAAGAAAACCATATTAGTAGAAGAATGTTAAATATGCATGTAGAAGGGCAAAAGAGTAGAGGAAGACCAAAAAAGAGATGGATGGACTGTGTGAAAGAGGATATGCGTGTAAGAGGAGTAGATACTGAGTTGACGAATGATAGAAGTGAGTGGAAGAAAAAGACATGTTGTGCCGACCCCACATAGCATGGGAAAAGGACAAGGACATGATGATGATGATCATTGCACGGATATGCAGCAATCAAATAAAGTCGATTCTATAGTTTCAGTCATTCGCGAACGTGTCTACTATTATAGTTCTTGAAATTCACGAGGGCGCGTGGCTCATGTTTGTGTGTGTCGTACACGACATAACCACAAGTAAAGCTCACGCGCCCTCGTGAATTGAAAGAACTATAACAAGAGCGATATAATATGCCCTGGTTCAAAAATCGCCTCGTTTAAATTCAGCTTAGGTATGCTATCAAATTTATATTCAGGTATTGGAATGAAATGAAATGTGCGAAAATAAAAAGCGGAAAATATTCTTACAAGAAATCATAAACTATTCACGCGCGACCTTTGCCTTAATGAATAGGTACCTACCTGTGTGAGTTGTAAAAAAATTCTATACGTAAACTCCGTTCCTTATTACATGGACATACAAAATAACATTTGCGAAAGGTTGCTTACCGTTTTAGCGCAGCTCGTAAACTAAGCAAAATATTGCTGACGTAAAAGAAGGTAACAAGGTTCTCGGAGGCCAAATTCAAAGTGACAAAACTACTGGAACCTTTGTTTCGGGTTGAATGCAAACAAATTGTAAGGAGACTAATAAACTGAGCTTAATACAAAGGCACCTGAGTGACCCTGAGAGAGCCTTCTTATGAGACCCATTTTTGACGACGTCCTTGGCGCAGTGGTGAGCGCTGTGGTTTATAACTGGGAGGTCTCGGGTTCTATTCCCGGCGGGGGCAATTTGGGAATTAATAATTTCTGAATTGTCTCTGGTCTGTCTGGTGGGAGGCTTTGGCATGGCTAGTTACCACCCTACCGTTAAATACGTGCTGTCAAGTGATTTAGCGTTCCGGCACGATGGCGTGTAGAAACCAATTAGGGATATGGGTTGAATCTACACTGCCATACCCCTTCCATAGCGGGCTACGCTATATATCGTAGACTGCATCGTCACTTACCATTCGTATCGTTTTTATGACTTTAAGCATCATCTTCAGCGCTGAGTTTCTCGTTAATAGAAATTGTTATATAACTCAAAGGGATACCAAATTTCAGCCAAATCGGTTCAGTTGTTGCGGCTTGAGCCATCCATCCATCCATACATGCAAACTTTCGCATTTATAATATTAATAGGATGATATTGCTTACATTAAATTTTGACTGATAGAACCTTCTACGATAAGTCTTCTTTGATCTGACCGCAATAAAATAATTTATACGATGCCATGCACACGCACGAGGCGAAAATAACAAATTTTATCTTTTCTGATCACGTTTTCATAAATGTGATTACAGCTAATTCCGGATTGGACGCCTTGCTAAACACAAGCGGCATAGAAAATTATGGTAACAGCCAATGTAATGAATGACTATGTTCACCTTATATAGTTGGCCTAATAAAACAACATTTTTTTTGTAAGAAGTTACGCGAGTCACTGGCAATTGAGTTGGATGCAGGCGACACGGATAAAATGTAGTGTAAAGTCTGGGTGTCAAATCGGTTCATTCGTTGTGGCATGAAGAAGTGACAAACGTACACACACACACACGCACGTACGCACGCACTCACGCACGTACGCCCGCACGCACGCAAGCACGCACACACACTCAAACTTATGACTTTATAATATAAAATATTAGTGTTCCATCATATGCACATAAAATTAATATTCATTCAACGTCATTAAAATGCAATACTGAGTCAAGAGAACGGAATTAATTGACATAGTTTTGCAAATATCCAGGTTAGAACTCGCATTGGTCTGATGACGTCAGAAGACTGAGAAAGCGGAGAGAAAGACTCAGATACTTGTGAAATAGAGAGATAAAAAAATTATAACAAGTCGTAATATTTAACAATGGACAAACAGAAACCAAGACAAAAGTGGCAAGGGTTTTAAAAATAGAAATTTAAAAAAATGGTAGTGAATATACGTAGATATGAATGAATATACTTTTATTGTACACATTGAAACTGGTAACAAAACAATGAGTTTAATAAAGTAAGTATACAATTTGGCGGCCTTATCGTTACATAGCGATCTCTTCCAGGACACCAATGGTTCACAGGTAATTCATTCAGTTGCAGATATTGTACAGAGTGAAGTACTAATGTGTTTGGTAGCAAAACTCAATCTAAATTAATTTGTATAAATCTATATGTAGAGCATTCGTTTTTTCGCAAAGTTCTCTACCGAAAAAGATAGCGCAGTTTTTAGACCTGCCAATTTCCAAATTAGCTCCACTTTACAATGTCAATTTAAAGTTCAACTTTATTCCCAAACTTTTCAAGTTCCACAAAATAACTATTTACACAAATAAATCACATGTACCCCCCTCACCGTTCTACCACAGAACTTCGAGAAATCGTGAGCGATGGCCCATACGTGGATGAAATTCAACCTACTCGTACGAAACGCTTTAGTTCCACGTTTCTTAACGAACTGCTAAGGTCCGCGCACTACCAGCGTCTGTACCTATGTATAATTTGAGTACCTTCAAGACAAGAGTTAATATGCATTTTCTAGGCAAGCACGCTCCAACCTAGACCTCATCAACGCTTCCCATCATTGATTGTCGTCAAGCGCAAGCCTATCCTTACTAATATTATAAATGCGAAAGTAAAATCTGTTTGTTGGTTTTCCTTTAATCACGTCGCATCAAAGCAACGGATCAACGTGATTTTTTGCATTGGTATAGTTGAGAACCGGGAGAGTGACAGAGACTACTTTTTATCATGGAAAATCTAAGAGTTCCCGCTGGATTTTAAAAACTAAATCAACGCGAGCGAAGCCGCGGGCATCAACTAGTCTCATAATAAAAAAAAAAAACATTTTCTAGAACATTTAACATCCTAAACATTGCCTAACGTGCGTCAACTTCAAAGCGATGCTGGGAGACCCTTCCCTTGCAAAACTCATTACATGATGCCAAATAAAGAGTCGTAAAGCAACCTTACTTCAGAGCCCATTATGCCATGCCAAATGATATTTTTGTATTCGTATTTATAGTTAGGGAGCAGGTGGCAATAATGTAAATATACGAAAGGAAAAGGTACTGACTGACTGACTGATCTATCAATGCACAGCTCAAACCACTGTATTAATCAGGTTGTTTGGCATACAGATAGCTATTATAACCGATAGCTATTCGAACCCCACCCGTTGCACTATTGTCGTACCCACTCCTAGCACAAGCTTTCCGCTTATTTGGAGGGGATAGGAGAATATTGGTCAACTTCAGCTTGGCTAATATTCTTTTTAATAAAAAAAAAAAAAAACTTAGGCATCCGCTAAGAAAGGATTTTTGAAACTTCAACTCCAAAGGGCTTAAATTGGGGTTTGACAAATCGAACTAAACGTGAGCAAAGCTGTGGGCAAAAGCTAGTATTGAAATATAATATTTTGAACATTTATGAAATTCAAGATAACCTTGATCTGTCATTGAAATAGTAAAATAAGAGCAGATCTTATTTTTAACTTTTTGATAACAAATTAAATGAAAAATAAAAAAAAGTATATAATTTAACTTAGTGATTAAACTGCCACCTGCACAACTATTTAACGGTTAACCAATCAACATACTGTGTAGCAAACTATTGTTTACCAGTGACAGCGAAATTTTAAAATATTAGTTTTTGCTCGTGATTTGCAAAAAACCATTTCGATCCGATGCTCCATGGCTGCGTGATTGAAGGACAAACCAAAGAATGAACAAACAGACTTTCTCATTTACATATTAGTAGGAAGTAGGATATCTTTCTTAAGTACCACCAGCTCTCTAGCTAATAGAATCGCTTACACGGGGTGGTTCTACTGCAAATAGAAGTTGGATTTAATCTCTGCCTTGCTTTATCTCAGAGCCAATGAGAAGAAAACTTCATTTTGTGTGTAAACAAGGATAATCGACTTCTTTTTCCGCACAGTCGGTCTGGGTTGGAATGATATTGAAAGGTTAGGATGTGTCTAGAATACGTTACCAGGGCTATAAGAATTACGCTGAGTCGATAGGTAAGGCCCTTCTTATTGCTTTCTAATGGAAACACGGTTTGTGGATTTGAGAAGCGTAAAAAGAAAAATAAAATAAAAATCTTTTTTTTAATATACTTATAGTCTATAGCGCTTGACTGCGATCTCATTTGATGGTAAGTGAATTATTAGTAGTAAGTATTTGACTGTTGTCAAAATGTGGATGTTCATTAATTAAAATCAAAAATGTAACATGTGAGAATAACATTTGTAAAAACAGAAAATAAACTGTCAAAAAACAAATAAGTTATAGGCTGTTTTACTGTGACTGTATCCGTCTCTTTCTAAAACGAAATTTTATTTTAAATATACAGAAAAATTTAGTGAAATGCCCAATTATTATTAAGAGATTGTCGCTACACTAATGGAAAAAACCATCCAAAAGTCGCAGATGATCAAATCGGATTTTGATATTTCTTGGAAAATAAACGTTCACTCCGACCTACAAAAATTGCTCAAAAGAAAAATTTCGAGGCTGAAATAATGTTTGTTATATTCAGTGGAATATTTTTCTCGTATTCGTAAATAAGAAGAAACCCCAAGAAGCTCAATATTTAATATAATATCCAGTTACGAACATTTAAATAAATTCTTGCAAAGTCCTTTCATAAGTCTTCTCTATAACTGATAATATTTCAAGGTGTGCGGGAAAATATCGAATTTCCGAAAACGCCCATGTTTCATTCGAGGGAAGATAATAATATGTAAAGCTTCAGATCCATATCTTAAGCAATATTTGGCAGGATATAGACATACATACACATAAACTATCGTAATCATAAAAGCTTTCAGTGCCTCTAGTGTAACTCTTCAAGTCCACGTAAGTCTGTCGATATCGACGGTAAAATTTACATTTTGTTAGATAGCTTCATACAATTTTGCCAGATCCATGGTATTTCAGTGCCTTGCTTATTCTCCAATAGCTGATGCCCACGACTTCGTTTACAGACTATAATCTATCTCTTTGTAAAATTTCAACCATATCGATTCAGTCGTTGCGGCGTGATTGAGTAACAAACATCCATCCATCCATCCATACACCCAAGCTTTCGTATTTGTAGTATAAGTGATGAAAACTTACAATCAAAGATGTCGATGCACAAGATACTTGAGTAGGTACCTACTTTGATGATATTTTTGCGATTCTTTGTAGAATCAAACAAGTAAATTAAAATTAAAACTCTACTTCCCACGGTTTAGGAAATCAGTAGGTATCTCAAGGATCAATCAAGGAAGGAGGAATCCACATTTTAATAACAAACTCCAAACTGAAGTAAGTATCCACGTTGGTGCACATTCACACCTGCTCCATTTTCAGACACTTTGGTTTGGTTTAAATAATGCTATATGAATAGCTCAGAAATAACATAATCTGCTAAAGAATATGATAACGTCTACCTACTACAGCCTTTCTTACATGTTCCTTTAAACGCTTTTTATGTTTCGCTTATTACTTATACCTTTGCTACGGTGTATCGATATGACTTTACATGTGATCCTCTTTGAAGCGTATTATTGAATATCGGAAACGTATTTGGGGTTGAAATGAGATCTCTTCCTATTGTTTTCGAGGCTCCACTTGATCTCTTGTGTGGGAAGTTTGACGGCTAATTTCCTTTGTTTTTTACGATGCAAATACAGATTTATTTATGTGTTGTTTGTTTTTATGTAAACTCGTTATTTTTTTGTTTATTCAAGTTTCTTCATTTATTTCTTTATGTACCTAAACTGGAAGAGTAATACGCCTACAATATTAAAAACTGAGAGGCTTTTGATAAACCTGCTCGATTGCTTGATAAATACATATTCGTAGATATAAAAACAGTATATAATTTGGATTCTCAATAGGATAAGATCAACAAGTTTCTATCCCACGGGTTACAAATTACAGCTATTAGCTAAAAGATACATCACGTCATTTTCGTGTATTGTTAGTGACAAAGAATAACAGTTATTCGTGTAAGAGACGTTAATCATACCCGGTTACAGCGTCCCGGGGGACTCTGACTTTCTGCCGCAAAGTGGATTTTTCCCTCATTTCCTCGAGGACGTTTTTGTTTCCCTCTCGTGAATAAAACTGGAATGTTATCAAGCAACACCATTCCACTAATACTTTGGCTAGGATTCGTATCTGAATTTTTTTAATAACTACGTAGATATTTTGGTTACCTTTTTGATTACCTCTTTGCTGATATTCGCGAATTTCTTCTAAGGCGAAGATATTTTGAGAGATGAACTTAGATGGTAGATTCATTTGACGATTCGAGAGCACTTTGTAAAAGTTTATTTGAATAAAAAATTATTCTATTCTATTCTAACCCGCATGTCCGTCCTCAGAATGTAAACTGTCTCTGTGGTTAATTCGTCAAGGTTAGTTTAGACGTTATATCGTGAAAATGTATCAGAAAAACAGACAGATAGACAATTTTGCATTTATAATATGTTTGTAATATTAAAATGGATGTTAATCTTAGGCTGCCGCTGAATTGCTTTATTCACGAATATAATACAATAAAACAATGTAATGCAAAATGCAAATAATGCAGCCATTCAATACAGACATTGTGACCGCCTGGTATCTGTAAGAGCATAAAATCATACATGTCCTAAATAAACAACTAAACAATTTTGAAACTGAGAATTTCAATTTTGGAATTAAGAAACTCACACGGATTTGGCAAATAAATGGTAATAATTAAATTCGATGATTTCGTGGGTGGTGACTGGAATGTTAAGCCCTGTTCTACTTTATAAACAACTTAAAAAAAAAGGCTTAAACATACATAGATTACAAATGCATTGATGCGTGCGGAATGGTTTTCCAAACGCGTATAACTCTTTTTAAAACTACAGAAATACTCGGTCTCGTGTCGTGAAAGTCATGTTAAAGCCAAAATATTTCACGACCTCAGTATTGGCAGTTATGCGCTAGTGAAATTCAAAAACAATTCAAACTGAAAAATGTTTTTTGCTCTATTCTCCAGCTTATATCATACTCAAAGAGCGTGTACTTTTTATTTTATTTTAACTTTTTAAATTATTTTTTTGGAGCTTTTGGTTGCGAATTAGAGTCAAAGTCAAGAGTCACTAAGACAATAATGACACCAAAAAATTCAGTAAGATATCGTGAAAAAGTTTTGAATATTATCATGTCACATAATTATTTATATAAAACTTAAATGAAAATGTCGATCCCAATATTGTTGCAATAGTAAAAATCCAGTTAGAACTTCGTACTTTGTATTTTTGTGGTCAAATTAGTTTGTGCGAGAGTCAAGTGGCTGTGTCTTTTATGAGAGCCCCAATATAAATTTTAAACAATGTAACCGAAATGTCAATTCGGTTCCCAAATTGTTTGACCCAATTAAACAGTTAAATGCAAAACCCCCATCGTAAAAATGAAACCCCGTCATAAAATTACGTAACTTTAACTGTTTAAAATTTAATTTTGAAGACAAATTGGTGACTTCGCATTTTAATGACTCAAGTACCTACTAAGCGTTCACTCCAAGTTGGCCGTTGTCGACCGTTACAAAATAATATCATACTGGTACCGTTGACAGTAAAATAATGATCGTATTTTTTACTGTAATCACGACTGTGACGAAAGTTTTCTTTTCTGGCAAGCGAAAGGCATGATTTTTAATTTCTTATTTTTCTCCTTTTCAAAGAAAGTCATCAGTTAAAGTACTAAATATCTGAGTGACAAACCAACAAAACTAGAGTTTTCTAGCAAAAACAATACCTGCAGCGACGACATATTGCGCCGTATGTCATTGCTTTTAGGTATTTACTGTTTAAACATTTCCAGAAACTAGAACACTCTCGTTCACGAAACAAATGGGATCATTGTACTATACAAAACATATAAATCAACAAGAGATATCGCCGCATGAACTTGTTCCACTCGTCAACATGTCTGCCGAATAGGCCAGTAGATCTGCGGGTGCCAATTAAAAGTATAGATGGGAACATGTTGGGGACAAATGGTGTGCTCGTGCACCGAACTTTGGTGGTTGTTTGCATCCAAAAGCTACGTACAACATTCTGGATTGTTCCAATGTAACAGTTAAAAATCATTAATCATAGTAGTGATATTTTAGTTCGCATAGATTGAGGTTTTTAATTTCCGCAGGAACTGTCTTCCGGTTATTTTCCGGGATAAGAATAGCCTATGTGTTATTCCAGGCTATAGTCAATCTCTGTGCCAAACAGCCATATTAGTTACATACATCCAAACTTTCGAATCTATAATATTAATAGGACGAATTAGGTAGTAGAAAATGTGTTTGTGCGTTAGTGGGTATACTTATGCTGTGCATTTATATTTTCTATTTATAAATCTCGTTTTATTATTATGTTACTACCATTGATGTAAAATAGGCTACCACGTACCGGAAATCTAATGTTTCGACCACACAAGCGCCTATCGTGGCGAAGCTTCGCGTTGTGATACGAGTATCTTACACGCATGCAAGCAATAATTATTATAGTCTATCGTCACGAATATCTAGGCTGCACTGACTTATCGCTTGGGTGGTTGGTTGGCGGTATAATAAAGGATTCTAACTTCGTAGTTGGACTAGCTTCGCTCATTACAACAGTTTTTTTCGCGCTAACTGCACGTTTATTTTGTAACTACATATTTTCAAATTTATTGATATTGAGTGGAGAATGTTTATCATGTAAATGAGCATGGTTTTTTATAGTATAATACAAAGTTAGGTGATCTATAATTAAGTACTACCAAGCTCAACATACAATTCACGCGTTTTTATTATTGAATTATCGCCTTCCATTGCACAATAATTCATATTTTCGTACGAAGTCACTACTGTAACCAACGCGTTTAGCACAATCTTTTGCGTTTACGTGTAAATAAACGCGAAGCTTTGAAACGCATACCTCATTACCATAGACGATCATGCGGCCGAGGCATAATACTTCCTCGTATAAGGTCATAGACTCATGGTTTATCAACATTATTATATTATTACATTGTTATAATAAGGAACATATCCGCAGCGCTTAAACCGCAAAGTTATAGCAAAATAGCAAGCAATTTCATCTCGCGGAGACAAAAGCCTCTTGTAATAAGAGGGTTGAGCTTATCACGTTCCTTCACTGCGGTGTTGGTTAGAGAATTTAAAATTTCCTTCGCGAAAACTACATCCTCAGCCGGCTCTGAGTGTGTGATAAGTGTATGTTTATTTCCCTCTTGCTTTTTAAGTTTAAACGGCGACGGTGAATTTATCAGCAGTGTGTAAGATCTCATACGTCCTAATACGAAATGTACTAAAACAGATATTGTGATACTGTACTGTATTGTAATAGCGCAGACTATATATGTACTACACGTTCACTCCAGGTTGACCGTCGTCAACCATTACAAAATGATGTCACTCGGGTACAATAAAATAATAATCTTATTTTTTACTGTAACCACGACTGTGACGGAAGTTTTCTTTTCTGGCAATACTTTTCATGTCAGTGAGGTCTTGAATGTCGAAGGGCGTGATTTTAATTTCTTATTTTTCTCCTATTCAAAGAAAGTCATTAAATAAAATAATAGATAGTCTGTGCTATGCAAAACTTTTCGTTTTTTAACTGATCGTAGAATACTACACGGTAACAATAGTAATCAAAAAAGTAAACAACTAATTAAAACTAACAAAAACAAAATAAAATAACAAAAGTTTGAAAAAAAACGGTAGGTAGTGACAATCGCAAGCGGTACATTGCTGTCTGTACTAAGCAGGTCTGATTTGAGGTGGAGTGCGGGGAAGCGCGACGCGAGGTAGCGGCCAACTTGCAGTGAACGGTTAGTATATATGGGACAGGCCTGAAGGTGCAATGAATTATTTTAGGCATGATTCACGAGGGAATTGAAAAAAACAAGATGTTTTGAAAATAACTGTTAAAAAACCCCCTTCTTGCCGTTTGCTATAAAAACGTTGTCTCCTTTATTGTGCAGCGATTACTATCTCTTCGTCATACAAGCAAGTGAACAGAAGCCATAAATCGAGCATTAACGTTAAGGTCACAATCAGTACATATGGATTATGTCGGACGGAGACCCCGCCCACTACAGTAATTTAAATGAGAAATAATATATTCGCGTTATCGGTTCTTATTTGTTTTATGGAACCTTTCGTGATACGAAACTTTTATTTTTCGTATAAGCACAACGAGGGTAATTAGTCGGAAGTAGTTTGAGATAGTGTGCTTTGCGTTTCTTTAAAAACTAATGTTGGTTTTTAATTAAAACGTTACAATCTAATCTAAACAATTACCTAATGCCCTCGTGGAATAGTGCTTACTATTTTCAAAGTTTACAAATTGAAGGATACGTGAAGCTTGTCAATTTTTAATACGTATTGAGATTATTACTTCCCTATGGTAACTTATAACCCTGTGACGTTACTTAAAACTCTTCATTACGAAATTAGATTAAATTTCGGACCTTCAATCCATAAATTTTGGATAGGAAATTAATTTCAGTCATAAAATCTTATAATTCAATAATAGGCATAAGAAAATAATCTTTGGTATAACAATTTTCAGTTTTACACAATAAAAACGTGTTCTTTAGTATGCCGACGGCGGGCTCTTAATTGCATCTGTTTAAAGTTCGTGACTCACATAGCAAGTTTCATTAAAGTCACTCTTTATTCGTTCTCTTCGCTTAAATTGATGTTTTATTAGCCTGGCAGCAGTTGCCGACGTTTCACATATCCATTTTGGGTTTAATTTTTGATTGCATCTTGTTAAATACTCGAACATGCGACAACAAGATTTTGATTTCATTTGAACGTAATTTTTTTACACACATCATAACATCTTATGACAATGGTATCTCATCCTAAAGTATGAGAATAAAATTTTGTTGTTACAATTACTTAGTTCAATAAGGGAAAGGAAAACTAAGAACTCAAAGTTTCGCTGATAAGAAAAACAAATATTTCGACCTATACGTAGAATAGAGTTATATATGATTATGGCACAAAAATTTTTTATTGCATTTTTAAGCCTAAAAAGATCTCTAATATTTACTAGTGAAATCAAAATTTTAAAAAGTTACATAGATCCAAAGATACCAGTCGAATAAAGGTATATGTAGTTTATTTCTCCAAAGAAGAAGGGCCCGACAGCACAAGTGTCAGTATTCACTGTCCTGATCAGCTCGAACGGAGGGTCACATCTGCAGTTGTATTCATGTTCTCCGAAATGATAGTGTGCACACGCTCGCACTTTTATCTGCTATTTTCGTGTTAATTTTGTTATTATTTTTTACTATATGTGCTCAAAATTAAAAATACATGCTCAAAACATATGATCTTCCCTTTGTTAAAGCCAAAAAAAATTTAATATAGTAATACGACAAATGCCGTGGAGATAAAAAAAATGGAAAAATGGATGTTCCAGGTAAGTAAATGGAATTTTCTTTCTTCAGCTTTGTAATTATAATACATAGATTGCTCTTAGATAGTTGTATATAATAATTTTTACATATATATATTTTTAAAGCTAAATAATTAAGTTAAACGGTTCCACATTCATATAGAACATTATACCTCGGAATGTTAGATTTTACTACAAAAAACAATCAAAAAAAGAAATATCAATTCATTACACTCATTAAACATTAATTCATACATTTTACTGAGTAATCAATAATATTAATTATTTTACCATACTACTTTATTATTCGGAAATCATGTAAAATATATCGGGACAATGTGCACAAGTTACTTTGTTCGAGGGAAATTATTTTGAAATTATGAGGTATATGTGTAAATGTTCTTTTATTCTTGGTTTCACATTGAGATATATATCCTTATTCAACTGAAAACTACCATAAAAGCCTAAAATTAATAATTTTTTTTATGTTAAGTATTTATAAAAAAAAATAATAAAACTATTTAGATCTGTTTTCTGTAGTTAATTGATTTAACGTTTTAATGATGTTAATTTTTGTTTTCAGAAAATGGCAGTGTCAGTAGTGGAGCTTTTACAATAAAAGCCCTGGTAGCATGGGCGGGAGAAATTTTATCCCCGGGAAAAGGATAAAACGTTTATCCCCTCGCTTAGCTTTATCCACCCGTCGAGCATGGGCACAGCGGTGGAAATAACACTCAGTGAATTTACTTATAGAAATATACATCGCCTTCTCCTCTGTCGCCATGCATAGGGAAAACATAATTTTATCCCCTGTCAGTGGATAAAATCGGGGTTAAAACTTTTATCTCCTGCCCATGCTACCAGTGCAGCACTACCACAGGGAGCTGAATAAATTAGGCAAGAGGTCCCTGATGTATGGGAAGATTGATATATCAGATGGAACTGTAAGAGACAGTCGATTATCTATACTGCAGCCGGCATATAATGATAAATACCAGTTTTTGCTACTGACAAAACTAGCCATAAGGCTGCACCATGTTGCTGAAAATTCTATAAAAGACTAGCGGACGCCCGCGACTTCGTCCGCGTTCTTAAATTGTTGAAATTTTTCCTGAATTTTCTTTGCTATAAACCTCACGCAGCCCGAGACCTTTCCAACGAATGCAAAACCGTGGAAATCGTTTCGTGCGTTCTGGAGTTATAGCGTCAGGAAGGAAAACCCGACTTATTTTTATATAGTAGATAATAAATAATGTCTACCGTCGCCTGCAATTGCAACAACTAGACTTAACACTTTTAACTCGATCCAACTTTGAAAATTCCCCTGCTGTTAGCTTTGGGAATTTGTCTTGAATATCATCACCAAAATGTGTATCGACTCCCATGCCTTCTCCGTTAAATACGCATAAATTGTCGTGATGCCTTTTATTCTAACCACTATGATGATCACTGGACGCAATCACCATCTACAACTAACTCTTACAGTGCGCCTAACGACTCTAGAGATGATGATGTGCCGCATCTTCTTTACAAATTCATTATTTTGATTGATTTAAAATTTTCATTTTGCGCGGTACCCAGTGGATCTCTGCCACCACAATATTATTTTCTTCGTGATTTAAAATATCTATTCAATTAAAATATTAATAATATAGACATAAATAACTTAGATATGATTGATTTCTTATTGATTGCCAATAATAAATCGCACAGAAAAATTGTGGAAAATAGAGAAAATGTTTTTAAATCTTTTTGTTTGCCAATATTCGGTTGTACTATTTTTAAAACTCCTGAAAGAACTTATATTTTGTCCTTGTAGCAATTTTATTTCGTTGGTTTTATTCGAGTTTTCTATAATAGGATTATTATTAATGCTAAATAATAGTTCCTAATACGTTATTTATGTTTACGTTTTATGTTAGTTATTTATTAGTTTCATTTTGAGGTTTCTATAGTAGGATTATTAATACATACTACTTACATATTTACATAATAGTTCCTAAATTTAATTTCCTAAATATATAAAAGGATAAGGTGATTAATTATAGGATAAAGTAATTGACTGACTGACTCATCATCATCACATTGCTCAAAACACTAGATGGATCGGGCTGAAAGACATACAGATAGCTATTATGACGTAGGCATCCGCTAAGAAAGAATTTTTGAAAATTCAACCCCTAAGGGGGTAAAATAGGGGATTGAAAAATCGAACTTAATGTGAGCAAAGTTGCGGGCAAAAGCTAGTATTACCTATATAAAATACAAAGTACTTTCAGTTATTTTATTATTAATTTTTACATTTTTTGTAAGACAATTTTATAGTAGGTACATGCTTAGTAATTAAAAAAGTTAGTCAAATTATGTTGAATTTTTATTTTTACTATTAATGTGTTATTATGAAATAAGAAACACTGTTTATTTTGTATTTATATTTCATCCTTTACAGCAAATAAGACCGTTTGAAGATTAGTATTTCCATAAAAAAAAGTTATATATAGACATGGTACGAACACTTTTCCCAAGTATAAGGTTACATATACATATAGAACATGGAGACATCCGCAAAAAATCGTCACATATGCATATAGAAACACCTAAATTCCAAATTATGGGTTTTGCATTGAGTTTATTGATAGTAATCAATGCATAATAATGTTCCAAAAGTATACTATGAGAATCAATTCTCTAGAAAAATAACGAAAAAAGTTACAGGCAAGACAAACTTCAAATCGCTCTCCTGTAAAGTAGGGTTTTTGCAGAAGTAACTCTATTCTGCGTATAGGTCGATTTAACAAAATTTCTAAATACCAACAGCAATTCTAGATATACCATTAGCGAATAGATTTATTAGCTATTGCGAAATTTATGAGTAAAGTTAGCGGGGACCTGTTTTAAACAGATATTAAATAATGGACTTGAACCCATTTCCCTCCCAAGTTTTAATTATTGCCGCGAATCACTTCCAGAGAAACCTAACAACGGGAACAATTCGGAATCCATTCAATTATTCAAACTTTTAATTAATATTAATAGAAGCTCTCACTTTCAAAAGAAAGAACACTAAAGGCAGATAAAAACTCCTTAGAAATCAGCCCGGCTTGCAGCTGCGGACTGGAAATTATGTGAATACAATAAGACGTCCGAAAATAGATGAAGAGCCGCGAGTAAAAATTAATTCGGTATGGTTATTAGTGGTGGTGATTTCTGAACAAAAGCCGGGCGGGGCGGCGCGTCCATAATAAACGTCACGGGGAGAGATAGGAAATTAAACGAAACTAAAACGAAGTCTTGCATCACAGGGAGGAAGTGCGGGGGAACGGTCGCCGTGCTTCAAGTCGAAAAAAAGTAAATTAAGAGAGGACGCCCGATTTTGTTTACCTTGCTGTGAGCGACAGGTCAAAAAGTAGCTTTTTCTGTGAACTTTGTTAGGACAGATCTTTACGCTTTTGTTAATTTCTCTCTGAATACTTTACATACAAAGGTTGTTTTAAAAGGACATTTTTTAAATTGTAATTAACGATGTCACAAAGCTCTACATTAAGCTCTGAGGTCACTTTTCTCATTGTAAACAATAAAAAAATGTACATTTAGCTCACGCTGCCTTTTTAGATTCTTTGAATTACTCTCTGTCGGTTTCTGTTGATTTTGTAAACGAGCTTTTGCATTTTCTATAGCATCCTTTGTCGAGACATTTTGATCGTGTGTGGCAAGTTACAATGCTAGTTAATTTCCATCCACACTAAATTGAACAAAGCCTACGATATAAATGCTGAGATGTAGGTACTAATTTCTCTAAATTATTAATTAAAAATTGTAGTTACCTTTTGGCAGTGGTTCAATGACGATTTTGACAGCGTCTACTGCGACCAGCCCCAAGAAAATCCATAGCAAAGCCATTTTTCGTACGGACTGTACAGTTTCATCCATTTTGAGAATCCTACGTTTTCCACATCTCAAAATCTGAAACAATACAAAAACAACTGCGTAAGTATTTTGATAATTTGGAAGGACCTGGCATAATATCGCATTATTATTCCAAGAAAACCAGGGTAGGTACATTAAAAGAAAGGGTCACAACCCTCAATAATGAGAAACATGACGACGAGGAGGGACTGTAGTTAAGTTAAAGAAAATATTTGATCATAATAATATACTATTTTAACCTCGAAATCGGTTCAATCCAAAAACGGATTTGAATTTATGAATAATAACTGAAAAAGTTGAACTTCCTAAATCCGTTCCTTTTCAATATTATAAAAATTTTGGTACACAGAGAGCCAAAAAACTCTAAAGTTTGATTTCTCTTTTCAGAAAGTTTTAAGGTGAATCGAGTTATTCGCGGAAAAGAATTAGCATAAAACCGATTATATTTCGCGAAATTTTATATAGAATTATTTTTGCTTCATATTTATATTAAAATTGTTGAAATGATTAATATTCTAGCTAGCTTAACTAAGAAAAACATTTTTTTAAATAATGCCACAACAGAATAATCTATCAAGTTTTATGTAGGTTTCCGAAACTATGCTATAAACTATATTATATAAAGAAATCATGAATAGAGTATGTAGCGATAGGCATTTTGATGATAAGTGATGAAGGAAAAAGAACTCTATCCATTAGGTTTTCACTAAGCCCATATCACTATCGCCTGCAGCGATGAAGTCATTACAAAATGTACTAACATTCTCGTTCACAGACACTTACTTATGGACAATGATTTGGGTGCTAATAATTGCGCCCAATCCTTTGAGCCTCTCTCCCAATGTGATGGAGAAATCTGCATTTTTAGTCCTTCAAAGCAAAAAGTAGCCCCTATTGGATCACTCGTTTGTCCGAGGCGACGGTCTGACTTTGCGTAAACGTTTTACTTTTATTCTTCAGTCTCCCTCTTCATTATTTTGGATCAAATTCTCAAAAAAAAAAAACTAAGTTTACATAGGTATACAGCTATATACGAGTAGCATATAGTAACGCATCACACAAGGCTTTTACAGTGTTAGTGATATTCTCGGAACAAAATACAAAATGATAAAAATTAAAAAAATGATGTCTGTGACTTCTTCCCAGTGACCAAAGTTTTTATGAAATTCCCAAGGAAAACATATATTTCACGAGAGAAAAGAATATCCAGTATAATTAAATAGTTTCATAAAAAGTAAAAGACAGATAGACAGACAAACAGATACACTTGAGAATTTAAGAGAATGGGTTAGACACACATAAAAAACAAAAATGAAAACCTCATCTTTGGAACTCGGCTAAAAATACCAAATTAAAAATTTTTGTACACTAAATCGTTAGTCGTAATTTATTGAGGCTTTTTTGAGTGTATTCAGAGAGTTGAGCAGAGAGTTGAGCGGAGAGTCTGTCAGCTCTAAGCAGAGGTAAATAATCAAAAAGCTCCCTTAGCTGTGGTAAAGTAGGCGTTCTAATTACCGCAGCAGAATAACCTGCAGACTTCTTAGTTTATCGAGATGGCCCCGTGTTTGATTAAAATATCCAAGTGAAGCCTTTCATATTGATCTAAAAATTTTTCGTAAAAATTTTAGATCTTTTACCTTTTACTTCCATAGACCATATTATTGCCTATATCATCATCCCAAGTAAATTTTAATGGACGAATAATACCTAGTATCAATAATTTGTCGTTTTAACCCAGACTTTCGGGGAATTGGACCTAGCTGGCCAAAATGAAATAGTCACAGCTTTTGGATAGATATATGTATCTATGGATAGGTATATGTATATATGGATAGAA
Source organism: Hipparchia sbordonii (assembly GCA_038048805.1). Classification (NCBI taxonomy): domain Eukaryota; kingdom Metazoa; phylum Arthropoda; class Insecta; order Lepidoptera; family Nymphalidae; genus Hipparchia; species Hipparchia sbordonii. The sequence goes on along the minus strand of JBBIWI010000010.1, from coordinate 6,069,977 downwards.
ATATAAGTTTCTTGAGAAACCAGTACTAATCAGAATTAATTAAAAGTCGTTGAATAGGGGAATTTTGCTCCAGGTAAATCGCACCTGAGTTTCGTTGTTCGTCGCAGTTTTCACCTCAAATCCTATGCAATAATGAGACAAGCTTCGGTCCCTTTGAAGAAAATTTTTAATGAAAAGCTCTAAAAATATAATAAAAGGGCTGCCGTCTTTTAAAAACGTAATTGATCCTAGCGAAGCTTCTTTATTTAAATTTCACTATTTGTTGGCTTGGCTTAATAGACAGCTTGCAAATGGCTTCAGGCCTACCAATACTTTTTACGTTTTTTGTGATTCACTATACGCTTTCATCTTGCTCGGAATATAAATATTCTTTACCTCACTTTTACTTGGGTAAATTTTATATTCAAAATCTTTAAAAGTGACTTTGTGTCGATCTTGTCAGTTAAAAATCTCGGTGGTTCAAAGAGAAATAGTCTGACGAAACTGTTGTGGCACTATTTGTTAGAAAACTAATTTGTTAATGAGTCTAGCTTTATATTATATTACCCAAAAATATTATGTTTAATTTTATGCGTTCACTGTCTATCCGTATGTCACAGGGGTCAGAGTTTTTCACTATTGCTAACCAGTTGAATTTTTTACAGAATACGCGTCAAATTGAGAACCTCCTCTTTTTTTGAAGTCGGTTAAAAATAGCTTCTATCACGGCAAGTAATAGAAAAATAAATAAAACTATACGTACAAAAAACCTTCTTGACAAATAATATTTTTCATCTTCATTTGTTCAGCTCTATCTAATCAAAAAATTGTATTATATTTGGCCAGTATTTAATTTATTAGAGTTTTTAATTTTTAATTTTGTTTACGTTGCAGTCTATATGTTTACTTGTGTGTATGTATGTCTGTTTCACTAAGCACTAGTATTTTCTATTTCTCGTAAAGAGTAAACTCTTTCCAACTTTCCCTATAATTTAACTTCGGTGGTTGGGATTCCACCATTCTACTGTTCTACGTTCTACCGTCGATTTTATTTACGCAGTAGTTAGGCTACTTTATTTGGGCGATAAACTAAATGAGATAAATAACTAGACTTACTTCTAAGATCTTGGTTCTCAAATTAAAATCACCAAAATATCTAATAAGGGTCCAATTTTCGTGAAATAGATTTCACCAATGTATCTAATATAGTAGTAGTATCGCAGTCTTATTGGAGCGTTTTGATACATTGACAGATTTTCTATACAAAATTGTCAGAACGCCCAATTTATTACTCACTTAAACGTCACACGACGTTGGTGGAATCGGCACTCAGAATGGGAAAAGAATAGTGTTATGGACAGTTTTCTTCTTGTTTAATAAAGAAAGGAAGAATAATGACAAAAATACTGGTTGGTAGCCCTACTAGGTACAGTGGCCTCCTCCAAAAGTTGGTCAAGATTAGTTTGGACTTCAAAAGTTTCCTTTTGCTGTTAGAACTCATGCGATAGACAAGACCAAACAGTTTTTGTTCGTTATGGTTATCGAAAAACTTGGAAGAGTGGGACGAAACATAATGGAGGTTTATAGGACACAGATGGACTAGGACGTAAGTCACAAACTAGAAAAGGTTGCTTTTGCTTAAAAAATATTTTCTTTACTATTGATGGATTGTTTCAGTTGGATAATATATGATCGGCCTATGGAAACTGAAATTTCTGTCTTGACCATTGACTTTTGAAGTGTGCGTATTTTTTTAGAATATTCGGCTTGTTTCAGCTTGTATTAACTATTAGGAGTCAAAACAATATTATTGCAACGGGAACCGTCGTTGTTTAAAAGCTTAAAGAAGTAAATAAAATACATTAAACCGGTTACTTGTCAAGATATTTTGCAGTAACAGGGTTAAAATTGGTACTCAAAAATAACAGGAAATTAAAAAAAACTAAAAATTAAGCGAGCCCGATTTTATTTTCAAATTAAAAACTTTCCTACCGTAACCAGCAAAATTAGTGGAATGGCTGTTAGTGGGGTGTGAAAAAAACGCAATTATACCCTCGTCGGGTCATTAACAATAGTTAAAGAGCGCTTTTGCCCCCGCAATGCGTTAATGTAACCACCTACAAATTATTGCTAAAAAGGTGGAAACCTAATGCAATTTTCGCCACTAACTACTTGTAATCCAACTAATTTTTATCCAAAAGCTTTACGCTGAAGGCATAAAAATTAATTTAAAATAATGTAGAGTCTTTTTTTTCTTTTTTATTCTTTTATGACTCATCATCATCATCGCCTCAAAACATTGGCGACCTGGGTTGAGTCTTTGGGTTGGGTCTTTCTCGAAGTAGAAGAATGGTTGCTAACTAACCTTCTCAGTTGAAAGCTTATCAATTATATCTAATAATCTAATTAATAAAACGCACAATTATATAAAATGCAAAAGTGCTTTTGTTTGTTGGTTTATCCTTCAATCACGCAGCAACGGAAAACGGACGAATGTAATTTTTTGCATGGGTATGACGTTTGCTCGTGACTTCGTCTACCTGGGTTAAGTTTTAAAAATAAAACATCTTTATCTTGGAGAATAATAAAGGCTAGCTTTTATGCCAGAAAATTAGAGAGATTAAAACTTAACCCAGGCGGACGAAGTCGCGAGCGAAAGCTAGTTAACAATAAACAGTAGAATTTCAGTTCCAACAAGGGCACCCCCTAAGCCCCCCTAAGCTTATCGATCGTATCGTAAAACGCACATTTCTTCTTAATATAAAGTCGTCGTAGTTGTTAAAGTATATAGATTTGTCAGTGATTCTCTCAAATTGGTATAGATATACTATACTTAAAAAAAATTTGGACCTCCCATGTTTGACCTCCCCCCTCCCTCCCATACAAAATTGACGATCCGCGAAATTGATTTACTATGGGAGGTCCACATTTTTTTTTTTTAATATTTCGACCTATGTTTCTTGGGGAAAGTTGTTCAGTTTCATGAACACATTTCACAGGAACGACAGGGTTTTTGTTACATATTGTATAGGTAGTTGATTTTGTATACAGTTAATTGTAATATTTTATTTCGTACCTATCGATGGGGCTGACATAAAGAAGACCTTTAAAAGTCCCGTATAAATTAATAAGAATTAAAAAAAAGTCGTGGTATGTAAGTGCCCTAAGATTTAACGCAGTGTTGCATCGGTGGGTGAAAGGGAATACACATAGGTAAATAGGTAATAGTGTTGTGCATCGCGTATGAAACTATGAACCACTTTGATGCCGGCATCAGGCCCAGCGGATTTCTTTGTACAAAGGGCTACGTCCAAAGCAGTTAGCTCCTTTGTAGTTTCTACACCGTAGGTAACTTTGAGCTATACGAGTATTTTTATACTGACTATTTTATTCCTTTATTTATTGCAAACTAGTTGATGCCCGCAGATTTGCTCGCGTGGATTAAATTTTTAAAAGCCCGCGGGAGTTCTTTGATTTTCCGCAATAAAAAATTGGCCTATGTCACTCTTCCGGTCTTCAACTGTGCCCATGCAAAAAATCACGTTGATCCGTTGCTTTGCTGCGGCTTGATTGAACTCGTTTTAGTTAACATAAGAACATCTATGATTAACTAGCACTAGCTCAATGATTAGCACAGTTATGGAATAATTGCCAGGAAGATTTTTATTTATTACATATTTTTTTATATATTGCTAATAGTTCCCTTAACTAATGGATACATATCACCGGCGTTTACAAGTAGTTCGCCGTAGTTTTCCGGCCTCCAATTTTTGACATGTATTTAAAGGTTATTTGCAACTACGCTTTGTTTGTGGCTGTAAAATCTGCCAGCCCCGCAATTTTTCATGTGACTGTACCTATTTAAATATTATCCGCAAATTTTGCAATGAGTTCGTGACTATAAAATCACTGAATTGAGTTTCTGTCACCCGATTTTCGTCATCCACTATCTCGGCGGAGCCTTACTTGCTGAGCAATCAATAGAGCAACTAAGCGACGCCAAACGTGTGTTCACTTTTTTTTTTTTTTTAATATATAGACTAGCGCTTGGCTGCAATCACACCTGATGGTAAGTGAGGATGCGACCTGATGGAACGCCTGATGGAAGATGGAACGCGTTTGCCTAGAAGATGCCTATTCACTCTTGATTTGAAGGTACCCAAATTATAGTTAGAGGAAAAACGGTCACTGTTCACAATACTATCCCATATCCATAATCTCGCGAACTTAATATAATCTTGCATCAGAACACAATCTGCACGAAACGGCAAATTTAACTACCGTCATGATTATCTCTTCATTCGTCCAAACAATACAAAGTCTAAGACAATGTCCTGTTCATAAAATGCTATATAGGCTCTTGGGACGATGCCATTAAAATAAGACGTCCCTCAGAGTCTGTATTGTCTTATCCCTGTACCTTATGCCCGACCGTTTATAATTTTGATAATAATAGCTAGAAAATATCTCTTTGTCTTAACCAGACTACCTGCTTTAAGATGTTCGATTTATTATTTATCCAACAATCAGAAGTTACGGGTACAGGTAAGAAGTGTCATTGAGTATCTTTTTAAAGGTGACAAAGCAGAATCTTCCTTTTCAAACTTTAAAGTTAGCTAAAAGTTGAAAGTAAACTTCTTTTATCTCGGACAGAAATTCAATAGTTACATTTTTAAACTCTTTTTATAGCTCTTTTTATATATTTTTTAATCGAGTAAAAGAAACTGAGTATTTTTATAATGGAAATTTACATTTTGTCAAGACATCTAAACAAATATTATAGAAATGAAGTTTGTGTAAACAGGTATTGCAAATTTGAAGAAAATAATATTATACTATGAAAACGAGACGAAAACGAAAACGAACACACACACACACACACATACATTGTAATTATAATATTATATTAGCTGCATACAAGTAAAAATATGTACTTAGATCAAAAGAAATAAAAAAAGAAAAAATTATTAAAATACGTCACGAATTGGCTTTTAGGATTGCTATGGTATACATATTATATGTATAGAGCAAATCGTCAAAAGTAATTAATTAAAACTTTAGCGCAGAAGGATGCGCGTAGCGAAGCATGTGACGTCATGCGCCCATTATTACGTCCTCTGAGTGTCGCATTTAAGGCTTTTAACTAACGTTTTGTTCACTTTTGTGTTTTAATTTGATTTAACAAATTAGTGATCTTCTTCTTACTAAATTATCTAATTAGGTACTTAACTTAATAATGGATCACTAATTTTTAATCAAATTAAACGACCCTCTCTGAAAATAGTCTCCTTAATAAATGGGTTACTTTTGATATTTATAATTTACGAAATGTTGGAAAAATAAGTTATCTAACATTATAACGAAAATATTAATAAACTCAAGTTGACATTGTACTGAAATACAAACTTAGTGTCTTTACTTAAAGTTATTGAATAAGCTACACTTATTCAAGGTGGTAGTTGTAACAACATAGTGTAAGGTTCGTTTGTATAATTATATTATTTTATACCTTTGTTAAAAACTTTTTTTATTCGATGATAAGATAGTCATTGACTGCGATCTCGCCTGATGGTAGGTGACGATGCAGTCTAAGATGGTAGCGGGCTAACTTGGAATGGTTATGGTAGTGTACATTCATATCCCTAATCTATTTCTAGACACCATCGTGCCGGAACTCGAAATCGCTTTGCGGCACGTCTTTGACGGTAGGGTGGTAAGTAATCACAGTCAGAGCCTCCCACCAGACCGTACCACGACCAAAGACAATTCAAATTCCCAAATTGCCCCCGCCGGGAAGTGAACCCGAAACTTCCCAATTATAAGACAACAGCGCTCACCACTGCTCCAGGAAGGTCGTCAAAACTTCTTTATAATGAGCAGGTTATCAAGTACCGACGACGAAAAAAATTTTGAGGCAAAAACTTATTTACAGTAAATATGTTCGTTAGCTACAGCCAGCTATGTGCTCAAGTTTAACAGTGAGAAGTTTTCTTTAATGATGTTCAAGTTCCGAGGGGGGAGAGCAAACTACAGCAATTATATTATAAAGTATAATGGTACTCATTTTGATAGTTCTTAATTGGTAGCGTACCTAGTGGTTGGGGATCTTGGATGCTTTAACAAGCGACCGTCTAATTTTAGAAGTGGCAACTTTTCCAAGAAACAATTTTGAAAAAATTTAATTAATAGCCTTACGCAGATAAATTATAGGTATCAGCTGAACTTGACTAGTATTCCCCTCTCTCCTACAAATAAGCGTAATGCTTGTGTTAAGCTTAGATTATAGAAGAAAAATATTCTTCTGTGATCGAAGGTGTTAGGGGAGTGGGGACAAAAATACAATGGGTTGGGAATGAACCGTTGACCTTCAGCTTCATCTGAGCTTTCAGTTCAGATCTTTAACTGCTGGACTATAATTAAGGCTTGAAGATTTTTAATCATTACACTCCCGTACTCCCATAACCCCACATAGAACCATAATATCGTTTCAAAAGATTAAATTGTTTAGAGAATAATGAACAGTTGAAATTTCCATCAAATAAGTAAGTTGCAACTGTTGAAACAACAGTTGTAACTTTACATTGAATATAAATAATCTAGAGGAGTGTGCAGCGCCTTAAAGGTGCAAAGAACCCATTTATATTATATGTATTGTAATGTTTATGTGAATAAAGAATAAAAAGTAAGAATAAGGCATTTGCTGACGGTACAGTTTAATTTCGAAAACCGTCTCTTCAGGCGTCGCTCCACAATCCACAAAGTAGCGAAAGTGGCGTGAACTGCTCACCGCTGCAGACAATGCGCTCCGCCATTGTTGTCTTTGATTTAGCCTCCCGTTCTGTTCGCTCGTACACCGCTTTGAATTCTGTATATCACCACTACATTTCTGCCTTGATTAAACCCGTATGCCGAATCCACTATTATTGATGCGACGGTACCGCACGCCGCCGAATCGTCTCTGTTGTTTGTGCACTGTGCCTGTACAATCGTCGATAAAATTGTTTGCGAATGCAAAACCAAAAGTCGTTTTCATTATATTAAAATGTATGAGGCCGCCGCAGAAATCACTTTAAGAGCTTTCCGAATAATAAAAACGAAAAACTCCGAAGGATTTTCATTTCATCACGTCGTTCATATTAACTTAGAGAGGTAAATATGCACGCAATTTTCTTCCATTCCATTCCTAATGACTTTCACTGACACGGCGCAAAACCCCTCATTTTACACTTTGACGCGTTCACTTACGCCTATTCCTGTTGCGATGACATTTTCCAATGGAAGTGAAAGCGAAATGAACTTTTAACGCCAATCTTCTCGCTCTAAACATAGAGTCCAAAATTAAATGGACCACCACCGCAGCGGGGTGACTTTTGTCTATTCTGGGTCTTCAAGGATAAAGTAAATTTGCTGAATGTAAAACGACCAATCTCGTTCTTTTTACTTTGAAATCTAAACCTTATTTTTGCCGCGAAGCGTTCAAATTCGTTTAGCGAAAAAGGGTAACATATAAGCTGTGGACGGTGGAAGGTTTCGCTGTCGGATCGTTTTGTCTATTGGTAATATGAGACTCGGTTCGCACCTCTGAACAACAGAGCCTTCCTTTTTTTCGCGCTCTTGTAAAAAAAACATTACAATAGAGCCAGCATGTGTGAATATTAATTGTTTTGACGCGTCACTATTATATTAAACGTTGGTTTAGCTTGAGTCGCTCTTACAACTGCCGCAAAACAAGCAACTGGCACGGTTTGCAGAGATTTTTCATTTTAATTAGCGTCATATTTTTAAAAACACTTGTTTTTATACAACTATGGCAAAGCCTGATGACGACTTCTATGGCGCAGTGGTCAACACTGTAGTTTTACTCTTATAACTGGGAGGTCTCGGGTTCGATTCCCGGCGGGGGCAATTTGGGAATTTATAATTTCTAAGCTGTCTGTGGTCTGTTGTGGTAGGAGGCTTTGGCCGTAGCTAGTTACCACCCTACCGTCAAATATGTGCCGCCAACCGATTTAGCGTTCCAGCACGAAGACAGGTAAGGGGTACGTGTTGAATCTACATTGCCATACCCCGTCCAAGTTAGTCCGCTACCATCTTAGATTGTGTCATCACTTACCATTAGGTGAGATCGCAGTCATGGACAATTTTGTCATCCAATAAAAAAATAAAAAAGAGCCAAAAGAAAGAGATATTATGATTTTAACAGTTTGCGTATGATATAAATCCTTTCTAATATTATAAAGGTGATTATTTGTTGGTTTGTCCTTCAAATAAGTTGTTACCGACCGAAATACTTTTTTGGATAGTTGAGCAATGACAAGACACTTTATGCTACAGTGACATAGCCTGTTATCCCGGAACAATCAAAAAAAAAAAAATATCTGTAAGTACAAAATTGTTATAAGTGTATCCTCTGCAACCCCAACATACCGATTAATCAAAGGGGAAAGCATTCAAACAGTTATTTTAAATTCAGTTCGCGCTCATGAATCTAGAAGGTAGGCATCGATTTTGCAGACTGATGGCCTAATTCCGACCCCAGTGTGGATAAACGCCGTCGCACAGTATCATTTTAATACAGGACAAAACATGAAGTTGAAATTAATACATATTAGAACATTTTTATAGAGTGCCAACATAGCATAAAGTCCAGGTAACACGAGATGCCGGTAGTGATGGTATAGTTTTTGTAATTCTCGAGGGCACGTGACTCATAGTTGTGTGTGTATCGTATCTGTATAAGTGTGAGCGACCGCTCCCACCTAGGCTCCCGACAGGCACGCACACTTACGCAATGTATATGTAACAACCACAAGTAAAGCTCACGCGCCCTCGTGAATTGCAAGAACTATACGATTGTGTTTCCCATTAAAACGATTATAATACAGTGTACCCACTCGTGTCAATATTTTCATATCTTCTTAAAATACAGCTCTAGGTAATGAAGATGTTTTATCCCGTCTTAAACCTGCAACAATTAGGTGAATCCTCGACTAATCATAAAAAGTCAAGACGTCACTTAAATTATTATTAATTAATTAAAATGACGCCATTTTGAGTGGGTATTTTACTACATAACGAAATACCAAGTTGTGTAAGTAAAGTTGGAGAGTCGCTGTAGTATGTGACGGCCCTAAAATAACAGGTAAAGCCTCCGGCAACGTCTGTCGGCGAAGAGATTTCCCCTTTCATTGGCCATACTTTTTTCTACACGCTTTCACACTTTTGAAATCACCACAAGCGAGGGTCGATAAGAAAACTTTTCAAATTCGTTGGTAAACTGTCTCCCATTGTAACTTTTCAAATCGAGGCATATTATCTCATAGATCAGTTTATTTTTGATATCACAATTTGTACCATACTCAATGCTCGTGTAAAATGCAAATACATTTCTTTCATAGGAGAATGATATCCGTTTAAGCTTATTGTTTTTGGGGAAAAATTCTTCGCTACTCTCTGCGTAATCTGATGAGATACAACGTTATGTGCGTACAGTGTGAAATAAGGTTGCTTAAAATAATATACGACGACGTAAATGATATTTTTATACTTGCTTACATAGAGGCGTGTAGTTCTATGGAGAATGGAGATGGATCATCTTCAAAGGTACCTATAAAACATTATGGTGAGTTACTGCCTGATTGACAGACTCTCTCTCTCCTCTCTCTTTCTCTTATTATTATTCTGAGAAAAGCTCCTACCGTTATATGACTGATGGCAAGGGATTACTCAGCGATGAGGAATACGATGCAGAGAGAGAGAGAGAGAGAGAGAGACTGCCTTATTGACAAACCACGCACAGTAAACCGCTGTGGCATTGTCTTAAAGATTGCTATAGTGTGGCGATTTCAACCACCTGATTCGCTAACGTTCTCGCTATTACCATGTATACCACAATCACCACTATTTAGTTGGTAGCAGTAATGTAGAGTGATGCAGCTTTGCCGAACTCGAGCAGCAGATGGAGCTGGTGGGGCTGATGAACTAAGGAAGGATGTTTTTTTAAATCTCACTCCTAAAGGGAACATCGTAAGTCCCAACGTTCGAGGATGTACTCCCTAAGGGAATAATAAAAATAAAATAGTGCATAAATAATTTTAAACACTTTATCACCCTTAAATTCGAATATCATCGATTACAGCTACTTAATCGAATATCATCAAAGTTCTATAATACGGTGTTTTTCGAACAATAGAATCTGTCACAATATCTACAAATTGAAACATTATGAAATGGAATCATGGTACGCTTGTCTATGTAGGCATGTATAAAGAATTCTCGCATTGCATTTTATGAATTCCAAAGACGTTTAATGAAATTATTCTAATACTTGGCCGCAGCTTCGAATAATTAAAATAATAGGGGCAGAGCAACCATCGCGTATTTTGGTGTTGATTATTGCTAATATTTCTGCGCTTTCTATAGTTTTTCCAGTGAGATTCATTATTTCCTTTACGTAAGTAAGTATTAACTTTATTGTTATTTCAAGTATGATTTTCTAATAATATTAGCAACACCTTGTTTCAAATAAATTAAGTTTCAGATCACCAAGTAAACTTTAACAAACAGCTTTGACATTTTGACAGATTGCCAAACTACAAAAACGTCAACTTTATTTGTCAATTGAAATTTACTTGATAGTGAAAGAAGCCATTTAATTGAATTAATTAGGATATTCAATTGAGAGATTTCGCATCAAACTAATAAAATCCGTATCAAATAAATTAAGTTCTAGATCGCCTTATAAACTTTGAGCAACTAATTTGACATTTCGACGGATTGTTAAGCTGTAAAAACGTCAACTTTATTTATTAATTAAAGTTTGCTTAGAGATAGTGAAATAGGCCCTTTAATTGAACATTAGGATATTTAATTGAAAGATCTTGCATCAAAATAATTGATAGAGATACGATCTCTACGATAGGTGTTGAGGTTAAGTTGAGCAGGTAAACTCTATTGCGCCGTCTATAAAGACCGTTATTTAATCCAATTGTAATATGGTTCGGGACCAACTCAGTTAACCTATGAACTCGTTTGATATTCAAATTCAACCAGACAAAGGCGCTCTCAATCCAAATTTATTCCGCGCTATAAGTAAATTGAACGGATCTTATTTGTAACGGGTAAAGAAATAATCAAAGTAGTTAGTTATGAGGAGTAGGAAAAATCTAATATTATAATACTGTTCAAAGGAATCGCCGGGAATAGTACTGGTGGAGTTCTTTATGGATTTAAGCGTCGTATTTTTAAGGCGACAAAACGTGACCGGCATTGTCGAAGGTCCATTGTTCGTTTTCAACCATTTTCAGAGTTTTCTAAGTTTTTCCTACATAAAAGAATTCACTTATTTGAGTTATGTCTACGTAATAAATTCGGATGCAACTCGTCATACTTAAGACGTACTTAAAATCATACTTATACATATAGATGAAGGAGCTTTGAAAATTTAAATCTATCCAATTAAATAAATAAAGTGTCTGTCTGCGATTTCGTCTGCTTGGAGTTGGGTTTTTGAAATCTGAAGTATTCGATTCTGAAGTTTTTGTTATTAAATAAAAATAAACTACTAGTTTCAATAAATTACTAGGTACTTAATATCTTTAGTGTTATTTTTTCGTACCTAATCTAGATATACCAAAAATTACGTTTCTACTTTGTTATTTTTTGTTAAAAGAAAAGCTGAAACACGTGTATCATTCCTAGAATCTGTGTATTTTCTTTAATAATAACATGAAAATTGGTATATTATCATATTTATAAGAAAGAAAGAATGAAAGAAACGTTTACTTTATAAATTGTGCCACACATCACCCAATAGGTATACCTAAATTAGGTTGTCCCGACGACGCCTCCACCGAACAATAAAGACAAAAGTCTAAAAGAAGAAATAAGCTAGTTTTGTTGTTGTCCATACAAAATTATTCTCACCAAACGTGAAACTGCGCACGTCTTTAATAATAATAATAACACCTAGACCCCGTGCACTGACCGTTACCCACACATAGAAAAATACTACATCCCACTTTAATTGTTTTAATAACATTTTTGCAACCAAATGATGCTACATTTGGTACCACCAATACCAAAACCACAAGGGGACCAGTATAAAAACTTATCAAGTGCGAGTCGGACTCGCACTCAATAAGTTCCGTGCCACCGAAAAAGATTTAACACTAATTATTAAAATCGAGTAAAAACTAAATTTTATTGAAAAGAGACCCTCTTTAATTTAATTTATTTATTTTTATTATTTCTTGTTACAGCGGCAATAGGAAAATACATTCTGTGAAAATTTTAAGTATCTATCTATTACGGTTCACGAGATACACTGATAGACAAACACACAGATGAACGAACAGCGGTAGCTTAGGGCGGGACCCTAACACATTGACATCCTTTCGGTATGGAACCCTAAAAATTATTGCAATCAGTTATGTAACTGATTCTAAACAAAACTATTGGTAAGTATTTAATAATATTATTATTTAATGTTATTTCTTTTACGAATACTGAACTGTCTGCAACCACTCAGGTAAAGAAGGTTTCTATACATAGTTAAAACAATTTATTTTGAATACATCATTTTCTCTATTATACAATTTGTTTTACTCCCTTCATTATGGATACTCGTTTATTAGTGACGATTGAAAAAACAGACTAAACCCTAGAGGCCTAAGTGAACGGATGAATTCTAAATGTGCGGAGGCTGCAGCCGCGAACCCATTAGTGTGATAACACCTACGTTCATGAAACTTATTTCTGTCTTATGGCTGTCTGTAGGGGATACCTCGTACGATATCGAATCGTACGAGGTATCCAATCGTATCCAATTCAAATATACTTGATAAATCCGTCAATGCCATCTATTAACTGGTTCAATACTAGCAACGGGTAAAATACTGTATAATAAACACTGCTTTAATGTAGTCGCAAAGTTTTTTTCTAATATCGACCTTTTAATTTTAAATACTTAATAGCAGAAAGTTTGCAAGATAGAAACAAACGAAAAATTAGTTTTAACTTATACAAATTCTTCTATTAATTCATATTTTGCAACAACGGAGGCTTAATAATTCTGGCACCCTTTGGGTACGGAACCTTAAAAATGGCTGCGTAATTAAAGGACAAACAAACACACGCCTTTTCACACTAATATTATAAAGATGAAAATTTGTCTGCTCGTATTTGTAGCTCGTACCCAGGATACGATAGGCTACATTTTATCCCGGAAAATTAAAGAGTTACCGCGGGAATTGAAAAACTTAAAATCCACGCGGACGAAGTCGCGGGCATCGTCTAGTAATACAATACAGTAAGGATTTTGAAAATTGAGTATGGAATGGATGAATTATTAATAATAATTATATTATATTTAACAACTTTTCAGTAGGTACATCATAAATACACGGTACTTTATCTCATTAGATACCTACGTGTTCATATCATAAGGAAAACCTCGTAAAACTTGCAAAATACATATAAAAATGGAATGTTCCAGATCTCATTGTCCTTGTTTCCATTAGGTATATTCGAAACCGCGTCCAAATATCCGAATAATCTCATTAATCATCTTTGAAATTCAATAGGTACATTGACACGCGGGCGGCCATTACGGCATTCCGTGGATTTTATGATGTTTCAATTTGTATAGACGTGGTGATGGGCGGGAATTGTTGGAATTACAGCGCTTAGGCATTCGATTATGCAGGCAACCGTCGGTATTCGATTGTATCGATTGCTCGTTCGAAATCGTTTATAGCCGTAGAGACGTTTTGATAACTTGATTACGTTAAACGTGGATTGGATTCCGTTGATTGAATTCTAACAAAATAGTCCCTCCCCATCGAATTGAAGTGCAATAGTTAACGCAGTTATAAGGCACTTTTAGTAAGCCTGTAAAGGCCTACTACGCAGTATCGTCGCAGAAAATTATTATAAAATGGCCTACTGTGTTGTGAAAGGGTGTCATTATTCATGACAATAACCATCAAAAACGCAATAATATCAGTACCAGTACAGAAAATAATTTTATTGCATGGCACTCACACATTCATTGGTTGTTTTGAGCCTACATTTGCAGCGAAACTTTGTTAGAAACTTCTGTGTTAAGCGTTTTTTTAAGCTATTGCATAGCTTCTATCGCGGGCCAGCGTGGAGACAGAATCCAGAAATTCCGTAACGAAAATAACCTGACACGGGACTCCTCTACGGTGAGCCGCTAGGCGCATTTTTTATCAACGCCATCTAGCGGTGAGCCGCTAGATGGCCTTGATAAAAAATGCTATGCAATAGCTTTACCGCGGCAGTCCCCGAGTGCCACACGTCTTTTTTTTTTCTTTTTTTGTTTAGAGGCTTTTATACCTAGGCACATGTCAGCCCCATTATAATCTTATTAAGCGTTATAGTTCGAAGCTTCTTTCTTGTCAACCTATTTTAAATCATTAATGCTTAAAGCAACCGATCGACGTCCACGGTGGACATAAGTCTCTTGTATAGACTTAGCCTGTCTCGTCTGATATCGCAGTCAACCTGGTAGGGGTTCCGCTAACACAGCGGTTTGGGATGTGAGTTTGCCACTCCAGAACCCCAAACGTTCTGACCCCAACGAACGTAGCTAATACGTGTTGCTAGTAATGACTTACAGATTCGGAACATAATCTCGCTAATTAAAGAAGGCTCAGGTTCGCACAGCGGGTGATTGAGAGAGTTATGTGGGATGCATCCCTACGAGAAGAGATCTTTAGAGGAACCAGTTACCGACATAGCTCCTTGGTTCATATAGCAGAAGTGGCAATAGGCGGGGCATATAGTTCGAAGAATAGGTAGGTACTTATCATAAAGTATCTATCTATTTCCGCAATCCTGCAAAATTATGTATTGATAAGTTTGACTGTTTGTTACACAATTATATTTCACACATGAGATTTCCCTCATAAGATCCCTCTAGAGCAAAAAATCTGCTTACAAAACAATAAGCTTCGAACAAATAACATTTTCATATAACGGTATTGTTTTTTTTCTACGTGTTATCCTTTTTCTACATAAATGAAATTTCTCTACTACTACATACAAGAAAGCAAGGAAAATGGCATTTCTATAATAGATTTAGCTTTCGTTATTTGCCTAAGTAGAGCGTCATTGCTATAGTGACCTGCTATGCTTGAGTCTTGAAAAACTGTAAATCGAATAACTTTACTAAATAAATTCTTATACCTGCAAATTACTCGCGTTGACGTCTTATACTGCCCAAATTGCCCAAAGTGCTCGGCAAGGACAATTTTTTAGTTTATAATTTATCTAAATTACCCCTGCTTAAGTCTGGTGAAAGGTTTTTTCGTGGCTTATTACTACTCTAGCTTAGAAGACGTGTCTACAAGCGATTTAGCGTTCCAGCATGATAGCGTTTAGAGATAAATTAGTTAAATTAATTATTATTATTTAACTGACATAGCAGTTACAACTGAGCCCGCTGCCGTCTTATACTGCGTAATCACTTAACATCAAGTGACATCGCAGCCACGAGCTCTTGACATAACATGTGTATAGTAAAAAAACCAAATGGCTGCCATGTCAGAGCTTCAAACTTAGCCGTCTGCTAAAAATGGAAATATGTTCCTAGTTCATAGAATTCACGTACACGGTACCCATAATTTAAATTCTTGCGATCGTGGCTTATAGTTTTAGAATTTTCTCATTATATAATGGCAGTCTGTACTCGTAGGTAGTTCAGGTCACATAGTCGCATCTCCATATTTCATACTCGGACGGGGAATGTCTGGCACGCGACGACGGCACGTTGAGTATTGGTCAGCGCTAGGCATTTCTGACTAGCTTCATTATTATTTCACTACGCCAGACCTGAAGGAATTGATGGGCTTAGGCAACGTATGAGTAATTTAGCTTTTAACTTTTTTTTTTACCCAACTACACAAAGCCAATAAGAAGGTATTGATTTTAGCAGTCTATGGGAATGGGTCTGCTTTTGCCTGCCTGTCTTGGCATGTATTGGATTGTTTTGCATTTTTGAAACTACATTGTGGAAACACTGTATGTAACATAGCATAGTTTTGTTACGAATTGTAAAAAAAATTTTTTTTTTTTTAAAGAGCAACTGCTGAGTTTCTTACCGGCTCTTCTCAGCAGAGTCTGCATTCCGAACCGGTGGTAAAATGACGTGTCATAAGAGCTACCAGTTAGCCTACATGAAATAAATAAATTTTGAATTTGAATTTATGTGTGTACAATGTACAGTGTACTTATGAAAGTTTGTATCTAGGTATATCATTATGCCTCGTTGGTCTAATGGTTAGCATGTACGACTCCGGATGACGTGGTCTCGAGTTTGATTCCCGAGTTGGGAAAATGTATTTTCAATTTTCTGTAGTCAACTTTTTATTTCTTGAACTTTTTATTTCTTTTCTCTGACAATATAGCTTCTGAGAGCTGACAAGATGTGTCGATGCGTTCTGGCTAACTTGGACATGTATAAATTGCTGCAAAATGGTTTCGTCATAGAATCATCACACAGAATATAAACACAAAAATTATTTTTAAAAAACCGACTTCAAACGCCACTACAAAGTAAGTATATCAATGTGCCCATAAAATTTGAAGAGTTCCCTCGATTTCTCCAGGATCCCATCATCAGATTCAGATAAAAAAGAATTTACCGAATCGGTCCAGGTGTTTTCGAGTGATCGGGAAACATACATAAAAAAAAAAAGATTCTGACGAATTGAGAACCTCTTCCTTTTTTTAAATTGGTTAAAAAGAGCATAGCGAACCCCTCGAATGTGCTGTGATCTAGTGTCGCCGGTTTGAAATCTCTGTTTGGTTTCAATTAACGCCCCTACGCTGTGATTTTCACGAATCAATTAAAATACCTACAAGGAACTTATAATTTGGTCATCCACAGCTTAGTAGCTAAAAATGTAGCTATATATATTATTGTTATTATATTTTGTCGACCTCCCTGGCGCAGTGGTGAGTGCTGTGGTCTGAGGAGTGAGTGGTGTGCCAGTTATAAAACTGGCAAGTCTTGGGTTCGACTCCCGGCGTGGACAATTTGGGAATTTATATTTCTGCATTGTCACTGGTCTGGTCTGTGGGAAGTGGGTGTGGGTGGTGGGAGGCTTTGGCCGTGGGTAGTTACCATTACCACCCTACCGTTAAAGACATGCCGCCAAGCGATTTTGCGTTCCGGCACAATGGCGTGTAGAACTAACTTGGAAGGGTTATGGCTGTGTATACGAGTATATTCAAAAGATATACCTATTCAAAATTATTTAGTTCATGTAGGCCAACTTGTACCTCTTGTAGGTAGTTTTTTAAATTTAAATTTTACATTTTAAAAAGAATATCAGCCGAGCTGATCTTGACTGATGTTCTTCTCTCTCCTGCAAATAAGTGAAAACTTGTGTCAACCTCGACTCGAACCTGCAACCTTCAGCTATCAGTTCGCACCTGGTAATATTATTTAATTCATTACACTATACATACTTCGCTACATAAAAGTTTCGAAATCATCATGCATAAAAGTATCCATCAACAATATTCATACATAGAAATGAACGATACTTTGAGTGCTAATATTTTCAGCGGTTAATTATTAATTCGATTTATATGACACAATTAAAGTGTGTAATCCAGGCTACTGATGTTATAAAATTTATAATATACCTAGTCAATGCATTCAAAATGTCAAAATTAACAATTAATGTAAATAGATGTTTTAAGGTCACATCAGTTTAACCACAATTGAATATCACGGAATTACAAATTATTAATTATGCCATAAATACAAAATTATTTAATTTGGAAACTCATCAGATTCGACTTTTATCCACTTATTAGTACAGTGGCTTAACGTTAGGTTCTGCTACCACGAAAAATATAGCATAGCAACAAATAGTACAGCGTTACAAAAAAAAAAACAAAACATTTCACTAACATTATACTTATAAACCTGGTGAGAAGGACTAATTCTATAACATGATTTTTTGTAAAAAGCCCATAAGTTAATTTGACTTAGTTTGACTATTTACCTGGCTTAGCTGGCCTAGTTTGCGGTGGATGCACATGTATGAAAAAGTGGCTCAGCTATGTGAGTCAAACTAAGTTAGGCTGAAATCTATAGACCGCACACAGACACTCCCTCAGCTCAGACTCAAAATAGTGTTAAAACGAGACCGATTTATGTCAGAACATATTTGTGTCTCTTTTTAACCTCTATCTTGTGAGTATCTTATGAGATCCTATTAATATTATAAATTCGAAAGTTTGTATGTATGGAAGGGTAAATGGATGGATATTTGTTACTCAATCACGCCACAACGACTGAACCGATTTGGCTAGGCACAGAGATGGTTTATTGTTTGTTGAATAACACTTAGGCTACTTTTTATCCCGAAAATAAAGTGGGTTCCCTCGGGAATTAAAAAACCTCAATCCATGCGAACGAAGTCACGGGAATCAACTAGTACTCAATAGATCTCAGCATTAATTTAGTTCGTGGTGGACGTTCAGCTTTATGTTTGGATTTGTTGTTCATTATGAAACAAACAAAATTTTCAAAGTGCTGCGTTCAGGGACGGGCCTGCAAACAGAACGTAGACTTAATTGAGATAATGCAAACAAGGATTCCCATCAGTGGGCGGAGCTGATAACTGAGTTGCAGTACTGTGGGTCGCGATGCTTATATTTACATAAACGGGTTTATGTCGATGTCTGTACTATTAAAATGTAGGATAACGTGAAAAAGGGTGTAAGGGACATGAAAAATATTAATAGGGTGCTTGCATTTACAAGGGTTTCCGAATAGTCGTTCTTTGGTCGATTCTTTATAATGATTTAAGTTTTACAGGATATCTAGCTTTTGCAAGCCACATCGCTCACGTTAATAAGTTCGATTCTTCCAACGTCTATTTTACCCCTTTTGGGGTTGAATTTTCAAAAATTATTTCTTAGCGGAAGCCTACGTCATAATAACTATTTGTCCAGTGATTTGAATTGTGCGTTAATAGATCATAGTCTGTCAGTCATCATTTCCTTTTTTATTATATTTAAGATTCAGTAAATTTTTTTCAACAATTCTTATGGCGGTGGTGGTCTACTGATTAAGACTTCGGTCTACTTTTCTTTAGTATGGGGTTCGAATTCAAGGCACTGGAAGGAATTATGCAACCATATACCTACTTTAACGGTAAAGAAAAACATTGTGTTTCGTAAGGAAACCAGCTGCATGCCTGAGAGTTAACATCTTGCCACCAACCACCAACTTGGGTGCCACCAACGGGAATGGGTCTGCTTTATCTTCCCATGTTGACATGTGTTGGATTATATGTATTGCATTTTTGAAGCTTCACTGTGGAAGCACTGTATACATAGCTTAGTCTGGTTACTTATTGTAAAATTATTTTATTTTTTGAAAAGAGCAACTGCTGAGTTTCTTGCCGGTTCTTCTCAGCAGAATCTGCATTCCGAACCGGTGGTAGATTTATGACGTGTCATAAGAGCTACAAGGTAGCCTACATGAAATAATTTTGAATTTGAATTTGAATTTGAATTTATGATGTTTTCAAAGGTCTGTGAAGGCTGCCATTCCGGGCTAGAGCAGCGGATTGGACTATGGCCTTAAACCCTACTCATTCTGAGTAAAGACCTCTGACCAATAATGGGCCATCAATGGATTGTTGACAATTTTTTTTTCAGCAAGACTAAATGGTGACGTAGCATTCCTATATTATCTTGATCGAATAATGTAATATGACAGTTAGTATTATTACATGTCGAAGTTTAGATCTTCATTAATCTGGTACCATTCCCGGGGTCAGACATGAAACGGTCCATAAGAAGTTTTCTTATTAGAAGTTACCCCATTACAACGGTACCCTCTCTTACGTACCCAATCTTGATGGAAAAATCACCTGACGTACAAGTCCTACCTATTATCGTTAACCTTCATCTTTAATCCGTATTGCTAAAGGTTTTACCATATACTGTGTAGCCCCTGACACTGACTTCATTATACATTTGCAAAAAATTAGCCAAAGAAATCAGCAAGTTCACATTATAATACATTTCTGACTATTTGTGTCATTCTTTGAAATAATTTGGACCCTTTGTTGTGTCACTTAAAAAGTCTTATGCCTCAAATAGTCTGAAAGTCGTTCGTGGGAATGGGCGTGACGTTCTTTAATAAACACAGTCAGCTGTAGACTTGTCTTTAAACCTGTTTAAGAAAAAGAGTTTCTTGTTGGTTCTTATGGGTTAGAACGTACCATTCTGCCCTCCTCAAGCTATAAAGTCGTTAATCAACATTTGTTAATACGGTTTTTAATGCTATCTTACTTAGTAAAAAAATTCTCTATCGATGTATCTAATCGGTATTCTCCTTACTGCTGTAGTTTTTAATATAGCAATATGAAAAACGTCATTTATTAATTTTATCAAATGACGTCATTTTTTAATAATTAACTCCCTTGTCTGATTGCAGGTCAAACTAACAAACAAATCATTTAGCATTCATGATATTAGTATGATAATTCAGAGTTAATTAAACTAAGTTTATTTAATAAAACAAAACTACGTTTTGTGCATTCATTTGCATTCTACGTCACAAATAATGATTTTTATTTATTAAAATTATTCAGGTGAAAGCTAATATTAATTGAAATAACATATTTTAATGTTACCTATTTATATTTTTTAAGTCAATGTGCAGACATAGTTCTAATTTTAATTAAAATAACTCAATTATTTTATGTGAACTTTTTGCAATCTACATCGCCAAAAATTGTTATTTGATAAAACTATGGATAAACTTTATTTATGTTTAAATTTAGGGGGGAAGGGAATGCACCACCACCTTAGCACTCCTAAAGCCAACCTCACCTGCCCGCGGTACCCCCTGCTGATTAACAAACGAGGCTCTGGCGACCGAAAAGTTGGCGGTATAACCACTCAAATTAGCTAGACTGGAATAAATGGCGCAGGCCGGTGCTTGGCAGCAGCAACACCGGCGCAAGCAGTCTAGACTCTGCGATGACCAATCCGCCTGCCCAGCGTGGTCATTATGGGCATATCTTCCCATGGTTAACGACACAACACAACGGCCCCTAGTCCCCGGCAGCCCTACTATTCCCGTCTACGGTAGCAGACGCGGTCACGGTAGAGCAGGGGGTGCGAAGAATCACCGGGTTTCGGATAGCTACCACAAAAAACTGATGTATTTGGCTACCTACAATACACGGACATTGAGAGCGGACGAACACCTCGCTGAAATCGAAATAGAGCTGAGCAAAATTAAATGGCATATTCTAGGAGTATCGGAGGTCCGAAGAGAGGGCGAGGACACGATAACCCTGGAATCGGGTAACATGCTCTACTATCGGCAAGGCGACCAAGCATCACAGGGGGGTGTTGGATTTCTGGTCAATAAAGTCCTCACAAACAACGTATTAGAAATCAGTAGTGTGTCGACGAGGGTGGCATACGTTATACTCAAACTAAATCGGAGGTATTCCCTTAAGATAGTACAAGTCTATGCTCCCACGTCAACACATGCTGATGATGAAGTTGAGGCCTTATACGAGGACATTACGAGGGCTCTGGATAAAACAACCAAAACTCACTTCGTCGTAGTTATGGGAGACTTCAATGCTAAGGTGGGAGTACAGGAACACGGTGAATTAAAAGTAGGACCACACGGTTTTGGTCACAGAAATCAAAGGGGTCAAATGCTTGTCCACTTCTTGGAGCGAAAAGGGCTATTCTTGATGAACTCTTTTTTCAAGAAGAAGCCCTCTAGAAAGTGGACATGGCATAGCCCGGATAACGTGACTAAAAATGAGATTGACTTCATCATGACGGATCGTAGGTATATATTTGAAGATGTCTCAGTGATCAACAGGTTTAATACCGGCAGCGATCACAGGCTTGTGAGAGGCATCTTAAATATAGACCTTCAATTAGAGCGACAACGCCTGATGAAGTCGGTTCTTCGACCCAAACCATTGCAGAAAGTAAGCTCAGAGCAATTCCAAATTGAGCTTAAAAACCGGTTTGAACCGTTGGAAACCACCTTAGATATTGACCAGAGGTTCACAAGGTTAGTCGATGTCGTTCGTGAAGTGGGCCGCAAATATTGTCATAAGGAGCAAAAAAGGGCATCTAAGATCTCCGATGATACCCTTAAACTTATGGAGCAGAGACGGGAGACTTCCTCGGCTTCGCCTGAGTGGCATACCCTGAACAAGCGCGTCAAAAAGCGAATAAGATTCGACCTCCGGCGCTCCAATACTCGCAATATACAAAATGCGATAGAGCAGAACCGAGGATCGAAAGTATTCACTAAGCGACTTGAGAGGAGCCACTTAACGAAGTTGAGAAACCCCGATGGTAAGACCGTCACCTCACAAGCAGAGGTACTAGAGGAGATTGAACGCTTCTACTCTCAACTATACTGCTCTCAAGCTCCAAAACCGGCTCAGGACGCGAATGACAAACGAGCGACCTTAACCCGCCACTACACCGAGGACATACCAGATATTGACATCGGCGAGATGCGAATAGCCCTCAAACAACTTAAAAACAACAGGGCACCTGGCGATGACGGCATTACGTCGGAGCTTCTACGAGCGGGTGGCACTCCTCTCTTGGCAGAGCTAAAAGAACTCTTCAATGACGTCATAGCTAATGGAACAACGCCGAAAGCATGGAGCAAGAGTTTAGTAATCCTTTTCTTTAAGAAGGGAGACAAAGAGCTTCTTAAGAACTATCGCCCGATATCACTCTTGAGCCATGTTTATAAGTTGTTCTCGAGGGTACTCACAAATCGCCTGACCAGAAGACTTGACGAGTTTCAACCTCCGGAACAGGCTGGGTTTCGAAAAGGCTACAGCACCGTAGACCACATCCACACCTTAAGGCAGATTATACAAAAGACAGAAGAATATAATCTCCCACTATGCCTTGCCTTTGTGGACTACGAGAAAGCCTTCGACTCTATCGAAACTTGGGCTGTTCTGGAGTCACTCCAGCGATGCCAAGTTGATTGGCGCTATATCGAGGTGTTGAGATGTATTTACGATGCTGCGTCAATGACCGTCCAAGTACAGTCTCAGCAGACAAAACCCATCAACCTGCGAAGAGGGGTTAGACAGGGGGATGTGATTTCCCCAAAACTATTTAATAGTGCACTAGAAGACCTTTTTAAAACGCTGGACTGGAAAGAACGCGGTCTAAATATAAATGGTGAATACATCTCACACCTACGATTCGCTGATGACGTGGTAATCTTGGCGGAGACTCCACAAGACCTCGAGCAGATGCTGAGTAGCCTAAGCCGTTCTTCCAGACGTGTTGGTCTCGGGATAAACATGGACAAAACCAAAGTCATGTTCAATCAACACGTTATCCCGATACCCGTAACCGTCGAAAATGTTGGAATCGAAATTGTTTCACAATACAACTACCTTGGCCAAGTCATACAACTGGGTAGAAACAATTTCGACGAAGAAGCCAACAGAAGAATACGGCTGGGCTGGGCAGCGTTTGGAAAATTAAGTCAAGTCTTCTCATCGTCAATACCTCAGTGTCTGAAGACGAAAGTCTTCAATCAGTGTGTCCTTCCCGTCCTCACTTACGGTGCTGAAACGTGGACACTGACAAAGGGCTTGATCCACCAATTCAAAGTCGCTCAGCGAGCTATGGAGAGGGCTATGTTAGGAGTTTCTCTGAAGGATAAAATTCGTAATGAAGAGATCCGTAGGAGAACCAAGGTCACTGACATAGCCCAAACTATCAGTAAGCTGAAGTGGCAGTGGGCAGGCCATGCTTGTCGCAGGGGCGATGGCCGCTGGAGCCGGAAAGTCCTGGAGTGGAGACCGCGGACAAGCAAGCGTAGTGTGGGGCGCCCTCCAGCAAGGTGGACCGACGACATAAAAAGTGTGGCGGGAAGTGGCTGGATGAGAAGAGCTGAGGACCGGGTGTGGTGGCGCTGCTTGGGAAAGGCCTATGTTCAGCAGTGGACGTCCGCAGGCTGAGATGATGATGATGATGATGAGATGATGTTTAAATTGCTACAATTGCCAAAATATTGTTTAGCAGAGGAATACGCTAACGACTTTGGTATTGGAGAGCTGTCAGAATGAATAATTGATACATCAGTTAAAGTTTACTTAGCAATTGAGAAACAGACACTAAGTAGTTTCATTATTATTTTTTATTTTTAACTAGCTTTTACGCGTGCCTTCGCTCACGCTCAGTTCGATTTTTCAATTATTTAGCCCCCTTAGGGGTTGAATTTTCAAAAATCCTTTCGTAGTGGACGCCTAAGTTATAATAGCTAGCTAACCGTATGCCAAACAGCCCAATTCATTCTTTGAGCTGTGTGTATAGATCAGTCAGTCAGTCAGTCACCTTTTCCTTGTATATATTTAGATAAATTTTTTATTCGTTAACGAGATGGTAAGTGACAATGCCGCGTGAGTTGGTAGCGGACGGTGGGGTACAGCAGCTGCAATAATTTTGAGCCAATCTTGCGGCCTATTTCTTTGTTATCAAGATTTAGACAGAATTCAATCGAAATAAAGCATTCACACCTAAGTCCTCCACCTGCAGACGACATTGCAATATTTTCACGTGAAAGACCGGTTCGTCGTCTACCCGGTGTCTGAAAGGTTAATTGAAATCAAACACAATTTAGTTGCGGCTGAATAATAGTATTAGCTTTTCATTTATTCAAAGTGATCCGCTAGGTTTAAATTCATTTTTAATCTATTCCATTTCTACTTTAGTTCGTTTTTTGCTTGCTGAGAAGGCCACGCTAATCTGAGTCTTTGAGAGAGATTGATAAGTACTCCCATGGGGACACTTTCAGGATTTATGCTCTTTTTGGTATACCTTTCTCCACAACTTCTAAGCAATACATAATAATATTGACAGGTCTAAAAAATGGTGCTATTTTTTTCGCAATGTTAAAGAACAAGTTAAGAAAAGACAAGAAAAGATTTAGTGCTACCATTTTAGTTAACTTTAGTTAGAACCTATGAAGACGACTAGAATCTCTAAAGACTCTTTAGCAACGGCTTGCAAGAGTGTGATAAATAAAACCTAACCTAGACCTAATAGACTCTAAATTATTATTAAAAGTATAGATTACAAATCCTCGTTAACACAAAATAAAACATGGTTCTGTTACGGTCTGATAACGATGATAAATTTTACTTCAGCGTAGACGTGATTTATGTTTCATTTTAGAGCTTTACCTAGTTTGTAATAAAAGTGATCTTAAATCATTATTTCCTTAGACGGAAACGTAATAATTTCATATTATGATTGCAAAACGGATTATGAAATCCTTACGTCGACGTGCGTCCAACCAGTTCCGTGGCCGGACATTTAATTGAAATCAAACATGATTTAGATGGGGCTCAAAATATTCCCTTTTCTCGTCCTCGTCATTTTCAACTTCCATTTCGTTCGAGAAAATAATTGAGTTCGTGATTAATTTGTCTTACAAGATTTATCTCTAGAAAGGTCTACAGCTAAATATTAGCCGACTTGACTAGTCTAAAGTTTTCTGAATCGATTAAGTGCTGATTTCATCAACGTCGAGTGACGTCGAGTTTTATCGAAGCATAAAATGAGCATTTTAACACTTTTTGTATTAAAAATCTGCCAAAATATCTTTATTCCGCGATTCAACGTTGCTCAACATTAGTAAAATGGCACGAAGAATAAAAAAAAGTTTTAATAGGAGCTTTTTAAAAATTCTAAATCCACCCGGACGAAGTCACTGCAATTAGGTAGCACATTAGCCAGAACGAAGCAACTAGCATTATCTACCAAGAAAACTTCTACCATTGTGTGATTAATGGCTGGTGTATATTATGTACATATACATTTGGATTGTATGGATTGTTATCAACTCCAAATAAATTACCGATTTCGGCGTAGACCTGTCTGTGTTTATCAAGCACTCAGTGATTTAATATGTTCACTCAACTCCCCCCTTTCATTTTACTGATAGGCACTTGTAACTGTTGCTAATGTAGATAACGTGTATTCATTTGAATCATTTGATACCAGATTTAACGCATGACTAAAATCTGAAAAAAATATCGATTGAATGTTATATCAAAAGGAATCAACGAAAATGTGTGTCAATCCAAACTTTCAAACTAATATTATAAATGCAAAAATAAGAGTTACTTTCGCATCTGTCTGTCTATTTGTTACGTTTGCACGCCTCAACTGCTGAACAAAAGAATTTAAGATATTTTAAACAAAAAAAGATATATCATTCCTTTCTTTCAACTAAGTTGATCATTAAGTTGTGACCACCAAAGATAATAAAAGTATAGAGCCAAGAACAATATAACCATAACAAGGGAACGAGATAAAGTAACTACCCATAAACAACGATATTCTGATGTCAAAATTAAAGCGACTACTGAGATAGGTCCTGAGGATTTTGCGATTAGGTTAGGCCATTCAATTGGGATAAATGGTCTAAGGCGATTAGTGATGTACTAGTTCGACTAAATAAATAATCGAGTAAAAGTATCAAATTAAATTATTTACTCTTACAACAGCCGGTATTCCTTCCCAATCTCGTATGTCAACCATCATTTGTGATATGATGTGATTGATTAATTAATTATTATCATTTATTGATCAAAGTATTGGTTAATATACCTCATTGTCGTCATTACCAAAATATGTATGGAAGAATAAATTGAGATCAAAATTAGCCATTCTTAAGAATAATCAGCTAAACTAACGTTTACATTTGGAAGAAATACACTAGGGTTTCTATACCCTTAGTAAGAGTTTTCAAATTTCGACGACGTTGATAGAATTTAGATCATTGATTCTTAATTATCTCAATATCTATTTTCAAGTTATATTTTAAGAACTAAAGATTCTTGCATTCAACACTATTGCTAAACACGTTTATTTCGCTATGTTTCCAATTGAGGTGCTGCTGGCTGAAAAGATATCGATAAAAAACAAAGCCTTTAAGGAAAATTCACTTTATCGATAGAAGTGAATAGTCGAAGTGTTATCCACTATCCAGGTAAATTTAGTGAAGTCTATCAACTTTTAGCGAGTTGTACAATCCTGTACCACAGAATACATACGAGTAATAGTACAGCCTGTACTAATCCTACGATAGAAGACGATTGGAGCGCCGCCGGCTGAGAGAATCGCGCAAACATTATCCCATCACTAATGAATGGAAACCAATGTTCTCGAATTAGCCATCAGTGTAGACGGTGACAAAGAGAGTTTGGGCTTATCTCGTGGATTTAGATGAGCTCAACCCCCGATACAAAATAATAGCCGGCTCGATAGCGTCATTGTTTGAGCATGAAATTAAAATTGAACGGGTTCACACGTGCGCACCGCCGAGATAAGGGGTTGCCGGCCGCGCCGTGGATTCACAGTTCGCGATGCTTGCGGATAACAATTTCTGCCTCGCGATTTCGCTTGTCTTTTACGGGGGATGGAAACATTAAGTGTACCCAATAATGCTTGTGCCAGTAAAACGTAAATAGAGAAACGTTATTATGGCCCTTTAAACTTAGCATAAAAACACAAAGTAACACCCAAAACAACGTTGACATGGTTCTTAATATGATATTGTGAAGTAAACAATATTTAGTACGATTCAAAATATTAGTTTTATGCAATACGTTCAATAACTCTAACTGGTTGCAAAATAAAATTAAACTAATTTAGCGATACTCATATTTATTTATTGGAATTTATTCAGTTTTATTGGAATTTGTCTTAGTATTATAACAAGCATGCCAAAAATTAGTTACTCAACGCTTATTAGTTGAACGCTTTTATGTACGAGTATCAAATCAGTTTTTGGCCCTTAGGCGAAAGTAAGACTCAATTAATTATTTTCATTGGCTGTAACGATACTCGCTCGATAAACATTTACCATAAAACTTTGTAATGAATGTTTGCTAATAACCGAAAGTTAATTTAGATAAAAAAAAGGGGAAGCTTTTATTATTCAATTCTTATTTGAACTAACAAAGTAGGTACTTGCAGGCAAGTGTAGTTTAATAAGCTGCTATAGTGCGCTTGCCAGTTTGGATTTAGGATAGGGATTAAGATCGTATATGTTTCCCTACGTTGACTCTCACTGCGAAGGTCATTTGGATATTCGTACTTCCCTTTTATTACGGATACTGTAAAATATGAAAATAATATGATATCGTTTTGTAAATACATATTTAGCATCCTGAACATGTTTGCGACGAAGATGGACTCGCCAATGTTTGAACACATGATTCAATTGTTGGTGAGGCCACATGATAATTGATAAGATATTTTTAATTTTATTTTCTGTGTATACCCTAATTAAGTTACTAACCTTAGTTATAAATATAAGATTGTCTACTAACAAAATGCGCCTCAGTTGCTACAAATAAAGGAATTATTATTATATTTTTTTAATAAATTTTAATTTAAATAATGCAATAGGTATGTTAGATAAACTCTATACTGCACTAGAATTTATTATTATCCTCATTATTTCCTATTTTTTCGTTACAGAGTGATATTATTATTTTTCCTGATCAATTATTGGAAAATCTTTTTATATCTGATGTGGTTTATTAATCGAGTTTCCGTGAACAAGTACAAATTCGCGGAAATTCGACCGAATTTAAAATTAATCAGAGAGTATGTCCCAAATTATATTACGGATTATATTCAAGATTACCACAGAATACTTAATAATCTTGGAATATAATAGAATCGAATTAACAATTAGGATAAAAAGGAAGTTTATTATTAGGCTCTCTATTCAAGGCTTCAGGTGTGGCTGATAGTAGCTACACACACAATTCTAATTAAAAGCTAACTTCAATGTGTCCCCCAACATTTGGCCTATTAACTTCCCTGTCCCCAAGCTAAGCTGTAAGGCTCGATGTCGATTATTTAGCGATTATCAAAATGTGGTGCTGTGGATGCAATTTAATTTATCGTCCCTGTGGTATGTTATGTACCACTATGGGCTGCCGGATGTATGGCAAACTGATAGGTATCCCGTATTGCCTGCTAGTAAAAGAGCCCACGATAAGTTCCTGTGGAGAAGTGTTTCTGATCTAAAATATACTTGTGAGCTATAATAAAAGTTTCATAAGTAGTTTGTACATGCAAATGCTTCGAGAATTAAAACTAAGACTTTCATTAACTGAAATTGAAAATATATGCAGTTATGCACACTATTTACTCACAGTTCAATACTCTACCACTGAATATAAGTAAAAGACGTACCGCTAAGCGATTTAGCGTTCCGGCACGATGGCGTGCAGAAACAGATTAGAGGCATGGGTTGATACTGCCACACCCCTTCAAATCCAAGTTAGCCCGCTACCATCTTAGACTGCATCGTCACTTACCATCAGATGAGATCGCAGTCAAGGACTCAACGAATAAAAAAAGTAAGCATGTTAACGAGCATAAAACAGTTGTAAGTATGCCTTCCTGTATTTTCGTAGTTGGTCGTATTGGTGTTCTTGCGTCTATCAAAACTTCAGACATATATTGGTTACTTTTGACTTTTTAAGTTTCAGCTGTGGGCTCTCAGACTAGTTAGTACTTCCAATATATATTTGCTCTACCCTCTGGATATTAGAACCTGGGTAACGTTTTAATTAAGTGATTGCGTTGGATCATAAACAAATTCGGCTATGTTTATTTGGTACAGAGTTTATTTGGTTATTCGAATATTATTATTTCATTAATTAGTACTTTAATAGGTATTATCTGTTTGTTAACTTTGAAATTAGAAGTAATTAATTGACGCCATTGATGCATATTTTACTTTGCTTTGTTTTGCTTTTATTGCGATAACATTTGATTTATCGTAATTTTTTTAATAGGATTGGATTTAATTTGATTGGATATGTTTTGCAAGCCGTAAGGTATGTGACTACCGCTAAACTTTATATACTTATTAAGATGTCGCTAAGTAACTCAAATTAACTCTCTCTCCCTAGTAGGATAATGTAGCTTCATAGGACACAGTCTCCTCAATTCACATATTTTCTCATAGTCTGCCGACTAATTGCATGATAAATACGGAAAAAAACGCAATTGTATAACTATCCGTTGTCATACAATAGAATGTTATTAACTGCGCACCAACTGCATAGAGTTTGGTAGTTGTGTCGCTGTCATATCAACTGCAACAGAACGTCGTACAATTTTGTCGTCTACGTTTATCCAGACAGGGGTTAGTACAGGGTGGCTTGGAAATCTGTCGCCTGAAGGAGTAAGGTATTCGAGTCAGGAGATACGCTTTGATGTTTCTGCTGCGCCCCAGATGGAGTAAAGGGACTCTCTGGTACTAGAGGTGGATCTGACTGGCACGAACGAGTTATGGCCCCGTTGCCCAGTCACCAAGCGATGTGCGTAAAAACCCGGGGGCTTTTAGTCGGTACGAGTTCAACTTATCCTCTGTGCCAGCTTTGGCACGGTGGTTTCCATACGAATTTCCCCCGAAAAAAAAAAAAAAAAAGGTTGGGCGTTTAAGTGTCGACCTTTCGCATTTCGGTCTCATCCTTTCCCGTTAAATTTCGCCGTGATAGTCGCATGCAAAGGGCCCATAAACGCAGGCAATGTTGCTAATACGAAAACTTATCCATTACTAACGATATACTTACAAAATTGTGTTTTGTTTAACTTTGAAAGTTGCTCCATTCCCTCCATTTGATCATGATCATTATTGCTATCATAATAATTACTATGGTTATTGGTTATTTTGGGTAGTTGCCTACTGGCAGTTACCGTGTTTTGATATGGATGTTTTTATGACTATCATTAGTAACACACGCATTCTATTTTTGTCGATTGATCTTTGACATTCCAAAAATGTGAAAAACAGCTAGTGTAAGACCAAAGAACCTAAATGGAAAACATACCCCTATTTTCCACTAACGTTCTTTGGGTTTGTACGGAATTTTTCACTCATTCCCACTAGTTCCTCTGATTAGTTCAACCGTTCAACTAGTGGGATTTTTTTCCAGTAGTACAACTGGGTATAAATCTTTTTAACAATTTAACTACTGGGAAAAAAGTCCCACTAGTTCAAATGTTGAACTAATCAGTTGTACTAGTGGGAATGACCCGAGCCATACCCCTTCCAAGTTAGCCCGCTGCCATCTTAAACTCCATCGTCACTTACCATCAGCAGAGATCGCAGTCAAGGACTATCATGCATTGAATAAAAAAAAGATGTAGAGTTAAATGTTACGCCATTTTCATAATCAAATGAAAACCAGAATTTTTCGCTCTCAAAGCACCCTGTTTATTTCACTTGCAATAGAAAAGCGTTCATGATAATTTGACTACAAAACAAACAGCGTAGTCAGGCTCGCAACAAACACAAGTGCATCGGTACGGTACAAGGTACAAGGTACAGCTCATTGTTCGGCCACCATCATTAGTCACACGCTATTTAGCAGTTAGCTCCGGCCGATTTATCAATACGACATTTATTTTCAGTTAATCGTGTTTGGATATTGAACCTATAGGGTGGCTATGATAGCACCGGCTAATAACTGTTGGGAATTATTCAATTCTGTAATTGCTACCGGAAATTAGATAAAAATTACTGTAAAAAAGTCGTGTCGATGCTTTTTGGTAACATTGACACATATTAAAGTAACTTCGGTGAACTTTTTTAATAGTAGTAACTATGTTTATGGATAGTCTGCATTGAGGAATTTGTATTCTCATTGCGGTAAAAGGAAGTGAATTTGTATATTTCGGAGATAATTCTACCGTACTGTCAAATAATACCGTAATCGGCAGGTAGGTTTTTAGTTTGCTCCAGGGTAGCATAATATGCGGCTTTTCTAGTAAGACAGTAACTATAGCTACGGCTAAAGCTTACTCAACTCAATCTACCATACCTTATTCAATTAAGAAATCATGATATTTTGATATATGGATGAAAAACATGAGAGTTATCGGCCCTGAAAATGAGGAAAATATCAGCTCGTATGAAATTCACATTAAACGTATTTGCACAATTCGAATAATGCCATGATTTCCTATTGAATTTACGTTTCTCCAGCGAAATTATGGTGAATCGAATATGAGCGGTCGCCATATTTAACCGTTATCAACTGTGCTCGTCCTCGCGCGTATTCATCGTCCAATGATTTACTTACGGCTTATCCCACCTAGCTGACTTATGGAGTATGGAGCTGACGGTGGGAAATTCTCTCGGTTCATCCCTACTTTATGGTACCTACCTATTATATTTTACCATGCGTGGCCAACTTTTTTACCAGCTGGGCCAAATTTTGAAAGCAGGATTTCCAAGCGGGCCGTACTAACAAATTTTATCTGTATACATATTTACCAACGTCAAAAAAAGAAAATAAAACCATTCTGAGAATTAAAAACCCTCATTATTACCTAGAAGAAGTCGATTAAAAAATATGTTAATGAGGTGTCTGACTTTGTTTGGCATAACTGAGTGCATCAATGTTGATTTCCGTTAAGGTCGTTGCGCAAAACACACGCAAATGTTTTTCTCACTTGTGATTGTGTATGCTTCATTCGACTAAAAAACTGCACACATATACGTGTTTCCAAATAGAGAAATAATGGTCTTTAAAGTAAAAACTTTTGTACACTATGACCCAGCTCCACGGGTCCAACACCGATATCCCGCGTCTTGGCCACCCATGCTCTACACTCTTCATGTTTGTCTACGACTAAATGGACTTTTATATTATTATGTAACAATTTATTATTCAAAAAAACTTTTACAAAGTGCTTTTGAATCGTCAAGTGACATTCGATGACAAGATGGCCTATCTGCAATTTCACATGAGAGGGCTAAATTGAAGTATATATTTTATTTTACCGTACCGAAACGTCAAAGGCATGTTTAGCCACAACCAAAGTCCCCACCAGACCAGAATAGAGACATTTCCGAAAATATAAATTTCTAAATTGTGTCCACCGGAAATCGAACCAGTATTGTATTTTAAAGTTTAAAAACCACCGTTACATGTTTCATTCAAGAATGAACCTAAAGTTTAAAATTTGAAAAACATTTCTGGTAAATAATATCTGGTGCTTGTTGAAGAGTATACACAGATAAAACATTGAAATTCAAGAGAATGTGGACATTTGGTTCGAAACTCTTTATTTTCGACGCGTGAGCGTTCAGACGTATTCGTGATAATGGAACGAAATCAAAATGACCAGTTTTGTCTTTCTTTGCATCGATGACAAATTAAAAGCGTTAGGTTAGATTGGGTTCAAGTCAAATTATAGCTAACTTTTTACACTTTTTTCCACAAATACTAATATATACCTACTTGGAGCCCACAACAAACATAGCAGGGATTTTTTTTTTCTAAAACCATCTCGCAATGTTGCTTCAAATAAGTATTAAAACCATAAGTTAGTAAAGCAAATCATTCCCAAAGAGAAAATGTTTTATGTTGAAATAAGAATTTTCCAAAAGTTGCAGTTTTAGAAAAACTTTTGAGAGATATCTCCAAAATCTTTTAATTGTAGAATTGTACACAAATGAAATACTTTTACGTAGTGTAGAAGTGGGCAATATACAAGTTTATTTTCTCTACGTTATCTCTAGTTTTAGCCTTTATTAAAATAAATTATGGTAGTCACTGTAATTGATTTTGATGATATTTTCATCTAAGCTAATTGAAAAAGGTTTTATGGGAGGAATTTGGATTCATCAATTGATGCAAATCCAATTTAGGAATTATGCGTCTTTCCAGCTCGAATACAATTAACCCGATAACAAATTCCTCTCAAACGATTAACAAACTGAACAAATCATGGAGTGCTCATTTCAGTAGATTGAATCTAGGGCTCTAGTATAAAAAATTGCGTAAAAAAACTGTATCTATATCAAGAGAGTTTCGCAATTAAATTTTCCGATTTCCCAGAATTTCAAACTTGAACATTGATGGGCTCGATTTGAAAGCGTATTTCCTGTTTACAGTTTTTCTAACAGATTCCTCACTAACGAATAACAGTCTAAACAAATCAAAGGGCGCTCATTACAGCATTCGAATAGCAAAGTGGACTTTAGATTGCTCAGCATTGATTCCGATGATTCAGTCGCTGGGGTCATTATCATTACCGCGCCGCTCGGAATCCATTAATCACGTTGGTATTCCTGCACCGTGTGGAGGCTTCATCACTCCCCCAGCCCTCGCTAGTGATGGGCCAAATGGATTTTTGAATCGGCTCGTATTAATTGTTTCGTGAAGTCTAGACAGACATCCTACTTAAAAAGTATGATGAAGCGGTAGTGATTGGCGATAAAATAAATAACCGGTCAAACGCGGGTCGGACTCGCATATGAAGGTTTCCGTACCAAAAAAAGCCGAAAAAAACACTAGTAGGGTAGAGTAGGTAGTTCTTCTAGGTAGGTAGGTAGGTCTTGTTGGGGAGTCCCGTTTAATTTTTAAATTTATATTTATCTACTACTAGTTGATGCTCGCGACTTCGTTCGCGTGGATTAAGGATTGAACTCTCTTATTTTTCGGGATATAAAAGACTCCAGACTACAATCTATCTCTGTGCCAAATTTCAGCCAAATCGGTTTAGTCGTTGCGGCGTGATTGAGTAACAAACATCCAAACATCCACACTTTCACATTTATAATAATATATTAAATATTATATATTATATTATTATAAGTAGGAAGTAGGATTTGTTGTTATAGCGGTAACAGAAATACACATTCTCTGAAAATTTCAACTATCTAACTACTACGGATCAAGAGATACAGCCCGCTGGTCCTTGTCGTCTTGTACGTCTAGTGTACCTATTCAAAAAAAATTCTTGAACAAAAAAGTCCTACTAAGTAAGATTAGGTAATTGTATTCATAAAAATTTATGTCACGATTGAACCTAGTTAGTATGAGCCTTGTACAATGAGCTAGGATCTAGATACGCGTACAATGTAATAAAAGAGAAAAAGGAGAACAACATTCTAAATTGCTAAATGCAATAACCGCGATATTGGCGTGGAATTTTGATACATTTCCTCCAATTGACGAAGCCCATCACTACCCCGAGTACCTGGACGCACTCGTGCATTCACCCTTCCCTTATCAGTTTTGATGTAGCGAGTCGCGAAACTGAGCGGGACTAGATATGGAAGGAAATGACACGTATATTTGAAAGTTTATGCTTTGCTTTTTACTAAAGAATTTATTTTTTGACTCCGAACTTGCTATCTATCTAACCATAAGATAATCTACCTACCCATCTAGGCATAGACTTCCTATTCTATCTACAAATTACATAAAAACTTGACTGCCCAGCCAAAAAACGAACTAAAAAGTTAACACATTTTTAAATGATATTTTTTTGTGAATCGCTAAATAATGAACTTTAGTGTATATTCTTGGAATCTACTCTTCATTTTCTAGATGATGATTATATACTTAATGCTATTTTCAAAATTCTTATACTGCATCGTCACTTACCATCAAGTGAGATTGCAGTCAAGGACTATCTTGTCATCGAATAAAAAAAAGAGAGCTTATACCTACGCATCCGTTAGCAAGCTATGTTATACTTATATCAGCATAAATTGTAATGTTTGCAGTCTATCGCTCTAACATGTTCTGGTGTATTGATTTATTAGTAATACAGTTCTGCTCCAATTATGTTCCCAATGACCCGTTTATTAAATTAAATGAATAAACATTACATATTCAATAATTATCCTCATCACAAGGAATTGACCACGCAAACATTACAGGATTCCTTTATGATTAGGCCTAAGCTTAAACGCCTATCGTAGTCGAATTTTATGAAATTACCTATAGGTTTTGCCAAGATTTCTTCAGTATTAGGTCAGTTAGGCTTTTTCAAAAATGCCACAGGAAACCGTCGATTTTCTGGGATAAAAAAAAACTATAGTCCATTCCACGAAACGAGTTCCCAAAGAAATTGCCCTTACACGCTCATTGGTTAATGCGCGTGACCTTCGTTAGCCGAATCGTTTTTAGGATGGTCTTACGTGCCGGATTTTTCTCAGTACGTTCATAGTTCTTGCAGTGTTTGGTCGTGCGGGTTAGTGAAAAATATTTAAAAATAAAAATAAACTAACCTCAGCCAAAAAGCTATAGGTACTTACCTATATAGTTTGCATTAGGTAGCTTTAATGAAAAAGTCCACGTCATTACCTCAATAGAATAAATACAGCAATTCATAGTTTAGTCTAATTGCACAACGCCTGTTCCATCAGTAATTTGCGGCGCATTCATATCCAACATACAATAATTCTGCGCCGATTCCACTCGCGATGAGCCCGTTATTAAATCAGTCAGATAAACACCGTGCAGGTGCACCTGCTTCAATATTTACATAAACACACACTGATAGTTCTTTGTTTATTGTACGTATTATAGCGTGATAACAGTTCTCATTATGAAAGCCGATTTTCGCTCATCCGTTTCAATAATAATAATTATTATTTTTACAGTGATTTGTGCAGTTATTTTCTACTTTTGTGTTTTTGCTTTACAGTAGAGATACTGTTCTTTTTTATGTGCTTTAGTTTATTTTTCTATACGAGTAATTGAATGCAGAAAATAATTATCTTGTTATAATTATATAAATTAATGTTCTTCTATTGTAAATTATCTAATTTAAGTTGGTGACCGATATTTCCGACCTTTCCTTCGCATTTAGGGTCAATTTCACCAACATAAAATAAGTCTTATCCAAAAGTAAACCTGATATTTTGGCAGATTTTTAATACAAAAGCTCAGCCAATTTATTCCTTAGTTAAACGTCACTCGACTCTGATGAAATCGGTGCTTAATAGAATGAGTACCTACCTATTCTTAATTCTTAAAATATTACTTATCATTCTTTAGTTCATTTCTATTATTAAAATTATAAATAGAAACTTAGCTTCAAGATTGCAAATATTCATAATCAATAAATAATTAATTGGAAATATATTTTTAAGTAATAAATTGTTTTCAAAGAATGAAAATTCGCTAGTTTAACGAAGAAAAAAATAAGGCACAATCTAAATCACAATTCGCAAGTACTTGAGTTCGTGAACATTGTTTACCCTCCGTCTATTCCACTAATGCATTGTGGCGCATTGGTATTCAGCATACAATCCTGTTCCGATTCGATTCGCGATGAGCCGGTTATTAAATCAGTTGGATAAACACCACACACCTGTGCTTCGAGATTTGCATACGAACACATAATAGTTATTTGCATAGTATTGCACGTTAAGTTATCAGTGACATTGTTTACCTGCGGGCATATGGGATGCTCTTCAAAAATGCAGCTCATCTAGGATTAACTTTATATGAATAAATTTAAATTTAAATGTACCTGTCGCATATTATTGGTTCGTATTTTATGTACGGTTTAGGTTAACGTCAATTTAATTAACATAGGCTTTGTTATAGCAAGGGATGATGAAGGTATTTACTAGTTTGACGCCTATAATACATATAATCGTGGTTTCTCTATCCCTGTGTACCTAGGTATGACTAGACTTTCCAGCTAGTTCATACTAGACAAAAATATTTCTTCTGGGCTTTTCATCATTGTCATTGTAGTCTCAACCAATCTATAATTATATAAAAAGGCTTGTCCTGACTGACTGACTGACTGACTGACGATCAACGCACAGCCTAAACCACTGAAGTTAGAAACTTGAAATTTTGACAGTAGGTTCCTTTTATGACGTAGGCGAGCACTAAGAAAGTATTTTTCGAAATTCGCCCCCCAAGGGGGTAAAAAGGGGGGTTAAAGTTTGTATGAAACTCCGTCATTTTTCGAGTTATACTCATGAAATTCGGTATTTAGGCTTTAAATTGAAAACAAAAAAGTACGTGTTTCACAGTTTTTAAAAATTCTACCCCCTAAGGGGTTAAATAGGGGTTGAATGTTTGTATAATAGTCCTTCGTTCTTCAAGTTATTTTTCAAGTTACGTTTATGAAACTTGATATTTTGGCTCTTGATTAAAAATAAAGAATTACGTATTTTACATTTTTTTTAAATTCTCCCCCCAAGGGGGTAAAAAGGGGGATTAAAGTTTGTATGAAACTCCGTTATTTTTCAAGCTATATCCATAAAATTCGGTACTTAGGCTTTAAATTGAAAACAAAAAAGTAGGTGTTTCACAGTTTTTAAAAATTCTACCCCCTAAGGGATTAAATAGGGGTTGAATGTTTGTATGATAGTCCTTCGTTCTTCAAGTTATTTTTTAAGTTATGTTTATGAAACTTGATATTTTGGCTCTTGATCAAAAATAAAGAATTACGTATTTTACATTTTTTGAAAATTCTCTCCCCAAGGGGGTAAAAAGGGGAGTTTCAATATTCATAGTTAAGACAGGACAACGTCTGTCGGGTCCGCTAGTAGATAGATATAATAGATAGATCTGGAGGTACTAATAAGTCCAGCTGTGGACTTGAAAAGACTTTGAAGGTTTTGTGTCCAATGCTTTCCTGCTACTAGTTTGATGTTGACTGTCCTTCTTTTGGGATATCTACGTATAGGTACTAACTCGTCATTTTAGATCCTCGAAACTCCAACGTTTTACAGGCCCTTACATAAAATTAGTCATTTTTTGTTAAAGATATTGTCTTGTCAAACATGACACATATTTTTGCCAATAAAGCTTGCGTGAGGAGTGGGTATGAAAATAATGCAACGGATGGTGATTGAAACGTCAACCATTTGGTTTTCAGTCAGCAACCTTAACCATCGCTTTGATCTATTAAGGTTTCAGGTTATTTGGGAAATCATTAATTCACAATTGAATAAATTCCGGTGGTTTTAGTATGCCTTAGCCGTGGCGTTGCGTGATTCAGGCTTACATTAATATTCCTAAAGCCCTTATAATATAAAAGTGCTCATGCAGATCTTCTTTAAATAATTTTGTTAATTTGGAAATACAATCAATCAACCTGGAACATCAGATTAATAATTATTAAATTAGCATAAATCAGTAATGCAGCTGCGTCATTTCATTGGTTGAATTTAGCCAACTCAATTACATGAAATCGAACTATTAACTCGTGATATATGTACAAAGCCATGTCATTTATGCCTCGATTACTTGATTGTCTTTATCGGATTCTAGTTAAGATAATACCTCAGCCCAACATACGTATATTATGATGTATCGAGTTATGGTTTAATCAGAAACCACTTGGTCGTTTCATTGTATATGACCACACTACCTACTTCCCGCAGTGTTATCGAGAATTCCCTATGTGTACATGTAATTAAACACGTTGCCTTATCTCATCATATCGCTCCGTCTAACTAAACTGATAGATATCTGTTAAACTTCTTTTTACATTAATTTTTACGATACTAGCCCTTTGCCTTAAAATCTATTGACTCATGCTTATTAGGTACCTACAATAATTATATGATAGTATAATTTTTACTGCCAAAGGACCGAAGAAGAGTACTTACCTACTATTTTTCCAGTGTATGTGTATGTTTATATCTCTATTATCTATGTATCTCTGTAGTTTGACGGATTTTAACATTTGAGTTTCACCTTAGGTCGTCTGCGAACAACAAAAATTCGAATTTACTTATAATTTTATATTTTTTAACGCAGTCGAGTTTTTTTTATAATGCGCTAATGTCATATAGTAAAGAATACTATGTTGATAGCTTAATGGGCTAATATACGTTTGTATAAGTAAAAACCTTAGATTATAGAAGAAAAAAGTAGTGAGAATTTACGGCGTATTTTCATTATTCATCGATAATATCTAATTTAATATGCTGTTTTATTTGTTAAATTAACACAAATTTAATAATTGCTCGTACATGCCATTGGTTTCGCTAAATTGACTCAACTCAATTACCCGATATTGAACTATTAACGCTTCATACATTATGTACTAAGACATACCATTTAGCCCTCGATTACTTAATTGTCCTTATTAGATAGGTGCAATTTAAGAAATTCCCTCAGGCAACTATCTACCTATACGTGTCATTTCGTGTTATGGATTATTTTAGTTAGTTATTTCCATTCTAAATAAAGTCTATGTTTAAGTACATTTTTTTCTCAAACAATATTATGTTTTAATAACTGAAGAAAACTGAAAATGTGAAAATGTGGTAGTATTCTTTTTTTTTTGTGGTTATTATTGCATTATTCAGAACGTGGCGATTGGCCAGTTATGCATTTGTTTTAAAATCCCGCGAGAACTCTTTGATTTTCCGGGATAAAAAGTACTCTCCAGGTTCTCAACTATACCCATGCAAAAATCACGTTGATCCGTAGCTCTGTTGCAGCGTTATTGAAGGACACACCAACAAATCAACAAACCAACACACTTTCACATTTGTAGTATTAGTAAGGATTAAACACTTATTCATAAAATATGAATATGTAGACATATTATAATAATATATTAATAATTTTCATTAAAAAATCAAATCTAATTATCGGGAGATTCTTATATTATTTGTTAATAATTTACATAATATAATCAAAAGCAATACACCAGGTTAATTTCAACGTAATATCGTACCTCCAGAGTCCATGTTTTTACATTTTTTATGAGGAAAGTTATTAAAACTTGCTAATTATTTAGCGGCTTAATCTTCAGCAGCGAAGAGGATATAAAATGTTTTTGAGTCGTTAAAGTAAGTAAAAAACTGGATTTACTAGTTATGTAAGCCCTAGTTTTATTTTTCTTACTTTATTTTTACTACACTTTATATATTTCTTATACTCATAAGAAAAGCTCAACAAAACACCATTAGGTATATTTTTTTACTGTTTTGTAAAATGTTTTTAAGTATGCTGCGTGACCGAAGAGGTAATAAATATTAAATATCCGCTTTTTAGGGACGAATGTACCTATGTTGTGTAATGGGTATCTCATTATTTTCTATTAATAATTGTTAAATTATTGTCAGTGCGAAAGTGTGTTTGTTTGTTTTATTGTCTTTCAATCAGGCAGCAACAAAGCAACAGATTGACGTGATTTTTAACCGACTTCCAAAAAGGAGGAGGTTATCAATTCGGCCGGTATCTTTTTTTTTTTTTCTATGTATGCCCACCGATTACTCCGGGGTTTCTGGACCGATTCACGCGATTTTTTTTTAATCGACAGAGGAAGCTCGCGAAATGGTCCCATAAAAATTTTTACCTTCAACTCTTCAAGCCTGATGCTGCAGAGGTACTTTCCCCCTAAATTATGGGGTTTTAGGAACTGTCATTTACGAATTAGTATGCTTGGCCTAAGCATATACTAGATCTTAGAGCTTCAGGTCCTACTCCTCAATCCTGATGCTGCAGGGTACTGCCTACCTAAACTGTGAGGATTTAGGAACTTTCGCTTGCAAATTGATATTGTTAGTATTAAGCATAGGCTACATCGTGGAGCTCAAGGTCCTAGCTCTTCAATACTGATGCTGCAGGGGTACTGCCTACCTAATCTGTGAGGATTTAGGAACTGTTGCTTACGAATTGATATTGTTGGTACCAAGCATATACTACATATAAAATTCAAGGTTCTAGCTCCTCAATCCTGATGCTGCAGGGTTGGAGGGATTACGAACTGTCGCTTCCGAATTGATATTATTGGTACCAAGCATGGACTACATCATTCACCTCCTGGTCCTAGCTCTTTAGAAATTGTATGTTGTTAATAAGTACTGTAGGTACCAAGTATAGACTACTTTAGTACCGTAGTGTTGGAGGGAGGGGAGAAAGAGAGCAGGAACAAGCTACACTAAAAAGCTTAAAATATTATTTATTTGCATGGCTTTTGTTATGAGTAGGTACTTGAGGAACTGCAGAGTGACATAGGGTACTTTTTATTCCGGAAAAACAAGGAGCTCTTGGGCAAAACATTTTACATTATGTTGCACTAGGTATACATTAAAATTAATTTGAACTATTATTTTTTATTAAATACACCTTTCGTACATTCAGTTAAAAATTCAGTGTTAAAAGTCAAAATCAAAGTTGAAAGACGTCAAAAGTGAAAGTTTTACCAGATATGAAAACCACACCTTCCGATCATAGTTTCGATACAATACTTTGTGACACAATTTAAACTTTCTATAGCAATCATATATCATTAAGGGGGAGTGTATAATAAACAAAACTATTTCAATTAGCGGAGTGTATGACGCTTCGAAGTACGGTAACAAAAAGTTATCAAACATTCATACAATGCGGTATCGATTCACCGTGTGTACACCCCACTGAAAGATGCTATCGGCCACCGCACCCGTCCTGACTATCTTTACTAATATTAAAAAAGCGAAAGCGTGTTTGTTTCCAAGTTTGTCCTTCAATCACACCGCATCAGAGCCCTACTATTAGGCTTTTTTTATGTCGGAAAAACAAAGGGTTCCGAGGGGATTTTTAAAAGGCGTACTTCACGCGGGTGAAGACGCGGGCACAAGCTAATTGATGATATTATTACCTACTAGCGACTTAGCACGGATGCATTTACTATTGAAGAAATAAATACTTTCATATAAAAATACCATCCAAGTGTCCGACTTTTCCGGTGAATTTACCAAAAATTTTCTTTCATACAAACCGTGTGCAGTTAATTTGTTCTCAATCGATGTGGCAATTGATTTTTTTTAATATATAAATCTATATATTATAGATAGATTGCTAACATTATGATACAGATATACATATTATGTCTGTGTTTGGTGTTGTTGATCTTTCGATAGATTTTATTATTAACTAGAGCAGATTAGGGAAACATACTTTTAGCTTTTTTTAGATTTTAACGTTTTGTTAAGAATATAGTCCACACTTGAAGGAGTTATATCCTTCAAGAATCCACAGTATAATCCATAGAGTATATATCCGTTTTCGATGGCAAAAATCAGAATTATCATTTACACATCGACACAACAACAATATTAACAACGACATCGTACAGAAATTATGTACCTACCAAATAAATCAAACCTGTTTTAGAATAACCAAGTAAATGGGTAGAGAGTACACAACAAAAAAATATGTAAATTAGCTAAAACATTTTCTATACTTCGGCGTTTAACAAACAAAAAGGCACGCATCGCTTACGCACGCAGCTAAATTACACAACAACCCGAACGGAAAATGAAACGCCTGCTTGCGAACCATTAAGCAATATTTTGAATTTACACTCGTCCCTTCAGTATTCTGGAGCCGCGGAACTCGCCTCCTCAGTCCTACGGAATGGTGTGAAATGAGCGCGGAAAACTGGTAATTACTTTCGCTCTTGTAGCTCTATAAAGAGGTGGTTACAAAAGCTCCGAAAATATATATA
Source organism: Hipparchia sbordonii (assembly GCA_038048805.1). Lineage (NCBI taxonomy): Eukaryota > Metazoa > Arthropoda > Insecta > Lepidoptera > Nymphalidae > Hipparchia > Hipparchia sbordonii. The sequence continues at coordinate 6,026,654 of JBBIWI010000010.1, read as the reverse complement.
GACTAGCTGATGATTCAAATTCAAATTCAAAATCCATTTATTTCATGTAGGCCAACTTGTAGCTCTTATGACGCGTCATAAATCTACCACCGGTTCAGAATGCAGATTCTGCTGAGAAGAGCCGGTAAGAAACTCAGCAGTTGCTCTTTAAAAAAAAAATTTTTACAATAGGTAACAGAACTATGCTATGTATACACATAAAGTGCTTCCACAATGAAGCTTCAAAAATGCATACGTAGATACACACAATCCAATGCATGTCAAAACGGGCAGACAAAGGAGACCCATGATTCCCGTTGGTGGCACCCGTTGACGAGCATGACGCATGATCCAGCCGTTGCTTCGCTCAACCATATTTGAGGGAACGTAACGTATTCAAACTCAAACTTAAAATTATTTATTTCATGCGGGCCAACTTGTGGCTCTTATGACAACTCAAGAATCTACCACCGTTTCGGGATGCTGAATCCGTTGATTCTGGTGATTCCCGCGGGAACTCTCTTATTTCGCAGGATAAAAAGTAGCATATGTGGTATTTTACTATCTCTGTGCCAAACAGCTAAATCGGTTTAGTCGTTGCGGCATAATTGATTACCGAATATCCATTCAGCCATCCATCCATCCATACTTTCGCATAGATCCAAACTTTCGCATTTACAATATTAGTAGGATTTTTCACATGTTACTTATCTAAGTGCCGATTTCACCAACTTGGAGTGATGTTTAACCGCTGAATAAATTGGGCATTCTGACAGTTTTTGTATTGAAAATAGGTACTGCCAAAATATCAAATTTACGCTCGAATGAGACTTATTTTACGTCGGTGAAATCGGTCCTAAATGTGCAATTACACGCCTATTCTCACATCAGACGTTTTCCACACCGACGCAATTTATCGTGTTAACAAACACTTTCACATTAATAATTAATATTAGTAAGGCTTATTAAGGATATCAAAATTGGTATTAGAAATCAGTATAATAAAATATTTTCTAAAACACAACGTAAATCCATTGAACAATAAACAAGCATTGTTGGAAAATTCTATCCTTCTTTTGTAGCGAACAATACTTTTTCATCCTCACCTACCTTTGTCATAGAATAACGATTGAAAAAATTGCTAAGCATTTTTAATCAAACACATCGCAATCCGTCAATGGGATACGCTGACTAAAACAAAGCGATAAATTAAGGCAGGAAACGGGAGGCGAACGGCGCTCGTATTGAAAGATTTACTTCCTCTGTTTAATTGCAATAACGGCTAGGCACGTTGGTATCGTATTTTTCTTTTTACACTCCACCTCTTATTGCCTTCGGGCCGTTAAATAAATTTATGACACCCAACAAAGTTCAGCCCACCTCAGCCTTTGCGGCTAAAATTAGGTGGGAATGTGGAAGAGAAATAAAAAGCTCGATCTCAGGTGCGTCGTAGATGAAGGGGGCTAGTTTGATTATAGTAATAGAGTCAACCTCAAGTCTTCCATAAATAGATAATTGGAGTATGCAATAAAGCGTCAACCCACACGACTTATCAATTCAAAAGTTAACTTTATTCCTTTAGAATATGTATGTATTTAATTTGACAAAGTTTTGTGGGTTGAAACGTTTTTGCGTATGTGCGTCCAATTACATTGTTATTTTAGACGTTCTTTTTGGAAAGTAGATTATAAATTAGCTACATCTTAGTATATTAACATAGCGTATCCATTTCACTTAACACCATTGTGATTGTAATAATTTACTTATATATAGTTATTATCTAATATACTTTGATTTTTTATACAAATAGCAAACAAGTAGTTAAGCCACCTGTTAAAGTTGAAGATAGTCGCAATGGTTTGTAAGATACCTTTGTATCAGGATTTCCCCCTCTATCTCTTTGCCTATTAGCTCTTGACTCTGGTTAAATGGCTAGGCCGCTCATAAAAGTTACTTAACGCTCATAGTTTCGGGCTACCTCTCCGTGGCCGCAGAATTTCGCCCCAAAAACTTTCTCGGACTCTAGTTTTGTTTCCCATCGTCATAATGTCAGGGGAATCTGTCATTAAACAGACTTGATGGACTGGACCCCAAAACTTTGGACATATGCACTCGCAAACTTTTGACGTTAAATCCCCGCAGTAAAAAAGTTAAATTTCAATTACAGTTTCTTTACATAAACAAGGGAAAATTCAGAAACTCACATTAGCGCCCGGCTGCTTTAAAACCGCCGATCTAATCTGAAACAAGGAACAAACACGCCTAAATAACAATAAAATTGTAATAAAAACTTTGAGCACGCAACCGAAATTGTATGGGGAAAATTGACCAAATTATTATTTACGGGTCGAAATTAAAACAAGGCATTAAAAGATATTACTTTTCCCCTCTTTAGAATAACTCAAATTATGGTGGTAAATAGACGTGGATACGAAGGTTTTCACATTATAAAAGAGAGTAAAGAGATCTATAGATCGAACTCTATCTGTGCTCGAAAGACAATGTTAAAACGACACAAATATTATCCTGAAATAAATCTATCTCGTTTTAACTTTACCTCGAGTCTCAAGGTGAGAGAGCGATGGAACTTTGGAAATGACTATAGTTCAATACTAGCTTTTGTTCGCGACTTCGTTCGCGCGGAGTTAAGTTTTAAAAATGCCGAAAACATTCAGAAAATGTTTAAGTACCTATACGGTGTTCCTAACGTTTCGTGAACCAATAAAATTTCAACCAGTTCAATACGTTCTAAATTCGAATTACTTTTCCTTACTCACTGGGAGAGCAAAATTCAATTTTTCTTACTGGTTTTGGGCGCGCTTTTCGAGTGAATGAGGTGAAAACTATTTTATTTACAAAAATAGTAATATAAAAACATCTACATAATAAAAAAGAACTATAAAGTTTGAGCCAATAATAAATCTATTAACGATATATAATACCGTTAATTTTATATGTCCAAACCAGTTTCTTATGAAAGCTAAAATAATTTAATACAAGCGTTATATCTTTGCCGGGTCACGTAAGGACGCTGGGGGGAAAATTACATTTTGTTTGGCCACGTTCACGGAGCGACATGGGACAACTCAGTTAACGAGTGTTCATGATTCTTGGTAATTCTTTCATATCTCTCCGCCCGAGATAAGAGAGTTGCGAAATCTTTTAAATCGGTAACTCGCTTATTGTTTTTTCGGTATCCGATATTGAATAAAACATTTCGCCCGTTTTTTTTTTCGTTTAAGAGAAAGTTAACGGAAATTGGGAATCGTTAGGAATTTCTAATAATGTAGCATGTTTATAAGAAGGAATAATATCATGTTTAAACGAGCAAGTACTGTGAATAAATGAAATATATACAGATTATATTTCAAATTCAAATTCAAAATTTATTTATTTCATGTAGGCTAACTTGTAGCTCTTATGAGACGTCATAAATCTACCACCGGTTCAGAATGCTCATTCTGCTGAGAAGAGCCGGTAAGAAACTCAGCAGTTGCTCTTTTCAAAAATTTTTTTTTTTTACAAAGCTATGCTATGTATACAGTGCTTCCACAATAAAGCTTCAAAAATGCAAAAATGCATACGTAGGTACACCAATCCAAATCATGTCAAGATGGGCAGTCAAAGCAGACCCATTCCCGTTGGTGGCACCCGTTCACGAGCATGACGCATGATCCAGCCATTGCTTCGCTCAACCATATTTGAGAGAACGTAACAACCAGCACCACACGACACCACCACAGAAATTTTTAAAGAGAGCATGACTACTCGGGCTACCCATGTTAAGGCATCTAATTGAGTATTAATATTAAACTATTCATTTTAGGACATGACTGAGACACAAATATTATATATTTATAACGGGTTTCACGGTATATAACAGAATTACCCGTATTATTTGTTTTTTGCTTACACAATTCAATTTTCATAAGGTGCTATTCGATATTTATAGGTGTGCAATAACAGAATCACTTGTCTTATCAGAGTTCCGTTATGAAATAAACGTCGGCCGATTATTTATGTGCCGGAAAAGGGAGAGGATCGGCCGATTGTGACGCCCCAATAGCAGCAGATATTTTCAAGGAATTATTATCATTTGGCACCGATTTGTTTACTTAACGCCCGATTACTCTCACCTCGTTCGCCGATTTTATCGGCAGATGAGAGATAGGTACCTTTGATTTTTGAAAGGGAAAAGTGTTTTTCTTTATCCATTCGCGACCCTTCCTTTTGATTTTACAAACTGATGTTTTGAGACAGTTTTACTGAACAGTTTCCGTACTGAACCGGAGAGTTTCGACTCAAAAACTAACTGAAATCACACAGTTTGCATAAATTTATCACTATTAGCTATTCCATTTGTCTTCAGTAGGGCTAACATGCGCGCCACGAGAAAATTTTGTCTACTCGTGATCTCTATGTAGACAAATCTCCATAGAGATTCACGAGTAAAGTGTACAACAAATATTCTCGTGGCGCACATCTTAGCCCTACGGAACTGTATTAGCTATCTCCTTGTCAATTTTTATCGAAATCGGCTTAGCAGAAAGACGTTAAAAAGTTGAAAACAGACACACAGGGCATTTGTTTACTCAGCATAAATTAACTGGCACGTGTAACATTTCCATTGGCTGATTAACGAAACTCAAGTATTTTATTTGAAAAATAAACACACCTTTCAAGCCAGAGGCATACGTAGAGTAAAGGACATAGTAGGTATATGAATACCTACTATGTCCTTTATAGCTTTTTTAATTTGTTATACACAAAATTAAACATAAGTTATGCAAATAGGTAAATATTCCAACAAAACTTATACAAAATCGATAACTTAAGTTACTGGAAGTTCAACTTCTTATAGTTTTAAGCCTTCCCAAGTTACCGTTAACGGATGTTAACTATTCTGCATTTTACAGTTTAAGCAAGCTACTTATAGGATCAAATTTTAACGTCAGCAACATATCTAGTGCAGAAATATTTATAGTAGGTACTTAATCTGGTGTTCTGTTGACTTAACTAAGTTGAGAGGCCTAAAAATCCTTTACTTCGTTGTACCAATCTCATAATACTTCTTTATGAAAATCAGACACATAATGGCCTGGCCTGCGGAAATGAATAATTTTAGGAATGTTGTCTCCCAATAACTGATCCACGCCTCAGGTGACAAAAGAGCTGGCGCTTATTTAGTCCAACGTTAGCAGTCTCGTTATCCAACGAAGTAATGGCGCCAGTGTATTAACTCTAGGCTACTACCGCATGTATAACAACAAGTGTTATATATAGTCTTTGGAAACTATTTAGGTTTAAGAATTATAAATCTGTTTTTAGATTTAATACAATTAATACTGTAAGTTTCCATAAAATAAATAAATAAATAAGGTAATAAAAAAGTACTGGGGTGGTGATCCCACACCGGAGAGCAGTTGGTACACTCGACCCAGAAAGATGGACCAACGACATCAGAAGAGTTGCTGAAAGCCGCTGACATATAGGCGGCACGAGACCGCGACCTGTGGAAGTCTATGCAAGGGACCTTTGTTCAGCAGTGCACGTCTATTTTTGATTGGTAACGTACTCTTTAACTACCAATATAATAAGTGAAAAAAAAAAACCTCAGAAATTAACATTTAAAGTTTAACGCTAACAGTCCCGTCTCAAAGCTAATCTCGCATAATTTGCAAAGTCATCTATCTCGCCTCGTAAACGCCTGTAGCCGACACAATGCTACAATCAGAGCTTATGCATAAATTTGAATTTTCAATTAAGAATACTTTGAAGAAAATTTTATTAGACATAAAGAGAAACCTTTGGTCTCCAAGACGAAATACGAAGGTTTTAAAGGACAAAAATGATGTAGAGTCTCCTGTGATAAAATCAAAAATGATTATAAAAGAAGACTCACAATTAGAATTTAAGTCTTATATAATTTTATTTTATTTTTCGCTTTTAGAGCCTCAATAGTCCAACGTTAAAAGTGCGGACTAAAGATTGAAAGGTCGAGTTCATTCAATCTCTCTACTTACTACTTACTACTCCTAGTTTTTTACGCTAATTTGGAGAGAAAAAGAAATATCAGACAAATTCAATATGGCTTAAATTCTTTTTTATAACCGGGTACGTATGTACCACGATAAATATTTCCGTTGGAACTGTTGATTCTTCTGTCTCTACTAATATACTGAGTAAAAAGCATATCATTTAAGTACACGGAATCTACATTATAATTTAAAGCTATGTACCCTATTTTAAGATGTGTATCAGATGTCCCTCTTGGCTCTTTACCTACAGATTAAAACTTGAGCTATCCCGATATATTATGACTGGTGTAATAAATGAGAACGTTTTTTAATTTAGCCTTTAATCACGCAGCAGTAGAGCAACATATGGATTCTACAATAAAGCTTAAATGTTTATTTTTTACTAAACCTCCGGCTTGAAATATACGGCGACTCTATCACTGTAGCTGTCCAATCCAACGTGCACCCCAAAACGGCTGAAAGGCGTTCGCGAGATATCTTAAATGAGTTTCGTTATCTCCAGCAAAAGAAAATGGGATTAATAGTTAGCAGAGATCCCTGCAGGCGCTAAATATCTACGCCATTTAAAATAACACTCTTTTTGTCACGTTTATATAATAAATTTTATTTATATGTAGGTAGAACAATTAAGATTTTAAAATTGTTTTTGTATACTGCAATAACGTATTTGTCTTGAAAAGTCTGAAGTGCGGCTAATTATGTTGTCTAAACTCTGTCTAAACTAAATCAAACTGGTAGGTCTAAATCTCGTGCTATCCTTATATGGAAGCATTACGAAAGGAATAGCAGGAAATTTAAACTCATCAATTTAGTTTAAAGATTGCATACACGATGTGACGATTGCAATAATTGCTTCCTTAATTCATACACCCCTAATTCGTTTCTTCTGCCATCGTGCCGGAACGCTTAGTCGCCTGGCGGCACGTCTTTGATTTGTACGGTGGTATCTAGCCATGGCCAAAGCCTCTCTACAGACCAAAATACTGGTTTATAAAACTTAAGAATCTTTTTGCACGGAGTGCCCATATAATGCAGTAACTACTTCACAATGAAAAGCGCTAGGACCCGTAGTGAGAAAAATAATCGTAAGCGTCGATCCTAATACCAGTCCCCTCAGTTCTGAGGCTTTATGCAAAGGACCTGAGTCCATAAAGCGACCATAAAGGGCCGTTGTAGAAAGAATGCAAAGTGAGCCATGCCGTAAACTCTGTTGGCCTCTCTTCGGTGTCTTTTACGATAGATTTATATTCATGACACTATCTCTAGCGCGTAAAATTTCGGCCGATGGCGATCCAGAAGCTGGCATATGTAATTTTGTTTGAATAAGTAAAAAGGGGAGGACAAAGGCTATTTGATCTTCCTTTCTGTCTCAGAATAAATAACGTCGCCCGACTATTTATGGGATATTTCATAAATGGATTTCAAAGGATGGGCTCGAAGATTATTGATTGCAGATATTAGGGCATTTATTAAAAAAGCGAAAATATACCTACTTTTAACCCTCTCATAATATTTCACTTCTACTGAAATACCGGGCCATAACAGACCTACTATAAGGATTTTCGTTCCAACTTAATGTGTTTCTTACTCGACAACGACATAAAAAAAAAATTAAACAACAAAAAATAATATATCGGTAACACAATAAACAGTTAATTTTATGGGGTCAAGAAATGTTACGATCTCCATTCGTAATAACCGCAATAGTACATTTGTACGCTTTAAAAGCAATTTCAGTGTTTTTACGAGTGGTCAGTTTGTGCCTTTCTTTATTATTTGAAGCGCATTTGAGTTACGCCTCGTAATAAAATGTGAGCGTTTTGGAGAAATACCCTCTAAAAGAATAAATTAATGTCCCGAACATTAACACCTGCGTAGAAGGTTTTATTGGCAATAGCGTGAAATCCTGCTTAGCAGTCAAGTGTTTGTGCTCAAATTTTATCGTTTGCTTATCACATTTTTATCGAAGACCAACTTCCCAACTCCAGTAGGGCTACCATGCGCATGGAGAATATTTTGTCTATCCATTGAGAACATTATGGAGAACCCTAAGGCATTCAGGTTCCTTCACGATGTTTTACTTCACCGTTAAAGCAAGTGATATTTAATTTCTTAAAACGGACTTAACTTCGACCGGGTTCGAATCGGGTTCGACCTCGGGCGAAGTCTTTACCACCTTAATTAGAAACAACAAGCAACTTTAAAATTGACCACAGAAAGCATTTTAATTTCTCTGTTATTAATTCGAGACATAATAAATAAACTCATAATAGGTATAACGTACATTTAACACTGAAAATAAGTTTATTATTCTCCTTTGCAGTGACAGTAACATACGCTGTTAAAAATACGTAGCGCACAAATAAAGCCACATAATGCTTGGAGACTGCTAAGTTTTGTCAGATATTTTCATTTTACTTTATGTGGAAAGCTTAATTCTTTTGTTGTGACAAGGATAATGCTGCAGAAGGTAAAAGATTTTTATCCTGTGGTAACTATTGTTTATTATTATTCTTACTAGATTTTTATAATAAAAAAAATTACTAGATTCTTATAATCAAAATAAGAACCTCTGGCAATCGCAGTTTAGGAACATTTTTTATTCGATGACAAGATAGCCTTTAATTGCGATTTCACCTGATGGTAAGTGACGATGAGGGCTAAGATGGTAGCAGGTTAACTTGGAAGTGGGGTATTGCAGTGTAACATACACCCAAACTCTAATCGGTTTTTATACGCCGCAGCCAATAAAAAGTTGTTCCCTTTTTGCCAGTAAAGAAGTTATAGCAATATTTCGTAAAATTATATTTCTGATAACCGCGCATTGCCAAACTACCGAATTAAAATTTGCTATTCAACTGTAATGTAAATGAGACCAGACCACAAATCTACGCGTTGCAAATGAAATCTTTACTAAATTGGTTAACCATTAATTTGGGAATTGTTTTCGATTCTTTAGCATTTTGTATTGTATTTGTATAGCACTGCATTGAAATTATTAAATAAAAATAAAATTGTAAACTCGAATGTCGCTTAATTCAATAATCTATTGGTGAAATGGTGATTATCACGCCTTTTTCCTCTTCTTCGTTAACACACCTTACCTAAAGTATCAATATTATCTCTTCACGCTGTATGGATAACAGTGCCTTAAGAGTCGATTTATTTTTTGTTCTATTGGTAGAAAGAATTATATAAATGTAGATTAAATGTAAAGGCTAATGTATGTACGTTGCGAAATCTCACCTACTCAAAAATCAACAACATTGAAGACAAAAAACGATTAAGAAAGTATGTAAATACTTGTAGGTAACTAAGTGAAATATTTTAATGACAATTTCGAGATTCTGTAATAAATTAGACGAGCGTATAAGAGGCGCGGCTCATAATTACTGTAAAAGCGTTAGATCTGTTGAAGGCAGTCGCACCTCAAAGAACGTTTACAATAGGTAATGTACTTAACACGGCGGCCTAGCAGGCCGTATTACAGCGTGTCACGGAGAATAGGGGAACTTTGAAGAGGCTTTTATAATTAGATATAGTTTGGGGTAGTGTTAGAAAGGGCTTAATAACTACTGAACCCAAACGTTCAAGTTATAATAATCAATACTTTATAGTGAAAGTTCAGACTCAATGAAGTAGATTTTAGTAAGTATCAGATCGTGTTCTGCCTTTAAGCCTTTGTCACCCTCCAAGTCCTCAGCTATACCCATATAAAAAATCAGTTGAGTCCGTTGATGCTTTACTGCATTATTGAAGGACAAACCAACAAACAAATAAACACACTTTCTATTAGTAAGGGTAGTCAGGATAGTATCATGAACTATTGGTTATTGGAAGTCCCCTAAATATCACATGATCCCGCTATTCCAATTTCATAAACTCACCTTAAGGAGGTGAGGAACTAGAAAGTGATCTTATCAAAGTATCGCATTACGAACCCACCAAAGGGCGATACAAACATACGAGTACATAGAGAGCGACAACTCCGTAGTTCGCGCGCCCTCGGCAGGATAAAATACATTTAGATAAATGGAAGGCGCAACCTTTACTCGGGCACTCTGCGCTAAACGACAGTCTTAATTTTCCCAAAGTAATAATTAAGAGTGAAAGCCCGGGGGCGAACGTTGGAGGAACGGGCGCTAAATTTTTAAATACCCGCTAAGTACTAAGTCCGATACGTTGGAAGTTAATTGTATTAATAAACAAATTTGCGTCGTCCTCTTGGACTTAATGAATATTAAATCCCAATTTCAAGAAATACTCATAAAGTTATAACTTAATTTTTTCTCAAACTTTCCTTGGTTATCCTAAAACCTCTGAAACTTTAGTTATAATCTATTTATCGTTACTTAAAACCTCCTGGAGGGGATTGATATGATAAAGAATGAAAGTTTTATTATATAAAATGATATAGGGTTTTCGATGAAATTATTGGATTATAGCGTTTCCAAAAATACAGATTTTTGTTCTTTTTTTTTCATTTTTCTCTTTTCTTTTATGTTGTTCTTATAATATTATTTTAGTATTTGTTATTTTTTTTTTGTATTAATTATATCAGTATATTATTTTAATGTGAACTCGCCATCCTCAACATAAACGTAAAGTTTCTTAGAGGATGGCAGATAAAATAATTAAAAAATGTATTGCTGTATAGATCTTGAACAATAAATAAAAAAAATAATAATAAGAGGCTTTGATTCAACATTTCCTATTTTGAATGTCGAAAATAAATACCGCCAAACTTTTGTGATTCCGAACCTGTTAAAAGTTAGTGAAATTTTAATAAAAATAAAAGTTTACAACGAAAGTTTAAAGCCGATTTAAAACTGCGCTGTTTGGAAGTTGACGGACAGACGTTTTATGTGAAATTGTCCGTTCCTACGAACATAGTTATTTATTCAAAGGCGTCGTAAACTTTCCCAAACAGCTGTTAGAGCGAGTCTCCACTTTGCCGGATCGTCTATTGGAAACCAGCACGCGGTTCATGATCAACTGATCAATCCAGACTGATACAATAGCAAATCTTCATATAAGTCATGCGCTAAAATAGGTACGTAATTTTTCTTCTGCAATGATAGGACGCAATACTTAGCGAGCAATAATAGCCTTATGGTTAAAACTGCGGTTTCATATCTGGGTGTCGCGAGTTCAATCCCGGGCACGTACCTGAGACGTTTCAGCACGGATGAGAGTTTTACATACTTCTCTCAAAGGTCTGTGAAGTCTGCTAATTTGTGCTGGGCCACACTCTGCTTGGTGGAATATTGCACATAACTCTTTTCTGAAAGGAAAATTGTTCTCATAGTGAGCCGTTAATGGGTCGCTGATGACGATGATGATGGATACTAAGCGAAAATGTATTAGTATACAGACACTCGTTCCCTCTGCAGATTCTATAATGCTCCACAGTGTGGGTTCAACGACCGGAAACTCAAGTTTTTCCGAGTCGTATATTATAATATTATTATGGGAGGAATTAAAAAACCTTAATCCACGCGTACGAAGTCGCGGGTATCAGCTAGTTTATAATAAAGTGTTCTACCACTAAGATATCCGTCAACCTAGATACCCCAAATAATAGATGGCTCGTGATAATGGAAACTTGCTTTCAAGGGTTTTAAATATTTATAAAAAGGCCTATACTTTGATGTAGCTCGTATTTTACCCTTCGGTAAAAATATACTTAGGTATTTTATTTTTAAACCTTTAATGACTTTATGTTGAAATATGAAAATTTTAAAGGGTTTATATTTGGGTTTTCAAAATTAACTTTTTTTCAGAAATACATATGTAACCTACGTATGTATTACTTACTGAAAAAAGTTATTTATGGTATGTATAGATAGGGACTTACTATTTGTGTATTCTTCTAGTTAGTGCCCTAACTTCGGTTAAATTCATATTTTTTGAGTTTCGATATTTTTACAGTGTAATTTTTCTCTTCACTGAAATCAACCCTATCGCCCTTTAGACCAAAATGTTTCTCAAACAGTTTAAATTTCTGTTTTACTGACCGATATCGAAAGAGCAAGGCAGATTTACTGTCAGGAACACAAATTGGAAAATCGTAATTCTAGCATTTTCTTTTCGTTTCAGAGGCTAGGTTAGTAGTTTGCACATGGCTGCGTTTCTTATTAAACAAATACATTAACGTGATGAATAAGTCATTACTGTTCCGAAGTATCATTGACTTTCATATTTTGGACCCACAGAAAGCGGCCCATTGGAATGGGCTACAGTTATTAATTAAATTTTCCCCGTATCTGAGGGCATTTCACGAATTAGCCGGCCAATTTCTTTGAATGCTTTTTCCGCTTGCTTTACTCTAATTAACTTAGAGACGGTCGAGATAGAAAGGTCTCTCTTTTAGCAAAAATCTCGCCGACTGTGATCATAATCATTTTACTTAAATATTTCAAAATTCACTGGCTGAGCGCTCGCAAAATTTAATATTGAACGCTTAATTTTGTGATTACATTAACCGAGTTTCATATTTTGCAAAATGATTAGGTACATACAAAAACAATTTATCGAAATTAAAGTTTATAAAATATAACTACACTAATACGTTGCAATGGACGACAAAGCGGTTAAGCCTTTTCGATTGAGCTTCAATGGGCTTCGAAGGCTTTGTATGCAATGCATAGATTTTCGATCAAAGCGTCAACTATAAATTAATATACTATTAATCAATACTGATTGTAAACTGGAACTAAAATTATTTAGAAAGTAGTGCATATTCGAAGTAAACCTTAATATATTATCTTTGAAGGTTACGACCGAATAAGAAATTCAAAGCTTTAATGAAAAAACGCCCTTTTAATTAAACAAATAATTCGGCCACGATTATACGGTCCAGTCTATTTATGGCACCAATTTGCTTTGTAACTTTGCAAGTTAAAGGCGGTTTCATGTTACACTTTGTACAAGCCAGACCGTGTTTTGCTTTGAGAACTGTCAAGGTATATTTTTAGCATTATTTAATTTCTACAATACACAGCCCACGTGTTTAATTAATTAATTAATTTATTTCCACACAAATTTTTTTTTCACAGAGATATTAAAGTTTGGTGTAAATATTAATTCATTCGAGTTTTTCCGTACACCATTGCCGTCGACATCGATACATTAATCACATTAATTAATTTAAATCTAAATCTATACCTATATAGGTTCATTTTAATAATTACTAATTACAACGCCTATTAATAGGCAAACATTACAAAAACAAGGTACAAAAACAAGGTAGATAGAATGCCTATGCATTTGCAGTTGCATTGCATAGGTAGGGTATGTTAGGGTTGAGCAGTTATATAATAATTTCTATTGATATAGGATCTTATATTGGATGAAAAAGCGCAAGGAAAGGCAATTTTGGTGCTACCTTAAAGAGCAGCGTCATTGTGGCTAAAGATTTTAGACTTATTTTATAGTTTAATGACATTATACCACCGATAAACGTACCACCGATAATTGTTTTAGTGGGAATTATCGATATTTTGATCCAGTTGACCGACAATTCCAGCTAAAACAATTACCGAAGCATATACTCATGTATTATCATAATTATGTCATATTGGCTTATTCATAATGATTGGTAGGTAAGAAAGCTTTCAAGCATAAAAGAAAGCTCGAGGCGCTCCTATTAAATCACAAATTATTTTATTTTGCACGTATTTAAAATTCCATTTGAATAATATGTAAATGAACCTTGAACCAGCTTATTTATATTGTTAAGAACCACAGGAACCACAGGATCTGTAGTTAATCGTGTTGTTAGCTCTCGAGACATTATGTAATAGTACTTCGTACCCCCTATTGATGGGAGGCTATTTATCGCTACCTCTTAAGTCGTATACATTCGTATGTTGACTCGATAAATATTTTCATGAGATTGGGGTCTCTTCGGGTTTCTGGATGTGATTGTATGTAACAATCAAATTACAGGGACGAGGTAGAAATTGTATAAATACATATTGTATGAATATACCTACTGTGATTAAAATATACAGAATTTAATAAAAAAATTAATAAGGTACAGTTAGAGAATCTTAGATAAAGATCTACAAGCTTCAAATACCTACAAGCTTTTATATTTTTATTAGATAGTTGTAGTTCATCAATATTGTAGTTATTTATTTGAGCACTTCTTGCTACTAACGACTATGTCTACATTTTCACAAAGTTTTGCTACGTTTCTACGAGCGCTACGCTAAATGTGCTACGCGTAGCTTATACGTAATTATTTTAGAAATGTTTAGACTTTAGAGGTATTTTAATTTATCGAGACAGTATTGTTGATGAAAATTACTGTCCCAATAAGTTATTATGAATATTATGTAACTACAAAAATCAGCGTCTATATCCACAAAATTATTACTGATTTTGGAGATTAACCACCAGAAACGCTTCTAGATAGTTTATCCAATTATAGTTCGTATAATGAAATAAAAATTCTATGTACTTTCTATTATTTTTATTAACTTAATAGTAAAAACTAATAAAATTACTTATCAAAAATTAGATAATTAGCTGATATTTTATATGTTAAATTGAGAATTTCTCGAATTTCTATTTCGAATTAATACGATGTATCAAAATGATATCATCTAAATTGTGTGACAAATTTGCAATATTAATATGCGGCCTAACCTAAAATTGTTTTCACTAAATTATGCCGTGAATGCGGTGGATTTAGTCAACCAGATAGTTTAATTCTGATTAGTGTGACTAATATGTATTACCTACATATTAATCCACGATGACGGTTATATTAAATAAAAGATATTATAAATATTTTTTTAAATATACACCAAGCTAAACGTGACCAATATTCTCCTCTCCCCCCTAAATAAGCAGAAAACATAATATGTTAGGAGCAGGTACGACAATAATACAACGAGGGGGATCGAACCGGCGACCTTTTAGTTTTTAGTCCGCACTCTTGACCTACTGAGGCTTCAATGTTATTATTTTTCATAATTTATGTTTTTTGCATACTTATTTCATATGATCATAATTTAAGTTATTAAAGACCGTCCAAATATTCGAATGATAAAAATGTACAGTAAATGTATATTGATTCAATCAATCGTTCATGATATATACAAATAACTATGTTATGATATAAGTACACATGATACCTATTGTAATATACCTTAGATACGTAGGTATAGAACTTTATAAGTCGTATATTCGTGTCTGAACTCAAACATAAAACGGAGTTATTATAGCCCAATTAATTTTCCATAACCATAAAATAAAGAAATTGTCATTTCAACTTTTACGGACACCTGATACTTCCTGAAGTATAAAGATAATCCGGCTAAACTCTTAGAAAAGGGTTTAGGGGGTTAATTTTAACGGGTGAAGTTTATAGAATAGGAGTACTTATAGGTATTGCATTATTAAATATTACGCTAAGTAATAGCAGTATTTTGTTATTACTTGCTAAAATAATAATTTATCATAGGTATAATGTAAATCTAAAGCATAAAATACGTCATTTACAGTGATTGGCTGAATTTTAGTCGTTTTTTTTTTCATCAATGCATTTTAGCCAATAGCGAGTGAGTATCGGCCAATCAGAGGCGATTGCAATCGTCACACTATAGCAATCATTTTTAGAGAATTGCATAGCTGCTCTTGTCCACCTATGTTTATATTTGGAAACCAGTTCTTTTTTTAAATTTTGTAACTGAATATAGATATGGTTCACATAATAGTTCACAAAATAATAATTATTATCATCAGTTTTGTCCAAATCAGAAGTCCACTTCATGCTACAATATACATTGCTCAAGAGCCGTGAACCACGTGGCGTAGAGACAAACTCGTACACCCCACACAAGCTGACATTATAACCCTTACTGCCTTCACAATATAGGCCATGTGATAACAGAAATATGCGCCTACCCTACTTGAATTAGTTCCACACACATGCCTCACTTTAATAGGCACTGTTGGTATAGTAACGTCGGCCAAGTGCATCGGGGTCTTAATTTGAATTTTGGATACTCTCCCTTGTTTTAATTTATAAAATGTTTAAGAGACGTGGCTTTTATTAAAACTGGGAAGAAAATTGACTGCTAATTTTTCACATCGCACGAATAAACTGGCGAAATATACTGCATCATAATCACCGTCACCGTATTTCCTGCCACCTTTTTTTTAAATATAAAGAATAGCGCTAGACCACATCGTCACTTACCATCAGGTGAGATCGCAGTAAAGAACTATCTTGTCATCGAATAAAAAAAATACACATGTACAAATTACATATATAGGTAGGTTTTGCCGAAGTCTGGTAAAAATACTCTAATTCACGATTACGGGTACGGTTACGGTCAAGACCAACCAAAACATTATTGATGGAAAGGAAAATACGAAACTTACTAGTACATATATACGGAAAGACTCCAATAATAGGGTACTATACAAAGGTATTAATCTGCTACTAATGCGGTATGGCCGCATTGACTGAAACATGTATTGATGGCTGCGCTCGGTCTCTGTCGGCTAGCTATTACATCTGTAACTTCGAACACGTTTCTAATGTTGCCTTTTTAAACGGAAGGGTTAAGGGTTCTTCGGTATTTAATTGGAGGGAGAGTAATTGGATCGGCGAGATGAATCGTTTGTTACTCATAGGTAGTGTAATCAGGTAACAGGAATGTTGAGTGCGTTTATTTATTTATTTATTTATACAACTTTATTGCATGAAGAAAAGAACATTTACTTAAAAATATATAAGTAAATGGAAAGTGGTACAAAAAAGGTGATATATCTGTTTTTTTTTTTTTAATAATATTATCAAAGCTGATCTTGATCCTCATTTCCGTTTCAAATGGTGTTCGATGGCGTGTAGAAACCATTAGGGGTATGAGTACACTGCCATACCTCTTCCAAGTTACCCTGCTACCGTCTTAGACTGCATCGTCACTTACCATCTGGTGAGATTGCAGTCAAGGACTATCTTGTCATCGCATAATAATAAAAAATAAATAAAAGAGTTCCCGCGGGAATTAAAAAACTGAATCCAAGCGAACGAAGTCACGGGCATCAACCAGTAATAAATAATAAGAGATTATCAAAATAGAAAAAACCCATTCTCGAAATAATCTTAAGGCATCGATTAATGTCATTTTTACGTAGTTATGTACACCTAAGTATCAATATCCACAGTACTCGTGAATCTACTGGACTTGCCCTACCATCGTTGGGTACACACGTCCTGATTATTAGTCTTTGAGTGCACACACGCTTTGTTTTCGCTCAGTTTGACGCAGAGGCCTGGTATTGGCAGATTAATGTCTTACAAAGTGTTATTTGATCGTGTAATGTTGCTTATATGTCGGTTCTCCTGATAAATGAGATCGCATACTTATACAAAGTATGTATTATTGTATAATACCATCGAAATTAAGATGGACGGTGTAATTATTTATTAGCTACCAGCAGATGTCCATGACTTCGTTCGCGTGGATTTATTTTTCAAAATCCTGCGGGAACTCTTTGATTCTACGAGATAAAAAGCCTGCCTACTAGCCTGTGTCTTTCTCCAGGTTCTCAACTATAACCATGCAAAAAATCACGTCAATCCGTTGCTCCGTTGCTGCGTGATTGAAGGACAAACCAACAAACAAACACACTTTCTCATTTATTATATATTTTTTTTTTTTGAATTTATTCTTAAAATTCTAGTGACGTCAGCAGCATCGATCGCGCCATCAACACGAAAGAGCGAAGTCGCTGCGTTGTTTCTGCTTTCTTCTGGTTCTGGATATGCGATCAAATCTTATATACATGATTGAAATATCTAATGTTGTGACAAAAAATATTATCCTGCTATCAATATGGACCCCTTTCTTTGGTTAGCGATGTAGTTTACATCCAACTAGATGATACCATATGATATATGATGATACAAAGCAAGCGTTCTCTACACTTTCATAGAAAAATATGAAAAGAATAACGTCGCATTGATTGAGGGGCACTACATTCAACACCTATTCATTCTGCCATTCAGTACATTCAAGCCCAAATCTACCTCAAAACTAGATATCACAGACGCAATAGTTCGCTACTGCTCCTCCATGCATGGTTTAACCCTAAAGCGGCATACGTTTTCATAGCTTAAACCTTTTTATCTTCGAGCAAAGCCGTCGATAATGACGCTCGGTACTACACTTTCATTAAGTTTTCTACTCCGCAAGCGATGTATTAAATCCGTAACCCTAAAAGCGTGAAAGGGAGAGGCAATCAAGTTTCGTGATAGAGGAAAAGGGACAAAAAAGCACTCGTATGTGTTCGTACTTGATCCGATTTATCATGCGCGGCACTTATTAAAGCGACCAACACGCGTGTTACTTTTGAAAACTTTAAAGTAGGTGTGTATTAAAGGATAGAGAATACATTGAGTCTACAGTGCCATAAAAATATTATATTCATGTACCTACATTATAATTCGATATGAATAATATAGCAATTTAGCTGTAAGATATCAAGCACGATGGACTAATTTGATGTCTTTGTAAATAATATATATTCTTTATTAATAATTAAAAATAGAATTCAATATTAAAACAATTTTATCATACTGAGATTTTGGCAATAAAGTACGTAGTCTACACAGTTCCAGCGTTGAAGAGTTGATGGCTCATTTAAGTTATTATACTCACGTCCTGTAGGGCTAACATGCGTGCCACGAGAAAATTTTGTCTACGCATTTACTCGTAATCTCTATGTGAATCTCTATGGAGATTCACGATTAAAGTGTAGATAAAATTTTCTCCTGACGCGCATGTTAGCCCTACTGATGTCTTGACATGTGAGTCTGTCGCTTGTGACAGTAGGTACAGTCAACAATAAAAATCTCAGCGCACTAAGATGAAGTGACATACTCGGACTATTTTCTATGTGATATTGTATTTTCTTGAATGCGCGGTAGGGTTATAGCTAGACTAGTAAGATTTGACTACACTGAAAAAAATTAAAAAGAACAAACTTAAACTCTACCCACTCTACGTATTTCATTTTCCGACAGATTGTAGTTGCTATTCATATGTAGATTGCGACAAAAAATCCAATAAACAAGACACAGAGCTCCCCCTTGCTGTCATTATTGAAAAGAATGTTAACATTGCAAGCTTATCCAGGGGTCGTTTTAGCAAAGAGTTAGACTAACGAATGGCCGCCCCTTGCGAGCTAGTTACCAACGGGTGGGTTTAGAAGCATCGGTTTCGGTTGTTTTCGCTAATCATTATAGAAATGAGACAGCTAGAAGCATTGGAAAAAGTATTGAACTATTATGAGCTCCATTTTAATAAGATTGTTCATATTGGAAATCATTTTGGTTATACACTCAAAGGAAATCTCTAACTAATAAGTTAGACCGCTACCATCTTAGAATACATCATCACTTACCAAAGGTGAGATCGCAGTCAAGGACTATCTTGCCATCGAATAAAAAACAAATATATATGCGAAAGTTTGGATGTATGGATGGATGGATGTTTGTTGTTCACGCCGCAACAACTGAACCGATTTGGCTGGGCACAGAGATAAATTATAGTCTAGAGTAACACATAGGCTACTTTGATCCCGGAAAATAAGAGAGTTCCCGCGGGAATTAAGAAATCTTAATCCACGCATATGAACTCGCGGGCATCAGCTAGTTATTAGTTCATAAAGCTACTTCTAGACCCTAATCCAGAAAATGAGAAAATATAATAAAACCGATGAACCCACTCGTTTAAAGGAATGTGGCAGAGGCGTCAAGAGCTCATCAGCAGGTATGCAGAGTATTCTCATATTGGCTCGCGCCGCCCATTTTTCCACTTCCATGCCGCTTAGCACAACTTCAGAGAGGATTCATATTGCCCCGGCGAATGCGTTTGTTTTGTTCAAATTTATTTTATCAAGTAAACGTTGGCCTTCTGCCCACTGAACCGCACGTAATGCGCAGTAATGCGGGTGGACTGTGCTTTATACGAACCTACTCGTATAGCCATTACGGGCAGTGTTGTCACTTTTGGGTATTTCCCCTATTTTGCTCAACTACGGAAAGGTATTTTTTTTTTGATGACGAGATAGTTCATGACTGCGATCTCACCTGATGGTAAGTGATAATGCAGTCTGATGCAGAGATATATAGAGCGTGCTCTAACTCAGCTCAGACTTAAGTTAGAGTTAAAGTGAGACACAAAATATGCTATGACATAAATCTATTTCGTTTTAACTCTGTCTTGAGTCTGAGCAGAGTGAGAGTGCGGTCTATATATTTCAGCCTGAGGTGGTAGTGGGGTAACTAGGAAGGGGTATGGCAGTGTACATTCAACCCATACCCCTAATCGGTTTCTGCACGCCATCGTGCCGGAACGCTAAATCGCTTGGCGGCACACCCTTGACGGTAGGGTGGTAACTAGCCACGGCCAAAGCCGTGACCAGACCAGACCAGAGACAATTTAGAAATAATAAATCCCAATTTGCTACACCGAGAATCGAACCCGAGACCTCCCAGTAATAAGACCACAGCGCTCACCACTACGCTAGGAAAGTCCAAACAAAAGAAATTCGGCATTTTAATTTCAGGGAAATCAGTATAGTGGGTTATTGCAACACAAATTATAGATTTTGCTGACTAATGAGTGAAGCTATTTGCTTAATTATTTTCGTGCTTTTAAATAATGCTTAGTTTGGATTATGGGTTTAATTTAATATTGCATTGTAAAGAGATAAATTATAAGCAAACATGTAGTTCGAATGTTGGAATAAATACATCGTTAATGTTCTTTCATTGACGGGCTTTTGCGGGAAGTAATTGAGTAAACACAACATATTGGTTCCGGAAATGACGTGTTTTAAAAATCCTCTTTTTCAGCCAGGTTCATTGAATAAAAATTTTTTAGTGGTTCATTCACATTTACTGGTAAATTAATAGGGTTTATTTTAATTATTATACTTATACTAACTTTTGCTCGCGGCTTTGCTCACGTTAAGTTCGATTTTTCAAACCCCTATTTTACCCCCTTAGGGGTTGAATTTTCAAAAACCCTTTCTTAGTGTGCGCCTATGACATGAAAGGAACCAACTGTAAAAATTTCAAGTTTCTAACTTCAGTAGTTTAGGCTGTGCGTTGATATCTCAGTCAGTCAGTCAGTCGGGACTTTGAATTTTATATATATAGATTATCTACCATTATTAATACGATACATCCTTTCTAAACCTTATTATCCTCACTAATATTATAAAATATGCCAAAGTGTGTTTGTTTGTTGGATTTTCTTCAATCAAGCAGAAATAGAGCAACGGATCTATGTAATCTGCTTTTCATCCCGGGAAAAGTGTTCCCGCGGGTTCTTCAAAACCTAACTCCACGCGGATGAAGTCGCGGGCAAAAACTAGTATTTTACGCCTCCAGTTACCTATCTTGTTACCCATCCAGTTACCCACTTAGACCAACGTTGCCAATCGAGTGATATGCATTGTTTCAGCTAATTTAAACGATCTTTCTTTCTTTATTTATCTTCATAGGTAAAGAAGTAAAGATCACAGTTTTTAAAGCAATTCAGTAGCGCGTTTCGTTAACGCGCGTATGCATTGCTACTTTTGTCGGTTCACTGGTATCTAGTCACTACAGCATACGACTGTATCAATGCTGCATCGCGTCTGCATCGATAGTGCTAATCCAGAATCGTGGTTACGTGGTTAAGGTATACGACCTTCAACAGCTGCTCTTTTTGCGAGTATATCGCTGCTGAATCGCTACAAAATGCCGTGTGCTACCTCCCTAAATAAACTGGTTAAAAAATATTTCATTTTAGTACAGCTAGGTTTGGCGTTATTAGGACAACCATTATCGTTTCCCACAAAGCGCAAACAAAATAGTGTCCCCCATCAGTGAATAAAGTGCAAAATCATGCGTCTGGTGCCATTTACTGAAAGCGTTGATGAGAGACGGGTTATTAATCTCGTTTTCATTAACGTCCCGATCCGAAATGACATAGTTATGAAACGCCAGTTCAATCAACTCGGTTTCAATAACAATTTTTCATTCTCGACACACTAATTAAGCGCTTTTCATAAATACTCCGCGGAATTATTCATGCGTTGCATCGATTTTAAACTTTAGGCCGCAGGATTTTGGGTTTAAAGTTGTAAAGGGATTAGCGCCGCGCAAAGGCGGCGTTGTAAGCGACATCCTTAGTAACAAGTGTAAAATATTTTCCCCAATCGTTGTACCTGGCGCCCCCAGGGATATTTCAAGGGTGAATAAGCTCGCATAATGGCAAAGGGTACAATATTTTAAATTTCAATCGCTGCGAGCGGTCCATAGTCTCCCCGGGGTGGCTAAGAACAAAGATTTCACTCGGTGACTTTCGCTACGTATTGTAATAACCGAACTTAATACATCTGCAAATGATGTTGCATTTCTGTACCATATAGGGGATATGGTATCATCGGCTGTGCTTTTGGGTGTTACTTCTTGACATCTACCTAAAACGACAGACGATCCTAGATGGTCTGAAGAACTGGCCATTTGAGTAATATAAATGAGAATGGAATTTTCCTTTTAATCCTAATAATAAAACTACTTACATATTATTTTACCACTAAGGGAATCTGTGTAACCCATAAACGTAGAATTAGTTGTAACCTATACTGCATCGTCACTTCACATATCACACCATCGCAGTTAGCTTGTGGAAGAATAAATAAAAAACTTGATTAATAACTGGAAGGACTAGTAATATAATTTAATCCTGATAGAATTATGTAGCTATATACTTCCAATTACGTCATTACTTATTACATTCAATACCTAAAGCGAATATCCAAAACCTCTCTCCCCTCGAATCGTTTTTTACTCCCGGATTAATTTTCCGAATCGTTATCGCCACCTTACGATTGCCGACGAATTTGTTACGGCAGAGTACACCTTTTCAGTCAAATCGCAAATTTCAAGCATCGCACAGTTGATAACGTACCTATATTCATTATAATAAGTCATAAATTTGATTGAAATGTGGTCACATTTTCGGAAGCCCTTATCGCTCGGCTGCAGTCGGTTTGAAAAATATCGTACCTCGTATTCTGTCGGCATCAAGTCGACAGTTCCAATCGATTTACGTTTAATGCTACAATAAAGATTCTTAATCCGAGCATTTACATTAATACTTCTTCAACGGATCGTGAATTTTATTGATATAATTTGTTAAGAGTTTGGCTGTTGGAAGTACAAAAGATAAATGTTATGATATTTCAATTACAGCATTTATCTTTGGTTCTTCCAACTTTCTGGTTTGAATGAACACTTTGGTTAAAATATACGAGTAGTAAGCTCACCATGCACTTATCAAAGTCAAAGTGCAAAATTTAGCATTCTGGTTTTGTCCCGTGTTAATAAATGCGAAATATGTTTGTTAATTGGTTTGTCCTGCAATAACACAAGAACGGAGCAACGCATCGACGTGATTTTTTGGACCGGTAGAGTTGAGTGATTAGGCTACTTTTAAGCCCTGACAAATAAATAAATATGACAATATTCTAAATATTAATTTAGTTAAACTTCAATAGCGCAAGCGCAACGGTCAGGGCGTAGACTAAAAACCAAAAGGATTAAACTCACCATGCAAAGGCGTGCACTTTGAATGATATAATTCATACCATAAGCTTTAGGCTTAGTTTGAGGGAAAAAGCTTCTCAGCAGGATCTGTCTTCCAAACCGGTGGTAGAGTCTTGAACTGTCATTAGAGTGATAAGTTGGCCTACATTAAATAAATATTTTGAATTTGAATCGTGTTAAACATGTTCGTTTACATTAACCTTTTTGGATATGAAAAACCTAATAGGTTTAATTCAAAAAGGTAGAAAGAAAATCTAGCAGTTAAAAATATAGGTAGGCTGATGTGCAAAATTATTTTTTATGGAAGTGTCGTTCGCCAGAACATCGGCAAAACGATGTCGAAATAATATTATGACAAATAAAACAAATCGAATTTAGTGAAACAAAGCATTCGTAATTCTCTTTGGAAGATCTCGTTAGAGTCCTAATGAATCTATTGAGAGTTCACGAAGCGAAGCCGGACGCTAAAGAAAGGGAGGTTAGAGTAGCTCTAATAATTTGCCTTAAAGAGCTTTTCCATTTTGACTAACCGTCAGTCTATTTCCACGTATGGAGGTAGGTATACTAACAAACTACTAGATATACCAGCTCACTGAAGTCTGCTGCAGAGAAATAGAAATAGGAAGGATTTATTTGCTTGATTGTAAATAGGTACTTACATATTAACTACATGGTAAAATAATAATACACAAATTAGAGTCTAATATTGAAGCAAGCGAGACCATTTTTTCAGGGTTCCCAAAGGGTGCCGTCGGGGCCCTTTAACTAAGCCTCCGCTGTCCGTCCGTCTGTCTGTCAGCGGGCTGTATCTCATGAACCGTAATAGGTAAATACTTGAACTTTCCTCAGAATGTTTATATGTGTGTAACTATTTCGCTATAACAAATAATAAAAATAAAATAAAAAGTAAAGGGGGGTCCCCATACAAAAACGTGATTTTTTCGGCGATTTTTGTTCGATCTTAACAATCGCTGGTACGATGCTGCGGTCAAACTCGCACTTGGCCGGTTTTTTTTTATTTAGAACTATCGAAGATCAGTTATATAAGTTCTGCTACTTTTACCTTACTAGCACTTTATTTCGACCATTATTAAACTGCTATATTACCGGCGGAAAAAAGAACTGCACAATTGTTACACTTCAAATGAAATTAGAAAAAAAAAAAAATTATTGACATCACACTTCACATCACACTAATATTATAAAGCTGAAAGTTTGTATATGTGTGTGTGTGTGTGTGTGTGTATGTTTGTTACTCCTTCACGCCTCAACGAATGAACCGATTTGGCTGAAATTTGGAATGGAGATAGTTCATACCCAGGATTAAAACATAGGCTATATTTTATCCCGGAAAATTACAGAGTTCCCATGGGAATTGAAAAACCTTGATCCACGCGGACGAAGTCGCGGGCATCGTCTAGTTTAATTTATAGACATTATACGGACTGAATGAAGTATTATTAGAAATGTATTGTTATTGTAATGGGTTGTTATAATGTGATAATTTAGTAGATATTAAGTCTATTGCATGCTCATATTGCACGCCCGAAATTGGCAAACTGTTTAGAGCCTTTCGTAAACATTAACATCTTGTTACACATATGCAATCAATAAATGAATTTGAATTTGAATTTCAAAATCATTAAAATATTTCAAAATATGTCGTTGTATAATGGAGACATACGTGCAGGGCCAAGGTTTTGTGATATCAGAACGTTTTGAGCCATTGGGCCGACGCTAAATCTAATACCATTTTCTCCGGTTGAGCTCAAAAGGTCACGTAATTCACTTTTCAAGGGGGTTGTGATTCAGTTTACAAATAAAGATCTGTCAAGAAAATATTATTTAAAATAATTATGTATTTTAATTGCCTGTTTTATTCCATTTGGATAATAATAATTTATTTTTTGTTAGTTGAGCTATTCGGATTTTAATTTGCTTTCTTTATTTTGTTTCCTTCTTGAATCTCTTAATTGTAAAAATATTCTTAAATAAGTTAAGAGTCAATTTTAATACTGTGTGTTTTAATAGTATAATCAATATAATATAGTAAACGTACAAATTATTTTTTCATTACTCATACACGGAAAGTAGGTCTGAAGTTGCCTGAGAAGCGGGTTGAAAGTAATACTTTTCAGCCCTAGGGAGAATCGTTTTCAACTGACAGCTGTCAAATAATTAAAAAAAACTAGTTGTCACATTTTTATTGGAATTCAAATGAAACACGACATACCCGAGTGCATCCATAGACAAGAAGAAAGATAGAAGACCTACTTTCCGTGTATGAGTAATGAAAAATAAATATCTCACCAAAGTTGTTGATTTATGTAAAATAAAGTTCACTCAATTTTCTTTAGCTAATTTCTATTTTTATTTTGACTTTCCTTATATTCGTAATGAAAAGCACAGTGTTTACCTCGGGATAAAGACTTATTTAGTCCCTCGAACTATAGGCCCCCTCGCTACGCTCGGGCGCCAAACCCCGTCTCGGGACTAAATAAGTTACTTTCATCCCTAAGGTAACAATGTACTATTACACTTCAAACGCCACTACAAAGTATATCAGTTGTGCCTATAAAACTTGAAGAGTTCTTTCGAATTCGCCAGGATCCCATCATCAGATCCTGACGTGATGACAGTGGGACCACCTGGGAAGTAGGTATATCCTTTCAAACGAAAATAGAATTTTCCAAATCAGCCCAGGTGTTTTCGAGTAATCGGGGAACATACAAAAAAAAAATTAAAAAAGATTCCGATGAATAGAGAACATCCTCCTTTTTTAGAAATCGGCTAACAAGTTTTTTTTTTCATTAAGTTTAGTTCTTCAATAGTATATTATGCGAGATAGATTAGATTTCAGATTTATTTTTCACTAGCTTTTGCTCACGGTTTCGCTCACGTTAAATTCGATTTTTTAAACCCCTATTTTACCCCCTTAGGGGTTGAATTTTCAAAAATCCTTTCTTAGCGGATGCCTTCGTCATAATAGCTCTGGATGCCAAATTTCAGCCCGATCCGTCCAGTGGTTAGGACTGTGCGTTGATAGATCAGTCAGTCAGTCAGTCAGTCAATCAGTCACCTTTGCCTTTTATATATTTAGATCTCTTTTTCAAAAGTATAATTTACCTATCGTTTTGATATTAGAAGTAAGAATTAGAAATAAGAACGAGCATAAATGTCACGAAGTGCAACTCGTATTAAAAGTATCTGAAGAGGTTTTAGACTTAATTCGTGGTTTACTGACATAATTGTTATAAATGCTACGAGTACGTACCACGGTAATTATTTTAGTTGGGATTGTCGATATTTCGATCCAATTGCATGGACCGTGGTCACGACGAGACTGCGGTGTTGCGAGACGTCAAGTTGAAGCTGTCATGGGTAGAATCTATCTACCCGCCTTCTTGATCTTTTCGGAGGAACGTCATTTAAAGTTCGGCAAAAAACACTAACAACGTCACTTTTTAAAGGTGCTGTACGACGCTTCTCTGGTTTGCATAATTCTACGACTGGATTCCACATACTAGCTAGTTTAAAACCGTCTTCCCTATTGAAATTCCGGTGTTTACGAATTTCAATTGCTTCGCGCACCAGCCTAGGTATATAATGGCGGTCTGTGGAGAGAACTCTTGGGTTGTGGAGTTCGATCCAGTGATTTGTTCCCGGCTGTAGAATATGCTCCGCGATCGCAGACTTCTGAGGATCGTTGTTCTTAACCGCTTTAATGTGTTCGGACACCCTTGTCGCTATGGATCTCTTAGTTTGACCAATATAAGAGCTTCCACAGCTGCAGTCGATCTTATACACACCCGGACACTGGTATGGTAAACGATCCTTTGGAGATCTCATCAAATGGGAAATCTTTTGGAAAGGAGTGAACACGGTCCTAATGTTGTATTGTTTACTTAACAATGTACCTATCTTGTCAGTCACTCCTTTCCCATAAGGCAGGTATGCCATCTGTCTTTCAGCTTCCAAAGGTCGTCTGTCACGTCTCTGTTGTGCCTTTTTTACAGCTGGTGGCTTATGACCATTCCATCGAAGCACCTTGCGTACATGTTCAAGCTCACCCTGAATGTGAAGGTCATCACACAGGTCGTGAGCGCGGTTGATGAGGCTGGTAGCAACCGACGCCAGGTGGCCAGGATGGTGGTGTGACGAGCCGTGCAAATACCGGTCCGTGTGCGTCTGCTTTCGGTATACCGAGTGACCAAAACTACCATCAGATCTTATATGTATCAGTACATCCAAGAATGGTAAGGACCGATCTTTCTCCAATTCGTACGTGAAGGACATCTTTTGGTGGATGTTGTTTAGGTGTGCCAGACACTGTGATATTTGTTCCTCATCGCCTTGCAGTATAGCAAAGACGTCGTCCACGTACCGTTTCCAAACTTTGATGTGTATGGGTGCAGTGGTAATAGCCAACTTTTCAAAATGTTCCATCCACAGGTTGGCGACCACTGGCGCGACTGGACTCCCCATAGCTACACCATCAATTTGAAGATAATATTGGCCTTTATACAAGAAAAAACTAGAATCTAAGCAATGGCGTAGTAATGTTATATATTCCGCAGGGATGTTATTCTCTTGTAGCTTTCTTTTTATTACCTCCAAACAGTCATCAATCGGTACGTTTGTAAATAGGGATTCAACGTCAAAACTCAGCATACATTCATGTTCTTGGACTCTTATGTCTTGTAGGAAACGTACGAAATCGCGAGAATCTTTGACGAAAGATGACGTATGGCCCACCAGAGGTTGTAAAACGCTCGCAACATGTTTTGCAAGTTCATAAGTAGGGGAATCTATCTGGCTTACAATAGGTCGTAATGGAACATCCTTCTTATGAATTTTCGGAAGGCCATACAATTTTGGTGGTTGGACATTGCGAGGAGTCAATAGGTATTTACTCACGTCATCTCCAATAATGATTGCTACCAGCCTCATCAACCGCGCTCACGACCTGTGTGATGACCTTCACATTCAGGGTGAGCTTGAACATGTACGCAAGGTGCTTCGATGGAATGGTCATAAGCCACCAGCTGTAAAAAAGGCACAACAGAGACGTGACAGACGACCTTTGGAAGCTGAAAGACAGATGGCATACCTGCCTTATGTGAAAGGAGTGACTGACAAGATAGGTACATTGTTAAGTAAACAATACAACATTAGGACCGTGTTCACTCCTTTCCAAAAGATTTCCCATTTGATGAGATCTCCAAAGGATCGTTTACCATACCAGTGTCCGGGTGTGTATAAGATCGACTGCAGCTGTGGAAGCTCTTATATTGGTCAAACTAAGAGATCCATAGCGACAAGGGTGTCCGAACACATTAAAGCGGTTAAGAACAACGATCCTCAGAAGTCTGCGATCGCGGAGCATATTCTACAGCCGGGAACAAATCACTGGATCGAACTCCACAACCCAAGAGTTCTCTCCACAGACCGCCATTATATACCTAGGCTGGTGCGCGAAGCAATTGAAATTCGTAAACACCGGAATTTCAATAGGGAAGACGGTTTTAAACTAGCTAGTATGTGGAATCCAGTCGTAGAATTATGCAAACCAGAGAAGCGTCGTACAGCACCTTTAAAAAGTGACGTTGTTAGTGTTTTTTGCCGAACTTTAAATGACGTTCCTCCGAAAAGATCAAGAAGGCGGGTAGATAGATTCTACCCATGACAGCTTCAACTTGACGTCTCGCAACACCGCAGTCTCGTCGTGACCACGGTCCATGCAATTGGATCGAAATATCGACAATCCCAACTAAAATAATTACCGTGGTACGTACTCGTAGCATTTATAACAATTATATCTGAAGAGGGTACAGCAGTTAGTTAAACCCCTAATCGGTTTCCACGCGTTATCGTACCGGAACGCTAAATAGCTTGGTAATATA
This sequence comes from Hipparchia sbordonii, assembly GCA_038048805.1. NCBI lineage: Eukaryota > Metazoa > Arthropoda > Insecta > Lepidoptera > Nymphalidae > Hipparchia > Hipparchia sbordonii. The sequence continues at coordinate 5,997,105 of JBBIWI010000010.1, read as the reverse complement.
ACTTAGCCACTAGATCGGAACTTTAACCAGTAGTTAACCATGACTCCGGAGTGGTCGCCTTATCTATAAATCTAACGTAAAATAGTTGTAATTTCTGACGAGACGCCCGCGTTAATTAATACCTTCCATTAGCATCGCTTGCTTTGCTCTATCGCTCTAAATGCAATTAGTTGACGCTGAGACCGAGACACCGCGACACCGGCGCTCAAGCTAAACATAATTCGTGCTCTAATAACATTATTTCGCTGAGTACCTATTGCTGTGATTTTAAGCTTAAAACATCTCAGTAGGAACAACTTTTAGTAGGAACCGATTAGGTTTTTAGTACGGGTTGAATCTGCACTGCCATACCCCTTCCAAGTTAGCCCGCTACCATCTTACACTGCATCGTCACTTACCAGGTGAGGTCGTAGTCAAGAACTATCTTGAAAAAAAAAAACTTGAGACTTTTGCGAAGGCGAAAAAAAAATCACGTCATGTCTTAAGCGCAGTTAAATCTATATTATCTATACTACTATTATAAAGAGGAAAGATTTACATTTAAGTATGTTTGTAACGAATTGGCTCAAAAAGTACTCGACCCATTTGGTTGGAATTTAAAATGGAGGTAAACTATGCCTTGAATTAAAACATAGGCTACTTTTTATCCCGAAAGAAATTATAGTTCCCGTGGGACTCCAAAAAAATCTCAAACCACGCGTACGAAGTCGCGGTTATCAGCTAGTAACACTATAATTTATAACATTACAATTGCTCAGCATTGATTTTTTGTACTAGTTTTTTCTAAACTATACCATAACTAGTTGATGCCCGCGACTTCGTTCGCGTGGATTGAGTTTTTTTTGGATTCCCGCGGGAACTCTCTTATTTTCCGGGATAAAAAGTAGCCTAGGTGCTATTTCCAGTCTATCATCCACCTCTGTGGCAAATTTCAGCCAAATCGGTTCGGCCAAATGGGTAGCCTAGGTATGTCATGCACTCTTTAAACATTTCTGTGGTGGTGTCGTGTGGTGCGGGTTGTTACGTTCCCTAAAATATGGTTGAGCGAAGCAACGGCTGGATCATGCGTCATGCTCGTGAACAGGTGCCACCAACGGAAATGGGTCTGCTTTCTGTTTACCCGTCTTAACATGCATTGGATTGTAGGTAGGACTTAGGAAACTTCATTGTGGAAGTACTGTATACATAGCATAGTTTTATTACCAATTGTAAAAAAATTTTTTTTTTGAAAAAGGCAACCGCCGAGTTTATTGCTGGCTCTTCTCGGCAAGAAGGGCATTCCGAACCAGCAGTGGTAGATTCATCGACGACTCAAAAGCACTTGTAAAATTTTACTTGAACAAAAAATATTTCTATTCTATTCTATTCTAAAATAATGAAAATAAATAAAATAAATGAATGAAATAGACGAAATTTGACTAATTAGAAGAGAGGCCCGCGTTGATTAATACCTTCCATTAGCATCACTTGCGTTGCTCTATCGCTCTAAACGCAATTAGTTGTCGTCGAGACAGAGACACCGCGCCGCGAACGCTCAACCTAAATATATTTCGTGTTCTAATAACATTACTTATTCCTCGGAGTGTGCTTCTAAGTTTACGTCTAAAATTTCTCTCTACGTTTCTGGGATTTTAAGCCTTCTATTTCTGAGCCTAATTTAAGAGGTACCTTGAATTAGGTAAGTAGGTATCTGCACGACTTTTTCGGGTGCATTAATATTTATATTACCTACTATAACTAAAGATCAAGGTAGGTAATCTTAGATTAGAAGCCTCAGTAACCCAACGGTTAAAGGTGTGAACTGAGAATTGAAAGGTCGCAGGTTCGATACCACGCATTAAACTATTGTTGTACTCACTCGTAAGTGTAACAAAGGCTTTCCACTAATTTGAAGGGAAGAGGAAAATATTAGTCGAGTTCAGCTTGTCTAATATTCGTTATTAAAAAAAAATAGTAAAGTAAAGTAAGTTTGAGATGAATGAAAAAAGTACCTAAGGGATAAACCTGTTAATGAAATAGGACATACCTAGTATAAAATATACATTTATTTAGAAGTTACGATGTATTCCAGTACGATGGCGTGTAGAAACAGATTATTAGTATGGGTTGAATGTACACTGCCATAGCCCATCCAATTTAGTCCGTTACCATTTTAGACTGCATCGTCACTTACCATCAGGTGAGATCGCTGTCGTCATCGTCGAGTCGTCTAATAAAAAATAAATAAAAAAAAGTTGACCTAACTTCTATTGACATGGGAAATACGAATTTTTAACATACTTCTGCAAAGTTCCTACAACACGAGTTAGCGTAACTTGCTCTAACATTTCTATCGAATTGAAAACTCCACACTTCGTTCATGTGGAAATAATAATAAAGAAGCCTTAATGCAGTGTCTGAGTACAGTTGCAACGGCGTCAGATGTACCATAAACGTCGTGATGTTAAATGTTATCCAATGTAACTTGCAACAAGCTATTTCCAGTGTGAATTTTACACACAATATACTCAACTGAATAGTAATGAAATATTTATGAAGCCTTTTGCTCTATTTGCCACTTTTTAAATGGCTATAAAAAAGGTCATAGGTTAAAAAAGTTGTTTCATAAAAAAATTATAGAAAATGTAAATGAAGGTCCAAAATATAGAATTCTAAACTTTAGAGTTTAGATTTTTAGTAATCAGATGGACTACTTAAAAAGAAGGCTATGTAAAATAGTTTTCTAAATAAATAATCAGATTAATTTTGAAAGTCAATTTTGCGTTTATCATATAAATAGAAGTAAGGTAATGTTAATACGTATATTGCATAAAACTTAAGCCACGGGTTTGACAAACGCTCCCTGTTCTGAGAAAAGTTGATGTAGATACGAGTATTGAAATATTGAAGTTCATGCCAAATTTTTTATATAAATTATATAATATAATTTAAAATTATTATGAATGCACTCTGCAATGACGCTGGCGTCACTAATTTTTTAAAGAAAAATCTCTATTCGTTGGTTTTTCTAAATAAAATATAGCGTGGTCCAGAGAAATACCATAAGTGCCTTCCAATAAGCAAAACGCTTTGACGTCTTAACATGACTGAATGATTTATGTTAAAAGAAATCTGAACCGACTTTCAAAAGACCCTTGAGCAGAGATTCTGCATTTAGTGAAAATATTAGAATTTTGAGGTCGAAGAAGCTGCAGAACTTGAACGAAAGTCACGATCCATAAATCAAAATTTGTTTTCAAATAGAATTTTTTGCATTAATAACTGTCCCGAGGATTTCAAACGATTTAATAAAATGTACTGATAATAGTTTATTTCCTATTTAGTAGTTTGACTTTATTTATTTATTTGTAATCAACAGCATTTTCATTACCATTAATAGGTCATCTCAAAAAGATTATTATTGCTTAGAATTAGAAAAGAAAAAGTTTAATAGAGAGGTAGAACAAAATGTTGTTATGAATCCACAACGTGCCTATTTTATCGTGACTAGCGGTCTCAGTAATCGCCGATGAATATGTCATTCAAAATTATTTATTTCCTGTAGGCCAAGTGGCCCTTATACCCTTGCTATCACAGAATTAAATGTACTATAATATTATAGGCAGTAGTAATAACTGTAGTGTATAGAGTTTATGTAGTTGGATATATTATAACGTATAAATACAGTTGTCATGATGCATGGACGGTTAGTCTTATGTCTTACCTCCATCGGTGTAGACAGACGCGAGTGGAGTGTATATGTGTTATATAATACATAATACATAAATATTATGTATTATTGGTACTAACGAACCAGTACAATAACGATAAAACTTAATTTATTACTGAAGTAAAATCGATAATTTTAATTGACCAACAATAACGATATTAACCTACGAAATATGACTATCAATCGTTGAAGGCTCATAAAATTGATAGAATAAATCACAATGCGATGCAGGTAAGCCGTCGCTTTGTGTTTAATTACGCCCGTGCCCATGGCATAGCTGACGTGATTGCATTTCCGAATAAACAGCCACGTCACTAGCAACGTCCCGGTTTATTATTTTGCCAATTTGAAACGTTATTAAATTCTTGGAGGTGAAACTGGGGCGTATGTCGTTAGAACTATATTAATGGCAGTTGATAAACAATTTATTGCTGTGTACCCATCTATACGAATAGGTATACTGTCAAAAAGATATTGATAATATTATTTGATCACGTTTATTTCATATTCAATGTGTATTGCTATATTTTTTATACATGTAATTTGCTAATGTGAGCTATTTATACGTTCATATTGCAGTGTTGGATCCCCAAAATACATCCAGCTCCATCCTTAGAAGCTCTACAACTGGTCGTGACAAAGACTGCCATGAACAAGTGACAGAAAATTAGCTTCATTGCTCCTCCCACCGTTATATCGAGTAATTAAAGATAATAATAATTGCTACACGCGGCGTGTGGAAATATACACGTGTAGAAGGCATTCCTTGAATCCTTTTGTTGATAAATAGGTAAAGTTTTCTGAAGATACACGAGTTCCGTATTTATTGAATTTTATATGAGAACAAAAATGAAAAGATAAGCAGGTATAGGTTAAAGAGGTACTTGTAGGGTAAATTTTACTGATGTGGATATATTTTTGTGCACAAGTGTGTGCGCAAACACAGGTGCACGCTTTTTTCCCTCACTCTGATAGTCCGAGGCACGGAGGTGACACACAGCCAATTTCCTAACTCCAGGCATTAAAAACTCCAGGCACGGAAAAATTGCCAGAAAACCCTAATTAATTTTTAGAGTCCCAGTTATAACACCACAGCGCTCACCACTACACCAGGGAGGTCGTCAGAAAGTTGTGTCTGGTGGGATACTTTGGCCGTGGCCTACCGTCAATGCTCTGCCACTAAGTACTAGACAGATCGTTAAGTACCAATCGTATCGTCTCGTGTAAAAATATCGTACCGTATCGAATCGTGTATCTCGTGGAGGGGGGAACGCGAAAGCGTTGAATTATAAACACTACCAGCGTAATTATTGCCTTAGGATATTTTGTAAGAAAGGAAGATCGTACAAAGCGAATTCGTGTTTTGTATAATTATCACTTACCTATCTTGATACTTTATACGTGTCGCAAAACATCTGAAACAAAATTAAGGTAGATATTATTATAATTACTTTAGTAATGGAAAATAATTTAACTTGATAATTTTATAAATGCGAAGGTGTTTTTAATTGTTGGTTTGTCCTTCAATCACGCGGCAAAGGAGATTCGAATTTGTATTTTTTTTTTATTCGATGACAAGATATGGTCCTTGACTGCGATCTCACCTGATGGTAAGTGACGATGCAGTCTAAGATTGTAGCGGGCTAAATTGTAAGGGGTACGGCAGTGTACATTCAACCCATACCCCTAATCGGTTTCTACATGCCGTCGTGCCGGAACACTAAATCGCTTGCCAAACGGCCAAAGCCTCCCAAGTCCCACCAGGCTAGACCAGAAACAATTCAGAAATTATAAATTCCCAAATTGTCTCCGCCGGGAATCGAACACGAGACCTCCCAGTTATAAGACCACAGCGCTAACTACTGCACCAGGGAGGTCGTCAAAATGAGATGTCGTTTGAGTTTATTTGGGGACCAGCAGGGCTAACATGCGCGCCACGAGAAAATTTTGTCTACACGTTTACTCGTAATCTCTATGTGAATCTCTACAGAGATTCACGAGTAAAGTGTAGACAAAATTTTCCCGTGGCGCGCATGTTAGCCCTGCTGGAGTGACATGAGCTACGTTTTATATCGGAAAAACAAAGAGTATCCACGGGACTTTTAAAAAAATAACTCCACGTGGACGAAGTCGTAGGCAAAAGCTAGTTTTTAAGCACCGATTAAGCTAAATTACTGCTTAGAAATGGAAATTGCTAATAAGATGGTGAGTATCATCGTTCGTATATGTTAATACATATACGAACTGATAATTCATTAGGTGTATTATATGTGTAACATGATTTATAAGCTTTACATCGGTTGATAAGGAATTTGCCAAGATACGTAATAAGATTATCGTATTATTATCTGTAGGTTTTAGGTGGATGTTAAAAGTGTAATGATTTTATAGAAGGTAAACTTTAATCTTTAGTTTTTTTAAGATCTAATGTTACCCATATTCTTGCAAATATCATTTAATTTCAGCCATTCCACTCTTTCTCTAGGACAGTATACCGCGAAGTTTTGAAAAAAAATCTTCTTAGTTTTGTTCATTAATTTATTTCTATAACTTTTTAATTTAACTATGTTTTTTACATATAGGTAATGTTCCACGGAAAGGCAAAAAGTATTTCAACTGGTCTCTTATAGGAAAAAGATTAAAAACCCCTGCTCTAGAGTGATGAATAAAGGAAAGCCAAGGAAAGCCTGTGCTCCATGCATATTGCCTCCAATTAATGAATTATAATTAATTAACGAACGAGGCGACGCTTCGCGCTCGCCAACCCCCCAGTTGCAGTGATGCGGTTTCACTCATCGGTCATTCTGGACAGCATTATAAGTAGTATACTCAATCAGAAAAAAAAATCATGCATGTTCTTTAAAAATAATAAAAAATAATATTATTTTATTAATGCGAAAGTTTGGATGTATGGATGTTTACTCAATCACGCCGCAACGACTGAACCGATTTGACTGAAATTTGGCACAGAGATAGATTATAGTCTGGAATAACAGATAGGCTACAATCTGTTGCTAAAGCTTGGGAACTTGGCTTTTTTGCTTGGTCGGGAAGGTAAGCGGTGCTTAGTTTTTAACTGCATGTTTGACCATACAGATTTTTTCTGTTGGCGGATTATAGCAAAATAACTCTAACCTTTTCTTGCTATAATGCATTAAACAAGTCTAATTTCAAAGGTATGTTACAAATGGAAATGTAAATAGCGTGTTAGTCGTAATCATTTCAGGGTTGATGACAATCAGAAAATTGTTCACTCGCCGGCGACGACTCGACGCCGCGCCGCCCCGTGTCGTGAGCTCGTGTCCGTAATAGAGCCGCAGCGGGCCTGCGGTACCTATTACCGCGTTTTACTATCGCATTACCAGAGAAATATATCAAGATAGAATAGTCCGGTGGGAGGCTTTGGCCGCGGTTAGTTACCACACTACTGTCAACGACGTGCCGCCAAGTGATTTAGCGTACCGGCACGATGACGTGTTGAAACCAATTAGGAGTATGCCCTTTCCGACTTAGCCCGCTACATTTTAGACTGCATCGTCTTTTACCATCAGGTAAGATCGCAGTCAAGGACTGTCTTGTGATCGAAAAAAAAGATAGAACAGAAAAGTGAGCGGCGCACGCGTGCAAATATTTTGCAAAATAGTGCAACATAAATACAAAATCTGTAAAAATGCTGTAAGTATTCTGTTCCATCGCTGAAGCACAACTGGGCATAATTCTCTAAAAGCAATGGAAAACTCTCAGGAATGCAGGTTTCCTCGCAGTGTTTTCCTTCGCAGTTAAATTACAATGATATTTAATTGCTTAAAAAGCAGATAATTACGAAAAGTCGTTACATTTTTTTTTTCAATACACAAACGTATATTACACTTTTCCAAATATTATATTATCTTCAAATTAAGCTACTTATAATTTTTAATACCGATTGAACTTCACTTTAGAAGTTCATTTGATCACATGAAATAAAGTCTTGAAAGTCAATTTCGAAAATTTTACGCAATGTCTTTCACAAGGGGGTGTTTATTTTCATTAAAAACAATATTTTCAAACAAAATGGTTTGGTGGCTTGATCCTTAGTAAAACAGCGATGACAACCGTTCTATCTGGACTTATTTCTGTAGAAATTACAATATCTAGATATTGTAGTAACAACTAGCAAAACATGCAGTAAAAACTGTGCTGTTAACTTTTAACTTTCATGCCGACCCTCCAGGTACGTAGTGGTGAGTATAGTAGGTCGTGTGTTCAAATTCCGACATGGCAATTTGGGTATTCCCTACTATAATATTATAAATGCGCAACGGTGTTTGTTTGTTAGTTTATCATTAAATCATGCAAACAATCGACATGTCGACGTAATATTTGCATGTATATAGTTTTTGCATGCATATACTTGAAACCTACTTGGGGAGCTACATTTATTGCGGAAAAAAAGAGGGTTCCAGCGGGGTTTTGAAAATCTTACTCCAAGCGGACAAAAAAAAAATTGGCGGGCAAAAGCTAGTCTTCTATGCTTATAATAAAATTGTAACGGGACGAATTCTGTACATTAAATATATTTTGAAAATTTTAAACGGAGGATGATATTGAGCCAAAATATTTTTTTTTTGAATTTTTTGTCAGTCTGTCTGTCTGTGCGCGCATTACGCGAAAACTACTGAATGAATTTGAATGAAATTTTGTATAGTGGTAGCTGATACTTCGGGTCAATATATAGAATACTTTTTATCCTGACAAACAATAAGTTTTATCCGGGATAGCGGATGAAAATTTTTGTTGATTTTGCTTCATAACTTCGTCAAATCTAAACCGAATTTGATAATTCTTTTTTTATTATACAATGTGGATCTCTCGATTTTCATTCTCTATCATTTAAATTACAAAGCGAAATACAAAGACGTGTGCGTAACTCTGATGATAATACCCGCATTTCTTCGTTTTGGAATTCTAACTCTGAATTCAGTAAAAAAAATGTGCTCTATCAGCATTATTCATTGAGGCACAAATCCTTAATTCGCTCATGAAGAGAAAATTAACTCACAAATTACGTTGTGGTAATTTTAAACAGCCACAATACGAAATTCATGTAGAGGCATTTGAAAAGCTTTGGTTTTCTGAAAAAATTTTCAGTACTTGAGATGGTAGCAGTGTTAATTACATCCGGAGAAAATGTAAAACCGCCGTCGGTTTGATCCCTGTCCGGTCTTGTCCGATTATTATTGTTTCTTCGGACTATGAAAGTGAGAGTATAGAATGTGCACTTGTAGGTATACTTTGAGCACACACTTGAACACTATAATGTCCAGTGTCCACGTATGTTGAGGTTACTCGTCACAGTCGAAATACGGTCGGGATTACATTATTATAATAATAAAAATAAATAATAAAAACTTGCGTCTGCGAAAGTACTCAATTTAAGTGCGCTTGAATGCTTTCAGCGAATTAACACAAAATAACAATTAAACAAAAACACTTCAACCGAATTAATTCTACTTAAATCATAACAGTGGCGAGTCCTGCAATTAATTGCTCGAAATAACGTTATCATTGAAAGTGCACATTATACCGTGAAACGTCGTAAACCCCTAGACAAACGTAACGCGTGACGGTAACAATGTGTTGCCGAATCCTATAGTAAGGCATAACTTAGAGTGGGACGGCACTAGCTTGGCCGGACGTCAAACTAACTACTTAACAGAAGGATAGCTCCTAGAGATTTTAATAATATGTAGCGGGAGCTGCGGTCTACGAGTAGAAAGAGAAACTTACTGCGAAGCGTGTCCACTCGCTGCAGTTTAACGTTAAATGTATACAAAAGGATTCATAATCTCAACTCATCACCGCGACCGGTACACTATTTGGCACGGGTCTTCTTGTAGAATTACAAAAGTTTAGACTATAGTCCACGCTGGTCAAGTGCGGATTGGCAGATGGACTTGAACGGAAAATACTCTCTCTATATTTACTGACTGCATGTTATAATATCAACGTATGGCCCAGACTGTTGGGTCTAAGAACTATCTAGGGTTATCTTGTACCGTAATAAAACTATAGGTACGCCACGTTGACGACACTGCCGGCCGTCGAGCTTTGTGTTTGACCAGGGCTTGACCGTGTTGCACAATAAATAACGGACACTAAGCTGATTAGCATAAATCGGGTCGACATTCCCCGAATTACCTAAAATCTGTTAACAAATGGTAGCTTTGCATAATTGAATGAGTGGAAAGTAAACTCGGGCATATGGAGTGGTGTTAGAACCGTATGCGTTTTTTACTCTGTTTACTAGAGTTGTTGCAGCAGCACTTATCGATAGTTTCGATACAACTGACGAATACAGATACTTACAGTGTATGTAACATATTCATCAGCTAATAACTCATCATTCAAATTATACATGCACAGCTGGACACAGACTTCTTTAAGGCAGGTAGCACCAACTCTTCCGTGTTTACCACTACCATTTTATCGGCTATGTAATGGGAAGTGTTCTGAAGAGCTATTTGACCTTATCCCACCCTCTTTCTTCTACAACCGCACCGCTCGCCACTTCACCGTCTGTTGCGCCAGATCTTTTTTTTCACGCTCTACCAACCAATGGAACCAACTTTCTGCGATGGTGTCCCCACTAAACTCACTTCCATTTATACATGGAGTTATTCAAGGGGCGGACCAACAAATTCTGAAAAGCTGGCAACGCATTTGTGGTGCGTCTGGCACTACAAATATGCGGCTGTAATCACATTACATTAGGTGACCCGCCTGCTCACTTGCTCGCTACACATATAAAAAAACCATAGCAGTAGAAGTGAGGCGGCTGGGAAGCAATGGACTGTTGGCGCTATCCACAGGACAGGATAGAATCATTGTTTCATTGTACTCAAACTCAAAATTTTATAATATTTACTGCATGTAGGCCAACTTGTAGCTCTTATGACACGTCATGATTCTACCACCGATTCTGAATGTAGATTCTGTTGAGATGAGGCGGCAAGAAACTCAGCAGTTGCTCTTTTCATAACAAAATATGGTAAGTGTATAGCTACATAATATTACAATGTATCTAATAACTTATTAATACAGTACATTTAATGATAGGCAAATATAAGCTCGTAGCTTAAAGGATTAATTTTGGTTTTACTTAAGGTTAATTCGTGGAGGTATTTAATTTGCAGCTGGTTTTGTAACATCTCTATTTTGAACGGCTAAAAGTAAATTGAAATCTATGTATGCAGGATATTAGGTATATTTGTTTTCGTCAGATCTAAAATGTGTGGAGTGTTATTTGTTTTCTAACGGAAATGTTTGTTATCAATCGCGGTTTATTTGTACGTAGCACGTTTATCGATAGCACTCTTATATATTATTACTCTCTTATTTATTATTTCAAAAATTGTCTGCGTTATTTCTTTTCTGACCTGAGTGATTTAAAGATAATAAATAAAATATATTGGATAGAAATAAGACATGATAATAAAAATTGGATGTAACATCTATCATAATAATATTTATTTTTACCTGAATACGGCAATGTCAAAAGTTTATGATTTTAGGATGTATGTATGCATGGATATCAATGCATAAAATCACGTCGATACGTAGCTCTGTTGCAGCGTTATTGAAGGATAAACCAACAAACAAACACACTTTCGCATATATTATAAGGATTAGTAGCTGCAGTAGGGATTGCATGTACATTGTGCACATTATTTATCAAAAGAAGTCGGTTAGTAAAATTATAAATCTCAACAAGTACTGATTTCCACTGGCCTAAAACCTAATCCAATCTTCTTCGTTATGCTCGAAAGGTCTTTGTAGTCGGCTTGTGTGCTAAGAATCAGATCGAGACCGAGCCAGCAGTTATTGTATTGCGTTTGATCCGTTTGCATTCCATCTGGGATTCGACAATTACATCTCCCCGTTATTGCTTCAAGCAGTTGCTTGCTTTCAATGCCTTGACTTTACCTTTGTTATTCCAGGAATGCTCGGTTCCAATTTTCAATTAAATTATAGTGGTATGACGGATAATAAATAAAATATATTGGATAGAAATAAGACAAGATAATAAAAATTGGATGTAACATCTATCATAATAATATTTATTTTTACCTGAATACGGCAATGTCAAAAGTTTATGATTTTAGGATGTACATCCTAAATCATATGACTACTTACGAATGTTCCACCGAGGCGCCTAAACTACTCGACCGATTTTAAAGAATGAGGTGTCAATCGCTTCGTATACCTACTATCGACTTAAGCCTGGAAATACACGTCAGGTTTTTTCATCCGATAGTCTGATCCGGTAGCCTGATCAGGCTACCGGAAGGCGTTGAAGCCATTACTTTGTATGAACAGTCAATACACGTCCGATCCGGTGGCCGGATCGGACGTCCGAGTCGGAAACGGGCGCGAGGCGTTTCCGATTTTACTGTCGGTCCGATTGTCTGAAGGCGCGGTCTACATACTTCTAGTATGAGACAAAATAGACATCCGGTTACTCCTTCCGATTTTGCCAGTCAGGGTTCCCAACTTAGGGCTTTTAGCCCTAGGGCGGAATTTTGCTTATTGGGATTTTTTAGGGCCCAAAAAATCTAGCGCTGACACTGTGTGGACGCAACGTTGTGGTTCGAATAATGGGCGAAAATTATGAAAAAAAATAAAAAAAAAATAATAAAAAAAAATAATTCATAATAATAAAATTATTATTATTATGAATTATTCATAATAATAAAATTTTTATTCTCTATCATTTATTTATATACACATTTATCCTATTGTTTTTAAAAATGCTTACAAATATACATTTTACAAATATAAATATAAAAAACATAATTAAAAACAATAAAACAAATGGGTCCCACTTGCTGCGGGATAGGGACCCAAGCAGCCAGTGGTCAGGGCTCCAGAGTGAGGAACCTCCTCACAATGCGTGCCGTCTCAAGGAGTACCGCCTTCTGTATCCTGCTCTTGATCCAAGTATTAAGCGAAAGTTTCTTAAGATGTTGATCGAAACTTTTCGCTATGAGACATAATAAAATTATTATTATTATGAATTATTTTGGATGTTTTAAATAGAAATGACTCTCAGTAAGTCTTGTCAAATTGATTGGATGAATCCAAAATAGCGACGTTTTTTCTTCTTTCTCTTTCCTCTCTTTAAAATTTCTGTGGTGGTGTCGTGTGATACGGGTTGTTACGTTCCCTCAAATATGGTTGAGCGAAGCAATGGCTGGATCCTGCGTCATGCTCGTGAACGGGTGCCACCAACGGGAATGGGTCTGCTTTTGCCTGCCTGTCTTAACATGCATTGGATTGTTTTGCATTTTTGAAACTTTATTGTGGAAACACTGTATACATAGCATAGTTTTGTTACCTATTGTAAAAAAAAATTTTTTTGAAAAGAGCGACCGCCGAGTTTATTGTTGGCTCTTCTTTGCAGGAACGGCATTCCAAACCAGTGGTAGACTTCATTGACGATTCAAAAGTACTTGTAAAAGTTTATTTGAATAAAAAATATTTCTATTTCTATTAACTCGTCATCCATCTTCTTTTCTTCTGCTTTGCTCCAAACGCAAGCACTCGGGATGATAGCTCGGGAACGACTGAGTTCAGAAAAAGCCTGACGGAAAAATCGGATGTGTATCGAGTAAATACGATCCGGTTGCCTGATCAGACAATCGGAAACAAAATCGGACGTCTATTGCCAGGCTAAGTTACTACATTAAAAAATAAAATCAATATGACGGATTTTCCGTAGTCAGATTACAATTTCTAAACTATTTTGTTGTGTTCGTATAAAATGTAGCCTACGAGTATGTCACGCTGACCATAACAACGATTCGATGACATTTCACTCATCAAAATCGGCTCAATAGATTAGACTCAACGGTGGTCGTAAATGTACACATACAAACACATGTATAGGTATAGTTATAGCCTAGTGGTTAAGACTTGGATCTTCGTTTCGAGGGCTTCGGGTTGAAATCTCAGATACGCGATTCGATCTTTGTGCTCTGCCTTTGCGGAACTATCTGCGGTTTGAATAATTAAATAACACTTAATATGTTATACTAGCTTTTGCCCGCGGATTCGCTCACATTAAGTTCAACTTTTCAACCCCCTATTTTATCCCCTAGAAAGGTTTTGGAAAATTCAACCCCTTGAATTCAAAAACCTTTCTTAGCGGATACCTACGTTATAATATCTATCTGTGTGCCCAGCCTGAGCCGTCCAATGGTTTGTAGGTTAGTCAGTCAGTCAGTCAGTCAGTCCTTTTCCTTTTGTATATTCAGTAGATTATACAAGAAGATATCCTATCTTTAATCTATACTTATAAGTATTACGTTTATTTGAGTTTATTATGTCATATTTCTCAAGTAGAGATTTTTAGGATTTCCCCTTCTTCAGTAAAAATTCTTTTGCACTCTGAAAATAATTTTAATATATTTAAATTAACTCTATTTTAATATACGGAATTCAATTTTGGTCGCGGAGCTAATTTTGAAATCTCATTTCGAAGACGCCTTAAATATAATAAACGAAGGATAAAACTGTCCCAAAGTAATTTTAAACTCCTAGACTCGTTGAATTGCAAATATAAGGAAGTAAAACGATGTTTGGCGTTTTCTGTTTTCCTAGGTAAGTTTTCAAAAGTTGCATGTAATTGGTTTGATTCTACTGCGGTGCGGGTAAAGTTTCCAAAACTGCGGCGAATAAAAAATACAAATATACCTATTAATTAATATCTACCTAGCTACCTATTTTACAATAGAGTCTAAACCATTAACTAGGTACCTATCTAATTAAGTTAAATAATTTTATCTTATGTAAACATATACAATCCACATTTTATATTTTAGGATTTCTAGTATTTTTAACCCCCGACGGAATAAGAGGGGTGTTATAAGTTCGACCTGTAGGTATGGTATATTTCTATATCTGTGTGTCTGTCTGTTCCCTCATAGCTCCTTAATGAATGGACCCATTTTGATCCGGTTTTTTCTGTCTGAAAGCTATACGTTAGCTTGCGAGGTGGATCTTATCTATAATTTATAAAAATCTGCTCAGGCGTTTGAAAAAACTTTCACGGTTGCGATTGATTTGAAATCTGGTGTACCTAATATTACTTCGAATTATTTCCATGGCATTAACTCGAATAATTTATGTTTACACCAAGCTGTCATACCTTGTAAAAAAAAAATATTTTGAATAAAAAAATTAAAAAAAATTGCAACTTTGAGCTAGTTAAGTAGTCTGCGGGTTATAGAATAGCATACTATATATTATGTACTTACTTAGTATGTTTGGGCTCGTAAGAATGGTCTCAAATCTCAATGAGTGCTGTCTCAATTAGGTGCTCGATAAATACCATTTTTTTCTGCCAAATTATGCACAATATAATCAACTGAAAGTTATTTTACACATAGATAACTCAGAGACCCATAATATATTGTATGACACTAATATTAATACCAGATAGTCATTAACTTGTTTTGGTAATATTAATTCACTGCCATCTAACGGAGGGTTGTTAAATTAACACGCCCATCTTGCTCATGGACAATTGTAGCGACATCTATTGAAAACAGCTTGGACTACGATGTCTCAACAAAGTTAACACATCCAGATGGCGCTTTCGGTGAATGTAAAGGTATGTTCAGAATGCTATTGATTATTTCAACGTTGTTTGCATTTCAAAGAAAGATGAGAAAACCTTATTAGCCGAGTAGGTAACTTTGAAGAGAAGAAATCTGCCTAAGATGATAATATGCTACGCAGCTTAATTTCAAATAAATTGAGTGTGATTTATTCAAGTAGAAAATGAAATTACTGAAGTAGGTATGTACTTAATAATTTTCTTTGTTTCAATATGGTACATAGAGAAATATAAAAACAAAAAATATAAGTAAAAATTAAAGCCGGTATTTGCGTAAATATACCTAGGTAGGAGAAATATTTTTAACGTCAAAGCAATTCCTTTGAAATCTACACACTAGGAAAATAGAAAAGGATTAAAGAGTTAAATGCAAATTCCAAAGAAATCTATAAATAGGTACTTGCCTTTGTTAAAGCCCATTTATACGTTTACATAGGACAGCCCACACTATTCGGAGTAAAATAACAAACTAAAAATATTTGCAGAATAACCCTTGCCTTAATTCCGAGAATAAAAAACTAAACAAGAGATTAAGATCAAAGTTTCAAATAAATATATTATATAATTGATGAGTAAGTAGGTTTGCAGGTATTAACAATATAATTATATTGATTAAAATAAAGTTAGCCATTAAAATGACACTTTGGAGAAAATAAGTAGAAAATGGGAAAGTGGACTATTGAAATATTCAGGGCTTTAAAAGTAATAAATCTATACTTAAATAAAATTGAAGTGTCTGCCCGCCATTTCAAAAATAAAAATATAATATCATTGCTTTGATGTTTATTTAAATGACAACTTAAACCAAACATCAGAAATTCAAAGAGTAACTCTTTGATTTTCCGAGTGTAGCTAGTTAAATTATACCTACTATTAAATTATACGATGTTTCCTTAAAAGGCCTATCATAATATTATCAACATTTTTCATATTCTTCCGAATACAATAATTTTGACATAATTTTGTATACTTATTTACATCCTTTAAAGATTTAGGTATTACGAAAATACCTATCTACCTAATACTTATATAAGCTACCTACAATAAATTGCACATAGAAAAAAGATCCATGTACAAAAAGCCTTTAAAAACGTTCAACTCTTACTAAAACAGTGGCTTACCTTTGAAACCCCAACCTAATTGTAAAACAAGTTGAAATTAGGTTACTTTTCTTCAAAGCATACGTTAAGTACACTAATCCTCCCATCCTACATATCCACGCGAATGTCTCTTAAAAATACACAGCCTTTTACCGCATTTACGTCATACAATTTTCATTAAACTACATAAGAGTGAGCGCACAGTGGCAGACAGGGCGCAGACGGGCTGAGCGCCGCTCCGGGTTGCTCGCAGACAATTTTTTCTCATTTAAAAGTCGAGTGCACACGGATAGATAATACAGGCTCAATCTTTTAAGCCGGGTCCACAATTCGTGACTTTCTACTATTCTTACGAAGCTGCTCTAAAAAATCTCATCCCTACTAATCCTCAATACTACAAAATTAATGCGGTAGTGTGTTATTGTATTGTTCTTCAATTACGCAGCAATGGAGCAATGCATCCATATTTGAGACTTGAGGACATAGACAGTGATATAAGCTACTTTTTATCCCGGGAAAACCAAGGGTTTCTGGTTTACCTGTATCCCAGGGCTCCCTGCGACTCCTTGGTCGTTGGTCCACCTAGTTTGCCAACCTACCTACTATTTCTGTGCGAGGTCACCTCTACATCCTTGAGACCCTAAGAATAGATAAAGGTACTATTCTTGAAAGATGTGTTCCACCCAAAATTTGCCAAAATTTCATTACTTATTTTCATCATCATTTTTGTCATGTAGAACCCTAATAAACTCATAATGAGAATTTAGTATTATGATTTATGATTACAGCATTATGGATATACTACTCGTATATACGTAATTTAATCTGTTCAATTTCCCAGCCATCTGTAATCCGGGTCTACCGAATAGGTGGGCTTAAATTTGTCTTCGTTAGGTGTGATGAAGGTAAAATGTCGTATACTCATTTAGGATTACGTAGTTTATCAGAACTGTCTCTGCCTAATGGAGAGCTTTTCCGCCTACCTACACTCATTTAGACGAGTGCTTGTTCATTACACAAATAGGTACAAGGGAGTAATTAATGTCATACTTTCATACTTCTAACATACATTCTTGCATCCCAAAGATTGATTGCATATTGATTTACAGGATGAAATGTCCTGCAAATGTTTGCCTCGTCTATGTGCTTTGACAGTGCACTTCTTCTTCTTCAACTTATGGACGTCCACTGCTGGACATAAGTCTCTTGCATGGACCTCCACAGATCTCGGTCTTGCGCCGCCTGAATCCAGCGACTCCCTGCGACTCGTTTGATGTCGTCGGTCCACCTAGTGGGGGGTCTGCCAACACTGCGCTTCCCGGTGCGGGGTCGCCACTCCAGCACCTTGGGACCCCATCGACCATCAGCTCTTCGAACTATGTGCCCCGCCCATTTCCACTTCAATTTCGTGATTCGCTGAGCTATGTCGGTGACTTTGGTTCTCCTACGGATCTCCTCATTTCTGATTTGATCTCGCAGGGATACTCCGAGCATAGCTCTCTCCATCGCCCGCTCAGTGATCCTGAGCCTTCTTATGAGGCCCATAATTAGCGACCATGTTTCGGATCCATAAGTCAACACTGGCAACACGCACTGTTCGAAGACTTTTCAGGCACTGAGGAATTTTGGACGAGAAGACATCTCTAATTTGACAGTGCACGAAAACATATTATTGTGGAAACCTGTCAGCCTGAGAGATGTTCATTATGTTCCTTTGAGAACATGTGTGAAAACTGCCAATCCGCACTTGGCTAGCATGGTGGACCATGGTCTTATGCTGAGATCTATAAAGCGTTCTCTGACTCAGCTGAAACTTGAGATAGAGATTAAAACGAGACACAAATATGCTCTGACATAAATCCGTCTCGTTTTAGCTCTGTCTTGAGTCTGAGCTGAGTGACAGTGCGGTTTATAGATTTCAGCCTCACTCTACTCATTCTGAGAGGAGACCCGTGCCCATAATCATCAACCCATCATAACGATATTTTTTTTTTATCCGATGACAAGCTAGTCCTTGACTGCGATCTCACCTGATGATAATTCTAATGGTAGCGGGCTAACTTGGAAGTGGTATGGCAGTGTACATTCAACCCATACCCCTAATCTATTTCTACACGCCATCTTACCGGAACGCTAAATCGCTTGGCGGCACGTCTTTGACGGTAGGGTGGTAACTAGCTACGGTCAAAGCCTCCCACCAGACCAGACACAATTCAGAAATTATAAATTCCCAAATTGCCCCGCCGAGAACCCGAGACCTCCCACTTATAAGAGCACAGCGCCAGGGAGGTCGATTTTTTATAATAGCACTAGTTGATGCCCGCGACTTCGTTCGCGTGGATTAAGGTTTTTTAATTTCCATGGGAACTTTCCGGGATAAAATGTATGTTTGCCTATGTAATACCTATGTTTTAATCCTGGGTATGAGCTATATCCATTCCAAATTTCAGGCAAATCGGTTTATTCGTTGTGGCGTGAAGGAGTAACAAACATACACACACACACATACAAACTTTCGCTTTTATAATATTAGTGTGATATAATGCTAAGTTCTTTGAAATATTAACAATTAATGTACACACAAATGGGTAATAATAGCAATGAGATCGTTTGTTTAACTTACTCTCCGAAGCAGAATGGGAATAAACATTCAATTATACACATCAACAGCGTTTGGTCATTTATCCAGTGATTGGTTTCATGTACGCTGGAATAGCCTCATAATCACACCCACAGCACATAACTATAATAACAAAATTATTGTTATTGTTAGCTATTACTGGATATCGTTATCCGACTTCAAAAAAGATGAGTTTCTGAATTCAGTACGTGTATCTGGTTCGATAAAGACGTGGCGCCAAGCGATTTAGCGTTCCAGTACGATTTCGCATAGAAACCGATTGGGTTTAATGTAAATGCCATATCCCTAAAAGGTTAACCCGCTACCATCATCACTTACCACCAGATGAGATTTCAGTCAAAGGCTAACTTGTAGTGATATAATAAATATTTTAGAGTAAGTATAAGTACATACTTTCCTTTATATAACTAACTGGCTTTTGCCCACGACTTCGTCTGCGCGGAGTTAGGTTTTTTAAATCATGAGTTTGGGCCTAGTTAAAGATATTTAAAGGCGTCTACACGTTCGGCTTTTATCTGTATAAATAATAATATTATATTAACTCTAAAATATAGCTCTTAAGTAACATTTTAATGGCGAAACTAGCGAACTAAAATAGGTATAAGCTAAATTGTGAAAACTTGCTTCCGAGAAACGAAACAACAGCGCATAAAGTGCATAATATATTTCTTTATCGAAGTTGTAAATGTTCTTAGTTTAAAGCTGCATCCGCACGCTTGGCAAACCTCGGCAAACCTTCACAAACGCAAACGTGCGGATAGAGCGTTTGCCATGGTTTGCCTACGCTTGCGAGCGTTTGTGGCCGATCCATCGAGTGTCGGTCTTTTGATCGCAAACCAAAGGGAATTTGCCACAAGCGCTTGCGTCTCCGTCCACACGTTTGCGCGCACTCAGTCTCGTTTGTGCACTGGCGGCGATTAGACGTGTTATTGTATTACGATTTACGTATCGCACCTTTAGAAATCTTCATTTTGTGAGTGGGTAAAAACGTAACTGGTCGACTGAAGACTTTTGAAGACGATTTGTTTATATAATTTAATTAATTAATTAGTTTTATATATTAATAATAATAAGTGGCGACTCCGCACCGGAAAATGGTATATAATGGTATGGTAATAGGTGGACCGACACCATCAGACGACCCTCAGGGAGCTACTGGGTACAGGTGGCGCAAGACCGAAGCCTGAGGAAGTCCATGCAATAAACAGTCCAGCAGTGGACGTCTATCGGTTGATTAAGAAAAAAAATAAAATATCTATTGAGTAGGTACATACTAGAATAGAGTAGAATATTTTTTTATTCAAATAAATAAACTAGGTAGGTACCAAGTGTTTTCGAACATACTACTAGCTACTACTACTAATCTATAATATTATACTAAAACTGTAACTGGACAAATTGTGCACATGAAATATGTTTTGAAAATTTTAATTAGAGGACGCTTTACTATCAACTAGATGACGTCCGCGACTTCGTCCTCGCAGATTAAGGTTTTTTAATTCCCGCGGAAAGTCCTTAATTTTCCGGGCTAAAATGTAGGTATGAGCTATCGCTATTCCACATTTCATTCAAATCGGTTCATTAGTTGTGGCTGAAAGAGTAACAAACATCCATCCATCCATCCATCCATCCATCCATATTCCATTTTAGTAGGATTATTGATCGATACTGAGCTTAAAACATTTGTAAAAATAACTTAAGCCAAATAATAAAGCCGACACAAGTTCGACGTCCGTCATGCTTGCCTGTTCAGAACATACAAACGCACTCGCAAGCGTGCGGATGATTCCCAAATTCAAGGCAAACGTTTGTCGAGGTTTGGCGTTTGCCGTTTGCCACAAGCATGCGGACGCGGTATAACACTTTGCGAAACTAACAGATTTTATCTTCTCTTTGCATCTGTAAGTTTAAAAAGTTTACTTGAGAAATAACCTAAATGTGTCTAAACAGGGTAAGGTTTTTGACGACTGCCCTGGTGCAATGGTGAGCGCTGTGGTCTTATAACTGGGAGGTCTCGGGTTCGATTCCCGGCGGGGGCAATTTAGGAATTTATCATTTCTAAATTGTCTCTGGTCTGGTGGGAGGCTTTGGCCGTGGCTAGTTACCACCCTACCGTCAAAGACGTGCCGCCAAGCGATTTAGCGTTCCGGCACGATGGCGTGTAGAAGCCGATTAGGGGTATGAGTTGAATTTACACTGCTATACCCCTTCCAAGTTAGCCCGCTACCATCTTAGACTGCATCGTCACTTACCATCAGGTGAGATCGCAGTCAAGGGCTATCTTGTCATCGAATAAAAAAAAGGTAAGTGTACTTAGATAATAATTGTCTAAAAAAAGAGATATCCCCATTAATATATGCGAAAGTGATGCGAAGATACTTTTTTCTTGTTTTCTTCTTCTCATCAAAGATGAATGAAAAAGTTTTGACATAATTATCACTGTTTAACTATAAAAACAGTGATATGTCAAAACTATTTCATTCCTCTCTGATGAGAAGAAAATGAATGAAAAAGTCAAAACTATTTCATTCCTCTCTGATGAGAAGAAGATGAATGAAAAAGTATAATCATTACTTAAAGACCTCCTTTGTATAGATCTAAAAAGTTCACTCTCAGTTCAACACTTCCTTAGAAACTAATGAAGTGTTGAAAGTGTTACGTATGTACGACTGTTCATTGGGATATATGATAATTAGTTAATGAATCATTAATTATACTTAATTTAATGAATGCCTTTTTAACCGACTTCCAAAAAGGAGGAGGTTATCAATTCGGCCGGTATATATTTTTTTTTTTTCTATGTATGCCCGCCGATTACTCCGAGGTTTCTGGACCGATTCACGAGATTTTTTTTTAATCGACAGAAGAAGCTCGCGAAATGGTCCCATAAAAATTTTTACCTTCAACTCCTCAAGCCTGATGCTGCAGGGGGAATTCCCCCCTAAATTATGGGGCCTTAGGAACCGTCGTTTATGAATTAGTATGCTTGGCCTAAGCATATACTAGATCATAGAGCTCCAGGTCCTACTCCTCAATCCTGATGCTGTAGGGTACTGCCCACCTAAATTATAGGGATTTAGGAACTGCTAATCATGAATTGTTATTGTATGTAATAAGCATGTACTACACCATCGAGGTCTAGGTTCTAGCTCCTGAATCCTGATGCTGCAGGGTACTGTCCACTTAAACTGTGAGGATTTAGGAACTTTCGCTTGCGAATTGATATTGTTAGTATCAAGCATATTCTACATCGTGGAACTCAAGGTCCTAGCTCTTCAATACTGATGCTGCAGGGGTACTGCCTACCTAAACTGTGAGGATTTAGGAACTGTCGTTTACGAATTGATATTGTTGGTACCGAGCATATACTACATCATAATTCTCAAGATTCTAGCTCCTCAATCCTGATGCTGCAGAGTTGGAGGAATTACGAACTGACGCTTTCGAATTGATATTGTTGGTACCAACCATGGACTACATCATGGAGCTCATAGTCCTAACTCTTTTGTATTGTTAATAAGTACTGTAGGTACCAAGTATAGAAATACATTAGTACCATACCGTTGGAGGGAGGGGAGAAAGAGAGCAGGAACAAGCTACACTAAAAAGCTTAAAATAAAAATTCTTTTCAAAAAACCGACTTCAAACGCCACTACAAAGTATAAAAATAATTTTATTTTGTACACGTTTGTTGAAATCGGGCGGGCTTAACTAGAAACGATGAAATCGATGCGCGACGCTTACCTTATGGTGACATATAAGAGACACGTTTATTGAAATCGGGCGAGCATCGCGTATCGGTTTCATCGTTTCTATTTAAGCCGCCCGACTTCAACAAACGTGTACAAAATAAAATTATTTTTATACTTTGTAGTGGCGTTTGAAGTCGGTTTTTTGAAAAGAATTTTTTAGTGAGTTAGCTGTTATTCCTCTAAATTAGAATTATTACCACTCCCCGCGTTATCATTTATTACCTACACAAAATTATTCACATTCACTAGACACAGGGTAGTAAAGGTTACACAATAATACTTATGACAATACATTGTTCTAATTTTAGCAGAAATGTAATAACAATTAGCATAAATCACTCGTAAGTCATTGGGTAAATTATGGGCTACGCATTATTCCTCATTGGGACTAATTCACACTGACAACACAATGCGATGCGTCTATAATCAATGTCTAGAGGCTACAGAGATTTGTAAGTTTAATAAGCTTGGAGACATAAACCACGATCACAAAAATTTAATGAGTTAGAACGATTATTATCACCACTGTTTTACTAAGGATTCATATTGTGTGCCTACTTAGGTTGAAATCTATAGACCGCACTTTCACTCGGCTCACACTCAAGACAGAGTTAAAACGAGACAGATTTTTGTCAGATCATAATTTTTGTCTCTTTTTAACGCTCTATAGATCTCAACACTTCTGGACAAAAGCACACCGTCCATGTTGTCTCAAAATAAGCCTTCTGTCTTTTTGAGATTAACTTCCAATCATTTAATTACGACTAATATTATAGGGCATTATATTAGAAGCCTTATCGCTAGGCACGCATGTTTCACCCACTTTTTCGTTCTATTTTGATGCATTTCTATGGAAGCGATACAAAACCGTAACATTTTTAACTCAATTCCTCTAAATTATGACAAAAGAAGCATGTACCTCTACACATTGCCACTTTAGCATCGCGACCCAATGTGCCATGTCGCGATGACCGGCGTGAGTGACTGGTCTGTTGGTTTGTCCCTCAATCACGCAGCAATAGAGCAACGGTTTGATTTTATGCATGGGAACAGTTGAGGACCTGGAAAGTGACGTAGGCCACTTTCTATCCCGAGAGATAAGGAAAGCAAAGGGTTCCCGCAGGATAATAAAAAACCTAACTCCACGCGGATGAAAACTGGTCCTGGATCATAGCTGAAGCATGCGAATAGGACGAGGTCAACACGATTTGCGTCACGGCTGGTAGATGTTACCAACACGCATGGCCGGATACCGATATCGAGGGCTCTTACGTTTCCGATAGACAAATGACCATCTGCCTCTGATAGCTGTCGTCAAACTGTGCTTTGGCAAAATACCGATCACATTTTGAAATATTTATGGCCTTGCCTTTATGTGATCCGAATTTATTATATCGCGGCTGAGGATTTTCAGATTACACTTGCTTGAAAAATGTATTGTCTGAGATAATTTAGGTCTGACTTTGTGACTTGACTGATATATTCTTGCTTTCCTAAGAGTTCTCCGTAATGTTCTCAGGGGTGTGTGAAGTAGCCAATGCACACTTTACTGTGGCCTAAACTCTTATTCGAGAAGAAGCCTGTGCCATGGTAATGACCCGTTATTCAACAATGACAATAAAATGTCATGGTAAGAAGTGGTAAGTTTTGAGCCTTCAAGCGCTTCTGGGATATCAATGGACTCTTGATAAAAACATAGTGGTCACAAACGCTACTCACGTTCCAAATTGAATTGGAAATGACGGCATTTCCGCTCAGGAAATAGAATATTGCAAAGTAATTTTATATCTCGAATAGGTACGGTACATAATATCACTGATACTATAAATTACTATCCACTGTGTTCTAATAGAATAGCAAAATGAAACAAAAGAGAATCGCGCGTTATAAAACCTATCGATTAATCTCATTGTTCTAATAAAATAAAAGTCGTGAGAGAAAAGGCATTTGTTTTTGTTAGTTTAATTAAACGCGTGATAAAGACAGATGATTCACGGGACCAAATAAAGTTGATAGGTAATTGTCGACAATTTCCGATTATACGCATGTAATATGTACTGTACGTATACACCATCAATCACAACTTTCAGTTGAATCTGTTTCAGTAGGCGGCTAGGGTTGCCATCTTGAACAAATACTTTCAAATTCAAATTCAAAATTTATTTATTTCATGTAGGCTACCTTGTAGCTCTTATGACACGTCATAAATCTACCACCGGTTCGGAATGCAGATTCTGCTGAGAAGAACCGGCAAGAAACTCAGCAGTTGCTCGTTTCAAAAAATAAAATGATTTTACAATAAGTTAAAAATTTTACAATAACTTAAAAAGCATTGTACCGTTTGCTTCATTAATCGCAGCACAATAGTCTTAAAAGCTAAAATTATCTAGTATTAATTATCTATTTATGAATTAAAATGCATCAAATCTTGCAAGAATTTAAAAGTTTAAAGCTCTAAAAATTGTACCTTGAAATATGAGATTTTTTATTGCTGATGTTAGTTATTTTCAGAGCAAAAATGAATGAAAGGAACTTTTTGATTGAAATAACTTAAATTACACTAACACTAACTGTGTCTAACAAAGTGACAACCCTAACTCCATTTATTTCCTTAATTAAACCTACAGCTGGCGCAGCGATCGCTTCACGTCATAGATTTCAATTAATTTCTGTCACCACACAATATCGCTTATTTTATTATTCACTGTTAATAGTTAATTATATAATTTTACGAAATTCTTATTGATTTATTTGCAAATAAGATAAAAATAAATATAAAGTGACTACAATAAAACACATTTTTATGTTTGCCACTTATACAATTTGCTGATAAAGTAATAGGAAATACATATCTGAATATCAAAACATCTTTAAAAATCACTTATGTGTGAACATAACATAAAAATATAAGGTACGTAGGCAGTGGTACCCGAATACATAAAATCATATCTATACGTATTGCATTCCGAAGAAAAACTCAACACAGTGTTTATCTAAGCCAGCTTTAAAACTTTCGTAATCTTAAACTTTTGCTTCCATTCTAGTGTAGTTATTAAATATGAAACTTATAATAATAACTATACTGTCTGAAACAGTTATAGCCTTTTTTATTCCTTAGGGTGGTTCCTCACAAACGTAAACTGATCATTTCATAGCAATGTATGTTATCAACAGAGAAGAAGAAATAGATTTCTTTGTATAATTTAAATATCCTAGGTGACATTTACTAGTTACTATGATTGCAAGTAATATTTTATTGTTGAAATCAACAAAATGTCGTATTTTATTACTTTGGTTTATAATTTACTTCTAGGATGAAAATACAAAATTTTCATCAAATCGTACAAAAATAGCAATTTTTTGTGTTCTTCGCGTAGTTGTATTGAACTCCGATAGATGGCGTAACCTTTGCATAATATCAATTAATCTTTGGCAAGTGAAACTTACACTACCAATATCGATGTGCAAAACTTTTCGTAGAGTCAGTACAAGTTGCGGAGAGCAGCACAATTCGTGCTATCGACTCGTGAACAGCTACCATCGCAATTTTAGACACATCAATCTCTGTAGAGATGCTCGGTAGAACAGCAGCTCTTTATTAAATTCACCGTGTCTGTATCGTGGGTCGATGTCACGTTTAACGTTATAATTTATAGAGGCTTTATTTCCTTATATTTTCAACCAACGGAAAAAAGAGGAGGCTTCAAGTCTCAATTCGTCGCGTATAATTTTTTTTTATGTAGGATTAGGTACGCATAACTTTTTGAATTATCTAAATAAGTAGAATTTTCAAAGAGGGGGAGTATGCATACTTCTTAAAAAAGAAATCAATTATTGTCCTCTAGAAACTATCAAACAAATGGCTCTTACAAATCATTTTGAATGTTGTGGTGTAGAAATTTCTCATCATAAACTTATAATTGTGTGCATTTATCGAACTCCAAATTCTGATGTGTCTCTATTCCTCAATAAGATGGAAAACATGCTCTACTTTTTATCAAATAAATATAAAACTGTTCAAAATATAATTATAACAGGGGACTTTAATATCAATATACTAAAACCAACAAAAATCACAAGTAACTTAAAAGATCTGGCAAATAATTACAATCTAAAATTTGATATTTTGAAACCCACTAGACAATCGTCATGCATTGATCTCATACTGAGCAATATACAAAACGCATCTGCCTCGATACTCCACCTGAGCCTATCAGACCATGAAACGGCCCAAATTTTATGTTTTCCTGTGCAAAATAAAAATATTAAAAAAAATATTAAATCTAAATACTACTTTATCTACAGAAGAGATTACAGTGATGAAAATATAAAAAAATTCGTAGAATGTATTAAGAGTCTGTCATTTTCGGACATTTATGAAGAAACTAATCTAAATCTAGGATTTGACAAATTTCATCAACTATTTGGTCTTTTTTATAAATTATGTTTCCCTATTATAAAAATAAAAATAAATGACAGTAATAAGTCTCAAAAATGGATAACACGGGGGCTAAAAATCGCCTGTAAAACTAAAAGATATTTACGTTTTAAGTATTATAAAAGTAAAAAAAATAAACTATTCAAAGATAACTACAATAAATATTCTACAGTCTTAAGAAAATGTATACTTGACTCACAAAAACTTACAAATGCTAGAAGGATTTCAAAAAGTAAAAATAAGTGCAAAATTTCATGGAATATAGTGAAAAATGAGACATGCAATACAAAAGGTGATAATTTTATTGATAATATTAAATTTGACAACACAGCAATTGATGATCCAAAAAAGATAGCCTGTATTTTTAACGACTACTTCATTAAATTGACTAATAAAAACACTGACTTATCTAATGATATTAAAATAGAAAATTATCCCAGTAATAGCTTGCATTCCATGTACTTAAAACCAGTTACGCCTAACGAACTCATAAAAGAAATCACAGCTCTCAATAACACTGCGTCAGTGGGTTATGATGAAATATGTACCAAAGTGGTTAAAGCATGCAAAACTTATATTACTCCCGTGCTCACACATTTGATTAATCTGTCTTTTGAGACCGGCTCATTCCCTGAGACCTTAAAGCGATCAATTATTAAACCGCTACATAAAAAAGGAGACCGTAAGGACGTCGCAAATTATCGGCCTATAACACTCATACCCATCTTTTCAAAAGTATTTGAAAAATGCATGCTAAAAAGGTTATTGGGATACTGTCAAAAGTATGGAATCATAAAAGAAGAGCAGTTTGGATTCCAAAAAGACAAATCTACAACACTAGCTATTTATACACTATTAGAAGTTGTTATTCGTAGCACTGACTCGAAAAAAATTACCACAGGATTATTTCTAGATCTCTCCAAGGCATTCGATTTTGTGAGACATGAGGTACTAATCGGTAAAATGGAAAGCATAGGTATAAGAGGTCCAGTATTAAAGTGGTTCGCGGACTACCTCCAAGATAGGTATCAATCCGTGATGATAAATAAAAAAGTTGGAAATGAAGTAGTATCCTTTCAATCAGATTTTATGATTAATAGATATGGTGTGCCCCAAGGCAGTATCCTTGGCCCGATATTGTTTATTATTTATATAAATGACATAACAAAAGTTACAGACCACAAATGTGTTCTTTTTGCAGATGACATCTCCATAATTCTGACATCAAATAATAACAATAAATTAGTACATGAATCTGACATTAATAACACTTTGGATAATATTATAAAATGGCTTGACATCAATAATCTACAAATTAATTTGACTAAAACATACTATATGCAATTTTATGACAAGAACCCTCCTACTCTAAACGTTGCTTATAATAATCAAAAAATTAGTCCTACCTCGGAAATAAAATTTTTAGGACTAAACGTGGACTTCAAATTGAAATGGAACACTCAAATAGAGATAGTATGTGAAAAAATAAATAAATTCTGTTACGTATTAAGACGTCTTAAAAATTTAGTAGATTTTAAAACTGTACTTTCAGTGTATCACGCTTACGTTGTGTCGGTTCTCAGATATGGAGTGATCTTTTGGGGCAACGGCACTGATGTTAATAGGGCATTCATCGCCCAAAAAAAATGTGTGCGTGCTATGTGTGGTGCTGCTCCTCTAGATAGTTGTCGACCATTATTTAAAAAATTAAAATTATTGCCACTTCCTTGCATATACATATTTGAAATCTGTTGTTTTGTTAAAAAACATAAGACTATGTTTACAACAGCAAGCTATACATATTATAGTCATATTCGAGATTCGAGAAACACAGATCGTTTGGTTCTAAATTATGTTCCGAAAACCCAGTATTTCTCTAAAAACTGTGTTAGCATGTGTATAAAAGTATTTAACAAAATACCCAACAGTGTCAAAGGGCTACCATTGAAAAGATTTAAAACTAAGTTATTCCAATGGCTTAATATGCATAATTTCTATGACCTTAAAGAATTCTTCGAACTTAAAATTAATTAATTAAATCATACTTATTATACCCATTGACATTTACAATTATTATTATTAAAATTGACATTGATTAGATATAGGTATGTACAATAAATTACGGAGAAATAGATTATTTTTATTGTATAAAATAATTAGGTTATAATAATAAATAATAAGCATTGGTTATGTAATGTGTGCCTATAATCTAGTAATAAACAGAAGCCTGAATATTGTACACCGGCAACGGTAGAACATGCAGATCTTACCTACTATGCTAATGTAACACCTATAATATTATGTAATGTATATTATAATGTACCATGTTCTGGACAATAAAATAAATAGATAAATAAATTTCAGTCTGACTTTTTCTCTGTAATATTTTTAGGGGTTCGAGAAAAAAGGAACCCCTAATAGGAACGCTTCTTGTTGTCAGAACGTTGTCCGTCTGTCTGTCCGTGTGTCAAGGCCTTTTTTCTCAGAAACGGCTTGAGGTACTAAGTTGAAATTTATATTGAATACAAAAGTCAATAGTGTCTTAGAATTTTAGAATTTATTTATTTATTGCAAAAAAAACTTAATATGGTGTTACAAAAAAGTGTTGGGAAACATTTTATTGGCCCGACCCGGGAATCGAACCCGGGACCTCTTCATCCGTAGTCGATCTTGCTAACCACTCGACCAACGAGGCCATGCGGACAAACTAGCGGGCATCAGCTTGTATTTCATAAAACTGAAAACGTTAAAACTAAACGCGTGATTTAATATTTGAAAAGTGATTTATGAAACTTTTAATATAAAACGCTGAGTCCGTAGTTCAGTTCCAATGTAGTTCCCTGTCGAAAAATATTCAGCTCTATTGAGACAATTCTGCGTGCAACATTTTGTTTCATTTAAGGAAATATGAAAGCCGCAAAAGGGCAAATGCAAATGGTTTATGAAGTTCTGTTGATAACAATAAGGTGCACCATAAAAATGCATAGGTTTTCAGGGTGATGTACCCGAAGGATAACCAACGGGACCCTATTACTAAGGGTCTGCTGTCCGTCCGTCTGTCTGTCTGCTAGCGGGCTGTATCTCATGATCCGTAATACGTAGACAGTTGAAACTCACTTTCCTAAGAAAATAATAAAAATAAATTAAAGGGGAGCCCCCTACTAGAAACGTGTTTTTTCGGCGTTTTTTTTTTGGTACGGAACCCTTCGTCTGACTCGCATTTGACTGATTATTTTTAAATATTCTATAGGTACTTGCTGATGCCCGCGACTTCGTTTGCGTGGATTGAGGTTTTTTAATTCCCTCGGTAACTCTTTTATTTTGTCTCTCAAAGTGTTTTCGGTACATAGTTGCATACGCGTTATTATGGTTCTTGCGGCTCTGGTGCTTCCTGCGGCTGTTACGGATCTTGCGGCCTTCCTTTCACAATTTTACTCCATCAATCATAGCAGCTTGTGTTAAAGCAGCAGGGGTAGCAGCTTCTTTATTAATTTCAGCGAAATTATATCGCAGCTCGTTGTCACGTCTCAAGGAGATTAATTTTAAGTCGCGTCAAATTAACTCGGACTATGTTCTCATCGTGTTGTTCGAATGTTTGTGTTATTCTTATTACGTAACAAAAACATATTACTATTCGGGTACAGAATAACCTTTGTTTTTGTCTGAGAAACGCGGTACCCGACTTATATTAAGCTACATCTACAACTATTTAGCTTTCTTTTTATACTACACTAAAATATGATGCCCACGACTTCGTCCGCGTGGATTAACATTTCAATTCTTCTTTAATTTTCCGGGATAAAAGGTATATGCCTATGCGCGCACACACACACACACACACGCACACACACACGCCACACGCACATGCTCATACATACACACACACACACACACAGAGAGAGAGAGAGACGCACGCAAACGCGCACACACACACACACAAACCTTCGCCTTTATAATATTAGTGTTCACACTGCGTACTTATTTAAAATGCCGCATACCAAGATCGAACCAATGCAAACGGACCGTCATTTTCCGCTAAAATGTTTTCATAGGTCGCCCTAACCCTGATATGCAGATTGCATCTACGTGATCTGAAAGCTGACGGCGGAGCCCCGGGTGACAAGCCGATTAGTGGCTTATACGGGCTCGCCACGGGTTTTATTTTGACAAGCGTGGGAATTCGGCGCACTTTTCTAACTGTCCATGGTTAATTAATCCTGTTTCGATTAGAATTATTTTAAACTAAATGATGCCCGCGACCGCGTCCGCGTGAATTAAGGTACATAATATTTTAATTTACGCAGGAACTGTTTATTTTTCCAGTGTGAAAATTAGCCTATGTGTTAATCAAGGATATAATCTATACGCACACAACAAACAAACACACTTACGCATCCTTACTAATTCTAACTAATAAATATTGTAATTGCGAAAGTGTGTTTGTTTGTTGGTTTGTCCTTCAATAAACGCTACAATAGAGCTACGGATCGACGTGATTTTTTGCATGGGTATAGTTGAGGACCTGGAGAGTGACATGGGCTGGTTTTTATCTCGGAAAATGTGCCCGC
This sequence comes from Hipparchia sbordonii, assembly GCA_038048805.1. Classification (NCBI taxonomy): domain Eukaryota; kingdom Metazoa; phylum Arthropoda; class Insecta; order Lepidoptera; family Nymphalidae; genus Hipparchia; species Hipparchia sbordonii. Next base: position 5,965,238 of record JBBIWI010000010.1, on the reverse strand, counting down.
GGGGTTTTAAAAACTAAATCGCAGTCACGGGCATCAGCTAGTTTATAATATTAGTAAGGATGAGATTATAAAATTGATAGGCAAAGAATGTTTGGTGTTGAATTTCAATAACCGCGTTTCGACGACGCCTGTTCCGAACACTCGTCAATCAACCGCAAAATGAGATGTCGAACGTCTGGCAATTGCTTATGATTAAAGTTGTATTGGAATCGACAGCCTCGTTGATCTAGTGGCTAGCTTGTTTCGCTGCGGATCATGGATGTTTCGGGTTTGACTCCCAGGTCGTTGACTTCCAGATCGAGCAAATAAAGTATAGTTCTTGCAATTCACGACGGCGCGTGGCTCATGGTTGTGTGCGTGTCGTATCTGTATATGTTTGTTCGCTCCTTACCGCTCCCACCTAAGCTCCTGACAGGCACGCACACTTACGCAATGTGCATGTACACGACGTAACCACAAATAAAGCGCCCGTAACTTCGTGAGATAAACGTACTATAACCAATTGGTTTTTCTATCAAGAAGTTTTCAGTAGTAACCTGGAGATGGGAAGTTGCCCCATAGAGCACACAAAAACTTTCAACCCTAAAGCCTTAGAAACTTTTGTTAGTATTCACAAAAATAAAACTCACTTCGAAAGCGAACTGACTTATCAAATAGGTACGTCAAATAAGCGATAATTTAACATAGTTTGAAATAATAATTGATAACACAAAATAAGATGATAGAGAATGGATAGTCATTTGCTACTATTTTGTATTAGGAAGAGTGGTTCTAGTCTTTTTTATCTATTCCGTGATTGGTGAAGTGAGTTTGCTTTTGAATTGAGTTTAAGTCGCTTTAAGTCTTCATTCCTGATTCGCACTGGTCTGGAATGCTGTTCCAAGATCTGTGTTTCCTAACACGTACAATTTGGATATCTTTAAAACAAGAGTGAATAGGCATCTTCTTGGCAAACGCGTTACACCTTAGACCGCATCATCACTTTCCATCAGGTGTGGTAGTGGTCAAGCGTGTGCCTATAATGTAGAGGAAGGGGTGGTAATTTGGAACCCGCTGTTAATTTGGAACCCCTTAATATCTCAGAAACAGACAGCGACATCTGTTAAAAAACTATGCAATTACGTTGAACTGGTATCATAGAATGTATTCACTGCCACTAGCGCCAGTTTTGCATCGAGTTTGAACCTGTCATTCAAAGTTGAAATTTTATGTCACCGGCAAATGTTTTTTCTTTTATTCGTTTATATTGTCAAAAGTTTTTATTTTAGTCTAAAACTAATACAGTGGGTGTTAAGGGAAGTACTTTACGCATAAGTTCAAATTGTCACAGGTAAGTTTTAAGGTTTGTTTTAACGAGTTTTAGTTTTCTTAATTATTTGATAACATAGTAAGGTTTTGAATTTGGAACCCCATAGGTGCAGGTAATATGGAACCGGGTTCCAAATTACCCGCAGTGCATTAACATCACTTTTTTCCTGATTCCAGTCATGCCTCGAACTCAATTGTCACCAAAGCCGAAGTCGAAAAGAAAAACTTGGGCCAGGAATAATATGATTGAAGCTGTAAAAGCAGTAAGAGAAAAGAAAATGGGTTTGAAAAAAGCGGTCAAGCTTTATAATGTTCCAAAAACTACTCTGCAAAGGTTTGTGCACAGTGACCAGCCTCCCGATGAGGTTGTAAATACTACTATAGGAAGAAGACCTGTCCTGCCATCTTACCTTGAAGAAAGCCTTGTGTCATACCTTCTCGTTATGGAAAGTAAATTCTATGGCTTGACCCGTCAGGATGTTCGTAAAATGGCCTATCAGTTGGCTGTGAAAAATAATGTCGAACATTCGTTTAGAAATAACATAGCCGGTCGAGCTTGGCTTGATCATTTCTTATTACGCCACAAAGATAAGCTTTCTATTCGATCACCAACAGGAACTTCCAATGCTCGGGCTCAAGGTTTCAATAAAGAAGCAGTGGATAAGTTCTTTGACATCCTTGAAGAAGCATTCCAAAAACATAATTATCCACCAGAGAGAATCTTTAATGTCGACGAAACCGGGCTATCTATCGTGCAGAGTAAAATGGTTAAAGTAATTGGTCTGCGAGGGAAAAGACAAGTAGGTAGCATTACTGCGGCTGAACGTGGATCATTGGTGACAGTGGTATCAGCGATGAGCGCAAGTGGCATATTTATTCCACCGCTGCTGATATTCCCACGCAAAAACATGACGCAAACGTTGATGAAAGGAGCTCCGCCAGGTTCTATCGGAAGATGCCATCCATCAGGATGGATTCAGGCCAATCTGTTTACGGACTGGTTCCATCATTTTATTGAAAAGACCCACCCAACAGAAGCATCACCTGTTCTGTTAATTCTTGATGGGCATTATTCACACACACGCAATTTGGATATTTTGATGGCAGCTAGAGCTAATAATGTCACAATTATTAGTTTACCTCCACATTCAACACACAAGATGCAACCTCTTGACCGTTCTTTTATGGGTCCCTTGAAAACTTATTACAGCGAAGAAATTAGACAGTGGTTACTCAATTCTAACCGGATGTTGACTCCATACGAAATAGCTGAATTGCTGGGACGTGCTTATCTCAGATGCCAAACTGGAGCTATTGCTGTGAATGGGTTCAGAGTAACTGGTATTTACCCGATGAACAGAAACGTATTTACTGAAGCCGACTACATAGCAAGCTCAAGTGGGATCACTCCTCAAGCTACTGATGATGACCCTCATCTACCGTCTACCAGTACACCTGTTGCTGTTCAAATGCCACAGGCACAACCTCGACCAGGCACTAGTGGACAGGCAAATCGAGCTTCCCAGCAAGTGATCAGCAACCCTGTTGTTTTCCCTGAAGATATCTTACCGGTACCGACACCAAAGAATAAAAAATCTAACAGAGGCCGCAAGTCATCTGCTGCTACTTTATTGACCGGATCTCCCTATAAACAGCAACTCGAGGAGTCAATCAAGTCTATAGCGCAGAGAGGAAGAGGCCGGGGAAGAGCTCGTGGACGTAGTGGTGGGCAGAGAACAGCAAACTCTTCTAGAACTCCTCCGAGCAGACAGGAATCTACATCATCGGATTCTCAATCATCAGTTTCTTCAGGTGACACTGTAGTGTCAGAAAATGCTACTGCACATGCCCAGCCCACAAACGAAGATGACGCTTCTTGCATTTTTTGCTCTGAAAATTACTCCAATGATCGACGTGGTGAAACTTGGATTCAGTGCCAATCATGTGGGTTGTGGGCACATATTGAATGCTCAGGATGCGACGCAGAATATTATATTTGTGATTTTTGTAAATAAATTTATTCCATACTTGTAATTTGGAACCCGGGTTCCATAATACCAGCACCAGAGCTCCGAACACATTTTTTTCAATTTTTCAATAAAGCAAATTATTTCCCTTAATGAGTGGTTTTATTTCGTTAATTCGTTCCTAATATAAAAGTTAATAAGTTTTTTAGTATATAAAATATTTTTTCGAAATGATTAGTTAAATAGTTTTTCTAAAATACTTAAGAAACAAAGTAGGGTTCCAAATTACCACCCTTTCCTCTATTAAAAAAAATAAAAAATTGAGTTTGTATTTTATTGAATAGCGCTGCTGTTCTAAGCGTTATAGTTCGATGTATGAACGCAACTTTCGTATCTACACGTGGGTATAACGATACTTGTTTCGCATAACACGCACCGGGTGTCATGGCAGACGTGACGGTGACAAATGACGTGACGCGGCGAGCGCCAGGCATGCGTTTTGTGTGTCTGACTTGTCTATTACCCGCGGGAATTTCTGCGTTTGTGTAGCGTATTGCTTTACGGGTCGAAACAGGAAGTATACAACCACTAGAGAATATAATTTCCGTTTTATAACACTTATTTAATTAATGGTCATTGATCATGAGTGTGCGTTAGAAATTTTCGTAGGTTGCTAATCCATTTCGAAAAAAAATTCGATAATAATAAAACGTAGTACGCATAATATTGTGACACGGAACTACGGAACCCTACACTGAGCGTGGCCTGACACGCAATTGGCCGTTTATTACGATGTTTAAATTAGATTCTCCCTATTTACTCTATCTAAAGAAGTATCTGACTGACTCGACTATGACAAAATTCTATAGTGTTTTTATTCACTGTTATTATAAACACCCTTTTATTATGAAGTGTGAGGTGTTTTATATAAAAATAGGTATAGATATAGATATATACCTAACCTTCTTTACAACAAACTAAACAAAGTGTCGAGGAAAGTCACAGGATAGTTATAAAACACCCCCCATGCCGACACGCGACGCGGTCGCCTATTATATTCATGCGTGTGAATTATGATTCTTTGTTTAGTACGACACCGCGGAAGATTTACTATATGAAAATACGTATGAAATTTTCGGTAAACATTTTTTACATGAATTTCTATGAAAAATAAATATCAGACACCTGTCCTTTTAACAACTCCGATAAAAAGGTTGAGTGTTTATAGCGTGGTTTTTTTCGTGTCTCTAAAGTCGAACTGTTATAATTTGAAAAAGTACTTGGGAAGTTTTCTAGTATTTTTTTTTTTTGTTAGATTAGATGAACTATAGTAAAGTTATGAGTTTTGTTTATAAGCATCTGTTACTGTTTTCGTTAGACACAAAATAATAATGTTATCATTGAGCATACTCGTAGGTGCTTAATGTGATGAAAATTCCAATATGTTACAAATAAAATTGAATAAGAAAATGAGATTAAATTTCGAAATTAGTATCAAATGAAAGGTTTTCACGTTTTAGGGTTTAAACGTTTCTTGTAAAGGAGTTGTGAGCTTACATTTTACCAATTCTGACGAAGACCATGAAACATAATATCAGGCAGTAATCGTGAATAATTTATCTTATACCAAGAATCCAAATAGGATTTGACCGTTTAAAGTATCACAAATAATAATAATTTGCACTCCTAACGCCGAAAAATTAAATACAGATATTTATCTGTATTTAATAACTTTAAAACTACTATATATATTTATATATATCTATATCTAGTAGTTTTAAAGTAAGAGCAATTGCAAGTGCAATATACATTGCAATTGGTATTTAATATAACTAAAAATACCAAAACACTAATTTAATGCAGGAAATGTTATTTTGTGAATATTAACATGTTCGTGTGTAACAATTACATACGATCAGCGTAGTTGGTTATATACTCAAAGTCAGCATACGATACGTAGATCGTACCTATTTTAATCTGTCACTTGGAAGCTTTTTTTTTGCAAAAAAGTTCCGGTAAAAGTGGGTCAAAAGATACTTCGTTCTGCTAGACACTTGTGCACTGTTTCTGTGAGAATGAGGCTAATGTGTCGCGGAAATTGCAAATCGCATCTACGCCTGGATTTGAAAATAACTTCTCCACATTTATTATTAAAAACAAAGACATTATTGAATATCGTTTTTATATTTAGACCTTTCAGCAACTATAAACATAAATCGTTCAATAGTGAATTGGGTCCAACGATACAGGGATTATCCAGTGTGGGATATATCAATCATTGTTAATATTGTCTTTGGTAAACATTTAAATAAAATTTTCATTTTATTTGAGCGCTCATTTTGTAACAATAAAATCGATTTTACAAAAACATATAAAGTTGGTTAGATAGGACTCGGATAGAGCCTAGTTTATTGTACATATAGAAATTAATTGCTGTTCGTTAGTCTGGCTAAAACTCACAAACGGCTCGACCGATTTGAATATTTTTTTTTTCTATTCACTCTAACACAGGTGTACTTTAAAAATAAAAAAAATAGGGAAACCCAAAATAACAACTGAAAAAATTAAAAAATCAAAATTGGTAAGTATAGGGTCTTCGAATTACTTTTAATAGATGGCGGGAGCGACACGCGGGTAAAAGCTTGTGTCTGATAAAAGTAAAAATATAGTTATGAACTTCAAGCCATTGATTCGAACCTTAGGTTAAAGCCAATTGCTGTAAACATTTTAGACAACTGAAAGCCTAGTAACAATCTGGAAACCTAATGAAATACAAAGAAAATTAGCATGCATTTTCCTACTTAGTTGTAGATAAACGAGTATAATTCAATATTGCCGTCAAGTCCTACAAGAGGGTCTTGGGAAGAGCTCGTTTCAACCGAACTAATCGCATCGGACGTAAGCTGGCTACTTACCCCAGTGGCAGTAAAGCTTTCTGGTCCCTCGCGAAGTCGGTGGAAGCGAACTTTTGCCGTCCTTCGCTGCCGCCCCTGCAGAAACCTGATGGCTCACTGGCTGTTTCAGCAACAGATAAAGCTAATCTTCTAGCATCTCTGTTTGCTGAAAATTCACGCCTAAATGCTGGAAGCAAAGTCCCACCCACTCTTTCAACATGCGACTCCCTCATGCCGGAGATTCGCATACACCAGCATGAGGTCCTTAAAATTCTCCGGAACCTCGACGTGAATAAAGCCAGTGGCCCTGATGGTATACCTGCAGTTGTCCTACGAAATTGCGCCCCTGAGTTGTCTCCTGTGTTAAGACGCTTGTTTCGCCTCTCTCTTGCCACTGCTCAAGTCCCCAAGTCGTGGAAAGTTGCAAATGTGCAACCAGTACCGAAGAAGGGGAGTCGTGCTGACCCGGCCAATTATAGACCAATTGCGATCACGTCCATCCTTTGCAAAAGTATGGAACGTGTGGTCAACAACAAGCTCCTAGCATACCTAGAAGAAAACGATCTTCTGTCCGACCACCAGTACGGTTTCCGGAAAAATCGGTCTACAGGAGATCTTCTAGTGTATGCCACACATACATGGGGTGAAGCCATCGACAAACACGGTGAGGCACTCGCCGTGTCTCTCGATATTTCAAAGGCTTTTGACCGGGTCTGGCACGGCAGTCTTCTCAGTAAGCTCCCTGCTTACGGGATACCCACTGGCTTTTGTAGCTGGATATCTGATTTCCTGAGCGAGAGGTCATTTCGGGTGGTCGTTGACGGCCGCTCATCTGACCTGATGGCTGTTAATGCCGGTGTTCCTCAGGGATCTGTTCTTTCCGCAACACTCTTCCTGCTGCACATCAACGATCTTTTAAAACCCGGTATCTTTGGGTACGCTGATGACAGCACTGTTACGGACAGATACATATCCAGTTCTAAAGCCAGTGCTACTGAGATTCTTGAGCATAGAGAGGCCTTGGTGAACCGCATTAACTTAACTTTGAAGGAGGTGTCCGATTGGGGGGACGCTAATTTAGTTAAGTTTAATGCCACCAAAACACAGGCGTGTTTATTCACCGCAAAAAGGAGCCCTTTCACCATGTCTCCTACATTCCAAAGTATATCCATTCCGATCAGTGACCACATTGAGCTTTTGGGCATAAACATCTCACCCAGCCTCAATTTCGGGAAATGCATCGAGTCAAAGGCCAAAACAGCAGCCAAAAAACTTGGTATCCTGAACAAGGTGAAGCGGTGCTTCACGCCTGAGCAACGCCTGACTCTGTATCAGGCTCAGGTGCGCTCAGCCATGGAGTACTGCTGCCACCTTTGGGATGGCTCTGCCAAGTACCAACTCGATGCATTAGACTCGATAGATCGCCGCGCCCGTCGTATTATAGGCGATCAGTCGCTAACGCAGGCGAAAATGCTGAGTCTACAGCACCGACGCAATGTCGCCTGTCTATCGGTCTTCTATCGGATATACTTTGGAGAGTGCGCCCAGGAACTTCACAACTTAGTTCCTCCTTCACCTTTTCACCACAGAACTGCGAGAAATCGTAAGCGTTGGCATCCTTATGTGGTAGAAATTCAACCTACTCGAACGAAACGCTTCAATTCAACGTTTCTGATAAGAACCGCTAAGGTGTGGAACACTCTTCCAGCATCCGTGTTCCCTGCCACTTATAATTTGAATACCTTCAAGGCAAGAGTGAATAGGCATTTTCTAGGCAAGCGCGCTCCAACCTAGACCTCATCAGTACAATTTGGTATTGATTGTCGTCAAGCGCAAGCCTATTCTGAATAAAAAAAAAAAAAAAAAAATTCGCTTTCAGTTTTAAAATGACAAAGAAGTCAGAACATATTAAAATCTAGGTCACGTTGGATGGAGATGTTGATTTTAAAAAGAGAAATGAAAAATACAGGCCTAGCTTTTATTTATAACCAGATATCTCTTTCTATTTTATATTCGAATAGCAAATTCGTTGTAATTGAAAGAGTTTTTTTATACTGACGAATAAATAGGTCATCTGGAAATAGGTACAGACGTATAGATCCACCAACTTATAATATATTCAGTTGACGGGGTCGTTAGTGGAGAGTCTTATTGCTACTTAAGAAAACGAAGAAAGCGGTACTGCATTTTTATAACTTTGTACGGCACTCGCACTATTATAGAAAGAAGTGATGGCAGCAAAAAATGATTCCGACCGATTTTTTTTTTAAAGAATATTAGCCAAGCTGAAGTAGACTAATATCCTCCTATCCCCTCCAAATCAGCGGAAAACTTGTGCTAAGGAGTGGCGACGATAATAGTGCAACGGGTAGGGTTCGAACCTGCGACCTTTCAGTTTTCAGTCCGCACCTTTAAACGTTGGGCTATTGAGGCGATGAATTCCTCCTTGTTGGAAGTCGGTTAAAAACTATGAACTGTTGAATAGCGGATTTGAGTGGAATGATATTTTAAAATAGCGGCTAGGGCTATAGTTCCAATTTTGTCCACCTGAACAGTTAGTTGGTCGCGCTTGTAGTAGGTATAGTCTTAAACTGTCAAACTTAACTGATACAGATTTGTATTATGATGCCGCGTAGAAGCCAAATAGGGTACTTACTTACACAATAATAATATGTAAATATGACGTCTTTGTATTTGAATAACGTCAAACTTCATCAGCAAGTACATAGTCTTAATGTCCGGTCAAATGCGAGTCGAACTCGCATACGAAGGGTTCCGTGCCAAAAATGCCGAAAAAAACACGTTTCTAGTAGGGCAGCCTCCTTTAATTTTAAATTTATTTTTATTGTTTGCTGTTATAGCGACAATAGCAATACACATTATCTGACAATTTCATTTCTCTACCTATTACGGGTCATGAGATACAGCCCGCAGACAGACACACGGATAGCGGAGGCTTAGTCATAGGATCCCGCTGCTTACCCTTCGGGTACGGAACCCTAAAAAAGGCAAGACAAATATTATACCAAAAAAAAAAATTCAAGGCTTTCGTAATTAAATTACTTTTTTATGAAAAAATTACACGAATTCCCCATGAAGCGCGACCTTAAGCTACGTTAATAATTTAATTATTCCTCTCCCTAAATAAGTCATAACACTCATAATAAACAATACAGGCTTTGCCAAAACATATGACGCCCTCGAGAGTCTTTCATTAACGTGTCAAAGTTTTAATGATGATGAATCGTGTTTAAATACGTATTTATAAATCTAGGAGTAGATACGTTCGCATTGTTCCGCGGTGATTTAATTTTGCAAATGTAAATTACTCGTGGAAACTCCGAATTGTTTTAATTGTTGTTTTATTTCTGAGGCTCATTATATAATAGCCCAGAGGTACCTACACATGTAATACTCCAGAGTTTTACCACGGTTTAAAAAACCAATGTTTCATTCTTATTTTAAAGTTAACCAATCAAATAAAATTTTGTAGACACGTTCAAAAACTAAATATAAGTCTAATAACTCGACCGTTCCGTAGAACAAAGTCTCATCTGCTAAATTCATAACTTGAGATTTGAACCTTGCAGATGTGACTTTTAAGGCTCAAATTTCAAGTTGTGAATCTAGCAGATGAGACTTTGTTCTACGGAACGGTCGAACTGTGTCTGCAGTTTCTCTGATTTACATAAAAATATGAATATTTTAGTTTTAAACACAAACGATTTGAAAAATCATTGATACTATTAGTTTATAGAGCGTGAGGGGTGTGCTTTTGATAAACTCCTCTTTAAACTACTTAATATATTTAAAATATTAAAATTTAAAATATAGTGGATAGGTACTTCTGTAGGGTCATTGTTTTTATTTTCCAAAGATAATATGGAGAGATTTGCAGAAGAAAAAAAAATCGGTTACGAGACAAAGTAAAGAAAAATAAATAATCACACACTGAACGCGCGCATACACGTCTAGGTACTATTATGATATCACTACGGAATTCACACTACACACTAAAGCGCGCGACGGCAAAGCATGAAGAGAAGAACACTGCTTTAATACGCCTTTTCGTCGTGAGGGTTTCTCCAACCACCAAAGTCATTCGGAGGAACCAGTTTCAAGGCTGCTTCCTTGCCACGACAGCTTTTTCTTTCAGACCATTTTAGACAGAACTTGCTTTGCCTATTACCCGATTTGGTGTTTATTCTGTACAGTAGTATCAATTTCGGCTTTTGGAATGTCAAATCCAATGCGCCGTCCTTTTCATCATTGCTGACGTCAGAATTGTAATGCACCTTAATAAATTAATTAATATTTAATGGGAGTGCAGGAATCGTAAATAATCTCACTTGAATCGGGATTTTACTATGTGTGTACACGCACTTCTGTCTACACGAAGGAGAACAAATATAATGTGTAAACGCCTGCATGCTATTCCTTGTACAACTAGAAGTACAACTAGAAGGCGCGTAAGTCACGTTTACATCATGCACTGTATGTGTCTCACGCTTTATTGTCTACTGTGCCATGTAAGCGTATCCTGTTGTTTAATAGGTTGCGTCTCGAAGATAATTACGCCAACCATTAATAACGCCTGTCGACGAGTGAGACACGGTATTAATTCCACGTCAAATACTCTGCCGCTAATAATCCATTCTGATATAACTATCTAAATGCGCTCCAGATCTTTGCGAGGCTTATCTTAAATAAGAGCTTTCAACCTTTACAACTTTGCTCAGTCTAGAATGTAGAAGTCAATCACAATTATCCATGATGAAGGTATAATAATATTGTGGAGTTAGGTTTTCCTTTTTTTACAGGAAAAAAGATAACTTATATGTCATTCTCCAAGTCCTCAATTATACTCATGCAAAAAATGGTTTTTATTTGTCTTTGTTGCATTTAAAAATTAGTAAGAGTATACTGAAATAATTAAGCGTAGAATATAAAAAAGTAGAGTACCAAAGAATCACGAAAAATTCCACGACTTTGTACATGACTGTCCAAAAAAAGGAGTATAATTTTTTCAGGGCCATAATCGTATGTGAATTGCTTTTTTCCACAATAACATCTAAATGCCTGAACAGATTTGGATGTACGCGATTTGGATGTATTGGTAGAATTTACTGACTGACTAATATCCTCCTATCCCCTCCAAATTTGTGGTAGGAGTGGGTACGACAATAGTGCAACGGGTGGAGCTCGAATCGGCTACCTTTCAGTTTTCAGTCCGCACTTTTAACCGTTGGGCTATTGAGGCTTTACTTTAAAGCAGGTGGCTTTTTATTCTGTTTTAATGATTTGCTTGTAGTAAATATTATGTAAAGCTAAGTTTTAGATGTAGCTACTAAAAGTAAAAGTAATTGAAGCTCGACAAAAGATTTAACAAAAAGAATTTTCCACTGCAAACCTTTTATTATAATTAGGGTACTTAAGTAACTGTAATACCAAAGCTTAAAAGATAAAGAATCATTGTGTGAGCTTTTGATGTAACATAAAATAAATATATAATTTCATTACTTTTTTCATAAAGAAATTTAGTAGCTATTCTAAGAAAATGAACAAAGATTTTTGTTTGATTGGTACATTCTTTTTTGTACTGAATCAGTCTTGATGATTTTTGAAACTGAAAATAAGTACCAGGCAACGCACGGATTCATTAATTTCAACGTACTACTGGACAGTGGATACAGTAATCATTTTTTTTATTCGATGACAAGATAGACTTTCACTGCGATATCTCACCTAATATTAAGTGACGATGCAATCTAAGATGGTAGCTAGGCTAGGCTATCTTAGAAGGGGTATATGCGTGTACATGACGTAACTTCAAGTAAAACTCAAAGCAAAAAGCAAAGCCCTCGTGAATTGCAAGAACTATACAACTGTGATACTAACCAGTCTACAAAAATATAGCAATCAGCAAAAACGATCCCAGACAGTTAGTGTAAAAAAGATGAATCTTTCATTTTAATAGCAGATATTCAATTAAGTATTCGTTTGAGTGAGCCAATACTATCTAATTAGTAGAAACTCGAGGTGAACGATTTTTTACACCTTTACTTTTGTAGCCAGTAAGTGGTTCCAACGTAGACCGTTTCAAAAATATCGGACAGTGTAAATCTTATTTTATATATAACAAAAAAATTGAACCGGCCAAGTGTAATTGGAAATTTACGCATCAAGACTTCTGTAAAATAGAAGGAAATGTATAATTAATATAGTTATATGGTTAAATTATTCGCCCGCCTTATTTTAGTAGACCTATTATTCTGGAAAAACAAATTCCTATGGGCTTTTTAAAAAAATTAACGGAACGCGAAAAAAGTCGCGGGAAAAGGCTTTTATTCCTTTTAAAAAAGGTTGATCGTAAAACTTTTGTACTAAAATATAAGCATAATTAGGAGTGATTTAAATTTTTTTTTTCTTAAATACGTAGAACGTAAATCACAAAAGATATTGAAAATTTTGTTAGACTAGTTTTTATACTTTACGTTTAGAACGAAAGCCGAGTATAATATAAACAAGCCTTTGACAAACAACATTCCGTGAACAAATCTTAAGTCCGTTTATATATTGGACAATAAATAAATGGCGCAAAGTCGACCCGCCTTAATGTAAACGCGTTCTTTTACACGTCGCTATTTCAAATACTCCCTCATAAAGCGCCTGCAGGCAGGTAAAGCCTTTCAAGGCTCCGAGCCACTCTTAGTACACGACAATATAGTAGTTTGTTTTTACGTTTCACACGTCCTCAAATGCAACGTGTCGCGACTTGTTCTCATTTTCAAAGTAGCTCCAGTTTTCCAACGTGGCTTGAAATTTACGTGACGTAGGGTTGGCTTTGTAATGTTTATGCCGTGGTTTTTTTTTCTCTCGATAAGTCGAAGAAGATCGAATATCTTGATCGACACTATGTTTAGCTCACCTTTCGATACGTTTGTAACTTGATTCCGAAAGAATTGGTGGATTTATCATTTGGTACACTTTAACAATGTGTAAAAACACATTTATTTGGTGGAGGTTAATGAATTTCTTAATCTCAAAGTTCATCTCAAAGCTTCATCGCAGCTGCCCAGAAGATAGTGTACTAATCCTATTATCCTATTATATATCCTATTATCCTATTAATATTACAAATGCGAAAGTTTGTATGTTTGTTACTCAATCACGTCGCAACGACCGAACCGATTTGGTTAAAATTTGGCACAGAGATAGATTATGGTCCGGAATAGGGCATAGGCTACTTTTTATGCCGGAAAATAAGAGTTCCCGCGGGAATACAAAACCTAAATCCACGCGAACGAAGTCGCGGATATCAGCTAGTATTTAATATTATAAATGCGAAAGTTTGTATGTTTGTTACTCAATCACGACGCAACGACTGAATCGATTTGGCTGAAATTTGGCACTGAGATAGATCATAGTCTGGAATAGGACATAGGCTACTACATAGGCTTTTATCCCGGGAAATAAGAGAGTTCTCGCGGGAATAAGAAACTTTAACCCACGCGGGTATTAGCTAGTAATTTTTAATGCATAAAAGCTGTATGGCAATACGCGCCACCCGCGCCTACACTGTCATTTCTCCAAAACAGAAGAAACACAGGAACAACAGAACACCAACACGTATCACCACACAAATTCTTTCAAAACACACTCGATGCACATTTCGCTCCGACACGAGCATCATCGAGAGTTGTTGATTCCACAATGCACAATTGCAAAGAACTGAAATCATTAGTCATTTTGAAAAAGTTGAAAACTTATTAGCAAACCAATTTCAAAAGCTGAATACAAAAATCGACGTAGCACAGTGACCGCAAATTAAACGCGAGCCACCCAGGGAGCCGCCTGTCAGCGTCAGTCGTGCGGCCTCTTGGGAGCATTTTGAATTTAATCACAAGAAAGCCCGACTACTCCACTTACAATTTTATTCAATTTTAATTTGACTTACCATCCGCGTCAGCGACATACTGTACTGTAAATTATATAAAAACTAGCTGATTCTCGAGATTCGGGACGGAGACGGGAACGCCATAATATTCCGGGATAAAATGTAACCTATTTGTTAATCCTATTCCTGGGTATGAGCTATCAAACTCAAACTCAAATTCAAAATTATTTATTTCATGTAGGCCAACTACTCTTTTCCTTCAAAATCTACATTTCCTTTAAAATAAAAATAAAAGAGTACAAATGGCCGCCTTATCGCTAAGAAGCAATCTTTGCCGAGCAACCATGTTGCTGAGGATGATCGAAGAAAAAATAGTCGAAGGGTCCGATCCTCAGCTTTTCTAAAAGCGATTGTAAGTAGAAGACTAATTTTGTGACTTGACCTAGTCAGACCATTGAGTGGTCGGCCGCGTCATTTCCCCTCCACCTTACCTACAACTATAAGACAGTGTCTCCGAGTCACTTAGCAGGTGTTGGGCATTATGATCAAAAATTAATCAACTTTAAAACCCCTTAACGAATCTAAAACAGTGTTATTCGTGTTGTCAAGTGTTCATCAAAATTGTTATTCCGTATGCAGTTACCGGTTTCAATTAAAAACCATCGGTGAATTCGAATTTGAAATGTTGACATTCGGTAAATTGCGGAGCGATAAATGTTTAATTCCAGTAATGCTCTTAAATTCTAATCTACTGAGTTCTGTTTGTGTCACTGTTACAATGTTATCTAAATATATAAAAGGCAAAGGTGACTGACTGACCGACTGACTGACTGATCTATCAACGCACAGCTCTAACCACTGGACCGATCGAGCTGAAATTTGGCATACGGGTAGCTGTTAGGACGTAGACATCCGCTAAGAAAGGATTTTGGAAAATTTCAACCCCAAGAGGGTTAAATAGGGGGTTAAAAAATCGAACCTAACGTGAGCGAAGCCGCGGGTTAAAGCTAGTTAACAATATTTTTCAGTGCGAGTATCGCCAACTTTGTTACGACAGATAGCATCACTCTTGTTATGATCATTATTATCGGCAACTACAGATCTTCTATTAAGTCCTCGACAGTACTAATGCAGTGTGAATTTTGGTTATTCATATAGCCTACGAAATTCAAATAATGAATTGGTTTACATCGTTTTTCGAACTTGGATCATTCGGTATTTAGATCTACTAACGTCATCATTGAGGTAAAACATTCACATGACCATCATCAATATTCAAACTACTAGTCATACGAATCTTAAGAGATTATTAGATACCTCAATAAACAATTCTTTTTGCACGAAGTGCGTAAAAAATTAAACAAGCTGTGTTATCATTTTTTGTAGTTACTGTCGTCATTTCAACCAACGGTTAGCAATACATTAACAGCGCTGGATTTAGATCCCTCGTATTCCTATATATATGTTTATTTTAGGGTCTGATCGACGAATTCCTAAAAAGCTGACAACGCATTGGTGGTACCTCTGGAGCTCCAAATGTTCATGGTTGGTGGTAGTCACTTAACATTTATATAAAAAGTCGCGCCTATCTACTTCCAAGTATTTTGTCATTACTCTGAATTCCATCTCATATCCTAATATTAATATTATAAAAGCGAAAGTTTGTATGTGTATGTGTGTGTGTGGTCCCTACGGGAATTAAAACCTTAATCCACGCGGATGAAGTTGCGGGCATCATCTAGTTTCCTATATAACGACTCACTACACGGACACAACATAGTCCCTCACGCGCTCAGGCGTACGGTTCACTAATTACTGCGTACCACGGCTCTCCCGCATTTTTCATCCAGATCACGGAACCTCTCAGCTCCCCTTATCGATTGGATGCTGAGAATTACACGGTCTTCACGAAGAAATTGTGAGAATTCTGTTTTTAGAAAAAAGATTTTCACAAAACCGACTTGCTTCGATGCAAAACAAGGTGAGGTACAAAATCCATTATAATCAAGTA
Organism: Hipparchia sbordonii; assembly: GCA_038048805.1. NCBI lineage: Eukaryota > Metazoa > Arthropoda > Insecta > Lepidoptera > Nymphalidae > Hipparchia > Hipparchia sbordonii. Next base: position 5,949,161 of record JBBIWI010000010.1, on the reverse strand, counting down.
GCAGTAAGTAGGTACAGTCCCACAAACTTATATGGCTAAAGGTGCAACTAATGAATTTTTTAATGAAAAATGCAAATAATATTCGTTGGTATCACTAAATGTTGTGATAATAGGAACCACTACGACGCTGTCACCTAGCCAGTTTAGTATATAGTTTGCGGATTTATAAACACATAAGCACAGAATAAGAATCGTCTGACGTTGTTGATCCACCAAATGGAGAGTCAGCCATCACTACGCTTTCCGATGCTAGGTCACCACTCACGCAGCTTGGGATCCCAACGACTACCTCTGTTTGTTTTATAAATTGAAATATACCTACGATGAATTTCATCATCATGGGGTGCCATCTTCAATTTGAAGTTCGGCGGTCAGTATGTGAAAAGCTTTCCGCTCCTGTGCCAACTTCTTCAATTCAGAGTAACTATGCCTGGTCCATTCCTTTATGTCGATGGATTGGAGACGGAGTTATATGCGTTTGGCGTTAAGGACTTCTTTGTACCGTTTTTTTACCATATTCCTGAAAACTTCAGAGCCAATTATGGAGCTGTTTTTCAGCAGGTATCACTTAAGGTGGTACGTTATATGGTTAAGATACGAATAAGTACAAACCTGTGGTACAAACTCAATAATTTGAGCCATTATCTAAATAATAAGCTTTTCTAGAGCACTAATTATCTAGCAAAGTACAACACGAACAAATTTAATGAAATGAATCCCGTTATACATCGCGAGGCTTTGCTTTGATCCATTGAAAGAAGCAATCCCAAGGGAGTTTGACATTGTATTCGCCTCTTTTTCCATGAAAACTTTAATAAAAATCATATATTTTTAACCGACTTTTATGATGAAATGATTAAAATGTAACTAATAACTATAACAATTTTATAATTATTTAAATTCAAAATAAGACTGCATTTTAAGTCAAAATATAAAATAATAAAAAAAATCGTACGAATAAATTAACAACTTTTGTACAATGGAAACTTCCTGGTTGATTTGGTTCTTTTAGAATTAAAAACTTGAAATTCTACAATGAAATAAAGTTTTAAAAATCGTGTAACATGGAATTTTCTTATCTCTTAGATTTTCTTTTCGTAAATTGTGGAATTAAATTAAATCCTTTTAGTGTAGTTTCAATCACGTACCCGTACTTCCTAGAAAGAATCCTGCAATTGGCTTTTGGCCACCTTTGCAATAGGTTCAACGGCGTCCATTCGTTGTGACCTCGATTCCATCTAGTGCTTTTACGTGATTTCTGTGAAAGCGGTTATTTGTTTTTTCATTCGATGACGTGCCCTTAACTGCAATCTCACCACTCGAAGTTTTAGTACATTAGTTACATAAGTTCAGTGCGCACCTCAAACATTTCTATACATTGTTAAATATATTTTAAGGAAAATTATTATAAAAATGAAAAATAAAATAGAAGTCTCTAGTAATATAATGTATTATATTGAGAGATTTGGTTAAAAGTAGATCTGAAGTTATCAAAAAAATTAAATTGACAACACTTGACAACTCTATCGTTTTAGAGTACAAATTAATAAACAGTATAAAAAGCATAGAAACAAAACTCTATGCAATACTGTAGGTATACCGTGGCACATAACTACGTAATTCGTGCGCAACCATTCATTGTTTTCTTTTTTGCACTTCAGCAGCTCTAGGGTGCGTATGAGCGGAGAGGCGTCGGGTGTAAATTGAAACACTTGCAAATTTACCCCATACATTATTCATGTGCCAAACACCCTCGCTGAACCTGACAGTTTCAGTTGACGCGCAAATTCGCGATACTGAAGGCGTAGCGCACAGTTTAGAAAATATACAGTTGACCAACTATATACTGCCCTCCTCGAACTTTAACGTCGTTAACCAACATTTGGCCAAATATGATTTTTTAATGCTATCTTACTTAACACACACATACATCATTTATTAGCTCCTCTGTAAAGTGTGTCATTCATTATTCATGAAAAACTAGATTTAGGGTCGATATAGGTCTCATCACAGGGTAAATTTGATATTTTGGCAGTATTTTCAATATAAAAACTATCAGATCGTCCAATTTATTTCTCGGTTAATTAAACGTCGCTGGACGTTAGTGAAATCGACACTAAGTCGGAAGTAGAAGAATATGTATAATATGTAGTTACATATATATAATATGTATAATATGTAGAATATGTATTACGAAAGAATATGTATTTACTTTTCAACACTTCTGAATAATCTGCGCGCCAGTACAACAGTGATATCCCGTATGCACCAAAAACGTAAGTTTGTCAGCCACATTATATGCTGGCGGGTTCTCTACAAGACTGTACGAAAGTGCTTTTTGATTAACTGTATGATTACAAAACTATGGTGTAGCGCCTTTGTAAGTGGCTTATGACCTTGAATCGACAGCTGAAACAATAGCCCAATGAAATTGAATCCGGGTATAGACCATCAAAACCGTTAAGGACTCCGTATTGTCTAGTTGCTTTACAAATCACACCCATTCCAACGTTTTCGCCACATAAAGTGGGTCAACCATTATACTCGTCCGCCTAACAAATTGTTACTTACCCCCTAAGAAGGCTGTGCAACAAGGAGTCGCTACAGAAAACCACAAGCTGAATTATTCTGACCCTAATAAATTTGCTGAGTCAAACAGGCATTGTTAGACAAATGAGTTCTGAGACGTGTGGTGTTAAACATATTATTTAGAAGGTGCTTGTTGCGACAGCTTATTTGTATTGTTGTGAATACAGTAAATTAAACGCTTTGAGTAGGTACAATAATAATATAGGCTATGTTTATTTCAAATTCTAACTCAAATGGAAAACATAAACAGTCCATCTTTTGAGATATACAATTAAGTAAAAATAGATAAGAAATTACCTAGTGATTTTTTTTATTTTAAATCAGTTAAATATCAAAAAAAAAATTGTCCACTTTTTAACACCCAATGAAAAAAAGGCGTGTTACTTTAAGTTTAACACATGTATTTGTGTATCTGTGCGGTTGTCTGTAACCTCGTAGCTCCCTAAAGAATCGACTAATTTTGATACGATTTCTTCAACTTGAAAGCTAACGTGATCGAGATGGATCTTATTTATAATTTGTGAAGATCTGTTCAAGCATTTGAAGATCATCAGATCATTTCCTCTTTGATTAAAGGGTCTAATAAACTTTCAAAGGTGCGATTGATTGTTTGGTATATTGTTACACCAATGATAACTTGATGCTGCAGCATCATGGGGGATACCCAACTCCTCAGCTACTTACAGCAGATATAGATAGATAATGTATTCTGGCTCATTAAAATGGCTTCAGATAGGTGTTAAACAGATGGTGAATATGATTGAGGTTTGAGGAGAAGGATCTAATAATGGAGCAGCAAACTGGGCAATAGCATGTTGGGTATATATCATACATAGTCCGGCCATAGATTCACATGTCGGGGGTATTTTAAATTTTAAATTTACACTTGTTTCTTGCAAAAGTTTCTCTATGAGCTTGCTTACGAAGTTTCAGCCTTTATAAATGCGATCTGATTCTTTACTACCAAAACTCTTTATCAAACAACAAAAAAACAATTTATGCTCCCACCTTAATTAATTTCTATTCAAGGAAATAAAAACGTCTAACAAATAATGAATGCTACATTCCCGTTATTGGCGTAAAAAACTCAATGAAGTGATCAAACGCTGTAAAAATTTTACTCGACAAAAAAATAAACGAACACTTAATAAAAGGAAATTCTCAACCATTAAACCTACACAGACGAGATGTTAATTTACATAACACATTTGCCTCGGAGAGTTTAATGTAATTTCTTTCTCACCGAGGCGTTTCCTCAAATAAATTACAAGTGTAAAATTCAGAACAACAAAAGCGTAACAACAAAAGGCTCGCGGCTCGCAACATCCGGACGACCCTTCCAAACTCACCAGCCTGATTACGGATTTCCGAACAAGAAAAGAAAAACTCAACATTTGCTACAGTCAGCGTCAGATACATGTAATCTCCCTCTGACATTTGAACTGCTAATAGCAGTTTGCGTACAGTTACCAGTGCAGTGGACATTATTGCAGGGCAACTGCATAGACCGCACAGACTGAAAAATCCTACTCCTACTAATATTATAAACGCGAAAGTTTGTAAGTATGGATGGATGGATGGATGGTTGTTTGTTACACTTTCAAGTAAAAACTACTGAACCGATTTGGCTGAAATTTGGCATATATATTATAGTGTGAAATAATACCTAAGCTACTTTTTATCCAGGAAAATAAGAGAGATCCCGCGGGAATTACAAAACCTTCATCCACGCGAACGAAGTTGTGGGCATCGACTAGTATGTTATACTTACTAGAACTGTATCATGTATGTAGAGTTTGTTCAGTAGTTATCCGATATCATTTCGCTTCGTGTTATAAAAATGCAGTACCGATATCCTCGTAAATATTATAAGTAGTAATGCTGAACGCTCCACTAGCGACCCTGCCACGTGAACTGATAAGTTAATTTTCATTGGATCTGTACTTGTGTAACTAGAGTAGATAATATTATGTAATTCAAACTTTTTTATGACCGTTGCGTTGTTAACAAAGCTTATTTTTCGGTAGAGCTAATAAATGTAGGCTCATTTAGATGCTGACTGTACAAAATATTCCTAAACAGACCATTGTGATATTTGCAAAAATTAACGAGCATTTCATTTCAAAAATGATCAAAACTCATTGTTTACATTTTGAATGGAACACTTCCTAGTTAATAATACATTGATGTGGAAGTCCACATAGTCGAAAAGATCAGGCTGCGGGATGTAATATTTAACATAGAGATGAAAACGTGGGTCCTTGGACGGCTTGGTGTCCCCACTGGGAGTAGGCGCTGGTGGAGGTGGCGATACTTGTTTTGATTTAGGCGATGTACATATTTTAAACGGCCCTCTTTTCTCTCCCACCGATGGCGGTCGCACCTTCTTCCACAGAAACGGTTTCTTATGCAGAGAACCGTGATGTGTGCCCAGATGCCGCGTATTCTCGGTTTTATTGACAGGCGCCGTTAGTTCATACATCTCAGGCAATGATAGGTACCAATAATCTGCTCCATCACCAATAATTGGAAATAACCTTTTGTTCTCGAATTTCGGACGAAATTTCCTTACGAACTCGTTGTACTTTCGCTTGAGTCTTCTCATGTACTCAGTGTAATGGATAGACTTTAGAAGCTTCTCGAACTCAGAGAGCTCTGTTGTGGCGGGTTCAGAGTAAACGCCAGCGCATACATAAGTTCTAAGTAGGTGGTGAAGTTTGAACACGACAAATGCTAGCCACTGTCTTGCCTCTTCTTCTAGAATGCGCAGGTCATCTGCACGGCTTCTGATACCGTACTCAGCTGCTTCTGCGGCCCGTCTCTCTCCACGCTCTGTTACAGTAGCAAGCCACCTTCTATAGGAGCGGTAACAGAACTTGGTACGTCTGGAATAGTGGCCACGCCATAACGCCTAAAACAGTAATAAATCTCTGCTTGAGTGCTTGTTGTCTAGTTAGGGTTTCGTACCAAAATGATAAGAAAGAATAATGGTTTCTTTCTTGGTTGGTTGGTTGGTACTTTATCACAGCTGATCATTACAGTAACTACTAATGCTAACCTTAGGTAGGTACATTAGGTAAATATTTATAATGTTGTGGGTGTTTTAAGAATAAAGTTAGTTGTCATCCACGACGTGTTTCATTGATACAACATGGTGGCAGCGGTGGGATTCGATAGCCGTACTCCGGCGCCGTGCAGGAATTGTGGAAAATATTGTGATACGGGTTCTTGTTTCGCGTTAGGTATGAGGTGTTTTTTATGCGGGGGATATAACCATTTTGCCAGGATGTGTGTAAATCGTGCTAAAAAAGTGTATGATATCGATGTTTGTGCAGAGAATCCTATAGAGGGTTCTGAAAGTGACGACAGCGAGTCGTTTTTCATATCGACGATTGCGAATACTTCGCAGCGCAGCGATACGGACGAGTGGTATGAAACATTAACCGGTGAGTGTGGCGTTGAGAAGTTTAAGCTAGATACGGGAGCAGATATTAATGTCATATCTTTACAGAGGTTTTTGTCATTGGGATATGAGGAGGCTTTGATTAATGTTAAGAGTAAGGTTAGGCTTCAATCGTACAGTGGTGATATCATCCCTATTAAAGGAATATGTCATTTAAAATGGTTGTATAAAAATAAATTGTATAATTTGAAGTTTGCAGTAGCTAGTATTAGTTGTCAAAGTGTTCTGGGGAGGCATGCATGCAGTGAATTAGGATTAATAAAGCGTGTACATAATATAAACATATCGAATTATGATGATTTATTTCACGGCATCGGTTGCCTTCCTGGTATATATAGTATTGTTGTGGATGAGTCTGTGAGTCCGGTGGTGAGCGCGCCGCGTAAAATACCTTTAAGTCTTCGAGATAAACTACACGAAGAGTTGAATAGAATGATCGAGGCCGGTGTAATTAGGAAAGTTACTCATCCTACTCAGTGGGTGAATTCTTTAGTGATTGCGGCAAAGAAAAATGGGGGTATAAGGCTATGTCTCGATCCGCGTCCTCTTAACTGTGCGATTCAGCGGGCCCATTTTCAGCTACCGACTATTAATGAACTGGCTACCAAGTTAAAGGACGCTCAGTACTTTTCTGTATTAGACGCTAATTCTGGATTTTGGGCTATTAAGTTAGACGAGAAAAGCGCGGACTTATGCACGTTTAGCACGCCGTTCGGACGGTATCAATTTTTGAGATTACCTTTTGGCCTGAACTGTGCGTCTGAGGTATTTCACTCAACACTCAAACAGCTGCTAGAAGACTTGGAAGGGGTGGATCTATTTATTGATGATATTATTTGTTGGGGAAGAAATAAAAATGAACATGATTTGCGGCTTACTGCGTTGTTGAATAGAGCACGAGAAATAAATCTGAAGTTTAACAAGAATAAATGCAAAATTTGTGTACAAGAAGTGGTTTATTTAGGACATGTTTTCAATAAAAACGGTATGAAACCAGATATAGAGAAAGTTAAAGCCATTAAAAATATGCCTACTCCGAATAATAGGAAGTCGTTGGAGAGATTTCTGGGTGCTACTAATTACTTGTCAAAATTTATTCCTAACTATTCGAGTTATACGGTTCATCTTACTCGATTACTTAAAAAGGAATCGATGTGGTATTGGGACGATGTTCACGAGAAGGCGATCTCAAAATTAAAAGATTTAGTAAGCCGCGCTCCGGTATTGGCTCTTTACGACGTAACGCGGCCCGTGGTATTGTCGGTGGACGCTAGCAGCGCAGCGCTCGGCGCGGTGCTCATGCAGGACGGTCGCCCGGTCGAGTACGCGTCGCGGACACTGACGGACACACAGACTAGGTATGCTCAAATAGAGAAAGAGCTTCTCGCTATAGTGTTTGCGTGTGAAAAGTTCCGTCAATATATATATGGAAAAAAAGCTGTAGTTGTAGAAACAGATCATAAACCGTTAGAAAGTATATTTAAAAAAGCCTTAGTCTCTAATCCAGTGAGACTGCAGCGAATGTTACTGCGGTTGCAGGGTTATGATTTGATCATTAAATATGTACCAGGTAGGTACATGTACGTTGCCGATACTTTGTCTCGCGCGCCGCTACCAGATTCATATGAAAATGAACTAGATGACAAGTTGTTGTATGAAGTGAAACTTTTATTTGATCATGTTCAGATGTCAAAAAATAAGTTAAACTTAGTGCGGACTGAAACTTCAAAAGACAAAGATTTTAAACAACTCTGTGAGTATATTGTTAAAGGATGGCCGACGCGAAAAGTTGATGTTTTCGATAATTTAAAACCATATTGGTCGTTAAGAGATGAATTAACAGTGGTAGATGGCATTATATTTAAAAATAAATTAATATTAATTCCTTGTTCTTTACGGAGTCAAATGTTGAACATTATTCACGACGGCCATCTTGGAATAGATCGCTGTAAGAGGCGTGCGCGCGAAGTTTTATTCTGGCCGGGTATTACAAACGACGTTGAACTGTATGTTAAGAGGTGTGAAGTTTGTCAGGAGAACTCAAATGCACAAAGTAAAGAACCGTTGATTCCAGTGCAGATTCCTAAGCTACCGTGGAATAAAGTTGGGAGTGACATATTTGAATACAGAAAGCAATATTATTTAATACTTGTGGATTATTATTCAGGTTTCGTTGAGGTCAGTTATTTAAGAAATATATGTTCAAAGACAGTCATAACGGCGATGAGGGAAAACTTTGCTAGGCATGGGATTCCAGTTTTGGTGGTAAGTGACAATGCGACTCAATTCTCTAGCCAGGAATTCAAAAGGTTTGCTAGTGAATGGGGATTTGATCACGTGACTTCATCGCCTAATTATCCCCAATCAAATGGCAAGAGTGAGCGTGCCGTGCAAACAGTAAAGAGGTTGCTCATTAAATCTATCAACAGTAATAGTGATTTCTACCTTAACCTGCTTAGTTATAGAAATACGCCACGCGATAAAAACTTGAGCTCTCCTGCACAACTTCTAATGGGGCGAAGGCTAAATTGTAGGTTACCAGTTCATCCTGGTCTACTAAAACCAAAAGTTGTAAGCGACAGTGAACATGATTATTTAGTTAGTAAGCAGGTGAAGAGCAAAATATATTATGATCAGCGTTGTAAAGAGTTGCCAGAGTTAGATGTGGGTGATCAAGTAATCATTCAGGACGGGAACAAGAAAACCAGGGGTCAGGTGACAATGAAAGCGTCGACTCCGCGATCATATTTTGTGCAAAATAGTATTGGTAGAACTTATCGCCGAAACCGCAGACATTTGAAAAAATGTGAACCCCAACCTGATGATTGTTTTGAAACTCCACCTCAGCCTGGCCCGAGTCGTAATGATGTGAATAGTTCTGAAAGCTGTTCTGATGTCAAGGATGAGAAAAATATTACAGAGTTAACAGATAAACCTCGCACTCCTCCTATTATGACAAGAAGAAGGGCGAGATTGCAGTTAAATATTGATTAATATATATAATTTGTAATTAAGTTAGTAAATACCTGTTTTTTTTTTCTCTCATTCTTTCACTAATTTTTTTTTTGTTTTACTATTTAAGTTCATAATTGTGTTTATTACTTCTTATCAATCTTCTTTTTTGGTGGGGGGATGGTGTATGTATGTATCTACTTTTTTATTATTGGGGGAGATGTTGTGGGTGTTTTAAGAATAAAGTTAGTTGTCATCCACGACGTGTTTCATTGATACAACATATAATAAAAAATATGTTTATTGGAAAAGATTTGGGGGCACATAAGTCAAAGTAGGTTTCTGTAATATTAATATGACGCCGGCCCAATGGTCATCGAGTGAGTGAGAAGTGTAGGTACAATTCTAAATTATTATTTCATGGAGGTGAACCCGATGACCTCTTAAATAGGTAAGGCAAGACTTTACCACCGGTTCGGAAAGCAGAGTCTCCATGCCACTTCAGTTTTGCGACTCGTTAAGCTATGTCGTTAACAAGGCTGAGAAAGAAATAGAATGTTTTGGAAGGGAACGGAGAAGGCCTCCGGGAGAACGGTCACCGACTTGTGTTACAAACAGTAAAAATATTTAGTAATTGTTGCAAACCTCGGTAAATAAAGGCTTTAGTTATGTAGATTGTAGGTAACTCACTCACCTCATTCTGATTTGATCCCGCAGACATACCCTAGATCTATACTCGTATATATCCTAGGTCTATCCCTACGTAGATGCTTATTTCTACTCACAGTAAAGTAAAACTGTCACCTGTATTCTCGTTGCTGCTCGAGCGTAATACTTGGCATGCTTGTTACTGACTGCTCTTCTTAATGCTGCGCGGTATTTTTCACGAGCTAAATGAAGTCTGAATGCACATTGTATGATGATCGCGTTCTTGGACAACCACGCAATATGCTTCCTTGTTAAGTATCCACGTGTCATACGCTGGATAGTCCTTACTGCTAGGAACCTTTTACGCCTTCTGTTTTCGGCGAGGTCTGCCCTCTCTTGCAGTTCAGCGTAAAATTCTAGTGGTGGAGGCAAAAGACGTTGCACGGTTGCCATTGCAACTTCTGAGCATTCAGATGTTAGGTCTTATTTAATCGGAAAATCAAGATATTTTAGAAAGGACAAAAGTAATTTAACGTTAAAGCCAAAGTAAAATACTTTGATTATATAAACCACTCCGTTTTCAATAATAAATTATTGTTGACAACGTTGTCAGCGTGTGAAGTTGACATGTGGTTACCGAAGGGTTGGCGCACGGCGTAAAGACAGTAATTTTTATCATAAACACTTCTTGAGGCATTCAAACTTCATCAACCGACGAAAAGAAGGAGGTTCTCAATTGAGAATTCGTCGCGTATATTTTTTTATATTAATATTTTACAGGCAGCTTTCCTACGACATCTTTTGATTTTTTTACATTGAACTCAATACATTGTTGGTCTCAACGGATGGAAGTCCACTACTGGAGATAGGTTTCTTACATCCAGTGGCTACTAGCTACTAGTTGGAAAACGTGCGTCCAAGCAATGGAGGCCCGAGAATCACATTAAAGAAAAATCATCGATTTTTTTTTTTAATTTTTGCTTGCTTCAGAAGCTTAGAGTAGGTAACCAATACCTACTCTAAGTTCAGAAGTGAGTAAAAGCCTCAACCAGGTGAAGACTCAAAAGTCATAAGTTGACGTTTCGATCCCCACCCGCAAGCTTTACCGTTTTTTGAAGGGGAACATTAGCCAAGTTTTTAAAAAATATTAGATTTCCTATCACGTCGCTATAATTTTTACAGCAATAGATTTGACAGTCCAAGACGTAATACGACCGTTATTTTTATTTTCGCCCCATAAATCGAATCGGCCCACCCATTCCGTTCGGCTCCCCCAAGCAATGATACTGGTCGTATTCGGAAAGTCCTCTTCTACCCTCGCACAGGTGGGCCCGTGTGAGATACCATGAATAATTCAACAATCAAAATGGCAAGGTATACCTGTTTATTTATTTTTCGCCCAAATTTACCTGTAATTTTTATACATATGTATGAATGGAATATAGATTTTTGAGTTCAAATTGAAATGTACGCGTTCTAACCAAAAGGTTACAATTTAATTTAACGTAATAAGTTAGTGGCTGCCAGAGACTCATCCATCTAACTTTTGTCCGCGGCTTCGTCGTGTGGGGTGGGGTTAGGTTTTAAGAATCCAGCGAAAATACTTTGTCTTTCTTAGATAAAACTTAGCCTACGTAGGTACATACAATCCATCGCATATCAAAACAGGCAGACAAAGCAGACCCATTCCCGTTGGTGAAACCCGTTCACGAGCATGACGCATGATACAGCCGTTGCTTCGCTCAACCATATTTGAGGGAACGTAACAACCCGCAACACGCGACACCACCACAGAAATGTAGTAGTGTCGGGTGGTGCAGTGGTATAGGATAGTAAAGATAAGATTAAGGATACCTTTCTGTAATAGATACTAAGTAATTTTATTATTATATCATACTTTATACTACTATTTCGAAGGAACAAATAAACTCAGATATTCTCTTTAATCTTCATTAAAACAGTAAAATATCTTGCAGATATCATAAAAATTGATGAAAATTCATTCACGTGATTATTTGCAGAGACTATTATACATAAAAAAGTTCTTACGAGGAAACGATCTTGGTCGGTTTCCAATCTTTATTTTGCCATCGTAAAAACATTAAGGTAACATTTTCTGATAGAGGTGGTATAGTGGCTATTAAAAGTCTATTAGCTACTGAAACCGTTGCGTTGCATGTACAAACATTTATATCTACAGCTGGTAGGTATTACGTGCATTCAAAGTTCGTTCATTACTTCATTATGTTTGTACGGGCTGAACTGATTTTGGCAAGATTTTCATTGACAGGTAGAGGATTAAACATGGAGAAACTAAGGCTACATTTAATCCCGGAAATACTTAAGGCTCCTTCTAAAAAATTCATACATCTTTTAACATTAGAGACGACTTTTTATATAACAGGAAATACCGAGGGAATTCTTTCGAAAACCCTAACTACTGGTAGACAAGGTTGCGGGCACCATCTAGTCTAAATATATAAAAGGCAAAGGTGACTGACTGACTGACTGACTGACTGACTGACTGACTGACTGATCTATCAACGCACAGCTCTAACCACTGGACCGATCGAGCTGAAATTTGGCATACAGGTAGCTGTTAGGACGTAGACATCCGCTAAGAAAGGATTTTGGAAAATTTCAACCCCAAGAGGGTTAAATAGGGGGTTAAAAAATCGAACCTAACGCCGAAGCCGCGGGTTAAAGCTAGTTTATAATAATTATGAACTCATACATATTCGACACATTGTTATTTACCAATAGCACATTCCAATTGGGAAACAAAATTACAAAGCGATGGTAATTTTGTTGTAATCACCGTTCGAATCAGGTATTTAATCAAAGGGAATCATTGATTGTGCGAGCGATTGTGCGTAATTCGCTACTGATTTCCTGTCACGTTCTCTGCATACGTGGAGGGCGATAAATATTCTGAACAATTTTAAATTATTTAATGTAATCTCTTTTTACGTGAAACCTCTTGTCGGCGTTAAGGGGACAGCAGAAAAAAACCGCCCAAATGCGAGTTGGACTCGCACACCAAGTCAATTTGGGAATTTATAATTTCTGAATTATCTCTGGTCTATAACTGTGGTGGAAGGCTTTGGTCGTGGTTAGTTAGCACTTACCACACTACTGTCAAATACGTACTGGCGGTACGTATTTGACAGTTGTGTTTGACAGGGATTTAACGTTCCGGCACGATGGCGTGTAGAAACCGATTAGGAGTATGGACTGAATGTACACTACCGTACCCTTTCCAGGTTAGCCTGGTACCATCTTAGACTGCATCGTCACTTACCATCAGGTGAGATCGCAGTCAAAGACTATCTAGTTATTGAATTAAAAAACAATATATATAGACCTGTTGCCGATTTATAACTCACCCATTGCACTATCGTCGCACAAAAAAGAAATTCTTTCCTCTCTAAGCTTAGAGCCTTTAGCCAAACCCTAATGTTTCAGTCATGTCCATTTTTTAGATTGGGATTTATTTTCTTTCAGCGTTCATCTATGTATAAAGCACTTGACCCAGAAATAACAATGAATATCATTGAAATACATCCGCGGAAAAAAGATACTAAAAAATTATTTATTAATTTTACTTCCTGGCTAATTTCTATAATCCCGTTTGCAAATAATATCGAAACTAGTTCAAGCACTCAGTAAACACTAGAGTTCCTGGAACCGGTTACGAGGTTCTACTAATTGTTTAGCAAATAATTGTTTTAATTTTCATACACCGTTTTCGGTAGCTTTATATTTATTTAGCTTAACTAGGTTAACATTCCAACACAATACTGAGCTTTGAACCCTGTGAAATTAACTTATAGTTATTGTAATTCACGAGGGCGCACGAGCTTTACTTGTGGTTACGTCGTGTACATAAGCATTGTGTAAGTGTGCGTGCCTCTCGGGAGCTTAGGTGGGAGCGGTAAGGCGCGAGCAAGCTCTCGCTCACACTTACACAGATACGACACACACACAACCATGAGCCACGCGCCGTCGTGAATACAGGAAAACCATTATGATTTGACATCTACAAACTACCAACTAAATTACATATTAACGCATCCTTAAATGTTACCCCATCGTTAAGCTACGTTACGTTAACTTAAAAAGTTATACTTTCAAAATTTTTTTCTTCAAAAGTAACATTTTGCGTTTTTATGTGTACATATTGAAATTTTCTTAGTGGCACGTTCTACAAAGACGAGGAGGAGAGACGATTACGGTTTCATACGGTTTTCACTATCCTTAAAATTTTAATTTCATGAAGTAGGTTTACACAAAGCGTTTAGGCCGAGGATTGCAGGTTCGAGCCCAGGGACGCATCGCTGGCTTTTCGGAGTTATGCGCGTTTAAGCAATTAAAAATAACATGGCCACCTGAGAGTTCTTCATGATGTTCTCAAAGGTGTGTGAAGTTGGCCAATTTGCATTGGGCCAGCGTGGTGATTATGGCCTATTACCCTTCTGTGAGAGGAGATCTGCGTTTAGTAGTGAGCCGTTGATAATGATGGATTGGTCTCTACGAAAATGCCTCCTAGACAATGTTTAAATCGTCAAGAGACATTGTCTAAGAGGCATTTTCGTATTATATGACAATTATAATATGATAATGTTGAAGAATGTTACTATTCTCTTCAAGAGTTAGTATTTTTAATTGTAATTTGATTATTTTCTTTGTATTGATCTGACATTTTTGATATAGTAGGTTTAATAACTAGTGGTTCGCCCCGAACTGAGACCTCGCGATATCCCATAATTCCCAAAAGTTTTAATTATATATTGCAATAATTAACTTTTAACATTAGACGCAATAAAAAAAATAATAGTTGACATAAAACTGTTTTACTGACACAGCGCCATCTATTAGCATTATAGTGAAGCTATTAGCTTCACAATAATGCTCATAGATGGCGCATTAAAATTAAATAATTTCGTTTCTTTATAACATTTATCTAATTTTAGTATTTGTTGTTCAAGTACAGGATATAACTGATTTTTCAACCAAGTTTCACGTTCTATTATTCAGTAATTCAGAAGTTATAGGGCTCTGACAGACATTTAGACGGGCACACTTCTCTGTCTAGTAGGCAAGCGCCCTAGTTGACTCAGAGAACTCGCTTCGCTCGTTCAATTATGACTAGTGCCTTTAACTTTAATAATATAACATTCGCATGTCGTTTACATGACCAAACATGTACCTTTATAATGTAAGCTGTCATGTTTTACGCAAATAAAATGAATAATCTATAGACAAGGAAGTCCAAGTGTTAACCACTAGGTTCTAACGGCTTTTTACTAAACTGAATGCTATAGTGTTCTCCACGAAACATTTATGTTTACGTCCGACATTTATATTGCAATGCGAACCTAGCACTAACGGTTCCTAGACTACGTTGTAATAGCTGGAAGGTATACAATTCGCTCGTAATGAAATAAAACTTAGATAATGTACGGAATTTCCGAGCAGTATGAAGCACTAAAACGCTTTACTAATTACAGTTACACGCCTCTCTAAAAGCTGCAATGCAGAGTTTCAAGTAATATTCACTAATATCTGTAAGTATGACTCAAGTCTGGAAGTTAAGATTTAGATTATAGTTTCGTAGCTTCTACGGTAAACCTACTTAGAGAGTTTGTAAGTACAACTAGAAGAGAAGCGTATTAGTAATATGAATAGGTAAGTTAATATTTTAATTAGATATTGAAACCTATTCAATATCTAATTAAATTTTTAAAAATTTAGTCCTATTAATATTATAGGTAAATGCGGAAGTTTGGATGTATGGATGGATGGATGGATAGATGGATGTTTGTTACTCAATCACGCCGCAACAACTTAACCGATTTGGCTGAAATTTTTCACACTGGTCGATTATAGTCTGGAATTACACATAGGCATTTTTTATTCCGGAAAATAAGAGAGTTCCCGCGAAAAACCTCAATCCACGCGAACTAATTCGCGGGCATTACCAAGTGCCAAATATAATATAATGAAGCTTATTACACTTTCATTAATTAAAAATTTCAAAGCTTATTGCGTTGAATTCTAACGAATTAAAAGTTGTACTGCAATTTCACTTAATTCTGTTGTCAAGTTTTTGTACTGTTCTTAGAATAAAAGGTATCAGATGTTCGCTTAATTCTCCGCCAGCACGCCTGACCTACTTCCTAGATATTTCGTTCTAAAATTCAGGACTGTAGGCAAATGCAATGTTCTTTAAAGAGATAAAAATAAATGATTACGTAAAATAGCGTCCAGGAGTTTTAGTTTGACAAAGACATTCTTATTATTAGTATGTATTATTTCCAGTTGTGTGCAAATAACGAAAATAAGGCCTAGTTTACACTATACGAGCTTTTGGGTCGAGAAACTCGGTCGAGAACTGAGTGTAGAGTTCACATTCATCTAGTAAGTACCTACTTGACCGAATGCGTTGTCTCGGCCGGAGGCTCGCTAGTGGAATTTGCTGTAAACAATCTCACTGCCTGACGTTCTAATTTCAATTTTAGTACATTTTCTTTTTGATACAAATATACTACGTACTATATATGGCGTTCCGAATACTTACTTTGTCCAACTGACATGCACAGTCGACTGTGCATTAGTTGTTAGTGTGGCATGGGCATTGGCAACGTACGAATGGGACGGTATCTAGACGCAAGCAAGCACCTAATTGTGAATTGAAAAGCCGATAATACCTATATTTAAGTAAGTAACAAAATACTTCAACGGTTTAATAGTATACTTTTATCATTTTAAATTATCGATTAGGTTAACTACAAAACTGCGTCAAATGTTTGATGTCACAGTTCACTAATTCATATAAGCTTTATGTGCGTTTTGACGTTTGATTAAAGTTGCTGGCTTGATCAGCTAACAAAGTTTCTATTTTTTTGTACTTTTTGGTTTGCTTCCAATATTGAACCTACTTCTAAGATTGTTTCGAAGACCCATCATTTTTCTTCGGCGAGAAAAACGGAATCGTCGCCGAATTCCTTTAAAACAATTTCATCTTTCTCGAAACGTAACTCATGCGATGTTTTGAAAGTGACGAGGGCCAAAGAAAACTCCTTTATAATTTCACCTCCTTTGACCGGGTCATCTCAAAGTTTGCGAATGAACGCCATATTGCGAAATGTCTCCGTATAAAAGATCAAAACTTTTTCCTCTTAAAAAATTGTTTGAACGTTCAAAGGATTTTTACGATCTCATTTCCCGCGGACGTAAGTTATGATTATAAACAGTGGAAGAAAAATTTGGTTAAAAAAAATGGTTACGAACTGCGAAGTGTAGTATTCTATGTATAGGGGAATAAGTTAAAACAACATGGATAGTTCAATATCTTTCACCGGCGCTGAGATTAGCGTAGAATCGAAATAGTTTATACAAGCAACAGCTGTACAATAGGCAATTTCAGTGATTTTATTAAACAAGCAAAATTTGAAACGCAAATAAATTTACATAGAAAAAAGCACGCTTTTCCATCGGAACGAATGCAAATAATAGCTTAGATAAATACGGAATAGTGGAAAAAGAGAATGAAATTTGTCGCACATGTACAGAATAAAAGGCCGGCACCGTACTAATAGTACAACTCGTTTGAGTAACTTTTTACTGGTCAGTTCTAATAACATGTCATTATGGGGTTCAGATTAACAAAGAGAATGGGAGCTTAAAATAAACTTTGTTGTAATAAACTTTATAATAATAATATGTATCCCGATCGAATCCGGCCGCGGCGGCCATATCTCCAAGGGCACAAGTGTGCGCAAACACAGGTGCACTCTCTATTCCCTTACTCTCATAGTCCGATGGGACGGAAAATCCGATAAGACCGGAGAGACATCAGGCGCGTGACCGACGGCTTTGCGTGCTCTCCGAGGCACGGGGGTGATTCACCGCCAGCTTCCTAACTCCGGGCTAGTACGGCTACTGAGAATTTCTTGACAGAAAAATCCAATATATTTTTGGCCCGACCCGGGAATCAAACCCGGAACCTCGTCATACGGAGTCGAACTTGCTAACCACTAGACCAACGAGGCAGTCAAACTCTGCAAAGAAAACATTCTTCTTCTTTGTCGATCGATAGTTATACATCACTGAAGGTCCCTTGCATAGACTTCAATGTGCATCGGTTTAGCGCTGGCCGCCCTTATCCACCTGCTCTGCGATTCATCTCATGACGTCACATTAATTAATGTTCCTAATAGATTTGTTGGTATCTTATTTTACTTTGCTGCACTTAACTGCACGTGGTGGAAAAATGTGATTTAGAGTTATGTAGGCCATTCAAACGGCGGCTTTCCTCAACATAAAAGAACTGCATCTTCTGTACTTCAGTAGGTACTATTAATTTTCGAAGTTGCATCGAATTCAAATTATTACATTTTGCACGAAGAAGATTTCATAAAAATAACGTAAGAAACCTTTTTCGTCCCGGTATGTTTTCCAACCCTCTATCAACTCACAACAACTTCCTATACAGCCAATTTCACGCTTCCTTTTTGTGAAATCAGTTAAAATGTTGGCAGTAAACTTAAACGTTATAACTGAAAAGTCTTGAGTTGAAATCTTGGAGCATATTGCGAAAGTTTTCATTTTTCTTTAACCTAGTTAAGACGGTACGGGTCCATGTCATCCTTTGACACGAGGAATTTGAAATTGGCCCTTAACATTTGCGTCATGCCAACCAACGAGAGTTACGAAATATGTTTTCTGAACAACTGCGCCTGTACCGTTGGCTACATATTTCATTCGAATTTTTATTTTAATTTTTAGCTTTGACTGAAATCTAAATGCATAAAAATAATCCAGCGATGCATAAATATGTCAGAACAAGCTGATACTCGCGTCTTTGTCCGCGTGGATTAAGGGTTTTCAATTCCCGCGGGAACTCTATAATTCTCCGGGATAAAATATAGTCTGTTTTAATCCTGGATATGAGCTATCTCCATTCAAATGCCAGACAAATTGGTTCATTCGTTGAGGCGTGAAGGAGTAACAAACATGCATCCATGGATTCATTCATCCATCCATCCTTACAAACATTCACGTTTATAAGCATTTATATATGATCAAACGAACTTGCAAAGTGAAGTTCGATCGATATTATATGAGTACGCTTCATTCGAAGATTTTATAATTATGTAGGTATAATTATAATATTAGTAGCATATTTAGTAAGATGTAAAATTTTTCATAATATTTATAATATCGTCCCGAATAAATATACTTATGCATAAAGACAGGTGCAACCTCTCATAATCCCATGTGGCGGCAATCCGACGCTACTGGAGAGAGATCAAGTGCAGGACCAATGGCTTTAGCCTTTATCCTCTTTAAGGAATGGGGATGACCACAACGCTTACTTCTTAAATCTGGGCTCCTCCAGAAAATTTCTTAAAAGAGGAACCCAATACCTTTTTGTGGTCCACCTGAGAATTGAACCCTGCTCCTTGTCATTCACAGTCGATCATATTAACCACTAGACTAACGATACATAAAACGCAGCTAGTTATTCATATTAGTGAAGTAACAGCACACATACATAAGTCAACCCATAAACCATTTCATATCTGTTGCATAGGAAATTACGGTATTTTTATGCGTTTCCATTCCCGAGTCGGTCTGGCACCTCGTAAATCGTCTTCGCTTGCAAATTCAATCTATACAGCGATCAGTTTATTGCATCACTCTGCATAAGTGTACCCATTTATACGTCTCTCAGCTTACCTGGCATATTTTAGCTTATAGTTCTTGCAATTCACGATGGCGCGTGAACTTTACTTGTGACAACGTCGTGTAAATATTGCGTAAGTGTGCGTGCTTGTCGGAGCCTAGGTGGGAGCGGTCAGGCGCGAGTAAGCTCTCCCTCACACTTATACAGATACGACACACACATTCATTGAGCCATTCACCCTCGTGAGTTGCAAGAACTGGTAATTATATTGAACAGGTTAAAATTTTAAATAGTAAAGTATGGCATTAGTAAAGCCTATATCCATCTCTGATAACCATTGGCAAAGGAGCAAATATCCATTATCCAATACCCGAGCCGTAGGCGAAGATGTTAAAATATGGCGTCGTAGCTTCACTGTAGCGTTAGTTGGATTAATTATTATTTGGGTTTTTTTAAGTTAATTTGGTTTCTCTAATACTAATTTAGCCTCTCCATTTCGTATCTTCTTGTACACCCACTCAACATAGGAACTTACAAATAATTTGACGTTAGTAATATTGCGTGATAAGTGATTTTAAATTGTGCCTTAATCTATAAGTCATAATATTATTCATTTATGCATATTCCAGTGTAAATAAGCTTCATTTTTATCTCATTTTTTGAACAATGATGGCAAAATTTTGCAGATCTTTGTTAAATACAGAGCTTGTGCTCACTCAGCTACAAAAATGCTTTAGAATCTCTCTTAACCTAGAATGTCTCAAGGGATTTAGGACACATTACATACATATAAAAAGGCAACCTACTTTCTTAAGCTCGAAGAAGAAAATGTAGACGAATTTTATAAAATGCAGACGCGACCAGTACTTTTGGTTCTTCGTCATTGGTCAGTGTGTCTTTAGTCTAACTTAACCTATATCTATGTCATGAAATTACCTATAAGTACCTGCACCTTTGCTATATATGCGTTAGTTATTTATTGTTCTGAGTAATATAAGACAGTATCTTGATATTAGACACTATGGGCTGAAATCTAGCTTTGCTCAGACCAAGGCTCAGAATCAAGCAAGCCTTATAGATCAGCAGGTATAAGCGGATGATAAGTGACGATGCAGTCTAAGATGGTAGCGGACTAACTTGGAAGGGGTATGACAGCGAACATGCAACCTATACCCCTAATCGGTTTCTACTCGCCATCGTGCCGGAACGCTAAATCGCTTGGCGGCACGTCTTTAACGGTAGGGTGGTAAATAAAGATTTCAAATAGGTATACTTAAATCGACCATCTTCATTCTTCCTCACTATACAATCTGTAGCTATCAATTCGATGGTTATTTCACACTATTGGTTCAGGTCGTAGATCAATCAGGTCACCGCAGTAGGTTACGAGGATGAGATAGGAGTTCTGTGTCACGATTGAACTTCAAATGCAAACACTATTAGCTGCACAGTGTTCATCAGTGGTTTACATTCAATTCCCGTTGAATTGTGTTAGCGCGGGCGTTGGCTTTGTTCTCTACTAGGCACTAATCCTAATGGCAATAGGTATATTTGACTAGGTGATGCGCGCAACTTCGTTCGCGTGGATTAAGGTTTTGTAATTCCCGCGGAAACTCTCTTATTTTCCGGGATAAAAAGTAGCCTATGTGTTATTCCACACTATAATCTATGTCTATGCCAAATTTCAGCCAAATCGGTTCAGTAGTTTTACGTGAAAGAGTAACAAACATCCATCCATCCATCCATCCATCCATTCATCCATACTTAAAAACTTTCGCGTTTATAATATTAGGTATACGGCAGTAGGATTGTTCTTTGCGACAGTGAAACAGACCTTTAAGTGTTTGGGCTATCGAGGCTTAAATTAGCTTATTTATTGAACAAATAAAGAAAGTGGATCATAAAACGAGCATTAGAATCAAAGGAATTTTCGCCTAATTTAATTAGTGAACTCCTCAGAAGATGTTCTCAAAAGCACTTGATTTAAGTACACTTAAATACGTAAGCTTTTTCATATTTTCTGTTCTATAACCTTCACTTATGCTCAGTAAAATATTTAACGTTGTAACATTTTATTTACAACAAATTCTCCAATTTATGGTTTCAGTAGTTTTGAGTATACTTTTTTTAATACATGATTTTTTATTTTTTATTCACGCTTGAGAACAATCTCAATTGATACAAAGTGAAGATCTAGCTAAAGCTGGAACCCGTTTGCATATGTGATATTGTTTTGTTGTAAGTTTGACGTGTCTGTTTGTGTG
This sequence comes from Hipparchia sbordonii, assembly GCA_038048805.1. NCBI lineage: Eukaryota > Metazoa > Arthropoda > Insecta > Lepidoptera > Nymphalidae > Hipparchia > Hipparchia sbordonii. Next base: position 5,927,554 of record JBBIWI010000010.1, on the reverse strand, counting down.
TGTCCGTCTGTGGCATCGTAGCTCCCTAAAGTATGAACCGATTTTGTTTTTATTTTTGTTTGAAAGATGTGTCGGGAATCGGGAGTATTCTTAGCTATGCTTTATGAAAATCGGTCCTAGATGGCCGCCGCCACAAAATGGCGGATTACATATTTTTATTTTAAATATTACTAGCGATTAGGATGTCGTAATATGTCGAGGGTGTTTTAGATTTTTAATTTACACTTGATGTGACCATATCACGATATACAGCTAAAATATCTCTCGAGAATATCATCAAAGAAAGTTTCGCTGATCTACTAACTAAATTATTAATTGAAAATACAAATGACATTGAAGCAAATTACTTACTGTAAAACAACTAACGTTACATCAAAGTATAATATTTATTTGATAAGTATTCTCCCCTTGGTCTTACAAATAGGAATCGTTAAATATTTTTCAATTTTCTCAAGACCGTCATGTGGAAAAATTTACGCATTCTCGTTTAGAACAAAGTGCTTATTTTCCTTCTCGTTTCTTTCCGAGCTTCAATTTGAAATTGGGAAATATTATCGAGCAGCTCGTAAGATTTTTATATCTACTTTAGCAACTATGCCGATTTTGAACTATATATTCACTTAAATAGTTTTGCTTCAGGAATTCCATCTAACATACAGACTTTATTATCCGACTTCCAAAAAGGAGGATGTTATCAATTCGTCAACCGGTACCTTTTTTTTTGTACTGAAAAGAATACAATATGAACATATCATAGACTATGATAAAGGCTCTATGACATAGAGTATGGTTGGCAACCCTAGCTAACAGTCTCACTATTCTTCAAAACGAGTTAGAAGTTTCTTATATTTAGTCAATCACAACAATTATTGAAATTGCACACGCACACGCAAACGCACACGCACACGCGCGTGCACACACACATAACACAGCTGCTGATGATTAACGTACCGAAGTTAGAAAATTGAAATTTTGACAGTAGGTTCCTTTTATAATACAGGCACTAAATAAGAAAGGTTTTTCTAAATTTCCACTCCCAAGAGGGTCAAATTTGGGGTAAAAGCTTGCAATAAATAAACTACGTGCAAAACGTAAGAGCAAATTGACTATTACATTCCTTCATGAGTTCGCGCTGTTTAGTTAGACAAGGGGGCATGAATAGCGTTTTATGATGGAAATTTAATGAGAACGCTGAGGGAGAGCCTTTTAAAGCTACTGACCATTACACAAGACAAGGGCCGTCTGGTGCATTGCGCAAGGCTCTTTATATTCTAAACCGTACCGGTGCCTTGAAATTCAGGGCGACATTTTTAAGACTTAGCTGTAGTTTCTTTTATTCCTCTTCACTTAAACAGAGTTTTGCAAGACAATTTATTTAATCTTTAACTTTCAATAGTTTACCTTGTTAAGTAAGTTAGGTTCTCCAAGTAAGACTTACCCCTTCTTATTCGAAAGGAGACCTGTGCTCAATAGTGATCCGGCGATGAACTGAAGTTAACCATTCTGCATATAGACGTGACTTTAGCTTTAATCTGAGAAACATCCACAACATGAACACATCTGATTTCACCACCACGCCTTCGAGCCTTCGAGTCTAAAACTTCGAGTATATAAACGCAGCGTGATGTTCTCTGTACCTACTTATTTATTTCTTTTACCATTTCTTTGACTACGGGCTCTATACATTAAGAATCTTAAATAATAATTATTATAGTGTTTTTGTTAACTACTTGCATGTGAAAACTATTAAAGCCATTTAAATTCTTCAGTTGTGTGAGTCATTTGATAGCTGTTCTCAAGCTGAAAACGTCATAATGTATGTATATGACAGTTACATGTCATATATGTACATACATTGTGACGTTTTTAGCTTGGGAACACGTACACTAAATGACTAAATATTATAAGACACTAAAGAGCTAAATAGACCAATAGTTTACCTTAATGAACATGTACCTAGTTCAAAATCATTTGTTACCTCTATGTTACTTATAGTAAAGCATAAACCCTTTCTTATATCGGCGAACCCTTTTTCCAAGGCATGGACGTGAAGAGCTATTTATTCGGAAAATATAATGAGCAAGCCAACGAAGGGAATTTTAAAGGGCTACTGGCCATCATATAAGCCGTCTGTTGCACTGCCCATAGCTCTTTCCTCGCGTCCTATTCTAAAAGCTTTCGAGCGACCTCTCAAAAGAATCTTTGGATTTATACTCTAAAAAAATATATGCCTTTTCACCCATTTGTTTTTAGAATACCGTACTTCATAATGGAAACACGAAATCCTTATAGGATTACTTCAACATCTATCTGTCAGTAAGTGGGACAACGAACTTTTTCTAAGAACCGGTTTAAGGTTTTAAGATAAAACTAAGATCACCATCAAAACTTTTTAAGTTTATGTTATTAAACCAAAATGGGAAAGAAGCAGAATTCGTGTTATATTTTATGTGTTGTACTTAGGTAGTTTCTAGAACTTTGACCTAACTTAGTTTTGAATAGTTTAATCTACTAAACTAGTTCGAAGATTCTAGTTGATTGCGAGAGTTTTGTATTAATCATTATCGTCGGTGCATTAATTCAAACCAAACTCTGAATGCAACGTTTTCCTCGAACTGGCTTAGGAGTGGAAGCAAAATGTGATCAAAATTCCTACAACTTTCGCCAACATTAAGTTCAAGTGACGTCACCAAGCTTAAACTAGCTTCATTGGTCTGAAAGCAAACAAGTTTTTTTTGGGTAAATACAAGGTACATAAAACAGTACCAACAGAGATATAGATACCATATAAGCTAAAGGGTGGACCCTATAGGGATATGAAGGGGTTTTTTTTCTCAAGGCATGGTATTTGTATGAGGAATTTTTAAACATTGCAAAAGTTGGTAAGTACGAACATAGATTGTTCCGGCACGATAGCGTCCACAAACCGATTAGAGTTACGGGTCGAATGTATACTGCCATACCCTTCCAAGTTAGCGCATTACCATCTTAGGCTGCATCGTTTTTTACCATCAGGTGACATCGCAGTTAAGGACTATCTTGTCATCGAATAAAAAAGAATATGAGCAGTTTGTGAGTGATTGTAAGATACGTATCGTATTTAAGACCCACTCTCATGCAGAGTAGTGCAATAAAAAGTCCGCTACATCATCAAATTGAATTTGTGCGCGAGCACGGTTTACGAGGTGCCAGACCTGACTCTGGGATGGAAACGCATAAAAATGCCGTAATTTTCTATGCAACAGATATGAGAGGGTTTATGACTTGCCGGTTATGTTGGCTGTGATGTTTACTTCGGATGTAATTGACTGCGAGTGTACGCAGACGAGATGCTGTCATGGGTGGTAATTAAATCACACTTAATGCTATAAAGGCGAAAGTTTGTGTGTGGGTGTGTGTTTGTGGGTTTGTGCATGTTTTTTACACCTTCAGATCACAACGAATGAAGTGATTTGGCTGTTTGCAATGGAGATAACTCAGGATTAACACATAAACAACATTTTATCCCGGAAAATTAAAGAGTTCCCGCGGAAATCAAAAAACCTCAATCCACGCAGACGAAGTCGCGGGCATCATCTAGCCATAAAATTTTTAGATCCATAGAAAGGTCCTTTTTAGGATTCACCCAAATTCCGTCTGTCTGTCTGCGGGCTGTATCTCATGATAGGTTGATACTTGCAATTTCCATAGAATGTGTATATCTAATGCCTCTATAACAACAAAAAAATTAAAGAGGGTCTCTATACAATGAACTACCTCATTAGCTCGTTCCAGTGGCTTAGATGATGTTTATAATAAATAAATAAATATATAATAAATAATTCTTTATTTCAGACTTTAGGTCCATACATTATGTTACTTATTAAAAGGTTTTAATTTTTGGCATAACACTTACTCGGTATAATATCAGATATACTATACATAATATTTACTATATGGTTTTACTTGCACCAACTCTAAGTTATTCGACTCGTTAAACGCTATTTCAGATACATAATAAAATTATCTCGAAGTTATCAGTGAAAAAGTGTTCTGGTCTTACAAATGAATAAATGAAGGAGATATATTGCCTCTCGACTTCATGCTCTTAAAGAAGGGAAACAGAATGCAATTTTAATGAGATAAACCTCAGATAAGAGGCGAAAAGATTCTTCTTTTTTAAACCAGACTGAAAGAATTCTTTGAATTTTGCAATACTGCGCCGACTTGAATATTAGGACCTATTTAATAGCTGTTTAATAATCCTATTTATATTATCAATACGAAAGTTTTAAGGTATGGATGGATGGATGGATGTTTGTTACTTAATAACGCCGCAACGACTGAACCTGAACTTCATTGGGATGGTTTTTACTTTTAGCTATTTTTGATGAAAATTTAAATCGGATAAACTATACACTATACTCTATAATATTATTTATTATTACTCCATATTATTATTTCTTTGACGAGTTACAGGAAGCCGCTGGATACAGATGCCACAAAATATGTGGAAGTCTATGCAAGAGACCTCCAGTATGAAAGACTTTTGGTTGATGGAGAAATAGAAGAAGAACAATCCTGCATATATCACCTCTCTACTGGAGAGTAGGTTTGTTAAGAGCTTACTAAAGAAATGATCATATTATGTAGCAAGCGTGTATGTACATTCAAACTCAAACTCAAAATTATTTATTTCATGTACGCCAACTTGTGGCTCTTATGACAAGTCGAGAATCTACCACCGCGGGTTCGGAATGTTGATTCTGCTGAGAAGAACCGGCAAGATACTCAGCAGTTGCTCTTTTCAAAACAAAAAATGTTACAATATGTAGCTTATCTATCTTGTAGACAGCTGAAGCAAAGCTGATTGGTTCCAAGCAACTTTGTCATCAAGGAATTCTCTACATAATACCACAGTAACAATAATATCAAGACGGCAAGTGTTTAAATAATTTATGATCGAAGTCACTATGTCAGAGGTGTGTTCATAAGCGATAAAAAATCTAATAAGTTTTTAATAATTACTTATTCAAAGGGCATTTATTTCACATGAATGCTCTTTGAATGCGCATTTATTTTATCTGGAGCGAGCGATCCTAACAAGGTGCTTTACTCTATTCACGGTGAATGTTGAGGTTTCTTTCAACTTGTTAATTAAACGCGTTTCTTTACAGTTTGTTGGTGGTAAAGATGTAAAAGTGCCGTTTATGAATACGCCTCTTTAATTGATGTCGTTAATGATTGGATACCTGTTCACTGAGAGGACACGTGAAAAAATCATCGTTAGTAAGAATCGTAACATTTTTGGTTTATAAACTTTTATTTAAAATAAAAAATTATCTTCTACTATATAAAAATAAGTCGGGTTTTCCTTCCTGACGCTATAACTCCAGAACGCACGAACCGATTTCCACGGTTTTGCATTCATTGGAAAGGTCTCGGGCTCCGTGAGATTTATAGCAAAGAAAATTCAGGAAACTGTGCGGATTTAAGAACGCGGACGAAGTCGCGGGCGTCTGCTAGTTTAAAATAAAATATTCACTATTACTAATAACACATTACAAAATTGACGATCAGCTGATTGATTTACTATGGGAGGTAAAAATTTTTTTTCATATTTTGACCTAGGTTCCTTGGGGAAAGTTGTTCAGTTTCATGAACACATTCACCGCCTTCAGTATTATTTCGGAGTTTCATTACACGTTGTATAGACTAACTCTTGGTTGCGATCACACCTGATGGTAAGTGAAGATGCAGCTTAGTATGGAACGCGCTTGCCTAGAAAATGCCTATTCACTCTTGATTTGAAGGTATCCAAACTGTAGTTAAAGGGAAATCTAGCTCCATGGGAAAAACGGGAGCCTTAAGGGCATTCCAAATTGACACAATATCGATGTTACCTTGCCATAATATCCATGTTAAAAACCTTTATTCTATTTTTTAGACCGCTGAATGCATAAATGGTTAAAAGAACAATAAATCGTCATCAGGTTTAAACAAAAAGTTAAACTTCCATTACGAGATCGTTCCCGTACTATAAATCACGAAGCTTAGCACTATGACGTACGTTTTAGCGCTAAAATAACTAATGAAACACGGGCAGTGGTCGAGCCAACTCCTACGCTCCAGCCGCGTAATTAAATTTTGTGCCCGCTTCAAACTCCCGACCTCTGTCTTGCAGAGCTTAACAGAATTTCAATCTGCCGCTGTAGCACATTTCACGGTTTAAATCAACTAAAAGTTCCTATGCGATCTATTCGATGCTGGGGGTCATAATTCTTGACGTTTGAATCTATACGAGTGTAATATAAAAAAAAAGATACCGGCCGAATTGACAACATCCTCCTTTTTGGAAGTCAGTTAATAAAACCGGTCAATTGCGAGTCGGATCCGCACAGGAAGGGTTCTGTACCATCATACATGATTTAACACCAGCATCTTTAGAAAATGAACGTTTTACACTTCGATCACATAAGTTAGAAATATCAAAGTGTGCCAACCGGACCCTATTACCGTTGTCCGTTTGTACCGAGATTCAACATAACTTACAAAAATTATGAAAGTGACCTTATACGCAAGTTTTTTAGTCACAATCATAATATTTATTACATATCTGCTAAGCGAACGTGAACCTGCGCACGCTATTAATAAATAATAATAGGCACCGCGAGTCAATACAAAAGTATATCCCACTTCATGTGGTTTTAGTACATTTTAGGCATAAAAATGTCACATGGTTAAAATTTTTTGTAATTATTGGTTTCTAATTCTGGACAAACCATATTCAGGGTTCTGATTAACAAAAAATAACGTTGTATAGTTTTTAGGTAGTTCGCAGTATATTTAGCATTTATTCCAGATTTTCGTTGAACAAACTCTAAGTATTGACTGCCCGCAGCGAGGAAATGGTTATCAAAAGTGTATTTTCACCGTTCCGACCGAGATTGAACGTAATTAAAAGGAGCTTTCGTTCCCGTTGTTTTACTCCCTGACCCAACGGGTGTATGCGTAATATACCTACATTTTATACAGAGTGTTTCATTTATCATGGATTTATTAAAACGTCGAAAGCTTTGAATATTATTTTTTTTTTAAGAATATTAGGCAACCTGAGGTTGTCTAATATCCTCCTATCCCCTGCAAATAAGCGGAAAGCTTGTGTTAGGAGTGGGTATGACAATAGTGCAACTGGTGGGATTCGAACCTGTGACCTTACAGTTTTCAGTCCGCACCTTTAACCGTTGGGCTATTGAGGCTATGGGATAATATGGGATATTTCTTTTACCCGAGAAAACAAAAGGTTTCATTTTAATTCGTGAAGTCTGCCAATACGCACTTGGTCAGCGTGGTGGACTAGAAGTCACATTCAAGAGGAGACCTGTTACCAGTAGTTAGATCGGCAATGGATTGAGATAATGAAAGAATAATACAAGTGTAAATCGGATATTTAAAAACAACACCCTCGACATACGAAATATAAAATCCACCATTTTGTGGTGGCGGCCATCTTGGATTTGAAATTTATCGTAGTGTATATTACTCTTCTAGTCAAGTCATTTGATATGACTCATATTGAGAGAGTTATGAAAGTACAATATGTAATCCGCTATTTTTTGGCGGCGGCCATCTTGGACTGATTTCCATCAAACATAGCTAAGAACACTCCCGACTAATTCACCGTTCAAACAAAAATAAACAAAAACAAAATCGGTTCATCCGATCGGGAGCAACGATGCCACAGACACACACATATAGACACGTGAAACGTATACCATCCCGTCGTTTTTGCGTCGGCGTCGGGGATTAAAAATGGGGCAAATAATTTTCTTATTTTACCGCATAAAATAACTTAAACACCCTGTATATCCAAACCCCGGTGAAAGGGAAGTCGTGAGAGTCTGCTACTCTTATTTTTCGTGAGTTACGGCTTGCTGACATATGGTTAAGTACGATTAGTACTGTGTGCAGGGCGTTTCGGGACTCGTTAATGGCCTTTTTATGAAACCTTACCTTTGTTGCAACTGTAAGCCTCGTTATGGTCCTAGGGATAGAGTTACATTCGAACTATCCTAGCTTCAGAATAATCCCGATCGTAATACCATTATTTAGTAGCTTCTACTTCTTCACAGAATTTTGACGGCACTTTCACTTGTAGATAGCTGATGTTATCGGGAGTAACATAAGCTACTTTTTTTAACAGACTTTTGAAAGATGAAATCGATATCTCCGTGATTTCAAAACTGATTTGCGTGAATCCTTTTTTAATCGATACAAAAACTTTGCGAGATGCTCGCATAAAAACTTTGGGTTCCAACTCCTGAATCCTCATGCTGCAGGATTTCTGTCTACCTAAACTGTAGGAATTTAGGAACTGTCGATTGTGAATTGAAGAAGCAGACGAAATTGCGGGCGTCCGTTAGTGAAAAATAAACATAGTGTAACCTATCTCTGTGCTTTTCAGAGCGGCATGCCTTAAAAAGCAACAAACGATAGAAAGTTGTAAGTATTAGATAATGTAATTTGGATAGGCAAGTCTTAGAGAGATAAGATGTTTGCTCAAGGCTTTCCCAAAAATAGAACATAATTAGAGTAAGCAGCCTTATGTAAACTTAATTAACGTTACTACTTAATACGAATATATTATTCATTCTGAAGACACCTCACATACATTTCGGATTTTAAGCAAATGTTGATCAAGAAACTTAACTCCGCACGTATATACGTAATTACTTCGTAAGACGATCACAGCTGATGCTTTAATCAAACAATGGTATTAATTCTGTTGTGTGCAATCTTTAAACTAAGATGAATCGCGAACTCATTTCAAAAAGAATAGTATTATTCTTTTTCCCAGGAAGTATTGTAAAAATGCTGGAGTGGCGACCTCGCACCGAGAAGAGCAGTGATGGCAGACTCCCCACTAGGTGGACCGACGACAACAAATGAGTCATAGGGAGCCACTAGATTTGCCCAGCGCAAGACCGAGAGCTGTGGAAGCCCATGCAAGAGACCTTTGTCCAGTTGTGGATATCCAGTATAGTCCGGTAACATTGGACGCCCCATCATGCGTGATGTTTTTTTAAATGTAACTTGATAGGTAAAATTAGACGAACAAAATAATAAAAAGCAAAAAAAAAAATACTTAAGTATATGTTTATTTATTTATTTATTTATTTATTTATATTATGAAAATCAACAGCGAATTTGTACAATAATTAACTTAAGAGTAGTAACAATTTTATGGCCAATTATAGATTTTCTAAAAATTACAGATAAATATTGTAAGAGTGAGTAAAAAATAACTTTAAAAAAACACAACTAATGAGAACAACAAATTTCAAAATAGTTTGAATAGAAAGTAAGTCAATGAATAAATAGGTATGTTTGCGAGTACGTGTGTGTGTATGTGTGAGTGTAATCGTGTGTTTGTGTATGTGTGTGTGTGACTGTATGTATGTGAGTTTGTGACTGAGCATGAGTGTGTAAGTGTTTTCTCGTAGAAATATCAGGATTTTTGTGAGATGTATCGCCTAAATGTATTTTTTGAGTAACGGAAAAGATCAATATGGGAGAATTTTTTATTATAGGACCGAGTAATTCTAGTAATAGCAGAATTTTTCGTATAATGTTTCCTTTTGAAAGGGACACGGAATAATGATGTATGTCGGGTCCGTATAACGGGTACACTCAAATTAATTTTAGATAGAAGTTGCGGACTATCAATTTTTCCATTTATAATATCATATAGCAGTACCATGTCAGCTATATCCCTCCGTTCCCCACAGCTTCTTAAATCATAATGTTTACAATTCTCCTTGTAATCTGAGGGTACATAATAGGTGCGATAGTTCAAATGTTTTATAAATTTACGCTGAATTCTCTCAATTGCTTCAGTAGGTTTAATGTAGTAAGGAGACCATACGCTACTGCAATATTCTAAGTTACTACGCACGTATGCGAAATAGACTGTCTTAAGTGTATTGATGTTTTTAAATGGTTTACAAGTTCTTAGAACAAAGCCAAGCATAGAATACGCTTTATTAGTAATGGCTTCAATATGGGGATTAAATGTCATTTTTTCGTCAAGAATAACTCCGAGATCGCGCACTTTTTCGACTTTGGAGATGGTCTGACCATCAATAGTGTAATCATAAAATTTGAAAAATGCTTTACCGTAATAGCGGATATTGATTTTATTTACAGTTTATTCGATAGAAAGCTTCGTACTTTTTCAAAAAACATTGTGCAAACAACTTTTTCTGTCCGAATGGATCTCGCATCTTCAAAGGGATAAAATTTCTTCATCATCTCGTGTATTCATGTAATGTTTTTCTGAATGAATACGAAATTTCCTATCGAATATCCTAATCCCATCGAATTCCTATCTATTATTTGCAACGACAAATAATACATAAACATTCTAGTTAACATCCGCGATAACGAAAAAACATTTTTGCATTTTTATAATACTTTTTTTTCGACTTTTAAACTATCAATTCACACAAAAAAAAATCGTCAGTCATGACGGGCTTTCGATATTACCGCCTCCTGCACCAGTATTTTAAGTCCCGTCAATTTGGTTTAGCTTCTTAGAGATGGTTTACAGCAAAATTAATTCAATTCACTTTTTAAGCCAGATTTCAGTAGAAGATCAAAGAAAAGAATTTGTAACAGATCCTAATCGGTATAATAATTATCGCATTTTCATATTATGGAGTCTAAAATTAAACATAATAATCTACATCGGTGTAATTAAAATCCCATTAATTAAACGATGTTGCTGCGAATTTAATTTACCTTAATATAACGCCGTCCTTCATTTTTAACCGACTTCATAAAAGGAGGAAGTTCTCAATTCGTCGGGATCTTTTTTTTGTTTGAAACATTTTGCCGTTTTTAATAGGTTCCTATGAGGCTCCAATAGTAAGCGAAAACGAATAAATAAGTTATAAGTGGCCAGTTATAGATTATGACAAGATTTCGTCAATTTAACCATTATTTTGACTAAAAATCCTATTCTGTCCTATTAATATTAAGGTCAGTTTGTTTGATTGTTGGTATGTCATTCAAAAGTGTCAAAAACACATATCAATTTTGAGATGTGTAGTACCTACAACCGAATTAACACAACTATAAAGCCTTATTCGACATGTTTCTTTAAAAATTTTAAGTAACTTGTTTACAGAATTCATATTATGTTACATAAGGTAAGAAGTTTAGTAAGTAATGGGAATTGTCGTAGCATTTTGGTAAATTGAAAACCTATTTCCAGCCAGAGAACGATTTCGTTCTAGATAGTTCCATCAATCTTTTCCAATACTGTAACCGTATCGTGCCCGGTACAAAGTGTGAGACTCTGTATCACTTCGAGATTTTTTATTTTATTTCGTAGTCCAAAAGCGATTGCTTTAGTATTTTGGAATGCTCCATACTAAATCCATATTTTTTTTGCAAAAAAAAAAGTAATTATAAATGCTTTGCAATGTATTTAGGTATAGGTATTAGGTAGACAACATACCTACATATAACAGATAACTAGCCTTTTTGACAGTACAGTAAGTCACCTCCGTGCCTCGGAGAGAACGTAAAGTACCGTCGATTCTGCGCTTGATCTCTCTCCGATCCTGTCAGATTTTCGTGCCATATGAATGTGAGGGAATAGAGATTGCACCTGTGTTTGCGCACATACTTGTGCACTATAATATCTCCCGCGCAGATGGCTAATCTCTGAGGACGTTGGCCGCCGTGACCAGATTCGCTCGGGTAAAACGAAACCTGTTTATTTATTTCTGACTAAATGATTTCTCGCAGGAACTCTTTAATTTTCCGGTATAAAATGTAGCCTATGACTTAATCCTAGGTGTGAGCTATCTCCATTCCAAATTTCAGCCAAATCGATGTATTCGTTGTGGCGTAAAAGAGCAACGAAAAACGAAGTCGCGGGAATCAGCTAGTATTTAATACAGAAGTTAAACATTCCAAATACTCCCATAGATACAAAGACTATCGAAAAATCATAGTTTTCGTCTTTCCAAACAACGGCTAAAAATGTTCTAGAAATACAAACGCCAAGTCGAGCATACTATCCTGCCATCTATCTAAGCTTCCGCTTTCAAATCCCTCAATCTGAAAAAGATACTCAATCAAGTGGATTGAAATGTTGGACCTTCAAAGCGTTCCTGTAACGAATGTATTGTTCTCTTAGCACTGAAAAAAGTGCACGAGCAATATGGCTCCTCGCCTGAACCGCAGCAATTGGTCTGATGAACGAGCAATGTGGTTCTAATAGCAACAACTTTTTTCTCTCGTTTGCGAAATCCCGATGCGAGAGCGCTTTTGTAAGAAATTTCAACGAAGCGAACTACATACGTTCACATGTCGTTGTAATATTTAGGTATACGTTATATATGCAACTTTGTACGAATTTATTTTTGATTGTAATTAGCTTTTCAATTGGATGTTCCGTAAGTAAACTAAAACTCAGTTATGTGAAGTAAAATTAAGTTTTATTAGCTCATTTGAATCTACCATGTGTGTGTTCAGTAAAATTTCAAAATAACAGTAATTACTTAACTTCTCTGCCCTGTTTTAATTAGAATAAAATGTATAAAATTCACATCATAATAATATAATCATGTCAATAGTATAACAGAAAATATACTTCTAGTCTACTATCTAATATTTCCGGGATAGAACGTAGTAGCTAGAACGTAGGGCTAGTGGTTTATTTACAAGAAGCTGTGAAAGTCCCATCAGATTCAATCCCGTCAATCTCTAAAAGCCTCAAGAGTCCAACGGTTAAAGGTTAAAGGTGCGGACTGAAAACTGAAAGGTGGCAGGTTCGAGCCCCACCCGTTGCACTATTGTCGTACCCATTCCTAGCACAAGCTTTTGGCCTATTTGGAGAGGAGAGGAGAATATAAGTCAAGTTCAGCTTGGTTAATATTCTTTAAAAAAAAATCAGCCCTTCCGAAGATAAGCCCGACAAATCAAAGACGAGTGTTAGAGATGCTGTCATTCATACTTAATATTTAGTTTTTGCGAAATAACAGAGGAACAATTTTATTTATGTTTATGGAAGATTATTATAGAATTTATTCATAAGGTCATTTCATCGTATTTTAATACGATTGCTGTTGACTCCGCGCACCCAGGCCCGGTTTTATTGGCCCGTCGTTATTATTGATTGCCTCCATTTGCACTCACAATTGACTTAATGATGAACGTTTAATGTTTAATTTTATTAAATGTAAGTAGATATTTACTGTGTACAGAATAAAAGATTATTTGCATTGCATATCAGTTAAAAGCACGTTCAGCATTTTAATACGACCTATTTTTTTAGATATATCTTCTTCTGAATATATAAAAGGAAAAGGTGACTGATTGACTGACTGACTGATCTAACAATACACAGCTCAAACTACTGGACGGATCGGACTGTTCGGCATAGAGATAGCAAATGCAATATGACGTTAGTATCCACTACGAAAGGCTTCAGCATGAAAATCGAACCTAACGTGAGTGAAGCCGCGGGCAAAAGCAGTTTAATTATAATTTCAGAATATTACCTATCTCCCATCTCGTTATCTTTTATTTTATTTTATTGTAATCAACAGCGTTACACATAATATAATTTACAATTAAAACTTAATACTAAAATAAGGCCAAATAGGGTTACAATTTGTATGAATTTATAAGTATTTATTATAACAATAGATTTGTGGACACCAAATAAAATATGCAAGCTACGTAGTACCTTTTACAAGTAGTAGCTAAGTAGTACCTTTTACTTTACAAGATAATTATATGTGTGTGTGTGTGCGTTTATGGTAAACGTGATGCAACAGAATAAAAAATATTAGATAGTATCGTATGATCTACCTACAAATGAAAGTAAGCAATCCATGAAGTAGATAGTTGTATTACACAAAATTAAATAGGCGTGGTCAACCGTTTAGCAAATTTATTTCACATTATACAGGAATCAGGCTGCAACATTTTGATAAAGAAACAAGAGAATGCAATCAGTTTAATTCGGCAGCGCAAACAAATCTCATCGGACTCGATAAAAGCATTAGTGCGTGCGGCGGGTGACAAACTCGTTGATGTATACGTGTGATACGTGTACACACAACAGGCTCACAGCGCTGACAACTATCAGTCACTTGTGTTTAGAGGTGGTTAATATAGCAATTAGCAACATATTACAGCATGCTATCTTTCCATAGCACACTGCACGTGCTACATACGTAGGCGCGGTGCTGCTACGATGCTATAAATATCACGTGCTGTAGACGGTGTAGCACACTACGCGTAGCAGCGGCGCTGAGGCGGCCGGGCAGTTAGCAGATGGATTTATCGCAACTCGCAATAAACATGCTATGTGATTTAGCGTGTTGCAAGACATAGCGCGCGCGCCGGCCGCCCATATGTTTCCTAATTAAAGTTGCTATAGCATAGCATTTTTTATAGCATGCTAAAATTTTATAGTTTATAGTCAGTAGCATGATATTGATTTATAGCACTTTTGAACAACTCTACTTGTGTTACAGTAAGCTGTTATAACCAGGTTATAACACCCAGTTTATAGTTCAGGTAATATTATTTGCGGCGATTGGACTTATTGGGATATTTTTGGAAAACAATAGCGTTAATGCACTTTTTATACCAAGAATGCTCCTGATTTAGAAGTTGCCCTCATTCTGTGACGGCAAAATGCAAGTCATTCATTTCTTTGGCTTCGTAGAGCGTCGTTTTAGTTGCATAAAGCAGCGAAACATACACAATATGGTTATGAATGACAGAGATGACGCTCTAGAAAAGAATCGTACAAAGTGGGTCACGTCGCAAGTAAAAACATAAAATGGGCTTGAATGACGTTTAAAAAATTATCCATCATGTACCTAGGTAACTTTAAATAGTTAAGACCCGTATAACTTACACACATGACCCATAAACATAGTTTTACTTGGGCTTACAGTGCTGACACCTTTGCTGACACCTTTCAGTCAATCTACAACTGTTAGGTACCCATATTTTGAGCGTGTAACTTTAAGCTAAAGGACAAAAATGTAGCTATTTTACTTATCATGACTATTACCCGGTGTATAATACAAATCGGCTGCCTCGGCTTCGTAGAGCGTCGATTTTATCGCACGAAGAAAGGATTGATTGATGACAGAGACGACATTCTTCGAGTAGAAAAAAAACCCACAACGTCTCTGTCTCCTTTCCGTCGTGGGTAAAAATATAAAATAGGATTTAATGACATTTAAAAAAGGATATTCATTATTAGGTCAATTTTGAAAATAAAAACGTAAAACCACTTTAAGATGTTTTTGTGAATGTCATATAATATGTATGTATATTGTAAGTGTATTTAAGTAAATAAATAAATAAAGATGATGCGTCTGTGTGGACTTATATATTATGTATTTGTGAAGAGGAAAACCCTTATCTCTGTAAAGCTACACATCACTCTCGACAAAGGGAAAACTTATTCTCAAAGGAAATTAAAGTCAAGAATTGTATTGTCATCCGTGTGAAAGGTATCAACGAAAACATTGAATTTACCGTACTCCATTTATCAGCGCGAAGGTTTTTAGGAGAATAAATCCAGGCAGTCACTCTCGACAATTATCCTCGATTTTTTCACCGAGACAACTAATTAGTCTGATGGACGTAGCCGTTAAAGATAATTTACTTAAATGATAAATTGGTAAGAGAATATTTTGTTTTAAAGAATATAAGAATATTAGCCATGCTAAAATATGATGTATAATAAACTCAAAATAAGCCTCATGTGTTTTAGGGGTGGGCATGACATTAGGAGAACGGGCGGGGGTTGAACCGTCGACCTTTTGGTTTCAAACCTCCCCAAAATCGTTGCGATAATGAGGCTTTAGAGTTTAGAGATTGTGTACTAATTTAAAACTGTGCAATTAAATTTATAAGGTAAAAAGGTACCATTGTGCGCTGACGACCCTACAAGCGCGCGAACTTACGAACTTGGAAACACCATTAAAGTAAGATTAATTCTGTAATTAACTTTTTGTATCTTCGATGTGCACAGTTCTTTAGCACTTATAAAACACTAGTTAATGTACGCGACTTCGTACGCATGGATTGAGGGTTTTTAATTCCCGCAGGAACTCTCCTATTCCACACTATAATCTATCTTTGTGCTGAATTTCAGCCAAATCGGTTCTGTGGATCCGGCGTGACTGAGTAACAAATAAACATCCATCCATACATACAAACTTAGCTTTTATAATATTAAAAAATTAAATGAATAGGATTTGAACAAATCGTTATGCAACTCTTAGTGTTTACGTAGTAGGTACAGCTTGTAGATATTGCAAAGCAGTTATCTCGGTATAATAAATGAATAATTTATCAACAATGCTCCGTTCTCCTGCGACAGGTTGGATTATACGTGGGCACAGCATAATATCGTCTCTGGGGCTATTGTGCAAATACAATCTGCGTTTGCACTTCAAACATAGCCTAATTATTCAATTGTGATCCACGTACCTATTCATACCCATATTATGATAGAATTTGCATAATAATTATACGTAGGTACGTTATGCTAAGTACGTGGCTATAAATAGGAATAATAATTTAAATATTTTATTTATAATAATAATTTTATAATTCGTTATTATGTTCTTTCAATTCACGAGGGCGCGTTGCTCACATGGGTTGCTCATGGTTGTGTGTATGTCGTATCTGTATAATGACAGCTTGCTCGCACCTGACCTCTCCCATCTAGGCTGACAGGCACTCACACTTACGCAATGTGCAACGTAACCACAAGTAAAGCTCACGCGCTCTCGTGAATTGTGAATACCTACTACGAACGATACTTTAGCAAGAACTTTGTGTTTGTGATTGTTGGGGAGGGTTTTAAATAAAACACCTCAGTTCGTTCGAAGTGGACTGTATTGCTTGATCTTGAATCACAAAACACAATGTTCAGGTTCAGGTTCTTGATCAGGTTCGGATCGCAGTTCTTGTTCAGCTTCGTCTTCTCTCTTCGGTAGCTGTAGGCGAACAACAACTGGCGCACCCGACCAGGGGCGCGTTTATATACGATTCTCCCACCCGGCACTCGTATACGACCGTGACGAGTGGGAGTTAAGGCGATCGCGGGCGGTGAGGGGGCAGCGGGGGCGGGGGCTTACGTGGCTGACCAATCAGCGCCATTCACTGCCGACGCTGCGCTTGGTTCGTAGCTCCTGTCCGCAACATTTCTCCCCTCTGCGCAGCTTCCGCGTAGCATCCTCTTCTTCGTGAGGACAGCGAGCTCTTTTTTCCTTGTTCTGGTTCGTGTATGTGAAGATCTATGGATTGCGCTCCCCTTGTATTGTAGTAGCGGGAAGTTTTAATTTCTTCAGGTTCTTTTACCAGGCGCTGAAGTCGTCGGCGATTTCCGTAGGTACACGTTCGTCCCACCCGACTTGTGGGCGCCATAGGTTCTGCATAAGGCAGAAGGATCTTCGCTGTTCGCGGGTCAAATATGGACTCCAAGCAGATCTTTGTAGGTGCGCGGTTCGGGTTGTAAACCTGCCTCGGAACTCGACACATTGTAGTGTTGAATGCAAATGTGTCTTCAGCAGGTATCCACAGCAAGGGTTTTCTCTTGGTTGTTGGGCTCGGATCCCAAGTGAGTAGGCGTCGGAGCTTGGAGTTCTTCAGGGATTGTTGCTAGTACTCTTTGACTGTTCGAGTTCCATCCGCGGCGCCGAATAAACCCAGTTTGCTCGTGCACGAAGTTTACTTCTTTCGTAGTTTTAATGGCTTGTTCGGAGCACGGGGATCTTCTAAGGTTTTTGATAAAGCCTCTATGTTTGTGGTTCGTACAATTCTTGAGGTTGAGTTCTGGGGTCATATCACAGTCCTCTGATCCCAGCTTACTTGCTTGCAGATGTCTTTTCTCGGCGTTTGCTGGAACACTTAAGGGAATGTGAGTGATTTGCACTCCCCTCGTATTGATAGAGAGTTGCTCTTGCGTTGATCGTTCCGCTAGACTAGTTCGGTGTTCTTTTTGGATCAGAGTGTTGATCTTTAGCTTTGAAGTGTCTTCTGTCGCACTTGGTTCGTTGGATTGATTTGGTTCTGTGACGTCCATGGCTCTTAAGTGAAGGACGTGTTCTTCCTCGTTAGCGATCGTGGCTCTTGGTGTAGATCCGTGGATAACCCATCCCAGTTCGGTTCGTGAAGCCGCAGGTTCGTGGCGGCCTCCAGTCAGTAGCTCCTTTGACACGATGAGCTCCCAGTTGTCGGAGCCAATGAGCAAGCGCGGTCGAGCTTGCTGGTAACAGACCTCAGTAGGGTCCAGGTCTTGAAGATGTTCGTACCGCAGGAGCTCTAGCGGTACGGTTTGAGGTAGCAGATGGAAACGTCGTACGGTTCTAGCTCTTATCACATGCGAGGCTCTCGTGTTCTTGCCTCGCAGTCTGAGTTGGACGATTCTGCTGCTTTGTTCTCTTTCGTTAGAGCTGATGCCACGAATGTTGAGAGCTCGAACGGGTCCTTTGAGGTTCAGTTGGTCCGCTAAGTCTTCTTCGATTAGCGAGACAGTAGAGCCTTCGTCCAGTAAGGCGTGTGTGTGGATCTGTACGCCATCAGAATTCGTGACGATGACCGGGCATACTTTTAGCATCACTTTGCTACCGGTCTTCATGGTCGTAGATGTAGAGGCTACTACCTCATCCGTTTCTTCTTGTGAGGCATCGGGGTCCGTACTTGATGTCTCAATAGAAGGGCTCCGTTCATGCAGCAGCCAGTGATGTGAATGGATGCAGCCATCTATTCCGCACTGCTTCGCTTTGCATGCTGCGCGTCGATGTTTCTTGGTCAGGCACTTGAAGCAGATCTTGTTTGATTTGGCCCATTCCCAGCGTGCGTTGACGGTCATTTCTTTTATTTTCTTGCACTTCGGTGGTTCATGGTCTCCACCACAGCACAAACACAGCTCTTCTTCACCATTGGCAGAAAACACGTTGGTTTCCTGGGTCTTCCATGTTGGTTGCGGTTCAGTTCTCGTGGATCTCGGATATGGTTCCTTCGGGTTCGATGTTGCAGGAGCAGGTGGCTTAGAGTAGGTGAACTCCAAGCCTATTGACGCTTCATGGTTCAAGAAGCGTGATAGGATCACGATATGTGGTTCTCCCGGGCGTCGGTTCTCAGCAGCGTATCTGGCGAAACTTGCTCTTAAGTGAGGTGGCAGCTTCTCCACGATGTCCCTGGTGAGCTTTCGGTTCTGAAGACATCCTTCAAGGCCTTCAACGTTCGTTATCGTGGCTACAATGTTTCTCACTTTGACAGCGAAAACATTTAGTTCGGTGGTCGTTGGTCCCAAGCGAGGCAGCTGCTTTATTTCTTCTAAAGCCTTGTCAATCAAAGCTTCTGGACGGCCGAAACTCTGTTCTAGAGCTTCCATGATCTCCGTAGGGTCACAGGCTGTGTACAGAAGTGAAGCGACTGCGTCTCGTGCTGGACCTTTCAGAGCGTTGCGCAGTCGTAGCACGTTCTCGATCGGTGAGAACTTGTGGAGTTTCGTTGAGTCTCGCATAGCTGCTTTGAACGGCAACCACTCGTTCTCAGATCCGCTAAAGCTTGGCAGTTCAGTAGATGATCTTGGTGGAGGTCGATACTGGCACATTCGTTCGAAGCATTCGACCAAGGCTTCAACGCTGCGGTTTCGTGAACGGCTTGGCGTAGGAGAGTGGGCTCGACGATCTTCGTAGCTTCGGTGTTCGGGTCGCGGCTCAGTTGTGATTGTGACAGGTCTCACAGGGGGTGCTGCGGCGAGAGGGGTTCTGGTCTCTCGCACAGGAAAGTCCGAGGGTGGCTCCCCTCGTGAAGGATCGGCATGACGCAACCAATCCTCCGTACGTAGATTTGTACTAACTGCTTTCTCGAGCCCTTGATCTTCATCCTGGATTGCCGCTAGCTCAACTTCCAGCTTTTTTTGTATTAAATCAGCTTCGATTTCCAATTCCAGCTGCTGTTTCTGTCGCAGTTGACGTAGTCTAATGGCTGCCAAACGCTCTGCAGCTTCGTATTCTGCCTGCTTAACGCGGGCAGCCGTGCTTGCAGTTGATCGCTGCGACCGGGTTGATCGGGCCGGCGAGGGAGGTCGATCATGGAGGGGCTGTTTTCCGACAGCGCTTCGGGCTCCTATGATTAGTTCTTGCACAGACGGATCGGCACTGGTTGACGGAGCTTGCTCTACAAAGCGAAGCTGAACAGGACGAGCAGGGTTCAGCGCGCGGGGGGTCGGTTCTTGCGGCGTAATTTGTTCGTCATGTTCATCCTCACGCTGTGAGTTCTGGCTCCTGGTTCGAACCATCTTGAAGCTTCGGTTGAAATCTTGAGACTTCAGCTCTTGAAATCTTGAGATTTCGGATCTTGAGGCTTCAAACGTCGGTTCTTGATGCGGCTCGATGGACCAAAGATGTTGGGGAGGGTTTTAAATAAAACACCTCAGTTCGTTCGAAGTGGACTGTATTGCTTGGTCTTGATCACAAAACACAATGTTCAGGTTCAGGTTCTTGATCAGGTTCGGATCGCAGTTCTTGTTCAGCTTCGTCTTCTCTCTTCGGTAGCTGTAGGCGAACAACAACTGGCGCACGTCCGGGTTCTTCCTCGTAGGCCCTCACGGGCCTCGGGGTAACTGTTCGGGGCAATGGCCCCTTTCAGTGGTGGCGACGCCGCCTGCAACTACAGGCGGGGCACTGGGTGGGACCGGTTGGTCCGTGATGTCGTGTCCGGGAGTCTTGTCCGGTGATGTCCTGCTGCCGTGCGATCGAGCCCGCGTAAAGTCGCGGGCGATCAGCGACCTGCAGCAGGGTGGTATGTCCTGGATGGGCTTACGCCCGCCGCTCAGCGAGGTCGAGCCCACCGGTAGTGTACCGGCGAGCGCCCATCAGCCAGCGGCGAGGAAGCAGTCGTGTCCTAGGAGACTAGGTCTCGTGGTAGTCCTCTTGCGTCCGGCGGGCGCCGGTGGTATGGCGCGATGCCACGCAGGTGCTGGGATCGCGCTCCGTCGGCGCGCGCGAACATAGAGGAGCTCAGGCGATGAACGTGGTCGTCCAGGCTCTCCATGCGCAGGTCTCTGGAGATGACCTGGTTCCGTACGAAGCGTGGTGCTCCGGTGATGGTGCGGAGCGTCAGCGACTGCTGCGCTCGCAGTGACTTGCGGCTCGTCTCGCCTGTCAGCGCGAACCACGCGGGAGCCGCGTATGTGAGTCGCGTGCGAACGTACGTCTTGTAGACGGACAGCTTCGTACGGAGAGGCAGATGGGACGCCAGCACAGGCCGGAGGATGTTCCTTACTGCGCGTGACTGCGCGACCACGTTCTTGACATGGGGTCGCATTGAGAGTTTCGAGTCGATGGTCACTCCGAGGTATTTGGCCTGCGGGGACCACTCGACCGTCTCTCCCATGAGCGACACCGGGGGCGGCCTTAGACGCGCCCGCCCGATGGAAATCGCCTGAGTCTTCGCCACGTTGACCTTGAGTCTCCAGTCCTTCAGCCATGTGGGAAGTGCATCCAGTGCTCGCTGCATCTTCAGCGCTGCATGCGGGGCATTCAGCGAGGTGGTGATGAACGCCGCGTCGTCGGCATACAGCGCTAGCATGGCGCCGTCGGCGACTGGGATGTCGTCCGTGTATCTGCCGTAGCAGACGGGCGACAGGCAGCTTCCCTGGGGCACACCGGCTCGGATGGGGCGCTCCGTGGACAAGACGTCTTCAACCGCCACTTGGAAGCGTCTGTCTTGCAGGAAGCTGGCCACGGTCTTAACTACTCGGCGGGGAGTAGTAGACGTGGACAGCTTGTAGATGAGTCCGGCGTGCCAGACGCGATCGAACGCCTTTTCCATATCGAGGAATACTGCAACTGACTGCTCTCGCTTGTTGTAGGCGGCAGCGAGGTGGTGCAGTACTCTCGCCACTTGCAGAGTGGTGGAGTGTTCGGCGCGGAAGCCGAACTGTTCGTCGCGTGGCTGAAGGTGGGGCGTGATGTGCAGCAGAAGGAGCTTCTCGAAGACTTTCGAGGTGGTCGACAGGAGAGTGATGGGGCGATAGCTCCCAGGCAGCATGATGTTCTTGCCTTGTTTAGGAAGCAGGATGACTCGGCCGAGCTTCCACGATGATGGGAAGTGCCCGGTGCGGAGGATTCCGTTGAAGAGTCGCGTCAGCGTCGCGATTGCTCGCGGGGGTAGGTGACGCAGGGCTTCGTTAGTGACTCGATCGGGGCCGGGCGCTTTGCGCAGTTTAGTTCGTCGAATCATCCTGTGGACTTGTCCAGGGGAGAACACGACGGGGTCTTCTGTCGGCGCTATCGGCGATTCGAAGTAAGTCTTCAGATGTCGCTCGATGGTCTCTACGTGCTGCACATCAGCGGTCGGATTCGGTGTAAACTGCGTCTCCAAGTGGTCCGCAAAGATCTCCGCTCGATCCTCGGCTCGGTAGCGGGGGGTTCCGTCACCGGCCAGTAGGGGTCTAATCGGAGTCGGTTTCTTGGAGAGTAGGCGGCAGAGGCGATGCATGCCGGACCAGTCGTCGCCGGCTCGCTCAATGGCGGAGTGCCAAGATTCGACTGCTACTGTCTCCAGTGCGTCAGAGATCCTGGTAGCCAGAGCGTTCAGCCGCGTCTTCATGGTCGGGCACCGCAGGTTTTGCCATTGCCTTCGCAGCTTCCTCTTCTCGTCTAGCATCGCTAGTAAGTAGGCAGGGAGCTGGGGTAGTCTGCGAGTAGATGCAGCGTCGAGTCTGGACTCTCGAAGCGCGGTGGACATTACAGCGCTGAGGTCCGTGGCGAGTCGGTCGACGTCTGCGGGGCTCTCTACTCTAAAGGACGGCGAGTGTTCAGCCATATGATCGGCGAAGACTCGCCAGTCCTGGCGATGCTTCGGAGAAGGCAGCGATGTCATCATCGGGGTTGTCTTCAGCGTCAAGAGGACTGGTTGGTGGTCGGAGATGAGGTGGTCATCCAGGACGTCAAGCGACGGCGCAGCGGACAGGCCGCGGGTGACGGCTATGTCGATGACGTCCGGTGTGTAGGCTGCACAGTACGGATAGTGCGTCGGGGCTTCTGGTCCGAGCACTTCGTAGCCGTGGCGGTCTGCGTCGTCCAGGAGGCGTCTGCCATCCGGACTCACGATGTTGGAGTTCCACGCCGTGTGTTTCGCGTTGAAGTCGCCAGCAATAATCGTGGGCAGCGGCGAGTCAACTGGCGCACCCGACCAGGGGCGCGTTTATATACGATTCTCCCACCCGGCACTCGTATACGACCGTGACGAGTGGGAGATAAGGCGATCGCGGGCGGTGAGGGGGCAGCGGGGGCGGGGGCTTACGTGGCTGACCAATCAGCGCCATTCACTGCCGACGCTGCGCTTGGTTCGTAGCTCCTGTCCGCAACAGTGATGGTGAAACAATATTATCGAGATTATTTTTCTTTACATAATTTCAGCGTCCCTTATAGCATGTTTAGAGCGTATTGCGTATAGAGTATACAAACTCAAAAGTATATTAGCTATATATATTGCCTTATGAGATAAATAGTAATATTTCGTGTTATTTTATGTAAATGAAGGCCTTAGTTGTTCTGAGACGGGTTGGTAATACTCGGGAAGGAATTATACCTATGTAGTTGATATGATTCCATCTAGAGAGCTATTGTTCAAATACAATCCGGGCTTACAAACATTACCTGATTATTCAATTGCAGTCCATATATTATTATAGCTGGATTTGCACGACAATACCCTAAAAGATATTATGGTAATTTATTCCGTATGAATTAAGTCATGATATAATTAGTAGGTTTGGAATGCCATGCTTGCAGTTGGTCACAAGAATAGATAATAATTTAAAAAAAATATAATAGTGTAATATTTTCTTGTATTAAAGTCAATATAAATATGTAGGTAGGTACCACTTTGCAATTTAGAGTCTCTAATGAGTTTTGCCAGCTCTTCTCAGCAAATTTTGCTTACCACTACGAGTCACTTGTTTTTGAAGCCTTAACTAAACTGTGTGTCGATTCTCTAAAAATGATTGCATCAGAGTATTGATCGCAATGGCCTCTGATTGGTTGAATTTATGACGTTCTTGCTGCATCAATGCATTTTAACCAATTGCGGGAGGGCACCAGCCAATCAGAGGTCATTGCGATGACTACACTGATGCAATCATTTTTAGAGAATCGACACTGAACAGCTCGATGTCGATAGTGTCGATTCTCTAATACATGATATCGAAAGTAGTCACATCATCTGTAGGCCCCTATTGATACCTACTATACAAAGCAATTTTGTTCCTCGTTTCTTCTATTCCTTATTTGGATTTCCTATATGGAAAGCTTTTCTGGTTTCTTTAAATTCAATTTTGGAGTCTACAAAACGAGAATCTTTTCAACGCCATCATTTTTTATCAATGTCTACAAAACAAGAATCTTTTCAACGCCATCATTTTTTATCAACGCCATCTAGCGGCTCACCGTAGAGGAGTCCCGTGTCAGGTTATTTTCGTTACGGAATTTCTGGATTCGGTCTCCACGCTGGCCCGCGATAAAAGCTATGCAATAGCTTAAAAAAACGACACGAAATTATATTGAACAAAGATTGAACACTAATAAAATTTCCAGTTAAATATTGCGGCATAAATATATACCTACCTAAGTACATACTTAATGACAATATTATTATATTATATTACCTGCATGAATTACATTCAATAATTGTGATTAGTGTGTCTACGTAAACAAATTTGCGGTGATGACATTAATTAGTTAACGAATTTAATCACATGAATTTCAATTAGGTATATAATTTGATTTTGACGGCCGAAACATTACAAAAATCAACCAGCATGCCTGTTAATGTTAAAGGTTAAAGTATGATTTTTGCAACGTTGGCTATTCCTGTCCAATCACGGATGTCTCCTCTTGCCCCCAATTTTGCCCATCATGATGATCGTTATCGTTGGACCATTTTTATTGCAAGAAATTATATCTATCTCTATACTGTGACGAATCGAAAGAGTCATGAATCTCAGCAAGAAGGAATATAACGCAGTGAGTGAGAGAACTCTAGATACAGCTTGAAAAAAATACTACCTATCGACCTGTCGACAAAGTTGAGGAAATTTCAGTTTTCAGTTCCAATTACTTCGTTTATGTATCGTGGACTTCTCTTTACTTAGGCAAATTAAGCGCCCCGAGAGACACTTGAACCAATTAATTAATCGAAATACTAAACCAATTTAAACACGAATGATTTGTACCAATTGGTCCAGAAAGCAATCTTAGGAAAACAAAATAAGAATAATTGAAATAAGAAATTCTGTTTGTTACTAGCTGATCCCGAACAAAAACAAGAGTAATAGAATTTCAATACTAATTGAATAATCTGAAGGTTTAGTTTCATTGTTACTACAATACTGCAAATTAAGCGATGGCACGTGAGAGCAATTCTCACTAATATTATAAATTCCTACGAAAACTTGAATGTTTGTTGGTTTGCTGCAAGCTACGGATCGAAATGGTTTTATTTTGGGAGTGAAATAGTCTACTTTTTACCCCAGAAAAATAAAGGATCAAGGCGCGGGCAAACGCTAGTAAAATTATAAATCCTCTTTAGAAATGGGTACAAAGGTCTGAAGTCTGATTAGCTGGGTTCAAACTAAACGCGGCTGCTCTAGGACCTATGGATATGCCTATCGCTTTATTGAACGAGGAATATACGCATTTTCCTCAGTCTAGGTTCTCTCACGTCGAATGTTGCCCCGCGCTCTGATTTAGTGACTTGCTACAACAATTCTGCTTTTCAAGTCTACGGAGCTACGAAGGCTACAATGTCTACGAGTATGTTTTATAGAATACTAGCGGACCCGACAGACGTTGTCCTGTCTTAAGTTTTTTTACATCCTCTTTGACGAAATTGGCAGCACGCATTCTGTCAATGTTATGTCAAACGCCATAAGGTTACATCAAAAAAGTTTGAATTGTAAAAGCGGTTACATTAGAAATAATTTAATATGGTGGTTAATATTTCTTAAATTTTCTAATTTTCCGCGCAATTTTCTTAATTTTTTCTTTCATAAAAACCTTCTCCTAACAATAACAAACACAATAAAAAAAGAATTAGCGAAATCGGTCCAGCCGTTCACGCGTGATGCGCTTACCAACACATTAAGCGATTCATTTTTATATATTAGATTATCTTAGCAAGAAAAGGTTAGAGTTATTTTGCTATAATCCGCCAACAGAAAAAATCTGTATGGTCAAACATACAGTTACAAGCTAAGCACCGCTTACCTTCCCAACCAAGCAAGAAAGCCAAGTTCCCAAGCAAGCAATGCCACCACCACACAAGACTTTTATACTACGCTCGATGCACGTTTCGCCCTGACATCCTCAGGAGATGTCGACTTTGCAATACTATAGTACTCTAGTCTGTATTGACTTTTTTTGCTCATCATGAACTTCCGCAAAGTAACGCCTGATTTCATCGAATATTATCTTATTTAAATATTCAATGAGGCTTAGCAACGAAGCTTAGAGTGGCAAGTGTTAATATTTGGGTAAGAGGTTCGAAAAAGTCTGTATTTTATATTAACACGGTCCAGAGATTGCAACGGGTTCGAATTGCCCGAAGAGTGAACCAGAGTACCCGAACAGTTTTTTGCAATTTGACCTTTATTATTTAAGATCTAAAGATCACGCAGTACATTTATCTTGTATAGTGTTATACCCTTTTCCAGGCACAAGATCCTTCAATTGTGGCACAAAGCGGGTTTTACTGAATCCCTCTTTGCTTTTCGTTTAAGCTGCAAAATTGACGTGAATGAGAACGGGTTATATTATGTTTGAAAACATTTAAGAATGTACGCATGTACAGGGAGTATAAGCATTTAGGCGGATGCCACCAATATGTCCAGTAAAAATATCTTAATTGATAATATTAGGTAATAGCTAATTACCTAATATTATCAATTTTGATATATTACAAAAAATTTAACTTAAATATATTTAGGGGGTTGGTACAACTGGACCTTAGACATGCAGTTTTGATAACAATGTTTTCCTTCGCCTATTCCACTTCGTATATAAATCTTAACCACTAAATTATCAATACTATGTCATCCATCGCTGTAGCTTAAGCAAAGTTACTTGGAAAGTAGAAAATGCTTGATAAAACCGTCAATTCGAGCATTTGTTTCATTATTTATTCAATCCCAATGTAAGCAATACCAGGTGCTAACGTTCTTGCGCGTTCAATAACATTTGTTACGGCAGTTTATTTGAAGGGTCGATGCTTGGAAGTAAAAGAGCTAATATCATTATTTTCAATCGGAAAACGCTCACGAAATAACACGGCTTTCACCTTAGATTTCTTTACGATAAAAATACACACGTCTCACTTCTTTCGCTTTTCTTTACCGAGAGAACGTTCAAACTATTTATACGGAAGCTCTAATAAAATGACTATCGCTCTTTCCCGATTCTCGCTTACTTTCCTCAAGACAGCAATCCTTGGACACTAAGGGAAATGAAAATTAATGGTAGTCGTGAGTATTTTTTCATGTCGGTTTGAGTACACACCATTACTTCCGCTTTTGGCGCGGAACCCTCATTTATTATGTAAGATGGTAGGTAAAACATTGCCCAAAAATGCAGATCACATAGTGGCCTACGGTGCGATAAAAAGCAATCTGGCAACATTTACTCGTAACACTTAAGCATTCCTTTTCCCTCTACAAACTCAGGACAGTGATTTTTGAAATTCAAGCGTTTTATTTAATGTTATTGAAGCTTTTGTGTCATAAAGCGTCCAGAGCCGTAGATCTCTAGCAAGGATTGCCACAAAGCACGACTAGCAAAGATTGTCACAGAGCACGATCTCGTGCCGCTTGTATCAAGTGGATCCCATCGAATCGCAAGCGAATCTCAAGAGATCTTCGTCTACCGTGGAGAAATTGATAGAATTTTTTTTTTTTTTTTATTCGATGACAAGATAGCCCTTGACTGCGATCTCACCTGATGGTAAGTGACGATGCAGTCTAAGATGGTAGCGGCCTAACTTGGAAGGGGTATAGCAGTGTAAATTCAACCCATACCCCTAATCGGTTTCTACACGCCATCGTGCCGGAACGCTAAATCGCTTGGCGGCACGTCTTTGACGGTACGGTGGTAACTAGCCACGGCCAAAGCCTCCCACCAGACAGAAATGTTGTGTCTTTGGCTCTTATGACGAGTCAAGACTCTGTTACAGTTTCAGAAAGCAGATACTATAGGTAAACTATACTTGCCTCTAAATACCATCAATGAACAAACAGCATTAGCAATTAGCAAGAGACGTTAAATTACTCAAGGATATGGCTTTTCCAGTTTGTAAAAAATCAAACTGTTAGCCCAATATCAGGTAAGCCTCAATAGCCCAACAGTTAAAGGTGCGGACTGAAAGCTGAAAAGTTCCAGGCTCAAACTCCCATTGCACTATTGTCATACCCACTCATAGCACAAGCTTTCCGCTTATTTGGAGGGGATAGGAGGATATTAGTCAACTTCAGCTTGGCTAATATTCTTTAAAAAAAAAATTTTTTTTTTTCGAGGGAAATAGTTCCCCTCAACAGGCAAAAGTTCATTTTGTCCGTCTTTCATTATCTTAGCTGACAGATTTGTGAGCGCTGCTCCATCAATCCAATTAGTCGGAATCGAGAAAAATTGCAAAAATATATTTGGCCGCGCTTTCGTGAATTACGCGTTGTGTCCCAAAATTACTTAAGAGGATAAATGTATTATGAAGCTTAATTTTCCGGGAAAAATGTGCTCGAATTTATTTTGTGTAGTAAGCCCGATCATATCTTTGTTTTGACGTAGTTAATTTTAAATATTGCTAATCAGGGTACTTTTGCTTTTCGTATTTTGTGTGATGATTTTCTTGTGACTTCGAATTTGCATTAAACAGACACATACACACACTTAACGCAGGCACACACTTAATGCACGCGCACACTTAACGCACACACTCACACACTTAACGGACTTATTAGAATTTAATGTAAAATATGTAATAAGAGTACATGTTGACCCACGTAGGTACCTAAGATGCATTCCGCAATCATTCAGTTTTTAAGTAGGTAGATACCTTATAAATGGACAGTGCCCATTCTGCACTCATAGAAAGTTTTTTTTTTATATATATAGACTAGCGCTTGACTGCAATCTCACCTGATGGTAAGTGAAGACACCGCCTAAGATGATGTGTCATAGAAAGTAAAATTTTGAAAACATTACTTATTTCATGTAAGCCAAACGTTAGCTCTTACGATAAGTTGAGAATCTACCACCGGTTCGGTTCAATTTAAGATGGTACAGCACTAAAGTTCTGAGCATCTGGCTAAAATTGCGGTACATACGAAAAATTTTAAAAATTCCTTGACTTGTCAGTCATTTACAAGTTGGCTCTTAAAAGACGCCGCAGCGGCCCAGAAGGAATACGGCAATACCTCATAATTCTATGCAAGGCCGAGAAGTAATGCAGCGATACTGCAACGCACAGTATGGCATTGCTCTAACAACGCTGCCAGGCAAATTAAAGTCTAACAAGTCCGTTGAGTTTACGACAATACCTATTCACCCAATAGCAATCGGTATGAAGTATCATTAATTAAGATTGAGTTGTAGCGTTATACCATGTAGGTACCTAGTTATTCCGAGTATGCCGATGTAGGTGGGTATATTATTTGTGGGCCAATTCGTGCTCTGAACGTGTATAGTTGTACATTGTGTACCTCTTCAATAGAGTTTGCCGAGATGCTTTCAGCGCTAGATGAAACACAAACTGTGTCAGTGCCGAAATTTCGAACGTATTTGTAGCAAACGAGCAACCTTGTGTTCAGTTAATACAATTTCCAAGCAACCTGTTCCACTCATAGCACTTTGGTTGCATTTGGGTGAAAGCATTGGAAAATATCCAGCAGCAAAGATAGCGAATACATAATATATTACTCGTCCACGTCAAGTAGGCCGCTACCTCGCCCCGCGCTACCCCGCACCGCACCTCAAGTCAGACCCACTTAGTACAGATAGCAACGTACCGCTAGCGATTTTTACTACCGAATGAAAATAAAAAAAAGACGTGTGGCACTCGGGGACTGCCGCGGTAAAGCTATTGCATAGCATTTTTTATCAACGCCATCTAGCGGCTCACCGTAGAGGAGTCCCGTGTCAGGTTATTTTCGTTACGGAATTTTTGGATTCGGTGTCCAAGCTGGCCCGCGATAGAAGCTATGCAATAGCTTAAAAAGCGCCGCGGGTGTCACAATGATAACAAACTGATGCAATCCTAAGCATGTAGGCATAATACGCTCTACCGGCTGGGGCGGGTCGCCAGTATAATAATTATGTTCAATTTTCAGATTCAGAAAATTTATTTCAATTTTCAAATAAAATTCATCTGTACATTATAAAAGAAGATTTTAAAAATTCGCAACTCGAATTTTTAAAGCAATTAACATTTTCTTCTGAAACACCAATACATGCGAGGCAAACGTACGATTCTGGATTTATTTTTTCTTTGGAAAAAATATGTAGGTATATCTACAGGAGATATACCGAAATCGTTATCTTTCAATGGCACTTTAAACCAATAATGTATTCAAAAAACATTACATCACAGTATCTAAGCTGTTCAGCTTCTTTATGTGTGGTGTAGATGCGGCAAATGATAAACAAAATCTATCAAAACTAGTTATATTAAGTTTCTTAATTAAGATGCAATCCGTCCCTAAGCAGATAGAAATGCTCACCTGAACTTTGAATACACGTAGTTGTATTTCATTTATCATAATTTGCCTCTCAAGTAATGGGAACTAGGTAACGTCCCGACACTTCCACACTACCTGATTTACATAATAACCAAATTACGATCTCTGCATTTCCTTGACTTTCAAATTTGATGTTTATTGCATATAAAATTAAGGTTCAATTTCTTCGAGCTATACCAATGCTTTATTCGATCAATTCTCACATGCGTTCGAGTTATTTGAATATGAAATGAAATTGCTGCACATGTATATTTTACTGGTTTCTTGCGTATTTTGGCCTATATTGTAGTGAAATACATATGTATGAAGCAACTTAAATGAAATCATGTGTTAATACCACATCCTTTCGTTTAATATTTTACTTATATAACTTTAAAGTAATGCTCTATTTCCAGAGCACAGTTACACTGTTAAAATGTTTAAGTTAGAAGCCAAGCTTACCTTTTTACCTTTGATTAACAAATTTCGGTAACAACCACAGCATAAAATAAAATATGTATGTTTGTGTCTGATTTACCTAGTATAATAAGTACCAAACTTTTATTTAGAACTTTGTTTGCGTGAATCAAGGTTTCTTATAGTTTCCGTTGGAATTTAAAAATCCTTTTGCAGTGGTTGTACATTAAAACTTACCTACATGCAAAATCTTAAGTTTCTGAACCAGATTGAAATTATATCTTCAGTCTGTTTCTCTTTTGAACTGCACAAGGAAAATTATTTAAAAATTCCTCGAAGGCATCAAAAAACCTGATTTGATAGTGTTGAAAGAAACTGATAGGAAAATACCCGCCCCAAATCATGACCTAATATTGGGCAATTTATCACCGACAGACCTTTGTGCGCCGCCCATCAATCTTGAACTTCCTCCGCGCTCAACACTCCAACTAATTATTGTCGATCGTGTCTTGACAGTTTACTTGCGGATTTCAACACTTTTTTGTCATCTCCCGCAGGGAAATGTGGGGTCACTTGAGTCGGACTATCGTAAACAGTAAAATTAGGTATGTAGGTACATAATATATAGTCTTCTGTGTGATTGGCTTACTTTTTCACTCACATCATCATCTTGACCCATCACCGGCCACATATCATAGGCAGCGCAAGACCAAGACGTGTGGAAGTCTATTTAACATATCTAAGACTAGAAGCCCGCGCCGACTTCGTCCGGGTTGAAAAATTAAATATTTGTTTTTACGGAACTGATTGCACAGAGCTTCTAATAGGAGACGATTGTAAATAAGATCACCACAGGAACCACTGGAACTTCCCGTACCGAAACCCGCCACCGTGCACCGCCGCGCTGGCCGGCACCATTTTATTATTTTGCCGCGCGAAAATATTCATTTTCCTATAACTCCTAAGATATTAATTTAAATTGTATAGTGTAAAGGGCAAATATGTTCTAAATTAAATACTTAAGATAATAAATATATTTATTTAGATATAGATTGACGTCACATCGGTTAAAAAAGCTTCTAAAATAATTCATTATTTTTAACCAAAATTTGAAAGGTAGAAATGGTTACTGTAAGTTATTCTTGGAAGATAGACATATTCTGTCGCGGACTTTTTTTTAGAACTCTTTAAGAAGAACATTTCACCCATACATAATTTTCATCCAAAAACAGTGTATGACCCAGCGCACGCCTTGAAAACGTTTAAGAGTCAAAAAATTTTCCGACCTCTTTAACAAATTTGCACATAAAATCTAGCCATAATACATTTATCTGCATAAAATATAGCCTATAACCATCTGGAATAATGTACCTTTCAAATGGTGAAAGAATTTTTGAAATAGGTGCGGTGGTTCCAAAGTTTGCTCCGGACATACATACAAACTCACAAAATTAGCGCTCTCTCTTTATTATAATAGTATAGACTAGCAGTGAACATGGACGGTTGATACAGAAGGACCAGTAGATTATTCATTATATAAGTACCTAACAGAGTAAGTATTCATCCTCCAACTACCTAACATTCTTTAAATAAATAATTAGCCTTAACACTGGCCTGAAGTTTACGTTTTTTATATTACGTAGGTAAATGTACCTGAAACAATCCAGAAAAGACAGCTTTTTCTTAACCGAGCGAAACGAAATACCATAATCATTATAATAAAACACAACATTAGCATAGGTAGGTACCTTTCTCGTGTATAACAAAATTGCCGTATGCGGAGTGAGGCAAAGATGGGGCCCATTTGCTTTATTACATTACCATCATATCCCCGTTGAATCAGTCAAGTGAAAATGTTCCCTGTAAGTAATTTGATACAGTACAGTTTTTTATTCCAATTTCCACAGTTACAGGTCTTAATGATCACGTTATATAACGAGTGCATACAATAACATGTCTTCGAACAAAATCACTGAAGATTAGATAGTTTCAGTAAAATTGCTAAAATACATCCTGTAATATGTGGTTGCAATCAAAAACCGAAAATCGTTCGAGGCGACCTTTAGGCTTTATAGACCGCACTTTCACTCAGCTCAGACTCAAGACCGAGTTAAAATGAGACAGATTTATGTCAGAGCATATTTGTGTCTCGTTTTAACATCTATCTTGAGTCTAAGCTGAGTCAAAGCACGCTCTATAGATCTCACCCTAAGATTGCCATGCATGCATGCATTGCCAAGACTAAGTATGTCATGCTCTCTTTAAAGTTTCTGTGGTGGTGTCGTGTGGTGCGGGTTGTTACGTTCCCTCAAATATGGTTGAGCGAAGCAATGGCTGGATCATGCGTCATGCTCGTGAACGGGTGCCACCAACGGGAATGGGTCTGCTTTTGCCTGCCTGTGTTAACATGTATTGAATTGTATTTATTTGTATTTGTATTGTATTTATTTTTACTTGTATTGTACTCAGGAAAATTCATCGTGGAAGCACTGAATACATAGCATAGTTTCAATAACAATTGTAAAATTTTGATTTTTTTGAAAAGAGCAACCGCCGAGTTTCTTGCTGGCTCTTCTCGGCAGGAAAGGCATTCCGAACCAGTGGTAGATTCATTGACGATTCAAAAGTGCTTGTAAAAGTTTATTTGAATAAAAAATATTTCTATTTCTATTTCTATTTCTATTTCTATTTCTATTGAACTGCAATTTTTGGTACCTACTTATAATAAAATAGAGATCAGAAAACCAAAACGAAAATTAAGTTACTACTTTATCTTTTTGCTGAAGCTGTCACAAAATTAAAAGCCGGGCAAAACTGAGCTTGCATGTGCATAGAAAATGTGCATTAAATTTACAGTAAAAGAAGTTAAGCTTTTATTGCTTAGCCAAAATATCCTGAATAGTTAAATGAGCCCGCGTTAAGCGAGTGCAGGCAATTTGCATAATTGGTACAATCCGAATTTAGCTTCGAAAAGTAGGGTACATACTCGTAGTATGTGAATTAAGGATTTCTAACTTATGACTTTGTTTTTTTTTTTAATATTTACTACTATTAATTTCTGTTGTTATCATATAATACAACATCTTTTTTACTATTTGTTTTACATCTATTTGCTATGTCTGTCTTATTTCTATTATTATGTCTATATATTATCCTAGAATTACTATGTTTTATGATATGGATGCGATGGGGGTGTTTTTTTTTTCTTCTTCTCCCACTCATCGTCTATGACTATGATTTATTTTATGCTTGTTTTATTTATTCTTTATTGCATCACAAACAGAAAAAAAGTAAACTTAAAATATATTATGTCAGACAGGTCAGTACAAAAAGGCGGTCTTATCGCTAAAAAGCGAAGATATTTCGCAGCCATGCTTAGAAATACAGCTCGTAGCAGCAGCAATCTGCTTCGCTTAAAAAATAAAGCTCGTAGTTATGCTTTTAAAAAAGTTTGCCGCCGACTCAAAATAAGTTACTTACATTAGTTTAGGAGCTTAGTTAGTAAGACTTCCCTTTTTAGTTGCTTTCATCGTCGGTTAAATTTTTTGTACAAAATAATTATTTTTTTACCTCAGTCAGTTAAATTACTTAAAACTATTTTCATATAGGTAATAAATAATCGTAGGTCTATTTATTTAATTTGCATTTACAAATGAAATAGCACACTATTGAACATTAATAATATAGTCTATTTGTCACAAAACGTAGTCGACAAGTCAAAATTTAGGTTCTAAATACCTACACATTATTAAAAAAAAAACGTCAAAAAATTACTTAAACTGAAACTAAAAATTAATTTATTATTAAAACTCTTCTTTCCTGAAAATCTGAATATCTTGTACTTCCATTAATAATACAATATGTGTCGGATACTTTTTATTAAGTCGATCACAAAAGTTCTTGAAAGTTATCTTGCCTTTACCTTAAGTTTAGGAGAGTCTAAGCCATTAGCTTACCTATAACATCCTCGCTTGTTAAAATTAGCTCGTGTTAAGCGAGTGCAGGCAATTTACATAATTGGTTCAATCCGAATTTAGCTTCGTAAACTTTGACGTGCTTAGGGCGGGTTGCGTGTCAAGCAGTTAGAGTAAGGTTAATTTTTACCATCGAAATAAGTCGTAACGCCTATCGATTATGGTTTGACAAACTGAAAGATCGAAGAATCGATCCCATCCAATCGATGTACAATATTTAGAGTGGAGAGGAGAGTATTAGTCAAGTTCAGCTCCGCTAATATTCTTTGTAAATAAAAAGTAAGGTAAACTTTTGGTAAAAAATTAAAGAACTTGTTCAACTAAAAATAGCATTTTTATATAGGTTGGGTTTAACCATAATCGTAACCATAACTTAACCGTCTGATATGCAGCCGTTGAGGAACTATACCCATGCAAAAAATCAGGTCGATCCGTTGCTTTGTTGCCGCGAGATTAAAGAAAAAACCAACAAACAAATACACTTTCGCATTTATAAATGTTAGTTGAAAACGGAAATCCTTTCTAATTTTATAAATAACATTAGTAAGGATTTCCGTTTTCAACTAATTTTTATTGACATGCAAAATTGAATACATGAATCAACTGGAGTCTGGACATCCGATGTCAATAGAAATAGAATTTGAGTAAAATAGATTTTAACATTTAAATTTTTAAATAGAAAACAAAAATAGTTTCATCCATTTCCTGTGGAACGGAAAATATGGAAAGATTAGCTTTACATATTTTAAAAGTTTATTTTAATTATTACACTATATCTATAGTGCTGATTCTGTTATTGTGCACAAATGCCAATTACCAATATTTTATACCTATTCATTGTCAAAGAAAAGTCCACAAGGCGTAAGTTGTATTTTTGTGAGTGATCACCAAGTATAGTTCGTTTAATTCTCGAGGGAACGTAAGCTTTACTT
This sequence comes from Hipparchia sbordonii, assembly GCA_038048805.1. Taxonomy (NCBI): domain Eukaryota; kingdom Metazoa; phylum Arthropoda; class Insecta; order Lepidoptera; family Nymphalidae; genus Hipparchia; species Hipparchia sbordonii. The sequence continues at coordinate 5,891,420 of JBBIWI010000010.1, read as the reverse complement.
GTAGTTACGTCGTGTGCATGTACCTTGCGTAGGTGTATGTGCCTGTCAGGAACCTAGGTGGGAGCGGTCAGGCGCGAGCAAGCTCTCGCTCCCACTTATACAGATATACGAAACATACACAACCATGAGCCACACGCCCTCGTGAATCGCAAAAACTATAGTACAAACGTTCGTCACTCCACACTCTACACATCTGAGCTTACGCCTTACAGAATGTAAAAGCATTTTAAAAATGTTAATAAAGCATTGCTGAACTATAGGACACTTAGATTTCTGGCTAAATTCACGAATTTTATTTTCGAAAGTTCATTTCAATTGTCCTAACCAAAGGGCAAACGGACAGGTGTCACAGGTTTCTGATATGAAAATAAAAATGGTTGGTGAATTTGATCGCAATACCCGCGGAACGCTGTGTCGGCGTCGGCACTTACAGGCGCAAATAAAAATTGAAAAATCTGAACGCCTCAAATCCCCCGAGAGCCTGTCCCCGCACGTTCCACACGCCCTCGTCTCCCTTCGAATCACGAAACAATGAACATTATTTACATTACTCGTTAAAGAAAATACACTGCATTTACAGTTACGGACGACGTGCAAACTTCTATACGTGATGAATGCCTAGTTGCACGAGTAAAGGTTAAGTTAGTTTCCCATAAAAGTAAGCAAATAAGATTGCATAAGCCAGTATGCGATATGATTTTAATAATCCTAGCCTATTGCTATTTATTTATAATATTATAAATGTGAAAGTTTGTATGTTTGTTACTCAATCACGCCGCAAAAAATGAACCGATTTGGCTGAAATTTAGCACAAAGATAGATTATAGTCTGGCTATATTATAGACATAGGCTTTTTATCCCGGGAAATAAGAGAGTTCCCGCGGGAATTATAAAAGCTTAATCCACGCGAGCGAAGCCGCAGGCATCAACTAGTTATTAATATTTTCTTAAATGATGTTAATTCCCAAATAATATTTATTGTTTGCATTACAGAATGCCATCAAGCTAAAACTATAATTGTTTTTGAATGTCAATTATTCAATTATTATATCAAACCTTAATGACAAATAGGGTTAGGAGTAAGACAACCACAAAGGCAGATTTATGTACAGAAAATACACAAGGACTACCAGAGGATTTACGTTACTAGCACGAAAAGAACTTCTTGTAACACACATTTCAACAGGACCATAATATAACCGGCTCGCGTTATTGCAACCATTACTAACAGTCAACAAGAACTCTAGTTTATTATAATAAACTTAGCAAGTATGTACGTGTAAACAAACTTATAGCACCGTCTATTTCAATATTCTTGGACACGTTGTGTGTACTCCTCATTTGCGTCCACCATACATTTTGCTTTGCGTTGCACGCCCGCTACTTTATTACATGCGGAATTAAAACTAATGGTTCAGAAAACACGAGCTATATCAGCTTGGCATATGGTATGGTCATGTTTGTATTTTGCACCCTATGTCCTTTTCAGCTGGTAGTACATTCTGTTTACTATTGTTCGTCTCGGAAAATCGTTTGTGTTTCATGACTCGTCGTGTAACAAGATGCTTTTTTGTTGACGTAATTTCTAAGAACATTTCGGCGGAAGTAAAAGCCGTCTGCCATCCAAGAAAATGAAACGTGCTTGGCGGCGTTTACGTTATAGTCACTCAGCATTATTATGCACTTATAGCTGGACATATATATGTCTTAGCGGGGATCTAAAAACGAATGAAAGCAAACACATTATTGTATGATAAAAGTTAGTTCTATAGGATAACTATAAACTTTTATATAGTCACTCGATTATCGTTAAAAATCATACACATAATAAATGTAAACAATATATTTTTTGATAGGTTCGGTAGCGGACAGAAAATGTTAACCACCTTAAGATTCATAATTACATGCACACGTCTATGCCTGACAGTCGATATGCTTTCGATATTCTATTGCGTTATAGACCTTACTGCACGCAATGTGATATAGAATCTACTTTGAAAACTGATAAACATTATCTGACCGCGACTGTATGTATTGTATTGAGATTATTACTTACCACAGCAGCCCAAGCACACTTAGTGCGACAGCACTTTCTCGTGCCGTTTGCAAAACTTTCTCGATTCAAAGTCCGCGAAATAAATGTAATAAGTTTATGCATCATCAAGCAACTAAAATAATAACTAAATAGGATCCTACTAGGATCTCCAGCCTGTGTATATAAATATAAGTGAAACATGAAATATGAATAAGCACAGTAAAACCGACTGTAGTTTGTGTTGCACTGAATGTAATACTCATGTATGTATGAACTATCAAAAGATTTATAGTTTCTATGAAACCGGAGCTCATAATTTTTCAGGTTGACCAAAACAATCACATTAATAGTTCAAGCGTTATCAGTAATGTTGGTATAACCTGTGATAGCGCGCCGGCGATCGCCAGCTGGATAAAGAATCAGGCCACCGACCCCATCACTCTCCGCCATTTTGCGAAGCCCCTATCGCGATCTAAGAGCTATTGTTCCACTGAACTAGTCTTTAATAAATCTCTTAGCACTTTTAGGATTAAAAGAATTCGTAAAAGCACTAGCTCGTCCAAATCTAGGGTAAAATAATGAGATCTTCTTTGATCAAGCAATTTACAGGATCGCTCTTTTACTTTTTACGATCTTACTCAGGTAAAGATGTGATCTCTAAACCCGTTAGGTGCTAGGTGAATAGACGACATCAGAAAAGTCACAGAGATACATTGGATAAAGGCGGCACAAGAATGAGTCTGTGGAAGTGCATACAAGAGTTCTTTGTCTAGCTGTGGATGTCTTTCGGTAGAGAAGAAGAAGAATCGAACCGGTTATTGAATAAATTTGGTGAATCTGTTTAACTTTCTGCATCCATTCGTAATCATTGGCTCCAGGATCTTTCATTTCTGCCTTTATTCTTTTCCTTATACTTTCCATATGTCATTTTCCTTTCTCCTGATTTGTTTCTCTCTTTTCCTTTGTCTCTCTTGGAGTATCCATTCTGTTACTTTCTGTATCCATATTTTACTACTTGTCCTAGTGTTAGGCATCATTTCTCTTCCTCAATCTCTTTTAATATCATTAATATCCTAATAACAGGTTATCACTCATTGACAGAAACATAAAAAAAAAAGAAAAATCCTTTTTACAAACCGCTAAATCCATCAATCCAAATTGATAAAAACAGCATACAGTATTTGGGATTCTATTTGAATTCGCAATAAAATCACAACCAAATATTTCCGAACACTTTGTCAATTAAGCGTAATCAATCATCAGTTTTGTTAAAGTTGCGGACTACAAAAAGTACTCCAAAATATGGATTTTAAAAGCCATTAACAATGCATGATTCGGTTAATCCATTCATCCTGAGTTCTCTCTCGTATTGAAAGCAAACTACGTAATGTCGGTTACGGGGCTTTCCATTTACATGAATGATTATTCAAGTCTAGTTTGCAAGCAAATTTGGCCGTTTACATTTTGGGTACAAAGGTTATTATTCTATGCGAGTGTATCGGTCAAAGTTTATCTGTGTAGAGCGCATTGAAGGCATTGTTCGCTGGCCTATGTTAACTTTGCCTGTTCAGATGCAAGTAGATACCTAAATATTGAGTCAGTTCTGAGAATGATTCGTTGATTGGACTAATATTGTTTTATAGCTTACATATTGTTCGGATTGTATTTTAACCCCTCTAGTATAATTTTACGACTAGCTTTTACCCGTAACTTCGTCCGCGTAATGTTAGGTTATAAAAAAAATTTCGATATAAAAGGTAGCTCAAAAAAGTGCTCCGTTGCTGCGTGATTGAAGGACAAACCAACAAACAAATACTTTTCCGCCATAATCTTTCAGGTTATAGTTCAAAGTAAGCGTATACGAATTAACTTAATTGAAAAAGGATTGGATTTCAGCAGAACTAAAAGTAAAACTTTCGTTCCGTGACACGGTATCAAAGCGCTTATCTTATCATACTTTTCAATTAATTAGATTAAACTTTTGACTTAACAAAACACTCGACTATTAGAATCATAATTGAATTAGGTAACGTTTTTATACCCTTAGTGGCTGGATTATTAACTATATTGGGGCTTTTCATCGTTATAAAAACGTGGACCCTATTAGTGAAAGTACTGTGAACATAAAATCATTGTGAACGACCGACTACAGATTTTCTTTTTTACTATAAGATATAATGAGCTAAAAGATACGAAAAATCTAATCCTCTTTACAAAGTATAACATACAAAGTATAAAGCTCTAAGTTTCAGTTTCTCTCATAATATTTCTGGCAAAAAGATTTGATCTTTGAATTTAGAATAGTATTATACTTAGTACGTTTGTTTATCTCACGAAGTTACGGCTGCTTTACTTGTGGTTACATCGTTGTGTACATACACATTGCGTAAGTGTGCGTGCCTGTCAGGAGCCTAGGTGGGAGCGGTCAGGTGTGAGCAAGCTCTCACTCACACTTACACAGATACGACACACACATAACCATAAGCCACGAGCCCTCGTGAAGTGAAAGAACTTTACTGTCAATCTCGGGAACTAAGTATTTTGGATTTGATCAAAATAGCTCTGTTGCATGGTGATTGAAGGACAAACCAACAAACAAACTTATAGTAATTTCATTAAATACGGTTTTGAAATTCATTCCATAGTAACCTTCTAATTTGCAATGTGGTGAATTATACTTTTATTATCAAGTACTACTATGTCTACTTCTTCTAATATATTTTCTTATCTTATAACTCTTTATATTATGTACATAAAAAAATAAAAATAAATAAATAAAATAGAATCCCGCCTATTTCCCTAACATTTCCCACCTTATGTTATCACTTTTATAATAGAAACATTAGGTACTTGTACAAAACATTCTAAGTATTCATAAATCATATGAATGTCTTATTTCTTATTGCTTATTCAATATTTTCTTTTAAGACATTCAGATATTTTTATATTGTTGCCTGTGGGCGTGCTTATAATGTTTAGTATTTTATCTTAAGACTAGCTGTTGCCTGCGACTTCGTCCGCGTCAATTTCTGTTATTATGATGAAGTTAATAAAAAAATATATGTTAAATATGGATAATTTTCCCCGTTTTTGCAACATTTTTCACTGATGCTTCGCTCCTACTGGTTGCAGCGTGATATTATATAGCCTAAATCCTTCCTCGATAAATGGACTATCCAACACAAAAATGATTTTTCAATTCGAACCAGTAGTTCCTGAGATTAGCACGTTCAAACAAACAAACTCTTCAGCTTTATAATATTAGTATAGATAATAAACATTTTAAGCTCTTAACACATCTCCGCCTCGAAACTGTTGCAGCAAAATTGTGAAAACTTCGGCATCACATAACAGTTATTGTGCATTCTTGGTTGAATATTATTTAAAGCGATTTAGCGTTCCGGCACTATGGTGTGTAGAGTCCGATAAGGTGTATGGGTTGAATGTACACTGCCATACACCTTCCAAGTTAGCCTGCTACCATCTTAGACTGTATCGTCACTTACCATCAGGTCAGATCGCAGTCAAGGACTATCTTGTCAGGAATTTTTTTTACAAAAAACAAGCTTCAGCGGTATCGCAAACAATTCGTGGCGGAGGTCTTCTACATGCCTAAACTACCTAATCGTATTTTAAATATAATGTTATTGAATAAATGCTTTTATGAATAAATCTAATGGAATAATGGAAAAGTATTAATATTGTAATATGATACAAGGTTTATATCCTGGGCAATAAAGATTTTTCTAGCGAAGATATAATATAATCTTACTTTTGTTTTTGTTACCTTTATGAATAAAATAAGAGATGAACTACACATTAAATACAAGATTATTTACTTTATAATTTAATGGGTTCGGTACATTCTCAGTCAATAATTATTTTTTCATTTGTTTCCAAGGTTTATAAATTAAATGAAAACAACTATGTTATTTTCTTATTACAAGGCCCTGTTCCCAGTTATTCCTACGGCATCTTACGTAAATGGGGAAAATACCTTTGAAGCCCTTTGGGAGTTTCGCATACATAGCACAAGTAATAAAAATGTCAAGCCAGGTCACCAAAATAGGAAAATAGCGTCACGCGCCAGATGTGCAAGTGAACTATCCATACATTGCTTATTAGTCTAAGTTATTTGGGTATTTTAGTAGATCGTACTTTATTGGACGTTGGAGTAATCGTTAATGCTGGTTATGTCTAATGAAATCACTCGTATCATCATTATCCTCTTGCCAGGGTAATTAAACTATATATTTATCGCAATTTCGTATATAAATATATGTATATATGTATGTAGGCCATGTTATATAAATATATAGGTATATTATTATTTTATTTGCTTAAATAGATATTATAGTATTTATTATGTTATTTATTATGTAGTGTAAATATGTATATTGCTTAAATAATATACCTTTATGTTGCACCATATTACCCTCACACACTATTTCACTCCTATCACCAATGGTTGCCTGGTAGAGATTGTTCTGTAGCAATAAGGCCGCCTTTGCATGCGTAGTTTAAGTTGTATTAATTTTTGTTTCTTTCTTGTGTGCAATAAAGTTTATGTCTATCTATCTATCATTAACAAAAACCCATTAAGGGCTACTGAGAGAAGGGTTAGGCCATAGTCCATCTCGCTGGTCTAGTGTAAATTAACTTCACACGCCTTTGAAAATGAAGAACTCCCAGTGACCTACCTAACTCAACAGAAGCTATTAATTATCTGTTCCCTCACTCTCATAGCCACTTTGGGATGTTAATCCGACACGATGGGAGACAGAACAGGCACAAGGTCGACGGCTTTACTTGCTCTAAGTGCATGTAACACCTCCTCCTGAGATTTTCTACACAGACAAACCACATAGCTCTTTTAGCTCAACCCGGACCTCGAAAATGGGACCTCATGAACCGCAGCCTACCACCTACCTAGCCACATTACCTACTTACGAAGCAGTTCTGTCATTTACCTAGTAAAGTAAAGTTACAAGGATACAGACTCTAATGTTAACTTCATGTAACTACCTATACTCGTACATATCTCTCAACCCGTATAATTTACAGTAGTTTTTGTATAGGCAACTATAACTTTGACACAATATGTATATTGTTTGCTGAAGGGACTATGTTTCAACTGTGCACCTGCTAACTTAAAATATGGTATTTTGAATATTATTGCTGGAGCTACTATCGAGGAATAAAGGAAAAAATATGGCCCCAAATATGGCGTTATGTTCGTGAATATACGTGAGCTTTGTTTTTTTTTTTAATAAAAAATTCTGAATCTTTTATGCTATTGTATTTATGTCAGCTGTTGCTATGTGACCTGAATAATTTATTCGCCGAAAAATAGGATATCCATATTATTAGGCTTGGGCAAGATAAATAATAACTATTATTGTTTTTTGTAAAAGTAGAAATAATATATGGTTACTGTATCGTAGCGTTTTCATAGTCATAGTCATAGTCATACATACATACATATTTTCTATTGTATTATTTACTTATTTCTTCGATTCTCACTTACAATAGCGCTTACGAATATCAAAAATGTTACATAAATTAAATAAAAAAAAAATCACACAAAATACAAAAATACAAAATCTACCACGTACAAGATACTTAATAAAAATAAATTAATGTAATGTCAAACAAATTAGGTAAGTACTAAACTTATGTCTTGAGAGTGATGATCGACGAAATTTTTTGCATAGGTATAGACTTGGAGAGTGGCATAGGCTACCTTTTATGCCAGAGAAACAGAGGGTTCCCACGGTATTTAAAAACCCCAACTACACGTGGATAAGTTGGCGTGCTAGTTTTGAATAGGGAATTTTAAATTAAAGACGCTAAAGCGGCGGAGAAGCAATGCAAGCGACACCGCACCGCGCATATTATATTCTAAATAAAGGTCCATCAAGAAACCAGTAACCTAATTAATATTATATAGGCCATTGAATTAGGTTAACAAGTGATTTCCTAGATTCAATGGAACGTTCAGGATATTTTTAAACAGTTCTTCAAGAACAATGAGTTCAGAGCAGTTTTCATGTCGGAAGCCGTATTACACTGTACATTAACTTCTACGATAAGGTGCCAACACAAATTGGTGGAAGCACGCGAGCGTACTGATCGCGTACATTAAAACTCTATGAACATAATATTTTGACTTGGATTCCATTCAGAGTCATTATAACCCTTTGGTGGGTCGAAAACTGGATAATTATGAAAGAAAATCGTATTTATTCGGCAACTTAGAACGTATGGTTTCGTTAAGCAGAAGTCAAACATGTTACATATTAAGGTGTCAAATGAATGCGATTTTCTTTCCCTGGAATTAGTAACCTAATTCTAACTTAATTTTTAACAACTTTCTTACGCAATTGCATGGTAATATCCAAGTACTGTACTACCCTACCACCCACCTACCTTGATCTGTATACCCTGATTAACTTGCATAATTAAGACTGAAGTAGGGTACACTCTCGGGTAATACCTATGTAGGAAAAAAATTCGACAAAAACTATTCCATAAAAATAAACTACCGATGTGTGAGTAGGTATAGGTTTGACAAAGTTTCGCCTAAAAATATTTGTGCAGCGTAATTTTTACGCAATAAAAACTTTCACGAGCATAAAAGCAAAGTTGAGAGATCGATCAAACGTCCCTAACATGTAAATTGACGCAGCTATAGGAAGCTGTTAGTCACCGCCCTTCAACGCTTCGGTAATAAATTAAAGAGGATATCTATTGAGCACTTCGATCTGCAAACGAGATTGCAGCGGGAGATTGCATAATATACTATCGGAAGTTGTCGTACATAAATTATTGGCTTATTCAGCTAAGAAATAGAACGCGATCTAGATGCAATAGTGTAAATCAAACGTTTGACAGTAAGCCGGACATCGGGTGGGATGTTTGTGACATCAATATCCTTATTCCTTGTTATTACTCTGTTCCTCTCAAAATCAGGACTACTGAGCTTAATTTCCAGAGTATCTTCTTTTTTACACAAAAAGCCTTCAAGTCATCAGCCCATCGCAGCATTAGCATAAAAACGGTACCAAAGAAATCGATGCATGAAAATTCGCTATCGTTTTGCATAGAAAACTGGTTGTTGCCCTTCCTGGATGGGTAATCAAAATTGGTTTAAGAAAGAAGAAATTTTTATTATTAACAAACAACAATAAATCGTTATATCAAAAGTTCGAATTTATACGGACAACATCAGTGGTCTTTTTTATCTGGGCGGTTTCGGATTCGATTCCCGGCGGAGAAAATTTGGTAATTTATAATTTCTTAATTGTCTCTGGTCCGGTCCAGTGGGCTGCTTTGGTCGTGGCTAGTTACCATCCTACCATCAGAGATGTGCCGCCAAGCAATTCAGCGTTTCGGCACGAAAAACGAATGAATAAAAAAGGAAATATTTCTTAACCCATAAAAACTAACGCTATTCCTCAGTTTTGGGGACATAAAACCATAAAGAAACTTTGAAAAATATTGTTCACCTAAAGGGCGACGACAATACCAATTGCCTACCATTTGTTTCAAGGGATGTAATAAAGCAGTTACATAATCGAGTGCTACTAGTTTTTATACCACTGGTAGTTTTATTAGATCGCTTTCCTTTTTATCGCTAATCCTGATAAATTGTATTCATTTTCTTATAAAATAAAAAACGTCATCATGTCAGTAATAGAAATAATTTAAGGCAATAATTTAACAATGTACATTTACAAAATTAAATAATATGCACGTTATTTACAAAAATTATAAAAAAATACAGGTAGAATGTCTCAAAAAAAAATTTATTGTCACATAGGTGAAGCTTATCTCTAAAAACAAGAAATTTCTTCCAGCTTCCCTTGAAAGTGAGTAAGGTGAAATATTATAGAATGGTATAGGTCAAAAATGTACATCACTACATATACCACGTATATAATACCTACTATGTAATATAAATAAAAAATAAACTACATAAACACGAAGATACATAAATACATATAATTCATAAATAATATAATACATATTACATATAAATAAAGAGATATTATATATATATAGTGCTATAGCGCTGCTTCACTCTAAATTTGAATGTATGTACTGACCGACTGTCTCTTATATGTTCAGGAAGTGAGCTCCATAGCCATGTCGTGAAGCGCAAGCCTATCATGCAATAAAAAAAGTCGTTTGAAAGGGAAGTTCTCGTGACCAGCTGTTGCGTGGTCATCGTAAACCGTTGCCATGACAATTTAACTATGTAAGCCTCAAGGCTGAGGTGGCTGTAGCGGCCTCAAGGCACGCAACTCCAAATAACCCGAAAAAGTTTCACTTCTTTCCCGTATACAGAAGCACACAATTTTTTTATAAATTTTTTTATCAAAATTGGGCAAGAGTATCACTTATGATACAATATATTATTTGGGACCACACATATTTATTTATTTTTTTTGTTTTGTACCTCTTTCTGATATTAACTGTGCTGTGTGTCTCAAATAAATGCTTTTTCTTTCTTTCTTTCTTTCTTATCTCATAAGACCTTTTAACAATTATTGCAAAACATTTATATTATAGGACCAAAACTGGCGGTCCTGGCTAGATTTTGTCGATATGTAGTTTTACACTCATTAAACATAAAAATATCGATGTTGATGAAAATTCATTTTTTATGGTTCATGAACGTCGAAATAATATAAAAACCTAGCAACTCCAATGATTTTTATGTTGTATTTATACAAGTACTATATTCACTTTAGGCGCATTCGCAAACATTGGGCATTTCCATATTTTTCCTTTAATCCTCAGCTTTCAGCAGCAAAAAAATAATATTCATAGCGTAATATTTTAGTGATAGCAGGTGTACGGTTCAGGAATAGTCTCGTCAGCAAACATAACATAGGCCATTATTGTAGTTGCGTATTACTCCAAGAGCTCGTAGGAAGTTTTTGAGATGTTTTATAAGAGTTAAATTTGTTACCTTGTAAATCTTCTGCGTTACCTAAGTATAGCAAAATAAACCTGCCAGCCGGTTATACTTTGAGTTGCCTTAGATAAATGTATAAAAACATCTATTATTATTTTAATACAGCATCTTATGAAAAAGATGGTGCAACGTTTTGATTTTTATAAAATTTTACTTTGTCTTTATATTTACTTTCTCCTATTTTCTCAACGTTTTCCCCCTGAGGGGCATTCTACTCTCAAATGAAAAGGATTTAGGCTATGATTTTATCACGCTGGCCAAGTGTGGATTGGTAGACTTCACACAGCTTTGGGAACTTTATCGAGAACTCTCACATAATATATGAATGTTCCTTAACGATGTTTTCGTTCACAATTCACTTTATACTTACAATGTTTGAATCAGTGGCAATATCATCTTGATCATATTATCATAACTCGCAAATCACTTTCCTACAATTACAGACATATAACGTCTAAGTGCGGACAGAAACTTAGAATAGAAGATTATCATCAGACCGGATCTCAGATTTTGTTTATCGTTTACTCAGAAGAAACTCACATACCAACATTTAGCTTTTCTCAAGCACCTCTTGAATATTCCCTATGGGCTCTTACGTCATAGTTTTGCTCTATCGCAGGCCGTCTTAACATATCGACGGAAGGCACGAGTAAGCAGTTTGTCATTGATTCAGTGGCACATCTGGCGACAAAACGCCTCGGGCTTTCCATTCTGATGACCTGACTTGACATTTTTATTGCTTGCCATTTTTCCCGCGGCCTCCAAGGCATTCTCCGTTTATGGAAGCCGCGCGAAATATTTTGGAAGTAAATGAGAACACGATGCTGTAATATAGGTGCGGTTTCGTTGGTTTTATTCTATTAAAGGATTTCGTGTCCCTAAGAAATAGAACTTTAGATCAATGCTATGCTAATGCTATACCAGCTAGCGTGGAGGTTTTTTATTCCCGCGGGAACTCTCTTATTTTCCGGGATAAAAAGTCTATGTGCTATTCCAGACTATTTGGAGAGATCTACCCCTGTAACAAATTTCAGCCAAACCGGTTCAATCGTTGCGACGTGATTGAGTAATTAACATACAAACTTTCGCCTTTATAATAGGTATTCTAGCTTCTGCCCGCGACTTCGTCTGCGTGGACTTCAGAATTGGGTCCAAAAAGAAATAAAAATGTGAAACTAATAAAAAATGTAATAAAATTTACACCGGTGTTATCGCTTGCACTGTAATAGAGAAAAATAGCTGCAGTTTTGCGTTTCAACTATTACGTATTTAATATGGTAGAGTCGCAAAATTTATATTTTTGTTTGACGCACATAATTTAAATTAATATACTTCTATACACGACATTGTACGATTTATTATTTTACGCCAGTACGTGTAAGTTTTGGGCACTCGATACTCTGAAGCAACCGACATAAAGCTGACCGTGTGAGAAGCAAGGAGTGCCCAAATGAATTCCTGCTACTTTCAACGTTTGGCCTTAGGATTTGTTAATGGTCATTGTAAATGCCAACTTTATGGGAAATTGCAGCTTCTTAAATTGAAATGGCAAATTATTTGGGATAATTGGTATTCGGGGAATTAACACGCTCTCTCCTTTAGCTGCTCCGGTAAGAATAGTGGCCTTTATGACATTCCTCCCCAGCTCTGTGACGCGCAACCTGGTGCCATTGCACAATCTCTGTGCATCAAGATTACCCATCAGCACAACTGTTACTCACACACAATTAACTTGCACTATTGCAAGAGAGTGCTGTTCGCTCGTTAACAATTTTTAATCTTATCACGGGAACATTTGAGAGATCGGTATAGAAAGTACATGTCCTTTTCCATAGCATCCTATTTATATTTAATGGTAACCCGAGAACTTTTAAAACATTAAAAGCTTTTAAAGCATAAGTTAATTTTCCATCTAACAATAAAATATGAACTCAACATTGAGAGGAACTAATTCAAAGTTTTGTCCTGTTTCGTCTGAAGAAAACTTTTGTTCGGTAAACAACTACCAAACTACGCTACGGGTGTTCTTAAAACAAAACACAATTTGTCATGATTGATCAAAGAACTTGGACTAAACAAAGATGTTTGCGAAACAATAACACCACTTTATATTAAGGAAATTTGACATTTTATTAAGGTGTATTCGGACTTTTTAAAACTTTTCATTTAGGAAACTTCAATCCTACTAATTAATTAAACATTACTATAAATTATTTATTAAAACTTGCAAGAACCATCAAAGCCGGAGATAATTAATAATCTTTTGAAATTTATCAAACCAGGATCCGAAGTTCCATCCATTGAGTAAAGAGATCGCCAAATATTTTATATTCATTTAATTTATTAAAAAAACCGTGATTATTAGATCATAATATGCCAAAAACCTTCCCAAGAGTCGTAGGCACAATTACCTACCCTGAATTGTATTAATTTTAAGTAAAGCAATGTCAAAGTATTTTTTTTATATATTTTTAGCGAGCAAACGAGCTGGCGGGTCACCTGATGTTAAGTGATTAACGCCGCCCATGACCATTTATAGCACCAATGCGTTGCCGGCTTTTCAGGAATTTGCTGGTCCACCCCTTGAATAACCCTATGTTATGGGTCCCATGTATGGATGTAAATGGAAGTTGGTTCCACAGTTCCTAAGTCGGTACGTGAAAAAAAGATCTGGCACAACGGATGGTCAAAAAGCCCCAGGCACCCAGGTGGTGAGGGTGAAATTGTGTTCGACGGCGAGCGTTTCGGTTATCGTGATGAAACCTGCATGCTTGAGAAATAATATTCCCAGTCCGCACTTGGCCTGCATAGTGGAAAATGACCTAAACCCGCGAAAGTAATCCGGCAGTAGGTTGGGATGTTAATGATGATGAAAGTTTATTATATTAATATTCTTCCACAAATAAATAGTACTTTCTTATTCCTAACTCTTAGTTACATAAAATTTTAAGTTTAATTTTCATTAAAACGAACGAGTTGTAGCAGTCACCAGGCTTTTTCTTCGGAAACTCGGTTTCGGGAATAAACAAAGCGATAAATATTCATGAGGAAGGCAAGCTTTCTTGTCATAGGCCTTGGGAGCCTGATGGATGGCGTGTCAGGAGCCTTGCTTTACTTATATTAAACAAAAGTACCTTATTTACGAGTACGTGTGACACCCGGTTATTGTTGTCGTAATAAAAATTCATTTTCCGCATAACGAAAAGAGTCCCCTAGCATCGACCTAAAGTCTTTTATGTACTCCTAAATTATAATCAAACGCCAGACGTACACTGCTGGACAAAGGTATCTTGCTTGGACTTTCACAGGCCTTGGTCTTGCGCTGCTTGTATACAGCGGCTCCATGCAACTCGTCAGTCGTCTGAAGTCATCAGTCCACCTAGGCGAGTCTACCAAAACTGCACAATTCCGCATCCTACTAAACTAATATTATAAATGCGAAAGTTTAGATGTATGAATGGATGGATGTTTGTTACTCAATCACGCAGCAACGACTGTATCGATTTGGCTGAAATTTGACACAGATATCTTATAGTCTGGAATAACACGTAGACTACATTTTATCTCGGAAAAGAGAGAGAGAAACGGATCGACGTGATTTTTTGTATGAGTATAGTTGAGGACCGGGAAAGTGACATGGACTACTTTTTAGCCCAGAATTAAAACCCCCCGCGGGATTTTTAAAAACTAAATCCACGCGAGCAAAGCCGCGAGCATCAACTAGTATATAAATAAATAGGTAAGTACAAGTGTACAGAGAGCAAAATATATTCAGTGACAAATTCGGAATAAACAAAATTTCCTCGGTGTTGCCAGCGCCTGATTTCCGGCGTGATTGGGGATTCCGCCGATAGCTGCCTATACCTACGGCGTACACCGGAAACACCTAAATCTGGGAAATTTTTCTCCCGTAAAATACCGCCGCCAAGACACAGGGGTGTGGGAGTATCTGGCACATTCGTCTTATACTCCTGCTGCGATACAATGAGAGCTAAAGCTTTTTTTTTTTTGAAAAGAGCAACTGCTGAGTTTCTTGCCGGCTCTTCTCAGCAGAATCTGCATTCCGAACCGGTGGTAGATTTATCACGTGTCATAAGAGCTACAAGTTGGCCTACATGAAATAAATATATTTTGATTTTGTTTTTTTTTTTTAAATACTTAACATCGGGCACATCCGTAGCGTGACATTGCTCTGTAGATTGATTTATTTGCCGAACATTAAAAGCTTTTAAAGCAGAAGTTAATTTTCCATCCAACAATAAAAATGTGAATTCAACATTGAGAGGAACTAATTCAAAGTTTTGTCCTGTTTCGCCTGAAGAAAACTTTTGTTCGGTAAACAACTGCCAAACTACGCTACGGGTGCTCTTAAAACAAAACACAATTTGTCATGATTGATCAAATAACTTGGACTAAACAAAGACGTTTGCGAAACAATAACAGCACTTTATATTAAGGGACATTTTACTAAGGTGTATTCAGACTTTTTAAAAGACGTTTCGACGACCTCCCTGGCGCAGTGGTGAGCGCTGTGGTCTTATGACTGGGAGGTCTCGGGTTCGATTCCC
The DNA here is from genome assembly GCA_038048805.1 of Hipparchia sbordonii. Lineage (NCBI taxonomy): Eukaryota > Metazoa > Arthropoda > Insecta > Lepidoptera > Nymphalidae > Hipparchia > Hipparchia sbordonii. The sequence goes on along the minus strand of JBBIWI010000010.1, from coordinate 5,875,834 downwards.
GGCGGGGGCAATTTAGGAATTTATAATTTCTAAATTGTCTCTGGTCTGGTCTGGTGGGAGGCTTTGGCCGTGGCTAGTTACCACCCTACCGTCAAAGACGTGCCGCCAAGCGATTTAGCACGATGGCGTGTAGAAACCGATCAGGGGTATGGGTTGAATTTACACTGCTATACCCCTCCCCAGTTCCCCATCTTAGACTGCATCGTCACTTACCATCATGTGAGATCGCAGTCAAGGGCTATCTTGTCATCGAATAAAAAAAAACGTAAGGGAGTATCTGGCACATTCGTCTTGTGCTCCCGCTGCGACATAATGAGAGCCTAAATACTTAACATCGGGCACATCCGTAGTGCGACATCGCTCTCTAGATTGATTTCCTTGCCAAACCGTGCCAAAAGCGGTTTTATGGGCCCGTTTTAACATTTATTTTGTAAATTGTATTCTGTTTGTTTAAATGGTTTCACGCTATTGAATACTTTTATCTCTAATCTTATTTACGTTTATTTTCAAGCTTTGTTTGTTTTTAGCTCACAATTTTTATTTCGGTGCGCTTTTAGGTTCGTTTCTCTTGTTCGTGAATTATCTATGGAAATCACCGTGTTCTAAAACCTGTTTCTGTTTATTTCAAAATAAATATGATAATATTATAGTTCTTTCAATTCACGAAGGACGTGGCTCATGGTTGTGTGTGTGTCGTATCTGTATAAGTGTGAGCGAGAGCTTGCTCGCGCCTGCCCGCTCCCACCTAGGCTCCTGACAGGCACGCACACTTACGCAATGTGCTTGTACACGATGTAACTACAAGTAAAGCGCCCGTAACTTCGTGAGATAAACGTACTATAAAATAAATAAATAAGTTATTTTTTCTGTTTTAATAGACATAAGTATCTCTGAGCTGAATACGTCTAATAGTAAAGGAAAATCTCTGGAAGGCCGGTCACAGCAATTTCACTAATAGGGTCTTCGATTTTGATGGGGCCATACAAAAAGCGTATTCCATTTAAAGATATGTTTGCGACTTGAACAAAGACATAGACAAATAAATAAATGAGCGATATAATGCAATTTCGTTAGACTGTAACTTGTAAAAGTTTATTTGAATAAAAAATTATTCTACTCTATTCTACTGTTAACTCACACTAATATTATAAAGGCGAAAGTTTGTATGTTACTCTTTCACGCTGCAACAAATGAACCGATATGACTGTTTGGAATGGAGATAGCTTATCTTCTTCTTCTTCTTCATCAACTAATGGACGTCCACTGCTGGACATAAGTCTCTTGCATGGACCTCCACAAGCCTCGGTCTTGCGCCGCCTGAATCCAGCGGCTCCCTGCGACTCGTTTGATGTCGTCTGTCCACCTAGTGGGGGGTCTGCCAACACTGCGCTACCCTAGCTTATACCCAGGATTAACACATAGGCTACATTTTATACCGGAAAATGAAAAAGTTCCCGCGGAAACCTAAATCCAAACGGATAAAGTCGCGGGATCAAATAATTATGTTGAAAAAAGTTAGATTTTATTTTAATTTTTTTTTACTATTCTATTTCATATAAAATTCAGACACATAGTACCCATGATAAGTTAAACAGTTTTAACTCAAATATTAGTATTTCACAAAAGCTAAGTGGTGAGATTGCAGGATGCTGTCGTTAAATCTCATCGCTCTTATAATTCAGAGGCGTTATGGCGCTTGATCTAGATCAGCTTAGGAAACTAAGCTAAGACACTAGCAGTTAACTGAGGAAGTTCAGGCGAGATTATCATTTTACACTCCTTCAAAATCTGTTAAAAGGAATAAAACTTAAACGTTTTTCACTGAGTAATAAGTATGTCATGCTCTCTTTAAAATTTCTGTGGTGGTGTCGTGTGGTGCGGGTTGTTACGTTCCCTCAAATATGGTTGAGCGAAGCAACGGCTGGATCATGCGTCATGCTTGTGAACGGGTGCCACCAACGGGAATGGGTCTGCTTTTGCCTGCCTGTCTTAAGATGTATTGGATTGTATTTATTTGTGTATTTGCATTGTATTTATTTGTACTTGTATTGTATTGGACTTAAGAAAATTCATCGTGGAAGCACTGTATACATAGCATAGTTTCATTAACTATTGTAAAAATCTATAGATAAGAACAGTCCTGTATCAATTTGATTCAGAAACTACCTACCAAAGTTTCAAAGCTGAAATGTGGCACACTAATACAAACTTTAATAATTAGTAAGATTATTTGATTGTTTTGATCGTATGCCGGTTTTCAATTAATAATAAGTGGTGATAAATCTAATTCCTTAGTTTCCGACCAGTTAGGATCAACATCAGAACTAACCACTAACCTATCCTGTACAGTAAATGTAACCCTAGTTTAATTAACTCTGAAGCCTGGAGCTTTAGAATGTGTCCTGAAAGTTTCAAAATATCTACGATTTCCACTCCTAGACTCCGTTTTGTTCGTGCCAGGGATCGAACCCGCCACCCCCGAAAATTAGACCATAGTCCTAACCACAAGACTATCACCACTTTTCACACTAATATTATAAAGGCGAAAGTTTGTATGTGTGTGTGTCCTCTCCTTCACGCCACAATGAGAGAAACAATTTGGCTGAAATTTGGAAAGACCACGTAGCTTATACCTAAGATTAACACATAGGCTACATTTTATCCCGGAAAATTAAAGAGTTCCCGCGGGAATGGAAAAAACCTTAATTCACGAGAACGAAGTCGCGGACATCATCTAGTTACAATATAAATATCTTATATTGCAAGTTGCAACTAGTTGATGCCCGCAACTTCGTTCGCGTGGATTAAGGTTTTGTAATTCCCGCGGGAACTCTCTTATTTTCCGGGATAAAAAGTAGCCTATGTGTTATTCCACACTATAATCTATCTCTATGCCAAATTTCAGCCAAATCGTTTTAGTAGTTTTTACGTAAAAGAGTAACAAACATCCATCCATCCATCCATACTTACAAACTTTCGCGTTTCTAATATTAGTAGGATAGACCGCTGACATAGAGTATATTTCTGTACAGGCCCCCGGAGAAATCCGAACGATAGTGCTCGCGGCGCGCCCCCATTTATCTCCACAATCAAACAAACGGCACGATAATGACGTTACTTACATCCCGACGTTCTTGACTTATTATACTTTATCCAAGTATTTTATCATATCATTATTATATGCCATATTTTTGGATTATTTCAACGGTTAGCAGAATATTGAGGTTTTGTGTAGGTACGCTCTCAGTTGGTTAGCAAATTGCGTGCGGAAATCACTTTTACTACTTAGCTACAAGTTGGCCTATATGAAATAAATAAGTTTGAGTTTGAGGTTTTGAGTTTTTAACTTGCTTCAAAAAAGGAGGAGGTTCTCAATTCGTCGGAATCTTTGTTTTTAATGTATATTCCTTGATTACTTGATTTACTATTTATTTAACAAATAGTATTGATTTTAGTATATCTAATCTTATTTTATCAAACTAAAATTGCAAATGATTCATCATAAAAAATAATCAGCAATAATAAGATAGGTAGGTGTTAATATATATAATAAATAATTTTTGGAATTAATATTTTCTTCGATCATGCCATATGAAAAATAGTAATAATAACGAGAGTCAAAATTCAACCATAATTCATAAAGTTTATAAATTCTATGTCAAAGTGTACCTCTATCATAAATCAATTATTATTCGTTAGTTTGGCTGAAACTCAAAAACGGCTTAACTGACATAATTTTTTTTCATTTCATTTGCTCTAACACAGAGCTAGTTTAAAAATAAAGAAGAAAAGAAGAAAGAAGAGAAGAAGATGGCAAGAGCGAAGCCGCGGAAACGCTAGTGCTTTATAAATATTCTCATGAATAAAATACTGTAACTGTATGATGATTAATTATATCATATCTAACTTCGGTCTCTAACATAAGAATATAAAGATAAAAGTCCCACTAAAAGTCCTAACTGAAAATAATGTACACAACATTATACAGCGCTACAAATAAAAAGCATCCTATTTACTCCACTAAAAGTGACAAATGCTATCTCTCCGGGTTAAAAAGGCAAATAAACATTGTTATAAAGGACTCCTTTATCTTCCGCATCTAGTAACATTGACCGGACCGCTGTCCATCCACCCTGTATATATCATCTTTTCAACGTTTTATCACTCCACGGACGAGAGAACTCGGACAATTGCGTCAAATTGTGGATATACAAAAACGAACGGTTTTTAAAAGGGGACCGTCGAGAATGTTCGTGGTTTTGATGCGTGGGGTAAAATTTTACCTTTTTCGTTTCGGAAGGATCAGGGAATTATTATCCGAAAAAAAGAATCCTACCATTAAATATATTAATTATTTTATTTATATTCACTAGATGATGCCCGCGACTTCGTTCGCGTGGAATTAGTGTTTAAAACCCCGCGGGAACTCTTTGATTTTCCGGGATAAAAAGTAGCCTAGGTCACTCTCCAGGTCCAAAATCACGCCGATCAGTAACTCTGTTGCAGGAAAAACCAATAAACAAACACATCGTCACTTTCGCATTTTTTACTACGGTGTTGTAGAGAAGGTTATATCGCATGCGACGTAAAAGCTCTTAGCTTTATATTTGTGGAAGAATTTGCTAATCTACGCTCGAGTAAGAAAGACATTTTCAATATTGATGAAATTGGGCCTTACAAAAATAACATTAATCAGCTACCTGAACTACAACTAAAACCAAATCCAATCCACCCCTCACAAATCCCGGCTATCTACAAAATGCATACACAACTATGAAATTTTATACGGTCAGTTTAAAGTTATCCTACGTATATCGTTGGAATTTGAATTCTATTACAACGTATTAGAGTGTAAGTGTAGTTGCAAATCTGTATACATTGTGTCGTCCGCATTTTCTCCGGTTTTCTACACGGTTACCTCTCGAGGCACTCAATGATGTACATGAATAGAGTGTCCGGCGTAGGTCTTTTCATCGTTTATCGTATGGCACGGACGAGGGAGTACAATCGGTACGAGGATTGAATACTTTGTTCAGGTGAGTCTGAGTAGTATGTAAATATGTGCGCCTCTTTTAAATTATACCTGCCGTGGGTTGCTTAAAACTAATACTAATGTCCCATCGACCGAAGTCACGGCGGCCAGTTTCCATAGAGATTATAGTCATCTGCGCGGGATATAGTGCACAAGGTGTGTGTGCAGACACATTGCATGTTTGTACTCAATATGTAAATCGTAAAAAAAAAAAATAGAATTAATATTTGAAATTTTAAATTCTTTCAAAAGGATCATTTATTGCTTAAAAAAAACAGAATTTATTGTATTGTTATAATATTGTTAAAATGTAATACTTTTTTTACTATGACATTCAAAATTATTAACTTTTAATTTATTTTTAATACTGACATTATGTTTAATATTCTATTGCATAATACTCACACACCAGTCATGGTAAAATGTATAAGGCTCGATTTTCTCTATTCCATCACATTGTGCACTCTTGCTGAGATCTATAGAGCGTGCTCTGACTTAGCTCGGACTTGAGATAGAATTAAAACGGGACACGAATATTCTTTGACATAAATCTGTCTCGTTTTATCTCTGTCTTGAGTCTGAGCAGAGCTAGAGTGCGGTCTATAGATTTCAGCATTATTCCCCCACTCTCATAGTCCGGTGGGATGGAAATCCGACACGACCGGAGAAATCAGACGCATGACCAACAGTTTTACGTGCTTTACGAGACACAGGACTTCGTAACTCCGGGCTAGTACTGAAAATTTCTTGGTCTTCTTCTCCTTCCCGAACCGGGCATCGACCCCGGGAAGTCGCTACGTCATCCGCCGTTGAACTTGCTAATAAAACTTGCATCAGCAACATTCTAGTTGCAACCACTGTACGTTTGTCTGCGAAGTCAATACAAAGAATTATAATTTGGAACAAAGGACAGTTTGCTTAGGTTAATTCCTGCCTTCAAAGACGTGCTGCTAAGCGATTTAGCGTTCCGGCACCATCGTGCCGTGTATCGTGGCGTGTAAAGACCGATTAGGGGTACAGGTTGAATTACAATGCCATACGCGTTCCAATTTAGCCCGCTACCATCTTAGACTGCATCGTCACTTACCAGGTGAGATCGCAGTCAAGGACTATCTTGTCAATGAATTAAAAAAAATCCCAATATTCATCCAGCTTTAATGTTTTATTTCATAATTATTATGCTATAGTTCTTGCTATTCACGAGGGCATGCGAGCTTTACTTGTGGTTACGTCGCGTACAAGCAGCGTAAGTGTGCGTGCCTTTCAGGAGCCTAGGTGAGAGCGGTCAGGCGAACAAGCTCTCGCTCACACTTAGACCGATACGACACACACACAACCATGAGCCACGCGCCGTCGTGAATTGAAAGAACTACCGAAAATGTTTTACTTTAAAAGATTACACGAACATGACCTAATCTTATCTTTAATTAAATGTGTTGATGTACAAAAATAGGCTTATAATAGCAAGGCTTGGTTCATTAATGATAATAAAGGGGTGTATCGTGTCCATCAATGTTAGTTTTCACGTGACCCAAATAGCGGTATGGTTTTATGTTATTAGCTACAATAAAGTCATTAAACAATATGGGGTCATAGGTCATATGGTATAATAAAACTGGTCAAGTGAATGACCACAAAGTTATTAATGTTTTATAGCGGCTTTATTGTATTAAAAATTGTATACTTAATTATCTTTTGCATCTTTTTAGAATTTAGATTAACGTGAATGGTTTTAATTGAATATCACACCGGATACACCATAAGCGTTGTATTAAACTTTGAGTACATGGATTACACCTACCTACAAGCGTCAGGATTTCCCGACATTTCAAATTATATTGTTACTAGCTTTAACCCGCGGCTTCGCTCTCGTTAGGTTCGATATTTTATAAGCCCCTATTTAACCCTCTTGGAGTTGAAATTTTCCAAAATCCTTTCTTAGCGGATGTCTACGTCCTAACAGCTACCTGTATACCAAATTTCAGCTCGATCGGTCCAGTGGTTAGAGCTGTGCGTTGATAGATCAGTCAGTCAGTCAGTCACCTTTGCCTTTTATATATTTAGACTTCGCTCTTGTGGATTTAGTTTTTAAAATCCCTCGGAAACTCTTTGATTTTTTTGAGATATAAAGTCCTATGACCTATGTCACTCTATTGGTCCTTAACTATACCCATATAAAAAATCATGTCTAGAAGTCTGTCTGTCTGTCAAGAACTAACTAACAAACAAACACACTTCGCATTTATAATATTAGTAAAGATTCATTACTGAATTTAAAATTACATTGTAGCTATGTAAACATACTGCATTTTTAAAGGTAACAAGGTAATTTTACGTGTAACTTAATTCTATTTCAGTAAATTTTAAAACCCCATAATGAAATCCGTCATGAAATGGGAATCTAATTTTACAAAAACAAAACTTTCTAAAGCTTACATTCCGTTGTAATCTTCCTCATCCTTATAGAAATATACCTGAAAAAGAAAACGAAACAATATTAAGAACAGTCACAAATAAAAATGACGTGTTTAATCTATAATAATTATACATAAAAGAGAAAACATTCAAATAACGCGATATTAATAATTCAAAACGCGTTTAACGTTTCCTTTTGAGTGTAGGCACAAGTTCTTATACTTTTTCATTTTGTTGAAATACAACCTTCGCACACGGCCGTCTCGCTTGTACAACGGGCTGGGGAGTTGTAAATCATTTTAATAATTGATCCGTTGGAAATATTCACGATTTTCTAGCAGAAAGTGTACTGAGGAAAATAGATGAAAAACGCTCCGGCCCTCAGTATTTTCCGTCAGACTGTTTCAATCTTGCTAAGATTAAATCCGGTATGTAAATAGTACCCTCAGTAACTGTTGCCGTAAGATTGAAGAAACAAATAATTAAAATTTCAGCATATTAGTAACCGTTTAAAAATAGTTCGATTTGTTTTCTTTTTGGTCAGAGTCCACTATGAAAGACTACTGAATGGATTATATTAGTAAAACTAGCTGTTGCGCGCGACTTCGTCCGCGTCAATTTTTGTTATTATGATCGTGATTAAGAAGTTTTTAAAAGAATATATTTTAAATATGGATAATTTTCCCCGTTTTTGCAACATTTTGGTCACAGCGTGATGCTAACTAATGTAATGGATAGCCTAAAGCCTTCCTCGAATTCGAACCAGTAGTTCCTGAGATTAGCGCGTCCAAACAAACAAACTCTTCAGCTTTATAATATATAACTAATATAGTATAGATTAAACCTACCATTGCATCCTAAAGGTTATTGCTGCCAGGCCCGACTGCCCCATACTACACCACTGTGTGGCCGTAGCTATTGGGCAGTTGATAAATTATAATAACTAGCCGAATAATAATTTGTAAAAACTAACAACAACTAACTTAGATATACCTACCTAAGGAAACATTGTTACTAAAACACTACTATGGATGCAAAAATCTGAATTAATAGTACATTATTGCAAAGGCAGGGAAGTAGGCAATTGCAGGTCGAGTATGAGTTTGAAGGCCGAGCCGTAGGCGAGGACTTCACTAAATACGAGACAGGCAATTGCCATTTCCCGCCGAGGCATATATAGTGCTTTTCTCAAAAGAATGCAGGGAAATAAAACACTTTTTATATTATACATCCAAATCCATCCGCCATTTTGGTTTAAATCTGGTGGAGTAGGTACAATCAATCTCCATTTCACTCTCTGAACCGTTGTAACTCATTTTGATTATTATTAAATTTATATTTATTAAGTAGGTATGTAAATAACAAATCAAGACGAATTTTCAGCTTCACCGCCAATTTTTTTTATTATCTGTGCCGACAGGCAAACGCATTTATGGCTATACAGCCACGTAAACGCAATTTGTACTAAGCAAAGAGACTATGGTATGCCAAGAATGACAAAAGAGATCCGATCAAAGAGTATTTAGTAACCCCAGCACGCCATTTCATACTGTTGTATGAAACGGCATTATTGTTTTTTTTTTTTTAATATTGCAGGAGCTTTGTAATGATGACAAAGTTCCTGCAATATTAAAAAAAAAAAACAAAAACTGTTTCGCGGAGCGTTGTAATGTTCCAAATTCAAAAAACGCTCCTGCAATGGATTTGATTTTCTTTGTCCGACAATTCGATACTTCGCGTGTTCTTTTTTCGAAAATAATGACAATATTTCCATGCATGTTTGAGAAAACGATTATTTATTTAATGCAAATGTATATATTTTTTTCAATATTATACATATAGACTAGCGCTTGACTGCTATCTTACCTGATGGTAAGATGAAGATGCAGCCTAAGATGGTGCGCGCTTGCCTATAAGACACTCTTTATAAAATCTCTAAAGGAAGAGTGAAGTTATAGTTAGTTGGAAAAACGGAAGCCCGAAGGCCATTCCAAATTTTTGCGGTGCGTATTTGGAACGAGGAAACAAAACGCTCAATGCGAGATCGTGTTTCAACCACGTAGCATTGCAAATATCAAACAAATAGTACAAAAACATATATACATATATTGTGATATGTGTTCTGTAAGCTGTTAGGGAGAAGAAGAGACGCATAGTCAAGCATACCACACAATAACCAAGTGATGACCACGTCCGCTGTCAAGAATAGTATAGAATAGAATGGATTTATAGGAGCGAAACTACTAAAAGGAAGAAAACATTGTGATATACTATTTCCTTGTTTCAATGTTGTATAACTTTTTATCGTTTCTAGTGTTATAGTTCATTTTCTCCTTAGGTATTATTTTGATCTCAAGAGACATTGTACTAAAGAAACACATTTGGTAAAGGATGTAATGCTATATTTCTGTGCAAAAATGTTTCAAAAGAATAGGAACAGTATTGCTGCTCTTTGTTATTGAAAATCAAAAACAACGCAGCTACGCCGCAATATGTCACGGTTCCGCAACGCAGCGATTTTTTTTATATGAATAGGCGGCAAACGAGCAAGCTGGTCACCTGATGTTATGTGATTACCGCCGCCCAGGAACACTTGTAACCACCAATGCGTTGCCGGCTTTTCAGGAATTTATTATAACCTCATATTGTAGTTAAGTTATTTGGTTAGAGTGATTAAGTAATTGTACGTATTAGTAAGTAGGTACTATGTTGACGTGAGCTATATCATATGTACCATTTTTACGTCCTTTTTTACCATTATTCATGAATTTAAGATTTTTATTCAAGACCACATACTTTACTATCAAATGCATTTCCTTAAAGAATTTCCTTGGAGACAGGAAACTGTGACGTTATATTATCTTCTAGGTTGCTATTCCGTATATTGCATTTGAATTTTTAAAATGCTATTTTATTATGCTACATTCATATTTATGTAGAGGTTATAACCGAGATCACGGTGTGTTGCGGCGTCGCTACGGCGTCCTATGTTTACTTAAGTCAACTTTTTGTTAATGGATTTCAACGTATCTCGATTTTCACAATCACCTTACTTACTGAGTCTAATAGATATGCAAAGCTGGAACGAGCAGTCAGTATATGTAAGAGTTAATAAGTAGGTACATTTAAGTATTTTTTCCGGAGTTGCCATCTGCCGATCTAAAGAAAATAGACTAACAGCAATTGACTGTTAATTCATAATTTGCATAACAATAGGAGGGAAATGTAAAAGAATGAAGACGTTGCCTCGTCATTACAATCTCTTGTAGTCAAATTGATTTCTCGAAACCTGAATTCTTTTCTTTATATTCGTTTGGAAGACTTTTAGAAGAATAGCTTTTAATTAAACTTATAAAAAGACAAAGGTTCTAGTTAAGTTTCGACATTATTTTGATACTCAGGTCATCATAATCAAAGACTGTCACAAATAAGAAAATTACTTATTTATTTTATTTTACTCATTTTTATTATTTATGTAGAATTCGATTCCTCGTTCCCTCGAAGCATAAGGGACAATAGTATACGTACAAAACAAACCTTCAATGTCGGTTTATCTACGTTACGACGTGTTACGCTGCTTATGTAACGTAATTGACATAAATAATGCACTTTCTTACTTAAGAGCTTAAGAGTGAAAGAAACTAAAAAACGGAAAAAAAATGGATATTTATAGTTCTCGTGAAATGACAGCAGGGGAAATATTTTTGTAAATGTAGATATCAAGTGACAAAAGGTGATATTTTGTTTGGTTAGCTAATGGTGACCTTCATGCGGAAGGAAATGAGCGGTGCCTACAACCATTAAGTAACAAAGCTGCTGAAAATTCAAATATAAATGTCAAACAGTTTTATTATTAGGTGCTGAGGATTTGTGATTTTTTTTTATATGAATAGCAGGCAAAAGAGCAAGCGGGTCACCTAATGTTAAGTGATTACCGTCGCCCATGAACACTTCTAGTACCAGATGCGTTTCCGGCTTTTCAGGAATTTATTGGTCCACCCGCGCCCCTTGAATAACCCCATATTGTAATTAAGTGGGAACACCGTCGAAGGGAGATGATTTCACAATTTGGTAGTAGGTGGAAAAAAATATCTGGAGCAACGGATGGTCGAAGTGCTCCAGGCACCTAGGTGGTGAGGGTAAAATTGCGTTCGGTGGCGTGCGGTGCGGTTGTAGAAGTTAGAGGGTGGAATAAGATCAAATAACTCTTCAGATCACTCTCCGTTATATAGCCCCGTTATATATACAATTGAATGAAACGTTTTGTCTTTAATGTTGCATACTATAATTTTATAATTTATGTGCTGTCAATCGTTAAAAACTGGTCTGGTCTGGTCTGGGGGTCTGCCAACACTGTGCAATGCAAGGCAACAAAACCAACATAAAAAAAAGCAAACGTAATGGTTCATTGCGTACATCAATTTCACAACGTCTTTCAAACTTTGATCTTATTGAATACTTGCTTAAAGTTAGATACAAAAAGAGTCCCTGCCAGATGCCATCTGGCTCGGGCTCTCTATTTAATAAAAATAAACTTCAGTTTTGGAACTCGGTACTGTGAAATCCATATTTTAATCTCAAGTTAGATAATATTAGTAAAATTCCTTGATGTATAAGCACTCGACGCTGGAGGGTCCAAAAGTTTGGCGAACTCAATAAACTTGAATTATGACTCCGGCGAAGATTTACGTCTAAGAGATTGACTGTATTCGTTAGGCCGTTGCGAATAAAGACCGCTATTAAAGGCGCTTTATACTTACCTATTTCGTGAATGATGCTCTCCTAAAATGGAGAAATCTCTTACGACACGCGTTTGTTGTTCAAGTTTATGTTAATTTGACTTTCTTTATTATATTTTACGAGATTTCCGATGTTTAATACAAGTGCTTTTAAAATTTGTGTAAGAACGAAATTTTAATAGAAATGATTTAATTTTAGTGTAATTTATTATACTGTGATTGTGTCATTGACTTTTTTCATGGGCCAGTAACAGCAATGTAAAATATGCGTAATTATAAAAATTTATAAATATCAAGTTATAAAAAGCCTTTTTACAGGGGCCATCCAAGCAAAATTGACCTGTCCAATCGACTTTTTAAACCAGTTTTAAACAGAGCATAAAACTGATTTCTGTTTAATTTTACTTCAAACTAACTGATGCCCGCGACTTCGTCCGCGTGGATTTAGTTTTTTAATTCCCGCGGGAACTCTTTGATTTTCTGGGATAAAAAGTAGCCTATGTTTTAATCCAAGGTATAATCTATCTCCATTTTAAATTTCAGCCAAATCGGTCCAGTAGTTTTTGCGTGAAAGAGTAACAAACATACACACACACACACACATACAAACTTTCGGCTTTATAATATTAGGGTGATATTGACGATTTGGGGAGCCAATAAATAAGTTTTAGATTTTCTCTTCTACCCCGGGGCCTATCTCAAAAGCGACTTAGCATCAAAAGCTAAAACTTAATTTCAGTCATAAACAATGACAGGTTTCACTAAGAACATTTTCGGATGTTAGTATGCCTCTGATCGAGAGTTTCATATTTATTCCGTTTGCTGGGGAGACCATGAGACTGTGGAGTCTAAGTGCAAAAATTTTTTTACGAGACATTTCACCGCGGTTAATTGCCTTATCTGATGACAGAAGGGCTGGCTCATTTTTTGCACAACGGATCAGCCTAACTGTCCAGCGCGGTAATGCAGCCAGTATTCTTGGCACCATTCCAAGCGGGCATGATTTGTATAGTAATTAGATTAGTTTAGCTATACGTTTTATTGTAACATGACATTTTAACAAAAATAAAAAAGTATGTATAATAAATCAATGTAAATATTAAGCATAAATTGCATACCTATTCAGATTGACTCTACTTGTAGAAAAGGCCACCCGTGGGAAGCTAGGCCTGGTAAGCTAGCTTAAAATAAAATTCAGTGAACATAGCTCTTGAGTTGTGCGCCGTTCACTAAGTCATGCGATAAATTATAAAGCATGAAATATTCAGAACGCTTTATACCCTGGTGTGAAAAACTAGGGTAATCCCGCCACTTTACCAGTTTAATCAGCTAAGGATTATATGGGTTTTATAGATAATGATATCGAGCAGAATTTTAAATAGGTTTAAAATTATATTACACATGACAGTTTATTTTTATTATTATCTCATTTTTTTGCTTAAAAATAAATTGTTATTTCACTAAACCATGTCAAAAGTACTAACTAAACTTAGCCTGTCGGCATACAGAGATTTAACACATTTAAAACCAATTTCACTTTGCCTTTTAAGCTATTGCGTAGCTTCTATCGCGGGCCTTGAGCGTGGAGACCGAATCTAGAAATTCCGTAACGAAAATAACCTGACACGGGACTCCTCTCACCGCTAGATGGCGTTGATAAAAAATGCTATGCAATAGCTTTACCGCGGCAGTCCCCGAGTGCCACACGTCTTTTTTTCCTATTTGTCTATTGAAATGTTCATGAAAATAATATCTATACCTACTACAAAATATTATAGCGTTAAGGAAAATTAATATTGCAGTGCAAGCTATACGAGTATTCCGCGAACAGTTAATTACTAGCTCATGAGTGCAGTGAAGCATTAAGCTCATAACAGTGTATTGGAGCTTATTCTGATTGAATCGGCAAACTGGCGATTTTATAATTTTTCACACTACAGAAGTAATCTTTTCACCCCTCACAAAAAGATTAAAATAATGAATGTTGGAACACCGATAACCGAATCGATAATCAACTAGGGTTGTGTTTCCAATTTACGCTTCCACTGCGTGGGACGTCTAAGCGGGACTCGACTCCAGTGACTAAACATCGTGCTTCCAACTTCGCTTCTCCTGCGTGGGCCGAGTGTGTGGGATTCAACAATCGTCAACTCTACCCCATTAAACTTTTTTTCTGCGCAGCGTATTTCCACTCGACTTGACCAATCGTCCACGAGAAGAACTGCCTATAAAGCCAAATATTATGAAGAACGAAAAACATAAAAAAACGTGAAAAATAGTTTTATATTTGTGCTTTTTGGTGTTGAAACCCTAGGGTCATGGGACGAAAATCCTTTTTTAAGGATCTAACTCTATCTACTAGTAACTGGGCTGAAAATTAATGCTGAGATCTACAGAGCGTGCTCTGACTCAGCTCAGACTTAAGATAGAGGTTAAAAAGTGACACAAAATATTCTCTTACATAAATCTTTCTCGTTTTATCTCTGTCTTGAGGCTGAACTGGGTGAGAGTGCAGCCTAAGAATAGATAACTTAGCCAACATATAAGGTTGACCAATCAACGGGCTAACGCAGCCAACATTCTGGGCACATTTCCTCGTCCCATTGGTTTAGATGATATTTATATAACAAAAGTATATGTGCCCTACACGCTTATATATTTCAACGTCTGTAACTTAACCATTTATTGGTAGTCATAATAAAACCAAGAGTTATGTCAAGTTTTTCGAAGTCACTCCCATATAAATCGCATCACGTACATGTAGTTTTATTGTCGCTCAGTGTATATCCATCGAAGGGATGCTCCTATTACATTTCAGTTCAATGACTTCTGTAAGAGTAACTTGGATTGCTTTTTTACTGCTGCTAGAGTTTACTTTTTTACGGTAAAGGTAAAAGCATGATTTTTTCAGTTAAATCTCTATATCTGCCTATATCTACATATTGCCTGCCTATATTTATTGTCTTGATCAGTTCTATGACTAGGCCGTAAAAATGTATTTTTGCGCTGGAACTCTAAAAATTATTTTCGAGTAAAGAATAACCTTAATCTTTCCTTATATAAATCTGCCTGTAAAGTCCCATCAAAATCGGTTCAGGCCTTTCAAAGATTAGCATAGACAAACACACAGATATATACAAAATTTTAAAAAGCATTGTTTGGGCTGTGCTATCTTTTCGTGTTTCCTTTCATATCGTGTTTTGATAAAACAAATTTTATTTCGAGATTACTCCAGACATTCCAGTTTTATTAATTTGTAGAGATAACAATATACTGTATACCCAAGCATTACACTAGATCCTTCATTAAAACTTTCCTATGTAATCCAATCTACTGAAAATTTAGTTTTGTGTACCTAAGCATTAAACTAGGATTGAGACTTGGTTATTTGACGTTCATTGAAATTGAAAATTGAATGTCAATTTGTACGCCGAAGCGTGAAGCAAAGTGCTATCGATTGAAAATAATAAAGTCGTGACAACGAAACTCAATGGACAGGACATAAATAAACGTAAATTGATTAAAAACAATCCCGACATGTGAATCTATGGCCCGACTATGTACGTATACACCTGACAGCCTGTTATAGTTCTTTAAATTCACGAAGGCTTGTGGCTCATGGTTGTGTGTGTGTCGTATCTGTATAAGTGCACTTGACCGCTCCCACCTAGGCTCCTGACAGGCACACACACTTACGCGATGTGCATGTCCGCGACGTAACCACAGGAAAAGCGTCCGGAACTTCTTGAGATAAACGTACTAACCTACTTACAAATTTTTGAATTTTAGAACCTAATAACTAACATACTGTCAATAGATTTATAAATACATATCAAAAATTCCGAGGCTGGCGGGATTCGAACCCACGTCTCTCTGGGAATCGCGCCCGAGTGTGTTAACCGCTACACCACGGCCGAACCACACGTCAGCCACGAAATTAGTGATATGTATCTACTTTTTCCAATCAGTTTTATAGCAACTGTTAGCGACATCTAGTAGCGACACATTACAGTTGTCGATCTACTTTTTTCCTTTAAGTGTAGGTTAACACTTCAATAAAAAATTAAAAATACTGTCAATAATACAATATTATAACTTAGTATTTTGTGTACTCTCACGGGAATGTTATATTATTATTGGATCGATGTTATATCACTATAATAACATGCAAAAGAACTGCATTCTAAATAATATAATATGCAGTGAAATAGTAGATACCTCTAGTAACGTGGTGGCTTAACCCACGAAGCCATTTTAATCCTTTGCCGTACAGTGAGTGGTATGTATTTTGTTGTTAGGTACATAAGAACACTAATAAACATTGACTTATATTATGCTTATAAATAAGGTGGTTTTACGCCTGAATAATTAAGTAAATAATTTTATATTATTTGGTCATTAATTTGATATGTGAAAAAATGTTAACTTTTTATGAAAGTGTGTTGGTTTTTTCTTCAATCACGTAGCGACGAAGCAACCGATCGAACTTATTTTCATAGGTATAGCAAAGGACTTGGGGAGTGACGGATAATTTTTTTCTCAATTTTTAAAACGCCGTAAAGCATATTGACCCTACAGGATTTTTAAGAAACGGATAAAGTCGCGGTTAAAAGGTCATAAAGAAATATTAAAGCCAGATTTAAATTTTAATTAATTTCTAAAGACTTCGTTTGAATTTTAATTAATTAATAAATAAACAGTTTTAATTAATAAAATAGACGCGAGTTCGCTAAAATAAAGAAAATTTTCAGTATGTTTGGTGCGACTTCAGACTTGTAGTCTGAAGTCGCACCAATTGTGAGTCGACCCTTACAACCAAGCACTGATTTGATAACGCCGTTTATTTCAAGTGTCTCCAGCGAGAACCATCGCTTTCAGGCTGTATTTTATTTGTAATTGAATCCATTTTCAACACTCGACATTAAAAGTGCTTAACTTAAAATTTTAATTAAGAATGGATAATAATCTCGCAAGCACCCGTACCATAATTTGGAATGTCTCGTTTATTAAGATGTAGTATAAGCAAAATCATCGTAGGTATTTAAATTATAACAACATCGTTATAGGTACGATTCCTATTTAGTTAAGACTAGTGGTTCGCCCCGAACTGAGACCTCGCGATATCCCATAATTCCCAAAAGTTTTAATTATATATTGTAATAATTAACTTTTAACATTAGACGCAATAAAAAAAATAATAGTTGACATAAAACTGTTTTACTGACACAGCGCCATCTATTAGCATTATAGTGAAGCTATTAGCTTCACAATAATGCTAATAGATGGCGCATTAAAATTAAATAATTTCGTTTCTTTATAACATTTATCTAATTTTAGTATTTGTTGTTCAAATACAGGATATAACTGAATTTTCAACCAAGTTTCACGTTCTAATATTCAGTAATTCAGAAGTTATAGGGCTCTGACAGACATTTATTACGGACACACTTCTCTGTCTAGTAGGCAAGCGCCCTAGTTGACTCAGAGAACTCGCTTCGCTCGTTCAATTATCTACTCTTAAAATATAAAAAGATAAAAATAACTAATCCGATTTTAAGTTTTTCATTTTTAATAAGAGAATTCTCTTAAATGAACGCATATAAAATGTTCACGCCTTAGAAGGAGGTGGTAAAGAAAGAAAATGAGCAAAATGCAGATCTATGAAAATATTTGGTGAGCCTAAAAGTTTTATTTTCTCCTTTATTTTCCTGGGGGTTTCGTCAATACTGACTATGAAACGATATAGGTAATCTAACCTATTCTTAGCCTAAAATTTAGCAAGTACAAAAGCAATTAAATATCATTAAGATACATTTTATTTATTACTTTTTACTTAAACCAATAAAGATTCTCGTGAAATAGATTTAAAATTTACCGTTTGTGAAGGTTCCGTTCGTTACGGATTTTCATCTTAGCTCATAATAGGACAAAGTTTCGGAACACAAGCCGAAAGTTAAATTAGTCTTCCGATTTCTGTCATTTTGGGTAAAATTACGTTTTTTTTTTTTTTTTTTTATTCGATGACAAGATAGCCCTTGACTGCGATCTCACCTGATGGTAAGTGACGATGCAGTCTAAGATGGTAGCGGGCTAACTTGGAAGGGGTATAGCAGTGTAAATTCAACCCATACCCCTAATCGGTTTCTACACGCCATCGTGCCGGAACGCTAAGTCGCTTGGCGGCACGTCTTTGACGGTAGGGTGGTAACTAGCCACGGCCAAAGCCTCCCACCAGACCAGACCAGAGACAATTTAGAAATTATAAATTCCTAAATTACCCCCGCCGGGAATCGAACCCGAGACTTCCCAGTTATAAGACCACAGCGCTCACCACTGCGCCAGGGAGGTCGTCATAGGTCGTACTTCAAAAGACGTCATACAACTGGACGTGAGGTGATAAAAAGGATAAAAGTGATTGAATGTAACTAATATAAAATTATAGCACAATAAAGTACATACGACCCAGCACCGGGAAGCGCAGTGTTGGCAGACCCCCCACTAGGTGGACTGACGACATCAAACGAGTCGCAGGGAGTCGCTGGATTCAGGCGGCGCAAGACCGAGATCTGTGAAGGTCCATGCAAGAGACTTATGTCCAGCAGTGGACGTCCATAAGTTGAAGAAGAAGAAGAAAGTACATAAGTAGTTACCAATAATATTTTTAATTTGAAAGTGTGTTTGTTTGTCCTTCATTCATGCCTCAACAGAGCTATGGATCGACGTGATTATTTGCATGATTATAGTTAAGGACCTTTAGAGTGGCATAGGTGATTTTTATTTGGGAAAAATAAAGGGTTCTCGCGAGAATATTATATTAAACTCCACGCGGGCGAAATCGCAAACTTTATCTATGTGGTACAAGCTAATAATAATTAATCATTGCACCTGCTAATTCTATAATACTTCCCATAGAGCCAGACTTCCCTTATCTCCCCTTCTAAATGCCATGGGCGACAGTGATTGCCATCACATCACACGCCTATTCGTTAGCGAGTTTACAGTAGCAAAAAAGTTCATGTAAAAGTTTCAAACAAAGGTTAAATTTCAATTGCACATAACAAACAACAGCCTAACTTAAAAATGCAATCAATATTTTCCATTACTGTCTTTTTTCTATGCAACAAAGCTCAATATTTGCCAACTCTATTCCAATCCAGCTCGAAGGGTAAACGATATATTTGTTTTTATCTTTACGATACTATACCGATATGATTTATCGTATTCATCAAATAGTACAATAATTTTATGCTAATTCGATTCAAATTTTATTAAATATCAAAATAAATAAGCTTCTGAGTGTACAGAAATGTAGATTGATCTGGAAAAAATTATATTATATTATGTTGTTTCAGTATTTATAAACAGATAGATATAGGTATTCCCGAGAGTAACAAAGAGAAGCCAGTTCACTTGGTGTATACTATCAATTCTACAACGGGGTCATTTTTGAAGGAATGTTTGAATTTTCCATGAACCATTTTCGCTCTCTTCACACCTTTCTTCCCTAAAACAAACGTTCACATCACCTGGATGGCAATACTGTGTTCATCCAAAACTACCGTACGGTAATTATATGGTAAGTAAATTCCTTAAGAGCTGCATAGATGATTCCTCAGGTGCTGCAGATTTTCATGAGCAAACGTGATCATTTATCATCAGCTAATTTCCTCACGATATATGTAAATAAGTATCGAATGTATTTACGTCACGAATGTCGTATGATATAAAAGTGATCAATGTATGTTCGTATATTGTCTAACGAGTCATGAATGTCAGGTAGTTTGCTTGCGTGTGACTAATTGTTGGTCGTTGTTTCCGACTCGACTCATTGAAAATGTATCGGACTTTTATTAACATGCCCATTTTTAAAATATTCCTTTTACTTTGTTCTAGCTTTTAATTAAAAATATAATTGCGGGTTGGTTATGGACTTTGTTAGGCTCTTTATTTTTATCGTTTTACTCTTTGCTTAAAACTTATTATTTATGGGTAGTCTGAATAACTTAAAATTATTTATTACAGGTATCCTTTACATCGATATGAACTCGTTTTTTTTTTTAATTTTAAACGAATTGAAATTTTTGGTTTTATTTGTTACTAGCTTTTGCCTGCAGCTCCGCTCACGTTAAGTTCGATTAACGTGAGCTGTGTGTTGATAGATCAGTCAGTCAGTCAGTCTGTCAGTCAGTCAGTCATCTTTGCCTTTTACATGTATATTATAGGTTTTGTTTTTAGTTCACAAATCGCGCTGCTTCTTTTCAAAGGCACTACCAATTATGATGCTACTCGTATACTTTATAGTTTTAATGCATATTGTTTTATTAAGAAGCCTGAGGCAAGTTGAAACAGCCTTTCAGTTTGAGCTGCTGCTTCCTCGAACTGCTATAGGTACAAAGAAAATTCTACGAATACAAAATATATACTTGTGGATGAATATCCCCTGAAGCTATTTTTATAATTTATCAAAATGCACGAAGCTATTTCAATCTACTATATATACTTATATGTATTATTATTATTAAAACCATTTCGTTTATTATAATCCTTTACTATCGGATAAACTTACGTGCCAGTGTGAGGTGTCGTGGTGATATAAAATTGTAAAAATATGTATTAAGTTTTTATTTTTAATACCTCAGTTGTTTCAAATATAATAAAAGGATATAAAAAACGAAATTTAAAGGCCAGCGCATACGAGTGGAGCCAAGGCCCAGAATATTTAAGTTTCTACTACAGCTTTATTTGTTTGGGAATACGGTGGAAACTTTAACGAAAACTATGTATTTTACGAACCGCGCCCTGACGCGTCCAGATGAGATAATGCGTTTTTAGTTTCAATGTTTTATTTTATTTTCAATTATTGTAGTAGATAAAAGAAAATAGGACTCCGTTTGAGTTATCATCGTTTAAAGATATAGATGACACAGTTGTCTGTTTGTCTTACTTCTAGCCCCTAGCCTAAGTGTAAGACCTAAAACTAAAAAAAAAATAGTTCGTAATAAGGTTCCCTGTAAATCAAATGAGAACATTTTAATGAGATATTCCGTATTCCTAACTCACTCAAATGAAGACTTCGGCTACGTGTAATAACGTATGAACCTAAAGTAAAGAGATAAACCTTGTTCACGCGAAAGTTTTAAAGCTTTTCAACGGCAAATGAAGTTTTAATCCTTATTGAGCCGGGAATGTATGTATGTGGTGGGAATCCTTTTTGAATTTATCTTGTACAAAGCTTCTCAAAGTGTAAAGCGTGCGACTAAGAGACCATTCCGGAATACGATAAAAGCATTTTTTCGCGATGCCAACAGACTCCGGTCGGTTGCATGGCGTGAATATCAATTAGAAAACTACCCGTTCGACATTGATCGAGTCCATTATTATATCCTGTTCTATAATATTGTACTTTTCATCACTTATTCATCATAAGTCATCACTATTCTCATGAATAGTGATGACTTATGGATCCGAAACATGGTCGCTAACTATGGGCCTCATAAGAAGGCTCAGGATCACTCAGAGGGCGATGGAGAGAGCTACGCTCGGAGTATCCCTGCGAGATCAAATCAGAAATGAGGAGATCCGTAGGAGAACCAAAGTCACCGACATAGCTCATCGAATTGCGAAGCTGAAGTGGAAATGGGCGAGGCACATAGTTCGAAGAGCTGGTGGTCGATGGGGTCTCAAGGTGCTGGAGTACGACCCCGCACCGGTAAACGCAGTGTTGGCAGACCCCCCCACTAGGTGGACCTACGATATCAAACGAGTCGCAGGGAACCGCTGGATTCAGGCGGACCGAGAACTGTCGAGGTCCATGCAAGAGACCTATATCCAGCAGTGGGCGTCTATATCGGTCGATAAAGAATAAGAAGAGAATAGGGATGGCGTAGTGGTTAGGACTGCGGTCTCATATTCGGGGTTCGATCCCGGATCTCTGATTTTTCACAGTTATGTGAACAGTGAATGTGATATTTAATTGTATACAACAATTAAATATCACATTCTTACAATACAACAATTAAATATAACATTCTTCAACGGTGAAGGATAAGATCTGATAGTTCTCCATAATGTTTTGGTTTTCTAATCTAGTGAACTATGGCCTATAGGCTATAACCCTTCTCTCTAGTGGAGACCTGCACTCAGTAGTGAGCCATTGATGAGTTGCTGATGATGATTATCCTATGATGAGTAGATTGCTGCGCCTAAATATCTACAGTTTAATTGCACAAACGTGCGATGGCTGAACCACGCCGTAATTGCTTTCTATTAAGATGAATTCCACCATAGAGATGTCAAGCAAAAATGAACCTAAGTTATATATTCAAATTGCCAGAAAATTCTCGAAATTGCTCAGCTTATTTGAGCATTTAGTACAAGTTTGGAATAACTTAATCTTTAAGGTTACCTACTTAATTATTTTTGTTGTTCATTGTTTTGAGATTCCTTTATTTCTTAAGGAAGCAACTTTATTAATTAAAGAGCAACTGAAAGATCATGGAAAGATCTAAAAATAGAATTTGCTAAAAAAATAATAATTCATTTGAAATAGAAATAAAAATAATAATTATTTTTCAAAACCGACTTCAAACGCCGCTACCGTGCCGCCGTACCGCCGCCGCGCCGTACCGCCTATTGTGCTTATAAAATTTGAAGTGTTACTTCGATTTCTACAGGATCCCATTATCAGATCCTGACCTGATGAATTTTGGACCACCTGGGAAATAAGCCCTTTCAAACAAAAAAAGAATTTTCCAAATCGGAAAATTTAAAATATATATTTAAATGCGAAAGTGTTTGTTTGTTGGTTTGATAGGTTGTCCTTCAATAATGCCACTACAGAACTTCGGATTGACATGGGTATATTTGAGTACCTGGAGAGTGACATAGGCTACTTTTTATCTCGAAAAATCCAAGAGTTCCCACAGGATTTTTAAAAACTTTCGGGGTTTAACCAGTTTTATGTATGTATAAATTCAGCATTGGTCCGTACAGTCAGTACGTACAAGTTTGAGAGCCGCCGATCGTGTGGGAGACACGATGGCCTACATACGGCGGCGGCAGGGTGTGTTTTCATTTCGGATTTACTTCGAACTTCGCGCCAAATCCGAGCAGCTGCGCTATTTCTACGGGATATTTTCTTTTCCTCTTCGGCATCCGATCTTGACGACTGGCTTTTGTGATTTAAAAAGATTTGCAGACGAAAAACCGCTTAGACCGAGTTCCCATTGCACCTTAACGTCTGTTTGAATTAACGGCCGGTAAAGTTATTGCGTTTTTCTGTCAAGTCAGTTGCAACCTGAAGGTCTAGTGTAGAGATTAAAGAGAGGGATGAAAAAATTGTTCTACCCTTTCCTTTCATCCTAAATGACAGATTTACGCATAGTGTTGTATACATCACTAAAGTACCCACAGGTTGGTAGGTAGTTTTAAGATGTTTTAAAATAAAGTAGTCATTGTCGAGCAGCTGGTCGTTTCATTACATGGTGACAGCGGTGCTCAATTTAATTATAATTAAAGTGACTCAAAGTAGTTTTGAGGCTGTTTATAGAGAAAATAAAGTGCTTGCAGTTTAATTGTTAGTGTTACAATGGAGCACGCACGACCTCCGGCGGATTTAGTCTTGGAGGGTGGCCCGGCGAGTCGGGCGGACGCGTGGCGCAAGTGGTATAAGCAGTTCAGTGTGTTTTTGAAGGCCTCAGGAGTACATAAGGATACAAAAGAAGTACAGGCTAGTCTTCTTATAAACCTCATCGGGCCGGACGGGTACGACATATACTCGACCTTCAAATTCGTCAAGGACGAAAGTCAAGACGACATCGACGTTCTCGTTGCAAAATTCAACGAGTATTTCGGAACTAAGCATAACATACCGATGGCCAGATTTCGATTTTTCTCTCGTAATCAAGAAACCGGTGAGAACGTGGATGCATACGTCACGGCATTGCGTTTACTGAGTCAGCACTGTGAGTTCGAGCACTTGGAAGATGGGTTGATTAGAGATCGCATCGTTTGTGGAGTCGCTGACAGTACAGTGAGAGATAGATTGCTTAGAACGGATGACTTAACTTTAGAAAAGGCTATAAAGATCTGTCACGCAAATGAGATATCGCTCACGGAAAGCAAGCAACTTGAATCGGCTAATTCGACGAGCGGGGCGTCGGTGGATGCATTGTTCGGCGCGCGGGCGCGGGCGCGGGGCCGCGGAGGCGCGGGCGCAGGCGGACGGCCCGCTGCGGCCGGCTCCAGCGGTGCGCGCGGCGCCGGCGTGCGCAGTGAAAACACACCGGGTCGCCGGTTCGATTCTCGAGTGAATGCAAGTTTTACAAAGTGTTGCGTTGCGTGTGGTGAATATAATTGTGATTCGAGTCAGTGCGTGGCAAAGTCAATAAAGTGTTTTTTATGTAACCAGAAGGGTCATAAAAAAATGTTCTGTCCGTTAAAAGCTAACAGAAAAGTGATGGAACTAAATGAACAGTACAATGATGATGATGACTTATTCTATGTATCGACTTTGCAAGAGGATACCCTAAATAAAGACAGTAAGTGGTTTGAAACATTAGTACTGTGTAAAAATGGTATGTCGGAGATTTTTAAGTTAGACTCGGGGTCAGATTTGAATGTATTATCACTTAAGACTTTTAAAAAATTAGGATATTCTGTCAATGATTTAAAACCGTGTGAATTAAGGGCTCAGTCGTTTTGTGGGAATTATTTACCAATTTTAGGATCATTGGAAATGCTGTGGTTGTATAAACACAATAAATATGTCATTAAATTTGTAGTGTCAAGGGATGATTGTCAAAGTGTTCTTGGAAAGGATACCTGTGAAAGCATAGGCGTTATTAAGAGAATATTTGCTATAAATATGGATAATTATAGTGATTTGTTCAGAGGTGTAGGTAAATTGCCGGGAAAGTATAGAATCGTATTAGATAAAGATGCGTGTCCGTCGGTATGTCCGGTTCGTAAAATACCGATAGGTATAAGAGATAAATTAAAAGTTGAACTCGAAAACATGGAACAGATAGGGATCATTAGAAAGGTGACACATCCAACTCCTTGGGTGAACGCTATAGTGCTGCCGGCGAAAAAAGATGGCAGCGTGCGCGTGTGCCTCGACCCGCGGCCGCTCAACCGCGCCATCCGCCGCGCGCACTACCCGCTGCCCACGCTCACGGAGATCGCGCACGCGCTGCACGGTGCCCGCCACTTCAGTAAACTCGATGCGCGTTCGGGGTTTTGGATGATTGAACTCGACGATCAGAGCGCTGACTTGTGTACGTTCGGTACCCCTTTCGGTCGTTATCAGTTCTTACGACTACCGTATGGCGTCAGCTGTGCTAGCGAAGTTTTTCACGCAAAAATTCGCCAGATATTAGAGGATTTGGATGGGGTGGAGTCTTTTATTGATGACATCATAGTGTACGGCCGAACTATCGAGGAGCACGACGCCAGGTTAAAACTTTTACTAGATAGGGCGCGCGAAGTAGGTATTCGGTTCAATCGAGAAAAATGCGAGTTCGGGGTTCCGCAAGTCACTTATTTAGGGCACACATTCAGTGCTTGCGGTATGCAAATCGATACCAATAAATTGCGAGCTATTAATGATATGCCCAGTCCGAGCGATAGAAGTTCTCTAGAGAGGTTTTTAGGCATGACAAATTATTTATCAAAATTCATTCCCGACTACGCTAATATTGTCCATCCTCTCAGAGGATTATTACGAAAAGGTACAGAGTGGTACTGGGATAGCACTCACGAAAGCGTAGTATTAACGCTAAAAAATGCGTTGTGCCGCGCGCCGGTACTGGCGCTGTACTCGCGCACGGAGCCCGTGCGGCTGACCGTGGACGCGAGCGCGCGCGCGCTCGGCGCCGCGCTGCTGCAGGCCGGCCGCCCGGTGGAGTTCGCGTCGGCCACGCTCACAGACACGCAGACGCGGTACGCGCAGATTGAAAAAGAAATGCTGGCGATAGTGTTTGCGCTCGAACGGTTTCATCAGTACGTGTACGGGAGGTCAGACGTCACTATAGAAACTGATCACAAGCCGCTCGAATCTCTCTTTAAAAAGTCCTTAGACGGAGTTCCGGCGAGATTACAGCGGATGATGTTGCGCATTCAATGTTACGATTTTAATGTGGTATACAAACCTGGAAAATACATGTACCTGGCGGATACGCTATCTCGAGCGGCGCTGGCGGAACCCATGCACGATAAATTATCCGCGGAGATGAGCGCTCAGGCCTGTTTTCTAGTGACTAATATACCGTTTAGTGAGCAAAAAATACAACGCGTTCGGGAGACGACGCTTAAAGATGCGGAGTGCAAAATCATAATTAACTATGTTTTGTATGGATGGCCGCGATATAGATCGGATACGGATCCGTTAGCCCGCGCACATTGGGCGTATAGGACGTCCTTTGAATATATAGGAGGGGTTCTATTTAAGGATAACCTAGTATTTATACCTCGCGAACTGAGGAGTGAAATGCTAGATCGTGTACACGAGGGTCACCTAGGTATCGACCGCTGTAAGAGGCGCGCGCGTGACGTCATGTTCTGGAGCGGCATGTCGCGTGACGTGGAGCGCAGGGTACGCAAGTGTGCCGCGTGCGCCGAGCACGCCGCGAGGCCGCCCAGGGAGCCGATGATTCCTCACGCTGTTCCAAATCTGCCGTGGAGTAAGGTGGGCTCGGACATATTTGTTTTTCAAAAGAAATATTTTTTGATACTTGTCGACTATTTTTCGAATTTCGTCGAAGTTAGTCCTATATCCAATACAGGGTCGAGGGCGGTGATAACGGCCATGAAGGATCAGTTTGCCAGGCACGGCATAGTGTCTGAGCTCGTAACGGACAACGGCACGGCGTATTCATCGAAAGAGTTTCGACAGTTTAGTTTAGATTGGTGTTTCAAGCATACGACTACATCGCCTCATTATGCGCAGGCTAACGGGCTCAGTGAAAGGGCGGTTCAAACAGTAAAGAACATAATTAAAAAATCGTTAATGACTGGATCTGATTTTTACCTCGGGTTGCTTAGCTATAGGTCAACACCGCGTGATGGGATTAGTTCTCCGGCTCAGTTGTTAATGGGCAGACGGCTCAACACTACGCTTCCGGTACATATCGATAAACTGAAGCCGGATCGAGATAACGATAACGATTTCGTTAACATTAACCGTAACCGACATCGCGCTAAACATTATTATGATAAGCGATCGCGTGAACTGCCAGAATTGAGTAAAGATGATCAAGTGATAGTAGCCGACGGTAACACGAGACGACGCATGACGGTACAGGCTCGTGCGCCAGAGCCTCGATCTTATTTTGTTTTGGATAGGTCTGGAAGAAAACTGAGGCGCAACCGACGTCACCTTATAAAAGCTGAAGGTTGTCCTAGAGTTAGCCAATCACCTCCTGCTTCTTTCGATGAGAAGGAGGATGGTGATGATGATGATAGTGTCAGCGTATACGGTGATGCCGGCGGAACTGACGGGTCTAGTGACGGTGATCAGGCTTCCGCCTCGCCTGATGAGGGTCCGACCAGGGAGGCTAGGGTTAAGGCACGCGAGCGACTGGCATTAATTTTTAAAAAGAATTAATGTTTAGGTGGGTGAAGGGTTATAATTTAGGTTTTGATTATATTGTACGTAGTATTGTAAGAGAAAGATGTTAAGTTAAGATATTAGTTCATAAGTAATTAAGTGTAACCCGGTTAATTATTTATAGTTTATATTTTGTTTCTTTAAGTTGTTTGTTTCTTTTAGGGGAAAGATGTTGTATACATCACTAAAGTACCCACAGGTTGGTAGGTAGTTTTAAGATGTTTTAAAATAAAGTAGTCATTGTCGAGCAGCTGGTCGTTTCATTACACATAGTTAACGTTAACTTGAAAACATACACCTTTATTTGGGTTGCAATCCCGTGCCTCAGAGAGTAAATAAACCCTTGGTCCTGTGCCTGATCTATCTCCAGTCATGTTGGATTAACATACCTACCATCGGAGTATAAAAGTAAGGGAACAGACAGCGGTGTTTACGAACACATTTGTGCTAAAATATCATAAAAAAGAATCTTTTTTCTTAAAAAAAATCACTTAAAGCTAGTTCCCACTACACCCTATCGTTTGTTTAGATCGGCAGTGTACAGACGTGTTTTTATCACACCTATAATCCTCCTCCTTGCATCGTCATCCTCATTACTGAGGGTCGCGATCCTTGGCACGGATCATCTTCTCCCACACGATGTTCTTCCACTTTGTCCTATTTTCCACGTTATGTAGAGCGGCGTGGTAAGATGTTCCGAGTGCAGTGCTGATCTGGTCAGACCAACGCATAGGGCTACGTCCTCTTGGCCTTTTTCCTTCTACCTTGCCCGTTACCAGTAATATCCGATACCACACCTATAATATCCGATAACAAATCACGGAAATCATAATTTTCGGGGAATGAAGGGATTTTATTGTGCTGAAGGTTTACGCCCACCTATTTAAGTTTAGAAAGTGCTTCGTTAAAGTACTATTTCTTGGATCCATCATGTCGTTTAATAAAAAACGCCTCGGTAAAATAAACGCTCCGATAAATACACGGAGTGATAAAATAGGCTGCGTGGGATAGTGGAAACTCTTTTTACCGTTACGTCGTACTTGCGGTGTTTTATCGATGAACGAAACGTTAGATCATTCTTTATGCGCCTAAAGATTAAAAAAAATCCCTATTATTCCCGGGACCTTATTACTAAGCCTCCGCTGTCCGTCTGTGCGTGTGTCCATCTGTCAGCAGGCTGTGTTTCATGATCCGTAATAGGTACACAGTTGAAATTTTCACAGAATGCGTATTTCTGTTGCCGCTATAAAAACAAATAATACTCCCCTACTAGAAACGTGTTTTTTCGGTGTTTTTTTACGGAACTCTTATTTATTATTTTATTTTTCACGCAACAATGGAGCATAGGATTAACGTGATTTTTTGCATGGGTATATAGGTATTGTTGAGAACCTGTAGGGCTAACATGCGCGCCACGAGAAAATTTTGTCTACCTATTTACTTGTGAATTTGTATGAGATTTGACGAGTAAATGAGTAGAAAAAATCTAATCGTGGCGCGCAGGTTAGCCTTACTGGAGAGTGGCAAATGCTTTTTACTCGGTAACCGGTTATTATTAGTTGCTTCTATCGCCGCGTCGAATTTTTCGTAAAAAGTAATTATGTATGTACCTGTACGTTTGAGATAACAAAGTGACACGCTGTCGAAACAAAAACCTGACGAAAGAAAAATCTGTCGAAACGATACCCACTCGGAAAAACCAAGGGATCCTGCGGGATTTATGGCTTCAAAAAAAGGTTGTTATCAATTCGACACGTATGTGCCTACTAATATTATTGAAACTGCAAAATATTTACATAATATTATGATAATCTATTAGAACTTTTGAACAAATTTAAAAAAATATAGGTAATGTAGGTATGTGTGTATGTATATCCACGCATTTCTCGGAACTTATTAATCGGACTGTGTTCATTTTTTTTATTTCTTTTTTTACTTCAACTTTGAGAACAGTAAAGATTTCATCAAAATCGGTTCAGTAGTAGGTGGAGATATGGGCACTATTCCCTTTTCAGTTACACTTTATTTCGAGATATTGAAGCCGGTTTATTTTTTTCTTAAATTATAGCTTGTTTAAAACTTAACTCCTATTAAGCCTCCTAAAAACTATAAGCTAGTAGTATCTACTAGCTAGTAATAACTAGTATTATCTACTAGCGAATGCTAGCTTACGTACTTTAGTAAGTTAAATAAAATAGGTACGTTAGAATCACTAAAGTTTCAGATCCTCTCCAAAGCCAGTTGTAACACTACCCGGTTCCCCCTAGTTTTACAAGGATTGTGCTTGAAACTACGCGAGGTGTCTAAAACATGATAACGTCAACTGAACGTGCTCGCTTGGTTTGTCTCGAGAGTGCTTAAGACACTTGCGGAGCCCTGGTTTAGACGTGCATCTAGGAATAAACATAACATGAATACAAATAGTGAGCTATTGTCCGTGACAAGTTTTAATTTATAGTAGCAAAACTTCTTTACTTCTGATCTCTGAAGCAAGTACTAGGTACCTACTCGTAGATGAGCATCATCTATCTGTTCTGAAAGGAAATTATAATAAAATTAAAGATAAAGGATAAAGATAACTTTATTTGCTCGAACATGGGTACAAAATCTACTACTACTTATAATAATACCTACTTAATATAATAAAACTGTAACTGGAAGATTTCTGTACATTTAATATAGTTTGAAAATTTTAAGCGGGGATGTTTTATTATCGATACTGAGCCAAAAACTGTTTTATATTTAATTTTTGTCTTTTTGTCTGTCCGTCTGTCTGCCTGTCTATCTATCCGCGCATCACGCGAAAACTTTACGGATTTAAATGAAACTTGGTATCTGATACCATGGGTCAACATATATCCTGATGAAAAATAAGGTTCTTCCAGGATAGGGAATTTATCCTACTACCTGATTATACTACCTGCGGAGAGTCCCTAAAAACTGTGAATTAGCAGAACTATTGTCCAGTGGAACTGAAGTAGAATAAATTACACTTTATTTGCAGATACGTGTATTATAAGAAGTTTATAATTACATAAAATTTGTTGCAATATATTGCCATGAAAGGCATACAAACATTGAATTTTATAATTATGTTATTTATGACATTAAGTAATACAGGTAATTAAAATTAACAGCTAATACAAAAAGATTTTCCTCATTGTATACAAATATACAAACAATTAGTAAACTACAAAACTGATAGTTCGCTGATTTAACAAATAGAAAAATATGAAAGCCTAATAATGTGTCGTATAAGTGAGTGTTTCCAAGGAGATAATGAATATGACAAATTGATTGTAATTTTAATAATCTGTTTGTTAGCCTCGTAGAGAATAACTAGTAGGTTACTTATCAGGTTATTGCTATCCACTATTTTATCGGTGTATACTAGCTTACTACTAGTAACCTAAAATAAAAATAGCGACCACGTGCTTTAAGTGTCTTTTTATGAAAAGACATTTAAAGCACGTTTATTTAAAGTGTCTTTTTATGAAAAGACTTAAGATTATGATATAAGACTTAAGATAAGCTTTTAAGTTGAAAGTTTCCTAGAAACTAAAGAAAGTCTGTGTTACATAATATAATATGTACTCAAAAATAAAAAGGAAAAAAATGATATGGATTGATATTTTTTATATAATATAGTTTAGTAAAAGAACAGATGTGTCACCCGATGTTAAGTGATTACTGCCACTCCGTATATTATCTTCAACGCCAGAAATACTGCTAATGGTGGCTAATAAGGAGTTTCCTTATCCAATATCTCTTGAATAGCTGCAAATCTTATGTAAAGAATTCTTAATATAGACCTTTGCTTATATTTTAAGGAAAAAATTGAAATTATTTTACTTATTGTATAAATATAATACTAGTATGTGGGTATTATGGTTGTATGTAGTTATCCTTGGCTTTATAAAGTGTAATAAATCATGCAGAGGATGTCTGAGCGTTTTGTAGACTTACCTATAAATACAAACAATTAGAACGAAGCTGTATTACTTGTTACTACTGTAAATAGCAGACCGTATCCCCAATATTGGCTGTGGAAATGACTTGCGTGTAATTCAGCATGATTTCAATTGAAAAATTAACCCTTTCGACTACAAACTCACCTTCCACAAATACTTCTCGTGGACAAAATCCTCAACTAAACAATCCACATCGTGAGTTCCGTGCGAACATGAATTACGGGCACTGGGACTTCGCATCACATTTTCATAACCTCACCGTTTATTTATGTAATTTATTTATTATTTTTATGTACGCACGTGACAAGGCGCGCGATACGCCCGCGCGCTACGTCGGTTGGAACGTGTGTGTCGTGCAGGTTTGACGGGACGTGATTTTTAATGAAGGGAGCTTTTTGATATGTGCGTGGGTGTACCGGTACGTAGCTACGCGGCGGCGGCGCGGGAAAGACTGGTTGGGCGGGGGTGCACTGCGCCGCCCGCCCTACGCCCGGCCGCTGATACAAAATTAATACTTGTTTTGCTAAGAGCGATTTCGATTTGTCGGGTCCCAAATTTGGAAAGTTTGATCTTGTTAGCAATTAAAGTTGTCTTGATGTATACTTGTTAAGCTCGTTGGCCCTTTGAGTTTGTTAATATAAGATTTGGGCGTCGGGAAATTTTAGCTTCGAAATCAATTTTGCGACATAATTTTCATTGGAAATAATTATGTTTCTTAATGTAAAAGAAAACATATCGTTCAAAAATTCAGTTTTATATAGGTACGCACTTTTACAGTTTATCTAGTTTTATCGTAGGTAAAACATAGCAATCGTGTTAGTGAATAAACACGGTAAAACTAGCTAGATATAGTCCGCGACTTCGTCTACATAGAGTTAAGTTTTTAAAAATTCCACGGATACACTCTGTTTTTCCAGGATTAAAGATATCCTATGTCACTCTCCAAGTCCTCAACTTCGTTTGGAAAAAAAAACGTCGAACCGTTTTTCCGTGGCTCTATGATTGAATTACAATCCAACACTTTCACCTTTATAATATTACAAGTTGATGCCCGCGGCTTCGCTCGCGTGGATTTAGTTTTTAAAATACCGGGGGAACTCTTTGATTTTCCGGGATAAATAGTAGCCTGTGTCACTCTCACTGTCCTCAACTATACTCATGCAAAAAATCACGTCGATCCGTTGCTTTGTTGCGGCGTGATTGAAGGACAAACCAACAAACAAAAACACTTTCGCAATTATAATATTAGTAAGAATTACCTATTTCATCAGTGGTACCTAAACACAGAAGATTCGTTATGAAATGAAAAAAGTTTAGTCTAAGATGCGAATAAAAGAGCCATTTAATATGATAAAGTAGACTGCTCTACACAAAAAATTTCATGCAATAAAGTAATATCTAAGGCACTATACTTTGCGGAAGTTATCGCTACCTGTGCCACTGCCCCGGTCGTTTCGCATAAAGAGCGTCACAACTCAATTTTTATTAAACTGGAACGGTACCAATATTTTTCGAAGTTCGCGGGAGAAGCGAAAAGTTCCATTTCCCTCGTTTAGAAACTCGCATAGGAATTGATGCAGTGTCGGCTCGTTTGCATCACATTAAAGTATTTCTCGATATTCCTTCTAATATTGCCGATAGTTTTACATTTTATTTCGTTGAAGTTTAACTAAAGGTACCTTATGTAACTACTTTTATATAACATACTACGAGTATAACTACTTTAACAAATGAGGCAGTGTGTTTGTTTGTTGGTTTGAATCACGCAGCAACGGAGCAACGAATCAACGTGTTTTTAATCAACATTCGAAAAATCTCAACTCGTCGTAATGTTTTGTTTTATTTGTTATGTATGTTCCCCGATTACTCGAAGACGCCTGGACTGATTTTGAAAATGCTTTTTTTGTTTGAACGGTATACTTCTTAGGTGATCCCATTGTCATCAGATCAGGATCTGATGATGGGATCCTGGAGAAGTGTAATTGGCACAATTGATATACTTTGTAGCTTTGTAGTGGCGTTTAAAGTCTGTTTTGACGAGAGGAGAAAAAGAGTTTTTACGTTTATATTATTTGTACGGATATAGCTTAGGACCTGCTGTGGGATTGTCTTAAAATGTAATTAATGTAATAATTTATAAAATATTATAAATGTTCGACACTAAAATTGGTGAATTTTGAGTTATGTCTCCCTTGTCGCAAATGAGCGATGTGTGACATAGTTTACTATTTATCCCAGAAAAATAAAGGTTCTCATGAGATTTTTCGAAAACTTAACACCACGTGGACGTAGATACTAGCAAATTCTAGTGCCTAAGCTACGTAATGAATGTATAAAAATGCCTTAAAAGTTAACATCTATCAAGTTGTACATAATTTGTCGACACCTCCTACGTAAGTTGTGGTATCCCACAAAATTGGCATTTTATGATTGTAGCTCTATATCATTTGTTTTATCTATTTTATGTGTTCTTTTTAAAAAAAAATTAAAAACAGCCTTCTTTATTCAAGATGTAGGTATAAAGTGGTATCGTTATTAAAATGACGGCCTATACCATTTTATTGACCTTCACAACAATTGACGCGTCACGTAAGCGTTTTGGGGATACAACAACTTACGTAGGAGGTATCGATGTATTGTAAGACTCGAAGTACATAAAACAAAATGTCAAATGCTGTTAGACATAATAAAAATTCTAGTGTAAATCGGATTACTAAGGGTCGCTATTGTACGAGATTGTAGCTGTACAGAGCCGAGTTCAAGTAGGAAAACTTGACAAAGGCAGCAGCCATGTTACAAGCTCCACAAATATGGATAAGCCCAGTACTTAGATGACGTTTATCTGTAAACAAACGGGATACCCTATTATCCCTTTTCTATTTTAGAAAAGCTTACCTTTACAGCTTAAAGTCCTGAAACTTTACTACAATATATTTATTTTTAAGTGTGAAATTCCACGTAGGTATGAAAGTTGGTATACCTTCGATCGCAGAAGAAAAATGGCATACCTACAGACAGCTCTTATGACGTAGGCTGAAATGTATAAACTGCACTCTCACTCTGCTCAGACTCAAGATAGAGTTAAAACTAGAAAGATTTATGACAGAGCATATTTATATCTCGTTTTAACTCTATCTTAAGTCTGAACTAAGTTAGAGCACGGTCTATAGATCTCAGCAGTAGACATCCGCTAAGAAAGGATTTTTGAAAATTTCATCCCCAAGGGGGTAAAATAGGGCTTTGATATGAAAATCGAACCTAACAAACGCGGGCAAAAGCTAGTAGGTAATGTAGTATTGGCGACCTTCTTGGAACACTGATGAGTGCACTGATGAGTGATGTTGGAACACTTATAAGTCGGAGGTCTCGGGTTTGATTCACGGCAGGAGCAATTTGAGAATTCATAATTTCTCTATAGTCTCTGGTCTGGTCTGGTATGGTGAGACTTTGGCCGTGACTAGTTACTATCCTAATTCCTACCATGCAATGAAAAGGCAAAATACAGGCAAGGGATTTAACGTTGCGGCACCTACGACAGCGTGTAGAAAATGAGTAAGGGTATGGACGATAGTATGTTTAATTACACCACTATATCCCTTTCTTAGCTACCTTTAAGACTGCATGGCCACTTACCATCAGAAGAGATCGCAGTCAAGAGCTATCTTGTCTAATGTGTTTCAATTTTGATCAAACCTAGCTTCAACATTTATAACATAAAATTTTACGACGTTCATCTTACTCGGTTGCCATTTGAGTACCTACCTATGTTGAACCAATTTTTGTTTGCCGATTTATCCATTCAGTTAAAAGAGATGATAAAATAAATAATGGAGGGTATTGAGTTAACTTTTGCAAAGGAAACAAAAACGTGAAACTAAGTAAACTGAACTGAACAAGCCCATGAAAGTAAAGCGATATTAAACTATTTCCCTTTCAAGAGTATATATCGAGTGTATTGAAAAGGAGAATGAACCAGAACATATTTTCATTAAAAAGATCGATTTACCCGATGCACTACGCCTCTCTATTGTAACCTCGCCAATATGCTGCGGACGGATCATTCCTGAGTCCTGACCAATATACCACGTAGGTACCTACAATGAGATACTTATCAAATTGTAGCTTAAATGTAAGTGAACTATGTAGAACCAATTCAGTAAACTATTAATAAAAAAGACGTGTGGCACTCTGGGACTGCCGCGGTAAAGCTATTGCATAGCATTTTTTATCAACGCCATCTAGCGGTGAGAGGAGTCCCGTGTCAGGTTATTTTTGTTACGGAATTTCTGGATTCGGTCTCCACGCTCAAGGCCCGCGATAGAAGCTGTTATGCAATAGCTTAAAATATTATTGTAAGTGAATGCAGTGACATCAGCAATATTAGCAAGTACTAGTTCATGCCCGCGACTTCGCTCACGTGGATTGAGGTTTTTTTGGATTCCCGCGGGAAGTCTCTTATTTTCCAAAATAAAAAGTAGCCTTTGTACTGCAGTCTATAATCTATCTCTGTGCCAAGTTTCAGCCAAATCAGTTCAGTCGGTGCAGCGTGATTGAGTAATAAACATCCATATCCATCCAAACTATCGCATTTATCCTTGCAGTAAAA
Source organism: Hipparchia sbordonii (assembly GCA_038048805.1). Lineage (NCBI taxonomy): Eukaryota > Metazoa > Arthropoda > Insecta > Lepidoptera > Nymphalidae > Hipparchia > Hipparchia sbordonii. The sequence continues at coordinate 5,839,464 of JBBIWI010000010.1, read as the reverse complement.
TAAAAGTGTGTTCGTTATTTGGCTTGTCCTTCAATCACGTAGCAACCAAAGTTTCCTGGATACGTAGGTATATAGTTGAGGACTTGAGTGAGACAACTTCCTTTACTCCCGGAAAACCGTAGGTTCCCTCAGCATTTTTAAAATCCACGCAGACAAAGTCTCGGGCTAAACTTTAAGAAAATATTCTTGCATCCCGACGGCGTGTGGCTCATGGTTGTGTGTATGTCGTATCTGTATAAGTGTAAGTGAGAGCTTGCTCGCGCCTGACCGCTCCCACCTAGGCTCGCACGCAGGCACGCACACTTTCACAATGTGCATATACACGACATAACCACAAGGAAAGCTCACGCGCCCTCGTGGATTGCAAGAACTATACCTACATTGAAAGAATGTCTAAAATAATAGGTACCACCTACTACACCAAATCAAAGTATAATAACCCACAAAACCCAGACGTTAATCTGGGTTCTTCGTATTTTAAAGAGATCGAGAATTGAGAGCGAAGTTTGTCAGAACATTTCATCAAATGGAATAGTTTAACCCACAGCAATGCGCCCGTCTAATAAAACCACGCCAATATACTGCGGTCACTACAACCCTGACCAAACCACATACAATGCGATACTTCACAAACTGTAAATGGAAACGTATTTTGAAGAGTATATTCAATATACTCGTGTTTTATGTATTCCGTGGCATAAGTGAACGTATTGATATTAATCCAAATGTCTAGGACTTTTTGTGTATCGAATGGCTAACCAGCAATGATACCAACTAGAAATACATAAACTGAAATATTATGTTAGCGACGTGAGTTATATAATATCCTCAATAGCACAACGGTTGAAGGTGCGGACTGAAAACTGAATGGTCGCTGGTTCGAACCCTACCCGTTGCACTATTGTCGTACCCACAACCCCCGTCCTAAGACAAGCTTTTCGCTTATTTGGAGGGGATAAGAGGATATTAGTCAACTTCAGCTTAGCTAATAATCTTTTTAAAAAATAAAAATAAATAAAAGACGTGTGGCACTCGGGGACTGCCGCGGTAAAGCTATTGCATAGCATTTTTTATCAACGCCATCTAGCGGCTCACCGTACAGGAGTCCCGTGTCAGGTTATTTTCGTTACTGAATTTCTGGATTCGGTCTCCACGCTGGCCCGCGATAGAAGCTATGCAATAGCTTAAAAATAAAAATAAAAACATTATTTCTATTGCCTATTACTTTATTATTAAATGTTTTATATTGTCAGTTATTTTTGTTGTCTAAAAGAACAGCAAAACGGAACGTTCATCGTACGGAGGCTGTGTGGAGCGGGGAAAACGTCAGCTGTAAGGCACAGATTTTGAAAATTAGGTCTTACTAGTTACTACACTTGTACGCTTTCAACTCACGTTCCAACTCACGTAGAGGTATTCTTCATGTAAGCTGCTGGAATACATCCATGCCTGCGTTGACGTGTGAACATGAAGCATGTACTCAAGCAGGCATCTGAGTAGATGCGTTGTAATAACGTCCTCACGACAGAATCCGGTTACGGCAGCCAACCTCCTCAGAGATTAACTCCTGAGAGATATTGTAGTGCACAAGTGTGTGCGCAAACACTGGTGATTTCTCTATTCCCTTACTCTATAGTCCGATGGTACGGAAATCCGCAGGTGCAAGACCAACGGTTTTTACATGCTTTCCAGGCATGGGGGTGACTCACCGTGATGGCCCGGAGTTAGGAAGTTGGCTGAGAGATTCTTGACAGAAATATCTAATAATTTTTTTAAGCTCTACCCGGGAATTGAACCCGGTACCTCTATATCCGCAGTCAAGCATGCTATAAACTCTAGACCAATGAGGCAGTTATCAGATGCGTTCTAGCACATGTACCTAAGATAAGTTGGACAAAACGCACTAGTATAGTTAGACCCACAAGCTTCACATATTCCGTCCCGCCTAGCTCGTATTGCTCAAAATTCTGAAATATTTTACAACAATCCCTTCGCTATAGTGTATTTGAAATCATTGCCAATAAAGGACGATTAAATATACCTACCTACCTTTCTGGAGTACTAGCTCCTTTAAAACTTTATCCCTATGTCGTGTGATTGAGCAAAACCCCTCGTACTAATATATCTTGAATTCTCGTGAACTATGTTCTCGGTTGACTAAGTTTCCTGAGAGACCTTGACTAACGTACAAGGAGAGTCAGCTCTCGAAATAATTTTAGTAAGTCGGAATGTTATGCTTGGACGACACAGATATAAAGATATTATAGTACTTAACAGACCTACCTAAGGTAGCAAGCCTATTTTGGCTTGGCAAAGACAGACATTTTTGGCCTAAAGCGACAGCTACAGAAACTAGGATATTTTAACGGCCTTAGGTTCCGGTTTTGTAGCTAGCGCTCCCTGTCTCATTGTGTGAAAACACATTCAATACGTTGAGGTTACTTTTCAGTAAATGAATATTTTTAACCGACTTCCAAAAAAGGAGAAGGTTCTCAATTCGTCGGAATCTTTTTTTTTATTATTTTAACTCTTTAATTTTCCAGGACTAAATGTAGCCTATGTGTTAATCCAGAATATGAGCTATCTCCAATACATTCCAAATTTCAATAAACGCACACACACACTCAATAAAACAAACACACACACACACACATACAAACTTTCGCCTTTCAAATAATACTCCAACTCTTTATCTAACAGGTGAACTAAAACAGTATCTGTAATATTTTCTTTTTGGGTAACTAAACTCTTGTACACCAAAACAGTTTATAATACAGACACATATTATTGAACAGGCGTAATAAAGTCCTCCGTCCTCCGTCCCAACTGACCCGATCGTTTACGTCAGCACAATATGACGCCACCAATAATGCGGTCGGTACACGATTAAATTTTTAACATTTTCTCACACAGCAAGAGCCAGAAATTCCCGCTTCATTCAGTGAATGTATTCTATATCCTTATCCTTACTAATATATAAATGCGAAAGAGTATTTGTTTGTTGGTTCGTCCTTCAATAACGCAACAGAGCTACAAATCGACTTGATTTTTTGCATAGATATAGTTGAAGACCTAGAGAGTGATATAGGCTATTTTTATCCCGGAAAATCAAAGAGTTCCCGCAGAATTTCAAAAACTAAATTCACGCGGACAATGTCGCGGGCATCAGTTATACTTATAGGGGGTCTAAATTCGACGGGTATTTTTTTTTTTGGCGATATCACTCCATAGCTCTGTCAATTAAAAAAGTATTTAAATACCGAGTAGCAAAAAAAATGATCTAGTGAATTGGTCTTATGAAGCTACACTAAAAAGCTTAAAATAATTATATAAAAAAAAAAATATTTAAAAAGAACAGACTTCAAACGCCACTTAAAAGTATAAAATAATTTTAGTTTGTACACGTATATTGAAGTCGGGCCAGCGTTGCGCATCGGTTTCATCGTTTCTATTTAGGCATGATCAAATTGTATCGCTTAACACTACAATCTGCGAAAGCTCTCCACTCCTTCTCTGATATAATAATAACAAACTGCTTAATAACATTATTAACGTCAGCCATGGTTTGGCTGACATGAAATCTCTCCATTTAATGAGTGTCTTCTCAACTGTTAAATTTCACGATTCTCGCAATCAAAATATTTACTGAACGAAATAGATCTCTTTCAACCCTATGTAATTTCAGTTATCACAACCTTTATAATTAGATTTTCACCTTTCTTTAAAGTAAAAACCACTTAACCTTCTTGCTCTAAACATGTAATGTCGTGTACAAATCGTTTCCTCTTAAAGAGACTTTTATATGAAAATTTTTGATTCGTTTTGCGACATATGGAGCTTCGCAAATATTAAAATGTTATGTACCTTTGTGACAGACCACATTTCCTGGATATCGTTAACGTGGAATAGCTACTCGCTGTACAAGCTGTTCGTTTGGATAGCTGGCTCTATTATAAATACGAAAACTACGTTTAATATAGGTTATAGGGCATCGGTCTCTTTTTTTTATATACCGACATTTAAAAATACACATAGTCATTCAAATACATTGCGCAGATTCATTGCAACAAAGGACATTTTTAGTGTAAGACGAATTGTTGATGACGCCAGCAGCATCAGGCACCGCAAAGGTGAGTGAGAAAAGGTCACGACAGAGTCCATCTGTCACCATTTTTTGGGTGGATGCATCCGACGCAACCTTAGCTACTTTGTCAAATGCATGCTCAATAATATGCATTATACGTGTGCTTGTCTAGTTACAATAAAATTACGCTACAGGAAAACGAGGAAAACTGTTTTAATGAAAATAAGGGACAGCCTATATGCATAGCAAAGTGTCACTAAGCTTCCTGTTGATCAATAACCAACTCCCACACTTACCTTTGTTTGAACCTCTCTACGTATCCACATTATATCGATATTATCTCTATTACAGAGAAATTCTATTGTTAACTCGTGAAAGGACTTAGAGACAAGTTCGTGTACACCCATAAGTTCTGGAATATATTATGAAGTTTAACTTTATAATTTAGCAAGCTTCGATTGAATTGGAAAAGTCCTTATGTTAATGGATTGTTCTTGGTGAACTGCTTGAGATACACTCCTATCCCTACTTGAAATATATTTCAAACATTTAGAACTTTGAAGTTAGAATGGTCTATTGTACATAAACTTTACCAGTGCTATCTTCTTATCGGTTGCTTTCGTTTTAATTTGACGAAAATAGTAATTGCAATTTCGCTTAGTGCATTTAAAGCATTCATCGGCATCGTCAACTGAACGCTGGCCCACTAATAGGCACGATTTTTCTCTCAGAATGAGAAGAATTCAGGTCATAGTCCACCTCTCTGGTCAAGTGAGGATTAGCAATTTTTACTTTGTTAGTTACCAGTTAAATACTCCAAATCATTAAAAAAATACCAAATTTCGGTCATCTTTCATATGGTTCACCCATCAATTAGTTCAAACGCTAACAGTTGTAATCACTAGGCAACGTTACCAATACATTTATTTTGTTATCCTTTTTATACGAAAAACCGAACTGCGCTGTGAAAATATAACTCTAAAACAATGTACAAACATTCCGCCACTTACAGTTTGTTCGTTGTTTCCCAATACGTTACCGTAGTTTATAGTTATAGTTCTTCTTTGACTTAGCGTTATTCCACTAGGTGCGGTCCACTTTCCGGCATACTCTACCCACTTTTCCGGATCTTTGGCATCTGATTTTTTGTTTCAGTTCATTAGCTCTCTCATATCTAATGAGGTCTAGACAGCGCTTTCTTAGAAGGCCGTGAGTTTCGGCTCTAGGGACGACGATTACGATAGTTTCGAAAACGATAGTTTATAGTTATGGTACCCAATAATTGGTTCAAGCCCAAAACTTTGTGCGGTCTAACCCAATAGATCTTAAGAGCCCACCTAATATCTTATCAGGACGTCTCAACCGTTCTTGCCACAAACGTAAATCTTACCTTTACGGCCTCACCTGTCGAAGGAATAATTTACTGCCAGCTTAAAACTTCCAAAGGAAAATCCCAAACACTTCTCGAGAAATAAGAAATATTCGATTGTACGCACAGCGCCATGCGCCCGTCTTGACAGGAGGAAATTTGAACTTAACCCTGCCGTAATGGGATAGATAAAATTTCAAGTTATTTTGCGTCAACGAATTTTTAACATAGTCATACCCGTACTAAAATAGTATGACGTATGTAAGTGAATTCATATTTTAAATAAGTCTACGGATGTTAGATAATGCTTGAACGTTTTCCGTCAATATGTTGTCGGGTTTTATCTGGTTTTTTTTTTTTTGAAAACTTACTTTTGCCCGCGACTTGTTCTGCATAAAGTTAGGCTATCTAGAACTTTATCTTTACCCATCCTAAAAATCAAGTCTAGTTGTTGCTCCGCTGCTGTGTTATTAAAGAAACAAGCTCGACAAAAAAACACACGCTCATAACTTGTATATGTGTATTAACTTTAGATAATGTTCTTCAAGCACCTTAGATTAAAATAAAAGATAAACTTGCAAAATGCCGAAAAATAATGCTTTGATGGAAACTACAGCACAATGGCAAACTATAAAATGGTTTAATTGTTTCGCGCAATGAAATTCGCTTAAAACTTGGAGAGGTTTCAAATTTTTAACCAGAGCCAGTGCAATCTTCATTATTGTTACTTATTATTATGAGACTACAAAAGCTACAAGTTGTTACTTTACTGTATTAAGAGAACATCATTTTGAGGTATTCGTGCACGAGACGACCTTTAGGAAAACAAAACCTGACTTGAAAAAATGCTGACAACGTCAGCAAAAAGAGGTTTCTTACCCATTTTTAGGCCATACTTGATTCTACCAACTTCTCTCACATTTTCGCTCTCTTAAGAAAAAGCTTGGGGTGTCAAGGTACTGGGAAAACGCAGTGTTGACAGATCCCCCACTAGGTGGACCGATAGCGTCAAACGGGTAGCTGGGAGCCGCTGGATACCGCGGGAACTTTCTTATTTTCTGGGATAAAAAGCCTATGTTTTTTCCAGACTATAATCTATATCTGAGCCAAATTTCAGCCAAATCGGTTCAGTCGTTGCGGCGTGATTGAGTATCCATCCATCGATCTATCTATCCATCCATCCCCAAATCCAAACTTTCGCATTTATAATATTTGTAGCATAGGATATCCTATCTCCAACGTACACACGCTGAGAGAGACTACAACGACAACTATTTCGAATGCTACTATAATTTTATGTTCAGAAATCCAGCCTATAAACTTTTTGCAGTAAACATTGTTCTCAACAAACTATTTGAGTAGCCATCGAATTTCGTGAGAGCTTGTGCTCCCAAAGTAAACCTACCTAAACCTACATACCTCGTATACGGTGTCGGGTAGAGAGGGCCTGTGCAAAATCAAAGCCTGCAACTTGTCAACTTGATTACCATAAGCAAACGAGAAAGTCGCTCCAGTGTTTTAATGACACTATTTTAAAGCTCATGTAACTTTCGAAGGATAGAGGCGTTAATGTCCACACTGATATAGGATCTATTTTATTTATATTTGTAACTAGCGGACGCCCGCAACTTCGTCCGCTTCTCAATTCACAATCAACAGTTCCTAAATCCCCACACTTTAGATGGGCAGAACCTCAACATCACGATTTAGGAGTTGGAACTCGAAGTTTATATGTTATGATTTACAAAAAAAAGTTGAATGATTTTTAATCGAAATTCTTTATTATAACTTAAGAATTTTTTGAAACAAGAAAATAAATGAAATTTATATTTGCCTACTAGGTTGAATGCAGCTTAAAATGCAGAGTGGTAACCTATGTAGATGTCAGTTGTAGCCTCAAGCCTCTAATCGACTTCTACACGGCAGAGAATATTGGGACGACGCTAGGCGACATATGGTGTGGCAATTGGACATGTACTGCGTGACGCCTAGAATAGAATTGCTAGGCATTTGGGTAGTCGTGACGGTTTCACTTAGGGGCAGTTCAGACCTGTCCAAACGCCTTAACATTACATCGTCCGCATGGAGTTAGGGTTTAAAAATTCCGCGAGATGTATTTCACCGGGATAATAAGTAGTCTATGTCACTCTCCAAGTCCTCAACTATACCCATGGAAAAATTACGTTGATCATTAGTTCCATTGCTGTGCACAAACCAAAGAACATACACACATTCGTATCCTTACAAATCCTTACTAATATCCTTTCATTCTGGAGTGGAAACCGCGGACAAGCAAGCGTAGTGTGGGGCGCCCTCCAGCAAGGTGGACCGACGGCACAAAGAGAGTGGCTGGAAGTGGCTGGATGAGAAGAGCTGAGGACAGGGTGTGGTGGCGCTGTTTGGGAAAGGCCTATGTACATCCTTTGTTCATGTTGTTGATCCTTTCCTTATTAACAGTATAAATGCGTGTGTTTATTTGTTGGTTTGTCCTTGAATCACTCTGCTACAAAACCAAGGATAGATGTGGTTTTTGCATGGGTATAGTTGAGAACCTGGCGAGTGACATAGGTTACTTTTTATCCCGGAAGATCAAAGAGTTCCCGAGGACTTCAAAACCTAAATCCACGCGGACGAAGTCGCGCGCATCAGCTAGTTTATAATATTAGTAAGGGTAATTCTGAACAGCTAGGAGATTCATTAAGTTACTTGGGAAGTTTAAGAAAAAAAAACCTCTCGTAATTGTTTTTGTGTACTGACACAAAAAGTTTTAAAAGAAAACCCGCTGTTGCTTTTGATGAAAGGACTTAATATTTTCAAATAAAATAATTCGCAAGTCCTCACCCTTTATTGAAATGTGTAATTCAAAAGGTTACTCGAGTAGGTAGCGAGACGTCACCATCGTTTCTTATAATTACTTTTCCTTTATATGAACAGCTCTAACATGAATGCCTCTTAATTACTTATGTTTTTATTAAAATAAAAAGAGAAATTCTAAACATTTTCCAGGACGTTCTAATTACATATTCATTTAATTTTCGCCTCCTTAATTATAAATAGAGATTTTTTTAAAGGCTTTTTTCTATAATAAGTCAGTCACCGGAAAATCACCACGTTGAGTTTATAATTAAGATAAAAAGATCAAGCCAAAGAACATTACTGATGTGTATGTCTAAGAAATTAGTGTACCTACCTGTCCCTGGGAAAGAGTACAAAAACCTTGTTATTTAGGGTTCCGTACTAAAACAACAAGATGGCTTTATAATTTCACCTATTCCGTCTTACTCAGAGACTACACGAGTAGTCTTTGAGTAAGACAATACCAAATTACAGTTCTAGTAGGTACGAATCTATTAGGACTGTAATTTGTAAACATATTAAGCACGTTTACAATAAAGTTGAAATTTCACAAGCTTAGATGGCGTTATGGCAATAAGCTAAAAATAGACGAATTATATTTTTGTTATGTTTATATTAAGCGTAACAAATTATTATTTTACCATGGACACCAGCGGGTGACCGATCAATTCACAAAAAACAAATAACAAAGTGTCATTCCACAAACAACGTTTAGCAAAATAAATGAATCATTTTTTGATCATTATAAAACTTCTGGCTCCACAAATAATTCGCTTGACAAAACAAATTACTAGACAAATTGTGATTTCATAAAATAATATTTGACAAACAATTGATTTCTTAATTGTGTTAATTAGTAAAACAACATGTAGCATATTTTTTTTTTTGATAAAATGAACTGTTCAAGGCTGTGGCGGAAGCTGCGCTTCGCTATAGATTAAATGGGCTACGCCAGAACTGAAATGGCCAACCCCGACTCCACGTAGTCTTGTCTGCCCTACCCCTAGAGTGTTTTTATGAAGCGCGAAGCCAGAAGCTCGCGAAGGAGGTCCTGAATGAAGCGAGCCTACGAGGCCGAGTGGAGCGAAGGGGGGAGGTGGCGAGCGAAGCGAGCCGGCGACCTCCGTAGCGAAACGAAGGTCGAGTAGGCGAAGCTGAATGAAGGGGCGACGGAGCGAGTCTTCTGGCGTAGCCCATTGCATTTCAAAACGGCCCTGTTTTTGATAACAGCTAGCCGTAATACGCCGGATTTATTATTTCACCAAATTGCAAATTTGGTGAAATAATAAATTTTAAAATGATATTTTAACATCCAGCACATTTGCAAAATAAAACATTTGCGAATAGAATATTTGTAAAATGATCTTTTGTAAAATGATTAGTTTGTGGAATACGACGTTTGTGATTTGATTAACTTTTAAGACGTTTTTTGTGAAATGATCATTTGTTTAACGTTTTTTGTTAATCATTAGTGAACCACACCAGCGACATGGAAACCGATTATGGGTTGAATCTAAACTACCATACCACTTCCAAGTTAGCCCGCTACCATCTTAGACTCCCGATAATATCAGCTATCTTGTCATCGAATAAAAACAAACCTATGCACTTCTAAGTACGCACCCATATAGATTGTGACGGGCAACTACGGAACCCTATATTGCGCATTGCCCGACACGAATTTGAATGTTTTTTTAATAAGATCGTGTAGATGACGACATGCACGCAAGTTTCACGTAGCTGCCGCGAAACAATTTGTAGTTATTCGAGCCAAATTAATATTTTTCAAGTGTTTGTGCATGAGCAAGTTTGTTTATGATTGCTCGTTCTAACTCGAATACTATAGAGTCGGAATTTACTCAAAGTTTTTGTCAAAGTGTTCGATGCCTCCTACGTAAGTTGTGGTATCCCACAAATCGATGTATTTAATTTAGACTGGCATACCCCTTCCAAGTTAGCCCGCTATCATCTTAGACTACATCGTCACTTACCATCAGGTGAGATCGCAGTCAAGGGCTATCCTGTCATCGAATAAAAAAAAGGTCACCCTTAACGTCATGCGACTCGCAAACTACCAGCAATCTCATTATTACTCATAACGTATAAGCACATTTTCCTCACGCGAATGGGATAATGTAATTATTCCCTGTGTCCGCGGGGTTAACGCAAACACGCTTCTGAGCAGCCATTACAATCACGTCGCCGCGCATCGCGGTACCGAGCGAGCCTCGTGACGGGTCACCGCAAACACGATACTTTTAGCATCGGCGACCAGCGATTTAATCAATGTTTTTTACTATAAGGCATGAAATTTATTGATTCGATGACAAGATAGTCCTCGACTGCGATTTCACCTGATGGTAAGTGACGATGCAGTCTAAGATGGTAGCGGACTGACAGTGTACTCATGCTCCTAATCGGTTTCTACACACCATCGTGCCGGAATGTTAAATCGCTTGGTGGCACGTCTTTGACGGTAGGGTGGTAACTAACTAAATTACTACTGAAATTAACCAAATTACATCTATAAAACATCGATGTCACCGCAGCGCGGCATGAAAATGATATAACAATATAATGCCAAAAGTACGAATTATACCTAACTTCCCTCACAAATGCAATAATATTATTGCTTATAACGAAGTTGTAAGTGAAGTTAGCAGAGGGATAGAACCGCGTCTGTTAACATTTCAATAGGCTTACAATATTTTTAAGCTATTGCATAGCTTCTATCGCGGGCCAGCGTGGAGACCGAGTCCAGAAATTCCGTAACGAAAATAACCTGACACGGGATTCCTCTACGGTGAGACGCTAGATGGCGTTGATAAGAAATGCTATGCAATAGCTTTACCGCGGCAGTCCCCGAGTGCCACACGTCTTTTTTTTAGTCTCTCGATTTTTAAAGTATCGTGTGTGTGTTTCCTCTATAATATTATAATATAATAGTTGTTATTATAATTATTATTCGTTACGTGTATACGGCTATTTCATGATTGAAATTTGTGTGATGTGGAAAAATGTATTTGCATTTTATTTGATTAATAAGTTTATGTTATAGTTCTTTCAATTCACGAGGGTGCATGAGCTTTACTTGTGGTTACGTCGTGTACATGCACATTGCGTAAGTGTGCGTGCCTGTCAGGAGCCTAGCTATCAGCGGTCAGGCGGGAGCTCTCGCTCCCACTTATATAGATAAACGACACACACACAACCATAGCCACGCGCCCTCGTGAATTGCAAGAAATACAACTATATGCGTTGTGATGGCGTGTAGAAACCGATTAGGGGTATGGGTTGAATTTACACTGCTATACCCCTTCCAAGTTAGCCCGCTACTATCTTAGACTGCATCGTCTCTTACCATCAGGTGAGATCGCAGTCAAGGGCTATCTTGTCATCGAATAAAAAATAAAAAATATATATATAGTTCATAATAAGTATATTAAACTTCTTACGTTCTTTTACAGATATCCATAAACAAAACTTTTTACAAAATGAAATACCGCGAATAAATAAAAAGTGCAAAGCAAGAACTTTGTTACGACTTAAGTTACTAGCTGATGGCCGTGACTAAGTATTTTCCGGGATAAAAAGTAGCTTGTGTGTTATTCCAGACTTTAATCCATATCTGTGTCTTTCAACCAAATCATTAGGTAAAGTCGCTGCGGCACGATTGAGTGACAAACCATCCGTCCATAAATTCAAACTTTGGTTCGCATTTATAATATAAAGTAGGATGATTCGAAATAGATAATTCAGAAGCGTTCATGGAATAAAAAATAAATAAATCCCAAACTCCATTCAATTGATTTAAGTGAGGAACCCAAAAAACTAAATACGAATACAAACTTAATATATAAATCTTACTGCAGCCAATCTGAACTAATGAATTGTTTGCGCAGTCAGGACACAGTGTGCCAGTTGGAATGGTGCCTAAGAGTTGGCCAGCTCCAAGCCAAGATAACCTATTGAACGGAATACCTACTCTTTTCTTTTAAATTCACAGTCCACCAGTTGCGCAATTTTTAATAGCCGGCATTTTATGAGTGACATTTTCTAGTCAATATTTTTTTTTAAAAGAAGAATATTAGCCAAGCTGAACTTGACTTATATTCTCCTCTCCTCTTCAATTAAGCGAAAAGCTTGTACTAGGAGTGGATACGACAATGTGGGATTCAAACCTGCAACCTTTCAGACGAAGTCGCGGGCAAAAGCTAGTATTATATAAAGTCAAAGAACCAAATAAGACATAAATCCGTCACAAAGGTTGTATCAAAGAGATTGCTCCAGCAATAAAACTGCTTATTCACCCTTTTATAGGGTAGGTACCTACCTATTTTTTAGTAGTCGTATTTTTCTATGTAGTCGAAGTATTTATATAGAACTATAATATTATTATTTTATAATCCTATTATCCTATTAATATTATATATACGAAACTTTGTATGTTTGTTACTCAATAACGGCGCAACGACTGAACCGATTTGGCTGAGGCACAGAGATAGATTATAGTCTTTTTTATCCCGGGAAATAAGTGAATTCCCGCGGGAATAAAAAACCTTAATCCACGCGAACGAAGTCGCGTGTCGCGGGAATCATCTAGTAACTAATAAGTAAAAATATAACGTAGACTTACAACAAAAATCCCTGTTAACTATATCAGCTAGCATACAACAGGTCTCTCTCCGTTCATTAAATAATGCACTCATTATGGCATATAACTACTCCATACAATTATGCATATTAGGTCCGCTGGTCCATATCGATGGATATAAGCAATTTGCAAGTAAAATGCGAGTGTCGGACGCATGGCGTCGACAGCGCGCCTCTAGGAACACTCTTTTATTTCACCATAGAATTTCATATGCCGATATTCCATTCTCGTACTCTTCAATACCGTTCAATTTAACTAGATTTCGTTTGGGCTTACCTAGCAAACATTTTTATTTAATACTAGCTGTTGCGCGCGACTTCGTCCGCGTCAATTTCTGTTATTATGATCGCGATTAAGAAGTTTTTAAAAGAATATATTTTAAATATGGATAATTTTCCCCGTTTTTAGAACATTTCTCACTGATGCTTCGCTCTCATTGGTCGCAGCGCACATTGTGTTATTTTATTTCAAAATCGGACATCCCTTTTTTATGATACTAATCGAAACTTTAAGCGTTTTTTAATGCTAGAGTAGAACACCCAGAAGTTAATTCTGTTTAGAACCGGAGTTATAAATTTTTTTATGGTTACCAGAAAAAAACTAAGAAATGCTGTAACTTTCTATGTAACGAAAGTTTTTAAGTTTCAATTATAGCATGCTATAAAATCAATTAAGTGCTATTTTTGGAAACATATAATTAATTTCTAAGTGAACAATAAAGGAAGATATGTTTTTTTTAACTAATTTTGAAATTAATTTTTTTCTCATCTTTGTATAGATATTAGCATCTAATTTTCACATATTGTATTTATTAGTGCTATGTTAGCCCGCCTGCATAATATCAGATACGTAACACTTAGGACTTCGGAGTAATTGAATTTTAAAAATTTCATTTTATGCAACTCAATAATAATCCCTGAAAAACAAAACCCTCCGTTTCCACAGTCGGATAAAAATTCTTTCTTTTAGCCACTTTTTTAGAATTTTCTCTCGTACATTTGTAATTAAGATCTTTGTGACAACCCTAATATCATTGAAATTGTAAAATCTCATATCTCCAATGTCCTCATAGATTTCTGTGTGATTTTTTTTACTAGTAACAATACAGTTACGAGGTATGTTTTCAGATAGATATCTACTGCTAATCGTAAATGGTTTATGAGAAAAACAATAAAATGTAAAAATCACAAAATTAAGAATATTAACTTTATTATTAATACTAAAATTATTTTGTGTAGCTTATAAAATGCCCTGTATATAATGCCACTTTGACCTATAAATAATTGTATAAATATCATATGCAATTCTTTTATTTCGCCTTTTTCTGAAAATACAGAATTTTCTAAAAAAAAATATTACTCCGAAGTCCTAAGTGTTACGTATCTGATATTATACAGGCGGGTTAACATAGCACTAATAAATACAATATGTGAAAATTAGATGCTAATATCTATACAAAGATGAGAAAAAAATTAATTTCAAAATTAGTTAAAAAAAACATATCTTCCTTTATTGTTCACTTAGAAATTAATTATATGTTTCCAAAAATAGCACTTAATTGATTTTATAGCATGCTGTAATTGAAACTTAAAAACTTTCGTTACATAGAAAGTTACAGCATTTCTTAGTTTTTTTCTGGTAACCATAAAAAAATTTATAACTCCGGTTCTAAACAGAATTAACTTCTGGGTGTTCTACTCTAGCATTAAAAAAAGCTTAAAGTTTCGATTAGTATCATAAAAAAGGGATGTCCGATTTTGAGGGAAAATAACACAATGTGCAGCGTGATGTTATATAGCCTAAAGCCTTTCTCGATAAATGGACTATCCAACACAAAAATAATTTTTCAATTCGAACCAGTAGTTCCTGAGATTAGCGCGTTCAAACAAACAAACTCTTCAGCTTTATATATTAGTATAGCTTTTTTGTCGCTTATACAAAATTTGCATGCCAAGAATTTTAATAATTTTGTCCTTTGATCATGCAGCAAAGGAAAAATGTATCGTCGTTATTTTTGCACGGGTATCTGTATAACCGAGAGGGCATGGCGTTTTTCATCCCGTAAAACAAACAGTTCCCGCGGGTTTTCTAGGCACACGCGGACAAAGTCGCGAGTAAAATTACACACCTACTTAATAAATATTTACGTGGAAATTTAAAACACGAAGGATTTTTAGTCTGCATTCCTGGTCTACGAATAAATAATAATTCCTGGTAATATAATATAATTAACTAGCTTTTGCCCCCGCGACTTCGTCCGCGTGGAATTAGGTGTTGAGGTGGAATTTTCAAAAACTGTGACACACGTACTTCTTTATTTTTAACTGAAAGCTCTAATACCAACTTTGATGGAAACAGCTTGAAAAATGACGGAGTTTCATATAAACTTCCATCCCCTATTTAAACCCCTTAGGTGTGGAATTTCCAATAATCCTTTCTTAGTGTGCGCCTACGTCATAAAAGGAACCAACTGTACAAAATTCAAGTTTCTCACTTCTGTAGTTTAGGCTGTGCGTTGATATCTCAGTCAGTCAGTCAGTCAGTCAGGACTTTGAATTTTATATATATAGATAATTATAATATATAAAAAGAAGTATTAAATCCTTATTATTATCGCACATTAGAATAAAACGAATTTAATGTTTGTATTAAGCTACAATTAAAATATAAACACTTCAGCTAAACCATGTCTACGACATGTAGGCACCACCATACAGTTAGGTAGTTACTAATGCACGCAGCTACGCATTCACTCACAGTTGCATTACGCGCAAACAAACTTGCCTATACATAAGCTACTCCAATAAAGTACTAAAAAAACTGGTATTTTTAATTAAAAAAGCACTTATCGAGAAATAGCAGTTGAATAAAATTACTTTAACACGCTTTTACAAACCAACTTTAGGACCGTTAACTTTACAGTAACTTTCTCCGTCTATCGAATGTTTTTTTTTTTTTCAAAAAGATTATTATATGCCGTGCGAAATGTGACTGATATTCCCCTCTTCCCTCCAAATAAGTATGAAAGCGTTATAAATGGGCACAATAAAAATGTACCGTCGTCGACTTTTCGGTTTTCAGTTCGCGCTTATAACAGTTATTCTTGTGAGGCTCTAAAATTAATCGATTGACATCGATAGTTTATAAATTACTGTCTACTTACTGGTTATAAATGACTTAGCAGTACAGTGTACACGTTATTTATTTTTTTTATAAAATTTGCTGTTTACAGTTATTTATTTTATAAAAAACTAATCCATTTTTTATTTATAAAATATAATATAACTGTAATATTATCCCTATCGATGTGTAAACGACAATTGTTTTTGTTTTTTTTGAGAAATTGTTTGATCTAGAGTATTGCATAAATATTTTCTGTATTTCTATCAAACGAAACTCAAATATACTCAGTTCCAAAAAATCCTTGGAAAATATTTTCAACTATTTCTTTAGTGAACGTTAACGTCGAAAAGCGTATTTGGCCACAAAGTAAGTAGTAAATACTTAGCTTTGAGTTCATAATTTGTAGTGAGAATTATTAAAACTTCCCTTGTTAGCCACTTCCCCCATCATCAGCACTTTTAGTGCCTTCATCCAAGTTACTTATAAAGTGAACTTTAAAATTTCCTTTAAAATACTACTTTGTTTGAAACAACAGAACCTCTTTCTTGTTTGTTTAATGGTAATCAAATCGACAAGTTGTATGCCAGCTTATGATTTTGAAAAATCACTATGAGCGAAGCTATACGGTACGTTGTGGCGCCGCAACTTAAGCAGAACTTCAAAGTTATGTGGTAATAAAATATACACATATATACATACATAATTTTAGTGAGTATGCATGACTTGCTGATGCCCGCCACTTCGTTCGCGTGGATTTAGTTTTTAAAGCTCCCATGGGAACACTTTGATTTTTCCGGGATTAAAAATATCCTATGTCCCTCTCCAGGTCCTCAATTATACCCATGCAAAAAATCACGTATCCGTTGCTCCGATGCGGTGTGATTGAAGGACAAACCAACAAACAAACACACTTTCGCGTTTATAATATTAATAAGGATTGCTTGGTTCTTCCTGCGTTTCTAGAAGCGTAAGAATAGGCAGTACTAGCGCGTGTTACAAATAAAATTGTACTGTACAGTTTTCTCTAGTTTGGCTGATTATAGGAAAACTAGCTTTTGCGCACGACTTCTGGATGTAGTTTTTAATAATTGCGTGGGAACTCTTATTTCCTGGATAAAGGTCCTAAGTCACTCTCCAAGACCTCAACTATATTTATGCCAAAAGTCACGTTGATCCGGTGCGTTGGTGCGTTGTTTCATGATTGTAATATTAGTAAGGATAAAAGTGTTGTGTCCTGTACATTATCGTAGATGTTCTCGAAATAACGCCTGCTTCTATCGAATACTTTAAAATTATCCTACAAAAGCAATACGTATCGGCGACGCACCGCGCCGTATTTGGCATTGCTCTTACCGCGTGCGTCACGCCTCGTTTTAATTTAGGAGCAAAGCTTTCTCGAAATTCGATACCAACTCAAACAGTTAATGGATAACAGAGTGTTTATAAGGCCTTGTTTAAAAAGTTAATCAGAAACGGCAAGCAGTGTTCGGCAATCGAATTCCGCAATATTTAGCAGAAGTCTACATATATTGCGAGTGGTATGTAACTTTTCGGAACGCGCGTCGGCATAAATCTGTCATTTAGTATGGACGGGTAGACGAGGCAGATATCGTTATTTGTATTCAATTTTGGCACGCGACGTACTCCGGTGACCCGTTTTTTAACCTTTGCCCTTTAGAGTAACATAGTCTTTTGACACTTAGGCATTTTTACCTTTACCAGTAAGTTCTTGCAGTTAAATGGACGCAGATACGCAATAACGATTCAACCCTCAAACCTTTGCCAAATTAAATACATGTACATAATTTAATAGAATAAAGTTGACTTTTCAATTTATATAAGTTGTGTGGGTTGACTCATTATTGCAGATCTGGGTCCAAATATATTATGCAGAACCTTAAGAGTTATTTAATAAATTGAATTCAAGGATATTTTTTTTTATAATAATTATTTCTTTTGTCCCGTATGCCTCTTATAATAACAATAATGAAGACAACGTTGGCAGAGCCTGAACGATTTGAATCTCTTCCAAGTTTTAAGAGATTTTCATTGTACAAAATAATAGGACTGTAAGTTTGTACTGCGCTCTATAATTTAAAGTATAGTACATTTATCTCACGAAGTTATGGGTGTTTTACTTGTGCTTACGTCGTGTACATGCACATTGCGTTAGTGTGCGTGCCTGTCAGGAGTCTAGGTGGGAGCGGTCAGGCACGAACGAGCTCTCGCTCACGCTTTACAGATAGGGATCTGATATCGTTGAATACCTACTTTACCTCTATTGCTCATCAGGATGGCTGACCTCGTCATTCATCTTAATATCAACACATCTGCTCATTAACTACTGGCCACAGGTCTCAGCCTAAAATAAGAAGTGTTAAGGCCATAGCTGGTCAAGTGCGTGCAATTTTACCCGTGTTTATTATTTAAAGACTTATCTATAGGAAGAATAATTTAGCCTAAAATTTTCAAAAGGAATCCTCGAAGTTTTTCACTAAGGTGTGAACACTTGAGTGAAATCTCTCATTTTCCGGGATAAAAAGTACCTTATACTCGTATGTTATTCCAAACTATGATCTATCTCTATGCCAAACAGCCAAATCGGTTTAGTCGATGCTACGTGATTGAGTAACAAACATCCATCCATCCATACATCCAACTTTCGCATTTATAATATTATTAAGGTCGTAAAGTCCGAGGTAGTTATGCAAAATCTGCAAATATATACAATGTACGCTCTACACAATAAAGCTGCTCCGATGTTTATAGCGCGTTTAATAATTCAAAATATGAATAAAACTTTTTTTATATACGTTTTATAGCAATTGAATTTGGTACATCGGGTGCATTAATTAACTCGCTCTTGAAAATTCAGAGAGCCCATTTTGCTTTTATATTTACGCAGGTATTAAAAAATTAAACGTAACCTATTCTACGAGCTGCTAATAACAAGCATTTATGCCTATTATACGCACGACATCGCCCGTTTATTTCGTATATAGCAATTAAAGTTGAATAAGTATAGCCCTACGCACCCTACGGGAGTCAATAGACTTCAGTAGCTACCCTAAGGGCGCTTTCAATTTATGCGTTTCTTGACGGCCTGCTGCGGTGCCGAAGCGGTGCGTTAGTCGTACTGCGCACGGACGTTCGTTTTTTTTTCATACAAAGCGCGCGGTGCGGCTATAGCGCGGCGCAGGTACCGCGATCGCTCGACAACAAGACGGCAACGGCACCGAGCGCTTTGTATGAAAAAAAACGAACGTCCGTGCGCAGTACAACTAACGCACCGCTTCGGTACCGCAGCAGGCCGTCAAGAAACGCATAAATTGAAGGCGCCCTTAGGTAAAGTAATAAAGTTTCACAGTTGCATTCTTTTAAAATATTTTATTAAATATCGGTAGAAACCCTTGCCGGCTGGTTCAAATTAGATTTTGTGATGGAAGTAGCTCGCTTCGAAGTAAGCCACATTGCAAACTAAACTAATTTAGTGTTTAGTTAGCTTTAGCACTTAGCTTCAATTTATCGACCTCTTATCTAGAAAGCTGAGCTAAGAGAGCTAAGTGACCTGTTTGTTAGCTCTACATGACAATTCCTGCTAAGCTTAGTGAATTTTGTCGTCCTTCCGGTCATGTTTTGTGAATCGCCCTGAAAATATTTAGATAACTATTTCTACGAGAATAGACAATTTATGTTAAACAAAACTATTTCGAAATATTTCTTTTTCTCAAAGCTTTTCTCTTAAAAATAGCTGATTTCCCTCATTTTCTTATAAATATTCGTCAAAATAGATATCTCAGCTTGTTAATTTCAACGAAAATTCAGCGTATTCTGAACGTTTTAGTGAATCAGTAAACATAAAAGGAAATAGGCGATATCTGAGTAAGACATCTGGCACACTTTAATTTGTTTGCAACCATTGTTATCCAAAATTAATATTCCAATTTATTCCATTTCTGTATCGAGGGTTGTAAATCAATATTCGCTGTCTCTTTCACAATGAAACCCGTCTTAAGGGCGGTCTATCTATTAAAATAGGTGTGCCTGGTAACAAGCAGCCAAAGATTTTGGAAAATTATGCAGTCTCTTAGGCTGAGACCTATAGAGCGTGCTCTGACTTGGCTAGGACTTGAGACAGAGACAAATTCAAAGACTAACTCAACGGTTTTGTTTTTCCCTTGAGCTTATTACAATAAAGTAGCTAACAGCTTACATAAAATAATTAAATAAAGAGATTCTATTCCAATAACATATTATGATACGAAAAGTATAAAGTAAACTCTTAGTAAACTCATTTGGAAAAATAAAAAAAGACGTGTGGCACTCGGGGACTACCGCGGTAAAGCTATTGCATAGCATTTTTTATCAACGGCATCTAGCGGCTCACCGCTAGATGGCGTTGATAAAAAAATGCGCCATCTAGCGGCTCACCGTAGAGGAGTCCCGTGTCAGGTTATTTTCGTTACGGAATTTCTGGATTCGGTCTCCACGCTGGCCCGCAATAGAAGCTATGCAATAGCTTAAAAAATAATGCTTCTTTTGTACAATAAAGAAATGAAACAAGTAAGGTCTCATTGAGTAGTGTCAAACCGAATAATTTGTATTGACATTCTGTCGAAATCTGGGACCGTATTCTTTAAGACGTTCAAAGCTCATCCATTATAATTGTGGAAACTTGCGATGACTACAAGAATAGTTTTCAACAACCCCATAGGTTCCAAAACATTCTAGAAATATTGAAATACCTCTATTATTATACAAATCATACATCGGCTACAACAAACAAATTCACAACAGTGCAATTCCGGCGCTATCCTTGTTGACCGGTTTTTAAGGTTTTTCAACTGGAAATTTTACATGTGTAATAAAAGTTTCAACTCAATCGGCGGCTGAATAGGTTTTTTTATATTTGTACCGGGACCAATTTCGCACGATCGAACATTCCGACGTAAAAAGTGGCCCTACAACAAAGTCTACAATTGATTAAAATTATTACTGTACCCTCATTTGATAAATATTATACTTACATAAATACATAAAGTATTGCACCTACTTTTGATTAAAAGATATAGTTAATAATAGTTTTTTTCGATTTCGGATAAATGGGACTTTGTGTCTCGTAATCGAACCTGAGACCTTCCAATTATAAGACCACACCGCTCACCACAAAGCCAGGGAGGTCAAACATTAGGTAAAAACTGTGGTAAAAACTATCCGTTTCTATTCCGACACAACAGTATAACCCGCATAGCCTGTCCACGTCTCCACAGTGTACGGGCGTTAGAAGAAATCATAATTAATTGTCCTATTCCACGCCCGCTCGTCTTAATAGAGAGCTCTCCACTTTCAATGTTTTCTCCGAGACATAATAAATTATTCTTTATTTGCCATTTCCCTGAAGCCAGAAGAAAAATCATGAACAGAGACAAAGAAACTTTATTGCATTATGAATACCTTTCAGCTTTTTACCCGACTGCGCGACGCAAAGGAGGTTAATGTGTTTATCAGTCGATGCATGTATGTATGTACGTGGAACTCTGTAGATCAAACGCGTGGGATGATACTTCGATAAATCTCGAACGAGACCCAAGTCTCTTTCTTATCAAAGCCAATGGAATTTTGTAACCGCTTTCTCAAACCAAACCAAACCTGCTCAACAAAATGTCAAGCGGCCCGCTCCGGCTTCGCACGGGTATAAAATATATAGCCTATGTCATTCACTGTTAATGGATGTTATTATACATTTAAACCTTCCTCTCCAATCACTCTATCTATTAAAAAAAACCGCATCAAAATCCGTTGCGTAGTTTTAAAGATTTAAGCATACGTAGGGACAGAGAAAGCGACTTTGTTTTATACTATGTAGTGATAGTGATATAGAAATATGAATCAAACTTAGTTGTATTGATATATTTTTCTTTTTTACTCCTATTACTTAAGCTTTAAGAATGATATTTAATATAATTTGAAAATTTTTTAAATACAGCAATATGAAAAGCACAATCGCTCACTTTTGTTTCGGTTTGATCTCTAAGCTGTTTCGTGGGATATGTGCTTGTCTATGAATATAGTGTAGATGACACCTCTATGAGCATGTTTCATTATTCGCACCAAGTGAGTTCACTCAAAGCTTACATTAATGTCTTTTGGGACCTACTTAGATGATAGCCATGTTCCAAGCTCTAGCGAATATTCTAAGCCTTATTATGTAGGATGATCCACATAGTGTAACTTTGCCTCTAAGAATGCGATTTACATAATATTATGTAAAGTTAAGTAAAAACTTACATAAATATTCAGGTCAGCTTCAGCGTATCCTTTCAAACTACCTCTTTCGCGAACAAAAGTAGTGATAATAATAAATCACCTGAAAAAATTCCTTCAGGAGAGAGCAAAGGCCTCTTCGCAAAAAGTTAATTTAGAGGGTGGGGTTTAGAGGGAGTTGGGAAGAATGTATAGTGGCAGCATTTCTGCAATATAGACCCTAAGGAAGTACATAATACTATTACTTAAGGTGAAAATGGATGAATAATTTAAAATAAAAGGATTAACATTTTTGAGAGTATTACAATAGTTGGCGAAATAATTCAGTTTTGTGAAAAAATAATAATAATAAAAAAACTGTCACTTCTTTTAATGGTAAACTTAGATGTTATCTATTGTTCTGTTGTTGTTTGAACGCGCTAATCTCAGGAACTATTGGTTCAAATTGATAACTTCTTTTTGTGTTGGATAGTCCATTCATCGAAGAAGGCTTTAGGCTATATAAAATCACGCTGATCATAATAACAGAAATTGACGCGGATGAAGTCGCAAGCAACAGCTAGTGGTATAATCTATATATATAAAATTCAAAGTCCTGACTGACTGACTGACTGACTGACTGACTGACTGACTGACTGACTGACTGACTGACTGACTGACTGAGATATCAACTCACAGCCTAAACTACTGAAGTTAGAAACTTGAAAGGATTATTGGAAATTCCACCCCTAAGGGGTTTAAATAGGGGATGGAAGTTTATATGAAACTCCGTCATTTTTCAAGCTGTTTCCATCAAAGTTGGTATTTGAGCTTTCAGTTAAAAATAAAGAAGTACGTGTGTCACAGTTTTTGAAAATTCCACCCCAAAATCTAATTCCACGCGGACGAAGTCGCGGAGTCAAAAGCTAGTAAAGGTATAAAACTCAAATGCAAACTAATTTAGTGTTTGTATAAGAAATATGAAACTAGATTCTGTCAATGTGACTTTATTTGTAGGTCTTCAATCCATATTAAGTATGAAGACTGTCTGTCTATTACGTAACAAAGCAGGCTTAGTAACAAGTAGTGGCTAGACAGGGTTTAGTCAAGGTAAGGAAAAGGTAATAAGAAATAAACCTACTTTTGTCTCGCTTATAATAATATAATAACAGGTATGCGTACTTTATTAATCACAGATATTTATTGAACTTCCTTTGTGGTTTCATTTTGTATGAAAGTCAGATAAGTAAAATGAATGTACACGAATCTGTAGTTTGTTAAACAATTTTTGAAATGTATTACAGAAATACTTCTGATAAGAATGAATCGTAGGATAAAAAATTTAATTGGACCATCTCGCAAGCTTCCCTGATGTTTAAAAAAAAATCGCGCGAATCGGTCCAGATATCGGTAGACATACATAGAAAAAAAGATACCGGTCGAATTCATAACCTCCTTCTTTTTGGAAGTTGGTTAAAAATCACAATACACAACAATCTGGACAAGTAG
The DNA here is from genome assembly GCA_038048805.1 of Hipparchia sbordonii. Lineage (NCBI taxonomy): Eukaryota > Metazoa > Arthropoda > Insecta > Lepidoptera > Nymphalidae > Hipparchia > Hipparchia sbordonii. The sequence continues at coordinate 5,815,626 of JBBIWI010000010.1, read as the reverse complement.
TCTGTAAGAAGGTTAATATGAAACTTGTCCACCGAAAATCAAGAAGAGTGGGCTGTTCATTATTAAGTAGGAAGATTACTAGACTAAAACTTGTTTTAAAGGGCTCTTACTTGCGCAAGCCAAAGTTACCTTTTTGGTAGTCTTTAGCTTTAATTTTCCAACGTCTTCATATAATGCGATTGTACTTAAAACTATTGAGTTTTTATTTCCAATTACTTTACTGCTGTGAAACTATAAGCCTCAATTGGTCAAAGGTTAAAGGTGCAGATTGAAAAACTGAAAGGTCGACGGTTTAATCCCAACCCGTGGCACTACGGTACACGACAATGGAGCAACGAGGAAAAGGGAGATTTTACACAGTGGAGCACAAGCTTTATTTTTTTTTAATATATAGAATAGCGCTTAACTGCGATTATTTGGAGGAGAGAGATGGATATAAGTCAAGTTTGGCATGGCTAATTTCTTTGTAAAATAAAATAAAAAGAAGCGGAACCTTAGCGAAACTGCATCTATCTCTTTCGTTCCTGCACTACGGCCTTACGGCCAAGATGTGCCGAATGATATAATGCGATCATCAATTATTAGTTTTTGATGTCGGCCTGTATTTTAAGCTGTTGCATAGCTTCTATCGCGGGCCAGCGTGGAGACCGAATCCAGAAATTGCGTAACGAAAATAACCTGACACGGGACTCCTCTAGCGGTGAGCCGTTAGATGGCGTTGATAAAAAATGCTATGCAATAGCTTTACCGTGGCAGTCCCCGAGTGCCACGCGTCTTTTTTTTTTTATTTATCCCATTAAATGTCATGTTACGAGCTGCCTCCGATGGATTCGACCGTTGTTCGCACACCCGCATACCAAATCGGACGCGGTGCGGCCTTGTTTGCGGGCAACCAGTGACCTTTCAATTACCAGTATTGGTAAGCACCATGTAAATGAACACAACTACTCCAACTCATTTTGATTATGCGACTGTATTAATAGCTAGCGGACGCCCGCGACTTCGTCAGGGTCTTCAATTCTCAATCAACAGTACCTAAATCCCCACAGTTTAGGTGGGCAGAACGCATGCGGCATCAGGATTGAGGAGTTGGGTCCTGAAATTCAACGATGTAGTCTTTACTTGGTACCTACAATAACTATTCATAATCGATACAAAAAAAGCCCCCCTGTAGCATCAGAATTGAAGGGTTGGAACCGGAATTTTTAATGGGCATATCTCGCAAAGTTTTTGTATCGATTAAAAAAAGATTCATGTAACCGGTTTAGAAATCACGGAGATATCGATATACATAGGTAGAAAAACTCAAAATCGGTTCAGCCGTTCCCGAGATTAGCGACAACAAACCAACAGACAGGCAGAGAAAAATTTAAAAATTGTATCTTTGTTGTAAATACCGTAGTTACTTAGGTATGCAATTAGTTAAAAGCTGTTATTTTGATATTACCAACAGACACTTCAATTTTATTTATATGTATAGATATAGATTTTTAACATGCGAGCAAAAAAAATCGACTCAGGGGTGGCGGCGATTACTTCAGAAACAGTGCAAATATTAAAATCATAGAGAATCAATATACCTAGAACATTTTTTTGCCTGAGGCTATGGGATGAGAACGTTAGATCGTGGTTAGATCCTTTGGTAAGGATCTGTTAGCTGGTCTTATAGAGTCCACTGGCAACCAGAAGGCTAGTGGCTTAATCTAAATATATAAAAGGCTAAGGTGACTGACTGACTGACTGACTGATCTATCAACGCACAGCTGAAACCACTAGATGGATCAGGCTGAAATTTTGCATGTAGATAGCTAATATAACGTAGGTGTCCGCTAAGAAAGGATTTTTGAAAATTCAACCCCTAAAGGGATAAAATAGGGGTTGGAATAATCGAACTTAACGTGAGCGAAGCCGCGGGGTAAAGCTAGTATTTTTATAAGTTTGGCCATTCAGCGGAATAAAACTGCTTGGTCAGGTACTGACATTTTTCATAAATTTTTTTAATACTTGAAACTGCTTTTGTGAAATTTCGTTTGTGGGTGTAGAAGTAGTATTAATATTAATAATTTATTATTATACCTAACTGAATAAAATAAATTCTACTTAATGATGAAAATATAACGCAATAGACTACAGATAACAAGATAACATAATAACAGAGATGTTTTCCAAACAGTAAAATAATATTACATAAGTTATAAAGGTTAAAGTTGTTAAAGAGGTTTTGATTTAATATTAAACTGAAGTCTAAGGGCCGGCGCACATATGGCGGAGCGCAGCGCAGAGCATGCCCGCGAAGTTTTTATCGGCGTGACACATTACGCGAATTTCAACCAGAGAATGCGCGAGCACGCGCGGGACTGCGCGCGGATGCTCTTAAGGATTTTTTTGTGTTAATTGATTTTCGATATTATTTCAATAAGGACAATGTCGATAATATTTTGACAGTGAAAAATGCTCTGCGCTGCGCTCCGCTATATGTGCGCCGGCCCTTAGACAATATTATAAAGCCGCTGATGGGTTTATTATTATCTCAAACATATTTATCTATCCATAACTAGTCTAAAAGATACCTGCTAGTTGATAGCGGTAAAGTTACATCAATAATGGCTAAAGTTTCAATTGTAGTAATTGATAGAATTTATGGCGTTCTTGCTGCAACAATTAATTTTCGCCAATATTGAGAGAGCGTCGAACAATCAGAGATGATTTTGATTGCCACACTGTAGCAATCTTTTTTAAAGAATCCCACAGCTGGGCTTCAAACAAATCACTTTATCATTCATTATTATCTGCTAAATTCGTTTCGTAATAGGTAGATATATGTTATTGAGATTCTTAATATATGTATATTAAGAATCTCAATAACACTTCACACTAATATTATAAAGACGAAAGTGTGTGTGTGTGTGTGTATGTGTATGCGTGTGTGTGTGTATGTGCATGTTTGTTACTCTTGCACACCACAGCGAATGAACCAATTTGGCTGAAATTTGGAATGGAGATAGCTCATATCCAGGATTAACACATAGACTACATTTTATCTCGGAAAATGAAAGAGTTCTTGCGGGAATCAAAAAACCTTAATCCACGCGGATGAAGTCGCGGGCATCTTCTAGTAATATATAATACATATATACTTAATAATGTCTATCAGTTTTAGGCAGGTTTTAGGAACTATGACCATCTAAAATTATAATAAACCTTCATACAGAGACTCGGAGGAAAAAAAATTTTGATATACTTCAAGTACAGAGATAATGAAAGCGTAAGTATTCGCGGAATTACTTGTTACCTATCAGTTTTTATATAAAGGACTTGTCGCTTGATTATAAGTGGCTTTCAAAAATCTTATTAGCAATCAAGACAAAGTGATTGTAATCAAGTTCGATTTCTTTTAAATAATAAAAGCAACATAAAATTAAATTAATCAATACAAAATGTACCTATTTGCTTTACAGTTAAGAGTGTTTGATTTGGCTAATTTTAATTGTTATATGTATTTATATTATTACTTATTTCATATTATTTAAAATAACGTTTTAATTCTTTGATATTTTGAGCTAAGAAGTATGATAGGTATATCCCGTCTCCAGAATGCAAGCTATTTCAAGATCTGTTTAGCAATGGAAAATTAACAGGCAGCCAAACAGACTTTTGAATTCATTATACATATTAGCATGGATACTCTTATTTCATTTGGATATGGATCAGGCATTTTTGAAGGCATAATGTTAATAATGTATTACGCTTAACTGATGTACGTACCCGTCCTAATAGATACAAGGAAATCTGCTAGCATTTACATACTACAAACTAAACTAGTCCGTCAGTATACATAGTACCTACCTAACGCCGTTTAATAGGACCAGCAAACAAGGCTAACATCCACGTGCTAACTGTATGTCAAGTTTCATGGACGAATCACGAACGGAATAGGAAAGCTATGCTAAATACTTAGAATTCACTGCAAATATTTCCGGTTGTCTTCCGTTTAATTTTTTTGTATAATTAGTTGTTAGGTACAATTTCCAATGATGCAGTCATGAGCAATGTTAGACAATCGCAAATGTTATAAAAAATACAATCCGATTTAAAAACAAGAGCGTATAATAATAAGCTTTAAATATAATATTCTTAAGTTAAGAATCTTAAGAAAGTCATTATACCAATTATGTCTATTGTATATCTTTACAAATATTTATGTATTTTCTTTACTATCCAGTAAAGCTAACAGGCGCGCTATGAGAAAATTTTTCGACGCATTTACTCGTAATCTCTACTAAGAACCAATTAAAGTAGGAAATGAGGAGTAATGAACCCTTACGAAACTAAGGTCTCATTTTAATGTGTTACTAAATTTCTGTACCTACGTACTCTACAGGAAAGACACAGAAATAAAGTATTTCGTATATTATGCTCCAAATTCGTAACCATTAAAATATTTCTTAATATTCATTCAGGCAATGACCTCCAGATAGTTATGTTACAAAAACACGTATGTCACGAAGATCTTAGCAAAAACGTAATCGAGATTAATATTTTGGGTTATGTAACTTAATTGCAAGATTGTCAAATTCGATGAAAATAGACAGAATTATTTTCTTTATATTATAAAAAATACAAAATTTTCTCATAGTTGCATAAAATGCTAACAAGTAAGTGTAAATAAAAAAAATCGCTATTTCAATATGTCTTCTCCCAGCGTGATATTTTCACAGTTTTTGCATAGAACATCAGCCAAAACAACAAATTATTTTTCATTACTCATACACGGAAAGTAGGTCTGAAGTTGCCTGAGAAGCGGGTTGAAAGTAATACTTTTCAGCCCTAGGGAGAATCGTTTTCAACTGACAGCTGTCAAATAATTAAAAAAAACTAGTTGTCACATTTTTATTGGAATTCAAATGAAACACGACATACCCGAGTGCATCCATAGACAAGAAGAAAGATAGACTTTTGTTCTAATTTTAACATAAACTTTAAATAAATATCTCACCAAAGTTGTTGATTTATGTAAAATAAAGTTCACTCAATTTTCTTTAGCTAATTTCTATTTTTATTTTGACTTTCCTTATATTCGTAATGAAAAGCACAGTGTTTACCTCGGGATAAAGACTTATTTAGTCCCTCGAACTATAGGCCCCCTCGCTACGCTCGGGCGCCAAACCCCGTCTCGGGACTAAATAAGTTACTTTCATCCCTAAGGTAACAATGTACTATTACGCTCGGATAAAAATAGGGATGGCACTATTTTCATTTGATGAAATGGACCCTTAATTTGAATTAAATAGAAATCTACGTTTTTGCAAACAAATCTTTTAAATAGGCAGTGAATCGACTGGTTTTAAATTTTAGACCATTTCACAAACAGTATGTATCTAATTAAGTGTAAAAAAAAATAGTTCAATGAAAAAATTACAATGCTTATAGTCTTGAGAACTGTTATTATTTTATTAAGCTTACGCAATCTTTCACGTGATAATAAATCGCGAATGCGTTGCAATTATAACGAATAGTCAAAGAATAAGCTATAATTGCATAAGTTTTGCTAATCCAGTGAGAAAATCACATTTGTGTGCTAACTAATTATAGTTTGTTTTGTTAATTACATTAAGACAAAGGAACGCACGACGAGATTAATATACCCATTAAGGGTTGAAGGACATAATGTAACCTAACTCGCAAGCGCTAAGTTTTGAGTTCCATCCATTCTCATTCAACTTAGATATTGACAATTTCTTAATAAGCTTAGATTTCGATATTCTAGAGATGCGTAATGGTTGAGAATTAACCTACGTACAAAATTATCCAACCTTCGACTTAGAATGGATTGTCACTTACCATCAGTGAGATCGTAGCTTAGTCATGGGCTATATTATCATGAATAAAATAATGGTAGTTAAGCGTGAAGAATATAAATATGCCAAGGTAAATTCTTAGAGAAAATGCTTCCCATTGACATTTTAATCAACACCGTAGATGTTGCCTAAGGACAACAGCAGCCATCACTTAATGTCACTTCCTCGATGCACCCACTATAGGTACATCCGTTACACCACAAAAAAAGAATATAAAGCAGACCCATACGCGTACATGATATTCGCGGTCATACCCGTGAGCCCTTCCAATAGACGTCAAGGCCTTTGCTTGTCATATAAAACGAGTTCAGTCGCCCGCAGGTACACATTTTGTTACTTTCACGCGAGCAGTGCACATTTGAGCAAAATGTACAGGCTCATAGTATCAGCCTTAGTGATCGCGGCAGTCGCGTGTCAGCAACAAGAGGGTGCGAGACGAGTGCCGAAATACGCGGGTGATCCCAAAACAGCAGCCATCGTGCAAGAAGCTCGTTATCTCAGCGGGAACGGTGCCTTCGGCGCCGCGTACCAACAGGAAGATGGGATTAACTTCAAAGAGGAGACCGATGCTGACGGTAACAGGCGAGGAAGCTACTCCTACATCGACCCCAGTGGTCAGAGGAAGACTGTGAACTACGTCGCTGGCAAGAATGGATTCCAAGCTAGCGGAGACCACATTCCCACCGCACCTCAGCCTGTTGCACCGACACCTGGCTACACTCCCGACCCGCGTTACAACTCCCCGGATTACCAAGCTCCTCAAAAGTATAGTGCTCCTCAGCAACAATACAACGCCCCGGCTCCACGCAACTACGGCGTCAAACCCAACGAAGACGACGGTCAATACTACCCTGAATTATACGAGACCAACTACGTAGCTCCCCAAAAGCAATACCAAGAACCTCAACCTCAGTATCAGCCGCAGCCTCAATACCAACCTCAGCCTCAATACCAGCCGCAGCCGCAGCCTCAGTACCAGGCCAACAACATTTACCCAGGTGTTCAGCAAGCTCAATACAGCGGGATCCAATCCCAGCAATACAACGCCCCACAGTCTGCCCGCCAAGACTACTACGAGCCCACAACGCCACCACCAGCGCGCTTCTTCCCTCCAGGCAAGTTCAGCCTGAACCGAGCGCCCGATGGCTATACCTACTCTTTCCACAAAGTATAAATCCTAGTTGAAAGGGTCTCGGCGATTTGTAGCGCTCGAAGCGTAAAAAGCACGCGTCAATTAAATATTTCGCCGAGTCATCAGGGGTTTCGATGCGGGCAAGAGCTCGCTTGCTTCGAAAGCATTTCTTAATAATTGTTGTTTGCTGTGATATTGTGTGCTAATGGACAATGTGTATAAAGTGCTGGTATTGTTACTGGAGGAGGAATTAATGGAATGCGTCTTAAGATTATTTGTATAATAATTGTAAATAAAATTAATATTACCCTAATTATTTTATTAGACAATATTTATTCGTGTTTCATTTAAGACCCGATAGAAGAAAGTAAACAAAAATGTATTGCTGGCATTAAAGTCTTTAACAAGTTACATATTGGTACTTGATATAGGTGGTAATCTTTCTTGTTTAAAGCAACCACACCCACTATTTAATTTATATTTTTTATTTTAAACAAACATTATATTACATACCTAAATACAAAAACAATGAAATATATTCAAAGAAAATGTCGCCTAATTTAAACCAGACTAATATCAGAACATAGCTTGGTGATTACAAGACAAAGAGAGGACCTAGTTCCTTTGTTGTTGAACTAGAATTAAGACTAGAATATCTAGACTTTCAAACAAAACCAGACAATTCTGTGAGATTAAGGTAGGTTTACCTATTTGATTTCATCTGCTTAATTACTTAATACTTATTATAAAATAAAAATGTTGCTGAATATTAAATTTTATAGAGAAAAATTCAAAAGCTTCTGGTATTAATACGCAAAATATTAACTTATAACTTTTTTGAACCATAACTTAAACTAAAGCTCTCTATCTGCAATACAATCTATCTGCAATCCGTCGAAAAGTTACCTAGAAAATGTCTATCTATACAATTTACAAGGTAACTGGCCAACTTATCAACAGGTTACAGATAGATTGATAGGAAACGGGCGTAAGTACAGCTCCTGGCAATTCTTCAATAAAACTTTCGCACAAAAAACAATCGGTCACTAAATATGTTAAGACAGTGATCTATGTAATTTTACTTTTATTTTTAAGAACTCAAATATAAAAGCTGCTTTCGACTTCCTACTGGCCAAGGTTTCGGGTGTGGGCAGTGTCCGCATTCTACCGCACTTGCACACTTACAACTAGATCACCTTACGGCTTATAATGGATATTATATAGGCAACAGCCTACCACGCCTTTCCATTTACCTGTACTCAATTTTATACGAAAGATTTCAATACAAATTAACCTACAGAGAACCTTAAGTCAATCGCAAAAGACTCAAAACAGCTTGTTCTACTTAAAACAATTTGCTGACATTTAATCAGATACTGTCGGGGTTGTGGTTTATAAAAACAAGACCAATTCCCAATTATGTGCATGATATGTGATTTATGCTATTATTAAATTCTAGCTGATACATAGAATCAAAAAAGCAGTACATATATCAAATTAAATCTGTAATTAAAGCTTTGTACGCTACGCGTGATAACTTAAAAAACTAAGATTTGGGTCATTAGATATTATGTTACATATATCAATAAAATACTCGAATATACGTTCCAAAAATAGGTATGGAATTGGCACATTTTGATTCATGATAAGTGATAATGAAAATTAAAATTATAATAATTATGTAAGTACTTTAATTATGTAAGGCTTAGCAAAAAGGTACTTAATTATAAAATTTATAGACACACTTCATGAGGAGAAATCAATTTTAAGACAAAACCTCAAAAAAAAACGTAAAATAATGTCTGTTTGATTGTCTGAGTTCACCTTTAGAGCGAATCTCGAGTGTTAATCATAGATTAATTATAGAGCTCAGTGACGCACGTATAACTAAAAAGAAGTAAATATTAAACCCAAAGACTTTATATATAGATTTCTAAATTTTACAATCGTGTGAAATGTAGGATTAGTATAAGATTTAATTCGATTGATCGTATTCGTATTCGATGATGTCACAGTAAAATGAACTATAAACGCACTATATTAAAGCTCAATTTCATTCATTCTTTCATGCGTTCTTATACGTTCACGTATACGGATACGTTCCAAATTAAAATCGGTTGTACTGAATTTGTGACTTTAAATTTTTATATATAATTAAATACAGTTAAGGTTCATTTTTCTTTGACGCTATTGTGTTTGAATACGAATACGGTCAATCGAATTAAATCTTATACTAACGCTACTGCTTGGAACAGTGTAGTAAGTCACGTAACCTTTAGCTTCAATTGGTCACACCGACATTCCCAATAACTTGATTGAAGCAGTGATTGTATTGTCTTAGGCCTCGCAGTTGCAATACATTGTGTTCTTTTCGCAACAATGTTACAATACAGTGAAATATGTATATTTCACCACTGCAGCCTTATTCTTATATCGTATACACCAAAGTGCATTGTGCATAGACTTGTATGTTAACACAGATTAATGTTATGAATGTGCATAGAGACGATGACGCCGATTTTTAAAAGGAATAGTTTAAACTTGGTTATTATTTTGATAAGCCACAATAGCCCAAGGTTAAATGTGCGGACTAAAAACTAAACGATCGTACGTTCGAACCCTACCCGTTGCAACCACTGTTGTTGTACCCACTCTTATCACAAGCTAGGATTGTGTACGACAAAATGCTGATATATTTTTTTTTTTAATGAATGAAAGCCCACACTACCAACTCTCAAAAGCAGTACTATTTTAATTTGGTTTTGACATGTCACATTGTATGACACTTGTCATACAATGTCAACTTTATTAATCGTTGGTAGTATAGGCCCTGTAGCAGTAACGACTCACGATTAAGAAAGATATTCTGGAGGATAGAACTGTATTACAGATTGTTGTTAACTAATAAGAATCATAATTATTAACCAAGATGCAAGATGATAAATTATCACAAATAGCAAATGCGACCTACAACGTTATTTATCAGTGCTATATAACGTTGTAGGTTGCATAGCTTCAAAGTAATAGTAGGTAGACTTAAATAAGTAGTAACAATTAGAGCGGAAAAATAACTCAGGTTCATGACTTCATGAGTATGATTTTTGAACCGCTTTGTTCTTTGTTATAGTCTAATGTAATTTTTCTGTATTACGTTAGCAAAGCAAAATTTACCCATTAGATACCATATAGGATCTTCTTCTTTATCAAAGACGTCCAGCGCTGGACAAAGGTCTTGCTTTGATTTCTACAGTTTTCGGTCTTGCGCCTGTATCCAGCTTCTCCCTCGTCGATGTCGTCGGTCCACCTAGTAGGTAACTAGTGCATAAAGCATGATTCACGTTACGCTGTGCTATAACAACCCTGGTACAGTCCGCCCCTAGCACTAGATCAGGCTGGTCGGTTTAACTTAAAATGCAAACGTACAAATATCTTAGACCGCGGCCGGCAGTATCTTGGTCCGGCTTAGACACGATGTAACGTGGATCATGTTTAATATCGATGCATTGCAAAATAAATATTTTCGATATTACGTCTGAAAACTCTATAAGTAACCCACTTTTGTACCTACATGTTGAAAAAGAAGCAATGCCAATACTTTAAATACATTTTCTGCTTTGGATAACTAAGTTTTTAAAACTTTGTTTCGAAACACAAAATTAACTGGCAACATTCCACGACTAAAAAGTATTAACTTACTAAAGTACATTAAGTCAGGAAAGAAAATATTCTTGAGCTTTCGCGGCCGAGTCCCTCGGTGCGATTTAATAAACTTATCTATTAACGATTTTATTACTACAGGAAATAAAAATCTGACTGTATTTAAACGCAACTGACTAAGAATTAAATGGGTAAAATCAATAGAGTAGTACAAGAGATAGAGACCACCGACGTTGTTGAAATTGAACATTTCGTAAAAGTAAATCTACTTGTCTATCAAACTACTCTTTGAGTAAGTAATAAATGGCCTTGTACTACAATAAGTTTCTAAAAATACCGTGGGAACTCCTTGCTTTCCGCGATAAAAAGTATCAATTAGGTATCCATAGCAAAAAAAGGCGATAGGTATTATGTACTAATCTGCGATCAACTAATATAACTTTAAAAGTCATTCGCATTTATAGTAAAAGTGAAATCATTGACCTATAATATGTGAAACGCATTTTGTTCGACGCGTGCGTTTTTAATCGCCTACGCCACGAGACCTGTGCCCAACAGTAGACTGTCATGACATGGGTTGAGATGAACGAATGACGGAGTACCTACTTTTGCATAGCCAATGACTCATTTGAGGTGAGTAATCATTCGATGGTGTATTTAACTATTTTAAGAATAACAATTTCGAGACCTCACTAATTTTTATTAGAGTAGACTCGTTTGCTCGATAACAACACGACTCGTATTGTAATATTTTATATTCGTATTATTTTGTTTCGTATTCGTATTGTCTTTGATGAGGGAGTGGTCTTAAACTTCATCTTAACTTGGTAAAATTACTTAGGATAAAAGTTCACAAGTTCTTAGCCTATAAGCCGCTCTCGAAAGTAAAAAAGTGGGAAAAGGGGCAGTCTATAAACCAATATTTCATCGCTAACAGCCACTGAGTATTGGTAAATGAAATCCTATTAAACCAGCGTCAGTCTCAGATTGAAGTTTAAAAGGCGGCCAATTTAAGCTGGTGCATGCTGCTTTTAACTGGACTACAAAAAATTTATTTCAACGTAGAAAATAATATTATATTTATATTATATTAACCTATAGGTACTTAATTATTTTCGGTATCATGTTTACATAATAGGTATTATTATACTCATCTGAATATGTGAATAATGAATAATCCATTGTTTTAATAAGATTAAAAAATATAGGGAGCGGTTAGGATTCAAATATGTACCGTATTTTTCAATTAATATAAAGCTGAAATTTTCATTACATTTTCGGTAAATTAAAATGTACTATTGCTTTAAAGTTTTATAGGATTAAAGTTTACTTTTAGTTCAGTGCTTTAAAACGTTGCTTATAATGGCCTGCATGTTGAATTATTAATTTATTTATACGATTGACCAATGTATGACCCAATTTTCAGAATGAACTGTCAGATATTGGTTTTGCAATCGGTTGACATAATTTAATACGTCGAATGGGTACTTAAGGTAAATGCCAACCACACACTCTACCGAACTATATTACATTGTATATCTATGAATGCCTAGAATGGTCAGGTCGCGAAGCGAATTTTGAATTTGTAGTCGAAAAGTCGATAATTCAATCCTCATATGTTGCACTATGGTCGTACCCACCTTCCCACTCCTAACACAAGCTTTACGTTAATTTGGAGGAGAAAGAGGAATGATTTTATATCCTGTTTTGAAAAACAATTAATAAAATGTTATTAATAAAAGATTTATCCATTCTTCCATCCCTCCATCAATCCATCCATAGATCCAAACTTTCGCATTTATCTACTGCTCTCTCTATTTAGATACTGCATATCGAGGCGCACGGCAGTGCGCCAAGGTCAAAATACGGCCTAGCGCATGCATTGTGTCTACTGCTCTAAGAATGCAGTATTGATTTTTCGCCAACTACCTCTAAATTCCCACCACTGCTCTGTCTCATTTCTCCAAACATCTGTAGCATACGAGAAGTAAAAATCTCAGCTCCTGTTTATTTACTCACTTTATATGCATTGCGCGTTCCTTTTGAAGCAGTCTGCTTCAAATCACAGTTGGCAGCGATACCTTGAACAAAACTGCCACTTGACGATAATTATTTATCGGGTTTATATAGAACTAGCGGATGCCCGCGACTTCGTCCGTGTGGATTAAGGTTTTTTAATTCCCGCGGAAACTCTTTAATTTTCCAGGATGAAACGTAGCCTAAGTGTTAATACTGGGTATGAGCTGTCTCCATTCCAAATTACAGCCAAATTGGTTGATTCGTTGTGGCGGGAAGGAGTAACAAACATAGACACACACATACAAACAAACTTTCGCCTTTAAAATATTAGTGTGAAGCAGACGAAACATTAGTACCGGGAGCATGCCAGGACGAAGAAGAATAGAGTGGCTCTTAACTTTATATACACGTAAAAGATCTTGTAGAACTTTATACCTGGACATACGATACCCGACGTCTTTCCCGACGTTGTCCCCTGGGACAGCTCGGTGAGCGAAATGCGGTAATACTAAACAAGAATACGAAGTACTTCGCAAATCGATAGCATTATTTTTGTGCTATCAAGAAGTCCTTGGTCGGGCCAATCTATAATTCTGCAACGTAAGGACTCTAAAGTGCTCTTTTCCGGTTTTGAGTTAAAGTTCGCCCGGAACATGGTGTTTTTCTATTCTAACTGGATGTTATAGTTCTTGCAATTCACGAGGGCGCGTGAGCTTTTATAGAAATATACATCGCCTTCTCCTCTGTCGCCACGCTTTAGCATAGGGAAAAGATAACTTTATTTTATCCCCTGTCAGTGGATAAAATCCGGGGATAAAACTTTTATCTCCTGCCCATGCTACCAGTGCTGGACACAATTAGAAACAACAAAAGTGTTAAACCTTTATAGTTAGAGTGTGTGTGTTTTTCACAGGGAACATTGTGGAAGGAACTTTTTTAGAAATTCTGTACAACCAAATGTACTTACTTCTATTAAAATATTAAAAATTTAGATGGTAGATAATGATCGTGTACCTAATGAAATTACAACAAAACTTTTTGAGCAAAATTTTTGCTATATCATACACAGGTGCGCAAAAATAATTTTCATTATTTTAAAAGAAGTTTCCCTGAGAACGCTTGGTAAATATTAATACGTAAAGTCTAAGCGTTACCTAAACTAACAACATGAGTACTAACCTAGTCCAAGCACGTACGAGCATACTTTAGTTCAAATAAAGTGCAACCCTTGTTTATTTTACAAAATTATTGTATTACACAAGTTCACAAATTATTCCTAAGCAGTGGGACATATTAATATGAAGGGCACAGGGAAAAAAGGAGCTCATCGACAATTTTACGTTTTTTGAATGAACTATACCATTATTTACCAACCCAATCTTTTAGAATAGAATAGAATAGAAATATTTTTTATTCAAATAAACTTTTACAAGCACTTTTGAATCGTCAATGAATCTACCACTGGTTCTGAATGCCTTTCCTGCCGAGAAGAGCCAGCAAGAAACTCGGCGGTTGCTCTTTTCAAAAAAAAAAATTTTAAAATAACAATCTATTATGTTAATTATATAGGTACTGTTCCTTTTTTATATGGGTACGAATCATATTCTAGTAGAGTTGTAAGTGTAGAAATTGAAATTTTAGGTTTAATTCTTTGATTACTTGAAACAATGAGAATGTTAATGAGCTCCTTCTTTTCCTGTGCCCTTCATATACTTACGCCCATGGAAAAACTTCGCCTTTGTTTTTAGGTATGTATTTATTTATTTATAAGGTTTGCTAGTGATTCTTACACAAGTTAAACTTATGTTACTTACATACAATTTTCATGCATAAAGTATGCAAAATCGTTTAAAAGCAAACACTGCATGCATATAAGAATTCACTTAATTACATACATGTTAAAAAAACTAAAGTTAACAACAACTTACCGAAACAAAACGTATCTTATCAAGTAGGGACGACCATCGGTTGGAAAATGACGATGTCAAGATGCTTTTTCTCTTCAAGATGATCTTCGTCTTTTCGTCTATGTCTCCGATCTTTTACCATGTATCTCTGAACACATATCAAGATATTCAGAGAGAGCATTTCTTTCCATTAGTGCCACTAAAAAGCATATACTACGTTGTTTGTGGGTCCTCTCATTACGGTGCGGTCAGCTGTCGCTCTCCCAAGGTTTTTGCTACATTCCTCTCGAGTGCCCTCCTGAAGCTAAATTGTTTTCTTACAATCGGTATTCAACTACGCTAACGACCGAGCATTTGGCGGCCTATTGCATTGACGACAATAATTAAGCCTGAAACTCACAGATGACAGTCCTTGACTGCGATCTCACCTGATGGTAAGTGGCGATGCAGTCTAAGGTGGTAGCGGGCTAACTTGAAAGCAGTATGACAGTGTCTCATACCCTGAATCTGTTTCTACACGCCATCGCTAAATCGCTTGGCGGCATGTTTTTGACGGTAAGATATGGTAACTAGCTACGGCCAAAGCTTCCCACCAGACCAGAACTGGGACAATTTAAAAATCATTAATTCCCAAATCGCCCCCGCCGGGAATCGAACCCGAGACCTCCCAGTTATAAGACTACTGCGTTGACCAATGCGCCAGAGAGGTCGTCATAAAACACATCAAACTGAATACACAGATACAAGTTATGAATGGTATGGCAGCTATGAGGGAACTGAACCAAAAAATTGACAAACAATCTGACTGTTTAAATCATCGTCATTGTCTGTCTGTCAAGCTGCTGTCAACCGAAAGACTTTCACCGCTGGACATAGGTCTCTTTTAGTTGGTTAAATGTTGTTGATCCACCTAGTGGAGGCCCTGCCAAAACTGCGCTTTCCGATAAGAGGTGAACCGCCGAATTAACCTCGGTTAGGTATTATTTGGGATGCTTCGTCTTCTCGTCCAAAATATACGAACAGTGTGTGTTACTAAGACTCGTCCCTGAAACAATATAGTTGCTATCTACAGCCTTCAAAGTACAATGAAGAAAACTACATGCTCAGAGTTTCTTAGCGTGATCTCCTCTCTCGTTGAAAAAAAAAATACGAAAACGTTACCAGAATTCGGGGTAAAATTATTGTGCACCTGTTAACTGCCAAAAGATAACGGTATATCACTTGAATATGGAACTTTTTGGCTAATAAAACCTAGGTAGCGCCATAAATAAGACGAATGAAACTCGTAATACAAATTAAAAAGACAACAAACAATATTTTTTCCGCACCCACAAAGGGGACTCTTTAATGGCCCATTTAATTTCATGTAACGGCATATATATTTTCATACGCGGCCCGTATTTTGCGCTACGTTGACACTGTGTGTGACGAAAAATAAAAGCTTTTTTTTTTTTTTTCATTTTACTGTAGTTATTTCGTATCTCGTATATTAGCAGGTCATACGTTTGAATATATTTTGTCGTCCTGCGGAATTCTGTAGTCCGTAATTATTATGAACGGATTTATTTATGTTACGATTAGTTACCTACGTTTCAATTCGTTATATACATAACTTCTACCCTTTGAATATATCTACCGGAACCTCCGGAACGCTACAAGTAAGTTAAGTAAATTGTCGCGGTCCAACCTTCCCACAAGACAAAAATTCATTGAGATATAGAAGTCATTATAGTTATAGCAGTTAAGTGTTGATTGAGTTTTACTTAAGTTAAAAACTGGTACCAGTACCTTTGTAACAAAATGTTTTCTAAACGTTTATTTATAGGAGTACCTACTACTACAATTTCTTAATGTCTTTGCTATGCCTTCACCCGTCACCAACTCTTCATATATTATTCAAGCTATAAGGCACTTAGGTTGGAACAAAATAAGGCAATGGTATACAGAAGTGCACAGTCACGATTCTCTCATAATTCCCGGACGTGCGGGATGCAGCGAGGCGTGCCCGGACAAAAAGTTTAATTATTCCATTTGAGGCTTGGACAAACACAACGTGTGGCGTTAGCACGACGGCAGGAAAATAGTAAATACATTTTCGATCACTTAAATACTTTTTTAAATACATAGCTTTCGCCTACAATCACATCTGATGGTAAGTGAAGATACAACCTAAGATGGTGCGTGCTTTCGAAGCCGATTCAGTCTTGATTTAAAGGTAAGTTATAGTTAGAAAATCAGAAGCCGGAAGGGCGTAAGGCAAAACGTTTAGTGCAAGATCGTGGAAGTTGTAGGTGCACATGTAGTTATCTGGATAGACGCAAACATATTATGCTGTATATCTGCTATTATTTGTACCTTGCTCGTTATAACTTTCGCTGTTATGAGCGAGATAGCACGAATCTCTTACTGTTGTATTCCAAATCCTACCATAAGGAATAACGCCTTTATTTATGATTATATTACTGTAATTAATATAACACGCCATACTGCTGAGCGCGATGGGTATAAATCTTCATACAGTTCTATCTATTGCATTTTCTAAAAGCTGAGTTGCATACGTTACCACCGCGTGTTTCTCTCGCGTTGCGCGTTGCCGTCACGCCTTATGTGTCTCCAAGCCTTAATTATTTCTTTTACTCCTAATATGAAACAGAATGCAGGTGTGATAAATTCAGTTTTTTTTTATTATTTCAATACTTCGTATCGTGGTAGACCAGGGGAAAAGTAAAATAAAATACTTTTCACGTGAAAAAAATGTAAGTCATAAAATATAATTAACCGTCCATTAAAAGGTTCCCCTTTTTGAAAAATGGTCAACCTTGCTTTTAATACTTCGTGAAAAGTTGGCACCTATTTAAAAGGTTGTTTTAGTAAGGTCCTTTCTGAAATCTGCAATAAATTGAAAATGATAACCTCACGAACCGAACTCACGTGCAAAAACTATTAAAGGATAATTAGATTTTTTATACTAATCTAATTACTATACAAATTATGCCCATGTGGAATGGTGCCAAGAATACTGGCTGCATTTCCGCGCTGGATAGCCAGGCTAATCCGTTGTGCAAAAAATGAGCCAACCCTTCTGTCACCAGAGGCAATTATATTTGCTATTATACAATAATGATCGCTATCTATTTCATGTAACAGGTTTTTATTAGCGTGATGTCGAAATTGACCCTTATGCACTTTTCTATATATTTATTAATCTTAATATTAATTATTTCGATTACCGAAACAGTGACTTCTAACAGCACTGTTAATTACAGCACTCAGCCATTAGGCGAATGCAAGCTTTTGAGTTATTACTCTGTTTCCGAGTCTTCACGACAAGTATTAATGACGATAGCAATTAAAGAAGCAAACAGCAGGTGCAGCAGACTTCAGCGGCACCCTCTTTATCGTAATGACGTGGGAATGAACCGATGCATGGCAAATAAGTACGTAGTCTTAAGCTACTCTTGCTGGACTTTTATTAAGCTATGCTTTTATAAAAATCTGCGCTGGTGTCTATCTTCTTCTTATTCTTTAATTAACAATCGATAGACATCCATTCTCCACTGCTAGTCAAATCTCTTCCAGGGACTTTTACAGACCTCAATCTTGCGCTGCATGTATCCAACGGCTCCCTCCAACTCGTCTTATGAGTTGGTCCAATTGGTTGTTGTCCAGTGGTTATTTTCAAAAATTCATCAAAAATGTTTGTACAAAAATTCTTCTGAAAATACATATGAATTTTTATTTTCAGGATTACAAATCATGAACAACGTGTCAGCCAGCGTTTGTCGGTTGAAAAAAAAGTTGTCCGTCGGGGGTATATCCGGACGACGCACTAATTTCCCTGTTATACGGAATTACGCCCGAGGCGGATACGTACGGGATCAGGCATTTGTAGGGTTAAAGCCACAGAGAAAATCTGAACCCTGTTAATCATCCAAACCAGTTTCGTACCTAACGAACAAGTTATACAGACTACTTTCCCGCAAAGTTTTTGTTTGGCTGTACGATATAGGAAATTACTTCCATTGTTATCTTCGGGATCTTTAGTGCTGCAATAAAAATATCATTATTATGTGGCGTGGATACAAGGTATTAGAGATTTTCTTGTAAATATGATTCTGATATTAAGACGTGAAATATGCTACTACAATTGGTGTGAACATCCGTCATGAGTTATGACATAATCTTTGACTGTATTCTTATTTACACAAAAATATATGTTTTCTTATTCTTTATCAACTGATAGACCTAAATTGCTGGATATATGTAGGTCTATGTAGGTTTGGACTTCTTCATATCTAGAAAATATTGAGTGTGTTTTTACTTTATAATAAGACTAGCTTTTACTCGTGGCTTCGATTCCCACCATCATGTATTAACAAAGATTAACAGTAATCCGAACTGATAATTGATAAACAAAATACAAATTTTGTTTTTTTTTATTTATTTTTCAGCTATAAGTACTTTAATTTTACATCACCCCTCTATTAAGGCGAACAAAGCATAAAAAAGTTATTCAATTCGCTCTAACCGTTTATAGGTTTTAGCCAGACTAACGAATAGCAATTCTTGATGTTTATTATAGACTAGCTGTTGCGCGCGACTTCGTCCGCGTCAATTTCTGTTATTATGATCGCGATTAAGAAGTTTTTAAAAGAATATATTTTAAATATGGATAATTTTCCCCGTTTTTGCAACATTTTTCACTAATGCTTCGCTCCTATTGGTCGCTGCGTGATGTTATATAGCCTAAAGCCTTCCTCGATAAATGGACTATCCAACACAAAAATAATTTTTCAATCCAGTAGTTTCTGAGATTAGCGCGTTCAAACAAACAAACAAACTCTTCAGCTTTATATATTAGTATAGATAGATAATTATATTTCTGTCATACTATAATTCTTTATGTTACCTTAAAAGTAACAACAGACGTAGCTATTTAGGTGTTAAAAAAAACATCCTACAATATTGCATGTCCCAGGAGAAAAAAGAGAGGTATTGTTCGAAGTTAATTTCATTGTGCGGTAGAACACGCGCTAACTAGATTTATGTGCCAAGCGTGTGGCGTCGGGGTGTCCCCTTGTAAAAACTGGACCCGTGTTCATGTCACACTAACATACGCCAGCGACTTCGCTTGCCTGAAGAAATCTACTATACAAATAAAGAACAAAATACAAAGCGTGAATAGCCCAACGGTTAAAGGTGCGGACTGAAAACTGAAAGGTCGCAGGTTCGAATCCCACCCGTTGCACTATTGTCGTACCCACTCCTAGCACAAGCTTTCCTCTTATTTGGAGGGGATAGGAGGATATTTGTCGACTTCAGCTTGGCTAATATTCTTTTGTAAAATTGAAGTGTCTATTTGTAATGTCTAAATAACAGCTTTTTACTAAATGAAATATAATACGATTCTTATAACAAAATAGCATTTTTTTTAATTTTTGTCTGTCTGCCTGTCTGTCTGTTTGTTTGTTGCCGCTAATCTTGGGAATGGGAACTTTAACTGACTTTCGAAAAAGGAGGAGAAGGAGTTGTGTTTTTCTACCTATGTAGGTACCTATATCTGCGTGATTTCTTAACCGATTTGCATGAATCCTTTTTTAATCGATTTTTTTTATTTTTTAAATTTATCGATATAGTCCCATAGAAACTTTGGGTACCAACTCCTCCATACTAATGCTGGAAGAATTCCACTTAAACTGTAGGAATTTAGAAACTATCGATTGTGAATTGAAGACGCGGACGAAGTCGCAGGTGTCCGCTAGTATTTTATACAATAGCAACTTTGTCCGAAGTTAAAAGGATTTATGTCCCAGTCGTATCGCCTCGAGGCAGTAAATCCCTTAACAAAAACCGGTCCGGTTTTCCTGTTCAGGTTTTGTGAATTACATCAATGTATAATTTGCCGTTTGAACGCGGGATGGTTTGATCGTGACTAGTGTCAGATTTGTGTATGAAATTCATTACGAATTTTAGAAATGATAAAGATATAACATCCTTTTATTTGATTGAAATTAGTTCAATTAATTAAAAATTTATTAGGAAAAATTAATTATTACAAATACAAATACATAACTATTTCTAAAATTAAAACTATTAATAATAATTATTTCTAAAATTAAAACTAATAATTATAAACCTAAAACATGAGGTTTTATATCTCGATATCACCGCAGCGCGGCATAGTACCCAAGATGCTGGCAGCATTGCCCCTTTGAATGGCCAAACTAATTCTTTGGCCAAGGTAGCTGCCAGCTTAAATTAGTTCAATCGGTTCAATTAAATAGATATTTGTCACTGTCGACAGCGCGCCTTCTTGAATTTGTAGTATAAATCCTATTATCCTATTATTACTAGTGGTTCGCCCCGAACTGAGACCTCGCGATATCCCATAATTCCCAAAAGTTTTAATTATATATTGTAATAATTAACTTTTAACATTAGACGCAATAAAAAAAATAATAGTTGACATAAAACTGTTTTACTGACACAGCGCCATCTATTAGCATTATAGTGAAGCTATTAGCTTCACAATGGCGCATTAAAATTAAATAATTTCGTTTCTTTATAACATTTATCTAATTTTAGTATTTGTTGTTCAAGTACAGGATATAACTGAATTTTCAACCAAGTTTCACGTTCTAATATTCAGTAATTCAGAAGTTATAGGGCTCTGACAGACATTTAGACGGACACACTTCTCTGTCTAGTAGGCAAGCGCCCTAGTTGACTCAGAGAACTCGCTTCGCTCGTTCAATTAATATTATAAATGCAAAATTTAGATGTATGTTTGTTACGCAATCACGCCGCAACGACAAAACCGATTTGACTGAAATTTGGCACTGAGATAGATTATAGTCCGAAATAAGACACAGGCTAGTTTTTATCCCAGAAAATAAGAGTGTTCCCGCGGGAAAAAACCTCAATCGACGCGAACGAAGTCGCGGGCTTCATCTAATACGGCATATTTGACGCTTCAGATTCAATCTCGGCCTCAGACCGGTGGTAGAGCCGTGACGTGTAGAGTAAGATCTATAAGTTGCTCTACATTAAATAAACATGGAAATAAATAATTTTTAATTTTGAAAAAATTTTGAGACTCATTCGAATAATAAAAAAAGTGTCAACTTTTGCACTGCACCTTAATGTGTTCGACCATCCACCCAGTTGCTGACTGGGATCAACGACAGTAACCGTCAAAATCGGAGCGCAAATATTTGATGTACTTAATGCTGTAGCATCAAGAGTCAAGACCGTACCACCCTCATTAATTCAACAAAGCTCTCGTATGAATACATAATGTGTGTACAATAGAGAAACGTTTTGAAACATTCCTAAAATTCCAAACTAAGTCCATAAGTTAAAACATTTTCGCATTTTTCTCATGTTGCTTGAATATTTCCATGGGAATTTCTCTTTGTGCTGAATATTCCCTTTTTCAGAAATTTCATATGGGCACATACCCAGGTAGATGCAGTAACTTTATGTCATTAAAATCGAGAGGACGAAAAATATTTGTAGAGAATTTATTGAATAGAACATCTGAATTCTGAACAAACAAAATAACTTGACATTAATTGTAAGCTATAGACAATGAGAATTTTCATTTTGGCCGACGAGGCAACACACTGCCACCTGCCACTACAGAAGTGGGAAGTCAAGTGCATGAAATTCCTTATAAATAAATCACACTGCGTCGTATCAAAGGATCGACGTGATTTTTGAATGGGCATAGCGTAGTTATGCTTATGGAGCTGGAGAGTGACATAAACTACTTTTTAAGGTACATACTATTTTTTTTTAATTCGATGACAACGACAAGAACGATATCAAATTCTTGACTGCGATCTCTCCTGATGGTAAGCGACGATGCAGTCTAAGATGCTAATGGGCTAAGTAGCGAGCTAACTTGGAAGTGGTATGGCAGTGAACATTCAACCTATACCCCTAATAATCGGTTTCTACGTGCTGGAACGCTAAATCGCTTGGTGGCACGTCTTTGATGGTAGGTAGTTACCGCCACGGCCAAAGCTTTCCACCAGATAAATATTTTAAATTACATATTTGAATATTTTGCTGAATACACAGTTAATTTAACTGCCGTGAAGTTGACTTCGTAATGAAGCACCTAAGTTAGAACCGGTAGAGTTTACGGCCTACGTTTATGGCCCTTTAACTTGAAAGCCTAACCGACGACTTAATGCCGATGTATTTTCGATAGATAGATAGTAAAATTTGTTTTGCAAGCTTTGTCAGTCGTTTAAGAAAATCCGCTGATTTCTATCGTTTTATCTTAACTTATTTCTGAATTCAATACGGTACTGTAGTACCTGACAGTATTAGCTATGGCTATGGCCCTCATAAGAAGACAGAATAACTCAGCTAGCGAGTGAGACAACTTGCTCGGAGTACTTCTAGTCAATTCAAAACAAGGTTTAACCTCTGGAAAATTGTGAAAGTTTTGAAACTTTGCACATCGAATTATGGATACCTAGGGATGAATATACCAAAAGTCCTCATGCGTACGAGGCGAGCTCTAGCGGCAATTGGCGGAAACAGGACCCTTTTTTTGGTTTTTTGTTAATATCTCGAGAACCTTTGCTCAGAGGTAAAAGTTTACTATTACATATTTAAAGCTTATTAAATTTGCAACAATAATGATAATATACAATTTCTTGAATTCCTAATAATTACCGAGTTTTAGGCCACTAAAAGATAGCTTTTTCGAAAAATCACGCTAGCGGCGCGCGGTACAATATGGCATTTGTAATAATATTTGATAATCATGGTTTATCAGTTTTTTTGGGTACCAAGGGTGATTTAGAAAGTAAACTTCACAGTTATGTACAAAAAAAGATATATATTGTTTATTAAACAACTAGCTTTTGCCCGCTGCTTCGCTCACGTTAAGTTAAATTTTTCAAACCCCTATTTTACCCGTTGTACCCCTTAGGGGATGAATTTTCAAGAATCCTTTTTTAGAGGATGCCTACGGCCTAATAGCTACCTGTTTGCCAAATTTCATCCTGATCGGTCCAGTGGTTTGAGCTGTACAACGGGTTATGTATAGCTCAACGAGGTCTTGGGCTCGATTCCCGGCGGGGACAATTTGGGAATTTATAATTTCTGGTCTCTAGCCTAGTCTGTTGGGGGTTTTGGTCGTGGCGAGTCACCACCGTCAAAGATGTACCGCCAAGCGATTTAGTGTTCCGGCACAGTGGTGAGTAGAAACGAGTAGGGATATAGGTTGAATGTACACTGCAAGTTAGCCCGCTACCTTAGACTGCATCGTCACTTACCATCAGGTGAGATCGTAGTCAAAGACTATATTTTCATCGAATAAAAAAAGAGTCGTGAAGCTGAAGCGCAAATGAGCTGGGCACATGGTTCGAAGGGTTCAAGGCTCAATAGCCCAATGGTTCAAGGTGTTGAAAACTGAAAGGTCGCATGTTCGATCCCCACCCGATGAGCTATTGTCGTAGCCACTCCTAACACAAGCTTTCCGCTTATTTTGTTTAATCTTTTTTTTTTTAAATTAGCAATATCTTTCCTTATACTTACCTACTTTAAATATATCCAAATATTTCCTTCTCGGGTAGTCCCAAGAGACGATGTCGGATACACGTAATGGCTCCCGGTTATACGATACTAAGTTACCGTTCATGATCTTAAAGATAAAAGCCGTTTAGATGTCGAAATAAATTAATTTTACCTTTGAAATGTATCATTCTCTATTTGTTATAAACTCATAATATCCCGAAAGCCTATAACGATCATATAGCCCAAGTAATAAATGTTTCTCCTGACCAAATTTCAGCCATAGCAGTTGATTTCAATAGAGGCTGGCCATCTTCGCAGGAGATATTATAGTACACTAGTCTCTGCGTAGCAAATGGTCCATTATAGACCAATAAAAAGAGTGATCAGGATCTAGAACTTAAGCATTTCCATGTCTCATAGTCCGATGGAAAAAGTGATCAGGCTCTAGAACTAAAGCATTTCCATGTCCTACAGTCCGATGGAAAAAGTGATCTGGTTCTAGAACTAAAGCATTTCTATGTCCCACAGTCCGATGGAAAAAGTGATCAGGCTCTAAAACTAAAGCATTTCCATGTCTCATAGTCCGATGGAAAAAGTGATCAGGCTCTAGAACTAAAGCATTTCCATGTCTCATAGTCCGATGGAAAGAGTGATCAGGCTCTAGAACTAAAGCATTACCATGTCTCATAGACCGATGGAAAGAGTGATCAGGCTCTAGGATTAAAGCATTTCTGTTTCTCAGGGCTTGGGGTTGTACCACCAAGTTCCCACTGCTCAATGAACCGCTTCTGCGTCTGCTCAATGGATTTCTTTTTTATTTTTAGTCTCGTTTTATCTCTGTCTTGAATCTGAGCAAAATAAGAGTTCAGTCTATAGATTTCAGCCTGAGTAGAGGAGGTATAAAACAACGGTAAATAGCAGAGCACATCAGCACAGTCACGATCCTCTCATAATTCCGGGACGTGCGGAATGCACCGCACCGTAGCGGTGTAAAGTCTAATTGCTCCTTTGTGGTACTAATGTGTGCCTCCGAAGAAGCTGCATCCAATCATGCACGACCGTTCTGCCGCTGTTTGTGGAAAAAAATATAAGGCTTTACCTAATAATTATAACCAACTCCTATAACCATTTTATACATGGAAGCTAATTTTCCTATTTCAATACTTGGGCAATTTTGAGTTGTGTGTTTTGATCTATCGCTTTTTATAACAGCTTATTTCTTAACCCGGTGAAGAGTCAATTGTACAAGATAGAGGACATAAAACAACTGTAAATAGTAGAACACAGTCACGATCCTCTCATAATTCCGGGACGTGCGGAATACACCGCACCGTAAAAAGTATAATTACTCCTTTGTGCTACTAACTCCTACTACTTTAACTCCTTTGTACTACTGTGTGCCTCCGAAGAAGATGCATCCAATCTTACACGATCACCCTATCGCTGAAAGATCTTGAAGAGGAATTAAATATTATGTAGATGATAAAGAGAATTAAGATTAAAATCCAGAGTGCATTAGTTTTAAATCTTACTGTCGTAAACAGCAGTTTTGACAACAACAACGCTTCGATTCAACTTTTCTGAAACGAACCGCTAAGGTGTGGCACTTCCAGCGTCTTTGTTTCTGGCCTCGTATAATTTTAGTACCTTCAAAACAAGAGTGAATACGCATTTTTCAGGCTAGTGCGCTCCTACCTGGACCTCCTCAGTGCTTTCCATTATTGATTGTCATCAAGCGCAAGCCTATCTAGTACCTAATAAAAAAAACAACGATAATTTTAGTCAACTAAATGTTTAACTTATACCCACCTAATCAAATACCTAAAAAATTAAACGAAAATATCATAAACCATTAGTAATATTAAATAGGTCATTCAAGTCTTTTTCGAATGCCGAAAAAAATTAAATTGTTATTTTAACTTTCTGTTTATTTACAAACACGACACAGAGATACACGATAACGATATAGGTTCGGAATTAAACGATATTTATTTTAGTAAAATATAACATTTACAGAGAGGTCAAGTTTATTGAAAGAACAATATTTATATTTGCTTAGGTCGCGAGAGCGACGTGTTATCCTCGCATATCTAAGCTAGAATTATGAAGAAACCTAGTTAACCTTGTTAACCTGCCTGGTTTAAATATCAAAAAAGTTTATAGAACATATTTTTTTTTTTTTTTTAATTCTTCTATAAGTTAGTTCTTGATTGCGATTCCTAAGTATGTAGAAAGTGACGATGCATTCTTAGATGGAAACAGGCTAACCTGAAAGGATACAGAACCCATACATCTAATTGGTTTCTGATTCAAATTCAAAATTTATTGCATGTAGGCCAACTTGTAGCTCTTATGACACGTCATGAATCTACCACCGATTTCTACACTGCATCGCATGGGATCGATTAGTCGCTTGAAGGCATGATTTTGCCGTATAAGAAACAATTATCCGTGGCTAAAGCTTTCTGTCAGACCAGACCAGAGACAATTTAGAAATTATAAATTTCCAAAATTGCCCTAACTGGGAATCAAACCTGGTAAACTTGTATGGCGGTATGGCCCTACCTTATAACTTCCTACGAAAGGGAGGTTGGCGATTGCCTAGATATAAATATCATAATCGTGACAACTATACATATATAAATGGAACAGACATGGCTAATAGAGCTCTGAACTCTAACATGAACGCAAAAAACTTTAAATGTAACCATTTTTCATAACCGTCTAGCTAATTAGTATTGGCACAAATCTTCGAAACTTTTAATGACGCTGAAAGTTTACACATCTCTTAAGTTCCAGCACTTGGCATGCGCGAATATTCTTGCCCTCATTAAGAAGTTGCCGTGAAATTTTCGAGTTGTGCCATTATTGATAATATGCTGGTGGGACCGTTAAAATGTACCATTAGGCGATAAGAACGTGTAGTGGTCGTTATTTTTTGCCATTTCTTAGAATGACACTATGTTTCATAAGATGCCATTTGTTTTTTATCAAGGTGTTAAGCCTTATATGGCTTTTATGTTTGTACGAGTATTTGATTTACGAACTAGATGAAAAAAAATGTAATGCAACTAGATGGAGATTACATCAAGCAGTTTAGAATACACACAAACACACAGAACTTTTAAGACGACGAAAGACTTGTCCTGAATGACTGACTGCTCTATCAACGCACAGCCTAAACGGCTAAACCACTGGCGTTAGAAACTTGAAATTTTATCAGTTTCAAGTTTCTAACTCCAGGTTGCTTTTATGACGTAGGCACCAATTAAGAAAGGATTTATTTTAATTCCACTCGCAAGGAGGTTAAAATAGTGGGTGAAAGTTTGTGTGAAAATCCGTCATTTTTCAAGTTAAAATATCCATGAAACTTAGTATTTGGGCTTTCAATATTAGAATGAATAAATAAGTATTTCACCGTTTTTGAAAATTTCACCCCCAAAAGGGATAAATAGAGGATGAAAGTCCGTCATTTTACAAGTTGCATCTATGAAAATCCGTATTTTGCCTTTCTATTAAAAATAAAGAAGTACATAGATTTTGTAAATTCCACCCCAAAACCTAAATCCACGCGGACGAACTCGCTACATAAAAGAAGTTGCGGGCGCCTTCTAGTAATTTATTATAATTTCATAAAAGAACACTACATGAAATATTTAGAAGTCTAGCTGAATCTCCAAGTCAGTGGATATCCTCAATCCATAACAGGAGATACCTCCAGTATGTCCTGTTATGTAGTGGGGATCACACGTACCATAATGGAATTTCATCGCTTTGATATTGACTCGGGAACGCGCGGCATACTTTCACACCCTATTGCGTCCTTTATTTGGATAAGATATTGAGAGAACTAGGAAAAAATGTTTATTATACGACTGCGTGAGAAAGTAGGACATTTTTGTTGATTATTTACCAATTTACCAATCTGCCACTCTATACCGAATTCAGATTTTTTGACTTATTATAAACTAGCTGATGCCGGCGACTTCGTTCGCTTGGATTGAGGGTTTTTAATTCCCGCGGGAACTCTCTTATTTTCCGAGATATGCCTATGTGTTATTCCAGACCTGTCTGCAGCTAAATCGGTTCAATCGTTGCGGCGTGATTGAGTAACAAACATCCATACATCCATATTTTGCATTTGCATTTGTAGGATATTAGTAGGAAATTAGTAGGATATTAATAGGATATTAGTAGGATATTAGTAGGATATTAGTAGGATATTAGTATGATATTAGTAGGATATTAGTAGGATATTAATAGGATATTAGTAGGATATTAGTATGATATTAGTAGGATATTAGTAGGATATTAATAGGATATTAGTAGGATATTAGTAGGATATTAGTAGAATATTAGTAGGATACAAGTTCATAGGAAAGGTATACCTATGACCCTAGCAAAATTCGATCGGATCACACAAATTTTTCTTCAAACACCAAAAATGAAAACTCGGAAACATTACGAAGAGAAAATGGAAATATTAATAGCATTTTGATACTTGCTGAATTATAAATGTCCTTATAAAATATTAGCCTTAAAGAAAAGAGCGTACAGTCAGTCATAAAAAATGTATAAACTTTTCCTTGTTTTCCGTCACAAGTCATAAAATGACGACAATATGTTTACGATCCATAAATCTTCAAATAAACCGTAAAATTTCATTGTCTTTCATCCCTTGTCTTAGCTTACTTTGAATCGTTGATTTTCTAAATAGGCAACAGCTCGAGTGCCCTGTTAATAAATTACTTTTTCGTTCACGAAAATTGAAGCAGAAGTACTTATTCCAAATTTCCAAATAAGTTTCATTCTTTCAAGTCAAGTGTAAAACTTAGTTCAAGGATAAAAGGAGTTATCTCGAACGTTCAAACATAAAGGTGGAATTATTAAGAAGTTTAAAAGATTTGCAAATATTATCTGATATTCGGTATATAATTTTTATCTTTTTATCCGACTTTTTTTTATTCTATGACAAGATAGTCCTTGACTGCGATCTCACCCGATGGTAAGTGATGATGCAGTCTAAGATGGTAGAAAGTCTCGTCAAAGATACAAGTTAACACATGGATCAACAGAGCAAATGTCCCAGTTATCGTACTTCCTACTAATATTATAAATGCGAGAGTTTGGATGCATGGACGGAGTTTGGATGGATGGACGGACGGATGGATGGATGTTTGTTACTCAATCACGCCGCAGTGACTCAAACGATTGGCTGAAAGATAGATTATAGTCTGGAATAACATAGGCTAACTACTTCTTATCCCGTAAAATAAGAGAGTTCCGCGGGAATCAAAAAACCTTAATCCACGCGAACGAGGTCACGGATATCAACCAGTATTATTATAATATTATAGGTTTTTGAAAATGTCATGGAAACAATGGTTTTTCTGGGATAAAGAGTAGCCTATGTCACTCTACACAAGGAAAAGGATAAACAAGTAGGGATGTAGTTATAATTGAAAGACAAACGAAAGTCCCATGCCAAGTTTTTATCGAAAAAAGAACCACAGAGCTCAGCAAAAATGTATGTGAAACCCAGAATATAATTCCAATTGAAGTAGCATTTCTCGCTCATAAAACAACACTTACCATAGAATCTGTCCGAAACAATAACGCAAAGGAACAAAAGGAGAATATGCCATAACAAGGTCGTAGATGGAAATGCAAATTGAACGGCAAAGTTCTTCGCTGCGGGAATAGAAAACGTCAGCAACTCGTAGAAAGGCTATTAATTATGCGAACGGAAATTGAAAACCCCCGTGGAAATGGAAAAGTAATAAAATGCAACAGTGATTGCGAGATGAGTGCGGTCGAGCCCATCGCCGACTGCCGCAATCTGTGCTACCCGCATTATGTAATAAAAGGGTGATTTAGGTTATTATAATTTTAAATTCAACCGGTTAGGAAAAATAGGGCATTTCTCTCTGACCTACTTACTTGTTAGTGTTGTTACTGTTGTTATTGCTTAACAACGGATTTTCCGCGTTTAAATTTTCGTTTTAGCTATCTAAATGATTATTAAATAGAAGAACATCTTCTTATTAACTAAGATCTTTCTCCTAGTAAATACCTCCTATGAGCTGATTGGTTACTTTGGACTCACGTGCTTAGTTTCCGTTTCACTTTTCGCCACTTATAACTGCTTAGAACTGGCTAAAGCCGGTTTTCAAGTAGGTTGAACGTATCCTTAAAAAAGAAATGAAAACACGCCGTTTCCACGCCCTACCCTACCCTTCCTCTAGATAGATTATATTTAACCATAAAAATCAAAGCATTGTTAATTGCCTAATTGGATCTGAAATTAAGGGATTGTTGGTGATAGAGAACTGGTAAATCAAAATGGCCGTCTGTCGCCGAATGAGCAAACCTTGAGTTATAATCTACGCAGAACAATTTGCGAATATAAAGTGCGTTTGAATTACATCACGTTTCATATTAAATGAGAGGAATACAGAGGAATCGTGTTTCAGGGCGAGGCCGAAGCGAAAGGTCAACTCTCTGGATCAGCCGTGGTGATTATGTAGCGTTTTAATTGAAGGGCTTATTGCTTAATTTGTGTGTGTGACCGTACTTTGTACCTCAGGGAGCAACTTAAACTTAACTTTATTTACTTCGATTTATGGTTGAAAATAAGAAAAAATATCAACCACGCTCCTTCTCGCTACGGTGCGCCAGAGAACGGTTCTGGTTTGGTTTACCTGCATTTAGAACAATTTTCGCCATCAGTCATTAATGATTTATATTGACTTTATTTCTAAGAACTCACAGTAATTTTTAAATATATAATAAAAAATAAATTAAATTAATTAAAACTACTACCAATTATTTCAGAAAATACACGCCGTCCAATCGTCGCTAATGGGCATGGTGCCCAAAACACTGGCGCTATTACCTCGTTGAATAGCGAGGCTAAGCGGTTGGACTAAATAAGCGACAGCTCTTTGGTGGATCAGTTTTTGGGACTCGACATTTATAAAATTCGTCGTATCCGATGACCATGGGCCCAGAGTCTCAAAAGCAAGCGTCGCAAAAACGTACTCCTTAGTACCTAATGGCTGAGTGTTTGCGGCGCTTCAACAATTCAGCAGATTCGCAGTTATATAATAATTAATTTGGAATTTTCTATTTTAATCTTGGACTTGATCGACGCCATTTTGGCGCTGTAATCACTAAGCAGCTATACGAGTGTCTCTGGGACTAATAGGTAATATTGCAAATGGCGCACCGACCTATGTATTTCATTGTTATTGTTGTATGATTTCATAGATTCATTTTAGGTCTCGGTGCGCCATTTGCAATATTATTAGTTCCAGAGACACTCGAGTACTAAGTGGCACTTTAAATTGATCCCTAATTTAGACTGTCATTTGTATAGAAACAGCAAGTCCAGTGATAATCATAGATTAAATATAGAGGTCAGTGATCAGCGACAATTTTTTTTTTAATTATATTTTCCTTCCCATTTTACTAACGTGAGCGCCAGAATTTAACTTTTTAATTCGTTGTTATTAATTGAAAGGGGGAACAAAACAATGTCACAGCACAGTCGTACGAGTATGTACTATGTACAACACTTGTATGCGAAACGATTTAAAATTGTTTCAATAAAGGTTTTCCTGAACACGGCCGTTTAATCCGGCTTTGTTAGAGGCGAGAGTACCTAACGCAGCCGACATTTTTTGTCGAATTTTCAACTTGTAGGTGTTCGTTTTATGGCATTAGCGCATTTATCTGAATGAATAACATGCACGTACTAATGGAATAAAATTCAATAGCGAAATTAATTTCACGCGAAACGTGAAAAATGGTAGACAAAAGTGTCTGAAAATAATTACAGTATTTAGTAATAGGAGATAATAATCAAGTTTATTTTACGGCAAGATGCTTAAGTCGTTGTTGGACATCTGTGACGCACGCCCGTTTTCACTTTAGTGAAACTTCTAGGTTTACTTAGAAGACGCCTAAATCGGATGCCTAAGTATTAAGGACATGCCTAGAGGACAAAAACGTTTCACCAACCCTTAGGTGATAGGTCTGTCAGTGTGTTTGTTTAATTTCATGAGAGTAGGTAGGTAGTATGTTTAATTTAATCCTTCGATCAGATATAAGAGTTAAATCATAGCTGTGTTTGCTTGTGCAAGCCTGTGCTGTTGGTTTGAAGAAATGAGACTTTTGCATAATTTGCAACAAAAACCTAATTTTTTCGTCCTCGCTATGAGCGCTAAACGGTCTACATTTTGGATTTTTTTTTTAATAATTAATTTGATATGAAATTAGTAGTTAAATAAATAAACTAAGCACAGGTGGATTGAAATATTCAAAAATAATACATACACCGCGACACAGGCACATACAATAAAGCTGCCCTATCCTGTTTCCATGGCTGCCTCTTAAACGTCAAAACACCATCAAACACAAAAACTGACAACTCGATACAATGATTCATAGACAAGTTGACAAAACTTAGGCAATTCATGACTTAGAAGTTGCCTAGTGCAAATGGATTGGTGAAAAGTAAATGTAGACCTAGGCATCTGCTTAGCTTAGGCGTTGTCTAGTTAGGCGCTGCCTTGATCGTGGTTTGTGAAAACGGGGTTGAGTATCAAATCTCAAAGCAACATTTTGTGATGTGAATAGTTAAGTTCTCGCGATGCACTAAAGATGTTGTACAACACAGGAAATCACATCGTATAATCAACACTCCCTCTGATTAAATTAAAGTCAAAGGGTTCATCTTTAATAGTAAATATTATAGATATTTCAAACAAGTGCTCTAGACATTTGAGAATTCCACCACAAACTGTGTAGGTAGGTACTTAATCGTAATTGAGTACCAACGTATTACTTTGATTTACAACCCTTTATAACCCTACCCTATATACTTACCCTTACAGGAGATGCGCAGCACCCTTAAGTCTAAACTTTAGTTAAACTTTGTCATATCTGCCGCGAGGGGAGTGGAGATAATGCAATAATAATAATGCTCCTTACAGATAACTTAGGTTAGCAAGTTATGTACAAGTTCTACGCTATTATTATCTTTTATATAATAAGTAGGTACTTATCTAAACTTAGAGGGACGTGTGGCCTAGGTATCAAAAGATCACGCTGGTTAAGCCACGTAGAACTCAATCGGTGACTGAATAAAAAACTGACATCGTTATCAGCTATAGGTGAGCAAGAATACAGACTAACCGAGTATGGAGAATGGACTTGGACATGCACGTGTGCTAATAATAATAATAGGAACCTTGTGCTGGCCGCGCAAGTAGAAGAAAAGTGTATCCTACTATGTAACTCCGGGCTAGTACTGAAATTTCTCGAAAGAAAAATCCAATACATTTTTTGGTCCGACCCGGGAATCGAACCCGGGACCTCGTCATCTGCAATCGAACTTACTAACCTAGTGGTTAAGTTCGATTCGAAGTTCGACCAACAATCGACAAAGTTATTGTATTTTTATAACGCTTACTTTTTGCTTTTTGCTTTTTACTCAATATAGCCAGGGGGTCAATAGATTGTCCTGAGTTACTTTCTAAGCTAGGTATTATAGTACCCTCACGTAGATCATTCCGTTCACCTAGACCAAAACAAACTATAGACATAACTCATTTATTATTCGCGCTTCTCGCCTTCTGAACTCAGTTTATGACGAACCTAATGTCGACTTGTTTTGTGGTAATATGAATAGTTTACGTCGAAATCTAACAAAGATATTAGTTCAGCCAAGTGCATCCTAAACTTTCTACTTGAAGATGGTTCTTAAATTTTTATTGTGCACTCGGGGTTGTTCATTTAGTTTCTATCAGTGAAAACCTATTATTAGCTATTAGTTGTTTAACTTTAAGTCTATGTAGTATTTTAAGCTGTTGGTTTTCCAAAATAAATAAAATAAAATAAAATAAATAAAACTAATATAAACGCAGTCTTTAAAAATCTGTCGACATTTTTGAAGTTGGTACTTTTGCAGTATTAAAATACTAAGAAAGCCATGTAAAATAAAATAGAAAATGTAGTAAATCAAAATCAATCTTTTCAGGACGATGTGAAAAGGTAGTAAAACAAATCGTGAGATTCGCAGAAGCGATACTTATCACCGAGTGCACTCTTGAGCCCGACCCTAATAAAACAGCGCTATCCAGTGACACGTATTTGTTGACACAGTAAAGAATAAGGCTCAACGCAAACGAATGGAGCCAAGCTGCAGCATCTCTTTACAGTTACAATAATTTAAACTCGACTTTACACGCTTCTCCAAAATGTTGAATGTCTCTTCTTGGTCTCATATTTCATTGCTCTGGAAGTTGTATCCGTATGGTATTTTATTTTATTTATCCTTTCTATAAAAGAGAATTAAATCAAATCAAATCAAAATTTATTTATTTCATGTAGGCCAACTTGTAGCTCTTATGACACGTCATAAATCTACCACCGGTTCGGAATGCAGATTCTGCTGAGATGAACCGGCAAGAAACTCAACAGTTGCTCTTTTCAAAAAAAAAAAATGTTTAGGTAACAAAACTATGCTATGCATACAGTGTTTCCACAAAGAAATTTCAAAAATGCACACCTACCACAACCTAACACATGTTAAGATGGGTAAACACAATGTAAAAATCCTCCTACAATTTTAAACTTCGCAATTACACGCAAAGAAAAAATAGTGAGCAAATAGAGTTTGCACTCTCAATTGTTTTTGTTTAATTTCAATCCGCGTAAAGCCCTACGAACTCACAAATTACGAAACATCCAGTACTCTGCTTTACATCGTGCATAATATGAAACTGTTCGGAATGTGTAAAAACGCTTGCTATTTTATTGCCTAAAAAAGTGAACTCAATTTAAAATGAAATATCTTCGCAACTTGTAAGCGTAGCAGGTAATTCCGGCAGTGTTGCAGTGGAACGATTTTCAAAAGCACCTCACATTTTTTGGCAACCCGGGCAAGGATACATGAATCCTATTTCAAACACATCACAGGATTCACGGAACTAGTGTTTACAAATGTCCATCGAGTATATCGCTCATTTGCGACAAGGGTGACATAACTCAAAATTCACCAATTTTAGTGTCGAAAATGTATACTTTTTGCTATAAAAGCAACATTACGCTAAGCACAAGAAAATAAGAGCGAGTAGAGATTGTGACTTAATGCTCTGTCGCTTTGTTGGCCGCTGTGTTGTGTAGAGAACGCAGCATCCACAAAATATTACTCTCTAACGAGAGAATTCTCTCATCGTCGATTTTGAATTATGTCACTCTTGTAGAAAATGAGCGATATATCAGATGGTAATCTTACGTCACATTCGACTACAATTTACCATAGTCTATGACTGTAAATAAGTGGCAAGAAAAAGTTCGTTCCGGCACGATGGCGCGTAGAAACCAACCGATTAGGGGTTTATTTGAACAGCATCATCCGTCATGATGATGTTGTTCAAATAATCTGTTACCCATGCCACTGGGACTATAATAACGAATCGATTGACACCTCATTCATTAAAATCGGCTCAGCAGTTCAGGCGCTACGATGGAATATACATATATATGATGTATACATACATACATACAACCATAGGGTTGTAGCAGAGCAAACGAAGAGCTATCTCTATGTTTTGGCTTTGTCGCAATCGGGTAAAAATCACTTCGATTCACTTTATTGCTGCCTGATTGAATGACAAATAAACACACTTTCGCGTAGGAGTGTTGAAGTGTGTCCTCCTCTATTATCTCTACACTCAGTGTCACCGCAGTCTGAGTGCGAACGACTAACAGCAGTCCAACATACCTTAACATTTTTTTTTTTTACTTTTTGGAGGCGCATTTGAAAAAAGTTACAGTTGCCCAGTAATTCACTGGAGGCATGACATGCAAACGGTGCCGGCTGAGTAATCACATTTCGTGCTATCCTTTTGTTGAGCGGGGACGCCTGGACAAAAACCTCATGATTTGTGGACAGTAGCGAAAATGTCGCAGTAGGTATATAAATATCGCGTTACAAAGAAGTAGTCGTGACCTGTTAAAGGACTTTAGTCTGTTTTTTCAAACGAGTTCACAAAAGGAGGAGGTTCTCAATTCGTCAAAATCTTTTTTTTTTTATGTAAGTATACGATTACTCGAAGACGCCTGGACCGATTTAGAAAATTCTCTTTTTTTTAAGGGGTATACTGCCCAAGTATGATATATGCCCAAGTATACCTTGCTAAAGATTCGATCCTAGAGAAATCGAGGGAACTCTTCAAATTGTATAAGATATACTTTGTAGTGGCGTTTGAAGTCGGTTTTGTAAAAAGAATTTTTACATTTAAGTTATTTATTTATAAAGGCTTGATGCTCAACTTCTTTGCGGAAACTCTTCTCCTTTCTTGTCAACCTATAAACGTCTGGAGTATAAATATATTTTGCAGGGAGTTCTACATTTCTACATGATCTTGCAAATACATGATTACACAAACGAAAAAAGAAATGACAAGTTTCGACAAAAAATATTTTATTATATAAAACATTGATTTATACTGATCTACTTGTGAAAATTTATAAATGTTGAATTCTCATAACATTATATTTCTAAGCGTAACCGTTTGTTTTCTTATTATCTTATTATAAACGTAGTTGATAGAATTCAATATCAATACAGATTCTACTGAATTCTATCAAGTTTCTCACTACATATTTCAATTCTATTCATTCAGGAATAGGGCTAATTAATAAAATACATACTTAATGAAGCTAAATTAATAAAATCTTAGATTTGAAACGAAACAATATTAAACGTAATATAATGCACTAGGTATAGTTCTTGCAATTCACGACGATGCATGGCTCATGGTTGTGTGTGTGTCGTATCTGTACAAGTGTGAGCGAAAGCTTGTTCGCGCCTGACCACTCCCACCTAGGCTTCTGACAGGCACGCACACTTACGCAATGTGCATGTACACGACGTAGCCACAAGTAAAGCGTCAGTAATTTCGTGAGATGTGTTTCATTCTTTTGATGAAACACAAAATCAAAGTGTCACTATGCTCATCAACAGCAACAATAAAAGTCGCGGTTATTGGCAAAATGCTCAATTTTCAATTGAATATTTCCAATTATCGAAGTACCCATACAGAGACTCAGCCCATAATAGAAATTGAATGGTATTGGAATTAAAGCGTTGAAATGAAAGTAGCCATTGAAACTTTTTGCTAAATGACCCATATGACGATAAAAGCCTTATTTTAAAGCAGGCGTTCCAATCGACACCGAGAGGGGAAAATAAGCATTGAACTAAATCGAACGAATGAACACATGATTATTATCATGTATGAACTTTTTTTCAGGAACGCTTCAAAGGCTTTTATTAATAAAAAGATGTAACTCGAGTATGTGTAAACTTACTTGAATGATAGCTGAATCAAATGAGTTTGATTTGACAAGGATTGAGATCATTTTTCAACTGAAGAAAAGGAGATTCGTCGCATTTTTTTTTTGTTACATTGATAGGCTTGTTGTAATTACTTGGTGGACCGACGACATCAGAGGAGTTGTAGCGGCTGGATGTAAGAAGCGCAAGAACGCGGCCTGTGGAAGTCTATGCAAGAGACCTTTATTGAAGAAGAAGTAGTTGACGACAGTTTTGCGTAATGGAAAGTAATGATGAGGTCTATATTGAAGCGCGCTGGCCTAGAAGTTGCCTATTCATTCCTTCCTTGCCTTAAAGGAACTTAAGAAACAAGTGCTACCGAAGAACGTACCTACCAAACTTTGTTCCTTTCTTCAAGGTTTTTAATCCTTTTTACTGAAACAGATCCTACTCCGTTCAGTGACATCAATACCATTTGTATTTAAATGTATTCAGCTGCCAAGACTATCGTGTTCCACAAAGGTTTACGTGCAAGAGAAACGATATAAAAGTTGTAAAAGAACCGAACCATTTACCGCAGTAAAGTGGAATACATCTACAGGTTACTGATATCGCGATATGCAAGTCGCAATGCATCCCGGAAACAATCCCGAAAGGCCACAAACTCTTGGATTATCGCCAGTGCCTGACGTAGATTTGTTACAAGAGTATAAAATTCAGTGTTCACCCACCCTAAGTCTTTTATCGGAATAAAAACTTCCGTAGAGATTTCGTAACGAACGCGACAATGTGGGATCTAATTCGAAAATTCTTTAAAGGAAAGAAGACAGCGCCGACCTCAGCCAATAACTTGGGTTTTTTGCTTATAAATCTATTTTTTAACATCGAACAAGTTTAAATGTATGATGAGGAGATCATCAACGAAGTTTTCCGTTGAAGATCTCCCATCATAAATTACATCATAATATCGTATTTGGGAATGATGGTTGATGATACTCGTACGTACCACCTCTTGATGGAGTGTGTATAGAACAAGAACAAGAAAAACGAAGATAATTTGCAGTGTGGGGTTGTGTATTAGTATTGATGCAGCTCCACTCTCAAAGGAGGCGCGGTCACTTATTAAAAACACTTATTATTAGTTTAAATATATTTGTTATAACTATGTATTGATAAACCACAATAAACTTACGGAGGTGACATTGTCAGCCTAGAAAAAACCCCCATAAAAATAAAGAAAAAAACTTTCTTTTCTCACGTCATGGCCATTTAGCATTTTTGCTAAACAATAAAACAGTTCCGTTGTTGCCTGTTACGAATAAATCCCCATTATTTTATCCTTAATACGTTCATCCACGCCGCAGTCAATAAAACCAGTTCAAACTCTTCGAAAGAACATTCTTTTGCTATTGATCGTGAGCTTATAACTTTTTTCTATTTGTCTTCCTAACTTCCCAACGCGTATTCCATGTATTTCTCAGTTCCGCTATACGTCGACACACAGGGGCGTTCCAACACACATCGGAAAACTGTCGGATTACACTGGCTACGGCCGCAAAAGGAAACTTTTATCCTATACAGTTTTTATATCCTTGACAACTTGTGCCTACATTATGCGAAATAAGAAATAAACCAACAAAGTTCCTGCTATTTACAAGTCCATTCGAAGCCGATCGCGCTCTGCATCTCAAATAAGCCAAGCTTCAATAATTACGATTTTTGAAGGCGCTTAACGAGCTATTTAACTTTCCTTGCCGAAGTCCCTAATTCGTCAAAATTTTCTCTTTGCGTAATAAGGCATATTCTTGTGATTATCTGAAAATGAAAACGTTGAAAATAAACCAAAAGGTACTTTTATGCTCGACGTGTATGCAAAGGGATATAATTTGTACATAAAAGCGGTAAAAGACTTTATAATACGTGGAAGGGTCATTACACGCTTGTTGAGTTCACAGCACTTGCAAAAACAACCTCGAAATGAGACGTACTGTACGCTGTGCCTACCGTATACATAATTATTTAACGTGCGAACCGTATTAGATGTCTTCTGAAAATATTTTTCCATGCCTAAAATGTACAAAGAATTCTGGCAGGATAAATAATATAAAATTCAAAACGGTTTACAATACCTCTTAAGTCTTATTCGTTAACTCATAAGATAATATGAAACCCTTGTTAGTTTCATAAAAATTAATCAATTTTCTTTCTTTCCTTTGGTGAATGGCTTTTTAATCAATTTTTAATTATTATATTATGTGTATATTATGGTCTTTAACGGCATAAGTTAGGTCACGTAAGGTTCTTCATTTCTTGGTCAAAATTAACGGAATTTTTACGGCCAAAAATTGTTTTTGTTTTTAAATAGATTCTCCTAATTATTTGTTGGAATATAAAGCCATTAGGAGTAATTGAAATTCAACTCAATTTTGTTACTTCCGCTTGTCATCTTTTATTTACTTACCATCAGCGAATGAATATAAGATCGGTGCTTACCATACATTCAAAGGAATATCTTTCTTCAAAGGGGTACAATGTCTAGATATCTTTCAAGCAGAGATACGGGTATGTACCTACTTACGTTTTATACATAGTTACGAAGTTTTATTTTGATTTACCATACTTATACCATCATGCGCGTCATAATTATGCCTGTTGGGTTCCATGTAACTACAAATAACAACTAGAACAGTAGGTAACTACCTAATTAAAAAATTTCTACTCATACATACGATCAGATTTTTTTTTTATTGAAGTGTTAACCTACACTTGCACAACAGTTACTATAAAACTGATTGAAAAAAAGTAGATACATATCACTAATTTCGGGGCTGACGTGTGGTTCGGCCGTGGTGTAACGGTTAACACACTCGGGCGCGATTCCCAGAGAGATGTGGGTTCGAATCCCGCCGGCCTCGGAATTTTTGATATGTATTTATAAATCTATTAGGATACGATCAGATCTTTTTTATTTTCATAATATTCACAGGTATTCAGTTTCATGTACCTAACTTGTGACGTGGTAATGATTTATTAGTATGAATTTATTATTTTTTAAAGATTATATATGGAATATAATAAATCGACCAACAAAATTTATTTTTTGGCATCAAAACCTAGCTTCTAATTTAATAACTCAGCAACGGGAAAATGATGAAGCTTCTAATATACTAACTCGGCTTCTTCACAATGGCCACAAAATATTCCAAAGAAAGCATCAAATAAAGAGCCACTATTTTTATTATTGTCCACTGCCACTGCACGATTTGGTGCGAGTGAGATGGATACGACTGGCCATTTGCACGATTTCGTTGGTGCGAGTGAGACGGATGCGACTGGCAATTTGCACGATCTCGTTGGTTATGGCTATTTGCACCAATCAGAGAGCGCCATTCAAAACATGCATTTGTTTTTTTTGTTGTTCTGTTGTTAGTGTGTTGATATTGCAATTTATTTTTGTATAATTTTTTCTTTAAACTAAAGTTAGGTTAGGTTAGGGTTATACATGAATATTCAGGTGCCCGGCCGGTGGCCGGGCACTTAGGTTCTGTTGGGATCGTAAACCTACCTAAAACTAAAAAAAAAGTTGAAAAAAAATTTGTTTTTTTTTTCAAAAATGTTATAATGTTATGTGTAGGTATTTATCTTGAGTTAAATTTAAAAACAATCATTTTTTTAATTTCATTTTATCAAAAAAAAACGTTTTTTTTATTTAGTTAGAAATATTTTTTTATTTCATTTTTCTCACAAAAAAAAAATTAAAAATGTGCTTGAAGATTTGGTGTATTATTTGATGCTAATATTTAAGTATTTTAGGAGTTCACGGTTTGAAGCTAAGTTATAAATATAGATGCTAAAATTATATTTTTTAGAGGCTCACTAGTTGAAGCTGACTTAGTAATTTAGAAGCCAATAATGGTATTAAATAGAAGCTCGTTTAATTACATGCCATTATATATTATATTAGGTAACACCAAGTAATGGGTACACTTTGATATATAGGTACATAATATATTTTATTTTATTTAAAAGGAAAACTTACAGCTAATTAGTAAAAGTTAATCGATAAAAACAGAAGAAAAATTAAAGAAAGATTATTTAAATTATGTCTGTTATAGGTATATAAATCTATTCTAATTTCTATCACAAAAATATTATAAAGGCGAAAGTTTGTATGTGTATGT
Source organism: Hipparchia sbordonii (assembly GCA_038048805.1). Taxonomy (NCBI): domain Eukaryota; kingdom Metazoa; phylum Arthropoda; class Insecta; order Lepidoptera; family Nymphalidae; genus Hipparchia; species Hipparchia sbordonii. Next base: position 5,773,987 of record JBBIWI010000010.1, on the reverse strand, counting down.
TTGTTACTCTTTCACGCCACAACGAATGAACCGATTTGGCTGAAATTCGGAATGGAGATACCTCATACCCAGGATTACCACATAGGCTAGGCATATTTTATCCCAGAAAGTTAAAGAGTTCCCGCAGGAATTAAAAAACCTTAATCTACGTTGACGAAATCGCGGGCATCGTCTAGTTTAAAATATATAAAAAATACCGGCTGAATTGCGAACTGTTTGGAAGGTGGTTAAAGAAAGAGAAGATGTAAAGTAGAGAAATGTCGACTTTTGTTCTAAAACTGCACACCATATTAGAAATATCGTAAATGCACCAATCCGTCTCTGTCGTCGCCCCCTGCCTAGACATGGATTAATGGGTAACGTAATTAAAATAGTAAACACCAGGTGTGCCTTTTAACCTCACTCGGCGCACTACCAGCGTTTATGCGTATAATGCGAGACGTGAAAAAACCTCCTTAATTTACTCGCCTTTGGATAGGCTTCGTTAAGGAAATGTTTCAGCTTATTCACAGATAAGATGAAAGGGTTGAGTGTACTCGTTATAAGGGAGCAATTTTTTTTATGTGATGTCGGAAAATTTGAAGTCTCAATAGGTAATGCGACGAAAGCCGGCAACGCATTGGTGGTGCCTCTGGCACTACAAGTGTTCATGGGCGGCAGTAATAACTTAAAATCAGGTAAACCGCCTGCTCGTTTGCCCGCTATTCTTATAAAAAAAATGCTGTTACTAAAGAATGCTCAGAGCTTTCTATTGTGTGTATTAGAGTCTTTTTTCAATCCGATGACAAGATAGTCGTTGACTGCGATCTCACCTGATGGTAAGGGACGATGCAGTCTAAGATACATTCCAAACAGCCAAATCTGTTCATTCGTTGTTACGTGAAGGAGTAACAAACATCCATCCATAAATTCATTTCACATTCATAGTATTAGTAGGAAAAAGTAAGATAGCAGGATAAGTAGGAAAGCAAGCAGGATAGGTGGAGTTTAAACCAAGTTACATTTTCATTAGGGAAAACCAAACTTTGATTAAAACAGTAGGTAACTATAATATCCGTACTAATCAGCTTCACTTTAACGGTCGATATAGCCAAAGACTGTTCAGTATCCCACAGAGATTCATTTTGATTACGGAGAGGATTAAGGTCTAAGATCCGTGAGAAACACCACATGGGGACCCCTGTTAAGTGACGATTAAATACGACCTCGGATTAGCTTCCATTCGATATAAAAAGAGGGTAAAACAATTTATGGCGTCCTCCCGTAATGAATTGGTGTTCAAATTGCCTTTTTTTCCGAGCTGAAATTCCGTGGAGAAACAATTCCTATTTAAATTTTTGAAATAATTTCTACTGCACTGTCGGTGATGTACGTCAGTCGTGTTTACAAATTATAGGTAGGTACTATTGGGTACTCTGTGACTCAACTAAATTGATAAATCTTAATCCAGTGCTATCCTTGTCTACAGGGAGCATTATGAAAGGGATACCATGAGTTGATTATTTGTACCAACTTACCGGGACGAGCGGGACCAAAGCACTTATTTTATGTGACCATTATTATCAGGTGTAAGACGAACTCAGTTCTAAGAGTGTATCCATTACAGCGGAGAGGACACGTTTGTACTTTAACCAATCAGGTTATATAAATATGACGTGATACTTTAATCACATCTACCAATATTCAGATTGATCTGCTGAACAATTTCCCACATTGGGAAGGTCAACTATTTTCCGACTTCAGCAGCATTTTTAAAAACTTGTCTAAAATGATTATTTATTTATCTTACATAGTACTAGTACCTGCCTACGTACACCTACGTTACTGAAGTTATTCGAGTATAAATCTTATTTAAATTTAACCTAAGGTATTTGCTGTAGCCTAATTGCGTGACGCTAATGGCAAGATACCAACATAGCAATCCATATAAAAGGGTTAAGTTAAATATACCCACCCACCCGTGGAACCCACGGTAATTTAAACTTTAAGATAACAACTAACGTGGATATCCACATTACATAAAAAAGAAAATTAGGAATAGACAAAATTATTTCTAAGCTTTAAGTATTTAAAAGTTTTCTTAGTTTTAAGTTATCTTCTAGTCTATTTCTTATAAAAAGAACTCTTATCATCCTATCCTAACCAGGATTTGGTCTTTAGCTGGGTTAAAATTGAGGCGTGACATTAAGGGCCAGTTGCCGGAGTGGCCGGCACGGTTACGTTACGGCTAAGTTAGGTTTAAAGCTAAATGTGACAGCCGAAACAAGCAAATTGCGTTGCACGAGTCCTTTTTTAGTTAACTTTTGACTTTAACTTTAGCCTTAAACCTTACCGACCGAATGCGAGGGTTTACGGTCAAGTTAACCTCAAAATAAAACTTCAATAGACATTTTTCAATATTTTTGATGGATTGTGACAGTTTGTTATTTTGTTAAAAGTACAAATAAAATAAATAATCTTATCTACGAGTATTTTCCGAAGTATTTATTCGCAAAATAAATTGAAGATGAGAGTTCCAGTGATGAAGAAAATATAATGGGTAGAATATCTTTTCCAAGGAAAAAAATCATTACACAAATCAATCAATGTCCGTAGCAGATCAAGTAAAACAAAGCAGCAGGAGCAAATGCAGAGTTTCTTGTCGACTCTTCACCAGAAATCGTCGATTTCAATGTGGTGCAGAAACGGCTCGAGGGATTAATGATGTGTATGGTGGTGGTGTCGCAAAAGAAAACAGTGCGTTTTTGGTTCCAACGTTTTCGTTCTGGAAATTTCGACCTGCAGAACAAGCTCCGTGGACAGCCGGAGACCAAAGTTGATAATGAAGAATTGAAGGCTCTTGTGGAAGCGGATCGCAAACCACCGAGCTAGCTGCTCGTCGGCTGTAGTGTTAGTGATAAAACTGTTAATGTGTGTTGTGTAACGGGACGAATTCCATACATTAAATATATTTATTTTGAAAATTTTATTCGGAGGATGCTTTAATTATAGTATCGATACTGAGCCCAAAACAATTTTTTTTGAATTTTTTGTCTGTCTATCTGTGCGCGCATCACGCGAAAACTACTGAACAGATTTAAATGAAATTTGGTATAGTGATAGCTAGTACTCCGGATCAACATATAGCATACTTTTTATCCTGATAAACGAAATACGGGTTTATCCGGGATAGGGGATAAAAGTTTTTGTTGATTTTGCTCCATAACTTTGTCCACTGTAAACTGAATTTGATATTTCTTTTTTTAATATAATGTGTGTACTATTAGAAGTATTTTTTTCAATTTTGGTGAAGGTCTAATAAGTATTATCGGAGATAGAGAACACAACTTCTCGTGGAGTTGCAAGTCACTCTATAAACTTTTTCCATGTGGACGAAGTCGCGGGAATTAGTTAGTTATTATATATTTTAATTAACAACAGCTCTTTAGATATTGTCAATAAGTTATGTACTTAAAGACACTGTTACTATTGAATATCTAATTAAATTATAACATTGTATCAGTATTGTAAATAGTTAGAATATGTTTTTTAATAAAAGAAAAACCTCTATTTAAAATCTTTTATTTAGCTTACAATGTATGTATGTACAACAAAGTACCAAAAAATGGTTTATTTCCTTACTATTTCTGTATTATTGTTAATAAATGTGACTTCCTGACTTTCTTTTAAGTCTGAATATTCAGTTCCAATTGACTCCTCAGTCACCTGTAAAAATAAATAATTACAAACCAGCTTTTGCCTGCACCTTCGCTCACATCAAGTTAAATTTTTTAAAACTCTATTTTCCCTCTTTAAGGGTTGAATTATCAAAACCCCTTTTTTTAGCAGATGCCTACTTCATAATAGCTATACATATCTGTATGCCAATCAGTATGATCCGTCCAGTGTTTTGAGTTGTGATATAGTCAATGATTTACAGTCTTGATTTTGGTATGGTATTTTATTCATAATTACCATTAATTACCATAAAATATTTGGTAGGCATATTGATTTTGTTTGTGTATAATGTAACCTGTGTCACCTGGACCGACCTGGACTGAATCGATTGATACCTCATTCATTAAAATCGGCTCAGTAGTTAACACATTTTTATCCCGGCAAAAGAGAGCTCCTGCGAAAATTAAAAACCTTTAATCCACACGGACGAAGTTCCGAGATAGTCTAGTTAAAATATAAACAGGTACTCACAGTTTGTGGTTTAAAATCATCATTTATTGATATATTTATAAAATGATCCTTCACATGCTCTATCGGGCACATGTTAATAAGTATAGTTGGGACCAGTGTGTGTGAACGCTTTTTAATAATACTGTGAAAAATCCCTTTTTCCGTGATCAGTGTCACTTACTTTGCATTAACATCCATATTATTTTTCTTTGTAATAAAACTAAATAAAATGACTATTTCGACAAAAATCTTTTAGTTGACAATCCAAGAGAATGTAATCACTCCGTGTTGACAATCAACAAACACAGATGAAAAGACAACTATCACATAATCACAGACTAGAACACTGACTGTTATTTCAGCATAATGTTGCATGTTGATAAAATAATTCAACATAATAAGACTAAAAAACCGAGAAGGGAATCATCATTTTACTGGCAGCCCCATTAGCTGAAGTTAATTTTGACGGGGGTCAAAATTGGCGTTGTGCAACGCCTATAATGGAGGTCAGAGCTCGGTAACGGTAAAAGTTAAAGTCAAATGTAGCCGCGGTTACAACTTTAACTTAACTTTAAACGGCCACTCCGGCAACTGGCCCTAAGCCTGCAGTCTGGACGCGTGGGAAGTTGCGATTGAACACCCACATTGATAATTTCTATTCACACAGACATATCATACAATATTAGTATACGCACCCTGGAAAGTAACAATCTTAACAATCTACGTTTGGCGCTTCCCTCAAGTTAAATGTACATCACGCGTTCGTCTTAGTAGGATATTAATGAATTTCACAGAAAATACGCAATGTATTTAACCATTAGATTGTCGTTTTGTTTAGTTCGCGGGCGGCGACGTGCGGTAGTGAGTAGCCGGTGGCATAGGGTGTGGTCACAGTGCACGCTTTTTGTCATGTAACTTTTGCGTGAATGAATAACTTCTAAATAAGAGGTCCGATTCGAATTATTTAAAGAGGAATTTCCAAATACATAGTCAATTATAGTTACAAAAATATGTAATTGGATAAAGATTACTAAATAATCATGATGAGAACGTCAACATTTTTCATCGTACTCATGTTTCAACAGACTAATTTGAATAAAAAAGGGGTTATAGTTGCTCAACTATAATAGTTCAATATATAGACCCGCGGACGTGCTTGTAGGTAATTATGAGTATTGCAAACATGTATAGTACGTATATCTCACGAAGTTACGGTTAATTTTTTTTAAATAAAATATAGCTCATGTTACTTAGGAATAATAGCTTTCCATGAGTGTAAGAATTTTTAAAATCGTTTAAGTAGTAGTTTTTGAGTTTATCCATTACAAACAATTTTACAAACTTACAAATAAGCAAATATTTCATCTTTTTGATATTAGTTTAGACAAAACAAGTGTCACTAAATAATTCAAACTCAAACTCAAAATTATTTATTTCATATAGAATGCTGATTCTGCTGAGAAGAGCCGGCAAGAAACTCGGCAGTTGCTCTTTTCAAAACAAAAAATGTTACAATATGTAGCTTATGTATCTTGTGGCAGTTGAAGCAAGCAGATTGGTTCCAAGTAACTTTGTCATTTTACAATTATATTTTGCATGTTTTGTAATTATTTCCTGAAATAGAACTCTCGTTGCTTTTTCAACATCAGTGCACGCATCATCCTTCAAGCTTTTGTTTTCCAGAATTGACACTTTGTTTCCTGAAACAATATAGTTAATAAGGTATTTATTAGAAATTAGGATATAATTAATTAAATTAGGTTTTTTGCAAACCCCAATTAGATTTTAAAGGTTTAAAAGGTAGCCTATATGTTAATCCAGGGTATAAGCTATCTGAATTCCAAAATATGTATCAGCCAAATCGGTTTAGTGTTTGTAGGGTTATAAAGACAGCTAGTCCATTTTAAAGTAATTTTTTAATACGGTTGCTCAAAGAGCTTTTTGTAGCTGTATCTCGTGCGGAAAGTTCGATTTTCCGCATTTGTATCAAAATATACTATTGAAGGTTAACAAACATTCAGCCAGAAAACATAACAATGTTTTGGGCTTCGCCACAGTCGAAGTCGAAGCTTTGTCTGGGGGGAGGCTTTAGCCGTGACTAGTTACCACCCTACGTCAAAGACGTGCCGCCAAGTGATTTAGCGTTTCGGCACGATGGCGTGTAGAAACCGATTAGGCTTAGGTTGAATTTACACTGCCGTACCCATTCCAAGTTAGTCCGCTACCATCTAAGACTGGCATCGTCATTTACAATCGGGTGAGATCGCAGTCAAGGACTATCTTGTCAACGATAAAAATAAAAAAGTCGGGTAAAAAGATGAGTACATTATAAGTACCTCTTTACTGCTTTATGTTAAATCTTCCTTTGTTTTTTTGTTTTTTTAGTAATTTCCTTTACGCTTTCTCATATCTACCTGAAATGAGGAGAAAAATAAGTTACGATATTAATAAGTACATTAGTGTTTGCTAATTAATAAGTGTTTGATGATTAAAAAAATACATAATAAAACTTACATACTTACTACGTTCGTACTCGAAGAATACAAATAAAATTAGCAGTCGTTTCCGACACTCGCGACCCACCCTAACGCTCGAAACAATTATTATATCGCGATCGCCGGAGTTGCGGTGCTCTACGAAAAGGAGCGTGCTATCACCTTGAATATTGGGACGCGATTGAATTTATTTGTGGTTGAATACTGTAATATAAAGCGAATTACGGGCGGCTACTGCTTCATACTAAAATGTATGGGCAACGGGAAAGAATTTTCGCTACAAAATTAATGATTTTTAGTCTTATATTATTGATTTTTGATTTGAATTAATATAAAATTTTAATGGCGAAAATATTTTCTATACTTCCTTCTCACGATTTAACCAAAAATTATTCCAAATATAACATCGGAATAGCATAAGATGTATTAAATAGAAAAGGTCGATTTCGGTGATTTTGATAATGTTGCCGATTTTTTTTCTCAAAAACTGAGATTTATTTTAGATATATTTCGTGGCGTACTTATAGCCTCATCTATTAAGCAATTGAGGTTTTTTTGTGGTGTCATTCAATTCAATGAGTTTTTTAATTTGCGTTAAACCGTAAGTAATTTGCGCATTTCTTCCAGACTTGCCCCTTAAGTTAAAAATATGTAGTTTCATTAAACGCAATATCTTAATTTCGTAAAAATAATTGAAAATATTGAGTTTAATTTAATATTACTCGCAGCAAACTACATCAAAGTATTTTAACCAATGACAAAGGGTACCACCAGCTACCAGCCTATCAGATGTAATTGCGATAGTACCACTGCACTGGTAGCAATCATTTTTAAACAAACCTGTTGCCGTTCATAGTCGTAATACGTACTTTAGTTGTAAAAGGTATCCCTACATAACGCAAGAAACTGCATTAAAACAAGTTCAGAGTATCTATACTAATATTATAAAGCTGAAGAGTTTGTTTGTTTGAACGCGCTAATCTCAGGAACAACTGGTTCGAATTGAAAAATTATTTTTGTGTTGGATACAGGATAGTCCATTCATCGAGGAAGGCTTTAGGCTATATAACATCACGCTGATCATAGTAACAGAAATTGACGCGGATGAAGTCGCAGGCAACAGCTAGTTACAAATATATTGTAACGCAGAAACAACCAACCTCTACAGTCTACGCCAAATATAATACTAATAATGTAATGTACCATATAGGTACATACACATGTATGTATACGCTACGAACATAATACATAACAATTTTATTAAATGTACGACCATAAAATAAATTGAATTAATAAACACGGTGCATAATCGTTTAATACACGGATGTCACAAACTTTCATAAATTATTTCTGGCAAAACAATCATGAAATATGTGTTCCACGGATTCTAATCAAATTAAATAATATTTAGGTGCATTAAAATACCTTAGAGCTCAGTGTATTTCGTGTTAGTGTTAATCACATATGTAGATTTTGAGTTTGCGTTAGTAAGAACTATTTACATTTGGTACCTTTGATTCCAAATAAGACTGGTGATAGTTATTTCCAAACAATACAAAAAAAAGAAAAAAAGTAAATAAAACTAAAATAATAAAAAATACATCGTATTGTATAATTCTAGTTCGTTATTTGTCTACCATCTAATTGTTAGTCGCATTCTACCATGTATATTATGTTTATGGTGTTTATCTTAGCTGACATAGCTGTTAGTAAAATTCCTGTTAATGATATTACCGGTTTTGATTATCATAGAAAATTTGGTATCCCACAAGCAAGAAATTTAAGAAAAGCTGAAGAGGTGAACCTTTTATTAAATGCAACTGGAATACAAGGAATAGTGGGGGGATCCCATACTGATATTGCAGAAATCCCTTATCAGGTAAAGTTAGCAGGAAATAAGTTTTTTGTAAAATAATCCGTGATAACTTTATGTGTAAAATATTTTCGTATGTATATTATTAGTTATATGTGCAGATCTACCCTCCATAAGTGGAGCGCCTGTGTCCAACAATCGGTGACCGATTTTTTGTCGACAAAAACCAAAATATACAAAATGACAAACAGAATCTATGGTAAAAATCGGTGAAATTATGGATCCGATTATCGAACCTACAAAAAGTCTGACGTAGGCGGATGAACTAAAACTATAACCTCGTTAACTAACATTTGCTAAATTCGATTTTTTTATGCGATCTTACTTAAAAAAATCTCTATTGATCCATCTATTCTCCTTGCTGCTGTAGTTTTTGATATAGCAATATGAACAACGTCGTTTATTAGTTATCAAATGGTGTCATTTAACTAATGGTAAACCCCTTTATAAAACTTTATTAGGCACGGTTTATACAGAAATGGCAAGTGGAGGACATATTATCTAAATATATAAAAGGAAAAGGTGACTGACTGACTGGCTGACTGATCTATCAACGTACAGCTCAAACGACTATATCAACGACTAATTGGTTTGGGCATACAGACAGCTATTAAGACGTAGGCGACCGCTAAGAAAGGGTTTTTGAATATTCAATCCCTAAAAGGGGTGAAATAGTGGTAAATTAGAGATGAAAAAGGGGTGAAGTAGAAATGAAATAGGGGTTTGAAAAATCTAAATTAACGTGAGCGAAGCCGAGGGTAAAAACTTTGGATATATACAGTGTGTTATTATGATAGCGGTCAAAGATGCCAACTCAAAAAGATCTTCTTTCTTTTCTTCTTGAAAGAGTTCTTAGCCAATTTTCTTATCTCTTCAGGTTGGACTAGTAATATCCCTCTTCCTTTTTTTAACTTCTGTGTGCGGGGGTTCGTTAATTTCAAATAGGCGTGTGCTCACTGCAGCTCATTGCCATTCAGACGGTATATTACAAGCAAACAGTTTCACCGTCGTCTTGGGTTCTAACAGATTATTTTTTGGAGGCCTTCGCATCGAAACTACAGATGCCATGGTACACCCTGATTGGGATCCTAGTAGGATTGAATCTGATCTTTGCATTCTCCGCATACCCGTTGTTGCATTTACAAGTAAGTAATCCCTTTCCTAATTACATACTTCAATATTTTTAAAAATATAGTGAAACGAACTCTCCATTTCGTAATGTAATAGGTGCGGAAGTTCAATAATATATCAAAAATGGAAAACGCGATCAAAATATCCTCAATGTATTCAATAAGAAGTCGCACAAGTTGATAGATTTCGACTATAAACACAATAACGTCAATGAAACATGAAACTAAACTGCCTTGTTTCACGGATTAGGCTATTAATTCATATATGTCTATTGTCTGCCCATCACTCGAAATCTGTAAACGTTGTCGAACTTTTATTGATTTGATTATGATCGTATTTATCAAATAGATCAATATTTTCCAATTTCAATTCAAAGTTAAAAACAAATTTCGCCCAATGGAGTCCACACCATACAACTGAACGTTTACAATTATATCGAATATAATCGAAATCATTTCAGATGAAATTCAACCAATCGCTCTTCCTGCTCGAAATGACCTATCGGAAACTTTTACGGGTTGGATTGCACTCGCTTCTGGCTACGGAATCACTAGCGATAGTAAGATCTTTGTATATTACATCAATGTCTCACCATTAAAAGTGTCTCTCACGTGCTATTAAGAGCGAACGTTGCGCATCGGTTTCGTCGTTTCTATTTAGGCCTGTCTAACTTCAAGAAATGTGCAAAAATTGAAATTATTTTTATGCTTTTTGAAAATATTTTTTTATAGATTCTACTATTCGCCACAACCAACGCCTCAGCTCTGTCAAGCTAATTGTCATTAGCAACAGTGAATGTGCGGATGCTTTCGGCTCGGACTTAATTCGGGACAGTAACATCTGCACTAGTAGTGCTAATGATCAAAGCACTTGCCGAGGCGATTCCGGTGGTCCGCTCGCCGTGTACGTCAACCACTATAGAGTTCTCGTAAGATTTGGGTTTCATTTTCTTTTTTTATATTAATTTTGGTTTTTTTGTTATTGACTTAAATTTTCGTCAACTGCGTCTAAGTAGTGTTTGGTAAGTAAATTTCGAAACTGCTTCTATGAAAGTTTCATCAAATTAGTGCAACAGTTTGCAAATGGCAAGCTATTCCATGTTCCAACATAGATTCCCATTTTTTCACACATAAATTCTCCGTTTCATATTCAATTTTCCGTTAAATACTCGTAATAAAAAGAGAAAAAATAGAGCTTGGATGGATGCTAAAGGTCGAAGATAGGCAACGTTGGCGCTACTTGAAAGAGGCCTATGTCCAACAGTGGATGCATATGGGCTGACGATGATGAGAGCTTACTTAAAAGTTATATGCTACTTTGAAAAATATATCGTTTGTACTAAATTCACTGATCTATCTCTATTTTTATTAATAGTAAATAGTTTCTAACATCCGCGTCGATATACATCACCTTATTATATTTGTAAAGTTTTAAAATAATCCACCATTTAGTAGTTTCTAAATTAAAGCACACAGAATCTATGGTGTAAATCGGTGAAATCATGGTGGAATTACAAAAAGTCTGACGTGGGCGGACGAGCTAAAGCTATAGTGTCGTTAACTAACATTTGCTAAATACGATTTTTTATTAATATAATATTTGTAAAGTTTTAAAATAATCTATACCATGTATTCGTTTCTAAATAAAAGCAAAACTTACTTTTGTTTTATAACTTGCCGTATAGGTACAATGAAGCTGTCAAATGAAAATATTTTTTATGTATAAGTAGGTACAATCATATTATGTTTGAGTTTAATCGACTATTAACTCATATTATTTCCTGTCTTCAGATCGGCGTGACTTCGTTTGGTGCTCGGGCTGGTTGTACATCCGGTTACCCTGCAGCGTACACCAGAGTCACATACTTCTTACCTTGGATCACAAGCCAACTATAAGCACTGTCTTTAAATAAAATATGAAGACGAAATGCGAGCGGTCTTTTCTCCAAACAAACGCTCTCGCCCGTTTCCTCCCGGACAATGACCGTAGAAAAATGTTTTTTTTTTTACAATTAAATAAATATCAACATCTTCTATGTCTCTATGTTTTCCAATGCCTTTTAACAATGTTTAGCAAATATTTTAGACTAGCTGATTCCCGAGACTTCGTCTGCGTGGAAAAAGTTTAGAGTGACTTGCTTGCTTGAATATTTAATAGACCTTCACTAAAATTGTACAAACTATTTCTAATATACACAATTTATAATAAAAAAATAATAATCAAATCGGTTTTTAATTTGACGAAGTTATGGCGCAAAATCAACAAAAATTTTCATCCCCAATTTTTTTACATTGCAATTTGGAGATTTTAATACATTGGACGACGTTTGGTTTATTAAAGATGTCATAAAGGTCGAAGTAAGTAAGTTCCTTCGATGTAATCTACCTAACAAGAACCAATCGACTAACTAAAATGTTTATTGATTACACACATTAACCATTAGCTTTCAGATTTTCCACTTTGGGACTGCGTAACAAATTGAGGTAACGATAATAGTTAAAATATTAATAATACTTAGTAGATGACTGTGTAGTACACATTTCGGAAAAGCACTTAGATATAACTAAGATTGGTTGGTAGTAGGTAGATACATTATGAATAGCACTTAAAACATTTGCTATACCGTTTCTGCTTAGTTGCAAATTGAATCTATCCACTTGGGACTACACCTTAGCACTGATCTAGCATTTCTCTTGTATTTAACCAAGTCTGCTTGTGCTTACTCTGATGGATATAATATGTAGATTTGGCAAGATAACAGCTCTCATATTTGAGCAATTACCATCTATAAACTCTAATGATGTTCTACTGCTAATGATTGTAGAGTAGGTAGTAGGTACTTTACTATATCCTACTGCATCCTCACCTATCCTAGTGATATTGTAAAGTATGGATAACTGGATATATTGATGTTAAAGCACGCAAAAACTACTGGACGGATTTTGATGAAACTTCTTTATTTTATCCCGGATAATAATTAAAGGAAGGAAGAACTGAAAACTCAAAGGTCGCAGGTTCGATCCCCACCCTTTGAGCTATTGTCGTACCCACTCCTAACACAAGCTTTCAGCTTATTTGGTAGGGAAAGGAGAAAATAAGTCAAGTTCAATTTGGCTAATATTCAGTTGAAAAAAATTTCAAACGTTCAATAAAGACGAAATAAAGATGTTAAAATAATATGCTTACACTTACAATCCTTACCAATATTATGCAAGTGTTTATTGGTTGATTTATTTGTTTATCCTTCAAAAACGACGCATACATAAGTATATACGCCAAAAAGAACTATGGATCGTCGTATTTTTGATGTGGGTGTGGACTATGGGCATGATATTTGAGAACCTGCAGAATGGCACAGACTACTTTTTATTCCGAAATAAAACAAATAATCCCGCAGGATTTTTAAAATCTTATCCCACGCGATAGAAAGCGACAAGCTTAGGTACTAACGTAATACATTGGGCCACATCATTGTGCCTCGATTATTGTTCGCAGAATGTATCAATTGAAATCCTAATAATACCTTGAATTAGGCGTGTAGCCCAGAAGCGAAGTATCAGTTAGTGTAAAATATATTGGATACTCAATTATTGTGCAATGTCGATGCAGCCAATTAAACTACATCCGACGATGAACAGAAATTTCAACTAACGCCCCAAGCTGCAGCATAACGAGAGTTGGAAACAATAGCACATATTATAGGTACATAGTTTTGTACTGTTTTCGAAAATACAAAGCCAAATAACTTTACAGGATAATCCAAGTTTTGTTGTTTGTGGGGGAACTTATTTACGACGTGGTTATGCGCACATTTGCGAGAAACTTTCGAACTTTAACATTCCAGTATCATCATCAACTCATCACCTGCCTGCAGCACATCTTTAGTCTTCACTAGCCACGCCACTAGCACTTGACTGAGATCCCACAAACGGAAGCCGGAAAGGCTCCAAATAGCGTTGTGTATATAGGAACGAGGAAAAAGGAAGAAAAGCGCTTAGTGCGTGCGCGGTCTTGGGATTTCAACCACATAGCAGTGCAGACCTATTCGATGCCTTGCGTTACTATGGTAGAATGGTGATGGTGGAACCAATTGACTAGTGTTAGCAATTTTAAATATTGTTAGTACATTTTTTTAGTTGGTCAGTATACCTACCTCATGAAATGATAAATACAAGCATGTCAATATACCTTTGTCAATATACGTTTCATGACGTTTATTGACAAAGGCTAAACCTTTATTAATTTGAAACGTTGGTAGCCGTGTCGTTATGTGCTTGTTTCATGACGTACGTATAATGACGAATGAGATTGGGCGGTTTTTAATAATTGAGCAAGATGCCAGTCTTTTGTCGGATGTCGCCGTGTTCGGACATTGTGTTAAATATTGTATAGTGAAGTGATTGTGTGATAAAGTTGTGAAGATAAATATATTCATTTGATACGAGTTATCGACCTATTATTTTAAAATTACCCTTCTGAGCTTTCACTAGTTTCTGAGCACACTGTATGCTGTAGGAGGTACTCACTTATCTATCCTTATGCCTGTAAATAGATGAAGAGAAACAATGGACAAAACAACATAGCCACATAATTCCCAACAGGCGCTTGCTTTATTGAATCAAAATTAATTTATACTAAAATTAATAATTTCAAGTTATTATGAAATAAATTAAAATAATCATTCAATTAAGTACAAATAATAATGTACTCGAAATCGGAATCGTAATTATATTCAATTTAACGGCCACAATGCAATCAGAATAATTCGCAAAATATCCCCTACGTTTTACAAGTGGAAGGCAAGGAAATACAGCCGTCAAACAACGTAAAAAATGAATAAAGATATCGACAAAGAGGGAATAATTGAGAGCAGGCACAATCGAGATATGATGGATCTTACACCTCCGCCCTATCAAATCGCTCTGCAAAGGGTAAATCTATATTTAAGTACCCCGCAGTTCCTACTTGTAATTACATTTTTATATTGTTGGGGGTTTGGGACTCGTAATGCTTTACAAATGTGAATATAATAGACAAGTTGAGTTGTGTTTGAGGTCTCTTTCCAACATTTTCGTGAAAAGATACCCTGTAACAAAGTTGGAACCCTGTTTTTGCGGAGTTTTATCCGAATTTCCCTGTGTGTGTTACGTACGTACTATACCTACTGACCTACCCATACTTTGTGTTGAGGTTTAATGTTTCGGCAAAATTTATTCTACTGTGGTCAGTATAGTAACTAAGTACATACTACTGTTAGGTAGATTAAAATTATAAGCCTACATACGACTTATTAATCTGCCTATGTAATTTGAAAACACATAACAGAAGTGCATAACTTGGTGGATCAAAATATTATATTCGAATCCGTACTCATACCCGTCAGTGAGAATAAATTCCTAATCCATATTTCCAGCACTATTTTTTTTTTTAATTCCTGCTACTATATTATTTATTTAGTAGCAACTTTTGGTGCTATGATTTTTCCAGCACTATTAGTGTAATCACCATCAAAATTTTTGTGTCCATAGCTGGACAAAGTATCTTCGCCTAACCTAACCTAACCTAATCCACCCACTTAGCGTCAAATTAGGTCTTTAGTCCAACCTACAGTCATCGTCTTCGCCTCAACTGATAGAAGTCCACACCTGAACCAGCTGGACATAGGATTCTTGCAAAGATAATACCCACAGAATACTTGTTCCGCTTATATCCACTGACTCCTGGCGACTCGCTTGAGACCTTGGATGAACGTCCACCTTACTACGTGCTTAATGAAGTCAAACCAAAAATATTTTTCCCTCGCAACAATGTGAAAATCACAAAAATAAATGTACTTGTTTATTGACGTCATAAATAAAAGCTTTCTGTTATTCACTAACAAGAGCTTTTGTTGTCACAATATCTGACAAATGACAATACATTGTTAACGTTATTGACAGCTAATGACAAGGTATACTACAAGCTGAACTGAGGTGAACAACTGCTAATAAAGTAGGGTAATCTTTCTGTGGAGTTTTGTGTGACGTAAGGCTAGGTTTATAAAGCTACTTATTCGGATATTTAAGTTTTCAAAACTTAGCTACCCTAAAGAAAATTCGATGCCTCTGATACTTAAGTTGAAATGGATCTTACCTAATAGAAATTGTTTCTGAATTTGATATCACGTCTCAATGGGACGAAGGGACGGACGGACGGGTCCGAAGGTGCCTAAACATTAGTAGACGTACCTATGTGTGGTGTCCATTGTTTTGTGGCTAAATTAGTGACGGTTGGCCGCCTGAGAATAGTTTTCAGTCTACATGAAATTCCCGCTTGGAAAAGCGTACCTATACCTATACTATACGACTACCGTAATAGTTTCAGAGTGTTAAATTAGTTTAAACAGTTTCCTTGAACAATCACGAACAATGTTGCCTGTGTTCATATTTTTTATCAACTTTGTTTTAAGGTAAGAGATAAAATACCAAATGGCACACTTAGTAGGTATACTTACCTAACCTTTCTTGAGTAGATCATAAGACTAACGTCTCGATTTTAAGCATACCTATCCAACGTCTACTTGCGGTGGATGCACGATTGCTTCGGTCACATTGTTAGGAAAAACGCAAGTAGCATTGAGAAATTCATGGTCAATGGCAAGATCGAAAGAAGGAGATCCCGTGACATAAAAGTTACCCTCACGATGTTGTTCCTTCATCAGATATGAAATGGCTTAAAGCGCACATAATTTCGAAAAGCTACAGATGCGTGACTGGAGTTCGAACCTTGGACCCCCCGAAAAGGAATCAGACGGAAATCTGACCCACAGCAAGTATACAGTTACAACTAGCTACGGCTAAAGCCTCCTACCAGACCAGAGACACTTCAGAAATTATAAATTCCCAAATCAATCGAATCCAACCCGAGACCTCTCAGTTATAAGACCACAGCGTTCACCGCTACGCCAGGGAGGCCTTCCAAATTACCTTATCAATAATCTAAAGCTGAAGAGTTTGTTTGTTTGAACGCGCTAATCTCAGGAACTACTGGTTCGAATTGAAAAATTATTTTTGTGTTGGATAGGCTTTAAGCTATATAACATCACGCTGCGACCAATAGGAGCGAAGCATCAGTGAAAAATGTTGCAAAAAACGGGGAAAATTATCCATATTTAAAATACAGAAATTGACGCGGACGAAGTCGCACGCAACAGCTAGTTATGGATATGATATGTTTTATAGAAAGAATAGGAAGTATTAATTGAACAACATTATCAGGCTATCTTCTATTTTAAGTAGGCACAGAACCGTGTAGGTATCGTGAGGTGATTGTGCTTGATAAATCTGTCAATTAATTACAATTTGGGTGAGATAGGTATGTTCACCGTACGAGATATATGTACAATCAGGTCGTTATGCTAGTACAAAGGTCAATTGTTATTTATTGTTTCGCTATCGTACGTCATTATCATTATTCTTTCGGTGCAAATGCTCACAATATGAAAATCAATAGAGTCAAGTTCATATCCAGTTGGGTCGTTGATGTGTATGAACTACTAAAGTAAGGCCAAAATTAACATAGACAAAATTAATAGAATAATAATTAATATAAATTTAAAAAAAAAAAACGTAAATACTTTAATAAGAATTCGATGTAGGTACATACATTCTGGCTGTAAAAGAATCGATTAGAACCACGGTGCTCCAATTTGTGCAATGATAATGAATATAAAAATCTAACAAAAATGTCTAGTATATTAAAATTAAAAAGACCCAAAATCACTAAGTTAATGAACTCTCACATACTCATAGCATCCGTTAGATAGGTAATTTAAATAATGATATGCGCATTTTATACATAGATAATTTATTAAAAGAGCTCGATGCACTGGCGATGGCGCTAAGAATTAATTAGATGGTAGTAGATGGGTACTTTCTTTGATAGAAGACATTTTGAAATAAGAAGTCAGGTCCCTTATGTTCCAGAAGTACCTACCTACGAGTTTCCTCTATTTTAAACTTACGGGTAAGTGTCTGTCCAGGTACATCTTATTTTATATGCCTGTCTAGAATAAATTCTAAGTAATATTATGTACACTAAGCAACCTTTATGATGTTAATGTAGGTACATACCAGGTATAACTAAAAAGGTCACAATATCTGTATGTTGTAGATGTTAAAACGTCGTTATAAAGCTGGTGTGTATTATGAAAGTATTGTATGTAAACAATAACATATAATATCCACAACTTTTGCCCGCGATCACGTCCACGTAGCTTGGTTTTTACAAACCCTGCGGTAACCCTTTGTTTTCCCGGGGTAAAACACATTCTGTCACTCTTAAGGTCTTATTATATCCATCCACAAGGATAAAAGTTTAAACACTGTAACTACACTACGAAAAATTGGATGTAATATCCGTCATAATGATTCAGTTCGTATTTTCATAACGAATTGATTGACATCATCAAAATCGGCTCAGTAGTTTATTCGCTACCGTGGAACATTCATAAATTGTCACATACATACATACATTATAATATATACATAAACTGGTAAAATCATAATCCTTTCTTTTCGCTTTCCGTAATTATCAGGTAAAAATAATCAGCAGGTCTCTTGCTTCGTTGCTGCATGATTGAAGAACAAACAAACAAACCAACACACTTTCTCATTTATAATATTAGTATGGTAGCGTGTATAAAGAACATAACCAGTATAACCATGAAAATCGGGGTCACGTTCAATGACGCCGCGCGCAGTCACCGAATATTTTAGCTGCTTACGACACAACCACGCCGTCAGCGGTGTGATTACCTCATAGCATCTACCTATTATTAGTTAGATACGCAAGCTTCCATCAATGCCGGCATGCCCTAGTAACCACGGCGCCGCGCCGCCACACGAACGTACGAAATGAGAAAATCCGCGGTCCTCGTGTGTTATTTTATTGCGCAAATATTCACCGCGCAAGCCTACAGGATACTCGGAATATTCCCGTCCCTGGAGCGGAATAATTACCTCACGTACCGTGGACTGTTTTGGGAACTGGCCAATCGGAACCACGATGTGACCCTTATAAGCCACTTTCTCCAGCCCAACCCGCCGCCGACCAGTTATCGCGACATACAACTCAGTGACAACCATGTGTACAAGGGACTGTCGTTCGAATCTGTTATAGTGAACGAAATATCGCGAGTGCCTTTCGAGACTTTACGGTCGACTAAAGCGGGGAACGACGACTGCAAGACGCTTATGAATAATAATGACGTACTACACATGATACGAACTCGTCCTCGATTCGATGTGATAATTGTGGAATCTCACAATAGCGATTGCGCGCTTGCTTTGGCGGCAAATTTGAGTGCGCCCTACATCGCGTTCAACCCTCAGCCGCTCCATCCATGGCATTACAGCAGATTAGGGATTAATTTCAATTCCGCGTATGTTCCCCAATCGTTGCTTCCTTACGGAAAGCAGCCGTGGTTTTTCGATCGCGTCAAAAGCTTCATATTGTATTATCTCACTAACTGGGTGTTTTACATTGGATCGCAGTTGACGGATCACGTGTACCTTTACAAGTATTTAGGGGACAATCTGCCGACTCTGGAGAGCATAGCGTCGAACGCGAGCGTCGTGTTTGTAAACACGCACAAATCAGTTTACGGTGGCGTTGTACGCCCTGATAACGTTGTGGACATTGGAGGGATACATATTAGACCTCCGAAGGTTATCCCCACGGTATGTTGAACGATTAATTTTATTACACTCGCATTTCATAACCGTCATTTGATTTTTAATGAAAAAATGCTCATCAGCTTTCATGTTTAGGTAGTTATGTACATTAAAAATATGACATTATGGATTGGCTATTAGATATTTGTATTCTGTTATACACAATTTCATAGCTTTTATTTCTAACGAATACTATCCTTTTAAAGAGCACTAATTTTATGGCGAATTTAGAGATTGTCTATAACAGAATTAGAATTAGTAGTAGTATAATTGGATTTTTATAGACTTAATGAACTTAGTAAGTGCTCCACAAAATATATTCGAGAAGGTATTCATACCTACTTATAGTATCTTCAGATTGGCATGAGATTGCACCTCTTACAAATTCATTTCACTCTTTGTCATGTCTTCTGGCATTAGCAGCATGGAAGGGTAGGTTAATTATTTCATAGAACAGCAAATATTTAATATCAGAATATTATAGCCATACATTACTTTCAAAGGAAAACAAAATACATTTGTTTATTGATGTTTCGCGTAAATCATCGAAAAGGTATAATTATTATTTTATGACGTAGGACTGTAGGGAGCATTGGTAAAAATTTACGAATATATAATTGCATTTATATCGAACGAAACTGACTATAGTGAATAATTTACCGGTTGCTTATCATTGCAAACAAGTTTAAAGCCATTCAAATTCGACCATTGTTTGTTAAGAGCCTGGGAAATGATGAATTGCTTTTTGTATTGTTTCACTCTAAATAATTATAATCACCTATACACATATAAGCATATTATATCCTCCCTCACTATCCTCTTATCCCCTCCCCACTTCGCACCTACAAGGATGTAAGTCCCCAATTAATTTAACAAAGCACCTAAATTGTTTCAGGAAATCGAGCGATTCATAAACGAAGCGGAACATGGTGTGATATACGTGAATTTGGGCTCCACAGTCAAGGATTCGACCTTACCCATAGAAAAGTTAAACGAACTGGTCTCAACATTCAGAAGATTGCCTCTCAGAGTCCTTTGGAAGTGGGATGGAGCCAATTTGGAGAATCTGCCAAGAAACATTATGACGATGAAATGGCTGCCGCAGTATGATATCTTGAGTAAGTTTTAAAACATGTACCAGTAAAAAAAATCATCTTTAGCTTCTATTAAAAGAAAAGGTACTAACCAATCTGTATGGGAACATGCACCACCCGCGCTGTACCACCGCTGCTTCTCCAGGTGTAGAAGAAACGCTGAAACAACACAATACCAACACGCAGCACCATACCAACCCTTCGAAATTCAGTACGAATACGTACATACATTCGTTCTTAATTTATAAATTATTTTTATAATTATGTATGTACTAAATTTTCTGCTATTGTATTCAAAACACACAAGACGCAAGTTTTGCTCCGACACCGGAGTATCATCAGATGTTGACTTTACAATAGCACAATTGCAGTCCTTGTTTTTCTATACAGATTTTTTCTGGTTTAGCGGATTATAGCATAATATTACTTTTTCTTTTAATATTTTCTTTTATTATGCAATTCTGCAAAGTAACGTCTGCTTCAATCCAATACATTTGGCTTCCTCTTTCAATAATTTGATAGAAGCATTTCCATTATAATTGTTAAAGATTTGAAAGAATATTTTTTTTATTTTTACATTTTCTGCTGTCGTCATCAGATAAAGGAAAATCAGATCAGAATTCGTGACTCTTAATTTTTAGTGTTACCTAACTATGTAATTTCTTTAGTGAAAGTTTCTACTGAGACTTTCTCTGTATCTACGTACCGTTTTGTAATACCTAACGTAACTAATTATTATTATTATGCTAGCAGCATAACTATTATTATGATTGACGTTTTCCTTCGTCATATCCACTGATGGACTCAGTTGGACTCTTGAAAGGATTTCCACATTTCTCACTCTTTGTATCCAGCCACTATTTGAGATTTGTTTCACGTAGGCTGTCCACTTTATAGGGTATAGACTTCGATCTTCTATGATCGAAGGGTATAGAGTACTATAGTGTAGAATAGTACTACAATGAAGCAATATTATTTTAATTTCCAGAGCACGACAATGTGAAAGCTTTTGTCTCGCACGGTGGAATACTCAGCACCATAGAAGCGTTGGATGTTGGTATACCAGTTGTTGCTATACCCTTATTTGGAGACCAGTATGGGAATGCTGCTGCCTTGGTAGATGCAGGAATGGCAACTGTTGTTACATACGACAATTTGCGGAAAGAATTGCTGTTGGATGCAATCAATGAAGTTTTGGATCCAACGTAAGTATATTTTTGATCAATTAACGTTAAAGTAGGAACGTCAACTAAGAACCAGTTTTGTCAACAACATAGTAGCGCTGGATATAGGCAAAGCGTCCTGGTACATGCAGGTGTAAAAACTATAAAAGTATGAAATAGATACCTAGGTACGACAATTTGTGAAAACGCATATAGATTAGATGCAATCAATGAAGTTGGAATTCAATATGAGTATAGTGTTCAAGAAAACTACGTATATATATATCCAGCAATGGACTTCTATTGGTTAAGATGATGATGATCTGTGTTACCTTATCATAAAACACAGCATTGATCTAATTAGATACATCAACCGCACTGGACTGAAGAGATATGTCAAGTTACTATGCCACAGTATCATTTTTCCAAAAAGTTTTTGAATCCAAAGCAAAGGTCCTTTATAAAGCACCGTTAGAGCTTCAGAGTGAGGCTAACTAGTAGTCGTAATTTACTGAGGGTAGTTTGACCTACTTGCACCTACTTTACTTTGATAGGGTATGTCAACTACTAACCAGTTTGTTGCTTACAAGCAAAGTTAACACAAATTATAGAGCACCCTGCTGAAATACGAGATCTAATAGAATTTTATACACTTATTCGTCGGTTAAAGGTTACTCGACGATGATGAAATTACTAAGCTTAAAACCTGCTGGAATTTAGGTATTATGTAAATGCATAGGGCACTTTTCCATAGACTTAAGTGTGACATAAGAACGAAGGTGTAATGTTACGCGTTAAGACATGGAGTAGGCACTTGCATAAACTCTTGGAAAGCTTTGATACAACACTTCACAAATACTTCTCTCGTGAGTGTTAGAAGAGAAAAATATGAATTACTACATTGCCGTGCATTTAGGTTTTCCTTTTACGTTATAAATGACAAGTTAACCTTGAATCTTCTATCTTTTGGTAAATGTTTTATGGAGGTTTAAATAGAAGCTTGGAACATAAAATCCATACCTAATATACGTAACCGATGAGAGATAGATATAGGATTTTGCCAGCATAAAATTTCCGGTAGGATAGTAACTAGCCGTGCAGTCGAAGTCTCCCAACTTGAGTCGAATAAAAAATTATAAATTCCCTTCTCTTCCGACATGACTTTTATGACCAAGACGCGCAGCGTTCATCTGCGCCAGTGAGGCTGTCGAAAATGCATTCATGTTCCTGCAAGGCATTTTGATGTACTATATGCCTACGTACCATTGATTAATTAGTTATGTTCTACTCATACAGTACACACAATCTTCAGTGAAGTCAATCACGATAAGATACTTATACATAGTATAATACGAATAGATAGATTAGATTGCTGTCAGTAAACAGTAAAGTTTCAATCATTACGAGCTCGAATTACGTACCTATTAGACATTTTTTTTTTTGCAGATGGCAACAACGCGCAAAACTCGTTTCTCGGATGTGGCACGACCGCCCAATGTCCCCTCTCGAGAGCGCCATCTACTGGATAGAATATGTAGCGCGATACAATGGAGCACCAAACTTAGTGGCGGCATCTGCAAAGGTTCCGTGGTACCAGCAAATGCAACTGGATGTATTAGCCTTCGTTGGTCTCGTAGCGTATATTCTACTGTATGCTTTGTACAAAATTTTGAGGGTTTGCTGCTGTTGCTATTGTCAGAACGAACCACCAACTGAGGAGTTATCTCCAGAACGAAGACGGAAAGTTGTTAAGTTTGAATAATATACCTACCAAGATATTATCGAATTGAAGACAATATAGATACAAGTTTTTTCACTGAAATGCTACATTAATTACTTATAGCTTGCCTAATAGAATTAATAATATACAAATCTGGTTAATGGTGTTGAGAATACTGGATACCATGCTAAACAGCCGATTCTTTGCGCAATGTTTGACACATTGGCTCCGTAGGAATCTAAAGGAATATTGATGATAAATATTTTCTTTCGTTCTTTTGTACTTTTAGAGCTATGTAAGCACATGTTGAAGCTTCGTTATAACTAGACTTTAAAAACTTAGTTAAGTATGTATTATTTACCTTAATTTGCATAGATACTTAACTTTAAATCTAGACTGGTGACTTTAATTATAAGTACCTATTTATTAATAAATATAACTAGATATTTTGTTACACTATCTGTTTCTCTTACATTTATTGGCTAACCCCTTGGGCTACACCCGTCCAATCTGAATCCTAGGAGAATAAGGTGGATCTACATAAAATAATTTTGTACTGGATTTTGATGTCATAAGTGAGACATAAATGACAGTGTCGAATCCAAAGACACGAGCGACAACTGCGACTACGTCTGATCTAAATCTGAACAAAATTCAATTGCTTCTTATTACAACTACCCAGAGACATACAGAGGCATATCATGGATTCGACCCAAATAGCATAAAGGCGCATGTGCTTTAGAAACTTACGCCCTTACGCTATGTTATGCGACCCTAGTGTAACTTTTCACGGTTAAGTTAACTGCTTGAAGGCCATAGCTCCATGGTTAACTGCGTGTTAATCTGACACTTAGTACGAAAAAGGAACGGAAAATTATCCCATCAGTATGCTATATAATATAGCAGATATTATACCGTAGTCATAACAGCAGTTTACAGCACTTAAAGTTTTTATAATTTGCTGCAACTTAATGATGAGTTATGCAAAAAATAACGTAATGCGACACTATGATTTGGTATAAACATCGCACATCTCGTATTTGAGTACCTTAGTCCGGGCGTCAATGTTCATTCTCGTCCGTAGGTACGATGTCAAAAGAGCACTCATGGGGTAAACTTTAAACTAGAAACGAGTCGAAATAGTGAATACTAAGGCAACTTGTACTTGTCTTAATATTTAGTATTCAAAATTATTTATTAAAGTAGGCCAACTTGTGGCGCTTATGACACTTCAAGATCTACAACCGTTTCGGAAAGCTGACTCTGCGGAGAAGAGCCGACAAGAAACTCGCTAGTTGCTCTTTTCAAAACAAAATGTTACAATAACTTGTATCAATACCTCGATACCTCAAAATGTTTAAGTTCCACACGCAGTGATCGAATTCCGCTCTTCCATTACTGAACCCTAAACATAATACATGAATTAGATCAACATACTGTGTAAACTGTCATATTATAAGGAAATATCACATTACTGAATATATATGTATAGTCTGAATATATATATATAAATGTGTATACATAATACATAAGTATTGACTTACAATATTGATTATTGTCAATACATTACAGTCTTTATCGTGCAACTGATTAGGTGATACACGTATAATGATGGTCAAGTTTATTTTAATTCTTGGTTTATTGTTTTCATGTGAACAGTTCAATGAAGTGAATGCATTAAATATACTCGGTTTATTTCCGTATCAGGGAAAAAGCCACTTTTTCGTGTTCCAGACTTATCTGGAAGAGTTAGCAAATAGGGGCCATAATGTGACCGTGGTATCGTATTTTCCGCGAAAGGAACCCCTCAAGAATTATCATGACATAAGTTTGGCCGGAAAATTGGAGATCCTTGAAGATGTGTTTGAAATGCAACGATCGTATCGGACCATCATAGATATAAGCCTTTTCCTGGTCAACTCCGGTATAGAAAATTGCAAGAAATTTTTAGAAGACGAAAATGTGCAAAATCTTTGGAAGACAAAAGCTAAATTCGATATTATTGTAGTGGAGCAGTTTAACACTGACTGTCCCCTAGGGTTAGCTTATAAACTGGGAGCTCCAGTGGTTGGTCTGACGTCGCATTTACTTTTGCCTTGGCATTACAACAGGTACGGCATATCGTACAACCCATCCTATGTACCATTTTTATTTTTGGAGGGGGGGTCTAAACCTACATTATATCAACGAGTGGAAAGAACGCTTTTTGACGTATATTTTAATGTTCTTTACAAGTTTATGAGCCAAAGGATAGACCAGAATACGTTAGCTCAATATTTCGAAGATGTACCACCTCTTGAAGAATTGGCTAAGGAAATGAAGTTCCTTCTTATTTATACAAACTTTATGCTGTTTGGATCCTATTTATACCCAGCTAACTTGATAGAGGTTAACGGATATCATGTGGCGAAACCAAAGCCTTTACCAGAGGTGAGATACAAATATTATAAAATAATAAAATTGAATTAGGAATTCCACAAGGATCCATTCTTGGTCCATTTTTATTCGTTGTCCTTGTGAATTTTTAAAGTTTTATGTCATATGGAATATTGTTATGGGGTTCTGCAGCTGATTGGAAATCAATTTTTATATTCCAAAAAAGGGCTATCCGTGCAATATATTAAATGAAACGCAGAGATTCTCTAAGAGCCTTTTTTAAAGATATCAATATATTGACTATGAGATCACTTTATATCTTTGAAAATATTATGTAAGCTAGAAAACATCTTCCATCTCTAATAAAGAACACCGTCTGTCATAGTTATAATTTGCGACATTCGCATGTTCAGTTGGCCGTGCAGAAATGCAGGTTAGCGAAAACAAGTAAGTCATGTATAGGAAACTCTATACGCTTTTACAATAAAATTCCAAAGGACATTACAAATCTTTCTGACATGCAATTTAAAACAAAAATAAAATATATTCTAATAAAAAAGGTATACTTATTACAAAATAAGTAGGATTTCGTATTTGTTATTCCTAAGGATATGATCAAAGTACCTACTCCAGCTTTCTTCAATCCTTATTAATATTATAAATGTTAAAGTGTGTTTGTTTGTTGGTTTGTCTATCAATCACGTAGCAACGAAGAATGGATCGAAGTTATTTTTTTCATGGGTTGTATATAAAAATTGTTGAATACCTGGAGACTGACAATGGCTAACTTTTATTCCGAAAAACCAGAGTTCCCGCGGGAGTTAAAACTTAACTCCACGTGAATAAAGTCGCAGGCAAAAGCTAGTATTTAATTCATTTTTAGCATTGCTAATTATTGCAAGTATAATAATATGGCCAGTGATCACTGATGAAAAGTGGTACCCATACTTGCCAGCACTGATAACTTCTAACCTCTTATAACCTTACGAGCCAGTTACGAGCTCTATGTGAAGTATCATCCTTACAGAGCGATTTACAATCTAGGTACATGATGGTCCGGGAGCTGGTGACAGTAAAATTACACAGATTTTATTAAAATTGATAATGTATAAAACAAAAAGAGAGAACTCATGTCAACTATTATGCGGAGAAAACCAGCTTTCTTTGGCCACTTGCAGAGGAGAGCCCAATTCTTATTCCCAAGATAATTGTTCCCAATTTATTTATTTATAAATATACTCTATACACTATCAATTTATATAAAAAATTTGCAAATCCGTGGAAGTGCAATTTTGTCGCCTCACCTCGCTATGATGAATAAAATTAATTAAAATATTTGACGTTCTCACGGAGCAACTCACATTTAATAATTAAACAATTTTTTTTATGTATTAATTATTATAATCGACCCTCAGTAATGGGAAACACGACGCAGAGAGAGAGATTAGAATCATTTTTATCATAATACGTACGTTATTTATGTACTAGCGTTCGCCCGCGACTTCGTCCGCGTATAATTTCTGATTGCCTATTTCAAAGCTTATTTCGTTTCGGTTCGACGAAGTTATTGAGTAAAATCGACAAAAACTATCGTCCCCTATTTCACCCCATCAAGTTTTATTTTGCAACAAAAGGTAGCCTACGTCCTTTCGCAAAATCTAGCCTATCTCTATGCCGAAAATCATCAAAATTGGTTCAGCGTTTTGGCGTGAAAATTTAACATAAAGACAGACAGAGTGACTTTCGCTTTTATCCAAACATCCAAGTTCCAAACTAATATTATAAAACTTTCAGAAGAGAAGGCGTATTTTTACACGACTGCCCAAAAAAATGAGTGTAATGTTTCAGGGTTAATGTTGTGTTGGAGTTTTGAGTTTCTTTATTCCACCATATTTTTTTTTTCTTTTAAATGCCTGAACAAAGAATGTATGGAGTGTCTTTAAAATCGTTAAATCATCCCTAAATTTTTTGGAAAAAATTTAATACTACGATGGCAGTAGTGCTTTTTTTTTTAATCTTTATTAATAGCCGGGGTTTTATCACTTGGTGATTATGTCACCCCCATAAAAAAATGAAACTTATATACCATCAATCAAATTAAATACTTATTTTTTTTAACTATGTTTACTTAATATATTTATAAATAAATATCAAAACTTCCGAGGCCATCTCTCTGGGAATCGCGCCCGAGTGTGTTAACCGTTACACTACGGCCAAATTGAACCACACGTCAGCCACGAAATTAGTGATATGGATCTACTTTTTCAATCAGTTTTATAGCAACTATTTACTAAACTGTTGTTAGTTTTGTAGCAGTAGTATGTTTCCTTGTAACCGTTTCCAACTAATTAAAAACATTGGGTTTTCTACACAGGACTTAAGAAAGTTTATAGAAGAATCTGAACACGGAGTCATTTATGTAAGTTTCGGTTCTATGCTAAAAGCTGCTTGGACACCTAGAGACAAGATAGATGCGATAACAGAGGCATTTTCGAAGTTCCCCCAGAGGGTTATCTGGAAGTGGGAAGAGGACACGTTACCTGGAAACCCAAAAAACATCTACTTATCGAAGTGGCTGCCTCAAAATGATATTTTAGGTGAGCAGCTAAACCTTGTTTAGTCTGGTGGGAGACTTTGGCCGTGGCTAATTACTACCCTACCGTCAAAGACGTGCCGCCAGGCGATTTAGCGTTCTGGCACGATGGCAAACCTATTAGGGGTATTAGTACACTGCCATATCTCTTCCAAGTTAGCCCGCTACCACCTAAGTCTGCATCGTCATATTATACTATATATTACATTCGTCATATTATTACTATATATTATATTTTTTATACGGTAGTCTAAATATAGCTTGTGTAATACCTACTACTAGTTTTGGCCCCATCTTTGTCCACGTGAAATTAGTTTTTTTTTAATCCTACAAGAGTCCTGTTTCAGGATGAAAGAAACTATCGCACTACCGAATCCTTAACTGTAGATTAATAGCTAGTACTTAATCTTCAACTTGTCTGTGAAAACTGAAAATATATGAAATGCGCCACTGCGCCAGAGAGGTCGTCAAAATTTGTAATTTTGTTTAAATTGCAGCTCACCCCAAAGTCTTGGCTTTCTACTCGCACTGCGGCTTATTGGGAACCACAGAAGCCATATATCATGGAGTACCGGTGATAGCCATGCCCATATTCGGAGACCAGCCAGCCAATGCCGCTGCAGTAGAAGAGAGTGGTCTCGGAGTTCAACTCCAACTACCTGAACTTACCGCTGACAAGCTGACGGAGAAATTGAAAACTGTGCTCGATCCTCAGTAAGATTTGTTTTATATTTGTAGGTCAGGGGACCTAACACCAACTTAAAGCAGTATAAATACATACAATATCGTTTTAACGTGTCGTACAATGCCAATCTTAAAGTAATTACATTAGGACATCATGACATGAATATGAGTTATGACATCTCAAATCAATACTGAAATATTACTACTTTTATTTCACGTTGGTTGTACCACCACCAGGGCGGCAGACTTAAAATAAATTAATACTCATATAAAAGCTTATAAAAAGGAGCATCATTATCAGTTACGTTTACCATGGTTCATGGAACGCTTTATTCTAAAATATTAAATCAAAGCTTAAAAACCGACTAAAATGTATGAAAAAGCCGAAACACTCTCTTTTTGGGTAATATTTTCTGTAACTTACTATTTTTTTTATCACCTAATCTTTATATTAAAATAAAGTTTATATCTTCAAGTATATAAATACATTTACAATTTGTCGAAATCTGGAACTTTTTTTTTCGAGTGTATGAGGGGCGGATTTTCGGCCTTATCAACCCACCTCCTTTTACGTGGCAGGAAACACGGACGTTGAAAGGTCGTTCCTCACCTTAGCGGTTCGTTTCAGGTATAATAAAATTTATTTACCGCTGTTCCAATTTCAGATTCAGAGCCCGTGTGAAGACGCTATCAAAAGCCTGGCGGGACAGACCCATTTCGCCTATGGACAGCGCCATCTATTGGACAGAGTTTGCTGCACGGCATAAAAACTTTACCTTTAGAGCAGCTGCAGCGGATGTCCCAATAACCCAGTATCTCTGTTTGGACATCGTAGCGGTTTTTGTGCTGATATTCATAGGGTTTATTTATGTTTTTAAATCTTTATTTTCAAAATCAAAAAAATCTAAATTAGATTAGAATCAGTTTCGGATATACTAAGCTTTATAATAGAACTAAAATATGGTAGGTGTTTCATTTTAACTATGATTTATTTTAATTGCACTCAAAACAGTTACAAGTCTATAAAAAAGTTGTTGTGTTTATAGGTAGATAAATAACTACCTGTTTCAGTTAAGGCAAAAAGAGGCAAAACACGCTGTTTTATCGAAGAAAAACTACCTACTTAGTCGAGGAAAATGAAAAACAGCGTAATTTGCAAAAATGATAATAATTACACGTAGGTACGTATATACTATATAGGCGTACTTATTAGTTATTATATGTAAGTAAGTATATAGTTTCGTTGCAAGTTAAGTAATATTATTTTAATAACTAGATGTGACATGTAGCAGTTATACCTGTATATTACAAGAGTAGTTATGACGACATTGTAAAAATTTTCTAACATCTTCGCTACTGTATAATCGAGTTTTCGAAAAAATTAAGAAATTTGCGTTAGCTAAATAGGTAGGTAGGAAAGAGCACAAATTTTCAGAACTTCTGGAAAACTTTCAAGGTAACGCCCATTAGACATTAAGATAACGCGAATGTATAAATAGGTAAGTACGAATATTTGTTTTATTTTATCCTTACTATACATATCTCTTTACTAATATTATAAATTCAAAAGTGTGTTTGTTTGTCCTTCAATCCCGCTGCATCAGAGCTACGGATCGACGTGAATTTTTGCATGGATCTACTTGAGGACCTGGAGAGTGACATAGGCTACCTTTTATCCCGGAAAATCAAAGTGTTTCCGCGGGATTTTAAAAAATAACTAAATCCACGCGAACGAAGTCGCGGGCATCAGCTAGCTTGTTATAAATATCACTTGGTTCATGATATAAAAATACTAGTGCAAATATACAGGTTAGGTACAAAGTTTCACACACTACTGATAATTATATTTAGGTCTTCTCTTTACATTTGTAAGTCACGTCATTACCCACAACAACTGAGTGTACCTACCTACTTATATATGCCTGAATGAAGAAGCTCACATTGCTTTTATATTTAACATAGATGATGCCCGCGTCTTCGTCCGCGTGGATTAAGGTTTTTTTTAATTCTCGTAGGGACTTTAATTTTCCGGGATAAAATGTAGCTTATGTTTTAATCTTGGATGTGAGCTGCCTCCATTCTAAAGGAGAATGGGCGGTTTCGTCCCCAGAGTGTATCAAGTTGTGATATATGTCATTTTAAAGGTCATGATAATAGCTTCATTTTATTGTATGACACCAACTATGAGACACGTGCAGGGAAAGAACTATGATTTTTTTAATTTTTTTATAATAGAACGTATTTATTTTTGTTTTTCTGATTTTTTTTTATACAGAATGTATGCGTTATTTTAGGGGTTTCATTTATTTAATATAAACTCAAAAAAACGCTTAAACCCTACCTAAAGCCGTCTCCAACCGCCCCTATAACGGCCCCTGACCTCACATCTAATCTATTATACGCGCGTCCTTTGTACAGGCCGTAGTTGGTAACTATTAACTACGTGGCGCGCACATATCTTTTGCTCTTTAGGATCGGTACTATTTTGAGTTTTTGACCTCTGTCCTCTGCACGTTTAACGGACTTGGTTTTTCTGTTTTTGTACGTGTAGTTTGTGAGGGGATTTTTTACCCCTTGACTAGCAAGCGGCTGTATTAAGGTCCTTAATACCTGCTTAATCTATTGTCTAGTTACAACATACAGCAGGGTCGTCTCCTCTGTCCGTGAGGCCTGAGGGGGTACGCGCTTCGAGGCATGGCCTCAGTACCCGGGCGGGGCACGGGGAAAAGCATTTCCCCGGTGTTGAGTTTCGGCCTTATGGCCGAGGCTCACTGGCGTTGGTTAAGAGCCTGTGGTCCGTCGTATCCGTGGGGCTCCGCACCGGGGGCGGGTATTCCGCCGCCGTGTGCGGAGCGATGTCAAATCCGGTGGGTGGCTCCGCGCTATGGGCGAGTGAATCGTCCGGTGGATCTCGCATCGTTTTCGTCGTCGCTGGAGTCACTTGCGTGCCTCCTCGGTGTTGGCGATCGCAGGAGCTCTCGAGGTACGGGACGTCCGGTCGTGGGTCGGCTGGTTAGCGGTGCGATGCCGTTGAGGTGCTGGTACGTTCCGCAATCGGCGCGCTAACATGCGCCGCGCAACTGAGCGGACGTACTCTTCCACGGTTGGCATCTTGAGGTCGCGATGGATGACGTCGTTCCTCACGTACCTTGGAGCTCCAACGATCAGACGGAGGCACTTATTCTGGAGGACCTGTAGGCGGCTCCTCTGACTTGCCGAGTAGAGCGCATACCAGGCAGGTGCCGCGTACGTCAGTCTGGAGCGGATATAGGCTCCGTAGATGAGGAGCTTGGTCTTCGGTGATAGGCTTGAATTGAAGACTTGGTGAATCATCGACCCTGTCGCCTTGGCCTGGTTCACAACTTGGTTGACCAACGGAATCAGGTTTAGGCTGAGGTCGATGCGGCACCCCAAGTAGCACACCGAAGTTCGTCACACTATGTCCTGCCCTCGGAAGCGGAGTTGATGCATAGGCTTCCGGTCTCCGGATGTCGAACAGGATAGCGGCCGTCTTTCCCACGTTGACAGCCATCCTCCATTTGACCATCCATTCCGGAAGCAGGTCCAGCAGGCGCTGCATCTTGTTGCAGACGACGATCTGGTGGTACGACGAAGCGAGATACGCGCTGTCGTCGGCGTAGAGCGACAACAGCACCTCTTCCTCCCCCTCGCGTAGATGTCCGGCGAGGGTACGGATGTTATTAGTGTACAATGCGTACAGGCACGGCGATAGGCAGCGGCCCTGGGGTACTCCTGCACGTATGGGGCGCGGTTGGGAGTCCGCGCCCTCCACGGAGACGTGGAAGGATCTGCCTTCCAGGAAAGAAGCCACCAGCCGCACGATCGTTGGTGGTAGGTCGGTCGAGAGGTCGCCGGTATGCCACACGCGATCGAAGGCCTTCTCGATATCGAGAAAGACCCCGACGGTGCAGTACCCCATGTTTTTCTCACTGGCGATGTGGTGAAGTCCTCTCGCCAGCTGGAGCGTCGTCGAGTGGTTGCTGCGAAAGCCGAACTGCTCGTCCCGTAGTTGGATGTACGGGGCAAGCCTTCGCAGCAATAAACGCTCAAACAGCTTGGTGATGTGCGGCAGTAGGGTAATGGGGCGGTAGCTCCCTGGATGGTGGCGATCCTTGCCCGATTTGAGAATGCTGATTACCTTCCCCCTTTTCCAGGTCTGCGGTAAGTGTGCGGTGTGGAGTACCTCATTGAAGAGTCTCGTTAGGGCAACGAGACCTCTTCTGGGCAACTGCTGAAGTGTGGCGATCGGAATTCCGTCGTAGCCTGGCGCCTTCTATTTGGGGAGTCGGAATACGGCCTTCCTCAGCTCAGACGGGGAGATGAACTCGCCTCCCCGGAGCTGGGGAGTCGGGGCCGACAGGAATTCCCGCACTTGTTGGTCGATCTCTTCGTGGTGCCTGTACGCATTGTCACTGGCCGGTGGGTTTGGAGTAAATTGTATCTCCATATACTCCGCCATGATCTCAACACGATCCTGGACGGAGTATTTTTGCCTACCCTGGCTGTCTAGTACAGCGTAGACGAATGAGTCGGTTCCGGTGAGTTTCTTGCACAGGTGGTACAGCGTCGTTTCTCCCAGGTAGGCAGGGGTACTGCGTAGATATGCAAGCACGGAGGTGAAGGTGCAACACAGACAAGCAGCCACACCGCACTGTATAAAATAAAACTAATTACCGTCGTACCAACTAGCCACAATCAAAGCAAAAACAGAAAAATCAAGTCCGTTAAACGTGCAGAGGACAGAGGTCAAAAACTCAAAATAGTACGGATCCTAAAGAGCAAAAGATATGTGCGCACCACGTAGTTAATAGTTACCAACTACGGCCTGTACAAAGGACGCGCGTATAATAGATTAGATGTGAGGTCAGGGGCCGTTATAGGGACGGTTGGAGACGGCTTTAGGTAGGGTTTAAGCGTTTTTTTGAGTTTATACTAAATAAATGAAACCCCTAAAATAACGCATACATTCTGTATTAAAAAAAAATCAGAAAAACAAAAATAAATACGTTCTATTATAAAAAAATTAAAAAAATCATAGTTCTTTCCCTGCACGTGTCTCATAGTTGGTGTCATACAATAAAATGAAGCTATTATCATGACCTTTAAAATGACATATATCACAACTTGATACAGTCTGGGGACGCAACTCATACAAAAGTGCCCATTGTCCTTTCAGCCAAATTGGTTAATGGCGTGAAGAAGTAACAAACATACACGCACACACATACACATACAAATTAGGTTTAGGTTAGAATTAAAACAATAGAATATTAAATTATTAAAGGCCATTACGAAAATGCGATGCTCAGCGGACAGCAAAATGGGCGCTAGACGTCATATGACGTTATTATTTGTGTCTCCGTCATGTCTTAAAATGAATAGTTTAATATTAGTATTCAATTCGACGCCTTAGCCTGGCAATAGACGTCCGATTTTGTTTCCGATTGTCTGATCAGGCAACCGGATCGTATTTACTCGATACACATCCGATTTTTCCGTCAGGCTTTTTCTGAACTCAGTCGTTCCCGAGCTATCATCCCGAGTGCTTGCGTTTGGAGCAAAGCAGAAGAAAAGAAGATGGATGACGAGTTAATAGAAATAGAAATATTTTTTATTCAAATAAACTTTTACAAGTACTTTTGAATCGTCAATGAATCTACCACTGGTTCGGAATGCCGTTCCTGCCGAGAAGAGCCAGCAATAAACTCGGCGGTCGCTCTTTTAAAAAAAATATTTTTTTCACAAGAGGTAACAAAACTATGCTATGTATACAGTGTTTCCACAATAAAGTTTCAAAAATGCAAAACAATCCAATGCATGTTAAGACAGGCAGGCAAAAGCAGACCCATTCCCGTTGGTGGCACCCGTTCACGAGCATGACGCAGGATCCAGCCATTGCTTCGCTCAACCATATTTGAGGGAACGTAACAACCCGCACCACACGACACCACCACAGAAATTTTAAAGAGAGGAAAGAGAAAGAAGATAAAACGTCGCTATTGGATTCATCCAATCAATTTGACAAGACTTACTGAGAGTCATTTCTATTTAAAACATCCAAAATAATCTATATATATAAAAATGAATCCCTATTTCCTTGGTCATCGCATCACGCGTGAACGGCTGGACCGATTTCGCTAATTCTTTTTTTATTGTGTTTGTTATTGTTAGGAGAAGGTTCTTATGAAAGAAAAAATTAAGAAAATTGCGCGGAAAATTAGAAAATTTAAGAAATATTAACCACCATATTAAATTATTTCTAATGTAACCGTTTTTACAATTCAAACTTTTTTGATGTAACCTTATGGCGTTTGACATAACATTGACAGAATGCGTGCTGCCAATTTCGTCAAAGAGGATGTAAAAAACTTAAGACAGGACAACGTCTGTCGGGTCCGCTAGTTCATAATAAAAATAATTTTATTATTATGAATTATTTTATTTTATTATTTTATTTTATTTTTTTTTCATAACTTTCGCCCATTATTCGAACCACAACGATGCGTCTACACAGTGTCAGCGCTAGATTTTTTGGGCCCCTTAAAAATCCCAATAAGCAAAATTCCGCCCTAAAGGGGCTAAAAGCCCTAAGTTGGGAACCCTGACTGGCAAAATCGGAAGGAGTAACCGGATGTCTATTTTGTCTCATACTAAAAGTATGTAGACCGCGCCTTCAGACAATCGGACCGGCAGTAAAATCGGAAACGCCTCGCGCCCGTTTCCGATTCGGACGTCCGATCCGGCCACCGGATCGGACGTGTATTGACTGTTCATACAAAGTAATGGCTTCAATGCCTTCCGGTAGCCTGATCAGGCTACCGGATCAGACTATCGGATGAAAAAACCTGACGTGTATTTCCAGGCTTAACATGGGTAGCCTGATGTCATGCTCGCTTTAAACATTTCTGTGGTGGTGTCGTGTGGTGCGGGTTGTTACGTTCCCTCAAATATGGTTGAGCGAAGCAATGGCTGGATCATGCGTCATGCTCGTGAACGGGTGCCACCAACGGGAATGGGTCTGCTTTGGCTGCCCATCTTGACATGCGTTGGATTGGTGTACCTACGTAGGCATTTTTGCATTTTTTTTGAAGCTTTATTGTGGAAGCACTGTATACATAGCATAGCTTTGTAAAAAAAAAAACTTTTTTTTGAAAAGAGCAACTGCTGAGTTTCTTACCGGCTATTCTCAGCAGAGTCTGCATTCCGAACCGGTGGTAGATTTATGATGTGTCATAAGAGCTACAAGTTAGCCTATATAAAATAAATTAATTTTGAATCTGAATTTGAATTTATGGGTAACTACTTCGCTCAGCGTCTATTTACAGATAGACGATAGTTTAACGATGCTGAAACTTATCTGGTAAGAACAAGAAGATGCATAAATATGAACATACCCTACTAATCCTACTAATATTAAAAATGCGAAAGTTTGGATGTATGGATGGATGGATGTATGGATGGATGTTTGTTACTCAATCACGTACCTACCTACTCAATCACGCCGCAACTCCAGAACCGATTTGGCTGTTTCGCACAGAGATAGATTATAGTCTGGAATAACACATAGGCTAATTTTTAAACCGGAAAATAAGAAAGTTTCCTCGAGAACTTTAATCCACGGGAGCAAAGTGGCGGGCATCATCTAGTATTTCATAAAGACTTCATAACAAATTATAACGTTAAATAGATTTTGGTAATAAGGATTACTGATAAATAAATTGATAAGATAATAATTAAATATGCGTTCAAGATATTTACTATGGCATGCCATATTGTCTTGTAAAAATGAATACAATTTTATTG
Source organism: Hipparchia sbordonii (assembly GCA_038048805.1). NCBI lineage: Eukaryota > Metazoa > Arthropoda > Insecta > Lepidoptera > Nymphalidae > Hipparchia > Hipparchia sbordonii. The sequence goes on along the minus strand of JBBIWI010000010.1, from coordinate 5,737,154 downwards.
TCTACACAGTGCAATTCCAAAATTTGGTAAGTAGTTAGATAAGTAGGTATTCTTTATCATGCGATAAAATGTCTAGGTACGTTAACACTGCGAGTTAGCCACTAAACAAATTAGCGTGTCATTCATATTTATGCTTTTTACAATATTTATATATGTATAAGAATATATTATCTTATATAATATAGGTATACATATTTTCTTACTTCTAAGTTAGGGTTACTTTTTTTTTTTATTACATTTTACTTAGTTCTTATCTGCTATTATATATTTACATTTAACACTTAATACTCTTCTAGGTATTTATTACCTACATGAGTATTACCTAATTCTATTTATGCCTTAATCTAACTAATTTTATTACATATTCACAATATTGTAAGAACTTTCCATTTACTTTCCTGCTGGCTATAGTTTCTTTATTTATTTTACTATCTATTAAGTGTTCCAGCTCCATGCGTTTCCTACCAAATTTAGGACATTCGGTCAATATTTATGTAATACCGACTCTTCAGTCACATCTAAACAAATTAAGTTAGCCATGCCTTGACGATTGATTCACTAAGTAGGTAGGTATATAATCTAAAATTACATATTAATATAATCACTTCGTTGGATGGATTGATAGCAGAGGGGTCATAAGTAATCTGTGGTAATACTATGTTTATGGTAGGGATGGATCGACTAGAGGTCAACTTTGAATACGAAACTCTAAACACTTTCTCATCAGCGAGCAGTATCAAATAACAATTTTAATTTTAAAAGCTGGGTAGGTATTGTACTACCTACTTTACGACAATTGTAGATATGACTAATTATCTATTATAGATTTTTCAAAAACATTTTATGAAAGTAAAAATTAAAACCTTCAAAGTGCGAATCATGCTCGCGCACCGAGAGTTCCGTACCATGTGAGGAGTCCACAGCTACATACAAGTTATACCCTAAAAGAAACAAAAATGGTAAAAAAGTAAAAGATAGACACAATAACATTTAAAAAAAAACTTAATTAAGCTGAAACCGGCCTAATTAAATACCAAAACAACTTTCAAATCGCTATGAATCAGATTTTTAAATTGAAACCAAGTTTAAATTTAATCAGTACCAGTAGTGTAGGAAGTATTTTTTTTCTTTTTGTGATATCATACGTTATCTAAAGTCGTTTAAATATATCATCATACTTAAATAAACAAAAAAAAACCTGCTTTGAGTTAGTTGGTTACCGGTGCCAATAGAAACACAATGTGTGAACAGAATAAAAATAATATTTTGTTATGATGTCAGTGAAATCATTTCTAGCAAGGACTGCGTTGTTTATAGTTATAAATAGTTTTATCGAAGTGAAATCTTTAAATATTTTAGGAGTGTTTCCAATTCCAGCAAAGACCCATTTTTTCGTGTTTGCGCCGTATTTGAAGGAATTAGCACAGCGAGGCCACAATGTAACAGTGATATCTTATTACCCATTAACGGATCCCATACCGAACTACCATGACATAGGACTTAATAAGGCCTTTCAAGATTTAAAACCCAGCCACCCAATCAGCAGTTCAGCTTTAACAATTTACCTTTCACTCACTTTAGTCCATGTTATTGGAGGACCTTTCTTTTGTAAGCTTTTACTCGAAGATGAAAATGTTGAAAATTTGCTGGAATCGCAAACAAAATTCGATTTGGTTGTTATGGAGCAGTTCAACAGTGACTGCGCTTTAGCGGTAGCTCACAAATTGGCGGCACCGGTCATTGGAATCACCTCTCATATGCTGTTGCCTTGGCATTACAGAAGATTCGGTGTTCCCTTCAATCCTTCTTATGTAATGTTCGATTTCCTAAAAGGTGGAACGAAACCGACATTCTTCGAAAGAATCATGCGAACTATTTTATATCATCATATCAATTTTGTACACGAATATATTACTCATGCGCTAGAGCAGAGCGCCATACAAGAACATTTGGGTGATGTGCCCCCCCTAGGGGAGTTGGTGAAAGATATCAAACTAGTGCTTGTGTATCAAAACTTTATGTTAACTGGTTCTACGCTCGCACCACCCAATGTCGTAGAAGTCGGAGGCTACCATGTAGCCAAGCCAAAGCCTTTGCCTGAAGTGAGTATTACTAAAGATTTAACACTTATTTCGTGGTTTAACACCTACCTACTAACTTGGCTATTACAAACTACATACTACAGTATTTCATTGTAAAATGGTGCGGATGCCAGGTCAATAGAAAATACCTTATTTTGTACCATATTTTTAAAAATAAGGCTCACATTTACACCATTAAATCTACTGGGACTATAATTCTTTTTCAGAAAATCTGTTTTCGTAATTTGAACACAAACTCATTGCACCACACTGAAATGTAAAAACCAACCAAGTGGGAGTCTGACACTAAGGGCTCCGTACTATCGAAGCAGAATGTAAATGGCGAGCACAAAACGCCAAAAAATCATGTTTCTAGAATGGTATGGCGTTTTCTAGCTATAGCGGCAATAGAAATACAAATTCTGTGAAAATTTGAAGTAGGTAACCTAATCTAACGAGTACGAGTTCATGAGATACAGCCCGTTGACAGACAGAAGGATGGGCAGACGGACATTGGATGCTTAGTAATAGGGTCCCGTTGGCACCCTTGGGTACAGAACCCTAAAAATTACAACTAAAATAGATAACAAGATCTACGTTGCTTGAATTTTTACAAAAAATATTTTCTCTTAAAGATGATAAATATTTCCCATTTTTCCTTATTTTACAGGATTTGAGAAAATTCATCGAAGAGTCCGAGCACGGAGTAATTTATATTAGTTTTGGGACAGTATTAAACGCTGCCTCGATGCCAAAAGACAAATTACAGCATATTATTAACGCCTTAGGTGAATTGCCGCAACGTGTTATTTGGAGATGGAATAAAAATTCTCTACCAGGCAACCCAAAAAACTTCTTTTTATCGAAGTGGTTGCCACAAAATGACATTTTAGGTAGGTGTTAACCTGTACCTAGTGGGTACCTTAATAAGATGTGTTTTTTTTTTGGCAGTTATATCAATAAGTACTGACGATATCCTAGGATACTGATATTACTATATATATAGCTACTCGTGCTGATTCACTGACTCACTGACTGACTGACTGACTCATTGATCACCTCTCCTGTAAAATTTTGTACGGAAAATTTTTTTTTCACCCACAGTTTCGTATAGACGACAAAAATTCATTCGGAACAAAAATATGGAGAGAGCTGATGATTGAGGATTTCGGAGACGGGTGAGGAGCACCGGCCAGGGTATCGAAGATAGGTGGGGGGTGTTCGACCAAATGTCACTCGAAACCTCATCCAATTGGCAAAGAGCCGAAAAAAAACTCCAAAATGGCGAATTCAAGATGGCGGCCATACAAATTTTGTTTGTGTCTATCTCGGAGAGTATAAGAGATGGAAGAGTGGTTTCTTGGCAAAAGATGATCAGGAGCCGAAGTTCCACTTGGTGAACAGAAAAAAATTCAAGATGGCGGAATTTATTTTTTTCCATACAAAATATATGCAAGACTTTAATACGGTTCCTTTTCAAAATTTCTGATGATTTCGTAGAGAGGAAAAAAATTCATTTGGAAGAAAAATATGGAGAGAGCTGATGGTTGAGGATTTCGGAGACGGGTGAGGAGCACGGCCAGGGTATCGAAGATAGGTGGGGAGTGTTCAAACAAAAGTTACTCGAAACCTCATCCAATTGGCAGGGAGCTGAAAAAAATTCAAAATGGCGGATTCAAGATGGCGGCCATACAAATTCCGTTGGCGTCTATCTCGGAGACTATGAAAGATGGAAGAGTGGTTTCTTGGTAAAAGATGATTAGGACCCGATGGTCTACGTGATGAATAGAAAAAAATTCAAGATGGCGATTTTTTTTTTTCATATAAAATGTATGCAAGACTGATACCCCAACTAACAAATTATCGTCGTACAATAGTTTAGTAAACGTTATCTTATTACCACAGCTAAGTCACACTAACGTTATAATAACGTTTGCTAAACGCGAAAAGGGCCCCATTTATACGACGTACGTTGTTGTATTATCGTCATACAATAGTCATAAGATGACTTCGTTGAAGTCATTTAAAAGTCGTAAAAACGTTAAGAAATTACCATTTTCGTCGCACAGTAGTTTCATTATAACTTTACAACGACTAGTTCGTCACATAGTGGTCATACAGGTGATTTGAATGACTAAAACGGTTTATTACAATCAAGTAACAACACCTATATGACTGATTTATATTTCTTGATAGTGTCTTGCGTGTTCGTGGCTTTGAAGGTGCAAAATAAATAAATAATTACAAGGAAATAAAAGCTGAGTGTTATTTAATTTTCATATCTTGCTAACTGTAACTGTTTCTAATTCCGTTTAGTTCGACTGGGAATTTAAGTTTTATGATAATATACCTATGTAAATACTATTCATATTTTCATGCCCCTTCATAGTTTTGTGTTTGAAACATTATATTATTATGAATAACAATAGTGTTTGTTTCTAAAAATGCAAGACATATTGCTTTTGTCGTACACTTATCTCTATGTGACGTTGTAAAGACAGTAAGTCATATTAAGGTTATTTCAAGACCTTGTATGGTCTTGAAATATGGCCGCCATACTAACGAAAAGTTACACACTTTTCGTTAGTATGGCGGCCAAGTCGCTTAAAAGTAAAAACTTGTCTCAAATGCGACAACAAGGCTGGTTAAAGTCAGGACATGACCTTTAATCGACATCTTGTAATATAGAGATCATATTTAAGTCAAAATGAACAACCAAGTCATTCAAGTGTCTCAAGTTAACTGTTGTAAGACAAAATGGGGGATTGTTTTACAAACGTCATTTTCAAAACGTGTGTACAACTGCTTCATTATATAAATGTCACATACAGGTTTTTCTATCACCTAATTTGGTTAGTTGAAACCGTTTATTGGACTGTAACGTTAGTATGACTATTGCATTATCGTACTAACGTTATAGTTAAAGCTGTAATATAACGTCGTGTAGTTTTGTCTTTCTGACGTTGCTATGACCAGTTTATTATGACATATAGTCGCACGACTAAGAAGTTAAATGGAAGACGTCTATAGGACCTAGTAGTCATCTCTTTACTATTGTAAGACTGCAATACAACTTAAAGTCGTACAAGCCTTGTCTTATATGACGTTTTTGTTTGTTGGGACGTTCCTTTCCGCTGATGGTATCGTATAGAGGACAAAAATTCATTTGGATGAAAAATATGGAGGGAGCTGATGATTGAGGATTTCAGAGACGGGTGAGGAGCACGGTCAGGGTATTGAAGATAGGTTGAGGGTGCTCAAACAAAAATCACTCGAAACCTCATCCAATTGGCAATGAGCTGAAAAAAAAAAATACCAAAATGGCGGATTCAAAGTGGCGGTCATACAAATTTCGTCGATGTATATCTCAGAGGCTATGAAAGATGGAAGAGTAGTTTCGTGGAGAAAGATGATCAAGACCCGAAGGTCTACTTGGTGGACAGAAAAACCGCGGTTCGCTTTAGCGAGCCGCGCACCCACGCGCCCTACTAGTATATTATAAACGCAAAAGTGTTTGCGCAACGCAGCAACGAAGCAATGGATCGAGGTGTTTATTTGCATGGGTAATTTCAGGACTTCAAGAGTGACATAGATTACCTTTTATCCCGGAAAAACTGAGGATTCGTGCGGGATTTCGAAAAGCCCAACTTTCGCGAAGTTGCGGGCAAAAGCTACTTACTTTGATTATATTTGGCTATTTAAGTCTAATTAAGAAACTTTCAGAATCAGAATGAATTGAATACATTATACAAATTACAAAATAATTAAAATATAAATGAAGTCGTACTTTTTTTAATCCGAAATAGGCTTGCGCTTGACGACAATCAATACTGGACAGCACTGATGAGGTCTAGTTTGGAGCGCGCTTGCCTACAAGATGCCTATTCACTCTTTCCTTGAAGGCTCTCAAATAAATTAATATTTTTTAAGCTCATCCAAAAGTCCTCGCGTTTTTCTCCCACTGTGGACTATTGGGAACGACGGAAGCAATGTATCACGGCGTGCCAGTCGTGGGAATGCCCATATATGGAGACCAATACACAAATGCCGCGGCTGTTGAAGAAAGCGGTCTCGGGGTGCAAATGTCCTTAGATCTCTTGACGGAGGATTATCTGATAGAGAAATTTCAAACTGTCTTGGATCCCGCGTAAGTAACATCTTCATTATCCTAATAATATTATAAAGGCGAAAGTTTGTATGTGTATGTGTGTGTGTTTTGTTACTCCTTCACACCACAACGAATTAACCAATTTGGCTGAAATTTGGAATGGAGGCAGCTCACATCGAGTATTAAAATTTATCCCGGAAAACTAAAGAGTTCCTACGGGAATTAAAAAACCTTAACCCACGTGGACGAAGTCGCGGGCGTCATCTAGTAATTTATATATTGCTTTTCTCTCAACGAGAAAACATAAAATATTTTGGTCGTTATCTCCATTGCAACAATTCTCCTTCTATTCTTAAAGTTCTTCTTCGGAGATTAACTTTTCTAATTTCTGTAACTTTTCTTTTAGGTAAGTACCTACGTTTACCCAATATTCGTTTTTAAGGTTCAGAAAAAAAAACGGAACCCTTATAGACTCGCTCGGTTGTCCGTCTGTTTGTCCATGCGTTCAGGCCTTGTACAGGCCCTTATTCTCAGATACTAAGTTGAAAATAATTTGCAGTATAATTCAGTGAAAAATTACAGCTTCAAAGCGCATTTTCTCGCAAGTTCTTGGCCCAATTTTTAGTTATATTCGTCAAACTAACCCCAAGTTTCGCCAGCTTAATCTCTAGATCACCACTTGCGATCTAGAGATTAAGCTTTTAAGAGTTATCTAGATAGTAGGTACCTAATTAATACAATCCTCACAAGTTTCGCTTCGGAACCCTCAAAGTGGGAGTATAACTTGCACTTGGCTGGTGATTCTGTGTAGTATTCGCTTCAACCACCAGACCATTCAACCGATGAAGTTAAGGTTCATGACTCACTATCATTTCCTCATAAAAGAAATAGTAAAGAAGTATATTTCTTTCTAGATTTCGACAAAAAGTAAAACTGCTGTCCGACGCATGGCACGATAGACCAATAAAGGCAATGGATAGTGCAATTTACTGGACGGAATTTGCTGCAAAATACAGTAACTTAACCTTCAGATCGCCGGCTGCCGATGTTCCCCTTTATCAGTATCTCTGTTTAGACGTTTTATTTATTTTTATAGTGTTATTTTGTTTATGTGGTCTAGTTCTTAAGTATGTGATATGTTATGTAGCAAAAAACATTATTAATGGATACCTAACACGTGGAAGTATAACGAAATCAAAAGTTCATTAAATTGTAATAAGTAAAATTTATTCCTTTATTGGGTTTTAGTAAGTCGATGCTAACTACTGACAAGGCATACAAGATGGAAATTAAATTAACCAAAAAACCAAATACATACAACAAAAACACCGGATCAAAAGTAAACCATATCAGCTTCTTTCAGTAGATAAAATAGTGTTCAAAGATAACTTGATAATACAAATACTACTTTGGAAACAAACTCAAAAGACCGGCTTACAATCACTCATTATGTAACGTACATATACTCTATCAATGGTTAGACTTCAAAAGTATAGTTCAGTTGGGAATACAAATTATGAAATCACTCAGTAACGCGTGGTCGGTTGTACTTAAAACTCGTGCGAATCGGACAGCATGAGCCATGAACTATCATATAAAAATATTAACGTTTCTTTTTATATTACTCAATACCGTGAATGGGCTGAACATTCTCACAATATTCCCGTATCATGGAAAGAGCCATTTCTTCGTGTTTAAAGTTTACATTCAAGAACTAGTGAGACGAGGTCACAATGTTACCGTGATATCACACTTTCCGGAGGCCAATCCGAGCAAAAACTACCACGATATAAGCCTAGCAGGAAGCATTAAAATCGTAGAAGATGATCAATCCTTTGGCAGATCATATTTAATCATACTAGGTGTTGGTGTATTTTTAACAATGACCGGAAAGGAGAACTGCGAAGTAATGTTGGCGAATAAAGCTGTAAGGGATTTGATTGAACGAAAAGCAAAGTTCGATGTAATAGTAGTTGAACAGTTCAATAGTGATTGTGCTCTTGGTATTGCGTACAAATTAAAAGCACCCGTGGTTGGTATAACCTCGCATATTTTAATGCCGTGGCACTACAGCAGATTTGGTATACCGAATAATCCATCGTACGTTTCCTTCCACTTTTTGGAAGGAGGAACAAAGCCGACATTTTTACAAAGAATCGAAAGAGTTGTGCTAGACGTTTATTTTAAGTCACTATTCTATTTTATTAGTCAAAGGAATAATCAAAACGAGCTTGCTAAGTATTATGATGATATCCCTCCTCTAGAGGATTTGGCACGAGAAATAAAGTTCCTGCTTTTATATCACAATTTCATTCTAACTGGATCGAATATCTTTCCTGCTAATGTAAAAGAAGTGGGCGGATATCATGTTAAAGAAGCAAAAAATTTAACAGGAGTAAGTATTTACTGTTATTATTTCCTATTTAAGAGGTAAAAGCATATTATGTAGGTACTCTAATCAGTAGATTATTTATCTACGAGTGTTAGCAGTATAGATACATACACAATATAGGTACATAAATATGTACTACTAATGACCATTACGTTCATCTTGTAATCAAAGACGCCCGTTCAATTAGTTAATGATGTGTTTATTGATTTTTAGGATTTACTAAAGTTCGTTGAAGAATCAAAGCACGGGGTCATATACATAAGTTTCGGATCTGTCATCAAGAGCTCTACAATGCCAGCAGATAAAGTCAAAGATGTTTTAGACGTAATGTCTCAACTGCCACAGAGATTTATTTGGAAATGGGAAACTAAAACAATGTTGATGGACAAAAATAAACTTTACGTTTCTGAATGGCTACCGCAAATAGATATTTTAGGTGAGTGAAGCAAAATTTTCCCACATAATATTAAAAACTCGGAATGGCGACTTCGGCCTTCGTCGTAAGTGTTCTTAGTAACTTTGACCTAAATTACCGCCTTCAATTACGTTGATTGATAACTTGAGTTTCTTTAATCTCTATACCAAGAATAGTTAGGTAGATTTCGAAAATTTTTCTTTGATGACAAGATGAAATAACACTTCAGCAGTGTATATTAGTGGGTTTACATTACCAATCATCTTCTGCAGGACTGATGAAACGATATGGCTATGTACAGGGTGTAGGTACAGGGTGACGCTCGCAACCCCCTTGATAAGTCAATCCTCTCTCGCTATTGGCTAAAATGACTGTTGCAGTAAGAACGCCAAAAATTCAGCCATTCACCACAATTTCAACTGTAGCAATGATTGACGTAGCTATTCCGCAATCGTAACACTAATATTATTATCCTATTAATCCTATTCCTACTAATATTATACATGCGAAAGTTTGGATATATGGATGTTTGTTACTCAATCGCGCCGCAACGACTGAACCGATTTGGCTGTAATTTGGCACAGAGATAAATTATAGATTGGAATAGCACATATTATACGCCTACGCCACAATAATGAACTGAATTCTTAGCATCAGTATCATATTTCCCTGCAATTACAGGTCACCCCAAGACGTTGGCGTTCTGGTCACATTCCGGTATGGGTAGTACTACAGAAGCCATACATTACGGAGTGCCGATGGTGGCTATGCCTGTACTCGGGGATCAGCCATCGAACGCTGCAGCTGTCGAAGAAAGTGGACTCGGAGTGCAACTACAAATCAGAGATCTGAACAAAGATAATTTACTTGCAGCCTTTAAAAAAGTCCTGGATCCAAAGTAAGTTAATTAAAATGGTTGAGTGAAAGAAAAAATTGACAACGAAACCAACAAAACAGGCAAATATTAAATAAACATCCAAAATGTTCATGTAGGATCATCCTACTAATATTATAAATGCGAAAGTTTGGATGTATGGATGGAAGGAAGGATGGATGGATGTTTGTTTGTACTTGTTGTCTATACAACGACTGAACCGATTTGGTTGAAATTTGGCACAGAGATAGATTTTAATTTGGAAGAACACCTAAGCTACATTTATCCCGGAAAATAAGGTGTTCCCGCGGGAATTGGAAAACCTCAAACTACGCGTACGAATCGCGGGCATCAGCTAATTAATAAAGGGATATAATAAGTCGACCAACAAAATTTATTTTTTGGCATCAAAACCTAGCTTCTAATTTAATAACTCAGCAACGGGAAAATGATGAAGCTTCTAATATACTAACTCGGCTTCTTCACAATGGCCACAAAATATTCCAAAGAAAGCATCAAATAAAGAGCCACTATTTTTATTATTGTCCACTGCCACTGCACGATTTGGTGCGAGTGAGATGGATACGACTGGCCATTTGCACGATCTCGTTGGTGCGAGTGAGACGGATGCGACTGGCAATTTGCACGATCTCGTTGGTTATGGCTATTTGCACCAATCAGAGAGCGCCATTCAAAACATACATTTGTTTTTTTTGTTGTTCTGTTGTTAGTGTGTTAATATTGCAATTATTTTTGTATAATTTTTTCTTTAAACTAAAGTTAGGTTAGGTTAGGGTTATACATGAATATTCAGGTGCCCGGCCGGTGGCCGGGCACTTAGGTTCTGTTGGGATCGTAAACCTACCTAAAACTAAAAAAAAAGTTGAAAAAAAATTTGTTTTTTTTTTCAAAAATGTTATAATGTTATGTGTAGGTATTTATCTTGAGTTAAATTTAAAAACAATCATTTTTTTAATTTCATTTTATCAAAAAAAAACGTTTTTTTATTTAGTTAGAAACATTTTTTTATTTCATTTTTCTCACAAAAAAAAAATTAAAAATGTGCTTGAAGATTTGGTGTATTATTTGATGCTAATATTTAAGTATTTTAGGAGTTCACGGTTTGAAGCTAAGTTATAAATATAGATGCTAAAATTATATTTTTTAGAGGCTCACTAGTTGAAGCTGACTTAGTAATTTAGAAGCCAATAATGGTATTAAATAGAAGCTCGTTTAATTACATGCCATTAATAAATATAAAAACATGTTGTGTCTCAAAATGAAGTGTGATCTCTTCACACGATCGTAAATTTATCTATCTAAGTATTAACTGTCGTAGGCTAGAAACTGTTGTAGACATCATAAGGTCACCGATAACGAATTAGTGCAAAAATACATAATGAAACTAAATGTACCTAATTTTATTAGAAACTTGTAGAGAATCAATCGGATTGCTTATCCGAAACGTGATTGTTCCCAAACTACAGAAGTTTTTTTATTTAGTTATCTTCTGTCTGTTTTGTAGGTATCTTATAATAACTCCAATTTAGTTCGATGTTAATAAACGAGATTCTTGTTCCGTCCGGTTCATAGTACCTACTTACCTATATAAATATATGTATTTTGATGTCGTAACCAATCCATCATGCCCGAGATAAATAGTTATGTAGGTACTTATCTTTATTATAGTCCTGCTTCCCAGAGGAAAATAGAAACTAGCAAAAAATTAATTAGTTCTTTTTCAGTGATTTTATCTAGAATAGGTAGGTACTGATAGTTCTCAGGGCTGTCAAATGGATTTAATACAGATACAAATATTTGTTTTCCAGGTTCAGAGAAAATGTAAAGCTAGTGTCAAAGGCTTGGCGTGACCGACCTATACCACCATTGGATTCTGCCGTTTACTGGACAGAGTTCGCTGCGCGCTACCCAAACTTCACTTTTACTGCTGCAGCTGCGAGAGTTCCTTGCTATCAGTATTATAACCTAGATATAATTGCTGCGGCTATAGTATTGCTCCTTGCTTTTATGTATGTTAGTAAAAGGGTCTTATCATCATGCTGCCGGAAAGCACAAACCCAAGAGCAAAGTAACCGAAGTAAAAGTAAAAAGAGAACGAAACGAGACTAATTAGTATAACACGTAACCTTCAATATCTCATCGGTATATGTACGGCTTTAAAAATTTATAAGGTCGATTTAAAGAATCGGTCAAGTGCATTGTGCACACAAAGGATTCCGTACATCCTAACAGAGATTGTTAAGGTCGAGCAAAAAACGCCAAAAAAATCACGTTTCTTGTACCGTCGTAGGTGATACGTACTGCGTACCTAGTAGATACAAGCTTTAGGTTTAGGGTCTGCAATCAACAATCATCATCAGTCTCGGATCTACTGGATACGGGTCTTCTATCTGTGAGGTTTTAGTGACTGGCTAAGTAAGAATTGGCAGACTTAACACACTATTGAGATCATTATGGAGTACTCTCGAACACACAGGTTTCCTCACAGTGTTTTTTCCTTCACTGTTAAATCAAGTGACATTTACTTGATTAAAATGCACATAACTCTGGAAGGAAGAGGGGTTCTAGGATTTGAACCCCGCATCTCCCGAAAATGAGACCGAAGGTTTAATTAACCACTAGGTATATATTATATACATTATTTGTATCCAAAATATGACTAGACGTTTATCGACTCAGTATACGATATTTTCCGATGTTTTCAAGAATGTATCAAGCATAATATATTGAAAGTCACTTCGCATGCGTAGCGACTACCAATCCTTAATTCATGGTAACAAGTTTTTAAAATACCTATTATTGCTAAAGAGAATTGTTGTGAATACTTTTAATAAAATCTTTTATCTTTTGTATTGTCCTACTCACGTCCTACTCATTTAAATAAAGTATTGTACTTAACTATTATTATTTTTATTTTTTTTGTTGCCCACATTTTCCCCTCGTCAAGAAAGTCAGGATAAGTATTTTATACCTATTCGTATGTCGGGTTCACCTGAACCGATTTTGATCAAACTTAAGTGTAGGTACCTCATATCATACAGATTTTTGCATTAAATTATAACAAAAAGAATGTTGCTTTTAATTGAGTATCACGGAATTCCGCAAAGTATCGCTTCCCAGTAAGCAGCTGCCTTAGCTGCTATCCCACAAAATTTTTTTTCCTCCGAGCTGCTATCCAATACACTGCAGAAGATTTAATCCTACTTGAAGAGTAAAATAAAAAAAATCTGTGACAGCGTTAAGAATATTTTGTCAGTCCTTGACGTTTGCTGCCTACTCAAAAATGTTATTAATTTAATACTTTTACCTTGGTCATAATTACAAATAAATAGTTTACTGTGAAATGGCCTAATTTCTCTACCGCGATGGACAAGACACGCGCTATAATGCCCGACATGCAATAACTTCCTGATCACCCATACAAAAGGTAACAGTAAACATTAATTGCTATTTTCTTTATACCTTTTTGTTTCGAAAACTGACACCCTTTCTTACATCTATGCTTATTTGCAATAATTACTATGCACCGATGTAACTATGTCTCATAGTGCCCTATTTTTCCTAAAAATTAACCTATGTTACTCTCCAGGTCCTCACCTTCTTATATACAAATACTATCACGTCAATCTGACGTCAATCAGTTGTTCCGTTACAGCGTAATTGAAGAACAAACAAACACAGTTTCGCATTTATAATTTTTAATAAGGAAGTAAGGATAGGGGCGTGTTTTCCTTAAAAAGTGATACAGCTACAGTTAGGTATAATACCTACTCATCAGAGACAGAGATACCTGCTAAGGAATTGTCTAAAAATGATTGCATCAGTTTGACGATCGCAATGCTGATTTTAATAGATTTGCTGGCACTCTCTTGATATTTTTTTTATTCAATGACAAGATAGTCCTTGACTGCGTTCTCACCCGATGGTAAGTGACGATGCAGTCTAAGATGAAGATAAGATCTCTTAATATTGGTTAAAATGCATTGATGCACCAAGAAAACCATAAATTCAGCCAATCAGAGGCGATTGCGATCATTTTTAGACAAACCCACACCACAGCTACTATACATATTTATCTAGTGTATATTTTTTTTTTAGATTTACAAAAATGGCATGTTGCTGTAAGCCTGGTCGGTGTGAGTTATCTTTATTATTTTTACCCGGTTATGAATTTTTAGCAGTCTATGTAATTATGTATGTTTATATTTACGTATGTTTCACCGTAGCGCCTAAACTACATACCTAGCTGATTTCGATTAATAAGGTGTCAATCGATTCGTTATTAATTATTTAGTCTGGGTGACTAACAGAATTAATATGACGCATGTTACATCCAATTTTCCTTATAACTTTTTCTTATAAGTCGATTTGTGAGTAAATTAGGTCATAACTCATAACTATAGGCGCGCAGCTAATCAACTAGATAGTTACCTACCAAGATAGCCTAATAGCGTAGACCAATGTAGGAGCATACCTACCCCTACATCTAACCTATGGAGACATTACTTATTCATTTGCAGCAAACAAATCCTCAGTGAGTTGCTTGGGCCGATGCGATCTACCAAAGCATCGATGTTTGGAACGAGACGACATCAAACCCGGACCCGTGCCGAAGCATATGGGATGGCTTTATACAGCAAAGGACTCGCCTGAACACCAGGTTCTTACTAAATTTTTTTTTATTTGATGACTAGATAGTCCTCGACTGCTCCTGATGGTAAGTGATGATGCAGTCTATGATGGTAACGGGCTAACTTGGAAGGGTTATGGCAGTGTGCATTCAAACCATACCTACACCTAATCGGTTTCTACACGCAATCATGCCGGAACGCTAAATCGCTTGGCGGTACGTCTTTGACGGTAGGGTGGTAACTAGCCACGGCCAAAGCCACCCACCAGACACTAGCCAGGGTCAAAGCCTCCCACCAGACGTTTTTCTTATATTACCCTTCCACATCAAGTTGGCTATCGTCGACCGTTACAAAATGACGTCATACTGTAACTACCGTTGACAAGAAAATAATAATTGTATTTTTTACTGTAACCACAATTATGACGAGCTTTCTTCTCTGGCAATGCTTTTCATGGCAATGTCATTAACAAATTAATTTATGCTTCAATTAATTATTAATTTAGCCTTCATATTTCAGCTTCGATGCGGCTGGCGTCCAGGCCATATTGCGTGCCCAGTTCTAAAGAAAATCGAGCAACACAATTGCATGAAATCCAGTGAATGTACACCTTGCGCATCAACATGCTCCAAGCCCCCATGTCTGAAGCCATGCTGTGCCCCGCCCAAATGCATAGCCGTCTGCCCCTCGTCACCTTCTTGCTGCAAACAACCGCCTTGCACCCAACCTCTAATAAGAATCATCAGACACGGAGGCCAGTACAGCATATGCACTAAGCCGTCCAACATATCCAACGCGCCGTCTGGTCCTTACCCACTTAAATACGTCCTCAACACAGACGATGACCAAACCCCAAACGCGAAGTACAGTGTAGAAGCAAAGTTCAATGACTACCATTTTGATTACACTAGTTCCCAATCGTCTTTCGTTCTGGATTTCTCACCGCCGGAGCAGAGATGCTACAAGCCATGCCCGAAAAAAAGTGGGACCTCAACATGTCCACAAGACAACAAATAAAACTGTTTGACAAAAATACCTACTGGTTTTGATATAGAAAATCATCTTTTCCTAAATTACCACCACCATCAAAGGTATAAATAAATATTCCAAATTATATTTTCAGAAAAGTTTTTGTCAGAAAAAATTATTAAGTTAATTCACTTACAGCAACTTAAAACCATATTATTAGTTTAAAGTTCACTTTTAATTATATTCTTGACCTCCTTCGATTACAATAATAATTAATGCTGTCTCTTTCTTTACTAATAATAATTATATTATAAGAAAGAGACAGCATCAGTTGACAGTTTAAAAATTCTTGTTTTATTTACTTTTGGCCAGAGGGCCATATTAAGTGGTTAAAATATAATTTGACTGCCAAAAAAAGCTACTTTCAATTTCACAACAAAATTTACCTGGCCTTGTGACCTATACCAAAGTATGAATACTGTCTTGTGCAACCAACCTACTTGATTTTTTATTTGAACGCAAATCTTGAGTAGGCTATTAAAATTTATAAATCATGGTGGTCAAAAATAATTTGGTCCCTGATAAAATCAGCACTTAATAATATTAATAAAAACAAATAGAATAAATTATTCAACAACATTTTATTAATCAATTCAAACGAAAACACTAATAGAATAAATTATAACTAGGTAACTTAAAATAAAAGCATACTTTAACTTGGATTACCCGACTTTTGAGCTAAGGCTATCATGTTCTCATTTGCTATCATTTGAAACTCGTGGAACCTTTGCGAAACCCGTTGGTTAGTTCGCAAATACTTCTCCATGCAATTTGCTGTACATTTGTCCTGAAAATGTAAATAAAAGCCAACATTACAATTGATGTCAAATTAGGAACACTTATAAAACTGGATGCATGTACGCAATAACGATTCAACCCACAAACCTTTCTCAAATTAAATGCGTACATAATATTAATATAAAGGAATAAAGTTAACGTTTCAATTGATAAGTTGTGTGGGTTAACTCTTCATTGCATATGTGCATCCAACAAACTGTTAAAATCCATGATTTTTTATACAGTCAATTACTTTTATTCATCAATAGACAAAATGTTTTATCTTTGTCAATTTAGCTTTTGACTGAATTTCTTCTGATGGATTAATGTAGTATTGGCAGTCAACCTGTAATAGGTAAGTAAGTACTAATATCTATTAATGGTATTGATTTAAGAATGGTACTTGAATGCCAAAGCAAGCAGTCAAATTAAAATGATTTTTTCGGCAACTTAGAAAATTTAAAATTATTTAAAAGAATGTTTTGTAATAGGTTTTATTTTAACCATTTAATTCTTGAGTTTAAAAACAAGGTTTTTTTCTGTTATACAATGAATGGACACCATACATAGAGTAGGACAAACTTTACCTCTGAGGGTCGCAAATTCCTCGAAGTGAAGTCATGTATGCAGTCATTGAAGCACAGTTCTGACAATTTGTTATACTGAACCAAGAAATCTTTGAACTGGAAAAAATCAGAATTACACAATTAAATGAGTATTAGATCGTTATGAGTCGATTAAAATAAGATGAGTTTTATTAATAAAAAGTTATATTTTAATCTAAATACCGTTTTAATTTGATCCATTTCACTCATTGCTTGTGGGGAAGTCATTTTTGGGAGAAATTAAGCTAAATGAATATGTCAGCCTTCTCTAATTGAATATCTAAAGAGATTAATATTATAGTAACAAAACAACACAAATGGGAAGATAAGAATTCAAAGATTTTATTGAATTTTGAAAATTGAAGTCAACCTATCACAGTTAACAAACTTTATTTTAAGGTTAGAAATTAGATTATAGATTTTTTTTTAGATTTATAATTTGACACTGACAGTTAAAGCCTCATGGAATTACAAAGTACCTAATTTTAAGATACAAAATACTTCAATAGCAAAGTAAGTAAGTAGATATTTATTTAGCTAGTAACTTAACAAAATCTAAATTATTATGATGAGGACATTGACGAGCTTGTCGTTGTTATTAGAGTGTGAGTATAGACAAACTAGCGGGATCCAATCGTTCAATCCCGTAGGTAGGTACCTACCTACCTATGTACGGTCGTGTTGGGTCGTGTAAGAGAAACATAACATATTTTTTGTTCATCGGTGATTTTTTTGTCTGTGACTTTTAAGTAGTCTATGGTCGGAGCTTGTCATTTCTGAAATTTTCTGACAACTGTCGTCTGTCAAGTGTCAATAACTAGTGATGTGCCAACTCGGAAAAAACAAAACTCGATTTAACCCGAGTTAAAATCCACATAACTCGGGTTGAACTCGAGTTAACTGGATGGACAAGTGAATGCTTTTTTTGAATTTTTACCAGTTTATTCCATCAGCTTTGCATTAATAACTTAAAAAATTGGAACAGACAAATGATATTTTTATCTGTTTCAATTCTTTCATTTTTTTATATTATTTATTTATAATGTATTGTATGTATGTATTTGTAACTAACTAAAGTAAGAAAGAAAATTATTGTTTGAAATAGAATCATTTATGTATGTATTTTTGGCTTGAATTTTAATTTAAAAAAATATTTATATTTATTATCAATAAAACTATGAAATTATATAGTAGTCTTTTTAAAATAAAATCAGACTAATATTATTTAACATTATGATGATGCAGGTATGTACATAGGTACATTTACAAGCTCATAATTATTTTATAATCACAATATTTAGCTTTATATATATACATAGCTTTTTTTAATGTGGTTTAATAATGTGGTCGCATTTCCACTATATTTGAATGAATCTAAATACTGTTTACACGCAACACGTCCACTCACGGGCGATGCGAATACATCCCAAACTAAAGATTTTCTTTTAGGACCCGGCATTTATCAAAAACAGAACATAAATAAAACACGAAAAATACAACAAGAACCGGCAGTTTAAAGTTAACCTCAAATCTACATATATATGACACTTGTTTGCTTGCTTTGTTATGACCATAGATAAAAAATCTCTGGTTATGACTGAATGAATGAACATAGTCTCACTCAAATGATCGGCAAACTTCGCTCCATGTCGGTTCCATTCGGTTTACGAACTCGAGTCAGAGAGAATTCAACTCGAGTGGGTTAGAGTTACGCCCAACTCGAGTTAACTCGAGTTAGTTACTCGAGTTGACATCACTATCAATAACTCATCATCCGTCAATTTTTTGACAAGGAGAAGTGGTGTTATTTTTATTTAATAAATAAATTTTTACAGAATGAATGATAATGAGGACGAAATAACCACATTCTGCGATTCAGCTGTATGTTATTAATTATTTAGAATGAGGATTCAGTTATTGTTTTGTTAAAAATGTTTACTAATATTTCAACAATAATCAGGCCTCATTGGTGGAAGGATGCAGGTTACCAGTTCGGATGCAAGGCGGTGATGATTGGCCACTCGCAGAGATTATTAGCATCAAAGAGGTCCGAGGCCAAAGAGGATACTATGTGCATTATGTAGACTGTAAGTTTCATTATTAAGGTTGTATCTAAACCTTGTAACCAAAAGTTATTACAAGAATTTGAATATAGAATCAACTGTAAAAATTTTGAATAGTAAAAAATTATATCATACAACTTATTCAATTGATATAATGCTTTTAACCGACGCATTGTAGTGTTTTTGGTCAAAATTATGGATGTGGTTTACTCATAATGTGTAAGGGCTTTGAATCCAACACTTATGCTGAAGGATTCATTACCCGATGGACATTTTTTCATATAAATATTATTATGAAAGGTGACTTCCTTGAAATTTGTCATAGTGTTTGCACTTCAACAATTTTTCAGTTAACAAACGCCTTGACGAATGGGTGGGAGAGTCATGGTTGGACACAAGAAAGGTACAGTTTCCCCGGAGAGATGGCAGTGGGCCCACTGGTGGGACGACAACACCAAAGAAGACCCACATTGGATCTGGAGGTGGCGTCATGCCTAATTTTCTTAGTATGTGTGTTTTTTGTTTGCTATTTCATTTTTACTTATATTTACATGGCACCTTCTTTAATTTATTTGTTTTAATATAGCTAATGATGTTAAGGTCTGGTCAGACAACATGTAAAGACAGCAACATATTAGTGGAACAGCACTACAGGAATTACAGGATTTCACACTAATTTGTTAAAGTCATAAACTGTACAAAAAGTGAGAACTGGTGGGGCTACCAATTTTAATTCACATTGTGAATAGTGAATACCTTAATAATGTCCTAAGTATTTACACTAATAGGTCTAGTAGTGATACTTCCATCACACATTTTTGCATGCTGTTGAGTAATTTGTGTGATCAGCACTTTAAGATCATAAAAAATTGATGTCAAAGTGTAGCAAAAATAATCGTCTTTTTTCTTTTAATTAGTTCTAAAGTAGTTGTACAATACATTTATTATTCATAGTTCCTATTAAAACTGGTATGTGACAAAATGTTTCTATTTTTATGAATATTATTCAATCATGTCCTAAGTTTGATGGCTAGCTCATAATAGTAACAAATAGGCTGATAATATTAATGTTGAAACTTTAAAAAATCAAAAAATTTGAAACATTTTTTCACATAAAATGTATTTATTTAAAACTTTAAAAAGAATTTCATAAAATAATCAAAACTTTATTTAAATTAATTTAGTGTCTTTTGGTTTTTTTATGTTACTAATAGTGTAAGATTTAGTCGTACTACTACTATTAGTTATTAAAACATGTAAAGCATGAATTTACCTACCTAAATATAAAAGGTACTTTGGGCATGATTCTATTCTTTGTTAAGTTTTCAATTTTCACCTAATCACTTTAATGGCACCCAGTGGCGAACCCTCCATACAAGCCCAAAAGCCCGGCTTGCCTAATATCAATCCTGTATTAGGCAGATTATTAATAATTTTAATTTCACTCACTAAAATTAATGGATCGATTTAAATTACGTATTTAAATTTCGCGCGTCACCGCGTCATTCGAACTATCGGATATAACCACAGGATATAACGGACTACGGAGATAGTGACCTTGAAGTGAGTCGACCGAACCACGCAACGCAAGCCGCGAGTGTGAGAGGGAGGACCGTGGCTTTGGGTCACACCGCTCTAACACGCCTGTAACCTATGCAAATTGCGATCTATATAAATATAAATCGTATATCTCGCATTGGGAAAATTTAAGCTGGCTTGCTTATAAACCGTCTAAGTTAAGAAGTCCCCGGGAATTACTAATTATATATACTGTCATGAGACTTTCTTTGGGGTCGGATTATTTAGTTATTTGTTTCGTGACGTGTCGTTATTGAATTGAAATTACATTATTTGTGTTTTTTTGTATAAAATGAGTTCAGATAAAAGTAATATTGTTCCATGTGACGATTTAAAGTGTGTGCAAATGTTTATTGGGAAAAACAAGGTAAATTTAAGAAACTTAACTTTTGAACGAAAAAAATATCTTATAAATTCTTCCGTTTTAATTCTGTCTAGTAGTAGTATGCCTTCTGTGTGCTTTGTGAAGCTCGCCAAGACAACATAAGTAAAAGAAGACGGAAACGCCTGGCTTGCCTATGTTTGAACCCTACGGCACGCCACTGATGGCACCTTATACAATATGCTCGAAATAATAGTTTTGTTCATTTTTGCAACGTAAATTATGTTGTCAATAAATACTCGTAGTTTGTGCAGCATACTGTATAAGATTATGAGACATTAAATTATTTTCATTTATATAATAATTTATACATGTATACTTATTTCTTTTTAATGTTGTGAATTTCTCAATATTTACATATTCTTTGGTCATTTAAGCTTTCCCTGTATGAAATACTTACGTAACTTTATAATCTCCTGTGTAAATGGCTATTCTCCACTGAGATTGGCCGCGTTTACCGAAATTCGGTCAGGAGGACATTATCAATGTTTTAATTGGATTTGGATTTGTATATTGAAAAATATTAATTTTTTTTTCTGCAGATGATAATAATGTCTGCAATGAAAATCTGAAATGTGTTAATAGTAGAGAGATTGCAATTCACCAAACAACGCCTAAAATACCTGACAAAATTCATAACAATGCAATCAATGGTTCCACCCAAAGATTAACATCTGGTACGTTAAATTACTGCTTATATTTTTAATTTATTCAAAAAGCTTTTGTTCAGGTTAAAAAAGAGACAGTGTTAAATGAAAGCAATTTATCAAATTTTTCACAACAATTTTTGCACAGCACTTAAAATATGCTTTCCCGGCTGAATACTGAAACTTCTTTTAATGATTAAGAGCTTCTTTAATTCTAGGTTAGGTGTCTTTTTACTGTATGTATTAAAAGTAACGTGTAATAAGTTATAAATATAAATACAGTAAATAAATATGTAAGTATGCTGATAATCACAACGCCCGCCAAAAAAGTAGAGTGACATAGATGCCCAATTTTTTTTTATAAATCAGCTTAAAAAGAAGCTTATGGCTCCTTGCAACTATTTGTGAAAGAAAATGACGCTTAAATGAAGTCGAGACGCAACATGCGTCTCGACTTCCCTTGACTGAGTTGAGACATCTAATTTTTTGTAGTTGGGTTACAGTTTTTAGACTTTTATCCTTATTAGATAAGTAATGACTAGTGATGTGCCGGATATCTGTATCCGTACTCAACTATACCCATGCAAAAAATCACGTTGATCCGTTGCTCTGTTGCAGCGTTATTGAAGGACAAACCAACAAACAAACGCACTTTTGCCACACCAATATTAGTAGGGATTTATTAGGTCACCCATTTAGTAAGAAAGTTAAGATCCGTATCTGTATCTGAGGATCTTGACACCAAATATCCGTATTCGGATCTGTATCCGCGTATACATATATGGTACCGGCCAAACCCGATTTTCAGGACAAACTAGTTTTGCCTAGGCTAAACTAGTTCTTCATTTCTAATGATCTGGCACATCACTAGTAATGACTGGAAGCAGATATTTCAGTATTCAGCTGTCAGCTCCATAATATCGTTATTGCTTCAACAAATCTGACAAAACTCATTCTTATGAAAACCATAATAAGATACTATATGCATAAGTTAATTCAATTAATTATAGTTATTTATGATGATGAGGGCTCAGAAAAATTTTCTTATATTGGTCATGTAATTGTGGCATTGGATGGTAATTGGTAAGTTAAAAGGGCTACAAAATGCTCAAATTTAAGGCAAAGCAGTAACGATTTATGGCTTTAGATTCTTTTGGTTTGTTGTCTATAACTAAAGGTTTACTTATTAGCATGACTTACTTGATTTTACTTTTTATAGAAATAGATATAGTCTTAGAATTTTCTTTATTTCATTTTTTCTTTGCTATATGTATAGTTCTTGCAATTCACGAGGGCGCGTGGCTCATGGTTGTGTGTGTGTCGTATCTATAATAAGTGTGAGCGAGAGCTTGCTCGCGCCTGACCGCTCCCACCTAGGCTCCTGACAGGCACGCTTACTTACGCAATGTGCATGTACACGACGTAACCACAAGTAAAGCTCACGCGCCCTCGTGAATTGAAAGAACTGTAACAAGTTATAGGTTTGTATAATTGCCAAAATTACCTTTCCAACTGTATGTAAATTATTTTCACTGGCATTTTTAGGTTTCCGCACCAAACTATCACTGGTGGAAACTTTCGTCCGTCTCACAGATTAATATTTAGCAGTAATAATTATTACAAAAAAAAAACTAAATTACTTATGTGTTCCCCCATAAGAGATTTTTTTGGAAATGTTAAAATTATAATTTATTCCCATGCATACCTACGTTTCCTTTACGGAGCCCTCACTGCGCAAGTCTGACTCCTATAAACTTCGACCATTTAGCCGGGACGTGCCGATTTAGGGTTAGTAAGTAGTATAAGATTTAATTCGATTGACCGCATTCGTATTTGATGAAATTAGCGTCCAAGTAAAATGAACCATAGAAACATTAATTTAGAGCTCAATTTCGTGCATGCATTCTTAACCGTTTAGGTATACGATTACGCTCCAAATCAAAATCGGTTGCACTGAACTTTCGACTTTAAATCAATATAGTTAAGGTTTATTTTACTTTAACGCTAATGTCATTAAATACGAATACGATCCAACGAATTAAATCCTATATTAACCCTAATTATCTTCAACAGAACCACATTATTCTCCTTTTTCGTCATTGTGTAATAATAATATAATAATGAAGCTTTATTTAGTTCCATACAAATAACTTATAAAATAAAAATATTATTAACAAAAATTAGAACACTTATAAAATACATTATATTACAAATAGGTACATGCAATATTAAGTTGCTGTTTGTATGAACCCACTTTGGGTAAAAGCCATTTTCGTCATTATCGGTAAATGATTTTGATGTCGCGCAGGTACCCCGGGCGAGCCCCGGCAGCTGGTGTCGCGGCCCGCGAGCCCAACGCTGGGCAATGATTCGTCGTCGCTGGTCAACGGCGGCGCGGTGCTGGCCGCGGCCTTGCAGAAGAAAATGAACCGAAAACGGAAGGCCAATTCTTTGGAGAATGACGTAATGTATTATTATAAGTCTTCAAGAGATATTTACCCACGTTCACATGATTTGTGGCTTGGCACACCCCAGCCACAAACATTTATTAAAAATTTTACTTACCCAAAGTATTTTTTGGTTTTTAAACAGGCTCTAGAAACTGATCTATAAATCGATCTTTGGACTATATCATGTATAGGCCATAGTTGAAGAGATTTTTGTGTACATATTAACTTAAATATAATATGTAAAAAAAAGATTTTTAAGAGTCTGTCATCAAAGAGTGAGAGAGAGTGAGAGAGAGAGTTAAAAACTCCAACCTGTTAATATATTTTGTTTTGATATAAATCATCAAGTGGCGCTAGGTATACCCAGCTGTGAAGAAAAAAGAAGATAATATAGTTATAGTACGTTTATCTCACGAAGTTACGAGCGCTTTATTTGTGGTTAGGTACGTCGTGTACATTCACATTGCGTAAGTGTGTGCCTGTCAGGAGCCTTGAATTGAAAGAACTGAACCTGAGAATGAGTATTCAAAATTCAAAATCCATTTATTTCATGTAGGCCAACTTGTAGCTCTTATGACACGTCATAAATTTACCACCGGTTTGGAATGCAGATTCTGCTGAGAAGAGCCGGTAAGAAACTCAGCAGTTGCTCTTTTCAAAAAAACATTTTTCCAAAAAAAAAAAAAAAAAGGTAACAAAACTATGCTATGTATACACATACAGTGCTTCCGCAATGAAGCTTCAAAAATGCATACGCAGGTACACACAATCACACGCATGTCAAAATGAGCGGACAAAGCAGACCCATTCCCGTTGGTAGCACCCGTTCACGAACATGACGCATGATCCAGCCGTTGCTTCGCTCAACCGTATTTGAGGGAACGTAACAACCCGCACCACACGACACCACCACAGAAATGTTTAAAGAAAGCACGGCATACTTAGGCCTTATTGTCTCCAGAATGAGACCCAAGAGTCCCTGGAGGGCGGCGAGGCGGCGGTGAGCGGCACGGCGACGCCCACGACGCGGCCGCGCACGTCGGGCAGCCTGGTGGCGCACGGCCACGACGACCTGGTCACGCGCATGAAGAACATCGAGATGATCGAGCTGGGCCGCCACCGGATACGGCCCTGGTACTTCGCGCCTTACCCGCAGGTACAACGCTACGTCATCGCATCCTTACACGTTAACTGTCCGACAACAGACACAATAGTTAAACACCCAACTAACACACAAGCAATATAAGCAGCGACTGTACCGCTTAATTGCTGGATAATAGCTGTTTAAAGGAGTTAGTCCACACTAACTCCCTTAAACAGCTATTATACAGCAATTAAGTGGTAAAGTGGCTGCTTATATTGCTTGTTGCTAGTTGGGCAATAACCATGCTCACATGTGATTCATGGGACAGGGAAAGGGTTAAACATCAAGAAAAATGAGATCCAAGACGCAGTGGTGAGCGTGTGGTCTTATAACTGGGAGATCTTGGGTTCGATTCCAGGCGGGGGCAATTTGGGAATCTATATTTTCTAAATTGTCTTTAGTCTGGTCTGGTGGGAGACGTTGGCCGTGATTAGTTACCACCCTAGCCAAAGACGTGACGCCAAGCGATTCAGCGTTCCAACACGATAGCGTTTAGAAACATCGGTTTTTCTAGGGGTATGGGTTGAATCTACACTGCCATACCTTTCTAAGTTCGCCCGCTACCATCTTAGACTACATCGACACTTACCATCAGGTGAGATCACAGTCAAGGACTATCTTGTTATCGAATTAAAAAAAACGTCCCAAGTCTTTCATTTTGCGGGACAAAAAGTAGCCTATGTCACTCATTAGATCCTCAAATATAACCATGCAAGAAAATCTCTGTTGCTGGGTGATTGAAGGACAAACCGATAAATAAAACACTTTCGCATTTATAATTTTAGGATTGGAAGTAAAGGATTAAACAATTTATTTTTCTTTTCAGGAAATGGTGAATTTAGCGTGCATTTACATTTGCGAGTTTTGCCTCAAGTATAGAAAAAGTAAAAAGTGTTTGGAAAGACATTTAGTAAGTACTACTTTTCACATTATACATACGGTCGGGGACTAAATATGTTTACCACTTTTCAAATTAGATTCTTCGTAACCCTGCGTTCAGTAAGGTCTATAATGCTATATCAAGGCATTTGTTACGTTATAAAAATTTCATGCATCGTTTTATCAAAAAAAGTATTAATGACTTTTCTATACAAATATTAGTAATAAAACTCATTTCCTAAATTCAAGTTTGACACATTAGCATCATTGCACTTGTAAAAGTGACAATTAATTATCAAAAATATTAGATTTGTTATTTGAAATTTAAATATACAAAATAAATAGCAAGCTTAATCATAATTCTAATGGTGAAGTTCATATTGTGCATTGAATCATAATGATGCTGCTAGCATCCACAGTCAAAAACAGTCAAAAGGAGGTGGATGAGCTACGGTGATGCGTGGTGTTTCGGCAGCATTTTACATCGATGTTCTGCAGCAAAATTCCGACAAACTAAGTTCATCATAATGCGCCGAGATTCCATAGTTCAATCTGCACCGTGGCAGTCATCTCGTTCAATAGCCCGCTCGATCTGCTGATTTGAAACTGAAAATTTACGGGGCTTAATGATTCAAAGCTGGGACTGTCAGAATCAAAGAAATCCTCAAACTCTTAGATCACATATTGCACTGGGGTATGGGATGATATGAACTGACTTATCGCCTTGTCGCGTTTATGCGAGAGAGTCTACGTGTTGTCATAGCAGCGAATGGAAGCTAATTAAGCTAATTAATTATTTATACTAATATTGTTTAGTTTCTCAATAATAAAATTAAGAAATAAAGATTCTTTGAAATTTCATTAGATTATTATTACTTCCGTTTTCATATTTTGGTAACTCGTGTCCTGTGCTCGTGTCTATATGAGATAATATCTTTTTATTAAAATTACTAGCTTTTGCCCGTGACTTCGTCCGCGTGAAGTTAGGATTCTAAAATTTCCATGGGAACCTTCTATTTTTCCGGGATAAATGTCGCTATCCAAATCCCCAACTATATCCATGCAAAAAATCATGTGGATCTATTGCTCCGTAGCTGTGTGATGGAAGGACAAACCAACAACGAACAAACAAACACTCACATTATTTTATAACATTAGTAAGGATTTTTTGTTCCAAAAAAGGTTTTCTACATCTAACCTATTTAGCAGTCACCTACTAAAGAGACCGCTAAAGGACTGTCTAAGCACCGCTAAATGTTAAAAAGTCTATGATCTATGGCTAATCAAATCACATATCGACCTTCTGACACAGATGTGTGCATGCAATTATGAATCTTAAGGTGGTAAACATTTTCTGTCCGCGACTGTACATACATACTTCACATTATACATACACAATATAATATCTTATCAGTAACTAGTACTGATACCATTATTGGTTACTAGACGATGCCCGCGACTTCGTCCGCGTGGATCAAGGTTTTTCAATTCCCATGGGAACTCTGTAATTTTCCGGGATAAAATGTAGCCTATGTTTTAATCCTGGATGTGAGCTATCTCCATTCCAAATTTCAGCCAAATCGGTTCATTCGTTGTGGCGTGAAGGAGTAACAAACATACACACACACACACACACACACATACACATACAAACTTTCGGCTTTATAATATTAGTGTGATGTGATTTCGTCAACGTCATAAGACCATAGACAATTTTTTTTTTTTTTTTCAGATTAAATGTAAGCTAAAACACCCACCCGGCAACGAAATATACCGAAAAGGCAGTATATCCTTCTTTGAAATCGATGGTAGAAAGAACAAGTGCTATGCTCAGAACCTGTGTTTGCTCGCGAAACTGTTTTTGGACCACAAGACCCTGTATTATGATACGGACCCTTTTTTGTTCTATGTAATGACTGAATTTGATTCCAGAGGTATGTTGTCATTTCTATATATTACTAGTTGACTAGTTGATGCCCGCGACTTCTTCCGCGTGGATTATGAGTTTTAGACTTCTGCTTGAATCGTTTAACTTTCCGGGTTATAATAATTTTCATTCTGTGTTCACGAATGGAAAGCCACATTCTGTCAGAACATCATGTGTATATAGGTAACTATACTATACACGATGAAATTTCATTGGTTGTACTCCCTGAAAGAGGTGAATGTGCTCATGAATTGGACCCTCCATACAAAATTGACGATTAGCTGATTGATTTACTATGGGAGGTCCAAATTTTTTTTTCATATTTCGACCTATGTTCCTTGGGGAAAGTTGTTCAGTTTCATGAGCACATTCACCTCCTTCAGGGTATACAACGAATAAAATTTCAACATGTATATATTATGTAATTATTTTGTATACAATATAATCCTTATGTATCTTCATTTCATTTCATAATCCTTATGTACTCTAGAAGGATGCTATTTTTCTGTCACTCAGGCTAATTTCTTACAACAAAATCTAAGAAAAGGTATGAAAATATTAATTGACTTGATCATGCATCGTGCTCGTGAACGGGTGCCACCAACGGGAATGGGTCTGCTTTGTCTTCCCATGTTGACATGTGTTGGATTATATGTATTGCATTTTTGAAGCTTCACTGTGGAAGCACTGTATACATAGCTTAGTTTGGTTACTTATTGTAAAATTATTTTATTTTTTGAAAAGAGCAACTGCTGAGTTTCTTGCCGGTTCTTCTCAGCAGAATCTGCATTCCGAACCGGTGGTAGATTTATGACGTGTCATAAGAGCTACAAGGTGGCCTACATGAAATAAATAAATTTTGAATTTGAATTTAATATTTTAACGTCGCTCTTACAGGATTTCACATAGTGGGATATTTTTCAAAGGAGAAAGAAAGTACGGAAGATTACAATGTAGCGTGTATACTAACTCTACCTCCATACCAACGAAAAGGATATGGAACCCTACTCATAGAATTTAGTGAGTTTCATCACTACATAGTATAAAACAAAGTCGCTTTCTCTGTCCCCATATCCCTATGTACGCTTAAATCTTTAAAACTACGCAACGGATTTTGATGCAGTTTTTTTTATAGATAGAGTGATTGAAGAGGAAGGTTTATATGTATAATAACATCCATTAACAGTGAATGACATAGGCTATATATTTTATACCCGTGCGAAGGCGGAGCGGGCCGCTAGTTAAATATATTTGGGTCTAACCATCAATTTAGGACCTCTGACTTTTTTTTATTCGTTGACGAGATAGTCCTTGACTGCGATCTCACCTGATGGTCGGTGACGATGCAGTCTAAGATGGTAGCGGGCTAACTTGGAACGGCAGTGTACACTGCCATACCCCTTCCAAGTTAGCAAAACTGTTATGCTTTTTTTTTAGACTAGCGCTTGTCTGCGATCTCACCTGATGCTGTCATAACTTCATAAGATTAAAGTAATATAAAAATGAATATAATGGAATCTTTAATGTAAAGTAATGATTGTGAGCTTTAAATTAAATTAAATTTTTACTTATTAATGGTTACTTATTATTTTTACTTATTAATGTTAATATGTACTATTATGTAAAAAGAAATCCTAAAACGAACAATTTCTTGCAGGTTATGAATTATCAAAGTTCGAAGGTAAAACAGGTTCACCAGAGAAACCGTTGTCGGATCTCGGTTTGCTCTCGTATAGAAGTTACTGGGCTCAAACTATACTGGAAATCCTGATAAATATTAAACCTGTGGGGGACAATGAGAAACCTATCATTACTATCAAGTAAGTAGACTATTTTCGTCTGGTGGGAGGCTTTGGCCGTGGCTAGTTACCACCCTACCATTAAAGACGTGCCGCCAAGCGATTTAGGGTTCCGGCACGATGGCGTGTAGAAACCGATTAGGGGTATGGGTTGAATTTACACTGCCATACCCCTTCCAAGTTAGCCCGCTACCATCTTAGACTGCATCGTCACGTACAATCAGGTGAGATCGCAGTCACGGGCTATCTTGCTACGAATTAAAAAAAAAGGGTCAGGTTTCCCAATTGTCCATTTCACCCATACTATGGTAGGTAGGTTAGGAGGTATGGATTGAATCTACACTGCCATACCCGTTCCAAATTAGCTCACTACCATCTTAGACTGCATTGTCACTTACCATCAGGTGAGATTGCAGTCAAGGTCTATCTTGCCATCGAATAAAAAAAAATACTTCTTTGCACAAAATTGACGATGGGGAAAATTAGTTTGTTTACTATTGATGATTTCCAAAAATTAGTGGCTAGTTTGAAACATTTTGAATTTTTTTTTTTAATATCTAAGGATACGAACTTGATGAGTTCTAATTCATTATTACAGATTTTTCACTTTAAATACTTCGGGGCCTTTGGGCAGAGTGGTATTTTTCTATACATTCTTAAAATTCCTACTCCAGACAAATTCTAAAACAGATTTTTTAAGTCTCATAAGTTTAAAATTATGAGACTTAAAAAACCTATTTTATAATTTGCGAAGCAAGACTTGCTTGTATAATACTTAATGTGTTTAATTAAGCCGAATAATTTTTTTTTTTTTTTTTTTCAGTGAAATATGTGAATTAACAAGTATAAAGAAGGAGGACGTTATTAGTACACTACAAAATTTGAACCTCATAAATTATTACAAGGGACAGTATATAGTATCAGTTAATCAAGTAAGTTAAGGGTTTGTTGTTTAAAAAAAAAAAAATATTAGGCAAGCTGAACTTGACTGATATTCTCCTCTCCCATCCAAATGCGAAGAGTTTGTGCTAGGACAGGGTACGACAATAGTGCAACGGGTGGGGCTCGAACCTGCGACCTTTCAGTTTTTCAGTTGTTACCTTTAACCGTTGGGCTATTGAGGCTGTTTTTTATGAGTAGGTTATTCCGTAGGAACTCTTATTTATTTTTTTCGAAATTAAAAGTATCCTCTTTAAATAACGTGCTTTCGACCGAATCACGGCGGCCAACCTCCTCAGAGATAAGCCATCTGCGCGGGAGATATTATAGTGCACAATTGAGTGCGCAAACGCAATCATTTTTAGACAGTCCAAGAGCTGATGATAAAAGTCTGAAACACTTTTCCCAGGAAACAATACAACAGCACGAAAAAGCCATGGAAAAGAAATTACTGAGGATCGATCCTAAATGCTTGCACTGGACACCCAAGGATTGGTCCAAACGAGCCAAATGGTAAGCTTTCTTATACATTATTAACCAACTTGAAAAAAAGGAAGTTATCAGCTCGATACGTATGCTTGTAATTCTATTAGTTTCCAAAAAAGTATACAAAGTTTTACGTTTGTATGTATGTATGTTTATCCACGCATTTCACAGAAACCATTAATCGGAATGCGATCGTTCTTTTTTATTTTCTTACATTTACTTCAAATTGGGGGACTGTAAAGATTTCATCAAAATCGGTTCCGTAGTTTTCAAGATATGCTCACTGTTTCCCTTTCAGTTAATATTTATTTCGATATGTTGAAGTCAGTTTAATTTTTCTTAAATTATAGCTTGTTGCAATAAAATTTTTCATTGTTTCATTTCAAAACAATGGCTTTATGCTATTGATATAATAATGGATTTGTATAAGTATTTAAATTAATAAAGTATTTAACGGAAATACGGCTTTATGAGTGCCAAATAAATCTGTGTCTTTATACAACTTGTATTGAAACTCCGTAATAATATTGAAGGAGGTGAATGTGCTCATGAAACTGAACAACTTTCCCCAAGGAACATAGGTCGAAATATGAAAAAAAAATGTAGACCTCCCATACAAAATTGACGATCAGCTGATTGAATTACTATGGGAGGTAAAAATTTTTTTTTCATATTTCGACCTATGTTCCTTGGGGAAAGTTGTTCAGTTTCATGAGCACATTCACCTCCTTCAAATTCAAAATTTATTTATTTCATGTAGGCTACCTTGTAGCTTTTATGACACGTCATAATTCTACCACTGGTTCGGAATGCAGATTCTGCTGAGAAGAACCGGCAAGAAACTCAGCAGTTGCTCTTTTCAAAAAATAAAATAATTTTACAATAAGTAACCAAGCTAAGCTATGTATACAGTGCTTCCACAGTGAAGCTTCAAAAATGCAATACATAAAATCCAGTCTTATTTCGGAGTTTCAATACATGTTGTATAGTACCTAATATCATAAGAAAATATTTAATAACAAGCTGCCCAGGGAGTTCACCCACGTGGAATTGGGCTTAAAACCCCTTTGGGAAGTCTTTGTATTCAGGGAAAAAAAGTAGTCCTCAAATATACCCATATATGCAAACACTTATGTTTATGATGATTTCTGTTTGTATTAGCAGAAAAATTAAGATATTTTTTTTTTGTCGCCAGCGTTTGAAGTGTCTCGGAGATGCGAGCTATCTAACTCAGGCTTCGACACGTATGATCATATTTTTGTATCTAACGAAAAATTTCAATGTAGTGTGTAAGCTAAACTAACTTAGCCATTGATATCGAAACCAAAGATACACTTCCAAATGTAACATTACCTGTGTGCTAATGGATGACATCCACTTTTCTCGTTGGGCTGAATAAATCTACCTTAACTACTGCGATACTTTAACATTGAAATAAATATTTAGTTAAAAAACGTGCGCTAAACCATTATTATTTCAGTATAATTTTTAGAATCGGTCCCTCTTTTGCACACTTTTTCAAATATTTAGTATATCTTGGTTTTTGAATATCGATGTGTCTATTTTAATTTATATTTTAAACTGCTTTTGGCGTCATTTGTTTAATGTGCGATTTTTTACTAACTCGGGCTGAGTATGCGAAAAACAATGTCATTCTACACGATAAGACCATTATATAGAAAATTGTGTCTAATTCATGTCGACTAGTTTGCTTGTGCTTCATAATAACATCACTTAGATTGATGGTAACTGCTTATTTTATTATTAACTTTAGCCGTTTCACTTATACGGTTTCTGAGGTGATGGTTCGATGGGGGAAAGGTAACGGAAAGGGGAGGGGAGCTGCGCAATGGGTGGGTAGACCTCCCCACTACGCAACTACCTCAGGATCTGTCTCAGTTTACTCACTCCCTCACAGTTCACTCATTCCCTCACAGTTCACTCATTCCCTCACAGTTCACTCACTCACTCACTCACTCACAGTTCACTCACTCACTCATTTTCTCACTCACTCATTCTCTCACTCACTCATTCTCTCACTCACTCATTCTCTCACTCACTCCTTCGCTGACTCAGTCCTTCACTTATTCACTTACCATAATTATTTCTCGTCCAATTAACACACTTATTTCACGCTTGTATGGAAGATCTCTAGCTGCATTACTTAAAATCTAATACAAGTCGTTCAAAATTTCAGGTAGAACAATTTACAAGGATGTCACATCGAAGGATACTTTGCAAACACCTCGGGTCTATTTTCTTCTGAATAAAAGTATTTTTTAAAAATTACCGGTTCCAAGATCTATAAAGTTTGCACCTATGATTGTGTGCAGTTCTAGATACAGTATTTGTAACTATGTCCTTGTTTAATGTGATATTAAATAAATATTTTTACTTCTAATTAAATCTTTTATTTTATTCTAATTGGCAGAAGTTATTTTTTAAAATTAATAAATACTTTTCTTGTTGTGAAATCACAATTCATCTATCCTAGTTTAGTAGTGTTAAGCTTTCTCGTCTGACGAGGTATTTTTGTAACTACTTTGTGTACTTTAAAATGCTTTTGAAAAATAATTAATAATGTACTTACTTAAATCATCTGTCGAAAAGGCAAGCGCTACCCAAAAAATCTGCCCTATGAACGATTATAATCATTATTGTACGGCTGATTAAATAGTTAAAAATTTGTTTGTAATATAGTTGTCTAATATAGTTTTCATTTAAAAAAAAATCATAAGTGAAATACCTAATGAAGGGAAAATAACAAAAAAAAGAAAACAAAATATGTAAATATACGATTTATTTTTCAGTAGATAAGCACAGTAATTTTGCTTCGATTGACAAAATATTTATATTCAAGAAGCAGGTACAAGTGATGTTTAACACTTAGACAATATAATATTATGTATTAGAATAAAATTTTACAATAACAACTTCGAATTTTTAAAGTTCTCGACAGTCACACAAAAATCTGTAGTATGTTCTAACTGCATACATACGTTATAAACATTCGAAAATATTCGTCAACTTGGCCTTGATTATTATGTACACCTATGCCAATGAATTTTTTGATGTCAAATTCGAAATTCAATCGAAAAAGTATTGTTTTTAAAAATTTTTTGTAATCATACATGTAGGTACTTAATAAAAATATAGATGATTTTAAAAGCAATATTGAAATTCGTGTTATTCTTTGTAAGAATATAAAAAGTGTAACGTAAATTATAAATTGCAACAATTTCTTTTATAAAACAATAAATTACTATCATCATTTAGATAGGTATAAATATAATATAATACAATACAAAAATAAAAGTGTTATGAACACTTTTTAACCGACTTTTTAATAAATAAGTACATACTTTATACCAAGTTTTAATGTCACTGAAGCAATAAAAAGTTGATTTTAATATTTTATTTACAAGCCTTCTTTTCTTGTAGCCAAGTAAACATTTTGCTTACCTACTCTTCACACAGGTTTAATGAAATCAACATTATTTTATTCCAATAGGTACCTACTTAAAATCATTTATTTTGTCACACCGCATCCTATTTTAGTATGTCAACAGCCACCTTAACTGCTTTTGAACTGCACGCCAACTGGACGTCAACTGCACGCGGAATCTTGGCAATTACGATGCGATGTTATGCTGCATCAACTACATCAAAACTGCAATTTTGCAGTTGGTGTGCAGTTCTTAAGAGGTCCGACTATTTAGACACTTACTTATGTCCAATAAACATTCATAACTGCACGCAGATACGCAATAATGAGTCAACCCACACAACTTATCAAATGAAAAGTTAACTTTATTCTTTCACATTATGTTATGTATTTACTTTGACAAATAGACTACTGGCCCGGTCCAAAAATGGATGGGTCATATGAACCACCAGGTGACCTATATAGGACGATATAAGAGCATAAAATAATACGATTCAGCACTATGCCGTCACTTGTAAGCTGTCCAACTGAGTGCTGGTGAGAATTGAAAAGTGCAGGTAGAGGGAGTACATTTTGGTCATATATTTTTGTACGGCATTTTTACCATCGATAGATCCATGAAAAATAATAAGAAAGCGCGCAGTGCCGTACAAAAATGTGGATCCACAAAGTCGGTAAACTTTTTTGATTTTCTGAAAATTTCCAGGGTAAATTTGGTCATTTGATTCTGTACGGCATCAGCTTCATACTGTTTCAATACAGCTTCTAATCCGTTATTCCGCAACGCCGTACAAAAATCATGTGACAAGGGGAAAAAATCGAGGGTTGCAACCCCCTCTCTTTTCGTGGTCCAGGGGGTGATTTGATACAACATAAAATTAATTTATTTTGAAAGTATTTTATGCATAGATAATATTTTTTTACATGCCGTACATTTTCGTTGGTCCAAAGTTTTGTAGGGGTTGAGGTCCTTGAGTTTTTTTTCCCCTACAAAACTTTGGACCAACGAAAATGTACGGCATGTAAAAAAATATTATATATGCATAAAATACTTTCAAAATAAATTAATTTTATGTTGTATCAAATCACCCCCTGGACCACGAAAAGAGAGGGGGTTGCAACCCTCGATTTTTTCCCCTTGTCACATGATTTTTGTACGGCGTTGCGGAATAACGGATTAGAAGCTGTATTGAAACAGTATGAAGCTGATGCCGTACAGAATCAAATGACCAAATTTACCCTGGAAATTTTCAGAAAATCAAAAAAGTTTACCGACTTTGTGGATCCACATTTTTGTACGGCACTGCGCGCTTTCTTATTATTTTTCATGGATCTATCGATGGTAAAAATGCCGTACAAAAATATATGACCAAAATGTACTCCCTCTACCTGCACTTTTCAATTCTCACCAGCACTCAGTTGGACAGCTTACAAGTGACGGCATAGTGCTGAATCGTATTATTTTATGCTCTTATATCGTCCTATATAGGTCACCTGGTGGTTCATATGACCCATCCATTTTTGGACCGGGCCAGTAGTCTAAAAGGTATGTGGGTTGAATCGTTATTGCGTATCTGCGTCCAATTGACGTAACAATATCGTCCAAAGTTAATCTTATGCGAAAGATTACAACGACGACATTTTCACACATTCATTTTCATTTGAAAATGCGAAACATTCAAAAATGTTCCATTCATACAAATTAATAACGTACAATAAGTATTTATAATAACTTTAAAAAAGTTTTTAACAAAAATAGAATAAAGTCGAAAATCTAGAATAGCTTTAAGATAAAGATACTTATGAATCAGTGTTTTTGTTTCTATAAAAACAGTTTTCATAAAAATCTTGCATATTTAGATTAGAGCTATGTCTGCCGTAGAATTGTAGCGCTTTGCCTAATCTCAAACGGGAAGATCGGGGCTAATGAAAAGCGCCCTTAATAAACCGGATTTACATCAATCTGCCAAAATTGTCTGGAAAATCGCCGTAACTTTATTATCTATCACCGATTTAGCGTTCCGGCACGATTGCGTGTAGGAGCCGATAAATAAAACTGCCAAATCCCGTTCTAAGTTAGCCCGCTACCATCTTAGACTGCATTGTCACTTCAAGTAAAGTTGCAGTCATCTTGGTATTAAAAAGAAAGATTTTTTTTTACCATCATTACTTTAAAAGGTGTAGTTTAAATAGAAATAATGTTTTTTTTACTTAACAATTTTTGAACGAACTCTATCACAAAAAGAATATAAAAATAAATGCTCTTGCGACTGGCTGCATCATGCCGTTATACCGCATGCGGTGGGCAGCCGTGAGACTAGTTTCACTGGTAATGAAGGCACTGTTTCAGGAATCATTTGTAATTTCACATGTTAGGCAGGTAACTACTATCAGAGATTAGTTAAAGAAATATAGATTGCTAACTTCCTACATTAGGACAATACTCGTGTAAATCTAATTACTGCAATGTGTCTTTCAGATGCTATGCCATTTACCGGAAGTCATTATTCAGCAAAGAACATTTAAGACTAAAAATTTGTTATTTTTATGTACATTTTATGCAAATTTTGTATTGTGATCCTAGAAAAAAATTAATATGATGAACCAGAACAATAAACAATAAAATAACGATATTTCGTCGATTTCAAAAAGAAAATATAACTTTCAATTCTAGTGACGCCACCTAGGATTATTTTTAACGTAACTTTATCGATTTAAGGCCGCTGCATACATAACGTGCACGGGACGGGACGGGACGGGACGTGGAGTTTTGGAAACATCGTTTCATAGAAAATGTAAGCGACTGTGCATACGTCACGGAGCACGGACGGGACGGGAACGTGCCACGCGCGGAACGGGAAAAATATCGTCGGCGACGATGTTTAGCACGTCCCGTCCCGTACGTGCCCCGTCCCGTGCGTGATTCCGCTGCGTATGCACAGTCGCCCCGTTCGCTCCGGAGAGCTAAGTAGTGATGTTTGTGTATTTACCTACGAAGCAAAAATGGACGAATGGAAAAACTAATTGAGTGTGTACGATCATGAAAGTATTTAGACACCAAATATAAAAATTATCTGTGGCGTAAAATTGCAGTCGAACTATCACTCACTGAAAACCGGTCAGATTTATTTTATTAATTTATTGCATTCGTATCTCTACTTATATTTTAATATGTAATAATAATTACAGTTGAACTTTTTATGCTCAAATCAATAGGTATATAGTATCAACCTTTGACGACCTCCCTGGCGCAGTGGTGAGCGCTGTGGTCTTATAACTGAGAGGTCTCGGGTTCGATTCCCGGCGGGGGCAATTTAGGAATTTATAATTTCTAAATTGTCTCTGGTCTGGTCTGGTGGGAGGCTTTGGCCGTGGCTAGTTACCACCCTACCGTCAAAGACGTGCCGCCAAGCGATTTAGCGTTTCGACACGATGGCGTGTAGAAACCGATTAGGGGTATGGGTTGTATTTACACTGCTATACCC
This sequence comes from Hipparchia sbordonii, assembly GCA_038048805.1. Taxonomy (NCBI): domain Eukaryota; kingdom Metazoa; phylum Arthropoda; class Insecta; order Lepidoptera; family Nymphalidae; genus Hipparchia; species Hipparchia sbordonii. The sequence goes on along the minus strand of JBBIWI010000010.1, from coordinate 5,698,997 downwards.
CTTCCAAGTTAGCTCGCTACAATCTTAGAAAAATCCATCTTTCCTTGTTCACATCACTAGCACGTTAGTTCTGAGTTATTGCCACGTTGCGTATGCATTAAAAATTCCCGTCCGTGTTTACTAACCACGTCCGGGCCACGTCCGGGCCACGTCCCGTCCACGTCCCGTGCACGTTATGTATGCAGCGAGCTTTAAAGAGCAATCTATTTCCTTCTTACTAATCTCTGCTAATACTTATCTATTATAGATAAATCAGAACATTGTCTTGAACATAACTTTAAATGATTTCAACTGATATTGAATACTTGAGACGCATAAAAATATTAAGGTGTATTTTCACAAGGCACTGTATTTAACTTTAATAAGTCCTCACATTTGTTTTTTAACAAGTACATAATTTGGAAACGATCAGTTATATTTACATGTAAATATTATTTCGTATATTATTCGAATTTGAAACAGGCACTTTCTGCGGTGTTTTACGAGTATGTTCAAACACTAAGTGTTATTATAATAAAATTATTATTAGTACATAAGCTGAATATGCAATATTTCTATACTTAACAAGTAATCTATCCGTAACAAGTAATATTATCACGACTTAATTCTGAGTTAAAGCGTCTTAAATCTAAGCCTTAGAGAACAACGTTTATGGAACATCCATATCCCATTTATAATCTGTGTAATATATTTCTCTGTTAAATAAAATATACGGAATTTTAACAGGAGGTATCTATTTGTATTGTACTGGAAGTTATATTATTATGTGATGCTTGTATTTTTAATTTGGCGTAGTAAATGAGGACTAGACACTTAACTATCGGTTATTTACATTTTATCCAACAATTGCACCATCACTAAAATAAATCAGATCTAAAACAAAGATAGATATTTTGTACAGATCAAAGCAAAATTATAGAACTTACAAAAATAATGAATGTTGTTATGTTAGAGTTAATCTAAAATCAAAAAATATATGTACCTACCTATCTATCTATCAACTGTTTCACAGTTCTATTGTTACAGGGTAATGGTGAATCTTATTATTTCACAACACTTGAAACATTAGAAACAAATAAATTAATATCATGTGACATCGTAAGGCCGCATTGCGGTGACTTTATGTTTAACTCATTTTTAAACATGTTGTTAAACTAAGATACGTTTATATAAAGTGCAACAGAGTAAGAGACACATGATATCAGAAACTGCTCTAGTTAAGTCAGATACAGTACATAACAAACAAGTTTGCGCGACCAACAGGTTATACTCTATATTCCCTCCCACTCATAGTCCGATTGGACAGCAATTTGGCACGACCAGTCGTGCTTTAAAGGGGTAGTTGTAACACCGCCAACTTAATTTCTTGACAGAAAAATCCGGTAACTTTTTTCGCCCAACCTGGGGCTCGAACCTGGGACCTCATGACAAAAGAGTATTAAATTAAGTAATGTCTAGTCTCCGTCGTGCTTAAATAAAACGTACCTTAACGTTAAAATTTCCAGACTAATCTACATACGTTGTTGTTCTACACAGTAGACATACGATTTCGTTTCGAAATACCTTTCCGACGACGCGACAACTCAAGAAAGTGCTATTAATCGAAAATAACTAACTTTAGGTCTTTTTGAGAACAATTTTTTAACACAAAGTTAAATTAGCTGATACATTTCGCAAGGTCTAGTTACAATACGTATACATGTGAGAATAATTTTGGACCCCATCGTGTGAGAATGGCGAGCTATTAAACGAGACAGCCGTCGTTCAGGCCGCTACCCAGTTTAGTTTGAGAATCCTGGAGGTTAACAGGGTAGCTATGGCACTGCGGAGTCGCCACATAGTTCAGGTCGGCTTCGTAGTATTCCGCTTCAGGTTCTATGGGGCCCAAAATCGTTGTGGCCTTCGGGAGATAGCCGTCTGTTGTTATGAAACTCGTGTCCGAGTTGGGGGGTAGACTGAGGACGCTGTCCGGTCTGTTGTATTCTAATTCTATCGCTTGGGGGGTCATGTACGTCACGTCGAGGGAGGATATGGTATCTACGGAGTCTCCGTTGATGGAGGTCGCGCAGGTGTAGCTGGAGGCTAGTATGTTGGCCGATTCCGGCCGAATGTACGGCGAATGGGCTTCGTAGTTAGCGGGGAATGTTGTCGGCGGTTCGTAAGCTCGCAGCATGTTGTAGGGGGTGGAGGGAGAGGTTCGCGCGTTGGAGCCATTGTTCTTGACGCACGAGGCCGAGTGGACGGAGAGCATGTCGATCAGCTGCCGCTTTTGGACTTCCAGATCCTGGAAAATAATATTTTGTTGTAAAATTCACTCCAAAAACGCTGATGTGATTTTTTTATCATTAAACATCGTAGGTCTGTCAGCTGGCGAATCTTTTTGTGCAGATAAATAATAATATGTATTAGGTAGGTATACTCGACTGTACTCTACTCTAGCAAAGAATATAAAGACCAAGAAGAATAACTTCATAGTAAAAATTGAATTAGGCTTATACCGTCGCTAGGTGTCGCTACGAGTCGCTATCCACGTAAGATTAAACTAAAATCGGCGAACTATTGCATTTTCTTCGTTCAATTAATTATTACTATTTATTTATAGCATCAAAATACAAAAATTTCATAAAATCACACACGTAAAGAGCTAATTTACTTTCAACTAATTTAGAATTTTAGCAAGGTTTGAGGTTCGTTGATTAGCGAACCCATAGTACACCGAAGTTTTGCCGAATTCCGATAGATGGCATAACAAAAACAAATATTTAACATTTGAAAATAAATCGATCTCTGTTTTGTTAGATTTAATTACTAGGTAAATTTTGTACTAGCTGCACTGAGTCCAGTTCCGTACAAATACTCGATCCAAATACCTGTTCCATCTAGTTTATGAAGTTTACAAAATCACAAAATCTGCCTACTATCATAGATGAAAAATTTCGTTGAAACTCCGACTAGTCTAGTATTGAAAGACAAAGACGGAAAGACTGCGGAATCGTGTAGTTAAAAAAGGACAGAATATATTTTTGTACAACTCGGCACCCTTAATTTGAACCTTATTTCTATACTATTAAAACTCGCGACACGCACTCGTGTTTGCCTAAATAATTCTGCTGTCAGTCATTTGAATTTGAATCATATTTCTATGTATTAAAAAGAGTGCACGTTGCGTTACTTTTATATGTATCGAAATATGGTTCAAATTCAAATGACACGTTTCGAGCAGGCCGCGGGCGGGACAAAAGAATATACAATTCTTTTCTCTACGACTGCGATCTCACCTGATGGTAAGTGACGATGCAGTCTAAGATAGTAGGGGGCTAACTTGGAAGGGGTATGGCAGTGTTTATTCAACCCAAACCCCTAATCTGTTTCTACACGCCATCGTGTTTTTGTTGTTTTTCTATGTATGTCCACTATTGTCGACCACCGATTCACGCGATTTTTTTTTAATCGACAAAAGAAGCTTACGAAATGGGTGCATAAAAATGTTTACCTGAAGGTACTCCTCAAACCTGATGCTGCAGGGGTATACTTTCCCCCTAAATTATGGAGCTTTAGGAACTGTTGTTTACGAATTGGTATACTTGCTACTAGATCATAGAGCTCCAGGTCATCCTCCTCAATACTGCAGCCCGATTCAGAACCTTCCGATAACTTATTTAGCGATCGATTCGGTTTGTTACCGTACGATAACATATATTTTCAATTCAGAACTAATACCTATTCTCAAAGGTGTGTGAAGTCTGCCAATCCGCACTTGTTGGTAGTGGCTTCATCGAGAGAAATAGTAGGTAGTGGGCCTGCGATTGGTTGAGAGGAATTAATGAGAAATCCTTAAGTACTAATAAATATCCTTGCTAATCTTTACTTCCTTATTCTAACTAATCCTTACTAATATTTTAAATTCGAAAGTTTGTTGGTTTGTCCTACAATCACGCAGCAACGGTGCAACGGACTGACCTGATTTTTGCATAAGTATAGTTAAAGGACCTAGAGAGTGACATGAGCTAAGGACATAGGCTACTTTTTATCCCGAAAAAACAAAGAGTTCCCGCGGGATTTTAAAAACTAAATCCACGCGGACGAAGTCGCGAGCATTAGCTAGTCTATACTTCTACTATATATAATAAAGAGAGAGCGCGAATTTTGTGGGTTTGTATGTATGTCCGGAGCAAACTTTGGAACCACCACACCTATTACAAAAATTATAACAGTAAAAAGGAATAGGGGGGGTCCCTTGGGCCATAAAATGGTTGAAAAAAAATTTAAAAGTCATCGCCACATTGGAATTCGTTGTTATTGGACCGATTTCGTTCAAAATTGATATTTAGGCTTCTCTGGGAGCATGAAAGAGAAAATGCAAGAAAATGGTTGCCAAAATTTTGAAAAGCCACCGCCATATTGGAATTCTTTGTTATTGGACCGATTTCGTTCAAAATCGATATTTAGGCTTCCCTGGAGTCAAGAAAGAGGAAATGGTTGCCAAAATTTTAAAAAGCCACCGCCATATTGGAATTCTTTATTATTGGACCGATTTCGTTCAAACTCGATATTTAGGCTTCCCTGGGGTCATGAAAGAGGAAATGGTTGCCAAAATTTTAAAAAGCCACCGCCATATTGGAATTCTTTATTATTGGATCGATTTCGTTCAAACTCGATATTTAGGCTTCCCTGGGGTCATGAAAGAGGAAATGTTTGCCAAAATTTTAAAAAGCCACCGCCATATTGGAATTCTTTATTATTGGACCGATTTCGTTCAAACTCGATATTTAGGCTTTTCTGGGAGCATGAAAGAGAAAATGCAAGAAAATGGTTGCCAAAATTTTGAAAAGCCACCGCCATATTGGAATTCTTTGTTATTGGACCGATTTCGTTCAAAATCGATATTTAGGCTTCCCTGGAGTCAAGAAAGAGGAAATGGTTGCCAAAATTTTAAAAAGCCACCGCCATATTGGAATTCTTTATTATTGGACCGATTTCGTTCAAACTCGATATTTAGGCTTCCCTGGGGTCATGAAAGAGGAAATGGTTGCCAAAATTTTAAAAAGCCACCGCCATATTGGAATTCTTTATTATTGGACCGATTTCGTTCAAACTCGATATTTAGGCTTCCCTGGGGTCATGAAAGAGGAAATGGTTGCCAAAATTTTAAAAAGCCACCGCCATATTGGAATTCTTTATTATTGGACCGATTTCGTTCAAACTCGATATTTAGGCTTCCCTGGGGTCATGAAAGAGGAAATGGTTGCCAAAATTTTAAAAAGCCACCGCCATATTGGAATTCTTTATTATTGGATCGATTTCGTTCAAACTCGATATTTAGGCTTCCCTGGGGTCATGAAAGAGGAAATGTTTGCCAAAATTTTAAAAAGCCACCGCCATATTGGAATTCTTTATTATTGGACCGATTTCGTTCAAACTCGATATTTAGGCTTTTCTGGGAGCATGAAAGAGAAAATGCAAGAAAATGGTTGCCAAAATTTTGAAAAGCCACCGCCATATTGGAATTCTTTGTTATTGGACCGATTTCGTTCAAAATCGATATTTAGGCTTCCCTGGAGTCAAGAAAGAGGAAATGGTTGCCAAAATTTTAAAAAGCCACCGCCATATTGGAATTCTTTATTATTGGACCGATTTCGTTCAAACTCGATATTTAGGCTTTTCTGGGAGCATGAAAGAGAAAATGCAAGAAAATGGTTGCCAAAATTTTGAAAAGCCACCGCCATATTGGAATTCTTTGTTATTGGACCGATTTCGTTCAAAATCGATATTTAGGCTTCCCTGGAGTCAAGAAAGAGGAAATGGTTGCCAATTTTTTAAAAAGCCACCGCCATATTGGAATTCTTTATTATTGGACCGATTTCGTTCAAACTCGATATTTAGGCTTCCCTGGGGTCATGAAAGAGGAAATGGTTGCCAAAATTTTAAAAAGCCACCGCCATATTGGAATTCTTTATTATTGGATCGATTTCGTTCAAACTCGATATTTAGGCTTCCCTGGGGTCATGAAAGAGGAAATGTTTGCCAAAATTTTAAAAAGCCACCGCCATATTGGAATTCTTTATTATTGGACCGATTTCGTTCAAACTCGATATTTAGGCTTCCCTGAGGTCATGAAAGAGGAAATGGTTGCCAAAATTTTGAAAAGCCACCGCCATATTAGAATTCTTTGTTATTGGACCGATTTCGTTCAAACTCGATATTTAGGCTTCCCTGGGGTCATGAAAGAGGAAATGGTTGCCAAAATTTTGAAAAGCCACCGCCATATTGGAATTCTTTATTATTGGACCGATTTCGTTCAAACTCGATATTTAGGCTTTCCTGGGGTCATGAAAGAGGAAATGGTTGCCAAAATTTTGAAAAGCCACCGCCATATTGGAATTCTTTGTTATTGGACCGATTTCGTTCAAAATCGATATTTAGGCTTCCCTGGGGTCATGAAAGAGAAAATGGTTGCCAAAATTTTAAAAAGTCACCGCCATATTGGAATTCTGTGTTATTGAACAGATTTCGTTCAAAATCGATATTTAGGCTTCCCTGGGGTCATGAAAGAGAAAATGGTTGGCAAAATTTTAAAAAGTCACCACCATATTGGAATTCTGTGTTATTGGACCGATTTCGTTCAAAATCGATATTTAGGCTTCCCTGGGGTCATGAAAGAGGAAATGGTTGCCAAAATTTTGAAAAGCCACCGTCATATTGGAATTCTTTGTTATTGGACCGATTTCGTTCAAAATCGATATTTAGGCTTCCCTGGGGTCATGAAAGAGAAAATAGTTGCCAAAATTTTGAAAAGCCACCGCCATATTGGAATTCTTTGTTATTGGACCATATTTTGTTCAAAATCGATATTTAGGCATCCCTGGGGTCAAGAAAGAAGAAATGGTTGCCAAAATTTTAAAAAGCCACCGCCATATTGGAATTCTTTATTATTGGACCGATTTCGTTCAGTTTGAACGAAATCGGTCCAATAATAAAGAATCCTCTTTCTTGACCCCAGGGAAGCCTAAATATCGATTTTGAACGAAATCGGTCCAATAACAAAGAATTCTAATATGGCGGTGGCTTTTTAAAATTTTGGAAACCATTTCCTCTTTCATGACCCCAGGGAAGCCTAAATATCGAGTTTGAACGAAATCGGTCCAATAATAAAGAATTCCAATATGGCGGTGGCTTTTTAAAATTTTGGAAACCATTTCCTCTTTCATGACCCCAGGGAAGCCTAAATATCGAGTTTGAACGAAATCGATCCAATAATAAAGAATTCCAATATGGCGGTGGCTTTTTAAAATTTTGGCAACCATTTCCTCTTTCATGACCCCAGGGAAGCCTAAATATCGAGTTTGAACGAAATCGGTCCAATAATAAAGAATTCCAATATGGCGGTGGCTTTTTAAAATTTTGGCAACCATTTCCTCTTTCTTGACTCCAGGGAAGCCTAAATATCGATTTTGAACGAAATCGGTCCAATAACAAAGAATTCCAATATGGCGGTGACTTTTTAAAATTTTGGCAACCATTTTCTCTTTCATGACCCCAGGGAAGCCTAAATATCGATTTTGAACGAAATCGGTCCAATAACACAGAATTTCAATATGGCGGTGACTTTTTAAAATTTTGGCAACCATTTTCTCTTTCATGACCCCAGGGAAGCCTAAATATCGATTTTGAACGAAATCGGTCCAATAACAAAGAATAATCGACAGTTCCTAAATCCCCACAGTTTAGAAGGGCAGTACCTCTGCAGCATTAGGATTGAAGAGTTAGAACCCGAAATTTTATGGGAGCATCTTGCAGTTTTTGTTTCAATTAAAAAAAGATTCACGCAAATCGGTTAAGAAATCAGGGAGATATCGATATACAGAGGTAGAAAAACCCAACTCCTTCTCCCCCTTTTTCGAAAGTCGGTTAAAAAAGTAGCCTATAACATGCCCGATAATTGTGAAAGTCCCGTCAAAATCGGTCCAGCCGTTCCCGAGATTAGCGACAACAAACAGACAGACACAAAAATTTTAAAAATTGTTTTCTGGTTATAAGTACTTACCGTATTTACTTTCGTATGCAGTTAGTAAAAAGCCCTTCTTTGATATTACAAACAGACACTTCAATTTTATTTATTTGTATAGATAACTAGAAGAACGCGCCGACTTCGTCCGGGTTGAAAATTTAAATACATATTTGTTTTTACGGGACTGATCGCACAGAGCTTCTTATAGGAGACGATTGTAAATAAAAAAAAAATATACCGGCCGAATTGATAACCTCCTCCTTTTTGGAAGTCGGTTAAAAATCACTGCAGGAACCAGAGGAATCTCCCGCGCCGAAACCCGCCGCCGTGCACCGCCCCCGCGCCGGCCGACACATATTAATTTAATTTTCCGATAACTCCTATGATATTTATTTAAATTGTATAGTGTAAAGGGCAAATATGTTCTAAACTAAATACTTACGATAATAAACATATTTATTTAGATATAGATTGACATCGCATCGGTTAAAGAACCTTCGAAAGTAATTCATTATTTTTAATCAAAATTTGAAAGATAGAAATGGTCACTGTAAGTTATTCTTAGAAGATAGACATATGCTATTGCGGACTTTTTTTTAGAACTTTTTAAGAGGAACAATTCACCCATACATCATTTTCATCCAATAGCAGTATATGACCCAGCGCACGCCTTGAAAACGTTTAAGATTCAAAAAATTTTCCGACTTCCTTAACAAATTTGCACATAATATCTAGCCATAATACTTTATGTGCATAATATATAGCCTATAACCATCTGGAATAATGTACCTTTGAATTGGTAAAAGAATTTTTGAAATAGGTGCGGTGATTCCAAAGTTTGCTCCGGACATACATACAAACTCACAAAATTCGCGCTCCCTCTTTATTATAATAGTATAGATATACATATCTGCTTTAGACAAGACAATTATTCAAAAGCATGAAAAAGGTACCAACTTGTTTTTTTAACCGACGTCAAAAAAAGAGGAGAATTCCAATTCGTCGCCGAAAACAAATTTCAAATCTGTACCGATTTCAATATTTTTTTTTAATTTGAATTCGTCAGGTTGATCCCATTTAAATTTCGTGAAGATCTGATGAATATCTTCAGAGATGGAGGATGGAACTCCTCAATGAATAAATAAGTGTAATATTTGTACACATATGTTGAAGTCCAGCCAGCGTCGCGCATCGGTTTCATCGTTTCTGTTTCGGCCCGCCCAACTTCAATATACCTACGTGTACAAACGAAAATTATTTAAGCTAAGTATTCTATCGTAAAAATGAGACTACTTTTATTTAAAGAATTGAAAAAAAAAACCTATACGTTAAAAATATATTATTTAGACTCAAACCTTTGAGGTTACTACCCTACCTTACTAAACTACTTTTTGAGGTATGCAAATCAGCAGGCCAGCGTAAAGCTTCAAAGTAAAATAAACATTATCTTAATCTTAATTTTACTATTCGTTGACATCTGACGTTGGAGTGTCATCTAGTGAGGCAACCTAGTGAGGTTAGTTTGATATACAGTCCATCTAAAAAGAGTAGAAATTAATAAAAATGGAACTAAAGTTAAGCTTAATGTGGCAACACTACGTTTGTTTACATAGTTCGGGTTCTATAGTCTCTAGTATAGTGATCTGTGGTCTCTAGTTCGGTTACTCTAAAAGAAAACATCAGTATTTTCTATTTAAGTTTGTTGTTTTTACGAAAAGGAAATAAGCACCATCACTACCATGAACCGTACAATACGCAGCGGAACGCGAAAAGTTATTTACAATGTGTATATGCGATGTCTTGCCGAGGCACAAGCTGGCAAAATTTTATCCGACTTATCCGATGTTTACAAGAGAGTTGCTGAAATGACAGGTATGTTGAGTGTATTTTGCTTTTAACAAATAAAAAATGAAATAATTATAGTGATAGTTGCTTAACAAATTCATTATTTTCCAGTTTTTGCAAATTTCTTAGTATTTTGAGGTTATTTCGTAGTTATAACTTTTTCACGGAATTTATAGCGCGATCGGTTGATTTGATAGTTTAAGCAGAAAGTTTTCTCATCATCATCATCAAACATCCCGTGCCTACTTTTATTCGTATAAATATTAAAAACCGGACAAGAGCGAGTCGGACTCGCTCACCGAAGGTTCTTTGTAGGTACATATTATAAATAGTTCGAGAATCGAGTCTCGTACGAACTTTAAATAAAGACTATATTATTATGATTTAATTACAAATTTTAAAGTTTTAAGTTTGAATATTTTTTACCTACCTATTGGAGTGAAAAACCTAGTTAATGTAGTGAAATTATTTTTGTTTCAGGAAAATCGGAAAGTACGATTAGAAGAATAGCAGAAGAAGGATCCAAAAATAATGGAGTATTTTCTACGCCCGGCAAAAATCGCAAAGGACGTCCAAAAAAACAATTGGATGACTTTGATATTTCTGCCATAAGGCAAAAAGTACATTTCTTTTATTCCGTTAAAAAAGAAATGCCTACTTTAAGTAAATTGCAAGCTGTTTTAAAAGAAGATATCGGATATGATGGATGCCGGGAACACTTACGAAAACTGTTGATATCAATAGGATTTCGGTACAAGAAATGCCAATCGCAAAGGTCAGTTCTTATAGAACAACCATTAATTGCCCATAAAAGGGAAAGATATTTAAAATTTATTATGGATAATCGCAATTTACCCCCCCAATTGCAAAAAAATATAATATATTTAGATGAAAGCTACATCCACTCGTCATACAAATTAAAAAAATGTTGGCAATCTATTGAAACAAAGGGCGTTCTCGCAGACGTTTCAAAAGGTAAGAGATGGATTATTGTGCACGCAGGGAGTGAGAAGGGATTTGTTCCTAATGCTTTATTGATATTTAGCGGAAAAAACAAAAATGAAGATTACCATTCGGAAATGAATCAACACAATTTTAGAAAGTGGGTGTTAGAGAAACTGGTGCCAAATTTGGAAGAACCATCAATAATAGTCATGGACAATGCCCCATACCATTCCGTGGTAAAAAATAAAGCGCCCACATCTGCAAGTAGAATAGATGAAATTAAAATGTGGTTGCAGGAAAATAAAATTTCTTTTGACCCATTCTTAAGAAAGCCTTCGCTTTTGATTTTAGCAAAACAGCATAAACAAGAGCCAATTTATGAAATCGACGAAATATTGGGAGAATACGGACACACAGTGGTGAGGCTCCCACCTTACCACTGCGACCTAAACCCCATTGAGCAGATTTGGGCTCTGGCTAAACAAAAAATAGCTTCAAGAAATGTGGGTGCTAGTGACATAAAGATGTTGACCGAGAAAGCTTTTCAGGAAATAACAGAAAATGATTGGAAAAACTGCTGTAATCATGTCAAAAAAATTGAACTGGAATATTATGAGCGGGGCAGGACAATGTATGAAGATATTGAAAAGTTTATTATCCAGGTAACAAATGATTCAGAAATAGATACATCTCATTCTGACTTTGAAGCATGTATGGATATTCAGACATATTCAGAAGTACATAGAAATGAAGAAGGTGCATCTACGAGTGTGTTAGATGTACAATATTTAGATTATAGTTTTTCTGATTAAATCTTTTAAAATTATTTTTGTAATTTATTATCAAAATAGATTTTATTTTTATTTTAAGCTAACTTCATTTTTTTAACTATGTTTTATAACATGTTATGGTACTTGCTGTAACCGAGGAAAAAGGGATTTTTCCTAGACAGTCATTGATGTAATAATATTTATAATACATTTGACTTTGGGACACCAAATTTCAGTCAAATCGGTTCAGTAGTGGCGTGAAGGAGTAACAAATATTTAAACTGCAATATTTTTAACGTTTGTAGAAAGTAGTTCTATGTAGGTGTGTGTTTCATTATTCCACCATAACTTCTAATCGCCGCAACAGATTTTGATATAGGTACGTGGTATAGGTACAACTTATGCTTCTCAGGTTAGTTCCATATTCCACAAAGGCAGGTAATTTTTAATGTTTTAATTAGACTTATTATACACCTCCATTTCTAAAATAAAATTAATGATAATTTAAAACGATTTTCTTCAAAATAACCTTTTGTCTTTTAGATGTAGCTATTTATTACGCAAAATAATAATAAGTAGATTCAAGGTTCATAGTTCTTTATTTCATATAGGCACAATTTACAGGCACTTATAATTAAAATATACCAAGTATGAAGCCGGTTGCGGTCGCAGTATATTGAGTTGCCAAGTGTAAACATAAAAGCGACACTAGCGCCCTCAATTAATTTCTACTCTTTTTAGATGGGCTATAGTTGGTGATTCAACAACTATGCGCTAGATGGCAATAGCCAATAGCTTGCTCAGTGTCGCCGCCACAGATAATGAGTGGAACTACAAGGTACCGGTGACAATAATGCGTATTTCAGTAGCTTTGATTGAATGTATGGAGTGATCAATCTATGTTGTTAAGATGATCTTTGACTCTAGTGAATAGAATACTTATTATAAAAGTGAATAATAGCAAAACCATGGAAGTAGGAGTAGCTAAACGTTAAAAAAAGAACGCGGATCGAAAGCGAGAAAGGCGCCACAGGCGGCAACTCGTGCAGTTACGTTATATTTTTAAATAATTATTATTGTCGAGCACTGAATTCTATGTTTAATGTATTGACACTGGACTTAATTATAGAGGTTGTTCCGCCATTTGCAATATTATTAGTTCCAGAGACACTCATTATTACAACGCCAAGATGGCGTCAATCGAATCCAAAATGGCGTAGGTCTAAAATAGAAATCACAACAGCAAGTCCAGTGTTAGTCGTAGATTCAAGATAGAGGTCAGTGTTGTCGACCCTCATTTAAACTTATTTACGTACTATATTTTTTATAACTACACATACTTATATTGATTTCATTATTGATGGAAGGCCTTTTTAATCTGATATTTTTTTAATTTTTTAATGCCAGTTAAGGTTAGGGACAAATCTAGCGGAATGTAGTTTCAGGACATTAATAAATAAAAAAGTTGTTTATATGTATGTATATTAATTAAAAAACTATTGATAAGCCTTTCCTTTTCTATTTAATTACGAATGAAGGTGGGTTACCTTATCTTAATTTGGTATTTCTATTAACATTTAAACTAACGCTAATGAGTGGGCCGATAAACTTGCATCCGTGTCATTACAACGCATTAAACTGTTTATCGTTTTTTTAATGTTCAAATAACATCGTGGGTACAATAGTTTAATTTGTAAGAAAGTAGCTTTTCTTTCTATAAATTATTCAAAATAACGATTTAGGAAGGATAATTAGTTTTAAAGCTACGATTGTTTTCATAACATGCTACACGATATTATACAGTACAAAATAGAATTGAATAAGAGTCTGGGATAACGCTACAATAAATGCAATTAAATAAAATTCCTTATCTTTTCAAGAATTCTTGCCAAAACTAATTTTTTTTTTTTTTTTTCATATTATTGTATCCTTGTCATAAGTCATTATCACTCATATGTATTTCCTGGACATTTTCAACTTACCTTTAGTTGCGCTTTGAGGTCAATGTTCTGGTTCTCTAGTATTTCACTCTCATTCACCAAATTAACTGTTCGTTCTCGTTTCTTCATTCTGCACTTGGTTGCTGCTATCTTATTTCTTTCCCTCCGCCGCCGTCTTCTCTCTTCGTCTTCTGGCGTAAGCTGCAAAAAAAAAGAATCTTTGAAACTCTTATCATGATTTTCAAACTTCTAATTCTTTCTTATTCCTTCCATTGTGTGTAACTTTTTCTTTCTAATTTACCTATAACTCTTTGTTAAAGTTACTTTCAATAATGAGTTTTTACTGCCAACATTTTCATTGTCATTATTAAAAGCAACCCATAAACAGCTCGCTGTGGCAGGTCTCCTTTTAAAGAAGAGTAGATAGGGTAAACCACGTTCTACTGCAAGTAAAAAGACTAAAGACTTCACCTACATTCGAGAACATTATGCGAAACTCTCAGGCGTCCAAACTTGGACGTTTTCGTTCACCGTTGATGTACATGATACATTTTAATTGCTTTAAATGAAGCTTTAAACACACATAAAATAAAAGTCAGAGGTCCTGTATTGAACCCGTGGCCAGGAATAGGAGATCGCAGGCTGACTCTTAATCTATCTCAAAATGCTATCACTACTCAAAATGCTCACGCCCATTATTTTATGCCCAGCCAAATACTAAGGTGATTGTATCCATTCATCTTTGTCATTACGATTTACGATATTCAACAAAATATATCTACCTAATTGCATACATCCATAGATGTGCTCCAGCAGAATAAGTAGCAATATAAAATGGAATACCTCAACGACCCTGCATATTAATTAAACTGTCGAAGCTACTCATTGATGGGTGTACCAGGAACTCATTCATAGGCCAGGGAAGATTGCGAATCGAAACTAAACTGGCTTTATAGCTGCCTAGCTGCATTATAATTCAACGGCTTTATTGAAGTTTTATGGGCTTACAAAGAAGGTGGCTGCTGGCATTGCAAATGCGTTTCGGTCGTGACTTAAATTCCCGATCGAAGCTTGATGGGAAATTATTATCATTGGCAGTGGTACCATCGATACATTCGAGCAGGACGCATGATTTAATTTAGAAGTGTTTCCTTGACTATACCTATAAAGTTGAACTTCTTTACCGTCAAACTAAGAATGTACCTATGTAGGTAATACTTCAAAATGCAAGAAATACATAATAATATATTATAAGAACTCTCGGGTATGTAACTTTTTTCCCCATGTTTTCCTTAGCCATTAAAGCAGGTGATATTTAAATTCTTAATATGCATGTACCTACTTCCGAAAGCTAGCGATGCCAAGGATTTTGTTTTATTTAAAAAACAATATTAGCCAAGCTGAAATTGACTTATATTCTCCTTTCCCCTCCAAATAAGCGAGAAGCTTGTGCTAGGAGTGGGAATGACAATAAGGAGGATTGACCTCCAGATCCCGTTTAAATCCTTTTAGGCTGAAGTCTTAACCACTCGGCTATAATTATTACTGCATTTATTTTATGTGGTGTTACCTCATTTTTAGGTGCCAGCGTATGACTACTGTCGTAGTCGTCATCGCTTTCCTCCTTCTTCATCCGCTTGATGCCACCGTCGGTGTCGCTGCCGGACATCTTTCTCTTCGACTCTATGGACAGCTTCAAACCAGCCTTTATTAGTTCCGAGCAAGTCTGGAAATAAAAAAAAAACTATTATCTCTGGGTATTTTTATAATCTATGGATCAATGGAAGCGCCACATTTGACGTACGAGTGTCTCTGGAACTAATACCTAATATTGAAAATGGTGCACCGACCTCTTTAATTAATCTGAAACCGGCCGATAGGGCTGGAATAATACCTAATCGGCAAATATATCGGAGTCAATCAAATAGATTGTTTTTAGAATTGGTCAAACAGGGAATTCGAACTTGCACCATCGCAAATCGCGATGCAAGCAAAACGAATGAAGCAATAAATTACCTACCTAGTTTGTAACTCTTTGTTTATTTAACAAGTTGGTACAGACTTATTGATAGTTAACGTTCCATCATTAAATCGTGATGAAGTAATTACGAAGTGATTATAAAAAACTGTGAATGCTTAATTTCAACTGATTTAAAATTCTTTACTAATGATAAACATTTTATTAAAGTAAGGATAAATATTCAATGAAACTTCGCACGTTTCATAATCTAACTAAGAAATTAATGATGTTGATTTTCAATAATATCGTGAGCTTCGTTAATCTTTTTAACATTGGTTTGTATTGATTGGGTAATGTCCAACAACACTTAAGTGGTCACGCACTAAAGGGTTCCGTACATCCTAACAGCGATTGTTATGGACGAGCAAAAAACGCCAAAAAATCACGTTTCTTGCATAACCCCCCTTTATTTTTTATTTTATTTTGTTATTTGTTGTTATAGACAATAGATAAACACATTCTGTGAAAATTTCTTGTATCTACCTATTACGATTCACGAGATACAGCCTGCTGACAGATAGACAGACGGATGGACGGACAGCGAAGCTTAGTAATAGGATCCCTTGTGTCGATTCTCTAAAAATTATTGCATCAGTGTAACGATCGCAATGGTCTCTGATTGGCTGAATTTATGGCGTTCTTGCTGCATCAATGCATTTCAACCAATAGCGAAAGGGCACCAGCCATTAAGAGCCCTTAAAGTTACCTACCCTTAAAACTAGGTAAGTACTTATTTGAGAATTTTAATCACTCATTCTATTATTAACTGTAAAGGATTTGTGTAACTAATGAAATAATTAAAACCTATCTAGATATAGTGTATACCAGGCTCCTAACAGTCTAGGAGTACATGCTAATGATTTTACTTGCATAGATAATAATAGTAATTACTATGCCTTCAATTATATAAATTACAATACATAATAGCAGATACCTAGATATTGGCACTGCAAAATAAATGCAATCGTAATTTTTTTACCATTGTAATGATTGTAATAATGTTTAGAAGTGTTCATTTTTCTCACATTAAGAACATCCGTCCATTGTTCATGTTATAAGAGAAAAAAAAAGAATATTATGCTTAACCGATTATATTAGAAGAAAAATGAGCATAATTTTCTACATGACATGAAATACAGTCCACGAAGTATAAGCTCAGATTTGTGTTTGAGCATTTAGAACGTGTGGTTTACAAGCACGCCAGTAGTTTGCCAATTTAAAGACTTTCGAATAAAAGGCCTACAGGATTTATTCACGCCATAGATTGTGGACGTACCTTCCTACCTACTATAAGTACCAAAGCCTGCTATTCAAATCACCAACCATTGGATAGAAGCGGGCGTTACTTTGAGGAAATCCATGATATACTTACAAGGAACATCAAACTTATTGACTATAATCGACTAAACTAGAAAAATCTGTATCTGTACAACACATAGTAGTACGTGCTGCCTGCCCTTTTGACCCTGCAGAAACCTGGAAGAACTAACAACCGAGCAAGGCACACACTGGCCTGTAGAATTACTATTAACATGGAGATGTATGAAATGCCAAAAAGTATCAACTATCAGTTGTCAACGAGTGCCCTCACTAATTTTAGTTCCTTGGACACTCGTAACTTTACAGCGCCAAAATGGCGTCAATCAAGTAGGCCCAAAAAATACGACAGTCCAGTGTTAATCATAGATGTCAGTGTAAACAACGAATCGGAGTGATTATATTCTCTTGGAAAGAACACAAACTCAGTAAAACGAACGCTCTCTACACTCCCAATATTAATAAGAATATTGTTAATATTGACCAAGATATTATCTTGGTCGGTTTGGGCGGGTAAATCGTGATCACTTTTTTGTTCCGCCTTTATATTGTAGGTAAAAATAAAGGGGGGCGTTACTGATGTTGATAAAGTAATATTCAATGTCGTCGATAATTATGTATGTAAAACGTGAAGGTGATGTTTTATCTTGTTTTATCATTTGCAATTATTTTCGAGATTAGATCACATAGTACGTCTGTGATTCCGTTGTTACTTACCTGCTGAACTGATCGTCGAAGTACTAGGAAGAGCAGATATCGAATAGCAAGTGATTGCATTACTTACTAGTAAATTGCAATGTGTGACATTCCGATTGAAAACTTCTTAGAATTTGCTACAACAATGCACAGAGACGAGTTTTGATGGTCGTCGAATTCTCAACCAATAGCTGCTGGACATAATATGTAAGTGTCTTGAAAGAACAGCTGGAATATGTACTTGTGCTATACCCGAATGATAGGTGGCAACTGGCAACCTATTGGGAGATTTCCCAACGCTGCGCTTTCGCATCCAATCGATGCCTGCAGCCTGTCACTTTCCAAATTGCTTCGTTCTATCTATCCGGAAATGCCCTAGACTTCGTTTGCCAAGATGCGGCATTAAACATATTATTTATTTATCTCCTTTTAACTCTGTCTCATGTCTGAGCTAAATCGGAAAACGCTCTATCGATCTCGACCTCACTCTATTCACGACAGGATAAAAACGAAATATATTCATGTCTAGTGTTAAATCTGTCTCAAATCCGAGCTAAACCAGAACGCACTATATAGATTTCAGTCTAGAGCAGGTAAAGGTAAGCCGCAAGATGTTCAGGTAAGTTTTGGATATCAAGACATTATATAGAATACCTTTTGTATGCTGGGCGGAGTGCCTGACGCTGGTGAGGTAGCTGAAGAGCTGTTTGACATCGACGAGTTGGAGTCGTTCCCGCTTCCATTCTGTAAAATGACGTTCAACATTTAGAAAAAATATAGGGATCTATCTAACTCTAGTTAGGAAAGTTCCTAAAGACGAAAATTATATCTAGAGTGAATAATCAGACATTGCTCTGGAATACTGATTTCAGCGCTGTTTGCCCGTCTAAAAATACAAGGTCAGTTTATGAAAAACTAAAGTAAGTGCAATCAAATTCATCGTGTAAAATGGCGGCCATACTTCTTTCTTCTATCTTCTATCTGTGTGTATTATTAATTTTGTGTTTGTGGCTTACAAATAAAATTTTGAAATAAAATAAATAAATAGTAACTGTTAATTGTCCCATTTGATTACCCAACCAATACTGGGCATAGGATACATAAAATGGTCTTTGTTACACGGTGCAGTTGCTATTTTGTTTGGTGTTGGGCATAAGAACTAACTGTGATCTGAAATAGCTGTTTTACCTATCCGTTACTTATCTAAGGTCTATTTTCGGCTCGCTTAGAGCCGGGAAATGGGCATGAGAACAGCTGTCAGCGGCTAATGGAACATTTTCCATGTCACCGCCCGCCTGCTAAATGGACAATGTATGTTCCTTGACGTTGCCATGTTTATTAAAGTGGGTTTTTATGGGGTCCACTAAATATGTTTTTGATTATTCTAGAATTATCTAAGTAATTTAGTCATGAGAAAAATATTTAGTTGCTCAATACTCCCTGATTAATTACGATTGTTCGAGCAAATCGCTTTAGGAAAATTATAAACTCAAAGAAAAAAAAAGATACCGGCCGAAATGATAACCTCCTCCTTTTTGGAAGTCGATTAACAAAAATGAGGTAGTCGTTCAAAAAACAGGAGAAGTACCTACCTATCTAAAAGTTAAGCTAAGTAAAAAGCAGCATTATTTTTCATCGTCACTTATATCATCAGGTGAGATCGCAGTCAAGGATTATCTTGTCATCGAATAAAAAAAGTACCTATTTATTTCTATCTAGAAATAAAACTTAGCTACCTTTAGGCAACAATGGTAACCTACAGACGGATATGCAAATAGCGGAATTAAACATAATAGCGACGATCGACAAGATGTCGCACCAGATTAGCCTTTTGTTCGTGGCCATTTCACGCTCCACATTCCGTCGCGCATACAATTCTGATGGCAACACATTTATAACGACGGTAACGGGTAATGATGTACAATTAGTCCGCGTAAACATCAATTACGAAACAAATTACTTAATAGGACGTGCCCAACTAACCTATCCACTTCAAAAAATGGTTTACCGAGTTTTACTTTTTAAACTAAAAATCGTAACAGTAAGTAACATTTCCTGCTTCGTGAGTGGTAATGATAAAGCATAGTTTATAACTAAAGCTCTTTCAAAATTACGACTATTTGCACTCAAATATACTCGTAATTAATAGAAACGTTTGCTTCTACACGATCATGAATTCATTAGATATTACATACTTACTTACCTACTACTTAATATTTTTGGATATAAGCACATTTTTAGTTACATTTTTCTATTCTAATTTATCAAAAATCTACTTATTTAAAACCACTTAAATAGGTACGGCTACCTACTATAGTATTTCTTCAAGCGATAGGTACCGATCTTGTATACTTCGTACATAATTATCAATGATTTCGTATAATATTCCTATGAAATAGTGACATTTAAAAAATAATAATCAAAGATTCCATCCCCATCTTGAATTCTGTCACAAGATGTACGTACTACGTATAATAATAATGTTATCATGTTTTTACAGCACTTAAACATGTCGTTAAACATAATCAAGAGCGTCAAGTAGTCTACTTTTATATTAAGTAACCAAGACATTGTGTCTGGTCCTCAGAGGTACATGACCTCAAATTGCTTGGCGCTTAGAGTTATCCAATGTTTGTAATGGCTGGTAATGACTGCTAATGGTCACGTGGTGTTACGTGGCCTGTGCTTGGCAAACATTCAATACGCTCACTTTGCATTCGAACGAGCATTTCGCGTGCAACAGACCTAAATACTGCAAGGAGCTCTTTTGCATTTCGATCGATTAGTAATCACAAAGTGTAAGGTTGGTTGCTGAAGTTCTAGGGTTTTTTATCGACGCCGCTTTAGTCTATATGTTTAATTCTTGGGCCCGATCCTATACCAGCAACTATTTTACCTAATTGCCGCCTCTAGTTGGGACCTAATACCACGTTATTTACGTTTTCAACAATGTCCCCTTAATATTAGGGAGTGGCAAAGCTAAGTTTAAGGTAATTTCTCTGAAGGCAACCTTTCCGTTGCTAATTATGTGTTTTGGATCTTTTGGGCTTTGGGCTATACACCGGATGCTCTATAAACCCTACATGAGGCTTTATAGAGCATCAGGTGTAGAGCCCAAACTTACCTTAACTAAACTCTTATCAGTTTCAACTTTCAATGCAACAAAATTCCTTAGCCTTACCGACTTTCTAAATAGGTCCATGTCTCCTATTTTTAACCGACTTTATTAGAAGCCGACGCAGGAATTGAAATCGGAAAGTTTCTTAAGGAAGCCAAATCCATAGCTGCACAAATGATATGGTTAACCTAACCTTTTAGTATCAAAGTCAGTCTAAATCACATTATCACAGTTACTGGAAAATTTGCCAAATGGATATACCTAATCAGACACTTAATCTAAAGTGCAGTTCTAGTGTGTAAGTAGGTCACTTAAGAGTCTAGTACCAAGGTCACGCTAAGCACAACCTACCTGTTAAATACACTACTATTAGTGTTTGTTTTCCTTTGATTCCACCGGATGATTTACTTGAGACATGACCATTAAATGTACGTAGGTATTCATTAAAATATAAATAGTTATACGTGATGACTGCATCTTTATCCTCTACTAAGTTACTATTAATAACTGCACCTAACATCATCCATCAAATATAAGCACAAGTACATCTATACCTACCCAAAGTGGCGACCTGCCTATGCTTTATATAAATTCAAGTTCCTATGAAACTTTCCGATGTGAAATCGCCTTTTCTACACCTTTGAAACTCCTCGCCTATCGATTCTCCGAACTAAGTGTCCCGCACTTTATTGTCACTTCAGCTTAGCTCTGCAACTTCATTATTATCACTCTGGTTTTTCTACGGATCTGTTATATAGACAGACTCCTTGTCCATTGCCCGCTGAGTGAAAAAAGACTATCTTATTAATATTATAAATGTGAAAGTGTGTTTGTTTGTTGGTTTGCATTAAACCACGTGGCAACAGGGCAACAGATCGATGTGTATTTTATATGTAGTTGAGGACCTCGTGTGTGACATAGGCTACTTTTATTCCAGGAAATCAAAGAGTTCCCACGGGATTTTTAAAAACTAAAACCACGCGGAGGAAGTCACAGTTATCATATAGTAGTATTGTAAAACTATTTACCTTTAAACTAGAATTTTTGTCGTAGTTATACTGATCCAAAGGATTCGTCATGGTGATGACATCGTTCACGATCTCCGGAGTCCGCAGAGTGGTGGTGCCACCGGTCTCGGCGGCGAGGAGGTTCATCATGGCGTTGCTCAGGTTCACGTTCACGCTGAGGTAGGCCGCCGCCTCCCCGTCAGTTCCCACGGGCCCGCTCGGCGACGGGGAGGTGTCCTCACATTTGATCGTCGGCACTGCTGAGCTAATGCTCGACGAATTCATTATATCCTTGTACGGAGCCAGCTTCGCTTCTTTTTGGTTGCACTTCACACTAAAACTATCGGTTAACACACTAAACACTAAGTCTATATCACGGTTACGCACTATCACTATGTTACTAAGGCTAAATATCACTGATTGTGGTAAACTGGTTCCCAATGGCACTTAAGTCTTCCGACGAGAAGTCTTCACGGGGAGGTAACGTTGGTAACGCTGTGACGCGATCTGCAAACAAAAGAAAACCGACGTAAGTTTATGGAGGTTGCTCTTTAAATGGCGATGGACTGGCCACACCAAGGATAAATGGAGGACAGCGGTCCAGTGTTTGACATTCACCAAATCAGTTTTTGGTATCCCAAAGAAAAACAGAGGAGGAAAGGACGGCAGACCAAAAGATGAAATTGAGTTGAGTTTTAAGTCTGTTTTTTAAAAATAATTTTTATTTATTTTTATCTTAAGCTTTTTAGTGTAGCTTCATAGAATCAATCTACCTATTCTCTGATCGCGAGCGATTGAATCGAGGATAGAACTTTTCGGATGGAACACATCCGAAAAGTTCCATCCTCCATCACCGAAGATGAATATCAGATCTCCAAATAAAACGAACCTGACAATATGTACCTATATCCTTTCAAATAAAAAAGAAACGGTTCAGATTTGGCGGAGTTATGGAGTAAAATAACAAAAAAATACGTGTTGAATTGAAAACCTCCTCCTTTTTTGTAATCTGTTAAAACGATTGAAAAGTATTGGAGGAGGCTTTGGGAACACGGAGTAGTCAATAAACATCAAAAAATCATCGTATAAAGCGAGTATTATTGTTGGTATAGCGAAGTACCTCAATTGTGTAAGAGACACAGTGGACTGTGCAAGTGTATGGGCTTTGTTTATCCCCAAATATGCAGTAAAACTGTAGACACGTTGATGTGCAATAAAAAACTCCAAAGGGCATGTTTGAGTTTCGCAATCGAACGGGCCCCCGGTTTCGCAAGAGCCCGCGGCCAGTGTTTAATTAGAGCTATCCGAGATCAGCGCCGCGGCCTCGCAGCCAGGATGCGACTCCAATAAAACGCTTTTTTTACAGACCAATTGAAGCCGCGCTATAAAATTTAAATTAGCGCTTTTTTATGACGGAATTTACGCTCTTCCGTGTCGCTTGTCGCATCTCGGCCATTGTTTGAAACCTATTAAAAGTATGCTCATGAAAAAATCATATTATTTTATTTGTTTTACTAGCTGATCGCCGCGACTTCGTCCGAGTGGATTTAGTTTTTAAAATTCCAAAGGAACTCTGATTTTCCGCGATAAAAGTAACCTGTCACTCTCCAGCCCTGGTATCATGGGCGGGAGAAATTTTATCCCCGAGAAAAGGATAAAACGTTTATCCCCTCGCTTAGCTTTATCCACCCGTCGAGCATGGGCGCAGCGGTGGAAATAACACTCAGTGGATATACTTATAGAAATATACATCGCCTTCTCCTCTGTCGCCATGCTTTAGCATAGGGAAAAGATAATTTTATCCCCTGTCAGTGGATAAAATCGGGGGATAAAACTTCTCCTGCCCATGCTACCAGTGCTGGTCTTCCATTATTAGATTGTTCGCTACGGTGGATCATTCGGTAATACGTAAATAGTCAGGTACATATGTATGTATTTATATGTATGTACTATAGTCTCTAAATCTGTGGTATGTACATAGACTGCTAAAATCATAACAATTTTAGCTTCACCGTAGTCGCGTAAAATGAGCAAACGCCGAGTTTCCTGCTAGTTCTTCTCGGTTAGGACGGCATTCAACCAGTGGTAGATTCACTTGTCGATTCAAAGGAACTTTGTATACTTACTATAAACGTAAAAATTCTTTTTATAAAACCGACTTCAAAACGCCCCTACAAAGTACATCAATTGTGCCTATAAAATTTGAATATTTCCCTTGGTTTCTCCAGGATCCCATCGTCAGATCCTGACCTGATGACAATTATGGGACCATCTGGGAACTATGCTCTTTCAAACAAAAAAGAGTCTTTGAGTAATCGGGGAACATACACAAAAATAATTTAAAAAAAAACCGACGGAGAACCTCCCCCTTTTTTGAAGTCGCTTAAAGAGTTTATTTGAATAAAAAACTTGTCTATCCTATTCTACTCTATTGTTCGGATATCGTGAGGATTATACCGCGGCAAGGACATGCATGGATTAAGCAATTAACAAACAAAGATACCGATGTTGATCGAGACAACAATGTGGAAATTAGGGTGTTCGAAGTATAAGTAGGACACGCCGCGATCGTGGACACGATCTGCGAATTCGATTAAAACAGGAGCTAAATTGCGCCTATTCCCTATATAGCTGTGCGGCTCGAAAGCTGTCTGGCACCTTGACCCGGCGTTTATTTAATACCAACACATGTACCTACCTACACTTCTACTTATATTCTTATCTCAACATAATTAATGTCCTCCCGACCGAATCCGGCTGTGGCGGCCAGACTTCACAGAAATTAGCCATGTGCGCGGGAGATATTATAGTGCACAAGTTTGTGCGCCCACACAGGTGCACTCTCTATTCCCACGCTCTCATAAATCGGTGGTAGGGAAATGCGACACGACCGGAGAGAAATCAAGCGCAGGAATGACGGCTTTACGTGCTCTCCGAAGTTCGGGCATGTCACACTGATTGCTTTCAAACCAAAATATGGTTGAAAATATGCTCAAATATGGTTAAGCGAAGCAATGGCTGGATCATGCGTCATGCTCGTGAACGGGTGCCACCAACGGGAATGGGTCTGCTTTGACTGCCCGTCTTGACATGCGTTGGATTGGTGTACCTACGTATGCATTTTTGCATTTTTGAAGCTTTATTGTGGAAGCACTGTATACATAGCATAGCTTTGTAAAAAAAACAAAATTTTTTGAAAAGAGCAACTGCTGAGTTTCTTGCCGGCTCTTCTCAGCAGAATCTGCATTCCGAACCGGTGGTAGATTTATGACGTGTCATAAGAGCTACAAGTTAGTCTACCTGAAATAAATAAATTTTGAATTTGAATTTGAAATTTGAAAAATATAGTATTCCTTACTACCGTAAGTGAAGTATGCTATCTTTATGATTCACACTACTGACTAGTACCTGCTTAGTAAGAAATGCAGAAAAACGCAATAGGTACATATTTTGGTCCGACTCGAGAATAGAACCCAAGACCTTGTTATCTACAGTTGAACATGTTTAGCTCTAGAACAACGGGACGGTCAGTCTGAACATAACACGTAGACATCTAGTCATATTTTATAAGTCACGTAAAAACAATAAAGCACCGAGTCGACTAACCTAGATGCGAACGTTTCCTCCGGTATGCAAGTTAAATTCTTCTCCGACAGAAATATGGTTAGGCGCCCGTCTAGTCTAATAGATTGTCGTCTTCAAGGTTCATACCCTTTAAAGGTATTTTGGAACGCCACTCCCCGTGTCGAGATTGTTTCTACACGGTAATTAAAATCTTTTGGCGGAAAATCTATGGCCGAATCTCTCTGGTTTTGGAAAGTGTGGATGTTTTTAGGTTTGTTGCTCCCTTAAACCACAACGACAACACTGATTTGACTAGGAATGGAGATGGCTTCCATCCAAAAGAATTCCCAGATTCTCCAGAAGAGTTCCCGCGGAAGTCAAAAGACCTTAATCCACGCGGCCGTAGAAAGTTTGCCTGTTTTCCCAGGAACCAAGATATTTTTCTTGATAAAAAGTAACCTGTTTCGTCTTCGGGGCAATTTGGTCGTGTGCCGGGCATGATTGGTTCAGCGGTTGAAAAAAAAGCAGACAGACCCACTTGCGGAATTGTAGTATGTAACTAGTATGGATTATGATTATTATTTATTTTACTTTAATTGATAACTCTAATGCTGCGGCTACATTAAGGTTAATGTCAATGCCCAACAATGCCTTTAACTATGCCATATTTTTCACTGGTAAACTACGCGTAGAACTGAGTGGCCACACATACGGTAAATGTCTAAATAATGCTATAATTCTGCCGTTGAACCTCTTTGATCTGCCAAATTTACCGCCACCCGACTTAATGCCAAACTTCTACGGCATTGTCAATGCCATTTCCCGTAGATCGTGGCTACACCTACGGTTAATGGTGATATACGCCATGTTCACTGGCATATCCCATTAATGTGGCCGCAGCATAAGAAAAAACTGTATGTAGTCAACATAATGTGTATTGTGATTGTAAATACGGCTTAGGTAAAGACTGAGGCAATATTGAATTTGTCGGCGGCAGCATGCTTCCAATTGTTGTGCGAGTAAATGAAACATCGGGACTGTTCAAATATAGTAGCGCTATAGATGTAAATGAGTTGGTAAAGATTGCTTACATGCAATAAAAGAGTAGCTACATATAGTTCTTGCAATTCACGAAGGCGCGTGGCTCATGGTTGTGTGTGTATCGTATCTGTACAAGTGTAAGCGAGAGCTTGCTTGCGCCTGACTGGCACGCACACTTACGCAATGTGCATGTACCCGATGTTACCACAAGTAAAGCTCACGCGCTCTCTGGAATTGCTAGAACTATAACACTGGAGTAATTGGGTATTTGACTGAATTGTCAAAATGTGGATAGGTATTCATTGATTACAATCGAAAATGTAACATTTTTTTACATGTAAGAATAACACTGGTAAAAACAGAGAATAAATCGGTCAAAAAACTGCCGCGTAAATGTGACAGATGAAATACAGTGTGACGATAGCAATCACTTCATATTGGACAGTCCTCCTCGCTATTGCCTAAAATACATTGTTGCAGCACCGAAGTGATTATATTCTCTTGGGTTGCAGCAAGATCGCCATAAATTCAGCCAATCACCACAATTGAGACTGTATCAATGTTTGATACAGCCTTTACACAATCGACCAGCTAAAAACTTAGGATCAAAGCGAGAGGATGCTTGCTTTATATGCCATTCTTTTTTTCTGAGCTTTTGATAAATGACATATCTATACTAATGTAATAAAGTGCAAGAGTTTGTTTGTTTGAACGCGCTAATCTCTGGAACTATCAGGCGGATTTGAAAAATTCTTTTTATATCTGATAGCCCAATTCTTGAGGAAAGTTATAGGCTATTCAATATCTCGGTACGACTCTTAGAAGCCGAG
Organism: Hipparchia sbordonii; assembly: GCA_038048805.1. NCBI lineage: Eukaryota > Metazoa > Arthropoda > Insecta > Lepidoptera > Nymphalidae > Hipparchia > Hipparchia sbordonii. The sequence continues at coordinate 5,671,896 of JBBIWI010000010.1, read as the reverse complement.
CAAAAAGAAAAAATAGCGCGGGCGAACAATGCAATGCGGTAAGTCGGTGGTCGAGAGTAGGGAATGCAATCTCGATCTCGCGAGATCTCGTTTTCGCGAGATCTCGGCCTTTTTTAGCGAGATTGATCTCGGCCGAAAAAAGGGCGAGATCTCGCGAGATTAACGAGATTGCACTGGAGCATAAAAAAGTCTTATTCGAAGCGCAGACTGACACTGACGGAGTTGCGACCTATCGGTTTCGTTCGGTGCGCGAATTAATTTTTAAATTACTAAAAGATTTGCGTTTGATATTAGAAGAGAAGACTGGTTGTTTTTTTCATTTGTTATTTCAAATTCAAAATTTATTTATTTCATGTAGGCCAACTTGTAGCTCTTATAAATCTACCAACGGTTCGGAATGCAGATTCTACTGAGAAGAACCGGCAAGAAACTCAGCAGTCGCTTTTCAAAAAATATTTTTTTTTTTTTACAATAGGTAACCAAACTGTGCTATGTATACACTGCCCTCGTAATTGAAAACACAGTAACTTAAAGGTAACTTCTATTTAACTTACTTTGTTTTCAATTACGAGGGCAGTACAGTGCTTCCACAGTGATTTGATTGAAACGTACGTCAAAGTTTACTACTTAGAAGTTTATTAAAAAATTATAGACAATTTCATTCATAAAAGTCTATTGAAAAAATTCGTGAAAATAAATGTTATCTTATAATACTTATAATTTTTATTATTTTTTTTTCTAATTTATTCAAATATTGTGATTATTTGCAAAAAAAACACACAAAACTGCCAATCTCGCGAGATCTCGAAATTGACGAGATCTCGCGAGATTGTTATTCACAATCTCGCGAGATCTCGCTTGAGCCCCAATCTCGCGAGATTTGCATTCCCTAGTCGAGAGCGGTCACCCGACGAGAACCGAACAAGGACCGAACCGAAGGCTATTTATTAATCCGGAAGATCAAAGCGTTCCCACGGGATTATTAAAAACTAAATCCACGTGGACGAAGTCGCGGGCAACAGCTAGTACTTATATACCTACTATAGAGTGAAAATAAAATGCAAGAAAAGCTTAAAGGCTGTACGACTGTACTTTCCATATAGGGTATGTCCCGAATGTGGTAAGTACCTATATAAGAAAGGATATAATACTATGTAGTATATATAATTACAGTTTGGGCGCGTGGGCCGCATAGCCATATAGGTACAAAATATGCAAATACCTGGCAGTAGGACGTCCGTACCTCAAAAGGGAAATAAGAAAAATAAATGTATCCGGTCGATATAGCGTGGGCTGAACTTTTGTAAATTATGATTTTATTCCCCTTTTAATAAAAATAATTATATATACCTGCATATTATTATTACCTATCAATAGCAAACTTAATCATTTTAAAAATAATAATTATTATTACCTACCTGTACACTACATCCTACTAATACATATATTAAATACGAAAGTGAGTTTGTTTGTCGGTTTGTTCTTTAATCACACAGCAACGGAGCAGACTTAAGAACCTGGAGAGTGTATTTCATTCTCCGGGTTCCCAGGCTAATTTTTTTCTCGAACAAAGGGTTCCCGCGGGATTTTAAAAACTAAACTCCACGCGGACGGTAGGTGGTTTAAAGCTTTTCATCCTAAGTTTTGCTGCACTATTTGGGTCTTTGGTTGTAAAATATTGCTAAGTACCTAAACAAACGCATATATCACAGTCATTGTATGTTATTAACTAGAAACATACCTACTATATATCCTACACAACAAGTACACTTACATACAAGTGACACTTGTTTGTAAGTTACTTTGTAAGAAAGAAGCTTCTTGAAAATACCATCACTGCGTAGTTCTGAAAACTCAAGTCATTTTCCGTCTCGCTTTATCTATTAGTTATTGTGGTGAGAGAAAGGGAGAAAATGCATCTACAAACAAAAAGCTCGGGAGCAAAGGGGTCGAGATGCTCAATTCTAAAACGACGTAAGTCACAGTTATAACCAACGTCGCTTTGTCTCTTTGTCCCTGGGACGAAGAGGAAATGGGTCACCTATTTTCCGCCTCACCCATAGCAGCTATAACGTTTTAATAATGTCAACTTAATTGCATTGGATTTTATTACGGATTGAGTAAGTACTGCGGAGTGAATCGGCTTTTAAATGGCACTCTGATTAATTTAATGTTGTATACGTATATCTACTTACTTAAATAAATGTTGTAGCAGTACTTAGCATGTCTATTGCGCTTTGTATAGGTACGAGTGGGATCTTTATGATAAACTTACACGTTTGCCGCAAGAAATCCTTAGTAATCCTTACTAATTTTAGTAATATTATAAATAGGTAGTGTGTAAATAGATGTGTGTTTGTTGGTTTATCTTTCTATCATGCCGCAACAAAGCAACGGATGGACTTGATGATTTTTGGTATAGTTGAGGACAGGGAGAGTGACATAGTTTTTATCCCGGAAAATCAAAGAGTTATTTCTAGTTCTAGTACCTAGTATTTTTAAATATTAAATCCACGCGAGCGAAGCCGCGGGCATCAACTAGTAATAAAATAAACCGAAGTTTTAATTTGTAAGTAGGTACCTATTTATATCTATCTATAAGAGAGTTAAGTACCTAGTTACCTATCCAGAAAGATAGGAAGTAAAATGGAAGACAATAACTTTATAAGTACTTAGCTATAAAACGATAGGTAGGTACCTACCTACTTACATATTTTTCCCTTGAAAGAATTTCGAACCGAATAGTGAATGTACTAATTCAAGTAAAATCAAAGAAGAAAGAACCCGAATTTAATCATAGCAGAAGCTTTGTCTTTCGTCACACATCCACATTTTGTACAGTTTATTTTTCTTACAAAATAGTACGAGTAGGTTGATTTTTCCAACACGCATTTTTAAGGCTCTAGGCGGTTAACTTCAATAAACTGATCGTAAAATAATGAATGAACGTGTCGTAATAGGGATACGAAGGTCGAATACCTACGTGAATGTGCACATGTGATTCTACCAATTAAATGTTTACTTATATGTAAACTCATTGATGTTTCGATCGTAGTTATATTGAATTGACCGAATGGAGAATCAAGATTTTTAAAACGATTCCTTCGATTTGCATATTTTAATCGGATGGAAAATGTTGCTCTACATATTTCAAAAAATACGACAACAAGATTTCATATTGTTATTTTTCTTATGTTAAGTAGGTACATGTTTAACAAAATCAAGTACTCATAGAATTTTAACAAAAAATTGTGAAAACTATTACGTAGCATACCATATTCAGCTGACGTTCACACTACCTATTCGACGAATAGTGTGACGAATATATTCAAGTTTGTTTTTTTTTTATACTTTTTCCTATTAATTAAGGAAATCTTTGTCTTGACAACTTTGCATTTGAGACTATCTCACTAATATTATTTATGTGCAAGTGTGTTTGTTCTTTGATTTGTCCATCAATCACACAGCAAACGAACTACAGATCGAAGTGATTTTTTCATGGGAATAGATAAGAATTTGGAGAGTAGGCTATTTTTACACCCAATTTACACCGGAAAAACAAGACGTTAAGCGGGATTTAGTTAAAAACCGAACGCCAATGGTGTCCGAGTGGCGTTCGGTTTTTACGAAGTTTCCGAAGTCATAGAAAAAAGCTATTTATCCAGCTAAAAGCTATGTATCACAATTCACAGTAACTTAGGTACATCATGCGTCCCTACCACTGGTATATTAAATATTAATATATTTTGTTATACCTAACAAGTAACAACTTACAATTTTGTATCTATTATGTTACGAATGACTAACCAACTAAGATTGATCATTTATTTGAGACCTAACCTCAACCATAACGAGTGCAAATCATTTATAATCTGTCAAACCACACACGATATCGAATTTCATATTAACGATATTATCAAGTTTATTGTCTACTCTGTGGGCAAAGAATTTAGCCTTAGCAGTTATTAAGGCCATTTAGCCGTTAGTATTATTCAATTGCAATAAAATTATAAGTACCTACTGAAATTCAACATATTTCAAGTCTGTTACATAATAGTATCATAACGCGTATCATCTGATTTTAAGAAAACAAACTTTTATAAAAATGTTTACCTACTTATAAAATCGAAAATTCGAAGTCGAATTATTTACTTAATCCAAAACAAATGGTAAAATGTTGTGTTTACCAATTGGTTAAATGCAATCTGTGGCATATTTTGAGTTAAAAATAATACCTGTCAAAACTTTTGAAAGGTATTATGTATCTGCTGTGGTGATGAATTGTAAGTACGTATACATGTGACGATCGCAATCGTCACACATATCTTTTACAGATACAATCATAATATATAGATCATAATTCAGCCAATTAAAGGCGATTGCTGGCTGTATCAGTGCATTTTAACCAATAGCAAGAGAGTACCAGCCAATCAGAGTTGATTGTGATCGTCACACTGATGCAATCATTTCCAGATACAGACAGAGTAATCCATATAAAGCGAACTTCGGCAACTTGTGCCAGTCGTAAAGCGAACTTTCATTTAACATTGACCAAAAAAATATACATTTCACAATCTCAATTCTTAAATCTGAGACCTAACTATCCATTGATAATAAAAACCATTCGAATAATCAGGTGGGCGATTCAATAAAAAAAATTATACCTATAGACACCAACATAGAGTTATACTGGAGGCCTGAATGTTTACTTCTGGTGCACAAAAACAAATGCTTTTTGTCATTCAGTTAATTGGGGTGTTCTTTATCATTCGACGCAATTTTATACTAGGCATTGATACAAAAATAGAAGAGATAAGTATGTATTTCCTAAAAATATTTTATTAAATTCTATTAAGTAAGTAGGTAGGTACGTCTTTGTACTATAGCGTGGGAAAGCTTTTTTAAGGCTTGATGTATGTCTGAATGAATTGAAGTTGGCATCTCTGTGTTCTATAACTCAATGGTCACCACAGTCACCATTACTAATTAAAACAAACCGAATTCAGCCAATATCCACTAACGATTAGAAATTATTTGCGCTCAATTAAAATTGAATTTGGGATTTAGCCGAATTAAGAGCCGCCGTTTGAAGTCTGTGGTGCTATTCTGTCGACCATTATAAGCGTGTAATTAAGGTCAATGACACTGAGAATATAAGTAGATCGATTCTAACTTCCGCTTTAAAATCATCTTTTTGACTAAAAAATATTGTAAATTACTCAAATTTTCGTAATTTGTTAAAAAAAATTTAAGTATCTTTCAATTATTATTCGAGGGTACATTTAAGTACTTAATTAAAATAAATGTCGAAGTTTAAATTAAAAGCTAAAATTCATCTAAGTATAATTATTATAGTTTCGCAATCCCATCTTCGCGGGATTGCTACAGGATTCTGCAGATTCTGCTGTGGGATTGTCTAAAAATGATAGCATCAGTGTAATGATCTCAATCACCCCTGATGGGCAAGAATGCCATAAATTCAGCCATTAAACTAGACTAATCAGTAATCACAGACTAGATTAATCCCGTATTCTGTAAATATAAAACGTATAAAGAAACCCAACCAAGATTTATTTCAATAAAGTGGGTTCGGGAACCTTTAAAACATTCGAAGTTCAAATTCCAGACCCAAAGTTAAAAAGCAAAATGAAATGAATTTAACTTGTAAAGTTTCTGAACGTAGCAACAGAAGCGCGCGTGTCCTTGACACTCGGCAGCGGGCAAAAACTATAGCCCGAATTTTCGGCGTCCGTCGCGTCGGTGGGTGTGTTCCCAACGCACACACATACACCAGCGCCATAGAGTAAGCTCCACACAGATGCTACTCGTTGCACGTGGTAACTCTTTGAGAATGTTGACCTTTGAGCTGAGAGTAAAATACGAAAAAGTTTAAGGTATGCATCTGAAGTAGCCAGTAATTAATATTTCTTTCTTATATTCAAATAAAAGGAAAGGCTGACTAACTGAATGATCTATCAACACACTTCTTCTTAAGAGTCTTAAGAATCAGCTAATGAATAATAATAGTACATTATGGTACAAGTGTCAAAGTTGGTGATTACCGCTGAGGCGCTATTGAGACCCGAGCCGTTAGGTGAGGGTCTTAAGGTAGCCGAGGACGGTAATCATCAATGTACACGTGTATCATACGACGTTTTTCAACACACTTGTGAAGAAAATAATACTTAAATAGTACATTATGGTACAAAACAGTGAAAACGAGTTGTGAAAATGTTTTCGCAATGGCGGGAAAAATTAATGTTGTTCTTTTGTTCGCCCTCTTGATGCTCTTAAGGGCAGACAAAGATCGACAACCATACAGCCTATTATATAGACTATTCAGATGTTTATTTGATTTAATTAGTTTTCCGGAATGCGCGCGCACCTTTAATGGCCATAGCCTAAAAGAATGAGGTTTCTTTTTTTTTGGCTTTTCTCTTATAGCCACGTACACAATGGGGAATTTCCAGTTTTCTTTATTACAGAAAAAACAAAAGTTATATCTGAGTGACAGTTTTATTTATTAAACACGTACAAGTTGAAATTATCTATTTAAATACGAAGTTGTATGAAATGAGCAAGCAATAGGTATCTTGGCAATAGGTAGGATCTTTTTTGTAATAGAAACTTTTTTAAGAACAAAGCAACTCAACCAATAAAATTAAAAAAAAAAATTCTATAACTCACATTGTGAATAATAGTAATCAAAAGTCACAGTTTGAGTTAAAGGTGTCATTGTGTGCCTAATTGCGGTGAACCGGGAGCCACTTTATGAGCAAGTGTGTTGAAAAATAATTTAACTGCTGATCTTACCTAATAACATGATCAACTCACCTTGCTCTATTTCAGCCAATTTAGTGTGTTTGTCATGTTTACAACGTAATTTATGTACCTGCTTTAAACACAATGTGTAAAATGTGTTCCTTATTATGTACATAACTTTGCAAGGTGATTATTTCTGCCATTCTGCTATATTGAATATCGTACCCTTATTGCAAAAACCGATTATCTGCACCAAAATTTGAGCGAAAAGTTTTTGAGTTATAAGCATTTGAAACTTTAACGACTTAAAAATAAGTTATAATGATGCCCATTTTTAAACAATAATAATTTTTATAAACAAGAAACTATTCAAGAAATGTTAAGTAGGTTAATAATTGAAAAAAACTTACTATTTTTTCAACAAAAAGAAGAAAATAACCGGTAAGGAGCTCACTTAGTTAGTTTTTCCTGAATGTAGAAAAACTACCAAATTTTCAAATTTACCGTTCTGGTAGCTCTAATGGCATTTTTTATTTAATCACTTGTTTTGAATAGTAATAATCATCAAGACAAAAATCGTTTTAGTTCAACTTTAGCCAGTACAGGTGTAAAATAAATATCTTTAGTCGCTTTTGGCTGAAGGTAAAGTAGATTTCATTTAACTTTGTACGTACTAACTGCAGCGACCTATGGTTTTACCCGAGGAGTTCCCGTTCCCGTGGGAAATGGGCAAGCCTACATTATTTCTTATAATCTCAGCTATCTTTAAAAGAAAGTTTCGTTGAAATCGGTCCAGCCGTTCTAGAGATTAGCTCATTTAAATAAAAAAACTATTTCGTTTTATTATATTAGAATAACTAGCTGTGCCTTGCGGTTTCACCTACATTTGTCCCGTTCCCGTAGGAATTTTGGGAAACACTATAACTGTAAACTTTCCTCTCGAATCCCTCTATCTACTGATGAAAACTGAATTAAAATCCGTTGCGTAGTTTAAAAGATCTACGCGTACATAAAGAGGGCCAGACAGCGGGAATCGATTTTGTTTTATACTATGTAAAGATACCATATACAGCAGAGCTAAGTTTGCCCGCAAGCGTTGCTATATGGGTGCCCCATTGTAGCTTTGAATCCAGGGTTAATCCCAAGAACACTCTGGAGTCCTCAGTTTTCAAAGGTTCATTATTTATCTTTAAATTTTTACTGACAGTTCTCGGGTTAGGTAATAAAAACTCAACACACTTTGTTTTTTTAGTATTTAAAAGTAGATTATTTGCCGTAAACCATTCAGAAACTTGAGATAATGCATTATTTACATCGTCAAAATTATCTTTTATCCTATCGACTTTAAAATTCAAAGACGTATCATCAGCAAATAGTACAATATCGCAAGTATTGTGGACAAAATGTGGTAAATCATTTATGTAGACCAAAAACATGAATGGACCTAGAATAGAACCCTGGGGTACACCCATTACTGAGGCTGATCCGGATGATTTTACATCATTGACACATACTCTTTGGACTCGTTCACTGAGATAAGACGCAATGAGACTAAGTGCAAAATCTTTAATGCCATAGTGGCTCAGTTTAAGCAAAAGTGTCTCGTGATCAACGCATTCGAATGCCTTTGACGACAAATCACAGAAAATACCAATGGCACTCTGTGAGTTCTCCCATGCATCGAATATGTGTTGTAACAGCCTTGCGGCTGCATCGGTTGTTGATCGACCCTTTGTAAAACCATACTGCTCAGTGTGTAGGATTTTATTTAAATTAAAGTGTAAAAGCAGTTGGTTGAGCATTATTTTTCCGAATATCTTGCTGAGAGTTGGCAAAATTGAAATTGGCCTGTAGTTATTCGGGTCACTTTTGCTTCCCGATTTAAAAAGCGGTATTAGCTTACTACATTTCATAAGGTCTGGAAAAGATCCAGAATCTACTGATTTATTAAAAATTAAAGCAAGATACGGCGCAATAATATCAATTACATTATGAATTATTTTAACTGATATCCCCCATAGATCTGCTGTTTTCTTATTTTGTAAAGATTTAAATGTTTTGACTATGTCATATGGGGTAACGTGTTCAAACCTAAATAGCTTATTGCACTCAGAGACATTGCTCCTTAGAAGACGATAGACTTCTGCTGGCGAGGAATTCAGAGAACTGGTTGTAGTAATTGGAATATTTTTGAAAAAGTTCTCAAATGTATTTACAATTACTGTATCGGAGTTAATTACATGATTATCACTTTTAAGCTCCAATTTATTATTATTATGTACCTTATGTTTACTCATTTCATCGCCGATGATGTCCCATGCTGTTTTAATTTTATTATCAGAATTGGCAATTTTTTGTTTTATGTGAAGTGACTTTGCTTGTATGCACACATTTTCAAACAATTTAGAATAGTTTCTTACATATTCAATAAACGCGGGGGAATAATTATATTTTTTTCTGCATATAAGTCAAGCAGCTTATTTCTACTTTTATAGATTCCGGCAGTTGGCCAGTTACTAAACTTAAGATCTTTAGACAGTCTTTTCTCTATCACCTTAAAGATAGAGTTATATTGTGAGCTTAACAAATCAAAAAACTTTTGATTTGTGAAGATGTTCAAAAACCCTCGTAGCCCAGTTATACAGTAAAAGTGAACTTAAGTTCTTTTACCTGAAATAATTTTAACAAAATATTGAGTTCATTATTCTGCAAAAAGCAACTAATGTTGTTTAGTTCGTTTTTCTTTTTAGATACATCAGCAATTTCTAGTATATTAATAAAAGCTGAAACCTGTTAACGCAGGTTAACATGTATTAACAGAATAATATTGACATAATGATAAATCAAGCAACTACATCTGAAAAGTATTATAATACAATACATTGTTTTTGTGGTATAGATTTATAAATCTAAATTATTTAAATGAGTTTAGTTCTTTTTTTAAGAAGGTAATTAAATCATACCTGTAGGTAGTTGCTTTTAACTCTAGCTATCTCCGTAAAAAAGCGTCGTAGCAGATAATGGGTTTGACCTACAGCTTCGCCGTGAGTTGAGGAGTCGATTGATATATTTAACCTAATTTTGGTACAAAAATGCAGATAATCGGTTTTTGCAATAAGGGTACGATATCATTCACAAAAATTATACCTACGTTAGTTTATTCATTTATTTAATTGAAAGTAAAATATGTATTTGTAGTTATTATGTTTTGCTGCGTACTAACCAAAGATTTTTATTCGTTTACAATATAATATAAGTATTTTTACCGACTTCTTACAAAATTCTTATGAAAATTACGATTCATTAATGAAACCCGTACTTTATTTTTGATATTAGTGCATGTACAGAATGACAAACATGGCGCAGGGACTTTGTTTTATAAAATACAAGTACCTACATATGTAGTGATTTTTACACAAAAATGACTTTTCATGACGTCTTGGTTATATCCTCCCTTATGACGTCTAAAATTGTAACTGTCCAGACATTAGTTATGTCACATCTATTTTTTTATAATCTTAACGTCTGTAAAGTATATTTCGGCGCCGAGGTATACATATTCACTCATATTACGTAGGTACATCGCGTAAAAGGAACAAAGGAAGTTTGGCAACGTATTGTTCACGTTTTCGCGTCTGTCGAGTTGTAGACGAAAAAATTTGCATTCAATATTGACGCCCACATGTCGAATTTGACTTAATATGTGCCTTTATTGTTCGAGAAACCTCTCATATCATATGGCTAGTTTTGCATTTATAATTTTAGGATGGATATCTACAGCCTAAAATGTAGCCTGTCACCCGGACCAAAAGAACGAATCGATTGACGACTTTATTTATACTCACAGTATAGTATAGACTCTATACCTATACTAATCTATATAAAATTCAAAGTCCTGACTGACTGACTGACTGATTGAGATATCAACGCACAGCCTAAACTACTGAAGTTAGAAACTTGAAATTTTTACAGTTGGTTCCTTTTATGACGTAGGCGCACACTAAGGAAGGATTTTTGAAAATCCAACCCCTAAGGTGGTAAAACAGGGGTTTGAAAAATCGAACTTAACGTGAGCAAATCCGCGAGCAAAAGCTAGTAGAGTATAGAGGTAGGTAGTTAGTTAAAATACATAAGTTATTATCGCCTAACTAAATAAATGTAAGTAATGCGCATTCTAGCACAGTCACGATTAAGATATCGGATATAACTATCTCGAAGTTAACTCACGAGTTAGCGCACAAGACAGGCAATTACCATAATCGGTTAGACGGACCGGAATAAACGTAGCAAAAATTGCATTCATACAAATATCAGTCTCGGAATAAAAAACTATAAAGGCGTTACCGGGAAATCATAAAATTATTTAACTGACTATGATCTATCTCACCTGATGGTAAGTGACTCAGTCTAAGATGGTAGCGGGTTTAAAAGGGGCTAACTCGGAATTTTAGGTCATTTTGGAAATAAAATATATTAGTATGTACATCAATTCGACCCAAATATTCTACTAAGTAACGATGTGCATATAAATATCCTATAATGCGTTTATTTTCCTTAGTATTCAAAGTCAAGGGCAGAGATAATGTTTGTTATGACTTGATGACTTGCTCGTATGTGTGAATAGCAGAGTGTGTACACATACGAAGTAATTTTAATGCTCATTAAAGCAATTCAAATTAAACGAGTCCGTCTACCTATATCTATACAAATAATAAAATTGAATTGTCTGCTTGAGATTTGAAATAAGCTCTTACTACTATTATGTTAGAAATTCCTAAACACTCGTATTTTTTTATTTTTTTGCGTTCAAACTAATTCCGGGTCGACTGTACCGATTTTGACTCTACTAATATAATTTCAATCTCTGTTAACGACATAGAGATAGCTTGCATCATAGAGACGGAATAATGATTTTAATCCCGCAAAATCAATGACTGCCTCACGGGATTCGTAATAAACCTACGGCTGTAGTAAGCAATCGTATTTTCTTTGATTGCAGAAACCAGATGCTTTACTTTACAATACACACCACAACTTAATTTAAATTTACAATACTATTTGAGTAGTTAGTACCTATTTGAATAATTTTGAAAACGCATGACTTAAAGTTATCTCGATCTGTTGTACCTACGTACCTAAGTTGGAACTCGGCTTTGGATCAAACTAGTTACTTACTCGTAGCTTTATAGCAAGTAATGTATTACACTTCCATCTCAAGTTGGCCGTCGTCGACCGTTACAAAATGACGTCCCACCGTTGGCAAGAAAACAGCGGTAGCGGCCAACTTGAGATGAACGGGACATCTAATTTGTGAATAAGCTAAATAAGAAAAATTAAACCGACTTCAATATATCGAACAATATAATAACGGTAAGTATGTAGTACATACTACGGTAATGGTAAAATGACGTAAATTAATAGCTCAATCTTGCACTTAATAGCTGTAAGCGATGTAAGGATTTTCAAAGCAAACTTATAAGTAAATAAATAAAAGTAGTTATGATAATTTGACATTTGTATGTAACGGTTTATCATGGTTGATTGAATTGGATCAAACTGAATATTAACCTAGATCAAGTTTTAAATGAACAAGTGCCAATAAGTACCTGCTTATCACCTATACACGAACTTCATTTAACTGATTTTGTCTCGTTCATTTTGGATGAATTTATAAACACATAGGCACCGTTCATCATCTTCATCAACTTTTGTACAGATACTTTTTGTCCCGGAAAATAAGGGGTATAATACACTTAAATACATAATAAATTCTAAAGATAATATTATCTATTTATATAACATATATTTAAATTAGAACACCTCCTACTGTTCTCTAACTAATTTTTTTTAGCGAACCGACCGCATTATTGTACCAACATACCTACCTACTTCATGTTTAGTTTTTTAAGCTATTGCATAGCTTCTATCGCGGGCCTTGAGCTTGGAGACCGAATACAGAAATTCCGTAACGAAAATAACCTGACACGGGACTCCTCTACGGTGAGCCGCTAGATGGCGTTGATAAAAAATGCAATAGCTTTACCGCGGCAGTCCCCGAGTGGCACACGTCTTTTTTTTTTTTTTTGTTTTTATCCTAGTGTGTTTTTGTGTTGTGCAATAAAGTACTTAAGTATTTATGTACATGTAATAAACTATAAAAATTAATAACTGCTCCGAAGTGATAAAAGTTACGTGACCTACGTATTTTATTCCTGCATATAAAACCCAGCCCACGTACACTAACTAGGTAGTGGTACTAGAGTGGTAGGTACCTACGCGGAAAACTGCAACTATTGAGGAGTTGCAACTTTGTCGCGGCCTCGAACATTTTACGACAGGAAACTAATAAAATGATAATACCTAGGGACTCACAAAGCGTTAAACTAATTACCGGGGCCTATTGTGCTACGAGATTCATTCGTAGCTCTTATTCAGTTCGGCGTAGATACTAAAATGCGATAAAAATCTTGCCTACAGTCCGTGTTAATAGGGTTGAAGCACACTACAGTTTTTTCGTCGCAGAGCATGGTGCGGGTGACAGGTCAATAGAATGTAACTTATATTATGTACAGTATCGAAAGAATAAGCTTCAAATTAACACCCTTGAATTTATTTAGACTATTTCTTTCCAGAAAATCTCTTTCCGTAGTAGTCATAAGGTTCAAATGAACCTTATGACTACTATGAGTCATATGATACAAAATAAGTAACGTTCTATTGAACTGTCACCCGGAGTTTGATTATACTTACGTAGGTTTGCATTGCGTGATGGGATCAGAGAAAAGGTGCGTCACGCAATCACGCAACCGTGACATGAAATCAATTTAAAGAGTATGGACTCGCTTTATCATTACTATAAATTACATTAACCATGGAAATAATCCATATTAATACTATAAATTATTTTATTCTAGTTCCATTTATGCATGTAACAGCGTAAAACACGCACATGCATGTGTAGAGGTTATTTATTGCCCCGTGTACATTTTTTTTATATTTTAAAAAACACGCATAACAAATAAAAAACCTATCCCAAAAACGAGATTTTTTCCTGGCAATTCCATAACAAGCATGATCAATATTATGATGTTTACTCGGAAAAGTAGCCGTCCGTGTCTTCAGTCGCGTTTTTTTTTTGCCCTATTATTTACCATACTTAACTAATAAAATGAAACTCCCAGAAAAGCAGGGAAAAATACTAAAAATTACGTAAATTTTAGTGTACAAGTACGTTTATAAATAATTCTGTTCAAATCCATAAGGCTGATTTGATTTCATTATAACCAAAATTTTTTTTTTCCTGTGATTGTGTTGTTATCGGTAATTAATAATAATTTTGTATTAATTGTGTATGTATTGTTATAAGATTATAATGGGGCTGGCATATGCTAAGGCATAAATAAAGAAAAAAAAAATAGTACGTTTATTCAGATATATTTAATGTACAGTATGTGTACACGTACAGTGCATTTGCTTCGACCCTATTCCATTTTAAGTCAGTATAGATTTCATTTTAACAGGTTTCCTGTCCAGACAGAAGACTAGTTCATAGTTAAACAATGACCATGCTCAATGTTATCAATGGAACAGGGAAAGAGTTAATTAATACAGGTAATCTTCGTAGCTAGCGACTTTATTGTATTGGCGTCTGTTCAGTCCTGAGGTCCACGGACACGTTTAGTTATTCATGTAAACAACAAAAACTCATCATGTGGTCGTGAGGCGGGCAAGGTTGTTCAATTTAGCTTTATGCATGTGTAATTTTAGGTGCGCTACACATTGAGTTACAGACTCTAGTCCAGAGGTGCAGACCCCGTAATTATATTATCAGCCCTGGTAGCATGGGCGGGAGAAATTTTATCCCCGGAAAAAGGATAAAACGTTTATTCCCTCGCTTCGCTTTATCCACCCGTCGAGCATGGGCACAGCGGTGGAAATAACACTCAGTGGATATACTTATAGAAATATACATCGACTTCTCCTCTGTCGCCATGCTTTAGCATAGGGAAAAGATAATTTTATCCCCTGTCAGTGGATAAAATCGGGGGATAAAACTTTTATCTCCTGCCCATGCTACCAGTGCTGGCTTTAAATATACCGGTCAAATCCCAGTCAGCCGCGCAAACGAAGGGTTTCATACCAAAAAACGTCGAAAAACACTTTTCTAGCAGAGGAGGAGCCCTTTAATTTTTAATTGATTTTTATTATTTGTTGTTATAGCGGCAACCGAAATCACATAATCTGAAAATTTCAACTCTCTACGCTGACAGACAGACGGACGAACGGACGCACAGCGGAGGTCCCTTTGGTTACCCTTCTGGTACGGAACCCTAAAAAAGCTATATAAGATGGCCACTAGACGAACAACGCATTTACCTAATTGTATAAGGGATAAAAGAGATGCGTTATAACATGATATAAGTAACGATATTTTTGTTAGAAACATGGATTAAAAGTATCTACGCCTTACTTTTCTCTACCTTTTCGGAATCACAAAAATCACCCTACCTAACCCTTTGATTCAGGTTTAGTGGGACATCAGGACCTCTAGAACTTGGCACCTCTATGCGCTACATATAACATTTTTCATTGTCGATTGGAGGCAGTGATAGAGTCGCTTGTCCCCAAACGAAAATTTATTTGTAACTATTTATCTACAAATAAATAAAATTGGAGTGTCTTTCTGTATTCCTACGAAAGTACTTTCTTGTATCCAAACATAGGTTTTAAAAAATTTTATATGTCTGTCTATTCCTTTATTTATTAAAATAAATATTTCTATAGGCATAAGCCTACAAAAATATTTATTTTAATTGAAACTGCTAATTTTGATGGAATATTCGCGGGTAGATAGAGGATTAGTTACCTACACAGGGATTACTTTATCGATCAATATTTAGTGTTCCTAAAAAAATTAATATTACGTTACGGGACACCTAGGTTAAACTTTTACAAGCTTATAGATTAAGTTTTCAGTCTCATAGCTGAACCGATTTTGATGAAATTTATCAAAAGATAGATATAGCAAAAGGTAGGCGGGCATACACATCAGTGATGTGACATCACATTTAATTCCACGAGATTTTGAAAAACTAAATCAACGCAGACAAAGTTGCAGGATACGTGTAAGTTACACAGCCGTGAAACGCTTAATGCATACCAATCGGAATATTAAGATAACAAACAATATATTGTTGTGTGTAGCATTGCACGATGCACGTGTCCTCGTTTTAATTCAATATTATTTTTTTATTCAAGCACAAAAGATAATGGTAGATAAAAATGCAGTCTCTCAGTCCAATCGCTCATTGGCTGTTCAATCTCAAAAATCTCGATTTTTTTCAAAAAATATTAAAATGTTTCAAAATATCTTAGTTTTTGAAAATTCTAAACGAATTTAGTTTTCATAGAGCATGATTCATGAAGAGTGTTTTTTTTTCTTGTCAACCCCGAAAAAGACGGGTGTATAAGTTTGACGTATATATGTCTGTTCCCTCGTAGCTCCCCAAGTAATGAAACGATTTTGATGGTTTGTCTGGTTTTTTCTTTAGTTTTGGTAGAGTCCAAAAATCGCTTTTTCGAAACACAACATTGTTGCAGCAATTATGCGATATCGTCTTATGATACGCTAAACTGAAAGCCTTCATTCATACAGTTCCATGTATTAAAAACTTCAAGGAGCCACGTTCGATACGTCATAGTTATCATAATAATTATCAACTTTGGTTTTAAACTTTTGACAGAAAAGTTGTGAAAGGGATCTATTTATGCGACCCAAAGTTAAAATTAGTCGACACAGCGAACAATTTGTTACGTTTCTCACAATATTATAATAGCAACTTAATTTAACACTATTGCTGATTGATAGGCGTAACCGCAGATCGACCTTGTGCGTTAAAGCTCACGGAGAACCACATTAAATATAATATAATAATAGAAAAACTATAGGTACAACAATTCACAGATGTTTCTTTTTAATATATATGTATACTAGCGCTTGACTGCGATCACACCTGATGGTAAGTGAAGTTGGTAAGTGGAGCGCGTTTGCCTAAAAAGCCTCTTCACTCTTGGCTTGCAGGCACCCTTTTGAAACAAATAGCTAATGAGATCCTGTTACTAAGCCTTCGCTGTTCGTCCGTCTGTCTGTCTGTCAGCGTAGAGAGTTGAAATTTTCAGAGAATGTGTTTTTTTGTTGCCGCTAAACAACAAATTATACGTAATAATAATAAATATTGGTACGGGACCCTAAAAATGAGATTGAGAACGTTCTTCTTTTTTTTTTGATGACAGTTAAAAAATTGAATAAGATTGAAGTGAAAAGATAAAAAATTTTCGTGAGCAGTTATTTGATTCAAGAAAAGTGCATACTTTACGTGGTTCAAGTTACATTGTTGGACGTATAAGTTTTTCGCCTTGTTCCAAAATGCTTTATCAAAATCGATTTTTTTTAAAAGGGATCGCCCCAAACCATGAACCTCGAACATAGTTGTCCTAAATCAATTAAAGTCGGTATTAGTAATTATCTTTTTTATGGCGGATCGTGTTTAATGAGTTATGGGATGTAATATTTTATTCAGATTTGGATGAGAATTATTCAAAAGTTACGAAATAGGGACGTGTGTAAACATTTTGTTTTATCTAGAAGTGGCTCTCAGAGACGCATTGTTATTGGAGGTCAAGACGCAAGACGAATCGTTTTGTCATTTACTGCGTAGGCGTTATGGATTATTAAAATTAATATGAATGATTTGTTTGAAAATATGTTGCAACCTTTGCTTTGTGTACAGATGCACTTGCTTATAGGTTTTTAATATATTGCTCATTTGCGACAAGAGTGACATCATTCAAAATTGACGATGAGAGAATTCTCTCGTTAGAGAGTAATGTTTTGTGGATGCTGCGGTCTCGAAACAACACAGCAGCCAACAAAGCGACAGAGTATTAGGTCACAATCTCTCTCGCTCTTATTTTTTGTGCTTAGCGTAATGTTGTTTTTATAGCGAAATGTTCGACACTAATATTGGTGAATTTTGAGTTATGTCACCCTTGTCGCAAATGAGCGATATAGAGATACCAGTTTATACGATTTATAAGCATTTTTATAAGTAACTAGTAGGGCGCGTGGGTGCGCGGCTCGCTAAAGCGAACCGCGTGTTTTCTATTCTCCAAGTTGATCTACGGGTCTTGATCCTCTTTTTAGAAATTTGTATGGCCGCCATCTTGAATCCGCCATTTTGAATTTTTTTTCAGCTCACTGCCAATTGAATGAGGTTTCGAGTAATTTTTGTTTGAGCACCCCCCATCTATCTTCAATTCCCTGGCCGTGCTCCTCACCCTTCTCCGAAATCCTCAATCATCAGCTCTCTCCATATTTTTCCTCCGAAATAATTTTTGTTCTCTATACAAAACTATCAGGAAAAGGGACCGTAATAAATTCGCCACATAATTTGTATAGCGAAATAAATTCCGCCATCTTGGATTTTTTTCTATCCATCAAGTAAACCTTTGGGTCTTGATCATCGTTTTCTAAGAAAGCACTCTTCCATCTTTTATACTCTCCGAGATAGACATCGACGAAATTTGTATGGGCGCCATCTTGAATCCGCCATTTTGATTTTTTTTCAGCTCCCTGTCAATTGGATGAGGTTTCGAGTGTCTTTTGTTTGAACACTCCCCACCTATCTTCGATACCCTGGCCGTGCTCCTCACCCGTCTCCGAAATCCTCAACCATCAGCTCTCTCCATATTTTTCCTCCAAATGAATTTTTGTCTTGAATACGAAACCATCGAAATTTTGAAAAGGAACCGTATTAAAGTCTTTCATATATTTTGTATGGAAAAAAATAAATTCCGCCATCTTGAATTTTTTTCTATTCATCAAGTAGACCTTCGGGTCCTGTTCATCTTTTTCCAAGAAACCACTCTTCCACCTTCTATAGTCTCCGAGATAGACACCGATGAAATTTGTATGGCCACCATTTTGAATCCGCCATTTTGGAGTTTTTTTTCAGCTCTCTGCCAATTGGATGTGGTTTCGAGTGACTTTTGTTCGAACACCCCCCACCTATCTTCAATATCTTGGCCGTGATCCTCACCCGTCTCTGAAATCCTCAATCGTCAGGTCCCTCCATATTTTTCCTCCGAATGATTTTTTATCCTCTATACGAAACCATCAGAAATTTTGAAAAGGAACCGTATAAAGTCGTGCATATATTTTGTATGGAAAAAAATAAATTCCGCCATCTTGAAATTTTTTTCCATTCATCAAGTAGACCTTCGGGTCCTGATCATCTTTTACCAAAAAACCACTCTTCCACCTTCTATAGTCTCCGAGATAGACACCGATGAAATTTGTATGGCCGCCATTTTGAATCCGCCACTTTGGAATTTTTTTTCGGCTCTCTGCCAATTGGATGCGGTTTCAAGTGACATTTGGTCGAATACCCCCCACCTAACTTCGATACCCTGGCCGGTGCTCCTCATCCGTCTCCGAAATCCTCAATCATCAGCTCTCTCCATATTTTTGCTCCGAATGAATTTTTGTCCTCCATACGAAACCGTGAGTGAAAAAAATTTTTTTCATACAAAATTTTACAGGAGAGGTGATCAATGAGTCAGTGAATCAGTGAATCAGTGAATCAGTGTGTCAGTGAATCAGCCCCAGTAGCTATATATATATTAATACTTTTACTTAAAGTCAACTATGTAAATATATGTATAAAAGGAAATGGTGATTGACTGACTGACTGATCTATCAACGCATAGCTCAAAGCTTGCTGAGCAAAGTGAACTTTTTGATTTCGTGGCTTTCGGGTCGAATTGGTAGGTGCCTTAAAAATACTCTTTTTAGTCGCACCCGCCGCATGTATTGTCTTTTTTTTTTCAACTTTGCTGAGTGATTAAAGACCAACCAACAAACTTTCAAATTAAAATTCAAAATTATTAATTTCATGTAAGTCAACTTGTAGTTTTTATGACGCGTCAAAATACCACCGGTTCGAAACGCAGATTCTCCTGAGAAGAGCCGGATTTCGTATTTACAATATTAGTATAGTAGGGATTTGTAAAAACTAAAGTTACACCTACATACACCACTCGAGCTACGCCGTAGGCGATTCACGAAGCTATAGCTATATTCCTACTTAGTAATTGCATAGAGTAACAACGCTGAGTAACATCTTATTTGATATCAGCTTATGCGCGAGAAATACTTTCTGTCAAAAGGATCCCACATGCGCAATCATGTCTTACTACTAAAATATAATAAAATATTGCTCATGCCCGCGACTTCGTATGCGCGGATTGAGGTTTTCTAATTTCCGCGGGAACTCTCTCATTTTCCAGAATAAAAAGTTACCTATCTGTTATTCGAGATTATAGTCTATCTGTGTGCAAATTCAGGTAAAGGTTCAGCCGTTGCGGTGTGATTGGTTACAAACATCCATCCATACATCCGAACTTTCGCATTTATAATATTTAGTAGGATAAATATATAATTTACCCACACTCCTACACATTCTTAATCAGTTCGTAACTTGAATGAACTTAAACGAGTACCTACGTACAAAAAATCGGCCTAGAGGTAATAAATTTTTTCACCATTGCTTACAATTTTTATTCAAAAAGTCAGAGGTTATTAAATAAGGAAAATAACTAGTCACTTGTAAAGTCTTGAAGACAACCTTAACCTAGTAAGAAGATAGGCAGATGCGCGCTTTAAAACAATTATTACAAGATCTTTATCTTGCTTGCTTTTGATTTATTCATCACTTGAATAATTGTAATTTTATAAATTACTCGATTGCCGGCGTTATTTGCACTTTTATTATGTGTCTGATTAAACATGATTTATGATGATTGATGTATTAATTTTAGTAATAAATTTTTTCTTTTTTTTTTAGGTGCACAAACCTTTTAACTAAATTGAAAAAACAATCAAAGTGCAGGTTTATTTCATGCAGGCCAATTAGCCATTTATGATAAGTCAAGACTGGTACTACCACAAGTATAAATTAAAAGTTATATAAACCCCGACACGTGCAATCTTTTTTTAAAAAAAGGTTATTATTATTAACTGACTTGACTAATATTCCCCCTCCCCTTCCACGAATAAAGCTTGTATTAAGTGTGGTACGACAATATTGCATAGGCTGGGAATTTTTGTTGACCTTTCAGCTCTCAGCACATGTGTTTTTCAGTCCACAACTTTAAAAGTTGGGCTATTGAGTCTCAAATAGCCAAAAGAAGCAGCGCGAGGCGACGAGAATCCATATTCAATTTACCAGTTCCGTATTAAATCAAATATTATTTCGACCAACAGTAGATGTGTGAATACTTTTAACATATCGTATTTCCAATTATGTCCAATAAGATATTCGGTTCCATTATGTACATAGTAGTTATAACTTCCTCTACCGCTTCGGAGTGATATTCCTCGATTAAGTTATAAGTCAATGAAAAATCGTGCAGTACCAATTGTTTCACCAATGATTGTCTCATAACGACTACATTTTTCTATAGATGCACATCAAGGAGTTAACAGACAAAGATTTCCTACATGGCCTTCCACAGCTCTCGGTCTTTCACCGCCTGATTCCAATCAGGCGGTGAAAGCGGCTCCCTGCGACTCCTTTGATGTCGTCGGTCCACCTTGTAGGGGTTCGTCGGTCTACCTGCCAACACTACGCTTCCCATTATCCCATATTAGCATACATTACTTTAAAATCATAAAATTAAGCATTCCATTGAAAGGAATACTTCAATTAGTCATAAAAATAGAACGGTCTAAATTGAAGACCTCTGTACACACACAAGCCGTAATATAAGAAATATCAGACAATGACATTGAAGCAAATATTCGTTAGGCACGTTCGGGTGTGGGCCGCGAAGATTAGGAACAGCTATATATAGGTCACGACACTCGGATATATCTTTATGCCGGTATAAAATGTATGGTAAAGTTATGCATTTTACTAGGAAATATTTTATAAACTATTCACACATTATTTTTAAGCTTCATCGATTTTATTTGCGGTTCTGTTCTGACCTATTTAATATTCCGGCTTGGCGTAAACTGGCTGGACTTTATGGTGTTAGATCTTCATTGATTTTTATTAATTCGTAACTTTTTAAAAAGAGCAACTGCCGAGCTTCACTGTTTCTTCTCGGTTGGAAGAGCATTCCGAACCAGTGGTAGATTTACTTGAATATATTTTAGGTCTATGTTGATGTGGAATGAAATACTTATGTAAAAGTTAATTTGAACAAAAATAACTTTTTTATTAACATCAAAATAAAATCAATGACCTCAATTTCGAAACGCATTAGAACTTTAGCGCGAATGAGTAAAGGTAAGTAAATAAAATACACACATCAAGCCATGACTTATCGTAAGTGACATTTTTACATAATTGCATTTTTTTTATTACTAACGATATTTTAAACTACAAAGGACTAGTGCACGTCGACATTTCCTCGGAATAATATAACATGTACTTATTTGAAGTTAATATGTTACATTCCCGGAAAATATTTACGTGCCCTGGTTCTTTATAGTTTAAAATGTCGTTTGCGATAAAAGACTCAATTACTATAACTATTTGCCTAATATGTCGCTTACTGGTTGCTTACGTCGCTTATAAGTCGGCGGTCATGACCCGACATATTTCAATCTCTTCTGTCTTCTAAAGGCTGCTTTTTAATGCTTTCCCATAAGGCCATCATAGACTCGTCCGAATCATTATTTAATACTGGAAATATAGCCTAGGTATTTTTGTAGGTAAAAAGTAGTAGTCATATTTTCCAGCTTTTGTCGAATAGCAGAAAAGAAGCTCTGGAAGAGAGCTTTAAATTCATGCAATATACTTCTGAATATTCAAATGAGGCAGCTATTTAGCAATTGCAATAAAAGATGTCGTAAAGAATACAAAGAGGAGGCGGTATATATTGTTGTGACATGCACTTGACGACGGGTTGTATGCACAAGTGTTGGGACAAGTGGATTACTGCAGAGAAATTTATTGACTCGCATGTTATACCTACTCGTATACTTGTTTATTAATACTAAGGGATCTCGAACGACTTGGACCAAACGTTGGTCTGATGGGAGACTTAGGTCGTGCCTAGTAGCCATCCTACTGTCAAAGACGTGCCGCCAAGCGATTGAGCGTTCCGGTTAGGCTCCAATGTTTGTTTATAAATAGATAAAGATAAAGTCATTTTATAAAATAGAAACTATATACCAGTCACATAGAGAGCTTGATTTTTGTCCAAGAGCAAACCTTTCTGTAGCAAGGGGCATTGCAACCGGTTCCGCGCCCACTCCCCAATTCCTAAATAACATTTTGCGAAAGTTCAAATCTCTATACTTACATAAAAGCAATGTTTATTTGACACGGAATATCGGAAAAATAAAATTGTTGTTTATTAAGCTTTATTTATGCAAACAATGAACAACTTTATCAATGCACAGATATTTTTTTTATTTTTTTTTTCACTTTACGTGACATGCTCAGTTGATTGCATTTTTATTGAGTTAAGCCCAGTGTACATTACGAACATTTCATTTTCATATCCTGATTAATTAACGCTGTTTTTAAAACAACTGAAGATGGATTTGGAAGTTAGTTTACTAGTTTTGATTTCAGCCCATTTGCTTTGGTGTTTAGTATTTTGTAAAACTATAAAGTTTGCAAGTTGGTGGTTAAAATCAATTTCAACAAAAATGGGGATCTATTAAAATTATAGCATGTTTTTCCTTTTTTAAATGTAGTAATTTTTTAACATGACCTCACCTCTCATACTCAGATGTTCGTGAATCGAGACTTGCGGTTAGAGAATTCCATTGTATGGTCCTCTAAGTAGCAGTGTGTTTGTTTTCCTTGAATTTAATCCGAAGTTGCAATTTTAATGGATTATGTGTACGTGAGTTGTTAATACCTATTTTTTAACGTCATCTTAAGCCAATGATTAAATATCAGTAAAAATAATATCCTGTGTTTGTACTACCTACTTAATATCTACCAGTTACTAAGTAGTACCACATGAATAAAGACCGACTCATCGTCTTTACTTATGTGGTATTAGTTTTTAGACAGACGCAGTCCCACTGTGCAGTCCACGTGCAGTTGGCGTCCAGTTGGCATGCAGTACGAATACAACAGACCATGTAGTCAGGTGGGACTTGCGATGCAGTTTTGTCAACAACAGTAGAGCTGCATCAAAACTACCGTTTTGCAGTCGGTGTGCAGTTCAAAATCTGTTCGTCTATCTGGACCCTTATGCTTAGTAGTGCTTAGTATACTAATGGTATTGGGCTTTTAATTCCTAAAAACTGGGATAGTTCTTACCTCAGTGAAATGAAAATCTATTGAGCTGTTTAAGGAATATCAGCTTTTTTCCAACCGGAAAAAAATCACATTTTTTTCTATCTAAGACTACCTAAGTCATTAATTTGATATTTACATTACTTCCACTTATCTAATCAGATTGAAACTTGGCTCACTAAATAAACATAAATATCTCCATAGTTCTAAATAACAACTTAACAAGTTTTTTTATCGGAAAATTAGCACTTTGCTTCTTTTAATTAAAAAAGCCTTTGTTTATTGTATTGCCTTAGATCTAAATCCACTAAGGAAAATAATTAACAGGATTTTATTGCACTAGAGGCGGTCGTACCAGTATAAACGATTCTCACAAAGTAATGTACGATTACGTCTACTCCGTGACCATGAAAAAGACGTTAATTTCAATAATGCGACTCGAGCTTTATGACGTAACATTTATTAACACTACGCGTTAGAGCCTCTAATGTTAAGATTTGTTTTTTTTTTTTTGTATTTCCAGTTCTATTTATTATTGTATTGTTGTATTCGGGGAGACGAAATGGGTATGTTTTTGAAATAAATAAAAATATATAAAACGCAAAGGTGACTGACTAACTGATCTATCAACGCACAGTTCAAACCACTGCAGCACTGGACGGATCAGGCTGAAATTTGGAATATAGATGGCTTCTATGACGTAGGCATTCGCTAAGAAAGGATTTTTGAAAATTCAACCCCTTAGGGGATAAAAAGGGTAAAAATAGGGGTTAAAAAATTTAACTTAATCTGAGTGAAGCCGCGGGCAAAAGCTAGTAAATAAATAAATTTACGTGGTAATCCTTTATCTAGTCTTCAACAAAAGTTACACGAACTTATTTTGCCGATAATTTAATTTAAATTGCAAACAATAAAAACTCGGTTGAAAAAGAGAGCAAATCATACTCCGTGAGCTTTAAGATTTCTATTATTAAAAACCCTGTGGCTGTGGTTTATTATGAGTTATGAGTATGACCTTAATAAAAATACTGAGTTAATTCATAAGAGGTCTTTTCTCAGCAGGGAATGTAATTAACAGGCGTTTATTTAAATACACTTCGTCGTCGTTTTCTTAACCGACCGATGTCCACTCCACAGTCCACAGCTCTTGCATAGCCTCATAAATATTGATTAAAGCTTTGTATACTATCCTAACTTTTCAAAGTTTAAACTATTAAAAATACTAAAGGTTTAAAATGGGGTCAAATCTTAGCTTTTGTACCGTAGTTTAATAAATCCCACTAATTAATGAATGAATTACTAGGAAAACTCAATTCTTCTAACGAACTTAATATCTTTTTCTCGAAGTGAATTCAGATTTATGCTGTCTTGGGATTAATTAAACTACTCCATTAGGACAACAAAAGCCGACATCATTAAGCTAAAGACTTGGGTACGGGACCCATACAAAATTACCTAATATGTATTGCACGATATAGGTTTTATTGAACCTTTGCTGTAAATAAATATCCGAATCCAAAAACGGTCAGCTGTATCTTCAAAATGAACAAAATGCGAGACGTTTGCACGCAGCCTACGCTACACTAAGTAGACTAACTGCAAATCTGCTTTTAAATTGCGCTGTCCGACAGGTAAATGCCATAAAAGATGTCCACAAGCCTACGCAGGACAACGGAGATAGGGTTACAATTTACATTGATGTTGGCAGCAGCTGATCGCATATCTTACCGCACCGAACGCGTCGCACGAATCGAGGACACCTAATCCCTGTGTTTGTTTGTTGGCTTCTTGGTTTATCCCGGCAGCAGGACGGACAAAAACGGATTGACATGATTTTTGCATGGGTGTAGTGGAGAGTTAGCCATTGACTGCGATCTGACTTGGTGGCAAATGAAAATGCAATCTAAGATAGAAGTTAGTTCAGTGGGCGAACTCGGTTCCTACACGAAATCGTACCGTAGGAATGGCAGTAAAGGGCCACTGGCGAAGCCACCCACCAAAGGTTTCTTCTATTTTGCGATAGATATATGCTCGGGCATGTATTTGAAATATGTGCGCTATGTGAATTCAAACTGGTCTTTATGCCCTCAGATGGACAACGTGTTCCATGCAAATCACGTGTTATATTAGGTACCTACTTAGGTACATATAGCTCAACTTTTTCAATGTCGCACACCTATCTTTTTTATGTATGGCACGGTCGATGCAAACTGATAACGCCAGCCCTATTTTGAGTAATGACTTAATGAAATAAAATTGCGACTTTTCGGCGCATTCAGATATGCGAAGAGCTTTAATGTTCCTTTATGCTAAACGAAAACAGCAAGCTTTCTGATATTGTGACAATAAGCTTTCTCCTTATTTTGTGTGTGATTCATAAATTAACGAATTCATGATTTTTTATTCGCTTTCATATTTTATTGTAAGTAATAAAATTAAGAATTTAGCGTTTAGGTATCCCTAGGTATCAAAATATAGCATGTTCATTTAGATTTTCTTGAATATACAACTGACGAAATAACCAAAATAAAATACTATGTTTACTAGTGGTAATGGTACTATTGTACAAAACAGATATAAAACACGATAAAATAACCTTCTTAATAAAATATATTTTATTCAGTTACATGGAACTTGGTCTCATCGTGATCAAGAACATTATGATCACACGTACATACACTCTGCATGCAGATATATTATTAAAACAATATAACAGTCTATGTATTTGTTTGTTGATGAGTTGAGACAAGGTTGAGACAGCTACAATAAAAGACCCTCCTCGTCTAGAAAACATTCCCTCTAATAATAAATCAAAATATTACGAAACATTGTAAATTATAGCACTCAGGAAGACGGATAATGAATAGGAATTTTTTCATGAGCAAATTCACTTAATGGAAATCCATTACGATCTCGCCCACAAATTCTACGTCTTTATTAATAGGTCACGCATTGGGGTCGTAATGTATGGAGAAATCTATAGAACATTATTTTTTGTACAGGCGGTTGGATTTAGGAACTGATTTGTATGTAACTGCCTAGGTATCTACTAGGTAAGTTTCTGAGATTTTTGATTGTTTTAACCGACTCCAAAAAAGAGGAGGTACTTAATTTTTTTGGCGATGTTATGTTTAACACGATTCTCTGCGGTTTGTGTGACCTACTTATTTGGCTTTCTTATGAATTGCATAGATAGCTCCTATGTAATTCCAAGAGTTTTACAATAATTTTATTATGATTCAACACCTGTCCTAACAAAAACTTCGTTTGCGGTTGGAAACAAAGAAACTGTTTTTACAATCACGCTATTTTGGACGGATTGGGTATGATTGATATTTCAAATTGGCTTTTATATCATGCAAAAAAATTATGAAAAAAATTTCATTTTCTCATACATTTTGTACGAGAAAATGAGGCAGAGGCAGAACTTTTACTATTCACAGACGACGTAGACCGACGCGACGTGGCTACCTAAAGTTTAAACCAACATTGGTATTTAAAGCTTTA
The DNA here is from genome assembly GCA_038048805.1 of Hipparchia sbordonii. Taxonomy (NCBI): domain Eukaryota; kingdom Metazoa; phylum Arthropoda; class Insecta; order Lepidoptera; family Nymphalidae; genus Hipparchia; species Hipparchia sbordonii. The sequence continues at coordinate 5,644,300 of JBBIWI010000010.1, read as the reverse complement.
ATATTGTAGGTAGGTGCCTACTCCTTAGTCGATTGATATTTATAAGTTCTGTCAAGTGACCTACTCATTTGTCCACTAAGACATTTTAAAAAAATCTATTAACCTAAAAATCAGTATCATATTTTCAAAGTTTCAAAGCCTTTAATCTAATGCTTCAAGGCCAACTCGTATTCACCTTGATTTATTGATTAATAGGATTTAATAATACATTTTATACTCAATGCACGATCGTCTTATACAAAAAAACATGTAATTTACTTTATTTTGACAGTAATTAATGAGATCTTAGATAGTGAAACCTTATACGGTTTCCGTTTCTCTCTGTTACTCAATATTTGAGGCCATGCGTGACCCTTGTATTGGACGAGTTTAAATAAATAATGACATTGATAGAAACTGGATAAAGCTGGCCATTGTTTCTGATAGATACATAATTATATTATGTGTAAAAAGTGTCTTATAATATGTCTTATAAGAGCCATATTATCGTTAATAAGTGTGGGTTTGGGCGCAACTTATAAAGCTAACAACTATATAAGTGTCATATAAGTACTTTATTATAAGCTAAGAATTTCTTATACATGTTTTAATACGGCTAGCAGTAAGTTTATTAAACTAATATCTGCTACATTAAAATCGCTTACAACGGCAATGTCCTTATAATTGCTGTACCTAATCCTTTAATAAGGGCAATCATTCCTATAAGCGACGCGCGACGTAGCGATTTTCCAGCACGTATTATTTTCATGTTATTTGACAGATAGCGTGCCGGTGACAAGAGTATAAACATTATTCAAAATATGGTCAACCATTTTGGTAAACAAGGTAAGTACTTGATTTGTTTATTAAAAACCTGTTTTTGTGCTATTTAAATGTAGAAAATTGTGTGGAAATTAATTTTTATGAGAATGTATGGTATGTTTTATGATGTATTTTCAACGCCCCCTCAAAAATAGGCTTTTAAGTGTGAAAAAAGTAATTAATTATTTTTTCTTGTCTTTGTTACCGCTACTATAAGGGCAAAAGTAACTTACACAATACATACAAGGGTTCTATAAAACTAACACCTTTATAAAACTCATATTCAATGCCATGTGTTTGCCATATTGGCTATTTTTGGGGTTCCTTAGTGATCAAGTAATACCCAAATGTAAAACCTACTAATAATTTTTTTTTATCCCTAGAACCGCTGAATACAATAAAATGGTCGCCCTTATGGACGTAGACCGCTTCCTTAAAAGAGAAGACTTTAACTCATTACGTTAATCAAGATGGCCTTCGCATAGCACCACTTTTATTTGGTGTCAACATTGTAGGGAGTTCATGATTTACAATCATTTTACGGATGATGAATGCGAATATTATCTACCTAATACAACAAGTATTAGATGTAGGTCGTCTTTAAATAGTTGCAAATTTTCTCGTAAATAATATATATATTTTTTTATTTATAATTTTTATTGTTATAATTTATTTAACTTTAGCTTTAATTTAATTTTCATATTTTGCCACAAAATCTATTTCATAAAAACTTTATTTCATAAGCATTTCAAATAAATCTTTTTTTTTTGAGTTTTGTACACTTTTGTATAAGTACTTACTTTGGTATTACTATTGTATAATCTAAGTCATATCCCGCAGTTAAACAATTAGAAATAATAATAATAAATTATCAAAAATGAACATAAAACAATACGTTTAATCCTCGTAAAATTGTATTCTTTTTGGACAATGAGTGTTGCGTTAAAAGGTAAAATTTGTTTGCCTTACAGCCCAAGGTATTAATTAGAATAGGGCGAACCACTAGTTAGTAATAAGAATGACAAGTTCCTACTAAATTTATCTTAATAAGACTGATGATTTAATTACGTTCCTACAAATTACATACATCTCATCCAAATTAGCTGAAATAAATGAAACTAAATTAATATTTTGTGAATGAAACGAATTATGTAGGTAAATGAATCTAAACAAGTCTTTCATAGTGAAAGTAATTTTTTTTACTATACTTTTGTATAACAGTTTCAGCTAATAATATTCAGGATTGTAATTTATTAAAGATGATAAATAAAGCTCATGATTCTATGTTATTTTGTTTTATTTTTTACAAAGTGTGTATTAGAGTTATGAAATATATTTCAGAACGGTATTCTACTCTTAATACTTTACATTTTATATTATCACAAATTGCATCCCTTTCCTCATAATTTATACAATCATTATTCATTTCTGTGTCACTGCTGTATTCCAAACATTCTTCTTCGGAAATGTGACTGTTTAGTAATCTTCATTAAAGAACTTAATTGTACGGAACCGCTATCACTTTCGACAGTTTCGTTGCTATTTGATAATATTCCAGTTAATGTTATGTATATTTCTTCAAAATGGCTGACTTGGTTATGTAAAAGTTATGAATATAATAATCTTAAGAATCATATTCTTATAATTACTATATTAGTGATTACTGATTACTTGGAGTTTTCTAAAAGCCATGTAAACAACAAGTATTCATTTATTATATAGACGCTTTTTAAAAGACTTTTATACGGGTAAAATCTTCATAGCTACTTTAGATATTACTTTAATAAGATTAAAAGACTTTGTTAAAACCTTTATGTGGCCATAAATATTATATGGCTAATAAGCAATGAAACGAACATTTATAAGAGTAATCTTACTTCAAGGTTTTATAGTAGTCATATTATGTGGCTGTATTAACGCGTACCTTGCTAACTTATAAGAATGATCAAACTCTCTTATTATGAGCCGTTATAGGGTTTAAGGATATATTCAATGCTATTTTAAAACGATTATAAGAGGTCTGGTAATATAAGAATTCAACTTTGCTCCTTGGGTATATTACACAAGTCTAACTCAAACACATCAATCTTTATCACTAGGGGAGTCTATCAATCTTTATCAAAATAATTATCAAGCTGTCTACGGAATTATGAAAGGATCCAGAAAGGATCAGCATCTGCAAGAGTTTTGTTTTTTGTTTTATTTTATTCAAGAGTTTTCTACGTTTGTATTTCACAACCTCATTATAATCTGGGTAGGTTACAGTACCTACTCAAAAACAAATTGATACCAACATTACTATGCATTATGTATTCTGTATCGATACCGATACCTAACTGTTAGAAATGCTTAAGTTTAACATCTGTCTGCCTGAAAAATTTGAAAGCTTGAGTACAAGAACATAGCTTGATTTTGATAAAAAAAAAGTATCTGAATTCTAATTTTTTCTTAATAAAACTTGTGGATCTTAGAGTTCTCAGCGTTTTCTAATGTGAAAAAATTCGTACTTGCATACAACATAGATTAAAATTTCAGTTCGACGACGGTATAGTGCGGTTGTAATTATTGAAAACCACACGTACCTAAATTGGGTAGTCCAGAAGTAGTGCAATCCTTTCCAAAATGGTCCTTGTAGAAAAAAAGGCTTTTTATTTCCATTAATCCATTTCGCATAGAGATTTATGTACCTTCAAATTAGCACAAAGTCTTTCAGTTGAATGGCGGCGTATCCTCGCCTTCAAGGTTGCCTACAAAAATATTGGCATTCGTCTAGCTTCTAGCTCTTGACTAGGATTCTTGCGCAAGAACTAGACACATATCGTGTATGTATGATAACATAAGCCGCAGGTCAGCACGCACATCAGGTGGGCGTGGCCTCGTTTGCGAAGGTGTCTTATTGGCGGATTGTGCAGCGCCGGTTGCATTTCACTTCTCCGTCCTGACTGTTAAGTAGGATTGCTGTTCACTGACTCACAGGATTTTACGATCGGCCTCTAACCCGATTAGGTTCTAGAATAATTAGAACCTCGCAACCATTTCTTTTATTCCTTGTTATAGCTATCTCATATCGGCGATCTTTATTTTTGGAACTTGAGAACGAAATAACTTAGCTATAACATTAAGATTCACTGTTCACCGCTGTCTACTTGATTTATTTAATATCGCCCATGCGATGGACCGACCATATTAAGTCTGGTGTGGGCGGTACATTGCATTGAATGTACCAGTCTATCGACCAGCAGAGACAAGTGGCGAAAGCTCTAGAGGAATCACTTCTACCGCTAAAGACCTCACTTCGTGATGACCACGACCGCTCTGCCAAGAGTGTTACGAGGAATTAGAATTAATATCTTATTTTATTTTGTATAAGAATACTAGCAAACCCGGCGAACTCCGTTTCGCCACCAGATGGCTTCGTTTTATGTAACATTTCGTTTGGTGATTAAAAGAAGAAAATTTTATTTTGTTTTATATTTGAATTTTCTTTGCTATAAACCTCACGGAGCCCGAGACCTTTCCAACGAATGCAAAACCGTGGAAATCGGTTCGTGCGTTCTGGAGTTATAGTGTCAGGAAGGAAAACCCGACTTATTTTTATATAGTAGATAACAAGTGTAAGTTTAAAATTTAACCACCCCCGACATTTTACAATATCCTAATCGGTAGTCGGTAATCGTTAAAATAAAAATATGTAATCCGCCATTTTGTGGCGGCGGCCATCTTGGACCGATTTTCATCAAACATAGCTAAGAACATTGTGGTTTGAATTCCACCCGATGAAGTATTGTCGTACCTATTCCAGGCAAAGCTTTTTGCGAAAGGGGTATATTCATCAAGTTCTGAAAAAAAATATTTCTCAATATCAGCTAAAGTATAATATATACCTACCATGATTAATGCATAGAACAATGCCATCAGATTTTTCATAAACGTTTAGTATGAAACTGAAGTCGAACATTGCTTGGTTATTGTTTAAAACTCAACTATTATTAGTATCGGTATAAAGTAACACTAATTGCATACTTATTTATCGTATACATTTTAGCGTACCTATTAACGCTCTTTCTTGTTCGTTTCAAGGTTGACTGAAAGATAAGGCTTTTTATTCGATATTAAATACAATGTGTTTTTATGGTAATTCTGCTACAGTGTTGAAAAGTTATATAAATATGTTATTACTTGGTTATAAGTCCAACTCTTTGGTCTGCTTTCAGAGAATATTATTTGAAATATTCCAATGGAGCTATGCAACGTCTATCTTTCTAGCTTTAGCTTTAACTCACTCGGAAAGCCTGTCTATTGTGTAGTCATTGTCTGCCTATACATATTAATTATGTTCACTTATGTATGATTGTTTTTTTTTTTCATGTTATCTTAGAAGTACAAGTCCGAGACTCGTAGTCTCTTAACTACCAAGGTTATAAGAATCAATGTTTTGAGATATAAACCCAGTGTTTAAAATTCTTTAGGCGTACATTGTTGTTAAACTATTTTAGTACGGTAATAAAACATAAGCGAAAACAGTTCCTTCTCGAATATCACAGCTAAAAGACATAAAAAATGTCACTGCTTTGATCACATCTGTTAAATGACCTCGAAAGTCATTAGCTGTAACTTTGATTGTTGTTTAAAACAAACAAAAGTTGGATATGAATGAATCCTACAATATTATATATGCCAAAGGTTGTAATGAATTTTCGTTACGCCTTCACGCCACAACGAGTGAACCGATTTAGCTGAAAGGAGAAGCTAATACTCAGGATTAACACATAGGCTACATTTTATCCCGGAAAATTAAAGACTTCCCTTCCCACAAATCGAAAACCTTAATCCACGCGAACGAAGTCGCGGGCATCATCTAGTATGTTCATAAAATATTCTATCATTTATAATGAATATAATGTTTATTTAAATCCTGCCTTACCTCGTTTTATCTTTGAAATCATTAATGAAATGTTTAGGTCAGCTAGCTTAGACCTAGCTATCAAATAACAAAATAATAGCTGAACATTTCTTATTATTTTCAATATATTTAAATACGAATATTCGTCCGGCAGTTTTATCATAGTCGGTACTTTTATTGCGAGCTAGATAAAATCTAGTTATACCTACTTTTTAAACTTGATTCTTTACGTCGTGGGAACTTATAAACGCATCTTAAATCTGGGTCAGGTTTCTTCAAACTAAATTAAGTAGTAATTTATTATACTTACCGAAATCTGAATCGATAACTAATGAAATATTATGATTTGTTTATAATAATTATATTATTTATCTTATCTTGTTATCAAAGGTAATGCGTAATGTTAGTTATGGAAAGTAGTGATGTATCAAAAGATATTAAACTATTTTTAAATCTTTGTGGATATACGTTTTACATACATGGGTTACACACCCGAACGGGGAAAGAATCAAGACTTTCATTGATGTAGGTATGTACTTATTCTTTTTTTTTGGTCTATATTTTTGTCTTCTGTTTTCGCTCTCTATCTAATGGCCCCTAATATTAATTATTTATTATTATTTCCATAGATATTCAATATGTTTGACCTTTATCCGTTTTACCCCCAGAAAACTTGCTGAGTGTATGTTGAAGATCAATTTCAAAGTCTTTTGAATGCAGTTGCCGTAATACCTTAGTTTCAACAATTACAATTCAATTATCATTGGTCCAAAATTTCGTAGTCTACTAAATTCACAATGGTCGTTCGATTTCTTATAATTGGATTGTAATTCAATGATACCTCGGTATTGCCATTAGCTTAAAAAGCGTTTGCCGAAATGAGTTTAAAAAAAACTACATATTAAAAACGTTTATTTAAGCTAGATTCAATTAAGCTAGATGTGTCAGTGGCAAACCATCGGAAAACAATTGTGACGCCATTGAATTAGTAGACTACCAAAATTGCTAAAAGTAGCAATTGGGATGTCATTGATAGACAATTGAACTACAATTGCAATAGCAGACTTGGGCCCCTGTTCTGATTCTGCAAACTCACTAGTTGTATCAAAGCTCCTTACAAAGGCATGCCGGCGTCTCAGAACAACGTTTTCATTAAAATTCTATTTTCATTGGTATCAATTCAGTATGTCAGTCTGGCCTAGATCTTAAGCAAACATTGATATATCGACAAGGAGACGGTGATAGATGTAGTTTCGTCGTAAACGGACATTGTAGACTGCAGTGCATCTGAAGTAAGTACTATATCCATCAAAGGTTATTTGCACTGGTACCTCAGAGCATTTCAATGCTTTGAGACTGGAATTGAGCTCTACAAAGTTGTCCACCTGTCAGTCCGTTAAGACAGATATTAGCCGATACTACCTACGATAAGGTTTTCTTAAGTTATTGACTCAATACGTAAATGCGGCTTGAAATTATTTAGCATAATCGTAGTAGGTAGTCGTCCATTCAACATAAGTGTCTTGCAAACATCTCCAGAGTCAGGCCCATTTTCACTAACGCTTCCTAAATTTTACGAGCTACCTAAGCCTAAATACGAAAAAAAGAGACGTTTATATTTATGCTCTATAATAAATCATCCCGAAATAACAATTCCACCTTCAATGTTAAAGCGTTTTCAAATGAATAATGCAATTTGGTGCTAACGTAATGAAAAATATTTGTGACATCGGCGGTCATTGATGTTATGTTATAAATATTTTTGGATACTTAAAATAAAAAGGTCACCTTTGGAGAGTACTATATATAGTATTGGGAGTTGGGACTTATACTCATTCACTAGACTAGGTAAGTACTTCAAATTGTCTAGATACAGTAGCTCTACTAATATCCAAAGCTGCGCAGTACAGCAAAGTATTGTGCACATTTGCTTTTGGCATAATGTACTTATTTGTTTACCTTAAAAGAAAGAAAAGTACATAGATTATTATAGGTGAACAGGCCACCGCACGCAAGTCACTGGTAGTCGTTTGACTGCACAACCAACTGATGGAGTTAGTTAGCTGCACAAGTTTATGTTCTGCTACTGGAGATACCAGCAAGACAGTTAACAGACGTTAACAACAGGCATTAGACGGTTCTTCGGAAGAAATCGTACCAGAAGCCATAGATACCGTCGGGATTACCACTGTACAGGAGAGAGTATATGGGGTATGGAGATAGACCAGTTGGTCCCCGGGTGTTGCACTAGCCCGGAGGAAGATCTTCCTATTACACATAAGCCCATAGACATGCTATTCGTACACAAGTCACAACTGTAGGATGCAAGGCCAGAAGTAATGATAAAATTATAACCGATAATAGCAGATGCTTAAGACAATCAGGACAAAACCCTTATGCCAGATAGAACTACAAACAACGCAAATGTTTTCGGTACACAATGACACTAGAACAAAGGGCTCCAATAGAGAATAGATATAATAAATTCAAAACAAACACGTAGAGAATAATTTAGACTCAAAACAACATGCAAACGGCGCATTGAATACATGCCGGACAATTTGTTAGTTTACTTTTATAACCGCAGATGTATAAAATACAGTAGAACTCCAATTATCCGAACTCCGACTATCCGAATCGCCGATTATCCGAATCACAAAAAATTGTCCAAAAAAGTCTAAGTGCGCTATTATTCTTCCCCGTCCGTCTTCACCGTCAAGCGAATGCGTGACCTGGCTGCCCGAAAACGGTTGAAGACCGCAAAACAGCTTACATTAACGGAGATGTTTAAAAAACAATGATTTTTATTTCTAAACTTGTACATAAGTACATTTTATTTATACTTAAAACATGTGAAAATTTCATGTTTCTTTCATTTAATTCAATAAAAAAATAGTGCAATATCAAAACGTAGCTTTTATTCTCTCCAATGGCAATTTTTTTTTTAAAAATCCGATTATCCGAATATTTGATTATCCGAATGGGTCCCGGTCCCCATTAATTCGGATAATTGGAGTTCTACTGTATGTACGAAGTGTAATAACTAATAATAAATGTCTTTGGTGAGCATAACTTCTTCTCTAAAATCCTTATTACTAGGTATCCTAATTAATATTACGAATGCAAAAGTAACTCTACTTTAAAATAAGTAAGTCCGTCTGCTACATTTTCACGCCTAAACCTTTGAACAGGTTTTGACATAGCTTGTATCATGTCATGAGGACATAGCATACTATACTTTTATCTCGGAATATCCCACGGACGAAGTCGCGTACTTCAGCTAGTTTATTAGAATAAAGGTTAGTATATTATAACAACGTCGTAGTACGCGCTTCACTGTCATCGTATCTCGAGTTTCAACTCCACAAGCCTGGTGCTGTAAGACTTTTGTCCACATTAACCAAGAAGAGATGTGTTATTAGATAACCTTTGAGGTTATTACGAATGAATTATCAAACATAGGAACAAGTGAACAGGTAAGTACGTAATTACGTGTTCACAGAATGGGATAAGATTTTAAATTGACACTGATGCTGAGATTTATAGAGCGTGCTCTAACTCAGCTCAGATTCAAGACAGAGGTTATAACGAGACACAAATATTCTCTGACATAAATCTGTCTCGTTTTAACTCTGTATTGAGAATGAGCAGAGTCAGAGTTCGGTCTATAGATTTCAGCTTAAATGGATCCACCATTGGATCGAATTTCACTCTAAAGTTCACTGTGAATTGTGATCTACCATTGGTCTGAGTGGTCGTACTTTCATGGAAAATAGGACTTTAATCTCACGCACTACATACTTGCTTAAGCGCCACACTGTCGCCATACGCCAGACCTGTAGCCGCTCGGAAAATTTATTGCCATCGGAAGACGAACTTGGCAACTGCGAAAATTATTAATCACACCACATTAATCTTCGTAGCTGAAAATTATAGGCATGTAATTAAACGAGCTTCTATTTAATACCATTATTGGCTTCTAAATTACTAAGTCAGCTTCAACTAGTGAGCCTCTAAAAAATATAATTTTAGCATCTATATTTATAACTTAGCTTCAAACCGTGAACTCCTAAAATACTTAAATATTAGCATCAAATAATACACCAAATCTTCAACCACATTTTTAATTATTTTTTTTGTGAGAAAAATGAAATAAAAAAATGTTTCTAACTAAATAAAAAAACGTTTTTTTTTGATAAAATGAAATTAAAAAAATGATTGTTTTCAAATTTAACTCAAGATAAATACCTACACATAACATTATAACATTTTTGGAAAAAAAAAACAAATTTTTTTTCAACTTTTTTTTTAGTTTTAGGTAGGTTTACGATCCCAACAGAACCTAAGTGCCCGGCCTTCGGCCGGGCACCTGAATGTTCATGTATAACCCTAACCTAACCTAACTTTAGTTTAAAGAAAAATTATACAAAAATAATTGCAATATTAACACACTAACAACAGAACAACAAAAAAAAACAAATGCATGTTTTGAATGGCGCTCTCTGATTGGTGCAAATAGCCATAACCAACGAGATCGTGCAAATTGCCAGTCGCATCCGTCTCACTCGCGCCAACGAAATCGTGCAAATGGCCAGTCGTATCCATCTCACTCGCACCAAATCGCAGTGGCAGTGGACAATAATAAAAATAGTGGCTCTTTATTTGATGCTTTCTTTGGAATATTTTGTGGCCATTGTGAAGAAGCCGAGTTAGTATATTAGAAGCTTCATCATTTTCCCGTTGCTGAGTTATTAAATTAGAAGCTAGGTTTTGATGCCAAAAAATAAATTTTGTTGGTCGACTTATTATATTTCAAAATTATATACCCTATACTTAGTACTTTATGCCTGCGACTTCGTACCACGGAGTTTGGTTTTAAAGTAAGTAAGGATTAAAATTATTATGAAGTTGACCTTCAGTTTAATGTACTATTATTAATATGAAAGCGGAAAATGATTATAAGACATCATGATTAGTGGCACAGAGCTGAATTTTTTACATATTTAGCTAATTGTTTCGATGACATTAAAAAAATTAATTCGTGTCTTGTAACTACTTAGCCTCCAAATTATTCAGATTTGCTAGTTTTAATGAAATTCTTCGTTTTGGTTGGAATTTAATTTTTGATTTATTAATGAAATAATATAAATAAAAAACTATCAATTTCCGCTATTTTTATTACAAGCCTTATTAGTTAATTTATTAACAACATATCAATATTCAATTATTTATAAATATACTAGCTTTTGCCCGCAACTTCGTCCGCGTCGGTTTTATAAAGGAACTCTCTGTTTTTCCGGGATGAAAAGTTTCTACTTTATAGATGTCAATCTTCAGGTCCTCAGCTATATCGATACATTAATAAATCACATCTCTCTGCACCATGATTACAGGACAAACCAACAAACAACTCCTACATTTACAATACCTATTAGGAAGAGTTACAGGAGTTACCATATAAAAAATATAATGATATATGGGATAACATTACGGTGGATTCCCATATCCTTCCGCATTTTAGACGTTAGTAGACACAAATTTATAAAATCGATCAAACAACGTCATTTACCTATTATGTAACTAAACGAAATTGATGATAATGTAGAATTTTTCATTAACACCTGTTATTTTATGTACATGTTATAAATCGCTTATCGACAAATTACACTGAAATCTGACACAAATATTTCCAACTTCCTTGCGCTGATGTTTCAAATTCCAATTAAAACGAACTTGGTATTCGACTGCGATTGTGTGTAATTTGATCGACCTTAGATTAGATAGTGTGCACGTCTAAATGCATAATTATTATGAGCGTTATTTGAATGTGTAATGTGATAATGATATGAATTTCAGTGAAACTAATGTGAAGGTTACGTAATTTAAGTTTCAATAAATAAGTCGCCAGTATTGCCGTAATATCTTAATCTATTTACTATGAAGGTAATCTATATATATAAAATTCAAAGTCCTGACTGACTGACTGACTGACAGACTGACTGACTGACTGAGATATCAACGCACAGCCTATACTACTGAAGTTAGAAACTTGAAATTTTTACAGTTGGTTCCTTTTATGACGTAGGCGCACACTAAGAAAGGATTATTGGGAATTCGACCCATAAGGGGTTTAAATAGGGGATGGAAGTTTATATGAAACTCCGTCATTTTTCAAGCTGTTTCCATCAAAGTTGGTATTTGAGCTTTCAGTTAAAAATAAATAAAAAAGTACGTGTGTCACAGTTTTTGAAAATTCCACCCCAAAATCTAATTCCATGCGGACGAAGTCGCTGGGGCAAAAGCTAGTAGGAATATGAAAGGTGTACAAGTACATGATATTATATAACAAACTATATCGTCTGGAAAATTAAGAAAGAATGGACAATCCCTACAAGAGTCTAAGTTCAGCCGTGGACGTCATTTGGTTGAGAAAACGAGGATTTATACGAGTAGAAAGTCACTTATATTATGTAGCCTGTAGGAAAACATAAAACAGAGAGTTTATTAAAAGCTAGGTAAAACGTGATGTGTGTACGTACACAAACGTTATATGTGATTATTTAACACCTTCGAACACTGGAGTGCTGCCAAGCTTGGCCCGGAACTACCTGTCCAACGAACTCTGCAGTTTCCTCTTGTACGACGATAACAAAGCAATTAGGCAAAACAAATGCATGTGATAATGGCGTATTTTTTAAAACCGAAGCATTTTTTTTTTCTCTACCGCCATTTTGTATTTTGCTGCCGCCATTTTGGTTTTATATAATGAAACCTAGCATTTAAACATCGTACGTTTAGATTCGATGGGATGCTTTGAAGGTATAAAATAGAGAGACAGATAGATAAAAACTTTTTTGCACACAAGAAAGAAACAAAATGAAATACTTAGATCTTAAAACTAGGTACGCATCCAAAGCGGCTTTATTGTTAACAGAGCAATCTCTACCATGCAACTATATTGGTGACAGGAGTGAAATTAGGTGTGAGAAATCCCAAGATGTGGCGTGTGTACTCGTAAGGTGTGAAATATCCAAAAATAGGAGTGAAAAGCATAATCGTGACTTTTCTATCGCTCAATTCGTTAAAAAGACGTCGATTTTCGTCAAAGATTGCATAGTAGGTTATTGTTAGTATTGGAGTTTCCCACCTATTGGTCTACTTCATAGAAATTTTAAAGTCTAGACATGTATAGATACAGCCACCATAAGGAAAGTATTATTTCACTATTTTTAGGCAGTAGAAATTGTTTATGTTAATTCGTTAATTTAAGATGCTTCTCAGAAGCTTCAGTGCCCATTTGTTTACTGGAATCAATTCGAGACTAGCTTTTCTTTTTTATAGCCATAGTCAAAACATAAAAGAAACACGCAAAAGGAAGTGAAAAACCATAAATCAAATTAAATCCGTATTATTAGGTAGGTACATTTCCCGAGATGTAATAAAACAAGTTTCGTATTTGATATTATTCAATTTTGATAAACGGTCGATACAAAGTTATATAGACGCGTAGGCGTGCATTTTTTATTAAAAACATTTTGCCTCGATCGTGTTGGAGCAATGCCAACCTCTGTTAGATAATACCTGCACAACTTTTGCTGTTCGTTATTTAAACCATTCCATCAATAATGTACCTACAAGATTTGTAATCCCATAGAAATCTAATTGAACAAGTGCGGTGATGAGTGGGGAAATATGTATATAATATTTTTAGACACTTCATGAGCCTGTTAATGAGCCTGTCTAGGGGGTATCCCTTGACCTAATGACTCCATTTATAATTTTTTGACAGCCAATTTCGGTCTTATTTTATAAGGAAAATATGTTTTTTACAATGCTTTAATATTAAATGAATTAGGGCAAACAATAATGGCAAAAATTAATATAAAAATTCAAGACGATAATTTACCTACTGAAATAAAATCAGCCGTGATAGATAAACAAAAGGATAAAGTCGCACTATGTTTCCTTTTTCATCATTTGGGTATTAAAATCGAAAAATAGGTACTTACTGAAATGAAAAATTTATAAATAGAATGGAATAAAAGTTTATAATACTGTATAACAATTATACTTAGCAATTTAAAACAACTTATAGCGTTACTCAAAAATTTTCAAGATTCTTGGGTTATGGAAACTCAAACTAAGCCAACTGGAGTTTACAGCTGCTATTACCAAATTCACAAACAGTTCACTGTATAAATAAATTATATTAGTTAGTACCGATTTATATTGAGGTATATTGACTGACGTAAAATAGTGCCGGCAATATTTTGAATACAAACTAATGCTCCGATCATAAGCGCACATGTGAACCGAAATGTTCACAGTTCACACTCAATACACATTAAAATTAAATAATAGCTCAAGGCCTCGCTATTTCAGTTATATATACAACGCCGCGTGATACTTTTTTTACTGATCAACACCTTCCTGTCACGATTTGATAAATCGTAAACCTTGTGGCATCATGGTTAATAGATTATGCATCTTGCATCTAGTGTGCGCATAAATGTAAATAAATAAATTGCATGGCTGCTTAGCAATAGCACAGTTTAACGATACCCGTACTAACGCACGTATTAGAAATACTAGTTAGCTTTCGATTGTGTGACGATCGTAGTCATCTCTGATTGGTTAAATAGAAAGCAAGAACGCCATAAATTAGAGAGTCAAAGTAGCGATTTTAATCTGAACTTGACTAATATTTTCTCCCCTTCAAGTACTAAAACGTAAGCAAAGTTTAACTTGACAATAAGTAAGACAAATGTACAAGGGGTGGACCAAGTGTCTCGTTTTAATTTAATTGGATTCGTGTTAATCGATAGATCTACCTAACCAAAACAATGATGAACTTAATTAGGTCGTTGCTGATAGGGCACTGTTATTTTGATGTTATGAGTATGACAGCTAGTAGACTAATTTATTTCAATTTTCTCTAGAGAATTGGCAATTTTTCGCTTCACTAATTAGCTAGAGTCACGCAATTCGTACTGTAGGGTTAGTATAAGATTTAATTCGATTGATCGTATTCATATTCGATGACATTAGTGTCAAAGTAAAATGAACCTTAACTGTACCTTAAAATCACAAATTCAGTACAATCGAATTTAATTTGGAGCGTATTCGTATACGTAAACGTATAAGAATGCATGCACGAAATTAAGCTCTAAATAAGTGCTGTTATGGTTCATTTTACTTTGACGCTAATGTCATCGAATACGAATACGATCAATCGAATTAAATCTTATACTAACCCTACTGTTGGTTTCTAACTGTCATAAAGGCACTGCTTAATTAGGACAATTTTCGTTTAATAAAGAAATGTTAATGTGAATGTTCGCTCACGTTAAGTTCCATTTTTCAAACTCCACAATCTCCACAGTCCACACAATCCACAATCCTCTTTTGGACTCCACTGGACTCAATGAAATTTTTCTATGATATACCTACATTATACATTGATGACCTACTGACCTAATATATTTTAAAGTAGCTGATGCTCGCGACTTCATTCGCGAGGTTTAAGAATTTTTAATTCCAGCAGGTACTCTTTAATTTTCCAGGATAAAATGTAGTCTATGTGTTAATCTTGAGTATAAGCTACCTCTATTCTTAATTTCAGAAAAAACCGTCCAGTAGTTTTTGCGTTAAACAATAACAAACATACAGACATACAAACTTTCACCTTTATAATATTAGTGTGATTATTGTAGGCAGTTTTCCTATCTACAATAATATTCATTGGTCAAAATTTTAAATTAAAATCTTAAAAAAAAATCATGATGATTTTACGAGATTTTCACTTTTTGGCAGGCAGACAACTGTGACAGTCTAAAATACTATGTTTTGATCATAAAGATATACGTTTAGGGTTTTAATACGACGTTTATATTATTCTACCTACTACGTGGTATAGTAATTATACATGGTATAGTAATAATATATTATGGTATATATGGTATATACCATATGTATATTATATATATGTATTACGGTATAGTAATAATATATTTATCATTCAATATGTACCGGAGTAAATCAAAACATTTCCACAGTCTTCGAAACGACGTTGAAGACCACCGTATAGCCAACCTTGAAATGTAAAATTAATAAAAATAATCAATGTTTTAATAAATTAACATATAATTTACATTTTATGGCGACCATAACGATGGATAAAGTCGTATAATTTTGCTATTTACTATGTAAAATTAATTTTGAAATGAAGCCGTATACTTAAAAGAGTAAATAAAGCATGTTATTTCAATGACTTTTATTTATTGTTTCTATTAATATACCTATATAATTTGATGATAAGGCAGATAAGGTAGAAGATAACGCCGCCTTTTATGTGTAGCTAAACTGCTAAACTTCTATCACAGAGAAAAGCTAAACAGACAGAGCATTAAAAAAACCTTTTAATAATGCTATTTTTAAAATTAGAATACACATCGTAAGTCACGGAGTAATAATAGTAATAACTTTTCTCAAATAATAGATTTTTACCACGTTAATATATATTTTAGTTTTCTAATCTGACGAAATTAAAATCTTACTCATGATTTTTGGTATGCAGCAAAAAAGGTCGCACAAAATAATAAATTATTTTGTAGAAAGTAGCAGAAAGTTTTATTGCAACGCTAATTGAGAATATCATTATGATATTTTTATTATTATGACTGTAAATAATTTAGTCATTTATAAAAATACCTGTTTGATTTATACATACGACATATATAGTTATACAACCTGAAACGTCATTAAAATTTCTGAGATGCGTCCGATGCGGTCAACTGACAGTTACGCGCATTTTCATTATTGACAAGAAAATTTTTTTGCAAATTGTAATGCCACTATGAAAAATTGGATGCAACATATTACGTCATATTCATTTGTTCGTATAAAATGTAGTGTGTAGTACAGTAGTTTAGATACTCGCTACGAACGAGAATATATTCTTGTTTGTGTACATATGAGTTTGAAATGACACACATGCAAGACGAAGGTGGATCCAGCGATAACCGTACTTTTTATGAAGAATATTCAAAATTTATGGAGGCTATTACATTTTTTAATTGACTCTTTATTTACTTGTTTATTCGACTCGGGTAGGAAGATTGTTTATATTTTTTTGTTGGCAATGATTTTACCAGAGAAAAATATAACATAATATTGCTACGTGAATTTTGGAAATACTATAAATAGGTACAAATATTTATTAATGAATGGTTTTCAGTATCATTAAGCACTGTAGAAAAAGAATCTTCTTTATAATGTTCTGTGGGTATAATATTCAATAATATTTTAACAATTATATCGGTCTTATTGGCAAATAAAACTCTTGAGGCTAGTTTAATTGTTCCCTAATAATTAAATACTCGTAATTGACATTGACCCAAAATGAATCCAGCACAGATTAACCGAAATGGACAAAGTTTTCAGTGAATTATTATAATAATAATTTAATATTATTGCATTACCATAAAGGTTTTGTTTATTGAGAATTCATATACAACATAAACGTTTGAAGTGGTTACTTAGAGCAAAGATTGTACAATAATTTGCTGATAGGTAACTACATATATAGTTTATTGCTGCTTGAAGTGTTCAGTTAGATTGTCTAGTTTTCTTAGGGCGTTTTATTGTAATTGCTTTTCAAAAACACGGTGCTTATCGCCAAGATAACGACAAATTGTTATTGAGTCGCAAACAATTCACACCCGATATAGAGCGACCTATTGCACTCTACAATAACATTATCGTGCCGTATCTATGAGTTTTACATTTATTACTCTACAATTTATATTAGTGTAACTGCTATGTCATTTTATGGTAAATAGGATTTATTTTTATTCTTTACTTTGGTACTTTCTAAGATTGATTGGATGGAGTATGAAATCAAGCATCATTCTTTTGATTATTGTGCTGAGGACCTTTTTAGCTATCATAGAGTACATTATATACTTAGGTACTAAGCACCGGTGTCGGGGCGAAACGTGCGTCGAGAGTAGTAAAGTCTTGTGTGGTGGTGGCATTGCTTGCTTGGGAACTTGGCATTTTTGCTCGGTTGGGAAGGTAAGCGGTGCTTATCTTTTAACTGCATGTTTGAGCATACGGATTTTTTCTGTTAGCGGATTATAGTAAAATAACTCTAACCTTTTCTTGCTAATCATGAACTTCCGCAAAGTAACCCCTGATTCTATCCAACTCTTCAGATGTATGTAGGTATATTCCCCACTGCACAAATTACATGTATCGCACCAGACCAGCCCGTGGCATCATTATCAGCATTCTCTAGAATATGTTTTCTGTCGCGGCGGCGCGCTTTGATGTAGGCCGGCGCGATAATTAAGAATTAAGGTCAACCTCCACTGCTATCGCAGCGCAATGTGATAAATAATTCATTGTTCCATACCATCTCGCGCTCAGCAGTTTATTGCCTTACAGGCTTGTCTTTATAGTCATTGTTGGTTCAATATTAAGTTCAGGTTTTTGTTTTACGTATTGACTGATGTTGTTTGATTTGGTTTGAACAGCGCAGCGATTACAATAGATAAAGTCAATAGAGAGTTTGATTTTTTATTTATTTTTATATTGTAAAAACAATTTATGAAATGCCTTCTTTGTCATCAAAAAGTAGTCTCTGTCACTCTATCACGGGTAGCCAACTGGACGATCGCCGCTATTAGTCCAGTTGATCTCGGCATGACTTTGCAAATCTAGCGGAAGATGCTCAGGCGCAATGCTCAAACTAATATTAAGAACAAGTAGTGAGTAACTAGTTACTAAGAATTCAATTTTATGTTTTCCCTTTTAATCAAAAAGACTTGTGGCACTCGGGGACTGCCGCGGTAAAGCTATTGCATAGCATTTTTTATCAACGCCATCTAACGGCTCACCGCTAGATGGCGTTGATAAAAAATGCGCCATCTAGCGGCTCACCGTAGAGGAGTCCCGTGTCAGGTTATTTTCTTTACGGAATTTCTGGATTCGGTCTCCACGCTGGCCCGCGATAGAAGCTTTTCAATAGCTTAAAAAAATTCTACATAAGTAACTTATATACTGTTTCATTTATCAAGAAGATCTGACAGGGTTTCGTCAGTAAATAGTAGATCTTAGTTCTAATCAAGTTAGCCACCCCTGCGCTATCGGTTCATCAACTTCACACTTGCAAAATACTACCTCGATCCATAACTTTGACGAGGTTATGGCGTGATTGCAGGTCAATCAATCATCAGCCAAATAACACACTTTCGCATTTAAATTATTACTAGCTGATGCCCGCGACTACGTTTGCATGGATTGAGGTTTTTTAATTCCCGCGGGAGCTCTCTTATTTTATATAAATTAGCCTATGTATTAATTCAGACTATAATCTATCTGTGTGCCCAGCCAAATCGGTTCAGTCGTTGCGGCGTGATTGAGTAACCTTAAAGATCCATCCATCCATTTATCCAAACTTTTGCATTTATAATATTAATAGGATAATAGGATTAGAAATAGGGTTTACACGCTTTAACATCGCTTAGCTCATCCCGTGGTTTATTGGTCTTAATGATCTGATAAGCTAAGATGATATAGTGCAGTTATTGCGCCAAATTGCTAGTCAAACGAAGTGGAAGATTTGGATGTATTGTGTTTGTCTGTCCTTGTTTTTTTCTTGCTTTTCGCTTAGCTCAGTTGGTGTATGCTTAGTGTGATATGGTACACCGTACAAGGAAGCTGTTTTATCGCTTGTGTAGAAACAGCTTTGAGAATCAGCGGCACAAAACGAGGTCACCTGTGCACTTTTTCTTCATTGGTTTTTCAATCAAAAGCCGTCCTCTGACCTCTCTACCGCACCGCTTTGATCTATTATGTACTAGAATATCGGTTGTCATAAAACGTCCATGAAAATTAAGGATCATTGCTCTATGTGTAGAGGGACTTGCGCCCTAGTTGTGACAGCCCATATCAAACGATCGTGCTGGTTAAGCAATGTAATCTCCGGTCGTTAACTGGATGGGTGATCGACATTGGGTGTCCAAAGGCTTTTTCGTTCCCTCCGTTCTTCGGAGAGCACTTTAATGTCGGTTCACCTTAAGAGTCGAAAATCTCGTTCTCGGACTCCGCCACCGAAAACTCCCACTATTGTAATGTATGTGTATAATGGAAAGGGGTAACGACCCTCATCAATGATAAGATGCAGAGAAAGATAGAGAAAGACTATTTGTAGACGCTCCGTCTAAACTCTACACGGGTCTCGCCTTCACGACTGTACTTGCCCACTAATTCACATATTTCAAGCCTTGAGATCGATTAGCCGATTTAGCGGCTCCGAAATTGAGCATCGGGGTCACCATACTGATTTTTAAATGAGTAATGCAAAAATGTACTGTCTATTTCTGTACCTGTTGCATTATCTGTTTCCACTTCCCAGTAGGTATTATAATTTTCAAATTGTGGCCTAGTTACGAGCTAGGAGCGTGTACAGTGAGTATTTTTACGTTGCGCGTAGTGTATTCTAGCCTTTTTGAATTAGATGTATCTCCAATTTTTTTTTAATTGACTTACGTTGTTACTACTAAAAACTCATCAGTTCTTTACTCATTAATCATTAGATACTTCCCTAATTCTTCTTCTCTATTTTAATACTTACCTAAATTTTTTTTATACTTCACCAGTTAAATACAAACCTCGTTGAATATACATGATGAGAGATATAAATATCTTACCTGAAACAAAAGAAAGATTTTTCATGAAATTAAAAGTAGATACTTGAATACTTACTACTACTGTACTAGATGTAATTGTAATTCCTTTTCAACACTAACCCTGAATTTCGATTAAGCTCCTTTGCAATACACTCAGACTATACCGTGTGTACTTTATTTGACCGTCACATTCTAGTGTAATTAAGATGACAATCTGTCCCTAGAGAGATAAACTGTAATGTTTGTAAGTTCAAACGACTCACGGCTGCAATTAACATTTAAAGTGCGTAAGTAGGTATGTAATTGCTTATACTGAACACAGTAAGTACATAGCAGGTACATGCTAACGGACGCACGCGACTTCGTCCGCTTTTTCAATTCACAATCGACAGTTCCTAAATCCCCAGTTTAAGGAGGCAGTACTCCTACTGCATCAGGATTGAGGCGTTGGATCCCGAAGTTACTGTTACTCGTAGTACCAACTTGAGGGGACCACATATAAGACATTTAATTTTGAAAGAAGACTTTAGTTTCAAGTTTTAACATTTTTCTCTTTAGTTTTTACACATCAGTATAAAATATATGGAATCCTTTAACCTTAGGCTTAGTAATAAATAAGACACAAGTATAAATATTTTCATCCCAATTTTATGAAAAATGGGGGACGTGAATTCAAATACATATATAAATAATTTTGTTATTCTATTCATCATTTTTTTTATCCTTCGTTTTTATCAATAATACTTATTCATTAACATGCATCCCATATATGTCATTACACGCAGAATATTATTGCAATATAGTTAACACTTAACATTCAGAAAAGAGTCTACACCGATCAATCTCGATACTTATGATTCATCTTGAGAACATGCCGTGGATTGAATATTGACTTATAATAACCTACATCCGTGTAGGAAATGATGTGCACTTACTTGTAGGCATCTTGTAGATAAAGATTTTTAACCGGACCTAGCTATTAGTACTTCAAAGAATGGTGTTAAGGTAAAAAAAAAAAGAAGTGTGGCACTCGGGGACTGCCGCGGTAAAGCTATTGCATAGCATTTTTTATCAACGCCATCTAGCGGTGAGAGGAGTCCCGTGTGCGGTTATTTTCGTTACAGAATTTCTGGATTCGGACTCCACGCTCAAAGCCCGCGATAGAAGCTATGCAATAGCTTAAAAACACTTCAAGGAGAGAAGTAACCTATAAAATTATATGTAATCATTATAATTTTGTTATCATCCGACTAGATCTACATTGAATGCTTCCTCATAATCACAAAGTCACGGATGAAAAACAAACGGAAACTTGTTATCAACTTGTATCTAAAATATTATGTACTTACCTTTTTTTTTTATTCTATGACAAGATAGCCCTTGACTGCGATCTCACCTGATGGTAAGTGACGATGCAGTCTAAGATGGTAGCGGGCTAACTTGGAAGGGGTATAGCCGTGTAAATTAAACCCATACCCCTAATCGGTTTCTACACGCCATCGTGCCGGAACGCTAAATCGCTTGGTGGCACGTTTTTGACGGTAGGGTGGTAACTAGCCACGGCCAAAGCCTCCCACCAGACAAAACCTTTAACAACATATTACTAACTTCGTTTCACAAGATTCATTTCCCACTAGACACTTTTACCAGGAATTTCCGACGGCCCGCCTACGCCCGCATCGAGACTGAAAAATCAAGATTTTTTTCATCAGCTTAATTGGCTTCTATTGTGCTATATTTTACAACCCGCTAATGAAAGACAATCAAATCTTATTTTATGGAAGTCTTAGAACAATTTCCCTCCCTTGATAATATATCAATATCCGTTATCATCATAATAACCCTTATCAATATCGCGTTCCATATCGGTACTTTGATAACTAGCCACAACTGAAACCTCCCATCAGACTTTTTAGGAATTATAATTTCCTGGGCAAAACTGGCTCTATCGGAAAATGAACCCGAGACTTCCCATTTACAAAAACACAGCGTTTACCATTGCCAAGGTCATCAACTCATCAGCATATTATATTCTTAAATTTTTTGATTTAAAAAACAGAAAGCCTGAAAGTGAAAGAAGCATCTTTTGAATTTTGCGTGAATTTTAGCTCCCATGTTTCATTATCCGACCATGATTTTTCATCGCGAAACGATTATTTATTGCTCGTTTATCGCACAATCTTAATAAGCCCTGTTGTTAAGATTATTTTTATCTCGGAAATTTTGCACTTGCAAACGGCCGAGGCATTTGTCTGACCCGAGCGGGATCAAATATTGGCACAGCGTCGTGCAAACATCTTTGTCCGAGAACGTTTACTTCGCTCTATATGGACACTTCCCCCAGATGTTTTATCTACGTAGGTAATTGGGTGAAGAGAATCGTTACGCCTTTGAGGCTTTCCGTACTTTTTTTTTTCAAATATACCTACCTACTATACAAATAATGCCCTCCCGACGGAATCCGGCCACTGCTGCCAATCTACACAGAGATTAGCCATCTGTGCGGGAGATATCATAGTGCACAAGTGTGTGCACAACCATAGGTGCACTCTCTATTCCCGTACTCTTATAGTCCGATGGGACAGAAATTCAACACCACCGGAGAGATCAGGCTCAGGACCGACAGCTTTACGTGCTCTCCGAGGCACGGGGGTGACTCACCGCTAACTTACTCCGGGCTAGTACTTAGTGAGAATTTCTTGATAGAAATCCCGGGAATCAAACCCGGACCAACCAACCAAGAGGAACCAAGGAGGGTAGCTATATGAATAGCGAGCAAACAAGCAGGCGGGTCACCTGATGTGAAGGTATTAATTACCGTCACCAGAGATGAACATTAATGCTGAGATCTATAGAGCGTGCTCTGACTCAGCTCAGACTCAAGATAGAGGTTAAACTTTGGTTGGTATGTCCTTCAATCACGCCGGAACGGTTACTGATCAAGGTAATTTTTGCATGGGTATAGTTGAGGTCATAGAGAGTGCCATAGGCTACCTTTTATCACGGAAAAATTCAGGGTTCCCGCGGAATTAAAAAAAAAGACGTGTGGCACTCGGGGACTCCCGCGGTAAAGCTATTGCATAGCATTTTTTATCAACGCCATCTAGCGGAGAGAGGAGTCCCGTGTCAGGTTATTTTCGTTACGGAATTTCTGGATTCGGTCTCCACGCTCAAGGCCCGCGATAGAAGCTATACAATAGCTTAAAAAAAGTAACTACACGCGGAAGTCGCGTGCAGAAGCTTATATTTTCAAAGTTAACTAATGGCCTTTTCCCGAGTTTCGATCAATAGAATGAAAGAGGTCATTTGTATATAATAATAATCGAATAGCCAGTGACCCAATAAACGCGGTAATCAGGTTACGCGTACGGGTCGGGAATGCGCGAGTACAATGTACACAGCCATAACTACGTATATTGACGCTTCCATTGTACCATTAGCCTTGCCAGCTATTTAGGCTATTTCGACTCTGTTTGCTTGCTCGTTAGTGCGTCCTTTTGTCTATCAAATTGTTTGTCTGCGATTTTTTGGTGTGCGCGAAACGTGTGGGTGGGGTTATGTTTTGTTTTAACGATTGCAAAACGGGTTCAGTGGGTTTAGTGTTTTAGATAATCATATGTTACGTATCAATAGGTATGTTACGTAAAAAATGCATGTGTGTTGGTTTGTCAATAACGCAGGAACCTAGCAACGGATTGTTATTTTTTTTGTGTAAATAATGAATATAGTTAACTAGCTTTTGCCCGTGGCTTTGCTCAAGTTAAGTTCAATTTTCAAACCCCTATTTTATCTCCTTAGGGGTTTCAGCCCGATCCGTCTAGTGGTTTGAGCTGTGCATTGATAAATCAGTCAGTCAGTCATTCAGTCAGTCAGCCAATGAGTCAGTCATTCACCTTTTCCTTTAATATATTTAGATGACCTTAAAAAGTTTCTCAGAGTACCATAGGATACAGAAGAATAGATGACATTTCGGAATTGAATCCAAACCCTCGTCATGCCCAGTGGAATAAGCTAACAACTAAACCAACGAGGCAGTAAAACCCCGTAATAAATGTGACACAAATTACGTACGTTTTTAGAGCTCATAAAATAACTAGAGTACAATATTCAGGGCTTTCTGTTTTATTAGCTTATGTGTAGTCTGAAATGGACCTTCAGCTGTCAGTATTAACGCCGTTTGTGTTCTATTAATTTTTGGCAGCCGCTTGTGATGTGGGGAACGCTAATGAATTATTAAATGTGGTGTCAGATGACGTTTTGGTGTTTATTTAACGTGATGAAGTTCTTTTTAGGGTTCCGTACCCGAAAGGTAACCAACGGGACCCTTTTACTAAGCTTCCGCTGTCCATCCCTTGGTCTATCTGTCAGCGCAATTTTCAGAGAATGTGTGCTGCCGCTATAACAACAAATAAAAAAAAAGCCGAAAAATATTATACAATTGAATCATAGTAAATATAAGGCTACCTACTGATATTCTGTGAATTAAAAAATTCACGGAACATTGCCCAAGATATCGCTTAATTTAACATAGACACAAAGAAACGGTCGAATTTAGATATGTACTTCTTTTTTTTAACCGACTTCCAAAAAAGGAAGAGGTTCTCAATTTGCCTAGTATCTTTTTCTGAAATCTGTTGTCTGTTATGATCACTCATAATAGTTAATGCCACTGGGGCTTCGTGATTAAAGAAGCTTTTGTTAAAAAAGAGCAACCGCTGAGTTTCTTGCTGGTTCTTCTCGGTTGGAATGGCATTTCGAACCAGTGCGTGGTAGATTCATTTGACGATTCGAAAGCACTTTGTAAAAGTTTATTTGAATAAAAAATTATTCTATTCTATCCTACCCTACCCTACTCTACTGTACTCTACCCCACTCTACTGCTATTCTATTCTATACTAAAGATGGGTCTATTACAGAGTATTAAATATCTAATAAATAATCCGCGGGAGTTAAACGTCTTTGAGCATAAATGACTTCAGCATAAACAAGATAATTATTTTGGTGTGGATTGTGCAACTGGGCGCATCCAAATATAACATCCAATTACCCAGAGCGGACGTGAACGTGACACCAATAACCAGGGCTTCATTTCCAGGATTACAATCACCTACATAATAAATTTCGTAATAAGAAAACAGTTGTAGAGTTTAGGTACTATAGGTACAGCGTACATGCCTAATATTTACGGAAAGATGAATAAGGATATAGGCACTGATACATACAGGATGGCAACGTTAAATGGAGATTTTTAAGTAAAAAGATATGACATAACAAAATCGCTGCAAATAGTTCTTAATTTAAAGTTTTTGTCATAATAGGCAAAACGTTTGTGTGACTTCTTCGACTATTCAACCCCCTTATGTTTAAAACCAGATATTTACATTATCTGCAATATTTGCAGATTTAAGTTTCTTTAATATAACTTTCTGACATTTTTAAAAAGTTTAAATTATATTAGGCGTGTAATACGATCAGGTACCTATACGAATTACCCCGAATTACCTACGTTAACTACGTAGTAAAAAATAAAGAAGTCGTTGCAGAAACAATGATTTCTTTCAAGGAGCGTGTTTAAGAGTTCCAAACTGCCACGGACTCTACCCACTGTTATAAAGTTGAGCAATCGATATATTAATTTATAGATGGCAGCCATTCATCGATGCCCACTTGAAACGTTCGAGAGCCTCTCAAAATTTTCCGAATACACACTAAATAAACAAACAAACACGGCTCTGTTGGTGTGTCGCAACGCAACTAAAATTCAAAAAATTGACCTCAAACCAAGGGCATCTCTACGTAGTACGTACTTATGTAACTATGTATTGTATTGTACAGAAACATCGGCGTTAATTTATTATTTCTGTAAACGCATGACTTCCGCCCTTTGAGCTGAACGTACTGTAGGAAGTGATTAAGTGCTGATTCGATAAAAAAAATAACAAAAGTTTGAACATGCTATTCTCACGAGTCGAGCGCGCTAACACTTGCCTAATGCATGTGTGAAGGCAACACGTTTTATTCCACTAGGATTGCTATACATCCTGGTTTCCCCGGATTTGTACTGTATTAGAACAGTAGACGTTTGCAAACGATACACGCATCTATAGGTACATACAGGCTAGTACATCTTGAACACATTCTTGAAGATCGATAATGTTTTGGACTACCATTTACTCATGGCATCGTCAAACATCATCATCATCCCATCGCTGGTTCCACTGCTGGGCACATGTCTCCGAAGAATGAGAAGGCTATAGTCCACCACGCTGTCCTAGCCAAAAGCGGATAGGCGTCTCGGATTTACTGGTGCTATGAATTTTGTCATAAGCATAATGATTTCGGACTACGCAAATCGACGGTTGACCGCCAAGATCTCCTAACTCAAAATGTCAAAAGTTTTCACAAAGCACATTATATATTTTTTGTTAGAGTGCAGTCTGCAGATGTAATTAAAACAAAAATATTTAAATTTAAATTAATGAGTATTAATTTTATGTAGGAGAATTTTCTATAGCAAAGTTTTTTTATGCAAATTTTTTTTATGTTTTGCATATAAAAATCCTATCTCACACTATCGAAAATTCAGTAGTAAAAGCAGTTTGACTAAAAATATCAGATATGAGCTCTTGGTGGTTAACCGACGAAATGCCGTTCGTACCTACATACCAACTCGATGTTTAATTTCATTTTCGATTCCTATAAAAACTTTTATTAACGCAACAGATAGTGGATGAATCGTTACAGATTGTGAGCCTACCAAAATAAACTCTTTTCATTTTGTGAAAAGTAGAGTCACACAAACTTTAGGGCCATAAATGCAGCTTTAAAAAAACTAAACTTCTAACTTGTGTTTCACAAGTTTAATAAGTTTAGAAGTTTAGTTTCACAACTTGTGTTTCACAAGTTTAATGAAATATATAATTATTATCACAACTACCTACCAAAGTATGTATGTGTCAGAAAACATAAGGGGAATTCCAATACATTGCCGCACAAAAGTATACTTATTATAATAAATATAATTACACATAACATAACTATTGCATTGTAATGTCTAATGAATATTAGTTAAGTAGGTAAAAGGAAAGGTTGGTACTTACATAAGATACTTCTCCAAAGGGTAAAATAAAACAGTGGCTTTTTGGGCGTCTTAACGTATGAAACTAAGATGTTCTTTGATGCCAATTCAAAGAAAGATTTTCTATGAATTTGCTTAGAATTAAATCATCATCATTATACTCATATTGAGAAACCCATTTATGTCTTACCACTGAGAGCAGGTCCCTTCTCAGAGAATTGTTATACATATAGGCCATAACACTGGTAAACACTGTTTTTGTCACACGAACTTTGTGATGAATTTTGTTTATGTTGATGTACCCTCATTAACAATATACAATAATTTTGTTTCAATCACGTCCAATTTTTTTGTGACAGCTACATATTCATTTCTGACCTCATATACGAGTCTTTTTTGAATAACTTCATTTTTTACTGTATAACTATTACATTCAACTAACTTACATTTTATATACCTTTGTTACATCGTAAACATGCCAAGAAAGTGTTCTAACAACCCCGACAGTTTTTGTTATGGGTGTGGAGAATTAACTTTTACATGTCAGCGTCGAAATTTCACATCATTAATTGGACAGTGCTATTTAGAATATTTTGGATTTCCTGTGAGGAATCAAAATAAATCCTGGGTTCCACATAAATGTCGTGTAACGCGTGTGAGTCTGCTGTTAGGTTGGGCTACACAAGAACCCATATATTAGCCACTTGCTATACCAATGATTTGGACCGAACCAGAGGATCAAGTAAGTGATTGTTATTTTTGTTTGACTCAGACAAAAGGCATTACAACCAAGTCCAAACACACTATCCAGTATCCAAACTTGTCTTCGGCCAATAGGCCCATCCTACAGTGCCAAACTGCCTGTACCAAAGCCTCCAAATGTTTTGTGAACGTTGTCCAAAATTTTCTAGGAAACCATAAATCGGAAAATTACAAAGACTTAATAAATGAACTTATAATGTCATATAAAGCTTTGGGGTGTAATATGTCCTTAAAAATACATATGCCAGACTCTCATCTAGGTTTCTTTCCGGCAAATTTGGGTGATGTGAGTGACGAACAAGGCGAGAGGTTCCATCAGGACATTTCCTTAATGGAAAAGCGCTATCAAGGGAAATGGAGTCCAGGAATGCTAGCAGATTAATGTTGGAAACTTAAAAGAGACCTTCCAGAAGCCAAATATTTACGAAAATCATAAGTATTTACTCTATTTTAAGCAAAAATTTCTCTAAATGTAGCCGATGTTTGTATTTTTTACGAAAATATATGTTTTGATGTCACAAGGAAACCTGACGTGTCAATTTTTTTTCATTCACATATTATGGTTTGGTAGCCCTAGTACATTCAAAATTTGATATAAGTTTTCATGTGACAAAAAAAAGTTCAAATTTTGTTGACCAGTGTAATTTACGAAGCTGTCCCAATGCGAATTGGTAGACTTCACATACCTTCGAGAACATTACGGAGAACTCTCAGGCGTGCAAGTTTCCTCACGATGTTTTCCTTCAACTTTGAATCAAATATTCAAGTATAAGAATGAGGTTTTCCGTCTTTACTTACTTGTAATAAAAATGCACCTACGTGACATACTCCAGTGTCCAGAGTTAAGTTTGGTTTATTCTCTCTAATCAGCAACGGCTTAATGGAGAAGGCACATTAACATTATTATGCACGCTGTTTACACTTGTGTGCGTAACATATGTGTGGGTGGGTTATAAACAAACATGTACTAATTAGCATTCATTCATATGTGTGAGACCTTGCCTGATTCATGTGTGCCACGTCTTATCACGGATACGGTATACTTATACAATAAAAGACACGACAAAGCGTTTCTTATTGTTACTTTGCAATAACTTTTAATAGCTCCCATCTTTATTGTTCAAAAAATAATAATATATAATATTAAGAGGCACTAGCTACCTACCTACTACTACCTATCTACTACTATCTACCTCTATTTACTTATTTGCCTTTATTTTTTTATTCGAAGGCACGTATCTGGGGAGAAGGTTTGGCTGTGGTTCGTTATCCCCCTATCGTCAAACGATCTATATTATCATCATATAAAAATGTAAGCCCTTGATTGCTATCTGAACTGGTGGTACGATGCAGTCTAAGATGGAAGCGGACTAACTTGGACTACTCCAACGTATCTATGTATTCCTTAGCTCTTTAATGAAATTCAAAACCCTAATCTTTTAACTTTTAATATTTACTTTAAATTTAAATTACAGATAAAATTACGTGTTACATGTAGCATTTTTAATTACGTAGTGCTTTGATACCAATAACATCCATCGAGTACCTGACTTCGATAATCGGGTCGTACTCGTAACAATCATTTGAATGACTGTAGTGAATGATATAGTTCTTTATAAATATTAAATACCTACTATACCTACTCTATCGCAAGTAGTCCACAGTATCCTTAACGTATTATTATGTAGACAAAATATAATATGTATTTATATTTAGTATATTTATGAGCGTCTAAATAAAATTGTGAAAATTCATACAGTTTTGGCTAGGACCGCTAAATACATTAGGTGCGTTGTTAAAACAATTATAACAGCTCAGTGTTGTTCAAGGACTGCTATAAAAACGTTCGTTAAGCGTGGGCGCCCATCCATTCATATGTTGCCGTGCGTAATATTATTATGTTCGTCATGCTATGGACAGAGTCAGGAATACAGAGCTTGGACATATGGCTGCAAGAGTCGCGAAGCTGAAGAGGCAAGCGACCTAACACCGGAAATGGCAGTATTGGAAGACACCCCAATAGACGAACAGATAGCATCAAACGCTTCGCAGGGATCCAGATTCGAGCTGCAAGATCAAAGCGCATGGAAATACTATAGACCTATTTCCAGCATCTTCGTCGCCATGTTGATCACCGAATCAATATAGAGTCATAGTCAAATGGACATAAAGATGGTCATAAATATATTTTTCTTTATTACAAAATATTTTTGGTATTTTCAAATTAACCCTGTAAGTAGCGATACTATAAGAAATAATTTATTCTGGCCATTCGCTTGATTTAAATTTCCTAATTAAGAGATATCTCAAAGTTTTATCTAAAATTAAGAATTAGTTTATAGCAAAAAACAGCAAACGCTACCAGATTTTCAGTTATGTCCTTTATTGTTTCCAAGGGCGGTCATAAAAACATTCAATAATAAACTGTTACATGTGTGATGTGGGTGATAAATTCATTATATTCTTAAATAGCTTGGTATTGGTAGGTATAGTTTGTAAAATAGCAATAGCAAATGTTAGCCGTTCGTATTATTCGATTATGTCCTTTATTGTGCCAAACACGTTGTGGGTGATACTACATTTATTCATATACTTGGTACATATTGCTATAACATCGAACAATACTACTTACACGTCATCCAACAGTTCATAATGCTTATAATGTAAAACCAAGATGGATATCATATATGAGAAAATAATTTTATGTCATCGTCATCAATTCATCAAGGAAGGTCTCCTTTCAGGGAAGAATTACAGGCCATAGTCTACCATAGGCACACTTTACGCACCTTTAAGCACGTTCTGGAGAACCCTCATGCCACAGGCGTGTTCGCTTCCCCATGACGTTTGAAAATGCGTGCGAGCGCCAAAAACAAAATTCAGAAAGAAAATCCATTTACTTCACAGTATAATTTTTAAATTACGTTAAAAGCTTAGCATTTACCTGACATAAATCAATTACCTACTTCATTTTAGCGTGTCCAAGGACGGTTATAAAAAAGGCCAATGGTATTTTACGAAGGTACATCAAATTCATTCAGATACACGGTCTACTTAATACAGTTAATTCTATTGAAAGACCGAAATTCAATAGGATCTATGATTTTATATATTCTATATCAAAATTATCTAGTTGCAGCTATTAACTGAAAAATTGAAGCATTCTCCAAAGATCACTACTTAATCGATTTTCAGTCACTCCTTTCCGAAATTGTTCATAACATTTTATACTATTTCGCTTTTTTGATATTTTTTATTCTGCTAGTCGGAAAAGCTGCTACTGTCACAAATGCGGGGATAAATTGAATTTAAGCCATTTTTGGTGCAACAATGCATTTTAACCAATAGTAAAAGAGAAATCTGAAGTAATCATTCAAGCTGCTGATTTTCCGATAGTTTCAGATCCGATAAGCTCCATGACATCGCTAGCTACGTCAACTATCGACTATCTGTGGGTTCAACACACTATTGATAGTGACAGAGTAGCGATGTCTGATTCGATAATTTCAAACCAAATCTCGGTTTAGTCATAACAGCAGACACGTTACCGGTTACATAACAGTTGATAATGAATATTCAGGATGCCCGTTCATATCATAGTGTTCACATGTTGACTCAGAAAAGTAATAAGCTGTGCCGTGTACGTATTAAATAAATATGTAATAATAAATGTTCCATATAATAATAAGCTTTGTGTTACGTGATTTATTTCCGTAAAACGAACGACAGACTGCTTGGCGCTTTTGTTAATTTCCAATACATATTCATGCTAATATTATAAATGCGAAAGTAACTCTATCTGTCTGTCCGATCTTGACAAAGCGAAAGCTCAAGATAGCTTGCATCCTGGAGACGGACAAAAGCTACTTTTTATTCAGGAAAATCAAAGAGTTCCCGCTGGATTATATTGATTGATGATTCATTAATTAATGTACTACAGGGAACATGTAAAAACATTAATCAATCAAGCATTTTCAAAATATAAACTCTCCATGCAAAAAAATATTTACAAAGACCCTATTAAATTTTGGGATTATGTCAGAGATTGTTCAAAAAGTAAACCACAAGTAAAAGAATACGCATTAGGAGATAAGAAGGTTAAGGGGCAAGATGCAGTTAATGCTTTCGCAGAATACTTTAGCTCCGTCTTTCAAAATGATATTCCCAAATTAGATCCCACAGAGGCTCAGCAGATGGTAGTTGACAATAGCACGGCTGCCTGTGTAGAGGTCAACGACATATCTGTTAAGGACATACAAAAAGCGGCTAAGCATTTAAAATCGCGATCATCTGCGGGACCTGATGCAATACCACCCTATTTAGTAAAAGATTGTATTTCAGTTCTTAAAGAGCCTCTATTATATTTATTCAATCTATCTCTTGAAAAATGTGAATATCCAGAAAAGTGGAAAATATCTCGGGTAACTCCGATACCGAAGGAGAAGTCCACATCAGAAGTAGTTCAGCATAGACCTATAGCAGTACTATAATGTTTCGCTAAAGTATTTGAATCAATATTAAATTGCCACATTAGCAAACAAATTGGTCGTCGTCTTGATGATTCCCAACATGGATTCCGTTCAGCAAGGTCGACTTGCACTAATCATATTAATTATGTGGATAACATAACATTGGAACTAGATACAGGTCACCAAGTAGATTCAATATATTTCGATTTTAAAAAGGCTTTTGACCTTGTAGATAATGATATTCTTCTTCAAAAATTCTCCACTTTTGGTTTCGCACCAAAACTCATATGTTTTTTTGCAAGCTATTTACGCAACCGTTCACAATATGTTCGTATCGGCCATTTTGAATCACATACATACTATACTAGATCAGGAGTGAGTCAGGGAAGTACACTAGGTCCTACACAATTTCTTATCATGATAAATGATTTACCAAATGTCATCTACACATCGAAATGTTTATTATTTGCGGACGATTTAAAATTGTACAATAAGATTGAACATGTCGCGGATTGTGAGGAATTGCAAAGAGATATCGATGCAGTAACTGAGTGGGCGGAATCCAATAGATTGCCATTCAACGACAAAAAATGCAAAGTTCTAACTTTTTCACGCTTGAGATCACCAATAACTAATGATTATACAATGTTTGAAAAGCCGCTAGAAAGAGTTTACCAAATTCGCGACCTGGGTTTGATATTGGATGCTCGTCTAGACTTTAAAGAACATTACGAAGGAATATGCAAATCCGCTCACAAAACATTGGGATTTATAACAAGACTATCCTCTCAATTTTCAGATGTTAGAGTGGCCATCTTGCTGTATAAAAGTTTTGTACGCAGTAAACTAGAATACGGGGCTATAGTTTGGGATCCGTATGAAACGAAATATATAATTTTAATTGAAAAAATACAAAAAAAATTTGCACGCTATGTATATAAAAGATTATATGGATACTACCCCTATATGTATCCATCTCTTTTTGTTGGGGCTATGGTAGGATTAGACACATTAGAACTAAGGCGCAAGTTCCTTTCTATAGTGCACTACTATGAGCTTCTGAATGGAAAAATAGACAACCCCGAAACTTTGGCAAGCGTTGGCGTTGCGGTTCCGCGGCGTTATATGAGCGGTGCAGAGGGGGCGTCTGGCCCGCGACGTCGGCCGCGACTGCTGACGTCGGGACAGCAGGCGCAGTGTTGCCATATATACAGATTTATCTGTATCTATACAGATTTTTCATCACCAATACAGATTACAGATTTAGCATAACTTTTATACAGATTTTCGTCATTTTCGCTTCCTCACATAATCTATGATGAAATGATTGAAAATGTATCTCTTTTTAGTGTATAATAATTTAGTTTTTATTTATAGCCTTCAACATTTTTTTCCCTGTGATGTGGATATAATGATTATTATATCCAACTCTTCTGCAATTTGTTACTGCTTTACTAAGTCTCCCTCATTCCAGTGCCGCGGTGGAAAGAATATTTGCCGCAGTAAATTTAATTAAAACAAAGACAAGAAACCATTTAGGCACTGAAACGATTGAGGGACTTCTTTTAACGAAACAACTTCTTAATGATGAACCCTGTTATAAACTCCAAGTTGATAAAAAAATGATTGTTAAAATGAATAAAAATATGTACAAAAATATTTAATATTGTTTTCTTGAACAGATTTTGTACAGATTTTATTACAGTTTTACAGATTTTATACAGATTTTAGCGTTTTGCGTTCATACAGATTTTGTACAGATTTTTCGACCGTTCTATCCAGATTTCTCGATCTGGCGTGTGGCAACACTGAGCAGGCGCGAACGCGGCGCGGGGCGGCCGCTCCCACCCACAGGGTGATTGCACAGTTGAACAAGATGCTGGACCAGTTCCCAGATGCCGACGTATTCCATCAAAATGAAGCGGCTTTCATTAAAACCATCATGTTGTACTTAAATAAGTGAAATTGATTTATCTGCAATTCTTAACATTATTTTATTTTTATTTTTGAATTTGTATTAATATATTATTAGTAAGCTTAAATATATTGAGTGTAATTAGATTAAGATTAGATATAGAAGGTGTTATAACTTAGCATATATACGTTTTGGGCATTCTGTAAGTATATATAGTAAATTGAAATAAATAAATAAATAAATAAATGTCGAAGTAAGTGTCAATGAAGACATTATACGTAGTTTACTAAACATTATTTAAACCAAAACAAAGATACTGGCTGAATTGAGCACTTCCTCCTTTTTTAGAAGTCGATTAAAAAATGATTAACAAGAAAACGAGGAAAAAAAGTAAAATCGGTAAAGTCGCACATTACAGCTCGCCCCGTAGAGGTAACGCATGTGGGTACGCATCTTCATCCGTAGTGGTTAATTTACGGAACTAAAAGTGCATGCAGCTACTTCAGATTAAAGCTTACTTTCAGGTAAAACTGGAAACTCAGGTTAAACTCAATTTAAGAACCTGAATAAATTTTAAATACCTACGTATCAAAAGTGCGGAACCCATGCGAACCCAGAACCCAGTGAAGCAACGGCTGGATCATGCGTCATGCTCGTGAACGGGTGCCACCAAGGAATGGGTCTGCTTTGTCTGCCTATCTTGACATGCTTTGGATTGTGTGTACCTGCGTATGCATTTTTGAAGCTTCATTGTGGAAGGACTGTATACATAGCATAGTTTTGTTACCTATCGTAAAAATTATTTTTTTTTTTTTGAAAAGAGCAACTGCTGAGTTTCTTACCGGCTCCTCTCAGCAGAATCTGCATTCCGAACCGGTGGTAGATTTATGACGTGTCATAAGAGCTACAAGTTGGCCTACATAAAATAAATAAATTTTGAATTTGAATTCATGTCTTCGTTTTGCTAAATATGTTTCTATTCGAAGTTTTCTTCAAGTGTAGGTAAAAATTTAATAAAAATATTAATCAATTTAGGAAGGCGTTTGTTTCTGTATGTTAAGAGTCTACCACAACACTAAAAACCTTATGTTGTTTTCTAAGTTTTCTTCACATAGATACTTACTACTTCATTGATGAAATCAAATAAGCAATCAGCAGTTTTATGTCACAGCGCCTGTTATCAGATCAGATGATTGTAATACCATGAAACAATACGATGCTCCAATGTTGTTTTATAGATAGCACTCAAAAGCAAAATATAGCAAGCTTTTCATTTTTAAAGGCTTATATTCAAACTCATTGTTGACGACAGAATGAATTAGACTTTACATTTTTTTTTACTTAATTTATTTTTCTTGTAGTAAGTATAAGTAGTTTTTTTTTCATTTCCATGATGTACCTATTAGATATTATTTATTTATTCGGTATATTCGTGACTAGCTGATACATGCAAATTCCTTCAGGTCGATTTAAGGTTCTCACATTTCTGTGGGAGCTCTTAGATTTCCATCGATCATCAGTCAGTTTTTGGGATGAAGTGGGAAAATTTCAATCCAATCAGTTCAGCGGTTATGAATAGTCTCTAATATTTAAAACAGTTTCTATTCATTTACTCGGAAAGCATCATGTTTTTGGATTAAAAATAAGCCTAGATTACTCCTTGTACCTACTTAATACTCTAACTGCCTCTGAAAGTCCCGTCAAAATCAGTTCTGCCATTCCGAAGATTAGCCCGGATAAAAGAAACGAACAACAAAAATTTTAAAATCAATAAAATCACAATAACAAGTTGTTATTTCAAAAGCACAGAGCACAGAGAGATGCTTCAATTTCCTCTGTAGATTTAGTTTTCATATGCGGCAAATATTATGTAGATAAAGCAACCACCTACCGTACATAATATGTAAGTAACATCTAACATAAAAACAGGTGCACCTCAAGGTTTAGACGGTGCTAGTAAAATTATTACCACGCTATGTATTAACATACTTACATATTATTATGAACTAAGTAATTGGCCATTCTTCTAATTTATAGCCGACGTGCATAGAATTAGCAAATCGTTGATATATTTTGTGTTTATTTCAAAGTCATAGTGTAGTTTGTTGGCTTCGTCCTCATTTAAAAGCTGTTGAAAAGTCGTATTAATTAACTACCCATGAAAAAATCTGTACTACCAGCGAAACTACCACTACCTACGTTGCCATTTGTCAGATTTTAAGGTATTTATTTATTTATTGAACAACCCCACATCGTAATTGTCAGAGAATAATCGCAAAACAGGTACAGGGTATAACCATTTATTATTTATCTACATATATGGCCATATATATTTAACAGTGATGGTATTGAGTATAAAATTGTGATTATTATTTTGCAATATTTTTAAAAAAGTTTGTACTTACTTATTTAATTATTTATATATTACAATAATTCGACCGCTAGAGATGTTCTTTCACATTATTATTGACGTTATATTTTAAGAAGATAAATATTGTATAAGCACTGTATAAGCAAATAAACGTCTGCAATTGCTGGAGTTAGCTTCATTTAAGAACATTCTTATTGGTCTTAGGTACTAAATTTAAGTTATTAATATCTTCAATTTAACAAACGTGTAAGTTATTATTCAAAGATCCGAAATCAAAACATTTAGTCGTATCTTATAAAATGCAAAATCAAATCAACCCAACGTATTTTTTAATTCAGACGTGGATTCGAATGGTTGCAAAATAAGACAAAAACATCAAAAGGTCATCATTCCATCGGATTTATGCTAAAAAAACGATTTTCAGCATAAAGTTTGGCAAGTATATATTGTAATCCGTTGAAAAATTTGTCTCTGCCATAATCTTCGACAAAAGTTTTACAAATCCAAATTAATATTGTGTTAGTATTAAAAGGCAATCGTAAAAATTCAAATTGGCGCGGCACTGTTTAGGGTCTATATAAGGAAAGGGTCTATAGAAAAAGACAAAATTTTTTTTTTTTGAGTCTGGAAAACGTAAACTTGGAAGACGTGTGGAATAGTCTTAAGACTATAACGCAAATTGGATATTTTTTCTTTTACATTACCCAGTGTTCAAAATATTTATCAAAAACTGATTGCAGGATCCCTATATATGTCAATAGGGAGTGTACTGTGTAACAGAATAAAATAAGACGATTTTGAAAAATGAATTTCACGGGGCTTTCACAGGTAAATAATTTAAACGCAGCATAGGGCAGCTGAATTATTAAAAGCTTTACATCCTTGAAATCGGCTCACGGAAAAAAAAGTCTCAATTTAAAGTTTTAGGAGACCTAAAGGTCGTAAAAAAGTGAAAAGTAGGCGCTAAATTAGTTGATTTTTATTTTGAAGCTAAATCCACACGAACGGAGTCATGGGTATCAGCGAGTTCATAAAATTATAATAAACAAACAGCTGGGTGTATCCGAAGATAATACTCTTGCGTAATACGTATTGAAGAAAGATTGAAGATACACACGTTTTCACTTTCACTGGTTTTATCTGGGTCAAAAATTATAAACATACACACACAAAGGAAATACGAGTAAGTAGGTATATTACTGGTAGACTAGCGACCGTAATCTTTGAAACTGAAAGTTTACTAAGTATTTCTTTTTTTAGAGATAAGCTTCACTTATGTCTACTTTTTGTAATTATTTTGTAATTATGTGTACTTTTTGTATGTGGTCTTGTAATTCCTTATATATGTTCCTACATTAAAAAGTAAAAGTTAAATAAATAATAAATAAATAAAAATAAAATATGGTTTGCAATGTAAAAAATTTTTAGCCGGTAATATTTAATGATTTGGACAGCATGATTATGTCAGCATCAGCAACAAAAACATTTATTAGGTTAGCTAAAAAATAAAGATATACTTTAAGCACTTATGGTTCAGATAAACCCTGATCAAAAAATGCATAAAAATACTCATTTGATATTGCTTCATGAATAGACGTAAACATGTGTGTGTGTGTGACATTCTGGTAACTAGAGAAAGAAATATAAATTAAATCAGTTACGACATTTTGAAGTTTATTTTATTTTAACCACTTTTCCTATTTATTGTAACAAAGGTAGGTATATTTACAAATAATAAATTACTTTCCAACATTTAAGTTGGCTAAAGTTGATAACATGATTCGTGTAAAAAAATAACGCTCTAGGTACAAATGTAGAGTTGTCCAAATGACCGTTGGTTAATTATTTCCAGAGTCGTTAGGTTTTAATGGGAAATTTAATAAAGATAATTGTTGTGTAGGTTAATAATACTGTTTGAGGACCCTAATGCGTAATTTAAAGGACAATTTCATAAAAGTTTTAGGGGTTTTCACTTCTCTTTCATATTTTTAACATGTATCTACACCTAAAATAATGATAAATAATTGTCATTATTTGAACAATTAATAAATAAAATAGGTGTTTTATTACGGACAAAACAGCAATGTTATAAAGGCAAAAAATATTTTTTTAATCTACTTATGCATATTTTCTAGAAATACATTAATAAATACGAGATTTTTTCTTTTTTTTAAATCAATAAAATCACGATTGTTATTTGTACCTACGAGTATTTACAAAATATTAGATAAGTACCTACCTACCTAAATGATCAGTTTCATTATTCATTATTCTCCATTCTAATAAGAATCTAATAAGAAGGGAAACCAGTGGTCGTTAGTGAGAGCGATCGGTTGAAATGAAGAAAATATCTTCAGTTAGAAATTAGAATAAATAACATTGCATAGAATTGAATATAGGACTATTTTAAATTGCAAACTCTGCATTTTCCCCTTGAAAATTTTGTTCCATAAACCTACCTACCTACCTAATAAATGTAATTAAATGCTAAGCAATATTAATCATAAATCGTAACCTATACAAGATTCGCTGCGGTTGAGAAGCGGAAATAAGCAAAGTTGGATATGGAAACAAAACGTGATAAGATTTTAAAAATTTCAACCAGTGTAAGTACGGGATCTAGGAGGCTTCGGTCGCGGCTTGCAAATTTTTTCACGTTAGATACCTAAATTTTTTTATCGTTTTACATTGTTTATTTTTATTAAACAACTTTTGGAAACAAATAGTATGATAGAAATCAATGGAAAATAACATATAAAACCAGAATTTACACAAATTGCAGGCTCTAGAGTTAAAGTGAATACTGACTAAAGTACCTACGGTTTTGCTGATACATAGGAAGGATGGTTTGAATTTGAATCTACACTGCCATACTCCTTCCAAGTTAGCCCGATACCATCTTAGACTGCATCGTCACTTACCATCCGGTAAAATTGCAGTCAATGACTATCTTGTCATCGAATAAAAAAAATGGTAGGTAACTAAGACCTGAGCCGACTATTAGACTAGACCAGAACCGATATAAGTAAAATCATAAATTTCCGGCTATCGAACCCGGGACTCCCTCTTATAAGACCAGGGTTCAACACTGCGCGGCGCCCGGCGACCGTAGGGGAGTAGGTACCCAATACCTACCTAGTCAAAACTGTACCTACCTGTCACGATGTTTAAATTATCTTCGCAAAAATCAAATGAAAACTCGGATAACCCGCATTGGATTCGAACCCACGATTCTACCGGTATCGATTCGATCGATTGTTGCTTTATTTTTTGGGGTTTTTTACCGACTGGCACCTCAACCCCATCTGTAGAACCTCATTATCATCGTTTTCACTCTTACTTAAAAAGCTTCGGATTCGAACCCGTGACCCGTGACGGCTCAAACGCCTTGCACAACTTCACTAATTCTATCTAACTAAAGAAGCCTTACCTTAGCATGTGCCAGGGACCGCGTGGAGCATCCGCACCAGGTCCTGATTCCTCAGTCCCGGAACCCTCAGGCTCGAGAACTGGCAACACTGTCGCAGTTTCACAGACTTGGAGAATGCGTCCAACGCATCCGCGCCCGGCACAACACGCCGCGCGATCAAAACATAGCTTCCAACCTTTTCGACACACAGACTCGATTTGCAAAATTTATTCATCGCATCCGCCGAAAACACCGATAACTTTTACGAGTACCGAAAATAGGTACGCACGATCTATCTATTTAGGAAAGTCTCGGTAAATATAACGCCCAGCACGACTTAGCACCAGTGAACTATCGGAAAACACCATAGGATGGCAGTGGAAGTCGGGAGCCGCCGGGGAAATCGAATTCGCGACAAACACGTGAACACGAGGCGCTCGCCGGCTGCAGAACCGTCCGGTAAACAGAGAGAACGAGCCCCAACAACACACGCACACACCAGAAACCTCACACAGATTCACACATGTGTATGCGCTCAGCGCGCGCATTCGAGCGCGCGACAGAAATAGATATCACGACATACCCTACCAGTCGCAACGCGCAGACATCACGTCATAAACGAAGCCGATTGGCGAAGAATACATTGCCGGATTACCTACAGTTCAATTAGCGATTAACTGAAACTTTTTGATAAAACTTAACTGATATCAAATCGCATGGGCAGCTATCGAAGGAACTATCGGGAAAGTAATTTAGATTATCGTATAACATCGTCTTTAAAGACCTTTAATGAACCTTTTTTTCCTTGAAATTTAAAGAAAACTTGTTTCCTGCTACCTACCTACCCAACTCAGTAGTGCTCAGTAGAGTCGTTGGCAACGCAATTTTAACGAAGTCCGAACGCTTGCGCTTTTTTCTTCAGATTAACTGTTGTCCATTAATTTCCCAACTAACAAAATGGTCATAAGATTTTAAGCTTTTATGATTATTTCGTCACATAGGTGTCGTATATTAGCAAGTTTTAAAATGTGACGTTGTACAGGCATCATGTATATTGCATTTAAGTTTCAATGCAATTTGGTAATAAAAGTCGTTGTACAAACGTCTGTATGAAATAGTTATAAAGCAATTTAATCGTAGAAAATACACAGTCATACAAACGTTTTAGGCGGGACATTTTGGCTGGTATTACAACCTTAATAACGCTGCTATAAGACTATGCATGTGAACA
Organism: Hipparchia sbordonii; assembly: GCA_038048805.1. Lineage (NCBI taxonomy): Eukaryota > Metazoa > Arthropoda > Insecta > Lepidoptera > Nymphalidae > Hipparchia > Hipparchia sbordonii. The sequence continues at coordinate 5,602,668 of JBBIWI010000010.1, read as the reverse complement.
TGACATTTTAAATATATTCGCAGTAATGTAAACCAGCCAAGCCCAATAAACGCGACAGAGAGTGATGGTTCCGTACCTTTTTTTTAACCGACTTCCAAAAAGGAGGAGGTTATCAATTCGGCCGGTATCTTTTTTTTCTGTTGAAAATCGATGTCAACACGAATGAACCGATTTGGCTGAAATTTGGAATGGAGATAGCTCATACCCAGGATTAGCACATAGGCTACATTTATCCCTGATAATTAAAGAAACCTTAATCATGTCAATCAAGTCATTATGGCCATACCTCCCATGGTTAACGACACAACACTACGGCCCCTAGTCCCCGGATAAAGTTGGGAACCGACAATTATGTCATTTTTCGACATTGACAAAATATGTTTTTTGCCGCATTCCCAAAAAACTTATGGTCTCTAAAATGTTCTGTTAATGTAAAAAAACTATTTTTTGGAATACCAAATAACGGTTTACTAAAATGTTTTAGGGAACTCTGATAGGTTCGTAATGAAAGAACGCCATGTTCTTAAAGAGTTTATAACTCTTAACACAGCAGTATTCATCGTATACAAGGAGTTTTAACTCTTAACACAGCAGTATTCATGGTATATAAGTATTTCGTAAGTCATAATGGCATTATGACATATAATAATTTATTTTTTATTTAAAAAATAATAATTAAATACACGATAAATGAAGGGGGCATTTAAAATTTATTAATAAACCTAAAAAGTTGGTCCCTAAAGTAATATTCGCATTAAGTTTTCCAAACTTAAACATAAACACATCCCATTTCAAACTTGTAAATAATTTGATTACACTTATAGTATAAAAGTATAAAAATATAGTCTGCACACATGCAGAATTTATTAATAGTTAAATTCTATTACTTATAATTGAAAGCGCTTCAATACTGCATCAAAGAGATTCATTGGTCCGGTAAACGTCTGCGCTATGAATGCTATGGTAACTATACGACTAAATACTCATACCAATGATAATATTACAACACTACTATGTTCTCGCTTATGACTTTTGAATGACAGCTATACGACCTTATAGAAATAGTAACTGCGCCAAAATGGCGTTGTATAAGCGTTTGTAAGACTTATTTTCATGCCATTCAGTTTTTCGAAAACGTTTACACAATTCTTATATGACTTATATTAAGACCATTTTGTTAGTTGGGTTGTGTTTTGAATGTGAAGCGAATATCTACTTAATATTAAATCATTTTATTTTTTGAGTTGTAGTTTCTTTTTCACATGCGAGACCTACCTACTTATTTATTGTCAAAAATTACTGTTCATAACATATTCAAAATTCATAGTCTTCATAGATTTGCTTTTGAAAATAGAAGGTAAGAGATCCTTCTCTTATGTTTATGGCAAACAAATTCGAAGGTAGGTAACTACTTACTGAAGCATTACTGAAAAAATCGCAGAGAAACTCGTGCAATGCATCTAATTACTGAAAAAATTGCAAAGAGATTCATTAGACATTCCTACCTACCACCATTATATTATGTAATATTATAAATCACAAATTCACAATTACTTATAACCTGCTCTGCTAAGTGCTGCCACTTGGCAGGGTACCGTCCTGCAGCAGCGAAACTATTGACGTGAAACAATATTACATTCCCGGTCCCGGTTTTACTTCTGACCCATGCACGGTCTCCATAGACGGTGTAACGTGAATCATCCCTTATGTATTCTCATTCAATACGCGCACCAATTGAAATTAAGTAAAGGAAATATTTTATGTTAATAAGCACAACGCACTCGGTGGATCGCGCCTTTGCCTGCATATTGAACCAGGAGTCAAGAATAATTGAAGAACAAAAAAATATAGAGCCTGACCTACGTACCTATACATACGTAGGTAATAAAGGGCCTTTCGGAAAATTTAGAAGGTTCACAGTATACTAGTTATACTCAGAATACTTAGTAAAACACTGATTCCTTAGTTTTGTATTCACTTTACTGTTTTATTCTCTCAGTTTTCTGTATGGATTCAGTTCAGGGCATATTATTTATTCAGTGCTCAGATCCACACAGTGGGCAATGCAGAGGGCTATCTCTGGAGTATCCCTGCGAGATCAAATCAGAAATGAAGAGATCCGTAGGAGAACCTTAGTTACCGACGTAGAGTGTAGTAGAGTCGCGTATCCAATGAACAGGGGTACTTCGAAGGATCGATGGTTTTTTGGGATCCAAGGTGCTGGAATGGCGACCTCTCACTGAAAAAGCGCAGTTTTCACAAACTCACACTAGGTGGACCAACGACATCAGACTATTGGCTAGTAAAACCCTAAATAAAATCCGTTCAGCAAGGATCAGCGCCTTTGAAAACCTTTCAAAGATTGACACTCACAACGAGCTGACATTTACTCATCGATACATACCTACTTTACTTCATACTAGGCAGATATGTATAAATTTTTTTTAATTCTCATCATTTAATGTGGGACTTTTAAAAGGTGACCTTTATGTCACGGCCCCATGGCCCATCGGTAGTCGGTACCGATTCGGTACACACAAAATATTACAATTGACTAAGTAATATGTATAATATTGACGGTAGCATTATGTAAACTATTTAAAGGGAGTTTACATTTACTTTAAGGACCTTTATCTAATACATAAGTACTTATACCTACATAAAGTTGAGTAAGTAGGTACACTTACATTACAAAATTATGAGTCTTCTAAGAATATAAGTATTGATAGGTAATCGAAAACAACTGTATCGAAAGCGACTGCGCGACGCAAAGGTGGGTAATGTGTTTCTCTACTTAGATATAAAAAACGAAACTCAAGTAAACAATTTTTTTTAAGAACAGTAGCCATGATAATAATTAATATATCGTTGATCGTATACTGAACACGCTGTATACTTCGATGGCTGAAAATCACCAAGCTTGTAATATAATATCTACGGCAATAGTGCAAGGAGTGGGGTTTGAACCTGGACCATTACGCTAACGCTATTGAGGCTTTCACAAAAATATTTATTCAACGTAAAATTACGAAATGCCTATTCCTCAAAGTTCAAGGTCTAATACTAAAAGGATTTCAATCTCAATTAAAGATTCTTATCAACATTTTTCCGGAAAAGCTTTTAACATTTGCGAAGCAAGCGAGGCAAATTTGTAAAATAACACCGACACTGCCAAATTAAACATTTTTATTAATATTTTGTTTTTGTGGACATCATTAGAATTTATTTTTCGATTTTAATTCTAAAAACAAATAATAATTCGAAAGCTTACAGTTTTATGCACGATGGAACTGATGTAACCCTAAATAATGTTAGAACCTTTGGTTAGAACGTAAAAAAACTTTAAAAAAACTAAGCGTGATTTTTTTAAAGTTTTTTAGTTCTATGACTAAGATGAATTCTCGTTCCGTGGTTGAGTTTCGTTCGTGAATCGGTTAATACGGCTTTGATTACGTAACTACCAAAAACGAAGAAGCTTTGAAAACTGGAACAATCAAATCTAAGGTTTAAAATTCTTTCAGGATTAGTTAAGTAGGTATTACATTAATAATATTTTTAGTTGGTCATATTGTGTTTCAACTTTTCAGCAATTAATTAAAACTTAATTTACCCAAAAGCGCCTCAATCAATTAAACCAATACAAATGATTGCGACGATCGCTTTGAAACGAACAAGTTACGTAATTAAAGACGAAGCTTACAAGTCTTACAACTTGAGCGTAATATTAAGGGTGAATATTCAAAGTAATGAAAATTACGTATTTCAGTGAATAAAAAATTGAAACTTAAGTTTAGACTCCATTTAATATACGTTTATCATGCACACCTACATACTTTATCGTGCACATGGTGTGTTTATTGAAATTTCTATGTAAATCACTCAGATTTTTAGTGAAAATAACATTAAAATTCATTACCGGCACCTGTTTTATTACTAGATATTTTATATTTAATAATATTTAGTAAACCTAGCACAAAAATAATGTTAATTTGGCTACTGTGCCGAATAATTAAATAATTTTTTATTACTTCTTCATAATTTAAAATTAATTTTACAAAGAAATATATAGTCAAATATGTTTTTAAAGTTTTGTCACGATGCAAAGTTCATTACCGGAACCCTCCGGAATCATCACGGGAAACATGTTTTTACGTGACAAAATCTTGCCGCTACATAGTGAGCTCTCGGCGTCCCGCACCTCAGACCTCAGTCGACCGGAAAACGTAGCAGAAGGAAGACGTACGCACGAACTCGCGCAAAAAATTACAACTGAAAGTGTATTATAATGTTTTGTCACAGTTTATGTTTCATTACCAGTCCGCTTATATTTTGATAAATATTTAAAATTGGAATTTTATTGCGATAACAATACATCAAGTTCTCGTCTAGTTTAATTTTTAAATGATTAGATAGCATATACTGCTTATAGAAAAATTAATAATAAATTAAAAGTGCATATTTGTCATTACCGTGTCCTTCATTACCGTCGTTTACCGTAACCTTTTTGAAGTTCATTTAATGATTTTTACTGAAACTACATTATATACAGGAATACTTTCGAAGGGAGATGATTCTACAATTTGGTAGTACATGGAAAAAAAAATCTGGAGCACCTGATGGTCGAAGTGCTCCAGGCACCCAGGTGGTGGGGGTGAAATTGCGTTCGGTGGCGTGCGGTGCGGTTGTAGAAGTTAGAGGGCTCCCCGTTATATAGCCGATAGAGCACACAAAGCGAGCTTACATCTGCGGTGTTCCAAGCTTTCCAGCGAGTAGGTTAATTTGGGATTGTCCACAAGCCGAAGTGCCCTCTTTTGAATCCCAATGCTGTTGGTAGGAGTAAGGGAAGTGTTCTGAAAGAGAAGAGGCGTGGTAAAAGGGGCCTTTTTTGCGGTAAACGCACAAACTTGTGTTTTTGAAGGGTTAAATTGAACAAGATTTTGTGAACCCCATACGGACACTTTCTAGAGAGAAGTCTCAATGTCCGACACAAGTTTGGCTCTATTCTCCTCCAGCACTGCGCGAGAGAACTGTGCATGGCCTTTGTAAAGGGCATCAGAAGTACTGTCATCCGCATAACAATATATGCTGCTGTTATGCAACATATCATTGATATGCAGAATGAACAAAGTAGGCGATAGCACTGAGCCCTGTGGAATGCCAGCATTGATGGGCTTAAGTTGAGAGCAAAAACCGTCGACAGCGACCTTGATGCTGCGCCCATGAAGAAAGCTAGCGACCCAATGGCACAGCTTCGCAGGAAGTCCGTAAGATAGCAGCTTCGATAGCCAAGCCCTATGCCAAACCCGATCAAAGGCTTTAGCGATGTCGAGGCTGACCGCTAGGGCTTCCCCCTTACTGTCAATATATCCCCAATGTACCCCGTATATCACGCAAGGAGTTTTGACACCGCGGGATGGTCAGCGGTGTTTTCCCACCATCATCAAGCGTAGAGTTGGCAGCAAAGAGAGTGCCCAGAATTTCGGCTTTCTCTTTGGCAGTGTAGGCCAGTGTATCATCCGGTTTGCTTAAAGGTGGAAACGAGGAACGACAGAAGTTGCCTTACATGGCTTTCAACAGAAATCAGAAAGCACGGGAACCAGAAGGCAGTGAGACTAGTCTCTGCCCAATTCTGTCGATGTGCTCAAATTTTGCCCTGGCAATGGCATTTTTGTAGGCTCTGGACGCAATGTTAAAGATTTTCTTAACATTTGCAGCATTGGGATCATTGGTGCAATGTGCAGAGAGCCAGGACTGGTAGGAGTTTTGTTCAAGTATAGCAGCCTTATTACAGATCCCGTTGAACCATTTCTGCGCGCGCTTCCCAAAAGGTATGAGGGAGTTTGGAATATAGCAGTCCATACCTTGGAGTATGGCATCAGCAACTGCTTCAGCACAGGTGTTAAGGTCGTTTGTTGAAAAACAAAGCTGTGCCCACGGATATGAGGCTACCGGTATTACGCGTGCGAACAGAAGATGGAAGTGGCACGGAAGTCTGTACTAGGCAGGGGTTAAATGTTCCTAGGGGAGCATCGACTGTTACCTGGTAGCCGGTAGGGTGAGTGGTAAGGAAGAGGTCCAATATAGAGGGAGTCTATTAAGTTATGGAAGAACTGCTTGATATTTTGTTATTTGAAACGATCTTACTCCAAGCAGTGACGGGCCCAACAAGGTTCTCGGTCGACGAGTGAATTACCAATTCCCTGTGCACGGCTGGGCACTTGCTTTTATTCGTACAAGTTTATTCAAATAGAGAATTTATAAGAAATTCTGCCAAAAGTATACATAAAAATTCATTACCGTATACAGGGTTCATTACCGTAGCTTGACATAAATTTCTAGTGGCAATAACTCTTTGAATATTTGAAATATATACGTGCCTTTCACTTGTGTATTTAATGAAATAGCACCAAACATTATAATACTATCAAAAATTTAAAAAAATGAAATTATGCTTGTTCCTAAAAAAATGCGCAAATATCGTCCAAATTGAATATTCACCCTTAAGTTACGTCACACTTAATAATGATTGTTTATCGAATCATTATTATTTTTTTTTTGGAATATTTTGAGCATTACGTCTATAATTTTTGAATTGATTATGTCCAATCATCAGTATGGTATATTGATTTGAAGATTCGAATAAAAAATAAGAGTGAGTAACATCTATTAATACAAGCAAATTCATGGGTCAAGCCACGGTCAAGCATTGCAAGTTGCAACTGGCAACGTCCGCGTCGCCGTCACTTTGGTCGTCATCTGTTGGTTGACGACGCGTCGTCTGTCATATCGTCATTGGTCGTCTTTCTGTTGGAGCTTAGGGCGGTAGATTTTAGAAGCGTCAAAGGGTCTAATATAGGATAATAGGAAGGAATCAAATATGGTTGAGCGAAGCAATGGCTGGATCATGCGTCATGCTCGTGAACGGGTGCCACCAACGGGAATGGGTCTGCTTTGGCTGCCCATCTTGACATGCGTTGGATTGGTGTACCTACGTAGGCATTTTTGCATTTTTTGAAGCTTTATTGTGGAAGCACTGTATAGATAGCATAGCTTTGGTAAAAAAAAAAATTTTTTTGAAAAGAGCAACTGCTGAGTTTCTTACCGGCTCTTCTCAGCAGAGTCTGCATTGCGAACCGGTGGTAGATTTATGACGTGTCATAAGAGCTACAAGTTAGCCTACATGAAATAAATTAATTTTGAATTTGAATTTGAATCGTCTTCATCTTCACCCTCCTGGGAATTGTCTCGTTTGCGTGATTTGGCTGGTACAGCTCCTCACCGGATGACTCCAGCCATGCTCCAGCCAGCCGAGCTCACTCCAAAATCCGAGCAGGCCACCCAGGTCGGCGAGGACTTCAGGAAGTATTGCTGGGGAGCCGTTAGATACACCCACACATGTAACGAAAAGTCATTTGTAACTTTAAAAAAAAAACTTAGAATGCATTTTCGAAATACTTGTGTCTAGGAATTAGTCTTTTTATTATAAGGAGTCACCATTTTTTGTTTTTTCATATTATAGTAATTTTATATTTCGTACCCATATTGCAAAAACCGATTATCTGCACCAAAATTTGAGCGAAAAGTTTTTGAGTTATAAGCATTTGAAACTTTAACGACTTAAAAATTAGTTATAATGATGTCAATTTTTAAACAATAATAATTTTTATAAACAAGAAACTATTCAAGAAATGTTAAGTAGGTTAATAATTGAAAAAAACTTACTATTTTTTCAACAAAAAGAAGAAAATAACCGGTAAGGAGCTCACTTAGTTAGTTTTTCCTGAATGTAGAAAAACTACCAAATTTTCAAATTTACCGTTCTGGTAGCTCTAATGGCATTTTTTATTTAATCACTTGTTTTGAATAGTAATAATCATCAAGACAAAAATCGTTTTAGTTCAACTTTAGCCAGTACAGGTGTAAAATAAATATCTTTAGTTGCTTTTGGCTGAAGGTAAAGTAGATTTCATTTAACTTTGTACGTACTAACTGCAGCACCCTATGGTTTTACCCGAGGAGTTCCCGTTCCCGTGGGAAATGGGCAAGCCTAGATTATTTCTTATAATCTCAGCTATCTTTAAAAGAAAGTTTCGTTGAAATCGGTCCAGCCGTTCTAGAGATTAGCTCATTTAAATAAAAAAAACTATTTCGTTTTATTATATTAGAATAACTAGCTGTGCCTTGCGGTTTCACTTACATTTGTCCCATTCCCGTAGGAATTTAGGGAAACACTATAACTGTAAACTTTCCTCTCGAATCACACTATCTACTGATGAAAACTGAATTAAAATCCGTTGCGTAGTTTAAAAGATCTACGCGTACATAAAGAGGGCCAGACAGCGGGAATCGATTTTGTTTTATACTATGTAAATATAACATATACAGCAGAGCTAAGTTTGCCCGCAAGCGTTGCTATATGGGTGCCCCATTGTAGCTTTGAATCCAGGGTTAATCCCAAGAACACTGTGGAGTCCTCAGTTTTCAAAGGTTCATTATTTATCTTTAAATTTTTACTGACAGTTCTCGGGTTAGGTAATAAAAACTCAACACACTTTGTTTTTTTAATATTTAAAAGTAGATTATTTCCCGTAAACCATTCAGAAACTTGAGATAATGCATTATTTACATCGTCAAAATTGTCTTTCATCCTATCGACTTTAAAATTCAAAGACGTATCATCAGCAAATAGTACAATATCGCAAGTGTTTTGGACAAAATGTGGTAAATCATTTATGTGGACCAAAAACATGAATGGACCTAGAATAGAACCCTGGGGTACACCCATTACTGAGGCTGATCCGGATGATTTTACATCATTGACACATACTCTTTGGACTCGTTCACTAAGATAAGACGCAATGAGACTAAGTGCAAAATCTTTAATGCCATAGTGGCTCAGTTCAAGCAAAAGTGTCTCGTGATCAACGCAGTCGAATGCCTTTGACAAATCACAGAAAATACCAACGCCACTCTGTGAGTTCTCCCATGCATCGAATATGTGTTGTAACAGTCTTGCGGCTGCATCGGTTATTGATCGACCCTTTGTAAAACCATACTGCTCAGTGTGTAGGAGTTTATTTAAATTAAAGTGTAAAAGCAGTTGGTTGAGCATTATTTTTTCGAATATCTTGCTGAGAGTTGGCAAAATTGAAATTGGCCTGTAGTTATTCGGGTCACTTTTGCTTCCCGATTTAAAAAGCGGTATTAGCTTACTACATTTCATAAGGTCTGGAAAAGATCCAGAATCTACTGATTTATTAAAAATTAAAGCAAGATATGGCGCAATAATATCAATTATGTTATGAATTATTTTAACTGATATCCCCCATAGATCTGCTATTTTCTTATTTTGTAAAGATTTAAATGTTTTGACTATGTCATATGGGGTAACGTGTTCAAACCTAAATAACTTATTGCACTCAGAGACATTGCTCCTTAGAAGACGATAGACTTCTGCTGGCGAGGAATTCAGAGAACTGGTTGTAGTAATTGGAATATTTTTGAAAAAGTTCTCAAATGTATTTACAATTTCTGTATCGGAGTTAATTACATGATTATCACTTTTAAGCTCCAATTTATTATTATTATGTACCTTATGTTTACTCATTTCATCGCCGATGATGTCCCATGCTGTTGTAATTTTATTATCAGAATTGACAATTTTTTGTTTTATGTGAAGTGACTTTGCTTGTATGCACACATTTTCAAACAATTTAGAATAGTTTCTTACATATTCAATAAACGCGGGGGAATAATTATATTTTTTTCAGCATACAAGTCAAACAGCTTATTTCTACTTTTATAGATGCCGACAGTTGGCCAGTCACTAAACTTAAGATCTTTAGACAGTCTTTTCTCTATCACCTTAAAGATAGAGTTATATTGTGAGCTTTACAAATCAAAAAACTTTTGATTTGTGAAGATGTTCAAAAACCCTCGTAGCCCAGTTATACAGTAAAAGTGAACTTAAGTTCTTTTACCTGCAATAATTTTAACAAAATATTGAGTTCATTATTCTGCAAAAAGCAACTAATGTTGTTTAGTTCGTTTTAATTTTTAGATACATCAGCAATTTCTAGTATATTAATAAAAGCTGAAACCTGTTAACGCAGGTTAACATGTATTAACAGAATAATATTGACATAATGATAAATCAAGCAACTACATCTGAAAAGTATTATAATACAATACATTGTTTTTGTGGTATAGATTTACAAATCTAAATTATTTAAATGAGTTTAGTTCTTTTTTTAAGAAGGTAATTAAATCATACCTGTAGGTAGTTGCTTTTAACTCTAGCTATCTCCGTAAAAAAGCGTCGTAGCAGATAATGGGTTTTACCTACAGCTTCGCCGTGAGTTGAGGAGTCGATTGATATATTTAACCTAATTTTGGTACAAAAATGCAGATAATCGGTTTTTGCAATAAGGGTACGATTTGAGCATAGCGTTGCCAGGCGTCCGGATAAAGCCGGACACAGTCAGGCTTTTTGGATGCGTGTCCGGTCAAATTAGACGGTGTCCGGCCTATCTGACTTTTGTTAAGCTTTTTAAGTTTAACCATTTTTTTTACATATTTGTCATGTGTTGGTTTCCGCTGCACTCGCCTCACCTTGTATCGCTGCGCTTGCGCAAGCGGGCTTTTAATAAAAATTGCCATTTTGTACTAGGTCCAAAAAATAAGGGTGTCCGGTCTTTTTACACAAATGTCCGGCTAAACTGGCTGGCCTGTCCGACTTTTCGGTTTGAAGACCTGGCAACCCTATTTGAGCAAAATGTTCTTTGGAGAATAAATAATAAATAATTTCATTTTCTATGAAACGATATTTCCAAAACTCCACGTCCCGTCCCGTCCACGTCCCGTCCCGTCCCGTGCACGTTATGTATGCAGCGGCCTTAAATTCTTAAACCTAAATCTAACGAAGAAATAACTTGTGATTTAATTATTTCGCAACCTATTGCTGAAGCTAATAATTATAATCAGCTGAAGTGCTGCTTGATTTAGATTGGTTTAAGCAAACAAGTCAATGTCCAAACGTCGGAAACGTCGCTTCGGCTAACGAGATAGCGTCTAGAATAATCTCTACGATGATTTAGCCGGAGAGCTTACGGATTTATTTGTCTACAACTCTACACGCAGAATGTGTAGATTTTTTTATTTTTTACCCGAAAACGGCAAAGCGAAAATGAAAAGGTTATGATTTTAGCAGTCTATTTATGAATGTTCCACTGTAGCACCCTAAACTACTGAGAGTTTAATGAGGTGTTAATCGATTCATTATCATGGTCGAGGTGAAATAGGCTATGTTTTACTATATGAACAAAAACATGTTAGTCGGGTTAAAATTTTTAAACCTTTTCTTGTTTTTTTTGAAGTTATAATCGGAACGGAGTGTTTTGGGTTCCATCCCAGGCACACGCCTTCGCAGTTTTGTTGAATTTAATCAATTAAATAAAACATTGTAAGAAAACCTGTAGAATGCCTAGTTCTCCATAATGTTCTCAAAGGTATGAGAAGTCCAGTGTTGTGGACTATGGCTTAAACCCTTTACATTCGAGCGAAGACTTGCCCCAGTATATGACCGACGATCGGTTAAGGCTTGCTGGTCCCGGAACTTTAGGTATTTAGCGGGCTATGTCGCCGCGCGCCGCGCCGCTCCGAAATCCTCGTGTACGTATTAAATACGCGCTGGGCAGACATGGAGCGAAAGCGCAGTGAACCCGTACGGGCGCTCCTGGTCACAATATATGAAACTACAGTAGGTACTTAGTTCAACTTGACAGATATTGTTTAAAATTTTAATAGACCAAATTATACGTATGTAGTATGTACCTACTTACTACTCGGCAAATTTAATTTTTCAAGGCATTGAAATTTTACACTTGTAAATTACTGACGTTGTTCTTGTAAAAATTATATAGTGTAAGCATCTGAAATTCTAACTTTGAGGGCTTTAGAAAGGAAGGAGTAGGAAGGTTTTATTATCAGGTGTGTCCTGGATTTCCAAATAAGCCCTGTTTAGAGATGGGTAAATCAGTAATCACCCAGATTAAGCCCACGAATGGGTTTTAACCCGGGTGATTACCCGTCTTGAACGTCATGAAACGGACTTTATAAGGTATGTTTCTTTTTTTAAAAAAGAATATTAGCCAAGCTGATGTGGACTAATATCCTCCTGTCCTCTCCAAATAAGCGGAAAGCTTGTTCTAGGTGTGGGTACAACAATGGCGCAACGGGTGGGGTTTGCACCTGCAACCTTTCAGTTTTCAGTCCGCACCTTTAACCGTTGGGCTATTGAGGCTTATATTTATAGTGTATTCTATTATGAATGAAAATGAATCTTGTAAATTTGGATTTTTACAATAATTAATATACATAGAGCTACTCGTGCTGACTCACTGACTGACTCACTGACTGACTGACTCACTGACTGACTGAATCATTGAGCACCTCTCATCAAAATTTCTCTCAAAATTTTTTTTCAGTCATGGTTTCGTATAGAGGACAAAAATTCATTCGGAGCAAAAACATGAAGAGAGCTGATGATTGAGGATTTTGGAGATGGGTGAGGAGCACGGCCAGGATATTGAAGATAGGTAGGGGTTGTTCAAACAAAAGTCACTCAAAACCTCATCCAACTGGCAGAGAGCTGAAAAAAAACTCCAAAATGGCAGATTCAAGATGGCGGCCATACAAATTTCGTCAGTCTCTATCTTGCGGACTTTTAAAGATGGAAGAGTGGTTTCGTGGAAAAAGATGATCAGGACCCGAAGGTCTACTTGATAAATAGAAAAAAATTCAAGATGGCGGGTTTTTTTTTATTTCATACAAAATATGTGCAAGACTCTCATACGGTTCCTTTTCCAAATTTATGATGGTTTCATATAGAGGATATAAATTCATTTGGAGGAAAAATATGGAGAAAGCTGACAATTGAGGATTTCGGAGATGGGTGCGGAGCACCAGGGTATCGAAGATAGGTGGGGGGTTTTCAAACAAAAGTCACACAAAACCTAATCCAACTGGCAGCGAGCTGAAAAAAACTCCAAGATGGCGGCCATACAAATTTCGTTGGTGTCTATCTCAGAGAGTATAAAACATGGAACAGTGGTTTTCTGGCAAAAGATGATCAGGATTGAAGACCCGAAGGTCTACTTGATGAATAGAAAAAAAATTCAGGATGGTGGAATTGATTTTTCCATACAAAATATATGCAAAACTTTGATACGGTTCCTTTTTATTTCTGATGGTTTCTATAGAGCACATAAATTCATTCGTATGAAAAATATGTAGAGACCTGAGGATTGAGGATTTTGGAGACATGTGAGTAGCATGGCCAGGGTATTGAAAATAAGTGGAGGGTGTTTAAACAAAAGCCACTCGAAACCTCATCCAATTTGCAGCGAGCTGAAAAAAACTCCAAGATGGCGGATTTAAGATGGTGGCCATACTTTCGTCGGTGTCTATCTCAGAGAGTATAAAAGATGGAAGAGTGGTTTTTTGGCAAAAGATGATTAGGAGTTAGGGCCCGAAGGTCTACTTGATGAACTGAAAAAAAAAGCAAGATGGCGGAATTTATTTTTCCATACAAAATATATGGCGAATAGGGAACTATGAAAGACTTTGATACGGTTCCTTTTCAAAATTTCTGATGGTTTGGGGAAAATATATGAAAAGAGCTGATGATTGAGGCCAGGGAAGATAGGTCCCCGGGGTGTTCAAACAAAAGCCACTCGAAACCTCATCCAATTTGCAGCAAGCTGACAAAAAAAAAAATTTTCTGGCAAAAGATGATCACGACCCGAAGGTTTACCTGGTGAGCAGAAAAACCCCGGTTCACTTTAGCGGGCAATGCGGCGTGTACCCACGCACCCTACTAGTTTTCTATATAGGTAATATTAAAAAGAGAGAAAATACACTAACTATTGATTCTTGATAGCAGGCTGTAAATATTTTTTTATTAAAATAAGTATCGATAGCGTCACATCTCTATTCTCTATAAATGACCGCGGTACATTTCGCAAACCAATCATAGCACTCGAGTACTCGAGTACTCCCCGCCGGTCCCAATTTTTTTCAGAATGCGTTTTCATAGAAAATAAAGCGGGTGCGAGGTCTAGACTTAGTTGGTCTGAGTTCTACGCAAACGTTACTCTTTACGGCGTATCACCACTTTCCATCAGGTGTGCTAGTGATCAAGCCTATAATGCCCCCCCTCCCCCTCCCAGCTATCTTCGGTATCCCCGTGCTCTAGGTATTGCCGTGCTCCTCACTCATCTCCGAAATCTTAAACCATCAGCTGTCTCCATATTTTTCCTCCGAATGAATTTTTGCCCTGTATACGAAATCATCAGAAATTTAAAAAAGGAACCCTATCAAAGTTTTGCATATATTTTGTATGAGGTTTCGAGTGGCTTTTGTTTGAACACCCCCCACCTATCTTCAATACCCTAGCCGTGCTCCTCACCTGTCTCCGAAATTCTCAATCATCGGCTCTCTACATATTTTTCCTACGAATGAATTTATGTGCTCTATAGAAACCATCAGATATAAAAAGGAACAGTATCAAAGTTTTGCATATATTTTGTATGGAATAATAAATTCTGCCATTTTCAATTTCTTTTCTATTCATCAAGTAGACTTTCGGGTCTTCAATCCTGATCATCTTTTGCCAGAAAACCACTCTTTCATCTTTTATACTCTCTGAGATAGACACCGTCAGAATTTGTATGGCGGCCATCTTAAATCCGCCATCTTCGAGTTTTTTTCAGCTCACTGCAAATTGGATGAGATTTCGAGTGGCTTTTGTTTGAACATCGCCCACTTATCTTCAATACCCTGGCCGTGCTCCTCACCTGTCTCCGAAATCCTCAATCATCAGCTCTCTACATATTTTTCCTACGAATGAATTTATGTGCTCTATAGAAACCATCAGAAATAAAAAGGAACCGTATCAAAGTTTTGCATATATTTTGTATGGAACAATCAATTCCGCCATCTTGAATTTTTTTTTCTATTCATCAAGTAGACGTTCGGGTCCTCAATCCTGATCATCTTTTGCCAGAAAACCACACTTCCGTCTTTTATACTCTCTGAGATAGACACCGACGAAATTTGTATGGCCGCTATCTTGAATCTTGGAGTTTTTTTTAGCTCGCTGCCGGTTGGATGAGGTTGCAAGTGGCTTTTGTTTGAACATCGCCCACCTATCTTCAATACCCTGGCCGTGCTCCTCACCTGTCTCCGAAATCCTCAATCATCAGCTCTTTACATATTTTTCCTACGAATGAATTTATGTGCTCTATAGAAACCATCAGAAATAAAAAGGAACCGTATCAAAGTTTTGCATATATTTTGTATGGAAAAATCAATTCCGCCATCTTGAATTTTTTTTCTATTCATCAAGTAGACGTTCGGGTCCTCAATCCTGATAATCTTTTGCCAGAAAACCACACTTCCATTTTTTATACTCTCTAAGATAGACACCGACGAAATTTGTATGGCCGCCATCTTGAATCCGCCATCTTGGAGTTTTTTTTAGCTCGCTGCCAGTTGGATGAGGTTTCAAGTGACCTTTATTTGAACACTCCCAACCTATCGCCTCACTGTATGTATTTACACTGTGTTCACATTGATACCTACATCTGGAATAATTATTCTTCTTCAACAAAATTTATTCACGCCTTTTGTAAAAATTCTAATCCTAGGTAAGCACAGTAATATTATAAAGGCGAAAGTTTGTATGTCTGTGTGTGTGTGTATCTTTATTCCTCTTTCCCGTAAAAAGGAAGGTTTTGGTTGAAAATTGGAGTGGAGATAGATTGCCTGGAACGTATACTTTTTATCCCGGAAAATGATAGAGTTCCCACGGGATTTTTCCAAAACCACACGGACGAAGTCGCGGGCATCATCTTATCTATACTTAATATTATAAAGCTGAAGAGTTTGTTTGTTTGAACGCGCTAATCTCAGGAATTACTGGTTCGAATTGAAAAATTATTTTTGTGTTCGATAGTCCATTTATCGAGGAAGGCTTTAGGCTATATAACATCACGGTGCGACTAATAGGAGCGAAGCATCAGTGAAAAATGTTGCAAAAACGGGGAAAATTATCCATATTTGAGGGCTTCCGTTGCGTGCGCTGCGTAAACGGTTCAAGTTATTCAAAAAATAACTAAATATTTTCGGAGATAAAGGACATAACTTCTCGTGGATAGTAGCAAGTCACTCTAAACCACGCGGACGAAGTCGCGGAATCAGCTAGTATTTAGATAAAGTGAAAGAAACACTTACCATACTTGTTTTCTAATATTCCTTCGCTTCAAAGCTGATATTTTCTTTATTAAATTTCTTTTATCATCCATTATTATTCATAAAAACAAACACTATATTTAATTATTTACTATAACTGTTTACAAGATAAGATAGTAACCTAAGATACTAACTAAAAACTATATAAAAACTAAGTACTAAGTAGGTACTGTGCTAACTAAGATCTAATAAAAAGTTTTAGTGATTTTACAAAATAATATTTTTACAACAAAATTAATGAAATTGAGAATTTAAGCACGTGGCCTGCGAAAACTGACGTGCGTCCAACCTCGATAGAGTCCGGTGGGACACTGAAACACCCCCGTTAGAGGATGCGCGTGCCCATTTACGTCTAGAAATAAGCTAGAACTAAGCTTAAATTTTTATTTAAAAAACGGTCAATTGAAAAAAATCATAAATGTAATAAGCTTTATTTTCATATATATTTTTTTAAATTTAGTTAAAAATTTTAGACACAAAATTGAAATAATAGTGAAAATCGCGATTTCTTCATAATTTTTTATGATCGAGCAAAATATAGCTTAACGCGTTTCTGTCAATTAAACTATAATGATAAAATATGTATCTACAACATATATTTTTTTCGATGCAAAAAAAATAGTTCTTCATGAATTAAAACTTGTTTGAAAAGACGCGAAATTGCTAGAAACAGGGAAAAGACCCCGTTAAGATGAATGAAAAATGAACTCAAAACTATGCAAAATTTCCCACTGCCTCTTGGACTATAATCTCTACGATGATTAACGCATGGGCAGCGGTAGTTAAACGCTTCAGAAAGATAAGTACCAACTACGAAGTTATCGTTATAAGCCTTGTTCTACGTGAGTGATAAAGACTTGCCTTATAATATTATGTGCTTTTAATGTTTTTAACGACGCAATATTATATAGTCTACGAAACAATGTGGCGAGACAGCAGACGTGTAGGGTCGCCATTGGCTTTCTTGTACCAAAAATGCTGATGATTTATCTCATCACGCTTCCATGGAACGTTGTTACGTGTATTAAGAGGTCTCTTGTCTCCACTAAAGTGCCTTTGTATTAGGACCTATTGGTTTGGCGAAGCGACTAGCGATGGCATACAATGCGTAGCATAGATGACTAAAATAAAAAAAATGGAAGATTCGTTTATATGTAATTAGTATGATATAATACGAGTAACTCTTCTAAGGATAAATGGTGGTATTTCGGCTGCCTCATTTCAAAACCTAGTAAGTGTGATTGACAAAATTTTACAGGGACCAAAAAAAACATGTTTTGTAGATGGCTTAACGAAGTAATAAATATATCCAATAAAAGCTTACAAAGTAGTTTATTTACGAAACATTAATTCACCAACAGATACTGAAGAGTTCAGAGTTGAGAAGGGCTACCACAAATATGTATGTTTTTGGTCTCCTTTAAAATTTTGTCCATACACTTACTAGGTTTTGAAATGGGGCAGCCGATTTATTTAGGTATTAACCTATTAGGTAGACAGGGGTACCTATTAGGTATTACTACGTAACTGAAGATTTCCATAATCTGATGTGTTACGCTGAGATTTATAGAGTGTACTCTGACTTAGCACGGACTTAAGATAGAGTTAAAACACAGAAACAAATATGCTCTGACATAAAACCGTCTTGTTTTAAGTTTTAACTCTGTCTAAAGTCTGAGCAGAGCGAGAGTGCGGTCTATAGATTTCAGAGGATTTAGAGTCGAGTCGATTTAACTATAAAACCTGCCTAAATGTGAATGAAAACAATAATTACAGTCTTGTGGCAATATATCTACCGCAGTTAGTATTGTAGGTACCGAACTTCTATCAAGTAGGTAGTTATGTAGTTATTTTGGGAACGTAAACTTACAAAGTCGCGTTGATCAACTAGTATGAAGTAAAAGTATGGCGTTATGTCATCGCAACGTAAGTAAGGAGCCACACTTGACATATTGACGGGACAAAGGCATAGCATACGCTCACAATAAATCTACCACTCCACAATCTAACGCGCTAATACGCTAGAATAGTATAGACTAGGTTTCCGGATTCAAAATCCAATATGAACTTTGAAACTAGACCTTATTGCAGAGGAATTAAGACTATTTCTGATTAAATATGCGAATGTTGATTCAAATTAAATGCCAATGACAATTGGCTCAGACCCGCCTCTGTAGTCGCGAGGCTTAGGTGATAAAGAAATGATTGATTGGATTGGAGCGTAAGCTCAGTACAATAATATAAAAATATACTCATTGTATTAAAGTTACGTATCCAATGTCAAGAATAAGTAGTCCATCTATTCTTCAGGCTTAAAGCTAGTAGATACAACGCTGGAACACATTTATGTTGGGTAATAAAAAGTAAAATTTGCTTTTTAAACCTATTGCAATATTGATAATTAAATTAACTTTTGTCATACTTTTTACGTAATCGGTTACATAAAAACTGTTTTAAAAAGTGGATCTTATTTTTTATAACCATAGAAAAAAAAGTAGAGTTTATTTTTTTATTACCATGGATGACTAATTCGAAGGAATTCGATAAATAATTTGCGGTTAACGGGGTCTTTTCCCCGTTTCTAGCAATTTCGCCTCTTTTCCAACCAGTTTTAATTCATGAAGAACTATTTTTTTGCATCGAAAAAAATATAATATATAATTAGCAGAATTCCTTATGTATTCGCTGTTTAAGTCATAACTACCCACAATACTGACGGTACCAAATAAAAACTTTAAGACTACGAGTATAAAAGCGATTACCCTGCCGCGCACGAGGCATTCTTTCTTCATTCTTTCTTCGGGTTCTTTGCATCCTCGTCATTCTCTGCATTCTCTGTTCACCGTCGAACGGGAAGTTTGTTGGTACCGTCATTATAAGGAGTAAGATGGTTTCATACTATTTTTGTCTGTAATTATTAACCTTTGTAATTGTTGTTTGTTAACGGCTGTGCGTGATGTTTTCTTTGTATTGAATTATTGCTTAAAACTATGTGAATATGTAAACCTGAGGGTAAATTGAAAGTAAACTAGCTCTATACGTTTGGCTCCTGGCTTTTATTATCCTTTTCCACTTCTGAGTGCTAAATATATTGTGATGCGGATTGAAAAATAAAATGATGGTTCGTTCCCCACCCGTTGCATTCTTGTCGTACCCACTCCTAGCACAAAATTTTCTGCGTAAAGATATTCAAATTAAAAATTATTTATTTCATGTAGGCCGACTTGTGGCACTTATGATCAAGACTCTACCAGCAGCGGTTCGGAAAACTGATTCTGCTGAGAAGAGCCGGCAAGAAACTTAGCAACTGCAAAACCTAATTCCATGCAGACTAAGTCGCGGGCGCCCACTACTAAATAAATAAATGAAATATCAATACAATTCTCATCGCAAACCCGCATGTATGCTTCCAAAACCACTCCGGTATGTTAGTTCACATGTCACATAATATAGAATTGATGTGTTTTGTTATTCTTTTGTTCTACAAAGTAAATCTGCCGTAGACAGAGGGCGTTCAGGGTATCGTTAATAACCAAACGTCGGGAATTTCTCACTAGAGAAAGAATAACACGTGCGCCTATGATAATGGGAACACATTAAAATTATTTAGGGCTTGAAGATATTAATGAGAAACGCCATCTCTGACTAACGATTGCGTTCTGAACGGGACAAATGGTTCTTTGTTGATAATTTCGGAGAAACAATTTGAGAGACGTCGGGAGTCTGTCACGATAGAACACAAACACATTGATTGAGGAGTGAAAGAATGTTTAATCTACATTGTAGGTACCTACTTTTCAAGTACCTAGCTGTTATAAGCTCTTGCCATAATAAGCACTTATTAGTAGCTTTAGTAAGTAGGTTTATACTTTATTTAGGTACATTTTCTAGACAATTTGGGAAATTACTTTGGGAAATTACAATTTTCAAATTGTCTTGGTCTGGTCTGGTGGGGTCTGTGGCCGTGGCTAGTTAGCACCCTACCGTCAAAGACGTGTCGTCAAGCGGTTTATCGTTGCGGCACGATAGCGAATAGAAATCGATTAGGGGTAGGGGGGGGGGGGGGGATTAGGTTGAATATACGCTACCATACCCCTTCCAAGTTAGCTCGCTACCATCTTAGACTGCATCGTCACTTACCATCATGTGAGATCGCAGTCAAGGACTATCTTGTCATCGAATGTTGTGAAGACGGAAGATAATATCGTAGGCCCTTTATCCTGAGTTTTTTTATTACCTACTAATGAAATAGAAGGATCGTCTCGTTCAAATTCTTGTTGTGATTAAATCAAACTTAATATTACGCATTGGCCAGCTATTGATGAAAATTAAACAAACAAGATAGGCGTAGGTATTAACTAGCGTTGCCAGACGTCCCGTATTTCCCGGGACATCCCGTATTTTAGGCATAGTTTAAAATGTCCCGGCGGGACTGGCTCTGTCCCGTATTTGAATCGTACTTCGTTTTTCATTTTGAAATCGATCTAAGTATTCACACACGCAACGTTCGTAAAACGTACGGTTTACATTGTCTGACTCGGCTCGGCTCGAGCGACTGTGTAGTGTGAAGTAACTTGCAGGCCCCGCCCACATCGACC
Source organism: Hipparchia sbordonii (assembly GCA_038048805.1). Classification (NCBI taxonomy): domain Eukaryota; kingdom Metazoa; phylum Arthropoda; class Insecta; order Lepidoptera; family Nymphalidae; genus Hipparchia; species Hipparchia sbordonii. The sequence continues at coordinate 5,581,759 of JBBIWI010000010.1, read as the reverse complement.
AACGACAGTGTTAGTGTCAGAATGACAATGTTAAAACTGACTTGATCCTCGGAAAAAAATTACACTAAGTAATTTTGTTTTTTATTTGTCCCGGGTGAAAAACTGAAATCCCGTATTTTTTTGCCCATTTCACCATTTGTCCCTTATAGGCTGAAAAAAAATCTGGCAACCCTAGTATTAACAGACACGGCAGTGAATTGGTAAAACCTTCGCTGTTAAAAGGTGCTAATTCTTTAAGCATTGCTCAAATGCTCAAGGCCTGCTACTTTGTAACGTTTGATTTATAAAGTGGATATGTCTGAATATTTTGATTACCGCCCTGGCGAAGTGGAGATCGCTATGGTCTAATAAATTGGAATTTCCCGGATTCGAATCCAAATAGAGGAAATCTATACTTGGGTGAATATTCAATTTGGACGATATTTGCGCATTTTTTTAGGAACAAGCATAATTTCATTTTTTTTAATTTTTGATAGTATTATAATGTTTGGTGCTATTTCATTAAATACACAAGTGAAAGGCACGTATATATTTCAAATATTCAAAGAGTTATTGCCACTAGAAATTTATGTCAAGCTACGGTAATGAACCCTGTATACGGTAATGAATTTTTATGTATACTTTTGGCAGAATTTCTTATGAATTCTCTATTTGAATAAACTTGTACGAATAAAAGCAAGTGCCCAGCCGTGCACAGGGAATTGGTAATTCACTCGTCGACCGAGAACCTTGTTGGGACCGTCACTGCTTGGAGTAAGATCGTTTCAAATAACAAAATATCAAGCAGTTCTTCCATAACTTAATAGACTCCCTCTATATTGGACCTCTTCCTTACCACTCACCCTACCGGCTACCAGGTAACAGTCGATGCTCCCCTAGGAACATTTAACCCCTGCCTAGTACAGACTTCCGTGCCACTTCCATCCTCTGTTCGCACGCGTAATACCGGTAGCCTCATATCCGTGGGCACAGCTTTGTTTTTCAACAAACGACCTTAACACCTGTGCTGAAGCAGTTGCTGATGCCATACTCCAAGGTATGGACTGCTATATTCCAAACTCCCTCATACCTTTTGGGAAGCGCGCGCAGAAATGGTTCAACGGGATCTGTAATAAGGCTGCTATACTTAAACAAAACTCCTACCAGTCCTGGCTGTCTGCACATTGCACCAATGATCCCAATGCTGCAAATGTTAAGAAAATCTTTAACATTGCGTCCAGAGCCTACAAAAATGCCATTGCCAGGGCAAAATTTGAGCACATCGACAGAATTGGGCAGAGACTAGTCTCACTGCCTTCTGGTTCCCGTGCTTTCTGATTTCTGTTGAAAGCCATGTAAGACAACTTCTGTCGTTCCTCGTTTCCACCTTTAAGCAAACCGGATGATACACTGGCCTACACTGCCAAAGAGAAAGCCGAAATTCTGGGCACTCTCTTTGCTGCCAACTCTACGCTTGATGATGGTGGGAAAACACCGCTGACCATCCCGCGGTGTCAAAACTCCTTGCATGATATACGGGGTACATTGGGGATATATTGACAGTAAGGGGGAAGCCCTAGCGGTCAGCCTCGACATCGCTAAAGCCTTTGATCGGGTTTGGCATAGGGCTTGGCTATCGAAGCTGCTATCTTACGGACTTCCTGCGAAGCTGTGCCATTGGGTCGCTAGCTTTCTTCATGGGCGCAGCATCAAGGTCGCTGTCGACGGTTTTTGCTCTCAACTTAAGCCCATCAATGCTGGCATTCCACAGGGCTCAGTGCTATCGCCTACTTTGTTCATTCTGCATATCAATGATATGTTGCATAACAGCAGCATATATTGTTATGCGGATGACAGTACTTCTGATGCCCTTTACAAAGGCCATGCACAGTTCTCTCGCGTAGTGCTGGAGGAGAATAGAGCCAAACTTGTGTCGGACATTGAGACTTCTCTCTAGAAAGTGTCCGTATGGGGTTCACAAAATCTTGTTCAATTTAACCCTTCAAAAACACAAGTTTGTGCGTTTACCGCAAAAAAGGCCCCTTTTACCACGCCTCTTCTCTTTCAGAATACTTCCCTTACTCCTACCAACAGCATTGGGATTCAAAAGAGGGCACTTCGGCTTGTGGACAATCCCAAATTAACCTACTCGCTGGAAAGCTTGGAACACCGCAGATGTAAGCTCGCTTTGTGTGCTCTATCGGCTATATAACGGGGAGCCCTCTAACTTCTACAACCGCACCGCACGCCACCGAACGCAATTTCACCCCCACCACCTGGGTGCCTGGAGCACTTCGACCATCAGGTGCTCCAGATCTTTTTTTCCATGTACTACCAAATTGTAGAATCATCTCCCTTCGAAAGTATTCCTGTATATAATGTAGTTTCAGTAAAAATCATTAAATGAACTTCAAAAAGGTTACGGTAAACGACGGTAATGAAGGACACGGTAATGACAAATATGCACTTTTAATTTATTATTAATTTTTCTATAAGCAGTATATGCTATTTAATCATTTAAAAATTAAACTAGACGAGAACTTGATGTATTGTTATCGCAATAAAATTCCAATTTTAAATATTTATCAAAATATAAGCGGACTGGTAATGAAACATAAACTGTGACAAAACATTATAATACACTTTCAGTTGTAATTTTTTGCGCGAGTTCGTGCGTACGTCTTCCTTCTGCTACGTTTTCCGGTCGACTGAGGTTTGAGGTGCGGGACGTCGAGAGCTCACTATGTAGCGGCAAGATTTTGTCACGTAAAAACATGTTTCCCGTGATGATTCCGGAGGGTTCCGGTAATGAACTTTGCATCGTAACAAAACTTTAAAAACATATTTGACCATATATTTCTTTGTAAAATTAATTTTAAATTATGAAGAAGTAATAAAAAATTATTTAATTATTCGGCACAGTAGCCAAATTAACATTATTTTTGTGCTAGGTTTACTAAATATTATTAAATATAAAATATCTAGTAATAAAACAGGTGCCGGTAATGAATTTTAATGTTATTTTCACTAAAAATCTGAGTGATTTACATAGAAATTTCAATAAACACACCATGTGCACGATAAAGTATGTAGGTGTGCATGATAAACGTATATTAAATGGAGTCTAAACTTAAGTTTCAATTTTTTATTCACTGAAATACGTAATTTTCATTACTTTGAATATTCACCCACTTATAATAATACTGTAGGTACTCCTCTCGTGAATTGCAAGAACTATAATAATAATTCAATGACTTTTTCTGTGTTTGTGAGCTTTGGAAATTTTCTAAGATAATCCCACCGCAGCCCGGAAAAAATGTATGTCTGTCTGTTTGTTAGTCATCGAAACCTATAGAACCTAGAGTCTAGACCTAGTACCTGCCTAACATAAAAGCTTTTCAGTCCTAACACTCCAATATGCGCAGCACTCGAAAGGATTTTAAGCAAGACCTTGGCATTTGAAGTGAATGAAAGACGATTCTAGTTTCTATAGCTAAAACCGCCATTTAGAGATAAGTACATCGATGTGTTGATTTTAAACATATTAATAAGTGCCAATTGAATTTTATAAAATAGACTAGCTTTTGCCCCCGCGACTTCGTCCGCGTGCAATTAGGCTTTGGGGTGGAATTTTCAAAAACTGTGACACACGTACTTCTTTATTTTTAACTGAAAGCTCAAATACCAACTTTGATGGAAACAGCTTGAAAAATGACGGAGTTTCATATAAACTTCCATCCCCTATTTAAACCCCTTAGGGGTGGAATTTCCAATAATCCTTTCTTAGTGTGCGCCTACGTCATAAAAGGAACCAACTGTAAAAATTTCAAGTTTCTAACTTCAGTAAATTCGGCTGTGCATTGATATCTCAGTCAGTCAGTCAGTCAGTCAGTCAGGACTTTGAATTTTATTGAACGAGCGAAGCGAGTTCTCTGAGTCAACTAGGGCGCTTGCCTACTAGACAGAGAAGTGTGTCCGTCTAAAGCTCGCTGCATACGTAACGTGCACGGGACGTGGACGGGACGTGGCCCGGACGTGGTTAGTAAACACGGACGGGAATTTTTAATGCATACGCAACGTGGCAATAACTCAGAACTAACGTGCTAGTGATGTGAACAAGGAAAGATGGATTTTTCTAAGATTGTAGCGAGCTAACTTGGAAGGGGTATAGCAGTGTAAATACAACCCATACCCCTAATCGGTTTTTACACGCCATCGTGTCGAAACGTTAAATCGCTTGGCGGCACGTCTTTGACGGTAGGGTGGTAACTAGCCACGGCCAAAGCCTCCCACCAGGCCAGACCAGAGACAATTTAGAAATTATAAATTCCTAAATTGCCCCCGCCGGGAATCGAACCCGAGACCTCTCAGTTATAAGACCACAGCGCTCACCACTGCGCCAGGGAGGTCGTCAAAGGTTGATACTATATACCTATTGATTTGAGCATAAAAAGTTCAACTGTAATTATTATTACATATTAAAATATAAGTAGAGATACCAATGCAATAAATTAATAAAATAAATCTGACCGTTTTCAGTGAGTGATAGTTCGACTGCAATTTTACGCCACAGATAATTTTTATATTTGGTGTCTAAATACTTTCAATGATCGTACACACTCAATTAGTTTTTCCATTCGTCCATTTTTGCTTCGTAGGTAAATACACAAACATCACTACTTAGCTCTCCGGAGCGAACGGGGCGACTGTGCATACGCAGCGGAATCACGCACGGGACGGGGCACGTACGGGACGGGACGTGCTAAACATCGTCGCCGACGATATTTTTCCCGTTCCGCGCGTGGCACGTTCCCGTCCCGTCCGTGCTCCGTGACGTATGCACAGTCGCTTACATTTTCTATGAAACGATGTTTCCAAAACTCCACGTCCCGTCCCGTCCACGTCCCGTCCCGTCCCGTGCACGTTATGTATGCAGCGGCCTTAAATGTCTGTCAGAGCCCTACCTATAACTTCTGAATTACTGAATATTAGAACGTGAAACTTGGTTGAAAATTTAGTTATATCCTGTACTTGAACAACAAATACTAAAATTAGATAAATGTTATAAAGAAACGAAATTATTTAATTTTAATGCGCCATCTATTAGCATTATTGTGAAGCTAATAGCTTCACTATAATGCTAATAGATGGCGCTGTGTCAGTAAAACAGTTTTATGTCAACTATTATTTTTTTTATTGCGTCTAATGTTAAAAGTTAATTATTACAAGATATAATTAAAACTTTTGGGAATTATGGGATATCGCGAGTTCTCAGTTCGGGGCGAACCACTAGTATATATAGATTTAACCTCTACTTACCTACAAAGTGATAAATACCTAATAATCTGATAAGTCTTCTTATTCATTCAAATTGTGTTAAATAAACAAGTTCGAGTTGTTTATTAGGTATGAAGTCTCAATAGTTCAATAGGCAAGAGGCCTAACTAAATTCGAACGGTACAAACCCCACCTGTTGCACTTTTTTTTAAAATAGAGTGTCCTCTTTCATAGAAAGGGATTTTGTTTTGCTTATTTTAATCACTATTTTTAAATTTTTATCGATTTTAAAATAAGTTTGAATTTTGCACCCGTTGCACTATTGTCGAGTTCACTAATGACACGATTTAGGCTTAGATTGGAAGGAAAAGGGGAAAATAAGTAAAACAACACGAAGTACGTAGTATTAGTAAAAAGTAGGTTGCATAACCTGTAGTAGGTATCCAACAAGTATAAGAACTTTATTGACTGGTAACATTAAACAAGCCCCAGAGATGTTTTATTACCTACTAGAGCGTGCAATGTTAGTGACGCCCTGACAGGGTCTCATGTTCATGCATCCTATTGTATATAATTTAAGCTACATCTTATTTCAAATTCAAATTCAAATTCAAAATCCATTTATTTCATGTAGGCCAACTTGTAGCTCTTATGACACGTCATAAATCTACCACCGGTTCGGAATGCAGATTCTGCGGAGAAGAGCCGGTAAGAAACTCGGCAGTTGCTCTTTTCAAAAAAAAAAAAAAAATTATTTATTTATTTATTTATTTAAATATAAAATACATTTTAAAAATTACATTATATATTATACAATTACGGTGTCACAAAAACCCAATCGAGTTTATCCGTACACCGTCATTCGTCACAGAGCGCTCGGAATTTCTGTATTTTATGTACAAATATATTGTGTGTATGTATAGATATATTACGCATTTAAGTATACATTGGGCATGTTTACATAAAGAAGAAAAGGAATAAAACAAATAAATACTATTAAATACAAATGAATATAGGAGGGTAGGTAACTGATAAAGTATTACGGTTGGTATTAAACGATGTTCCTCGAACTGGTTTCTCACAGCAGTCTACGAAGTTTGAATAAAGGTTTAGACAGGGTGTTCCTATTACGCGTTAAAATTAGGTTAATTAAGTTAAGAAAAATGATTTGAGTTTGCCCTTAATATTTTTCGTGTTAATTTCCTGCCTCAACTTATATGGCAGGCTGTTCAGTAATTTCGGCACCAGGCAGTCTAGGGTCTGCCTACCATACAGGTTGTTAGCGCGAGGAATCATAAGTTTGGCGTTTGATGCACTGCGTGTTTGTATGCCGTACTTTATTAGTTTTTGTAAGTGTATATTAAAAAAGTTTTCTAATAGTATTGTGTATTTAACTTTATCATGTATTGGCATTATTTTGCAATAAGAGAAGAGATCATGGTAATTACCTCTGTATTTATTTTTAATTTTCGTTGGTACTAAGGTTTTGAGCAAACGAATTTGTAGATGGTATATGTGATCTAAATGAGTTTTACATGTTCTGCCGTAGCTACTAAGCCCAATTACAATAGGTAACTATGCTATGTATACACATACAGTGCTTCCACAATGAAGCTTAGTAAATCATGTAGGTACAAATAAATAAATTTTAATTGCAGCAAAAGGCCTTAATTTCACGTCACGTTTGTAAGACTATTCAAGCGTCTATGATTTCCTATGTGCGGCTTCACAAATATTTAGTGCTTTTTGTTTTTCAATAAAGCGGTATTTATCTCGATGGAAAAAGCTATACTTAAAATGGCAGTAAAGAAGTAACAGCTTAACGTTAGTAGAGGTCGACAAGAGATTATCTTCCCACAATCGGCGCCAAATGTCTACGATGCCGATTAGATGAATAAGAAATCACTTAAGTCTTAAACTATGAGTACCTACCTAATGGAATATTTTTTATATTATGAAGGTGAAACACATTTTAATGATAATTTTCAGTTCAGTAAGTTCCTAGTTTTAAGCTTTACCTTGAGTTGTTCCTTAGAGTTGCACAGAATATATAATCGTGGCAGTAGTACCAGTGTACCTATTAAGTGTACTTACCTACTTACCTACCTATTATTTTTTATTGCCATCGATGAAAAATCTATAAGTATATATAAAATTCAAAGTCGACTGACTGACTGAGATATCAACGCACAGCCCAAACTACTGAAGTTAGAAACTTGAAATTTTTACAGTTGGTTCCTTTTATGTACGTCATAAAAGGAACCTAAGAAAGGATTATTGGAAATTCCACCCCTAAGGGGTTTAAATAGGGGATGGAAGTTTATATGAAACTCCGTCATTTTTCAAGCTGTTTCCATCAAAGTTGGTATTAGAGCTTTCAGTTAAAAATAAAGAAGTACGTGTGTCACAGTTTTTGAAAATTTCACCCCAATACCTAATTCCACGCGGACGAAGTCGCGCGGGCAAAAGCTAGTTGAACACTAAAGCGGATCCACAGAATATTGTATCAGCGTAGCAGAACATAAAATAAGCATCATTCATAAACTATGTTTAATAATAATATTATCTTGTACTTTACACGAAATGATACGGCATATGAGCTTACTCGTGCGTACTTCTTCATCGTTTGTAACTACTGCATCATTAAGCGCAGCGGAAGATAATATGATGCATCAATGAGCCAGTGCATCATACGTCGCAATATATCATCGCGATCGTCACTACTGTACGATACACTTGTTTACAATATTGCGGTTAGTGGGTAGGTAGGTAAGTATGACTTAACTTATATTCGTGATGACTAAAAGGATCCAAGCCCACGGACACTAAGGACTCAGCTCAAGGCAACAGGTTGTGACCGTGACTCAATCCTTCGATGATGTAATGCCTCGTAATTGATACAGTGAATCGGTTCTAAGATCGTTATAGTGCTGCCAACAGTGTTTTATTATGTCGATGATTTAACGTAAAATGTCTAAACACTAGCCAAAAATTTAAGATCCCATAAATCTATGTCCGAAAGTTGCATCGCGATTGCGTATATTTTTCCTACTATAAGCACACTCGACTCCCGGTACTCCATACAAAAGAACTGTTTTAATTATCCACTAGGTACCTACTATTGCTAGCGAAGCACCGGACTCAAAGCAAATTACAGCACGACGCAACGCGACAATAAAATCAAGAGGGACAGGTGTCGATCTTTTACTAACTAATAGGTAATATTCTGCTGAAGTATATCTTGCTTCATATCTTATTGGATTATCACCACGTAAGTGAAAATAAGCCACTTTACAGGAGAGCGAAAAACCTTTTCGACCAACATTCAGTGCATTCAAAAATATGGAATTAAACTGATGTAATATACTTATCCAAATTATATGTATCCAGAGGCTTAGATTGTTTGATGCCGTACGGTTACTAATACATATGTATATTTATTCTTTTATGACTTTTCCATTTTTATTTCTTTTACGTTTTCTTCATTCTTTATTATAGTTTAAGCACTTTTCTATTGGATGTTTTATCTGATCAGCTGAAACGATCGCGTCTACCGATTCTTTACTGAATGGCAGTTTTGAAGTTTGAATAGTGCAGTCTAAAATGAAAATACCATTTCGGCTGTCTCACTGGTTCGATTGCGCCGAAGGTTAATGAAAACGCTAAGGTCATTTAATTATCTCTTGAAACTCCCATTATTCAAAGTAAAAGATTTTTTGTAACGTGATTATATTAAAACATCGATAAACTCTGACTTGATCCGACCAACTTATCATTTTAATACCGATATAATAATTATGAAACAATATTAATTTAAATAAATATTATGATTTTTTGATAACATAGGAGTTACATGATAATAAGCAACTGGCACACATTTATAAGAATACCTATTACCAAAACTTCGTTCATAAATCAAGCTATGAATATAATTTTACAAGACGATGCCCGCAAGGAGCAGAAGTCCGAGAAGTTCCGTGAAGGAGTAACAAACATACACACAAACACACACACACACATACACATACAAACATTCGCCTTTATAATATTAGTGTGATTATTTCAATGTCTGCAGTTTTCCAATAACAATTTAAAAAAAAATCTTTTTTTAAAAGAATATTGGCCAAGTGTACTTGACTAATAGTCTCCTCTCCCCTCCAAATAAGCAGAATACTTGTGTTAGAAGTAGGTACGACAATAATGCAACGCAAGGGTGGAGTTCGAACCTGCGACATATCAGTTTTCACTTCAGTCCGTACCTTTAACTGTTGGGATATAGAAGCTTTAAAATGTAAACAGATACTTATAATAGAGTTCTAGATGAAAAATGAAAAGGGTTTCGGTTTGATAATACATAGTTTTTTTGATATGTATATCGATATCGATGTCACGTAACAATCATCCCTCATCGAACAAATTTAACGTCATAGGTGCTGCGTACAATTCAACGTCATTTATGACGTGCTAACCGCCTCAGTAACTTGGCAACGTATACATATAGGTAGCTAATGGCTGTTATGAAATGAGTTTTATGCTATTATTAACCGCTTACATAACTTATAAAATATTTCCCACACCCTGTTTTGCATGTTGACTTTTGTTATCCAACACGATCGGTGTAAAAGCTACTAGGTATTAATTAAATAGCTAATTTAATTAGGTACTTATTAGCTGTAAGTACAAAACCTAATTTAAATTAAGTACGTAGTTACTAATAGTAAAAGATATGAACATAATAGAATAGAATAATTTTTTATTCACATAAACTTTTCAAAGAGCTTTCAAATCATCAAGTGAATCTACCACTTGTACGGAACGGAATGTATGTATATTAGTTACATTATAATTTACTAAGTAGGTAACATATTTGTAGAAAGGGCGTGGTATAAGTTCTGGTTTTTAACCGACTTCCAAATAAGGAGGAGGTTCTCAATTCGTCGGAATCTTTTTTTTATTTATGCATGTTCTCCGATTACTCGAAGACGCCTGGACGGATTTGGAAAATTATTTTTTTGTTTGAAAGAGGACCACTTAGGAAGTATACTTCCTAAGTGGTCCCATTGTCATCAGGTCAGGATCTGATGATGGGATCCTGGAGAAATCGAGGGAACTCTTCAAATATAGGCACTATTGATAATATAGTGGCGTTTGAGTCGGTTTTGTAAAAGTAATTTTTACGTTTATAGTATGGTTGAACGTCCAAATTTCAAGTCGATATCTTTTTGTAATGGTATTGTAGTGTTTCTCATACTAGCCTTCCTATGAGTGGTCTGTACAATCAAGTGTCGAGCTTAGCATAAAGTTCACGCGTCGCTAATGTATTCCACGAGCGACGACGGCTGAGCTCATAGCCTTTAATAGAATTCTCAATCAGCTTAAATGTTGAACGGTATTATGGTAAGTCTTGGTGAAACATTTTCATAGGCTACGCGATGCTTAGAGCCTTAATTTATAGAATTCAATTTAAAAATTATTAAGCTATTGCATAGCTTCTATCGCGGGCCAGCGTGGAGACCGAATCCAGAAATTCCACAACGAAAATAACCTGACACGGGACTCCTCTACGGTGAGCCGCTAGATGGCGTTGATAAAAAATGCTATGCAATAGCTTTACAGCTTTACCGCGGCAGTCCCCGAGTGCCACACTTTTTTTTTTTTGGTAAGTATATTAGTATGTTATGAATCATAACTTATGACAGACGTAAATTATTATTGGTCAAGTTGTCTATCACTAGTTTGGAAGTGAATTCTGCTGAAAAAAGCTGGCAAGAAACTCGTTAGTTGCTGTTTTCAAAACAAGTGTTATGATTAAGTAGCTTATCTATCTTGTAGATAGCTGGAGCAAAGTCGATTTCTTTCCTACAACTTTGTTCACAATATGTAACAAACTCTATAAATGTGTCTTTGCATACTGTTTAATCTACCCTTTCATATTATGTAGTTATAATTAAGTATTATTAAGTACTATCATCATATTAGTGGTCTGTAATATTGTTTAAAAGCTTTTATTTGACTCTTTTGGAGTTTCTGTGTATAATTTATACGGCACTTTTAATTACCGACTCTCGTAATTTCGAATTATTTTTGCTGCCTAGGTAGGTAAATCTGTTTCTTTCTTCTTTATTATGAAGACGTCAAATCGTGACGTTCTCTCGAAAGTTAATTTCTTCGCAGGCATAGTTATAGCGTAACTTTTCAACTTTTCCTACCTATTCTGTGCGAAAATCTTTTAATATAAACGGAAAAGGGATCTAAAAATTCCTCGTCCCTTTCTCCTCCAAACTAAATACAGATAATATAAACTAGAAAAGATAGGTACACCACAAAGCTGTTATATAGGTAGGTACGTGCACTGAAGCTCTTGTGAAGCTATCCCTATTTACTGTATGACCTCTGTCATTCAGTATAGAAAATAGAAATATTATGGAACTTATTCCAGGAAGTAAGTAGGTACTTATTAAGATAACGCTTATGGGAATATTGAATCATAAGCTAATTCCCATACTTCATGTTAGATTTATTATTGCACAGATATTGTAAACTTGATGGGCAAAATGCTCTCGGTTTTTCGGTTTGAGCGCTTTGAGGTTTTCATCTATTACAATTTGGTTACAATACAAAATCGCATTTTTAACAATCTTTTAATAATAAATCCCTCTACGCATTATTCTAATAATATGCTTGGGATACCTAGGTACCTACTCTATGTGAGAGACCTAGGCCTAGCGCTGACTTCATAATGAAAGGCGTGTCGCTAAGGAATTCGTATTAGAGAGGAACTAATTTCTACTTTGTACTTACGCAGCTGTGCGTAAAACCTATGATTAGCTGTGCTACTAACATTTAATCGTGAATCAATGCTATAAGTATAATATAGAGGGACGAATGACGATCTGACTCATCCAAACTCTACTTCGGGTAGTCTTCTCCTTCTTCTTCTTAAACTTATAGACGTCCACTGCTGGACATAAGTCTCTTGCATGGACCTCCACAGACCTCGGTCTTGCGCCGCCTGAATCCAGCGACTCGTTTGATGTCGTCGGTCCATCTAGATCCGAAACATGGTCGCTAACTATGGGCCTCATAAGAAGGCTCAGGATCACTCAGCGGGCGATGGAGAGAGCTATGCTCGGTGTATCCCTGCGAGATCAAATCAGAAATAAGGAGATCCGTAGGAGAACCAAAGTCACCGACATAGCTCAGCGAGTCGCGAAACTGAAGTGGAAATGGGCGGGGCACATAGTTCGAAGAGCTGATGGTCGATGGGGTCCCAAGGTGCTGGAGTGGCGACCCCGCACCGGGAAGCGCAGTGTTGGCAGACCCCCCACTTCAGGTAGTAGGTACTAGGTAGTAAGGGTATACTACCCTTTACCCCGTATCCTTTACCTTCGATCAGTTTCTTCGTTGCTATGTGATTGAAAGACAAATCAATAAATAAACAAACACTTTCGCATTTATAAGGTTTTTAATAAGAATAGTAAGGATATAAGTAAGAATAAAATATTATTTTTAATTTTTTACTAATAATAATAACTCTTAATACCTACATACCATCAACAACATTAAATAAAGCCTAGAAGAATTCTACGTAAGAAATAGACAAGAAAACGTTTAATACCTTTTCTTGTCTATTAGGAAATAAAACTGTATTATAGGAGGACTAAATGTTAATTAGTATGCATTTTATGATTCTCGGAAAACCTCCTATGCAAATTGATTTCCTATTCATTATGGGTATTTTAATATTTTTTATCCCATCTAAAGTGTTAATCGTAAAATTAAAAGATTTTGTAGTTACCCTTTGCAAATCGTACAGATTTTTTTACAGCCTATACAAAAAGCTCTTTAGGAATAGCACAAGAGCATTCACATTGCATGGGGCCAAAATAACTACCGTGCAATAATTTAGAGGGCATTTCTTCGGCTGAAAATTGGGGCGATTTCAAATAACATTTCTTAGAACTGACTACACAGCTGCCAAGAGCTCATTGCACCACTGCCATTGCCAGACAGCATTTAGTCAACTGTGGTCTGTGACCTCTAGCAAATGCAATAATTATTATTTGTTAATGTTACTAGTAGGTAGAGGTTCCAATAATCTATTTTTCCCTAGCTATAATAAAAGGCATGCAAGTGGTTTGTCGCAGAAAGCCATCAGCGACGGGCTAAGCAATTCAGGCAGGATCTTACCGCACCGCACTTAGGTACAATGAAAGCTACATGTGAAAACCCAATATTAAAAACGTCATAAGCGCCCGGCTACATACGTCGTCGGTTGCGCATTTTTCCGATTTAATAACGTTTTCTGCGATTAGTTTACCTTTAGTCAGCTAACGAAAAATCAATTACATCTAAATATATAAAAGGCAAAGATGACTGACTGACTGACTGACTGACTGACTGATCTATCAACGCACAGCTCTAACCACTGGACCGATCGAGCTGAAATTTGGTATACGGGTAGCTGTTAGGACGTAGACATCCGCTAAGAAAGGATTTTGGAAAATTTCAACCCCAAGAGGGTTAAATAGGGGGTTAAAAAATCGAACCTAACGTGAGCGAAGCCGCGGGTTAAAGCTAGTTATTACATAAATTGCCTGTATCCCATTAATAAAATTCGAATTAGACAGTAGGTAGACATTTATATCAAGATTTTTTTCTAATCTCTTTTCTATTTCCCGAAAAGGCATATCACGAGTATATTATGTAATAATGTACCTACAGGATGAATGATTGCTTAAACCCTGTTTTCTTTAATTTTTGTTTTTCTGTCTGATTGTGTCTACAAGCTAATCGTTGAAAGGGCTGGTCGATTTTGATGGGATTTTGGGGCTCATTTTTGCCTATGTCATTCCTTATACATATGTTGCCTAAGTCCCGTTAAAATCAATGACAAACACAGACAAAAAATTAAAAATATGTTGTGTTATAATATTCAATATCATATTTATATACTTATTATTATTTATTAATGTAGGCGTTACACCTAGGTAGGTATTTCTTGGCAGTTGCGACCTCACGCCTATTTGAACCTAGGTCACTCAGTCACTGCCGGCTACAACGGAATGCAAAACTTGTAAGTAGGTAGGTACTTATATTCTAATAAGATTCTAATATAAAAATTAGTCTAGAATTACGGAGAAAAGATGTACCATAGGCTAAGATGTACACTGTAAACATAATATATAAAAAATAGGATATGGAAATAGCGTAGCGTTACCTACAACTTAAACTTAGGTTTCCTTTAAATTGAGTTTTTTAACGGATTAACTTAAAACTTTACCTAAATAAATGCTACTGGACGTAACTACCTACTTAATAAAAAATATAATAATATGCAAATTCTACTTTCTATTTTTTTTTTTATTATTCTTAAATAGATTTATTTTATTTATTTTTTAATTTATTTTAATTTTTTTTTTTTATACTAGCATGGAATTAGGAAGTTGGCGATGAGTCACCCCCGTACCTCGGAAAGCACGTAAAGCCGTCGGTCTTGCGCCTGATGTCTCTGTCTGGTCGTGTCGGATTTTCCTTCCCATTGGACAATGAGAGCCAGGGAAAAGAGAATGCACTTGTATTTGCGCACACACTTGTGCACTGTAATATCCCTAAATAAGTCTCGATTCATAAACGACTCAGACACGAATCCTTTTTAAATACAACTCGAGTCTTTTGGTCTTTTAATAAACCGAGTCTTATTAAAAAATAGAAGTAACGTCTAGCGCCCAACGTCGTTAGGCATCACCTAAGGGTTGGTGAAACGTTTTTTTTTTTTTTTGGGAGACTCCTTGGTTTGGTGAAAACGAATGATAGATCTCTCTATTTCTTTATAGAGATTGTTGCGCCATATTCATGGTAGGTAGCAAATACAATATTATTAGTTCCAGAGACATTCGTATGTCAAAAGTGGCGCTTCAAATTGATTCATAATCATCATAGTCATTTGTATAGGGACATCAAGACTTAAGTGTTAATCATAGATTAAATATAGAGGTCAGTAGACTTATCTAGCAGATATATTATAGGTAGGTAGAGGTACGCAGTGGTACCTAACATCTATGGACTTACTAGTTGTAAGTATAAGTTAGTCTAAGGCCCATATTACACTATACTATATATAGGATCCTATGTCGTACCATAGACTGTATTCTATATAGATCATCATATTATATATTTCCTACTTATTCCCTGGGATGACAATATTAGTATTTTCGATAAGAAAATATACAAAAATAGAGTAATTTTGAATTTTCCCGCTAAAACACTCTACAACTGTCACTTGACTGACATATTTTTTATTACTCATTACTAGTGATGGGACTCGAATCTACAATGAAAATTCGAATCAATTCTGATCATCCGGAAAGAATCATGGTTCGAATTAATTCGATGTGATAATTCGAATGGTATGCCGAAACTACGAATACATATAAAATAATAATATATTTAAACGTCTTTGGGTACTTGTACTTAGATAGACCTAAGTGTGAATTTCCTTTATCTTATCGAAGTTAAGACATGCAAAAAAAAGAAAACAAACAAATAAATAGAACCATGAAGCTGTCGATTTAACAAGTACGTGGCTACGTGCCAAACTTAAGGTCCAAGACACAGAGCTGCCCGCGAAATTCAAATTTAATTTGGTTTTTCGCCATTTATAAACGAATACGACAAAGTAGGCTGATGGTATTCAAATTGCGATGATTGGAAAATAATGACTAATTTGTGAGTATCTCACGTCAAACTCATTATTTTGACTAATTTCTTAAACTGGATACTTTCACGTTAAGATTAGTATATAAACCTGTGAAGATGATACTGCCATTGGCGCAATTTGAATACCATAAGCCTACTTCGTCGTATTAGTTTACAAATTGCGAAAAACCAAATTAAATTTGAATTTCGCGGGCAGACCCGTCTCTTGGGCCTTAAATAAAATTAAGTTATACAATTTTTTTTAAAGGCATGAAAGAAAATAGTAGGTAATTAAGTATCTGCTTGTATGAAATAAACAATAATGTAAGACTATTTTTAAATCTTTTCTTAAACGAAAAATCAAAATCGGTAATTTAATCAAACAAAAAATTATGAAACAACAACTAACAGAACTCAATCTATGGATAGATTTTACCACAAGAAAAACGTCAAAAAAATCATAATACTTCATATCATTTTGTTCAAAACGCAAAAAACTTGAATGAATCCTAACTGTCTCATCTATAAGACGTTAAGTTTACCGTATAATGAAAGATTCGAATCAAAGAAATTGATTCAAATTTCGCGGATTCCAATCATCTCGACAATTCGAATCAATCGATGATTCGAATCAAAATTAAATCTCATTCGATTCCGTTTTGACCGTCATCATTCGAATCATTACAATCTAATGTGATTCGAGTCCCATCTCTACTCATTACAAAATAAATAAATAAGTCTTTTGAGCCGTAGTTTTGGCCGTAGTTTTGAGCGTAAAGAAAAGCAAACGAAGTGATTTCTCTTGGAAGAAAAGCAATAAATGGTGATTGGTGATAAATCAATCCGTTTGGATTGGTGATGAATTGTGTCAAAGTAAGATAGTTAAACACCGTAAACCCGATTCACGAAAAATGAAAGGAAACTGGTGTAAACCCTTGCAAACTAAAATCCAAGAGTAAATTCTCTAACCACTCCTAAAATCTCATTTTAATAATAATTATTAGTATTATCTTTCTATTCATGATTAATAATATTGATAAAATAAGTTAGGTACTTACAGGTAAAAATTTTCCATATATTTTATGGAAATGTTAAGTTCTTGTTTATTAAACTTAGCTTATGCCCGCGACTTCGTTAGCGTGGAGTTATTTTTAAAAACTTACTGTAGGAGCCCTATTTTTTCCATGATAATTTAGAAAGTTCTGGTTAGATACAGTAACCCTTTACTGATATACTTAATTGCAAACTGCAAATCTCACGTTCCTCACTTATAAAGATCCATATAAAAAGTGATACAGTATGTTTATATCTATATTGATTAGCAGCGCAACCATATAGACTACACTTTCTACCATTCTAATTTACTTATTTAGAATTTCCTATTTATTCAGTAGATATCTAGGTAACAAAAATAGTGGTTTTTTATGTTACGTTTAAGAGCAATACATAATCTTATTACAGGTATAAATTAAATTGATGGACTAAAAATAATAAAGGATTTTTTGGAGGCTTGCACTTCCTTACCTTCTTAAGTTACGATGATGGAGAAGAATTCTATTGAGTCAGAACTACAGGAAATTCATCTATTACACCCACTTTTACAGATTATGCCAAATATGTATAATTTTAACATTCTGTTTATTACTTGAGGAAAATACTCTAGGTGAGGCAAATATCTCTTATTAATAATAATAAAAATAGTTATATTTTGTAAAAAAAATTTGCTGCATGAATTTTTATCCTTTAATGATCCTGTGGGAACGTTTTGATAGTCCAGGATAAAAAGTATCTCATTATTATATTCTATGTATGTCCTTCTTCAGAAAGCTGCCAAATTTTGTCTAAATCAGCTCAACAGTTTAGGCGTAAAAAGGTAACAGACAGACCATACGTCTGCATTTATATGATTAAGTAATGGATTTAATCACTTGTGTAATTATCAACGAAAAAAGTAGTACAAATTTGTCAGAATTAATAATTTTCACTGATAAAATCTCATGATAGGCTGATAAAAGGTATAATTATATACCACTTTGTAATTTAGAGTATTAGTAGGTTCTGATAGTTTGTTAAAAATGTGTTTGACAGTGCTGGTGTTTTTTATATTGACCGTGGTTGCATCTCAGGAAAGTGTTGAGGTGACCAAAAATTACCACATAGAGATTGGCATTCCCTTGGCGACTAGGATCAAGGTTGCAGAAGATGAATTTTTTGCTAAACAAGATCAAAGCGGAAATCGAGTGGTTGGTGGCTGGGAAGCACTGCCTCATTCACATCCTTACTTGGTATGATTTTTTTTTATAATAATAATTTTTTTCATCATCATCAAATTAAGTACATCATTAAATTTTTTTTTTTCTTTTTTTTGTTGTTTATTCTTGATTAAAAGACTATTTATTTATTTATTTTATTTATTTACACACTTAAACACCTAATATAATGTGTTGTGCCTGGCCGATGCCTGTGAATTTTCAAATAAATCACTGGGCACCTAAAGGGTAATGAAAAAATAATATTGTTCAAAAATTTCAATGGGTATCGACCATAGTTGTTTGTGGGATTATTCGGTAGTATTTTTTTTTTTTTTTTAAATAAATAAAGAATATTTTTTCTGTTGGCGGATTATTAACATCTTCACTAGATTTGCAAAGTCATCCCGTAATCGACTCGACTAATAGTCGCGATCGGCCGATCGCGATCGACCGTTTGGCCACCCGTAGTGCTATAGCTACTAGGTCTTTGTGTAAAGTATATTGTGTCATTTTTTCCAGGCAGGCCTATTAATAACCTTTATCAACATCCCCGGCACATCAGTATGTGGGTCGACCCTCATTTCCCACAACCGGCTAGTGACATCAGCCCACTGCTGGGCTATCGGTGCAATACAAACGAAAGAGTTTCTCGTGGTGCTAGGATCACACTTCCTGTTCATCGGAGGCACCAGGATCCCCACGAACCATGTGGTGGTGCACCCTGGGTGGGATGTCAATATGGCGTCTTTGATTAACGATGTGGCCGTGGTTTACTTGCCCACTGAAGTTGAATTTACGCGTAAGTAAGACTACTCTCTCTTCTTCTCAAAAATTTTCTCTTTTTAATTTTGTTTTCTCTAGGGGTATGGGGTTGTATTATATTGTAAGGGGTAACAAACACACGTAGACACACCCATATACAAACTTTCGCATTATTTTATAATATTAGTGCGATTATTACTTTAGAGAGTGTGTACATCAGAATTAGTATCATTTTCCACATGTGCCTGTCAGTGCTCTTTATAATTTATTAATATTAATATTATTTATAAACTAGCTGTTGCCCGCGACTTCGTCAATTCCTGTTATTATGATCGCGATTAAGAAGTTTTAAAAAAAATGTATTTTTCAACACACTTGCTCATAAAGTGGCTCCCGGTTCACCGCAATTAGGCACACAATGACACCTATAACTCAAACTGTGACTTTTTATTACTATTATTCACAATGTGAGTTATAGAATTTTTTTTTTTTAATTTTATTGGTTGAGTTGCTTTGTTCTTAAAAAAGTTTCTATTACAAAAAAGATCCTACCTATTAGAAGCCGGTAAAGAATACAACTCGGAGTCCGACTTCACATGTTTATTCTTCGAATTTTCTGTACAGAATGACCTAATCTATTTTTGTCTCCTCACTTTTATAACATTGTTTTGAATGAAGTTCGCTATTAATGAAGTTTCTACCTACATCAAGAATCAACATTAGTAGAAAAAGTATCTTAATTATTATTCTAACAAACAAAAATGTGTATCACAACCCTGATAAATAATATTAATTAAATTAAAGCTACATACATTTTATGGATATATATTGTGCATTTGATTGAATGAATAAGTATTGATACCTTATAATTCATTCAATCAAATGTTTTCTTAATATTACAATACGTGATCTTAATCAATTATCTGTTTTAGTGTACAATTTCTAAGTCGCTTACAATTATTTACATAATTTCTAACATTCGGCCTTCCTGACATACAAGTTTGTCCTCAAACTTTTAATTGCATAATAATAAAAAGATTATCAATAACAGAATGTCAATAGGTATGCAAACCAGCTTGAAAATTTGTTACAGTATACAAATACTAGTTTTCGTTTCATTCAAAAAGAAAAACCTAGCAGTTACGATTTTACAGACATTTAAAATTCTCATTTGATAATGCTCCGCTCACTCGTAGGTATATAGACGACACTCACCAGCACTCATTTCAAAATTCCATATTTCGAAAACTACATTTTTTTTTTTTTTTACAATACAAAGACCTAAAAGTCTAAATTAGAAACTTTCTCCCTAAAATCAATTCACATTATTTTATTACTAAATCTGATTCGCAATTATATAATAAATATTAGATGCACTATTTAATGTCTACTATCTATTTATTATCAGTGCCTTAACGTACCGTTTATTTATTTATTTTTAATTATTCAATCATGCATTTACATACTTATCTTAATAATATTTATTTCACGTTATTATTTATTATTTTTATTATTATTTCAAATTATTCAATCATGCATTTACATCTTAATATATTTATTTCACTTTTTTTTTATATCTTAATAATATTTATTTCAATTTTATTTCACGCCTGGAACTTTCTCCAGGACTTTCTTATTTATTTATTATTATTATTTTTTTTTTATATTATTTCATGCCTGGATTTTTCTTCAGGACTTTCTTTCTCTTTTTTTTTTCATTTTTTAATATAATTGCCTGGACTTTTCTTCAGGACTTTTTTTTTTTTTTTTTTTCGTAATGTTATTAATGTTGATATAATATAACGCTTCACCTGTCCATTGGATCTAGCCGGAACTAGGTGAAGTGTTGCACAACTTTTCATATTCCTTAGATCTGAATGTGAATGTGATGTTTGGAGATTATTTTCTTGGCAATGAAAATGAATAGAAACTACTGGTAAATGTACTAACGATCGCTGTTTATTTTAAATTACCAACAAATGCTAAAAGTGGTCTATATGTATTGCGGAAAAAGAAATATTCGTTTTAGCGATAAATATAAATTTCTTATCTTTCATATATTTTTTTTTAAATATTTTTTTTTTATTTTATTTTTATTATTATTATTATTGAACGAGCGAATCGAATTCTCTGAGTCTACTTGAGTAAATTTGCATATGTCCGTCCGTCTATCCGTCCGTCCGTCTGTCAGAGCCCTATAACTTCTGAGTTACTGAACGTATTTACTTCATTATATGTAAACTGATGGCCTTCAGCCGAATATTGCATAAAAAGAAAATAAAAAAAACTTTACTTCAGGCGCTTTCAATGTGGAGATTTTAATTTGAGCTATATATCAAGAACCACTGAATATTAGAACTTGAAACCCGGTCGCAAATTCAGTTATATCCCGTAATTGAACAACAAATACCAAAACCAGACAAATATTATAAAGAAATGAAATCATTTAACTTTTAATGCTTATAGATTCTATAGCTTCACAATAATGCTAATAGATGGTTCTGTATTTGCCATCGAGAAAACAGAATTATGGGATACCACGAAGTCCCAGTTCGGGGCGAACCACTAGTTATTTATTTATTGTTTTTATTCACCGAATATTTCTTGCAATTCATGTTCTTTAACATTATCCAGATTTTTATGTTTAAGTTTTATAATTACTATCCAACAAAACTCCCCGAATGAAATGTAAATAGTTTAGTATCGGTTTTTGTGACACTGTATGGTTATAATATTACAGTGTAATTTTTTAAAATGTATTTTGTATTTAAATAAATAATCGGTGTAAACAACGACAGAGTTTGGAGTGGAGTATTGAACTGACCCAGGAGTCGGGTTCCTACCGAGAGCTGCCCATGTTTTACTTGTTTATTTGGACTATATTGGTAAAATGTATCTTTTTTCCTAAAGGTGCCTTAAGAGCTTTACAATCAGTTACAATATTGTAAAGGATAGGCCTATTAAATAAATAAGAAATCTAAATCTAATGATTCAATTACAGCTGAAGTTTCAAAATCACAAGCCTGCAATAATTTTTGGTCATCTGGCATAGTTTTTAGACTACAATAAATTAAGTTTTAGGGAGATATTATTCGATATTTAGGTATGTTCATGGTTATTTATAGTATAATAGGCCAAAATAAGTCGTTCAATCAATCGAGTTTTAGAGTCAAACCATTTTATATTTCACTATCACCACCTTCCAATATATATATGACATTTTGTTAGATTAATAAGTAGTTCTGCTACCAAATGAATACCCAGAAATATTTTGTGAAGGTCTATAGATCATTTAACTTCCTGCACCTTAGTTGCACAAGAAAAGTTACGTAGGTAATTAAAGCTTCTACTTTAGCTTGGCCTTCATCTCATATCTTCATTACTAATCTCAAAGTATAAGTAATCGATATTAGATCTAGAAAAGTTATTTTTCCGAATCAAGGAGAGATTTCTTAAAAGTCACTACTTTAAAATACTGGGAATGCTTTTATTCTGCGGTATTGATTAGTTTTGCTGAGGATTTAATATTTATCTATTTTTAAATTCTAGATTAACTGATGATGTAGCTAAGCCCTATGTAATTCAAACTTTACCATTATTATCTCTTCATATACCTTCTACATACCAATATTAAATGCCTAAATAGCAGTGATTACAACTTGGGACAAACCAATTTTTGCTTTAAAACACCTCGAGTATGAAGAGGAATAAGCTGTTTAGTAGATTTGATATTATTACAAAATTATAATTTTACAGAATAATGAGGTACCTAATTTTATGATTACACTGCGTGACACGGTTTCGGTACCCGAAAAACTGACTGCTATTTTAATTTTCTATTAGTTATAGTATGTAGACAGTGAATATCTTTTGTTTCTATCACGTCTAGTTTTTGAGGTATACACTGATAACTTTTTTTCATACCCTCATTTTTTCCATATAAGTTAACTTTACCTTTATTGACAAAATAAGTTCATTTCATATTGGTATCTTTATAATTAACTGATTGTGAGTGTAATCATATGATTTTTAAAATAAACACTGAAAAAGGTAGTCACCGCCAGCGCAGAAATTAAACAAACAAGTATTGGTAGGTGCGTGGTTACGTCACATTCATAAGTTTCAAGAAAAATTAAAATCTGAAAAAGTATGAAGAATTTTTGATGGAAATGGATAAAAACGCGGATATTTAAAGTTTATTTCTTCGAAATTAAGTTACGCAATGTTAAAAATAGGGGCACAAATACATCGATTAACGAAAAACCAACTTTACGATTAAAAACCAAATGACAAAGATTTATGTACATGAACATCATTAAAGCTGTGATAGAAGGTTGTTTAGTTACTGTCAAAGCTGAAAACGAGAAACTCTTGGTGAACTATTTGTTAAATACATATAAAAAGAATGGTTGCTGGATGACATTAAAAATTCATTTTCTCCATATCCATTTTTCTTTTTATTCCTTTAAATCTTGAATTTGTGTGTGATGAACCAATGGAGCGGCTTACCCAGGATGTAAGGAGGCTTAAAGAACGGTTTCACGGTCATAAGGACACAGCTATGTTAGGAGATGACTGACTGACGTTTAAAATACTTCCTAACACAAAACCAAAAGTTAAATATTTTTCATTTTTTGTTTATAATATAATGCTTTTTATCGTCTATTTTATATTTTAATGTGTGCAAATATATCAAGAATAAATTTTACTTGAATTATTGATGATTTAATAAAAAAAATGTGTATATGTATTTAATTTTTAATTTTAGAACTAATAAATTTTTATTACCATGTACCTAAAAAACAAGACGTGACAGAGAAAAACTAAGTATGCATTCTTATTAAGCAACGTGTATGGATAAATAAACAGGGAAAATTGAAACGGGTACTCAATTTTTTTCGAAATTTGTCGCGCAGTGTTATTATTTGGAAGTTCTATAAAATTTTCACTTATAGAAAAGAATTTTGAACAGGCTTCCTATGCAATAATAAAAGAATCTACCTCTTCTGTTTTTAATTCAAATTTTGTTTACCTAAAATTTGATAAGCTATTCTTTTACGTCTGTAATTATCGATTTTATTATTTGATCGTTTTAGTTGATTAGGATATTTTCTCGAATTAAACTACATCATTCCCTACATCATTTTTTTTTTCTTTTATAAGGCTTTATGAGTATTATTTTTCTGATCCAATAGCCATGTTACGTTTTTGTTGGATTTTACGTTGTTTTCTTTTTTTTTTGTTGGATTTTGCTAGATAGAACTCCTTTAGTTAAAATTGTTCAGTTGAGTACATTGACGTCTAATGTGGTGATTTTCTTTACGATTATATTATGTTTAGTAAATTGAAGGTAATTTGTATTGTTTAATGTTTTGTTTACAATTGACAAACCCCCTTTTTTTTGTTTGCAATTAATTTTAAATTTAGACGTTTTCCTTTAAATCCATTATAATTTTGTACGTAAAAAAAAATAACCTCCTCCTTTTTGGAAGTCGGTTCAAAATAATGTCTGTGGTTCACTGAATTGTATTTCTTCTAAGACTTATTGAATTGTGTTTTCGTCATAATGTAATTTTTGAGATTGATTCATAGTGCTTTTATATCAACATTAATATCATCATTCAACGTACCAGACTTTAATTCTCCCAGCTGCCGGCTGCACCCCCGGCTGCACTCCCGGCCGCGCTTCCGGCCGCGCTCCCGGCTTCGCTCCCGGCTTCGCTCCCGGCTTCGCTCCCGGCTTCGCTCCCGGCTTCGCTCCCGGCTTCGCTCCCGGCTTCGCTCCCGGCTTCGCTCCCGGCTTCGCTCCCGGCTTCGCTCCCGGCTTCGCTCCCGGATGCGCTCCCGGATGCGCTCCCGGATGCGCTCCCGGATGCGCTCCCGGATGCGCTCCCGGATGCGCTCCCGGATGCGCTCCCGGATGCACTCCCGGCTGCACCCGCGGCTGCGTCGCCAACTGCACCTCCGGTGTCTTCTCCAGTCACCCTGGTCCCGAAGGCAGTGTTCGGCATTTTCTCTTTTGTCTGTTAATCCATAGCTGAAAAATAAGAATTTTGTGTGACTAAAAAAATCTGAATTTTGAAAATTAATTGAAAAAGCAGGTAGCTTAAAATTTTTTTTTTTTTTTTGGGTGGGTACTCTTATCCTATATGGGTACCACAAATAAAGTTAAATAAAAATATGATATGATTTTATAATATTTTAATGATATATTACACAAATTTTAATTCACTTAGTATTGAAATTGAAATTGAAATATTTGAATACAGTGATGTGTTATGCATTTATTATTTATATATATATATATATTTATATATTATACATACATACATTCATACATAGAAAATTAAAAAAATTAAAAAAAAGAGAGTAAAAAAAAATACTTATCTGCGTTCAACGTATCCCGCTTCTGATATTAGAAGCCGGTAAAGAATACAACTCGGAGTCCGACTTCACATGTTTATTCTTCGAATTTTCTGTACAGAATGACCTAATCTATTTTTGTCTCCTCACTTTTATAACATTGTTTTGAATGAAGTTCGCTATTAATGAAGTTTCTACCTACATCAAGAATCAACATTAGTAGAAAAAGTATCTTAATTATTATTCTAACAAACAAAAATGTGTATCACAACCCTGATAAATAATATTAATTAAATTAAAGCTACATACATTTTATGGATATATATTGTGCATTTGATTGAATGAATAAGTATTGATACCTTATAATTCATTCAATCAAATGTTTTCTTAATATTACAATACGTGATCTTAATCAATTATCTGTTTTAGTGTACAATTTCTAAGTCGCTTACAATTATTTACATAATTTCTAACATACCTATTGCCAAGATATCTATTGCTTGCTCATTTCGTACAACTTCGTATTTAAATAGATAATTTCAACTTGTACGTGTTTAATAAATAAAACTGTCACTCAAATATAACTTTTGTTTTTTCTGTAATAAAGAAAACTGGAAATTCCCCATTTTATACGTGGCTATAAGAGAAAAGCCAAAAAAAGAGAAACCTCTTTCTTTTAGTCTATGGCCATTAAAGGTCATTAATTCCAGAAAACTGATTAAATCAAATAAACACCTGAATAGGCTGTATGGTAGTCGATCTTTGCCTGCCCTCAAGAGCATCTCAAGAGGGCGAACAAAAAAACAATATTAATTTTTCCCGCCATTGCGAAAAAATTTTCACAACTCGTTTTCACTGTTTTGTACCATAATGTACTATTTTCTTCACAAGTGTGTTGAAAAACGTCGTATGATACACGTGTATATTAATGATTACCGTCCTCGGCTCCTTAAGACCCTCACCTAACGGCTCGGGTCTCAATAACGCCTCAGCGATAATCACCAACTTTTACACTTGTACCATAATGTACTATTAAAGTACAATATATTTAAAATAAGGGGCGTAAATGATATTTTTAGTTTTATTTTCTTGTGACAGAAGAACATACTGACTCAAATTTGGATAATTTTCCCCATTTTTGCAATATTTTTCACTGATGCTTCGCTTTTATTGGTCGCAGCGTGATGTTATATAGCCTAAAGCCTTCCTCGATAAATGGACTATCTAACACAAAAATAATTTTTCAATTTGAACCAGTAGTTCCTTAGATTAGCCCGTTCAAACAAACAAATTCTTCAGCTTTATAATATTAGTATAGATAAATAATTTCTGTTCTAGCGGAGATTCAACCAGTGAGTCTGCCACACAACATGTTGTGGGACAGCTTTGTGGGTCAAATGGCAACCGCAGCTGGATTCGGACAGACCAGTGATTGTATGTACCTATTTACATATTTACTCATATATGTAATGAGTTCTTGATCCCTGATTTTGCATCTACAAAAAATCCATCCTACTCGCACGGAATGCTTTAGTTCAACATTTTCCGGCGTCCCGGTTTCCTGCCACATGCTACATTAAGTTCTCTCGTACAGGTTGCTTGGAAGAGATAACTATTAGTGATAAGGTCACCTTTTGTGTTACACTGTTTATTTACTTATGTATTTTGTTTTTGTTTTTTCATGCAATAAAAATCGCTCATTTGCGACAAGAGTGACATAATTTAAAATCGACGATGAGAGAATTCTCTCGTTAGAGAGTAATGTTTTGTGGATGCTGCGGTCTCGAAACAACACAACGGCCAACAAAGCGACAGAGCATTAAGTCACAATCTCTCTCGCTCTTATTTTTTTGTGCGTAATGTTGTTTTTATAACAAAAAGTATAAATTTTCGACACTAAAATTGGTGAATTTTGAGTTATGTCACCCTTGTCGCAAATGAGCGAAATAAATAAATGATGATTTATTGGTATTCTCCAGCTCAACAAGGCGTGTCAGGGAACGCGTTCGTGAGCGAAGTGGACGTGCGAGTGATCTCAGTGGCGCAGTGCCAGGGGGTGTTCGGCACCAACCACGTGCGCCACAGCACCATCTGCACGGACGGAGCCGGCGGCGTCGGCGTGTGCAGCGGCGACTCCGGCGGCCCGCTCGTCGTCAAACGCAACGGCGAACATGTCTTGGTGTGTAGAGGAGGCTTTATCATTTACTAACTGATGCCCGCAACTGTGTCTGCGAGGACTTAGTTTTTTTGATAATTTTAATAATTTCAAGCCTTAATACAAAATAAAGAATATGAATATGAAAATTTTAAAAATAACCAGCTAGTTTACTATAAATAGATTCATGCGCGCTTCTTTCTTTTCTAATGTACTTCTTTGTCTAATCTTTTTTTATTTTTTTTAATGAGAAAATAGTCATTGACTGCGATCTCACCTGATGGTAAGTGACGATGCAGTCTAACTTGGAAGGGGTATAGCAGTGTAAATTCAACCCATACCCCTAATCGGTTTCTACACGCCATCGTACCCGAGGCTTAAATCGCTTGGCGTCACGTCTTTGACGATAGGGTGGTAACTAGCCACAGCCTAAGCCCACCAGACCAGACCAGAGACAATTCAGAAATTCTCAAATTGCCCCCGTCGGGAATCGAACCTGACAGTTGCCAGTTATAAGACCGCAGGTTAAAACTTCCTGC
This sequence comes from Hipparchia sbordonii, assembly GCA_038048805.1. NCBI lineage: Eukaryota > Metazoa > Arthropoda > Insecta > Lepidoptera > Nymphalidae > Hipparchia > Hipparchia sbordonii. The sequence continues at coordinate 5,553,734 of JBBIWI010000010.1, read as the reverse complement.
GACGGTATTCCCACTAAATTACAACATGGCGTTACTCAAGGGACGGACCAACAAATTCCTAAAAAGCCGACAACGCATTCGCGGTGATTCTGGTGCTACAAATGTTCATGGGCGGCGGTAATCACTTAACATCAGGTGACCCGCCTGCGCGCTAAAAATATTTAAAAAAAAGCACCACTCTGCCAGAGAGGTCAAAAATATCTGACTGAGATTTTTCTTTGTATTCAATTCGATGTCTTAACATAGGTGGCCTAAGTATGTCGTGCTCTCTTTAAACATTTCTGTGGTGGTGTCGTGTGGTGCGGGTTGTTACGTTCCCTCAAATATGGTAGAGCGAAGCAACGGCTGGATCATGCGTCATGCTCGAGTACGGGTGCCACCAACGGGAATGGGTCTGCTTTGACTGCCTGTCTTGACATGCGTTGGATTGGTGTACCTACGTATGCATTTTTGCATTTTTAAAGCTTTATTGTGGAAGCACTGTATACATAGTATAGCTTTGTAAAAAAAATTTTTTTGAAAAGAGCAACTGCTGAGTTTCTTACCGGCTCTTCTCAGCAGAATCTGCATTCCAAACCGGTGGTAGATTTGTGACGTGTCAGAAGAGCTACAAGTTAGCCTACATTAAATAAATAAATTTTGAATTTGAATTTATTGCAGGTTGGTATCAGCTCGTTCGTGGCCGGGTCCGGCTGCGAGGCGGGATTCCCGTCTGCCTACGCCAGGGTCACGAGTTTCTACAACTTCATCTGGCAGCACGTGTAACTTTTAGAAACTTGTTATATCGCTCATTTGCGACAAGGGTGACATAACTCAAAATGCACCAATTTTAGTGTCGAACATTTATACCTTTTGCTATAAAAACAACATTACGCTAAGCACAAAAAAATAAGAGCGAGAGAGATTGTGACTCAATGCTGTCGCTTTGTTGGCAGCTGTGTTGTTTCCGCAGCATCCACAAAACATTACTTTCTAACGAGAGAATTCTCTCATCGTCGATTTTGAATTGTGTCACTCTTGTCGCAAATGAGCGATATGACCAAACTTTAACTGTCTACCTTAATAAAAGATTTGTATTAACGGTGTTTTTACTTTGACAAAGAACAAGCACAATGCGTGATGAAGATATAAGAGCATATATAACTCCATTTGTAAACTGTATACAATATATTTTAAAAAGAGCAACGGGCAACCGAGTTTCTTGCTGGTTCTTCTAGGTTGGAACGGCATTCCTTTTTTGAATAAAAAACTATTTTATTTTATTCACGTTACTAACTTGGTCCAGCGAAACTTGAATAACGTCATGCGAAAGCATACATTCATTGTTTTCTCGTGCTCGTAGATTTTTATTTAAATTGGACGTAAGTACGCGATATCGATTCAACCCACAAAACTGTCAAATTAAATACATACGTTATAATGTAAAAGAATAAAGTTAACTTTTCAATTGATAAGCAGTGTGGGTTGACTCATTATTGCGTGTCTGCGTCCAATTAACGTTCAAAGGTATGGGATAAAAAAACAATAATTTTGATTTATTTTAAGCTCCTTTATTTTAACACAAGGTACCCACGCATCCATTCTTATTCACTGTATAGTGTAAATTTTAAAGTTTAAATTTTCATAGTATTCTGCAGAGGTGATCGCATGTTTACAAACTATTTAATCGGGCGAATGATTAACCAACTTCTATAAAAGGAGGAGGTTCTTAATTCGGTCGGTATCTTTTTTTATTAATAATAAACAATAAAAAATCGAGTGCAATATTTAGGTGTTGCCACCGAAAAAATATGTAAGAAATGTATATTTTTTGAAACGCGACGCGAAACTACGGTTGTAGCTAAAAACACATTATAATTTTTCATAGGAAATGATTTTATTCAACTGCAAGATGAGTGTCAGAAGTAGGTATGTTTCCTCTTAAATTCAAATATATGCATTAAATGTATCAAATTGTGTTTACAAGAATTCTCTTTAAACTTTCATATAAATATATTTTACTCCTGCGGTCGCGCGCCATAAAAATATTTTTGAAGTTTAGGTAGGTAAATACTTCATAGTATTCCTATATTGATTTAAATTTTATACTTAATAAAAAAAACATTTTTCAATGTACTATCACAGTACAGTATACAACTGAGTAGTTTGTAAAAGTATTTCATTAAGAGTGGGTTTCCGCATATCGGGTGACTTTCGGTACATATTGTGACTAAGTTAAACCAAATAAGATGGAAATAAAAATTGCTACACATAGATTGGTCCTTAATCTCCAAATCTTGGGAGTTGATTTTGTTCAAAATCTCAATTTTTAGTACTATAAAAATTATTTCCCGTCACCTCTTCACACAAAATTCACGATTTTGGGGCGACTTTAGGTACATTTCTTGTATATAATATACCGGTTTTATGTAATTAAAAAATACTATCTGTTAGCAGATATGTTCAACTCAAAATCTTGGAGAGAAAAATATCAAAAATAGTACAAATAGTATAAAAAAAAAAATATAGCATCGCGTGTAATTTTTTCACATATTTTGGTTTAAACCGAATCTTAAAATAGTGTGCAATAAGGCTCATTTTGATTTTACTCGGTCGCTGGTTTGATTTCATTTCAAAATTCAAAATTCAAATATCAATCAGTCGGCGTTTGACCGCCTTTCTGAGTGGAAGTTGCGCTCGTTGCAAGCAGATACTGGTTTCGCTGTACGTACACGAAATAGTTCATAGCAAACCAAATTGATACTTTACATATTTTGAAAAAAAGAAAGGTAAGAAACTATAAGTACTAGGTACCTATGGTACCTTCAATATAATAGCATTATTTTATTATTTGATAGAATTTCGAAATTTCTTGCAAAATTATATTCCCCGAATGTAGTACTGACCTGCATGTATACCTCGTAAACTTCTATTGGAACTCCTAGATCTTTAGAGTTAGTTGTATCGAGTTTGGGCTCGTTTTGTAAGTTATGATGAGATCTTACCACTGGACTTGTTGGAGTGACCTGATGGTATACTTCGAAGACTACTACTGGATCTTCTAGACGGCTACAGCTAGTTATATCGAGTTTGGGCTCGTTTTGTAAGTAATGATGAGATCTTACCACTGGACTTGTTGGAGTGACCTGATGGTATACTTCAAAGACTACTACTGGATCTTCTAGACGGCTACAGCTAGTTATATCGAGTTCGGGCTAATTTTGTAAGTTATGATGAGATCTTACCACTGGACTTGTTGGAGTGACCTGATGGTATACTTCGAAGACTACTTCTGGATCTTCTAGACGGCTATAGCTAGTTATATCGAGTTCGGGCTCGTTTTGTAAGTTATGATGAGATCTTACCACTGGACTTGTTGGAGTGACCTGATGGTATACTTCGAAGACTACTTCTGGATCTTCTAGACGGCTACAGCTAGTTATATCGAGTTTGGGCTCGTTTTGTAAGTAATGATGAGATCTTACCACTGGACTTGTTGGAGTGACTTGGTGGTATACCTCGAAGACTTCTATTGGAACTCCTAGATCTTTACAGCTAGTTATATCGAGTTTGGGCTCGTTTTGTAAGTTATGATGAGATCTTACCACTGGACTTGTTGGAGTGACCTGATGGTATACTTCGAAGACTACTACTGGATCTTCTAGACGGCTACAGCTAGTTATATCGAGTTTGGGCTCGTTTTGTAAGTAATGATGAGATCTTACCACTGGACTTGTTGAAGTGACCTGATGGTATACTTCGAAGACTACTACTGGATCTCCTAGACGGCTACAGCTAGTTATATCGAGTTCGGGCTCGTTTTGTAAGTTATGATGAGATCTTACTACTGGACTTGTTGGAGTGACCTGATGGTATACTTCGAAGACTACTACTGGATCTTCTAGACGGCTACAGCTAGTTATATCGAGTTCGGGCTCGTTTTGTAAGTTATGATGAGATCTTACTACTGGACTTGTTGGAGTGACCTGATGGTATACTTCGAAGACTACTACTGGATCTTCTAGACGGCTACAGCTAGTTATATCGAGTTTGGGCTCGTTTTGTAAGTAATGATGAGATCTTACCACTGGACTTGTTGAAGTGACCTGATGGTATACTTCGAAGACTACTACTGGATCTCCTAGACGGCTACAGCTAGTTATATCGAGTTCGGGCTCGTTTTGTAAGTTATGATGAGATCTTACTACTGGACTTGTTGGAGTGACCTGATGGTATACTTCGAAGACTACTACTGGATCTTCTAGACGGCTACAGCTAGTTATATCGAGTTCGGGCTCGTTTTGTAAGTTATGATGAGATCTTACTACTGGACTTGTTGGAGTGACCTGATGGTATACTTCGAAGACTACTACTGGATCTTCTAGACGGCTACAGCTAGTTATATCGAGTTTGGGCTCGTTTTGTAAGTAATGATGAGATCTTACCACTGGACTTGTTGGAGTGACCTGATGGTATACTTCGAAGACTTCTATTGGAACTCCAAGATCTTTACAGCTAGTTATATCGAGTTTGGGCTCGTTTTGTAAGTTATGATGAGATCTTACCACTGGAATTGTTGGAGCGACTTGGTGGTATACCTCGAAGACTTCTATTGGAACTCCAAGATCTTTACAGCTAGTTATATCGAGTTTGGGCTCGTTTTGTAAGTTATGATGAGATCTTACCACTGGACTTGTTGGAGTGACCTGATGGTATACTTCGAAGACTACTACTGGATCTTCTAGACGGCTACAGCTAGTTATATCGAGTTTGGGCTCGTTTTGTAAGTAATGATGAGATCTTACCACTGGACTTGTTGGAGTGACCTGATGGTATACTTCGAAGACTTCTATTGGAACTCCAAGATCTTTACAGCTAGTTATATCGAGTTTGGGCTCGTTTTGTAAGTTATGATGAGATCTTACCACTGGACTTGTTGGAGTGACCTGATGGTATACCTCGAAGACTTGTACAGGAACTCCTAGATCTTTAGAGCTAGCTGTATTGAGTTTGGGCTCGTTTAGTAAGTTATGATGAGATCTTACCTCATCATCATGAGGCTATAGCAGTGCATTGTCCAACTACGGGATAGTTAGCAAACTATATATAATAATTAATTTGTTTTTTTTAGATGCCTAGAAGTACGACTTTTGGAAAAATCTCTCGCAAAAAAATTCAACATTGTAGAAGTAATCTAGAAAAGAAAAAACGGTTAGTACATTTTATTTGGTTGCACATCGGAACAATTTTTGTAATTTGAAAATTTTTTTTCATAAAATTTTTTTTTCACAGGATTCGCGAATTTCTTGAAATACCTGAAGAGTGTCCGGGAAATTCTGTTGACGATGATTTTGAATTATCTCATGTAAGTCCTGCTAATATTATAAATGCGAAGGTTCTGATGGATGGGTGTTTGTCAATCACACCGATTTGGCTGAAATTCGGCATAGAGATAGATTATAGTCTAATATAACACATAGGCTATATACTTTTCATCCCAGAATATAACTGAGTTCCCTAGGAAAAAAAAACCTAAATCCACGCCAACGTTGCCGTGGGTATCAACTAGTCAACTAGTATTATATAAATCAAAAACCATAACAATCATGTTTTTCATGTTTTGGCAACACAAGTATTTATTGTATTGGTTTCAGGAAATCAGCAACGAAGAAACAGAACCGTTCCACGTTTTAGGTAGAAGGATCATAGATGTGGGTTATTTTATGAAACAACTTCAAGAAATTGGGAGTCACAGTTCAATGTTCAATTGTAATTTAGGAACTGTAGAATTTTTAAATGAAAAGCGGACGGGTCTTTTTTCATCGTTTGGTATGAAATGTAAAATGTGTGGCGCAAAGTTTACATTAAAATCATCTAATGATTCGGAAAATAAAATGAATATAAATGAGGAAATCGTAGCTGGTGTAATGACTATAGGTGCTGGTTTCACTCAGTTAAATACTATTCTTTGTCATATAAATATGCCGCCTATGCCTATACGATTGTACCAATCTAAGCATGACATTATTTGTCAATGGTGGAAAAAAACTGCTGATCACTTAATGGCCGAGGCTGGTAAGGAAGAAAAGAATCATGCTTTAGTTATTGGAAGTGTAGATGATAATGGCACGCCAATGATCCCTGTGTCGGGTGATGCATGTTGGTCCAAGCGTTCGTATGGAACAAACTATAGTGCATCTTCTGGTGCTGGTGCAATTATAGGACTCTATTGTAAAAAAGTCCTATACTACGGAGTAAAAAATAAGACATGTAATATCTGTATACGGGCACAATCAAAGGAAATTCAACCACCGACGCATGATTGTTTTAAAAATTTTAATGGACCCTCCACTGCAATGGAAGCAGCTATTATTACCGAAGGTTTTAAAAGTTCCCTAGATAGTCATGGGCTAATTTACAACCAGTATGTGGCAGATGGTGATTCAAACACATATGCTAGTATCCGAAATGCAAGGCCTTATGCAAATGTGACTGTAGGTAAAATTGAATGCAAAAACCATTTGCTGAGAAACTACTGCAAAGGCCTTTTATCTATTGCAAATAACACTATGTATCACATAAAAGGTCGAAAAATGCTTAAAGAAAATTATTTGCGCATACGCTGGGGGATTAATAGCAGCATTAAATACTGGACCAGCAAAAACATTCCCTTTGAAGAAAAAGTAAAAAATATTAAAAATGATATACTAAATGGCCCCTTTCACATATTCGGTGACCATACAAAATGCGCTTCATATTTTTGCACTGACAGTTTAAAAAAGCGGTACGAAAACGTTGTACCAGAACTGATGTCGTACGGCATTTTTCAAAAAATTGAAGATTTGGCTTCTCGTCTATCTTTACATGCCTGCAGTTTTGTACACGATATAACAAACAATTCTGTTGAAAGTTTCAATGCAAGAATTGCAAAGTTTGTCGGGGGAAAACGCGTAAATTTTTCACAGCGAGGTTCCTATTCAGCTCGTTGTGCTGCAGCGGTTATAAATTATAATACGGGTCTCTTACAGTCGGTTGTGCATAAATATATCTTTGACACAGACGCCAACCCTCAAATTGTCAAATTAGAAAAAACGCGTCAAAAGCGAAATCAAATTAAGTCGCAAAAAAATATAAAAAAAAAAAAAATTATCAGGCCGACACCTAAAAAAGATGCCTATTACGGCGAAAGCTGTGAAAAAGTTGATATGACTGAAAAGGAGTTTGAAGAGGCAAAAGCAAAATTTTTAAGTGCATTACAACTGACGGATTTAGAGAAAGAAAAACTAGAGAAAGACACTGTTTTACAGAGTGGTAGCCCATTATGGCTGGAAACAAGAAGAAAACTCCTAACAGCTTCATGGTTCGCCACGGTGTGTAAACGGCGCCCAACCACAGACTGTTGTACATTAGTTAAACAAATATTATACGGGAGAGATATTAGTAATGTGCCATCTATAAAACACGGTAAAACCAATGAACAAACTGCGATTAGAGAATTAGAAAATGAGTTGAAAGTACAAATCTCACAGTGCGGTCTGTACATTGATAACGAATACCCTTTCTTAGGAGCAAGTCCCGATGGAAAGTGTCAATTAGGAATTGTAGAAGTGAAATGCCCATCTTCAGCATATGGGATGGAGCCAGAAGATGCCATTAAACAAAAGAAAGTTGACTTTTGGTTACCTGCTGGTAATAAATTTGTTATAAATAGGAAACATAAATGGTTTTACCAAGTACAAGGTCAGCTACGTATAACTCGTCATGATAGTTGCGTATTTGCCATCTGGACTGGCCCTGGAAAAATTAAATTTGAATTAATTGCAAAGGATCAGCAATTTTGGAAGGAGAAAATGGAACCTTATATTATTCGATTTTATAAAAACTGTCTTCTTCCAGAGCTGATAGATCCAAGGCATTCAAGACATATGGCGCTAAGGTCCCATTCTTCACACTGCACATCACACATACTAAAAATTAAGAATTGATCGCTATTCGTGCGTATTATATTTTTGACATTTTTGACCTTTCTGACATTTTTAAACTTTTTGACATTTTTTACCTTTGACCTTTTTGATATTTTGACCTTTTTGACCTTTCAACCTTTTTGAGATATTTGACCTTTTTGATAGTTTTGACCTTTTCAATATTTTTGACCTTTTGACCTTTTTGATATTTTTGGCATTTTTGACCTTTTGTGACCATTTCACCTTTTTATGATTTTTGACCTTTTCGACCTTTTTCACATTTTCGACATTTTAAACATTTTGTATTTGCGCAATCTATAATTTGAGGCCGCGGGATTCCCTTCGAGAAAGATTTAAAGAGATAGGCATTCTTACAGTAGCTTCACAATATATTTATCACAACATAATATTTGTCAGACAAAACATTTTGAGTTACAAAAAAAAGAGTGATTTGTCCGATAGACCAAGGAGAAATCCAAATAGGCTCATGTTTCCTGGGCTGCGCCTCAAGAGGGTCCAAAAGACATTTGTGAGAATGGGCGTGACGTTTTACAATAAAATTCCACAGTCAATCTTAGACTTGCCTCTACACAAGTTTAAGAATTCAAACAAATCAGCTCTCAAGGAAAAGCATATTATACAATTGAATTTATTAATTGAATTATTATTTAATTCGCTCCAGTAATTCATGAAACAGTAGTAACTATCCTGTGTAACATGATTCTATTGTATTCTGTTCTTCAGTGTTGCCACTTTATTTGTGTTTCAGTCATGTCTGAGACACAAATAAAGTGGCAACACTGTAGAACATGAGTATTTAAATATTACTATTCAATTCGATGCCTTAACATGGGTAGCCTAAGTATGTCATGCTCTCTTTAAACATTTCTGTGGTGGTGTCGTGTGGTGTGGGTGTGGTGGTGTCGTGTGGTGTGGGTTGTTACGTTCCCTCAAATATGGTTGAGCGAAGCAACGGCTGGATCATGCGTCATGCTTGTGAACGGGTGTCACCAACGGGAATGGGTCTACTTTTGTCTGCCCATCGCGAAATATTGAAAGAGTAAATTTAGACAACTTTAATATATTGAAGGTAGTTTGATAAAATCGATATTTGACTTTGTTGACGTCGTAGGCGCCCGTCTGGCGTGCCCGACTGACGCCGACTTGAACGATATAAGTACGGCGGGTTTGACGTTACGAATTCAGTCTATTCCAGAGACTCATTCAGCTATTAGAGGCTCCCGCATCTAGGTCGATGTATTTGATTGAGGGATTGTGATAGCAATCACCCCCTAATCGAATAAATATTGCCCGGAGGTTTAGATGAGTGTAATTGATTAAATAATACTTGGATATGTTTGATAATTACACTCACGTTCAGATGGTGGTTTGTCTGACATGTTGTGGTTAAATTAATTAGATATGAGGTCAGGGGCCGTTATAAGGGGATGGTGGAGACGGTTTTAGGTATGGTTTCAGCGTTTTGAGTTGTCAACATGTATATTATGTAATATGCAATTTTGAAACTTCATTGTGGAAACACTTGTATACACAGCATAGTTTTATTACCAATTGTAAAAAAAAATTTTTTTGAAAAGAGCAACCGCCGAGTTTATTGCTGGCTCTTCTCGGCAGGAAGGGCATTCCGAACCAGTGGTAGATTCATCGACGATTCATTAGCACTTGTAAAAGTTTATTTGAATAAAAAATATTTTTATTGTATTCTATTCTATTCTATTCTATTCCACATGGTCCTACTGGGTTCTCGTACTGGTATGAGCGGACTAATATCTGTCACTTACCGTGCTGTGATTAGCCGTCAAGACTAACTTTTGACACGTATCGTGGATACGTATACCTAGGGGGCGATTCAGACCTGTTCGATAACATACCGTGTTTTTATACGAGATATAAATCTCGTATAAAAAAATTTTGTCGTGTGATTCAGAGCGTTTGGTTTGAGGATACGATTCGGTATCGACTACGTTATCGACATCGACAAGATAGATTCGATTACAAGAGCATTTACGAATTGAAAATATATGTTATCGTACGGTAACAAACCGAATCTATCGATAAATAAGTTATCGGAAGGGTCTGAATCGGGGGGCAGGTCTATTTTCTTAGTTTTTTTATTCTATGACAAGATAGTCCTTGACTGCGACCTCACCTGATGGTAAGGCACGATGCAGTCTAAGATGGTAGCTGGATAACTTGGAAGCGGTATGGCAGTTTAGATTCAACCCATACCCCTAATCGGTTTCTACACGCTTTCGTGCCGGAGCGCTGCATCGCTTGGCGGCAGGTCTTTGACGACGGCCAAAGCCTCATACCAGACATAAAAGTTGTTAGTTGTTGTCTTAGTCTTAGACTTAGACTAAGTCTAAGTCTAAGACTAAGAGGTTGGTGTAAGACTTAGACCTATACCTAAAACTATTCCTAGACCTAGACATAGACTTAGATTTTCAAGTCCAGAGGTAAGATCTCATCATTACGAACAAAAGGAGCCCAAACTCGATATAACTAGCTTAGTTTTAGTCTTAGTCTTAGTGTTAATCTTAGTGTTAGACTTAGATGTTTTTTAAGCCACTGAGAAATGCATTAGACTTAGACTTAGGCTTAGACTTAGTCTTACACTTAGACTTAGACTAAGACTAAGACTTAGTCTTAGTCTAAGTCTAAGCCTTAGTCTTAATCTTAGTCTTAGACTTAGAATTAGACTCAGACTGAGACTTTTTTAAGCCACTGGGACTTTTTTAGACTTAGACTTAGTCTTATACTTAGTCTTAGACTTAGTCTTAGTCTTATACTTAGTCTTAGACTTAGTCTTAGACTTAGTCTTAGTCTTAGACTTTAACTTAGACTTTGTCTTAGACTTAGTCTTCGTCTTAGTGTACAGGAAGTCCGGACGAAAAAAAAATAATAAAAAAAATAGAACATAAACAATTTATATCGAAGTATCAAAACAAGTTAATTCACTCACTAGGAGTTCCAATAAAAGTCTTCGAGGTATACCACCAAGTCACTCCAACAAGTCCAGTGGTAATATCTCATCATTACTTACAAAACGAGCCCAAACTCGATATAACTAGCTGTAGCCGTCTAGAAGATCCAGGTGTAGTCTTCGAAGTATACCATCAGGTCACTCCAACAAGTCCAGTGGTAAGATCTCATCATAACTTACAAAACGAGCCCAAACTCGATATAACTAGCTGTAAAGATCTTGGAGTTCCAATAGAAGTCTTCGAGGTATACCACCAAGTCGCTCCAACAATTCCAGTGGTAAGATCTCATCATTACTTACAAAACGAGCCCAAACTCGATATAACTAGCTGTAGCCGTCTAGAAGATCCAGTAGTAGTCTTCGAAGTATACCATCAGGTCACTCCAACAAGTCCAGTAGTAAGATCTCATCATAACTCACAAAACGAGCCCGAACTCGATATAACTAGCTGTAGCCGTCTAGAAGATCCAGTAGTAGTCTTCTAAGTATACCATCAGGTCACTCCAACAAGTCCAGTGGTAAGATCTCATCATTGCTTACAAAACGAGCCCAAACTCGATATAACTAGCTGTAGCCGTCTAGAAGATCCAGAAGTAGTCTTCGAAGTATACCATCAGGTCACTCCAACAAGTCCAGTGGTAAGATCTCATCATAACTTACAAAACGAGCCCAAACTCGATATAACTAGCTGTTAAGATCTTGGAGTTCCAATAGAAGTCTTCGAGGTATACCACCAAGTCGCTCCAACAATTCCAGTGGTAAGATCTCATCATTACTTACAAAACGAGCCCAAACTCGATATAACTAGCTGTAGCCGTCTAGAAGATCCAGTAAAAGTCTTCGAAGTATACCATCAGGTCACTCCAACAAGTCCAGTGGTAAGATCTCATCATAACTTACAAAACGAGCCCAAACTCAATACAACTAACTCTTAAGATCTAGGAGTTCCAATAGAAGTCTTCGAGGTATACATGCAGGTCAGTACTACATTCGGGGAATATAACTTTGCATGAAATTTCGAAATTCTATCAAATAATAAAATAATGCTATTATATTGAAGGTACCATAGGTACCTAGTACTTAGTTTCTTCTTTTCAAAATACATATACTTATAAACTATCAATTTGGTTTGCTCAACTTAGACTTAGATTTAGAATTAAACTTAGACTTAGACTTAGACTAAGTCTGAGTTCAAATCTAAGCCTAAGTCTAACACTAAGACTAAGTCTTAGACTAAGACTAAGTCTTAGTCTAATGCATTTCCCAGTGGCTTAAAAAAAGTCTAAATCTAAGTCTAAGATTAAATCTAAGTCTAACTTAGTCTACAGCAAGTCCGGACGAAAATAAAAAATAAAAAAATAAAACATAAACAATTTATATTCAAGTATCAAAACAAGTTAATTCACTCATTTTTGACGCAACTTGCCCGCGCCTGTGTGTGCGTGTGAACGGTGCATGAGTAGAAGTGCGTTTTTATACCTACGCTTTGCGAAATCCCGTCCTTAATCAAATAAAAACTCATTGCCCACGAAAATATTTATAGTAAAAAATTATATCGTTCGACCGCAAAAATTACAAAAATAATGTATAAATATTACACTTTTCTTATACAGTTCTCATTCAGTACCAATACTCAATCATACATTCATTCATTTTCTACAGAATTACAGTTACAACAAGTTGGTGTTGCTACACGACAAAATTTAAAAGTGTGCGACGTAAGCATCCACGGTCTTTGCGAAACAAAATGTAAATTTTGTAAATACCAAACAGTTTTCAAATTACAACAACAACTTTACAAGTAATTTCATGCAATTTTATAATAATTTATCTTATTCAAATATCTTTTTTTTTTTTAATTTTCCAAGAGATTATAAAAACTCTGGTGAATTTAAGACATTAAATATTTTTCTTTGTTAAAAATTATCAATTTAAAATAATTATTTAAAATTGATTATTTCTTGCAAAGAAAAATTTTTCAAATGTAGGTTTACTGCCTGACCAGAAAAATCAAAACAATGTTCTAGAGGAGCTACTTTCCCTTTTTTTTTAATTGCGACAGCAACACTAGTATACGCACCTAATATAGGACATTTGATTATGACATTAATGCTGAGATCTATAGAGCGTGCTCTGGCTTAGCTTGGACTCAGGATATGAGTTAAAACGAGACACAAATATGCTCCGACATAAATCTGTCTCGTTTTATTTCTGTCTTGATTCTGAGCAGAATGAAAGTGCGGTCTATAGATTCCAACCTTAATGAAGGTGCCCCGTACTAGTAGAATAAATTTGTTCTTTGACTATAGTTTCTTTCTAATTTTTCTAATCAGGCATTTAATATTATTCATGTCATGATACTATAATTTAGTTTTATAAAGTAAAATAATATTTAAGTATTTCGTCTTATATTTAATTACAATATTTTTCACAGAGTTTTCTTTAATCTTACATTTGATATTTTTTTTTTATAAAATACCTATAGGGTTTACTTATATTTATAGAATGACATGTTTGAAAATTAACAAAATTATGACTACAAAACGTTGAGACTAGAAATAAAACTTATATTTAATAATTTTATGACCTAAGACTACAGGTATATTGTATAGTGCTGACAATTAGTGGAATTAGTAATAACTTTATAGACAAGAATGAAATTAAATTGAATTCATCGTACTAAGTATCCTAGCTACTTCAACAAACAAGTAAAAAATAATTCGATGCAATAATACAAACAAAAATATGACAAGAATAACGTCGTTAAGAATATATTCAATTAAAGGACCTTTTTGATTATTTGATTATGATAAAGCAATAAAAATAACTTTTGTTATTGTTACGTAAGTATAATTACGTTTATACGTTTAAAATTAATTTCTACAAAAAAAAAATTATATTTCATTTAAATCCATAGGCTTTGCACCCAGATTCGTAGCTTAAATGCAGAGCACCCAGAATTTCAGTTAAGGCAGAATTATGGTTCGTGAAAAACCATTCTGAAATTACAAAATTACTTAGTCAAAAATAAAAAGTATGTATTAAGTTTAGAATCATTTGGAGATCGTCATTATTCTTTTCGTTCTATTTTTTTTTTTCAATATAGAAGGCCTTTTGCCGTAAAATAGAAGTCTAGTACAGTAAAACTTATAACTAATTAGGTAAAGCTGATGGTTAATATTTACAAGCCTCTACAGCACTTTTTACTTACGTTAACTTAATTTATTGAATATTTTATTTTGAGACGACAATTCCAGTTGGTTTTTTTTTTCATATTTACACGACAAAATCGATTTTCCCATAAATCATTAAATTAATTGATTCCTTAAATAAATATAAATTCAATTAATTACATTGATCATTAAAACAGCACAGAATAATTAAATCTTAAAAGGAAGCAATAATAATTAACAAACTACCATAATATGATATCACAGTTCATTTATGCAAAAAGTATTGTAAAACAATAACGCCAAAAAAAAAATGATTTGAATATAAGAAAATACGTTTTATGGCAATTTCACTTAAAATACAATAATTACAAGCAAAATTTAAAAAATATAATTCTATTACACACATGGCAACACCGAGAGCATAGATAATTTTGCACATGCAAGTGCACACATAACTTACCTGTAAATGTGTAAAAATCATTCCTTTTTCAAATGTGCATATTTTTGCTATCGGTGCCAATTTAAGCAGCGATAAAATTTAATTTATTGTTTTAATATGAAACAATGGGTAAAAGTTTTTAATAGAATGTGCTGACATCAAGTTATTTATTTATTTGATTTACAATAAGTAAATCATAACTTACTACATTATTTTCCCCACGTAAATAAGTAGGTAAGAAATATGTTAGGAGGCTTTCTTCGGAAAATATAAGTAATGTCATAAGCATTTATTATGCTTACTTTAAAAGTTGAAAAAAAAAATGTTTTGTAATAATAATTGTCAAAGAAAAAATGTAGTAAGTATGTTTTTAAAAATAATATTTAATTAGCTAAGTTTATGTACTTTATGTTGGAACCAAGACTTTGAGGATGTAGTCTGTTAACAGCGTCGGTACTGTGGGGCTATCTTCGTTTATTGCTTTTAAAACTGAAAAAAAAAACAAGAATTTTATACATACCTACATACTAATAATACATACAAAATTAATTAAAAAAAAGACGTGTGGCACTCGGGGACTGCCGCGGTAAAGCTATTGCATAGCATTTTTTATCAACGCCATCTAGCCGCTCACCGCTAGATGGCGTTGATAAAAAATGCGCCATCTAGCGGCTCACCGTAGAGGAGTCCCGTGTCAGGTTATTTTCGTTACGGAATTTCTGGATCCGGTCTCCACGCTGGCCCGCGATAGAAGCTATGCAATAGCTTAAAAATTAATGTTAAGGATCTCTCTAACTGAGGAATGAACAGAGAAAACTTATAGAAACTTAGATAACTTTACCGTATATGTACGGTCGGGGACTAAAAATGTTTACCACTTTTCAAATTAGATTCTTCGTAACCCTGCGTTCAGTAAGGTCTATAATGCTATATCAAGGCATTTGTTACGTTATAAAAATTTCATGCATCGATTTATCAAAAAAAGTATTAATGACTTTTCTATACAAATATTAGTAATAAAACTCATTTCCTAAATTCAAGTTTGACACATTAGCATCATTGCCCTTGTAAAAGTGACAATTAATTATGAAAAATATTATATTTGTTATTTAAAATTTAAATATACAAAATAAATGGCAAGCTTAATCATAATTCTAATGGTGAAGTTCATATTGTGCATTGAATCATAATGATGCTGCTAGCATCCACAGTCAAAAACAGTCAAAAGGAGGTGGATGAGCTACGGTGATGCGTGGTGTTTCTGCAGCATTTTACATCGATGTTCTGCAGCAAAATTCCGACAACCTAAGTTCAAGATAATGCGCCGAGCTACTATTCTATGGTTCAATCTGCACCGTGGCAGTCATCTCGTTTAATAGCCCGCTCGATCTGCTGATTTGAAACTGAAAATTTATGGGGCTTAATGATTCAAAGCTGGGGCTGTCAGAATCAAAGAAATCCTCAAACTCTTAGATCACATTGCACTGGGGTATGAGATGATATGAACTGACTTATCGCCTTGTCGCTTTTATGCGAGAGAGTCTACGTGTTGTCATAGCAGCGAATGGAAGCTAATTAAGCTAATTATTTATTTATACTAATATTGTTTAGTTTCTCAATAATAAAATTAAGAAATAAAGATTCTTTGATATTTCATTTCATTATTACTTCCGTTTTCATATTTTGGTAACTCGTGTCATGTGCTCGTGTCTATATGAGATAATATCTATTTATTAAAATTACTAGCTTTTGCCCGTGACTTCGTCCGCGTGAAGTTAGGATTCTAAAATTTCCATGGGAACCTTCTATTTTTCCGGGATAAATGTCGCTATCCAAATCCTCAACTATATCCATGCAAAAAATCATGTGGATCTATTGCTCCGTAGCTGTGTTATGGAAGGACAAACCAACAACGAACAAACAGACACTCACATTATTTTATAACATAAGTAAGGATTTTTTGTTCCAAAAAAGGTTTTCTACATCTAACCTATTTAGCAGTCACCTATTAAAGAGACCGCTAAAGGACTGTCTAAGCATCGCTACATGTTAAAAAGTCTATGATCTATAGCTAATCAAATCACATATCGACCTTCTGACACAGATGTGTGCATGCAATTATGAATCTTAAGGTGGTAAACATTTTTTGTCCGCGACTGTACATGCTTTTTACGATACCGTGCAGCTTTTATAATATGGTAAAACCACACAAAAACAAATAGTGTGCAGTAAACATCTATTTTACAATTTTCACAGCTGTGAAGTAAGAGCTGTTTTACGAGCATGTATTGAAAACTATTTTGATGTACAACTTTTATAAACCTCTTAATTTTTTTAACAGTAAAAAAAAAGAAGGTAGACGAAAAATTAAAGTACTTGTATGATAAATGATAATGTTTTCTTCATTGGGTGCCTACATCTTTTCCAAGCTAAATTGTTTTCAGTGAATCCCGATATGGAATTAAACAAATAGTAGTAATAAAGTAACTAAGTAATAAATTATTGTGGCTTTAATAAGCTCTTAATTAATGGTTTACTTACTCTTAATGAGCACTTGTAGAGACTGGTTGGCAGGAGGACCGTTTTCCATGTGGAATGGTATTACCGTGGTTAAATACTGAAAATAAAGGAATAACAGGAAAATCATTTTTTGTGAGATATTAACGATAGTACAATGGCAACTGGATAGACTCCTTGCGATCCGCGCACGGTTTAAGTCGCTTCTTACTATTTTTGAACACCAGAATGTAATATACTTATTTTTGGCGATCAATCAAATTGTAAATGCAGCTAAGAAAGTCTTTTGGCGTATGGACGGATTTTGCAAAGAACTTTTGCAATCCTAGCTAAACTTTCAGAAGCTCTCTTAGGAAAAGTTACGTTTTGATTATAAATCTTCTCGCCAGACAAAATAGCACTTGCAATGTACCGATTGCAAGACATGCGTTTCTCGAATAATAAACAAACATGATAGTTAGTTTTGTTTTCTCCTAAACAAATATACAGTTTGCAGCAATTGCGTCTCGAATTTACGGGCGAAACTGTAAAATTGACAGCTGTTCTCAATCGCACTTCTATATTTTATGGTTTAACACCATCCCAACTTTAACGGCATACTTAGCGAATTAAATATCTCGCGAGTTTGATATGCGGGGTACGGTTTCATCGTAGATCAAAATAGGAAATGTTTTTTTTTCATAGAACCTCACACCCCTTCCCACAAACGACTTTCGGACTTTCTTGAGGCGTAGTCGAGAAATCACGAGCCTATCGACTGGGGTATGATTTATAGATTTCAACTTATAATCAATACCAACCTTAGGTTCGGAATGGCTATTATTCAAGCCGGGCGACCGAGGAGTGCCTGGCCGTTTCTTCTTCTCGATATTGTACTGCCGCCGCTTGTTCTGCACGGCCAGTAACAACGAAATGAACGTGTTCTTCAGCTCCTTTTCATATTCCAGTTCATCTCGGAGAGCCAGCTCAGCGATCAGTGTCTCGGAGAACTCTCGAATCAGCACCTCTAGTTCCAGGAATATCTCGTTCAGTTGAGCGAGCGAGAGTTGACGTAGTTCTGTAATGAGAGATAAAAAAAGTTAAAGATAAAATAAATCAAGCAAATATCTAATTTTTCAACCCGGACGAAGTCGGGGCCCGACCTAGTGACAGATAAAAAAGATGAAGATATATCGATATGGGTGAAAAGTAGATTTTGTACCTAATTGATGGTGTAAGTTCTAACATATTCTGCCGTTTCGGCGAGCATCATTTTTATTAGCAATCCATCAACGGCATGACTACTGAGCGCAGGTCTACTCTCAGTGAACTAGTAACTGCATGACAAAGTCCAGCACCACCACCAACTGGAAGACTTCACACACTTTTCAGAAGATTATGTAGAATTGTCAGGCGTGCAGTTTTCCTCACGATGCACCTATTCCTTCACCATTGAAGTATGTGTTATTTAAAAGTGCTTTAACACCCGTAACTCTAAAAAGTCAGCCCGGGATCGAACTCGCGACCCCCCCCGAACAGGAGACCGCAGTCCTAACCCCCTGCTATTTCGGCGTGCAATTATAGAATCTATTACAGTTAATGGAAAAATATTATGTTCTGATAAAAGTAGGTTCTACGCTAACATTAAGGTAATCAGAACTTTCTCTGAAATCTTTCTTTGAAGTTAAATTATAATTCGGATTCCGGATCAAACGAGCGAATCAATCGATTCTCGAGATGAACGCTCTCGCGACATAATATTTGTAAACACTGAGTCATCCTAATCTAGATATCCTAACCATGTTAATAGGTAGATAGGTGCAGCTAAGAACGTAGTGTTAGAAATATAATTGAATGAAATAAAATAGAAAGAAAATAGCGTAATGAAAGTCGTTGAAAAAAAGACAAACTTTATTTTACGACCTAAAAATACGCCATCCATGGATTGCGAAAGCAAAACGATAGCAGAAATATCCAGTTTGGTAAAAAATAGTTTCTTTTTCAGACATGCCACGTAACACGTTCCTAAAATGTTATTTCCACGTTAATTTGAATCAAGACAATAGTTATATGCTTTGTAAATGCCTATATGCTTTGTGAAGTCGTGTGTGTCGTATATATACTTTACTACAGAAGATAATAATTATAGCTAATCAACATTAGGCTAGGAACCTAAACTGTGTGCTTATTAATATCTAGGTGGGTGTTTAGGTATGTATATCATTAGATTATCTGCCTTTAAGTGTTTGTGTCGTCTAAACATTCTATATTGACTTATTTTGTAATTAAGGACCTTGATGTAATAAATGATGATAACTTTTAAGACTAACAAGTTTTTCTCCGTGGACATGCCGTGGACTCTTTAATTCAATTCGTAATTGAAACGATCTGGATCAAAAGAGCGAATAAATCGAATCAAGAGTCAAGAGGTGAACGCTCTCGGACATATTGGTAGGTAGTCTTCTTTTTTATTCGATGACAAGATAGTCCTTAACTGCGATCTCACCAAATGGTAAGTGATGACGATGGTAAGTGAGTATTGCAGTATTGCAACTACACGGTTAAGTCAAATATCCAAATTGGTAGATTCCAAGAATTACCACTTTGGATTACTTTTAATAAGTAGGTAGATGGCGACAGCGAAACCCGGGGGTAAAAACTAGTACTTGATATTTTTTAAATAGTAAGCATTTTCTAAATGTACAGAGGTAGCAGTCGGTAATTTCTGGGAAGTGCAGACTTCATAGAACATGAGCGGTGCGGTGTTATTTTTATTCGCCGAACAAAACAAAAGTAGCTTATGGCGACGAGGCACTTTGCAAGCGAAATTAAAGTAAGTGGTTTCCTTTGACGTTTTACTTTTGAATTGCAAAGCGACACTTCGCGTGCAGATTACGTAAGTCTTAGCGAGTGTTTTGGGTTTTAGTAATTTCTTTTGAAAATATATTTTTAACTGCCACTGTAGATTGGAGAATACCGAAGGAACTATAAGAAGATAGAATGAAGGGGGCCTATTTTATGTTCATTTAGGGTCTCTATGTTTGGGGCTCTCGAATAAACTAATAAAGAACGAAGTACCTACTCGTGGGTATATCCAACCCAAATATCAGCGAATCTTGTTTAAATTCGGGGGCCCTTCATTTTGGACCAACATTTTTGGGGCAAAGAATGTGTGAAAAGGTTATCCAACATTTCATGTTGGTAGTGCTTAATTTTTTGAATACACAAAGGCCTGCCTAGATTTAAAAGTTTAACCAGTTTCGATTCACGCACCAAAAGAGTAATAAGATTTAGTCACCACTTCCCACACGTATATTCGTACCTACATTCCATATAAGTATCTAAGTACCTAGATATAGAGGGAACGTCTTTATATTTATTATTTACTCACTATGTTACGCTTGAATATTGCTGAAGATACTCTAACGTAGGGTTTACCTACATGTTCGCCAGATTATTTATTGAATAAATGTGTTTTCTTTCTTATTTTATTTTTAGGTTCAAATAAACCTTCAACCCAGCACTGGTAGCATGGGCAGGAGATAAAAGTTTTATCCCCCGATTTTATCCACTGACAGGGGATAAAATTATCTTTTCCCTATGCTAAAAGCATGGCGACAGAGGAGAAGGCGATGTATATTTCTATAAGTATATAAGTGTTATTTCTATCGCTGTGCCCATGGCTCGACGGGTGGATAAAGCTAAGCGAGGGGATAATCGTTTTATCCTTTTCCCGGGGATAAAATTTCTCCCGCCCATGCTACCAGTGCAGATTTGATACACGACATTCTTCCAGAATGCGAGAGATCTTGGCAGTACAAAGTTAGGTACTATATGTACTTAGAGAACCTAGGATTCCATCTTAAATAGATACCTACTTAGAAATTTTCCAAAATCTCGCTTTTTAATATGTAGACAGTAGGTACTTAATCTACTTCCTAAAACAAAGAAGTTAGTACATCCATAAACCATGGAATTATCAAATAAGTTCATGGCATAAACTAAAAAAGTATGTTAAACGGAACATAGCTGCTAGTTTTTTGTTTATTATGCACGATTAAAACATAACAATGTCATTGACATACAATCGTTGAATGGTTGCGTAGACTGGTTTTTGTTTTTCCGATGTGTTCTTTTTTTTACAACCGCAGCAATGACAGAATGACAATGATGTTTTATGATTTGACAAACGCATAATGTCGTAAAATATTATGACTTATGTAAACTTATCCACTTACCGTTATAAAGGCCTATTACAAAATGTTAGCAACATAAAATTAAGTATGGGCTTGTTATAAAAAATCTTTTGAAAAAACAAAGAAACAGGTTTAACCGGGGAATGGCTTTCTGACAGTTTTCGTAGTGAAAATCCGCCAAAATGTCAAAATTCCACAGTTAAACGTTTCTCAACGTTGCTTGGTGAAATCGGCACTTAGATGGCTAAACAAATTGCTTTGAATTAGTCGAAAGAGTAAGTTTAGGGAGTTCTGTTAATGGCGGTAGAGCATGCAAAAACCGGAAGCACTTTGACCCCTTTCGAAAGCTAGTGCTCTAAAAGGCTAAAGTTTTTACCAAAAATTACTACTACCTAACCACAGTTCTACAAATTCCATGTTTAGTAGTTGAAACTCGAAAAGGTAAAGCTATAGAGACTTCGTATTAAAATTACCACTGTATACCTACTTATTCAATTTTATTATTATACACATAAGTAATTTACATAATTATTATATTGTATATAATTATTTTATTGTCGTACTCACTTCTAAGACAAGCTTTCAGCTTATTTGGAGGGGAGAGAAGAATATAAATCAAGTTCAGAAGTATAAATCAAGCTTGGCTGATATTTTTTATAAAAAAAAAAGTTTTATGGTTTTCCCGTGCAAAATGGCATAAGTTACGGCGTTTTGGTGCGAGGAGATAAAAAAGTGTGAGGTAAAAATCTCTTACTGTCTTCATATAGGGGTGAGCTGAGAACTTCTTTGCCTTTCTCCAGAGCCTCGTTGTATTCAATCAGATCACCTTCAGACGACGGCGTTTCTTGCATCATGTCGTCTATCTCTTGTATAACCTGAAACATTAATTGACAGGTGCTTTCTAAAATAACATCTCTTAATGAATTCTGCTTTGTATAAAGTAAGCCTTCACAATGGCTTCACAATAAAAACACACACACAAACGCACGCAAACACGCACGCAGACACACACGCACATTATGTTATCAAAAAGCATTCTAAAGTTGACGATGATGATAGGTAATTCCGAAAACTCTTAAATTTTCTGAGATAAAATATAGCCCATGTGTTAATCTGGGAACGAGCTATCTCCATTCCAAACATCCAAATTCGGTTCATTCGTTGTGGCGTGAAGGAGTAACAAACATCCATTCATCCTCACAGACTTTCACATTTATAATATAAGTAGGATTAGTAGGATAGTAGGATTTCACAGATATCAGCCAGCTATGAACTGATATCATCGTTTCAATGTAGGAACTGTGACTGACCTCGTCAGCTGTCTTGACAGGACACTCGTGATCCTGGTGTAGCCCGCCCAGTATCAGTGCGTGCATATCGAGATCCGACGCGACTGCCTCATCTTCAGAACTATGGATCTCGTCGTCTGGAGTTATTGCACCCTGCTAAGAAAATACAACATAGGTAATTAGTTAGATCTTAAAGTTACGAGTTCTCTTAAAAGGTAAAATTCACCTATCTAAGAAATGGGAAAAAATAAAGGGAGATTAAGATATCCGAATTGCTGACCCATGCTATGACACATGCTAATAAAGAGATTTTTCGACTTTTCAAACTGGGTAAAATTATATGGGTGCGTTTATTTTAAAAGTTAAAATGTATACCTACAAGAAATATCCAAAGAAAATATTCTGAAAGATCTAGATAAAGATACCTATCTACTAATCTATTATTACTTATTATAATAAAAGGTCTCCACACGGACGGAATCCCGGTCCCTCGCATGCGCAGAATACATTCGTGTACGAATGTTTCGTCATGATCGTAGAATAACGACGGATCTGCATTTTATCAACTTTACAGTACACACGTGGACACTTTGTACACGTGTACGTGTGTACGTTTGCGTTCAGTTGACCAATCACAGACTAGCCTATATTTTTCCTACTAACTTATCTCCGTGAATAGAGTAGGTAGTTATGCGATGCGACGTTGACGTATCAAGACTCGTGGTCGCGCGCTTTGATGTGCGTCAAAAAAGTTGTCGAAAAACCGACATAGACAAGAATACGGCTGTCAATAACTTTGCATATTCATTTGCGAATATCTCTCCCGGGTTCCCGTATTCGTGCAAATGTGAGGGACCGGTACAAGGTTAACAATATGTGACCGGTGAATCTTCACACCCCGGTCGTCCCCTATCTGATACATGCATGTCGATAATATTAAGATGGTCATAGCATGGCTGTAAGTAAAATGCGGTTCCTAAAATTGAAACTAAGAAGCGGTCAAGTGCGAGCTGGGCCTGTAAGCAGCCTACTTACGAGTTTCCGCGCGCCTCGCTCCACGCAGCGACACCGCAGCTGCATCACGAGTGACATGACAAAACCCATTTGCGGTTAGAAATCTTAGAAAGCTATACATTTTTTATCCGACTACGCCAAAGCCAAAAGGAAGTGTTATATTTTAGCAGTCTATGACGTATTAGTCTATTTTTCCTTAACTGTATAAAGGTAAACAAATCGCAGAAAACTTTTCACGCGCTTAACCGACGAGCGTTGCAGGGCGGTTAAGATGTTTTAAAATTTGATTTTTCACTTGTAATTGGCACAGTTTCATTGTCAGAGTGCGGTAAATACCTCCTCTGCGCTGTAATGGCTTACGCATATCTGCGAGAATACACTTTGTTTACCGTTGACAGCTATGAAAAAATAGATTGTATGTATGTTTGTGTTAAGTATATTTCATCATAACGCTTGAACTCTAGTTCAAGCGTTATGATGATCAGCCGACTTTAATAAGTAAGATGTCAATCAATTCGTTAATGGTGCGGGTGACGTTAAACTAAATTTTATTTTATTTATACGATCAATATCAATATAACGGATGTTACATTCAGTTTTCCGTAGTTTTACAGTTTTTCAAAAATTTTCTTATGTTATTTTTTAAAAGAAAAAATATGTATGAACATTGAACAGTAGACTAGACGGTTAGATCCAATTTTTGTCTAGTGATTTTCAATAGTAGTTTTAATGTGGTTCTATAGCGATTTAAAAAAATTATCAAATCGTCTTGCAGTTCAAAGTGGTTCAAAGTGTCTAAACAAAAACAAAAAGTAAAAACCTTAAAATACTGTTATTATTTTAGGAAGGCCCATGAACTTTGTTACTGTATTAAAAAATAAAAACAATAGATTCTTAATAAACCGTTTTTCTCATGAATGGAGCGAGTATCATAAAGGAACATTTTTAAGAATGCCTTCCGAAACAAAAGAGCACCGAAAAATTAAGACCCACTTTTTTAATTTACGAGCTATTCAATTTTTTTTATTTCTTGTACTGAATACTTGACATATGTAGGTAGGGACCTAATTTAATCATCAGTAATCTAGATTAGTGCGTGGTTAATACGGTTTCATCTTTCTTTATTATTTAAATTACTCATGCATTCTTTATCAATTTATTAAAAAAAACTACTGCACGAATCAAATAACTTGCCCAACATAAATAAGCCAATGTCATCAGATAACAATCTAGCTTAAGTCTCATTATCTTAAAGTACCAATAGCGGATCGTATCATTTATATTTTTCATCTAGAAAATCATATTCAGTACAATGACAAATTAAAATACACATACTTTCTACTTACTGCCGACTATTTTGTACTGAAAGCGAACTGAAAGCTTTTTAAGTAGCGCGGTCTAAAAAGACAATTTTTTTTTAATTTTTATTTTTGCAGTTGCAGTGGAAGACCAATAATTTAAACGTAAAAATTCTTTTTCGACTTCAAACGTCACTACAAAGTATATCAATTGTGCCTACAAAATTTGAAGAGTTCCCTCGATTTCTCCAGGATCCCATCATCAGATCCTGAGCTGATGACTATGGGACCACCTAGGACGTATACCCTTTCAAACAAAAAATGATTTTCCAAATCGGTCCAGGCGTCTTTGATTAATCGGGGAACATAAAAGATAAAAAAACGATTCCGACGAATTGAGAACCTGCTCCTTTTGTGAAGTTGGTTAAAAAATCCTAAATGAGGATGGTGGAGTTTATCTTCCACTTGACCTATTTTTGTTTTGGGTGCTCCAATGTGATATGAATTAAGAGAGGAGTACACAGCAATGACCTTAGGTTTTAATACACTCCTACCTAGTGAATGAAAATGGGGCAAGCGTGAATCAGCTGTGGCAGTGTGTGTAGACTTTATTTTAAGCTTCGATAAATAAAGTGCAAACAATAACTCAACTCAGTCTCAACGTAGGCGGCGACTAGCAAATAAAGCAGGAGATATTATACACAAGTGTGTGCGTAAAAAAAGTACATTCTCTATAACTTCACCCTGATAGTAGGTAAGAATGGATCAGGTGCATCGTGCAGGCCGAAAGCTTAACGTGCTTTACGAGGCACGGAGGCGTGTTTTACGCCGCTAACTGGGACCTGCTACTGATCATTTTTGGACACAAATGACCAATAACTATTTTCTGACCAAGTCCGAAACCCAGAACCTCACGATCTGCAGCAGAATAAACTAGCCACTAAATAAATTATTGAGTCATGGTTTTTATTGGAGATAATACATTAGGTATTGGACAGAAGCACGCATTACTTTGCAGAATTTAATGACACACAAGGGATAATAAAATTCCTTGTTACAACATTAGGCTGCAGTACAGTAGGCTAAACGTAAGGTACAGTAGGCTAGACGTTACCTTTTTGTCACTGAGATTCAATGTCGGGATGTGCATCTTCCGCGAGAAGGACTTGGTCCAGTCGATCGGTAGAATGTTCCCGAAATTTCCCGTGATCGTCCACCACATTCTGTAACAAAGATAAATAATTTATTCATCACAATTTGAGAATTGAATTGAATTGAAAAATACATAAATAGATTCCATCCATTTCTTTCATTTCATCACTTTCAGGAGTCTTCCTATGGAAAACTCCTAAAAAGTGTGAATTGGTATTCTTGAAACAGATTGAAAGGCTATGTGACCAGCTACATCTACACAGACAGATAGGTACATCGATTGCGATATACTCGTAATTTAAGCAGTTAGTAGTAATTACTAGTTTGCTCAAATATAAGAAAAAATAATAATGTAATATCTCTCAGCCAACATATAAACGAAAAGTTTTCACAGTACCTATAACATAAAATGAAACGTATTATATTCCCTTAAGAAAAAGCGATCCAACTCCAATCAGTGTCAGGTTCTATTCCAATCAGCTTTATATCTCGTAATTTATCGAAGGCTCGTAATAATGTCGACCGGTCGGATTTATGCCAGCCGTATTTATTATGATCCCGATCTTTTTAGCCGATTAACCTGAGACATGTAATAGATCTACTTTGATATTTTACCGCATCGACTTTCAAAGCTTTAACATATTATTATAATCCAACTTGTATCATAATTATTAATGTATTAGTGACAATATTTCTAACTTCTGTAATCTGAACGTACCTAGCTAACAGAACATGGGGTTATCCAACCTACACGCTCGATACGTTTCCGTGCAACGTTTCTGGGTGAAGAGCCCTTCTTGGCGTTTCCTACAACGTACATAATAATCATAAGCGTAACTTGAAGGCGAGGACAAGAGGGAATAGACAAATAGGCAACTTCTAGATAAAGCTCAATAAATCTAAACCTCTTAATTGCTTTCCATCAAGCATGATGGAAAAAACTTGTGTACCTGCACAGTTTTTTTTTTCAGTAATATTGAAAATAAGAGCAATAGAAAGAAGGGAATACCTTGGAAAGGAATAAGGTATTTTGCCGGTATTTCGTAATATGACTGATAACATTTCTGTAACTCAGAAGCATGAAACGTATCTCCTAAAAGTTGATAATAGGTATTTCGTGGTACACAGGTATTGTACTCATAGAAATTATGAAAATAAAAATAGAAGAGCCCGGAGTATTCTATTATAAGTACCATGGATGTTCACGGCCAACTACAGCTGCAGTTCTATATTGAAATAATTTTACAGAATCTCAAGGCATTTTGCGCATGGTTGTCTTCGCTGTGTAGTTGCCGAGATCACTATTTGGTTCCACCAGAAGTAGATTTTATTTCTACTTCTGGTGGAACCAAATAGTGATCCTCAAAATTTCTGTGTCTGCCACAAATACGTCCTTAGAAACACACAGCTCTCTACCAGAATCTGTGAAGGAATCCTCTACGAGTACTATGTTAGATTCAGTTGTGTTCGTATTACGTCCGTGACCTTGTACTGCAATAAAACCACAAATATGATCTGGAACAAGTCCCGCCGCACTTCCCGCGCGTTTGTTTAACTCTGGGAACAGCGCGGTTGCGTCAATCTCCCAATTATTTGCGTCAAGGTCAAAGAAGGATGGTAATGAGTAATGGCATTTTATTTCTAACCCTCAAGTAGTTTACTCTAACTATTCCTGCTCTATATTGAGCTTTTAACTGGAAGTGCAAACTTTATTGCGCAAACCGTAACCGATTTTGAAAACAGAATATCTAGTGCTATTTACATCTGCTCTTCCAATAAGCGAACATAGTTAAAGTTAATCTATTATTTTAGAACCCTGAAATAATGAAACTTACGCTAAAGTTTCATTGCTAACTTACTACATGACAAAATATAGAATGGCTCAAGCAACATTGCAAAATAATTTAAAATACACGACAAATGATTATTTGTCTAGCTCTACATGATAGGTAAAAAAAATTATCGTACAACATTTGATGCCTTGCAAAGCTTGCAATAATCTTTTCATTCAAGTTTAGCTATAGAAAATCCAAGTTCAACTACTTATAGAAATAGAAATACACGAAGGTAACTATGTCCAATAACATGGTTATGAATGGTAGATATATGGCATTATTTTTGCAGAAATTTCCAGTGAGTCGTATAAAGAACTCCAACTATTTGTTCATCTTCAAGTGATGTTTATCATGAAATCTATGAAGGGTTTCTTTCTGTATGGAATTTGTGTGAAACAGTCATCAGAGATATTGTATGTAGCTGTTTCTTAACAAGTAGCTCCATTTACGTAGTTAAAATTCCTATGCATATGAATGTATGCGTTGCAGACTTCAATACCTTCATATCAGGTCACAGGAGCCTGAGCACATAAAACAAAACGGGCGTTCGTGACTCAGCCGGAGACGCAAATTGGCGTCAATTTGAGATCGCGCGGCACGTCACGGCTCAATTGAGGAATGTGTCACTTACATTACATGCAAGTATGCTGTGGTTTATCATAGCGCCTTGGCGAAGCCAGATTTTTCACCTAAATATTCAAAAACACTTTTATAATCCTTTCTAGGTATATAAATATAAGGAGAATCATTTCGCTTGAGGTTGGAATTTAAAATGCCTTAAAATGCAAAAGAGCTAAACATGGAAGTAGGAAGTAATAATTCTTAGGTAGAGCTAAGATCTGAAAATAAATGATATTGAAGATTGATATAATATGATATATATTACAATATTTGAGACTTCGTTACACCACAAGCTAAAATTCTTGCGAAAAATTTACATGAAGATGATTTTAATATTGAGCCAAAATATTCTTTATTCATTTAACTTCACTTTCAAGATTTCAAGACCTACATTTTGCTGTCTTCGCGCCTAAGACCAGCTGGTCGATTGTGGAAAAGCTGCATAAAACATTGCTACAGCTAGCAGCCTTAATTGTAGTCAATGGCTGATGCAACCAATCCACAATCGAGCTGAAGATGTTAAGGATTTTATTAGCAAAGACTGAAGACAAAAGATTGGTGCTACGACTTTTTAATGTAAAATCTGCTTGCTCTTTTAAATCACAAGAAAAATCACAACTAAGATTTAATCCCCCTTTTTTGCTTGACCACGTTCCACTTTTAGTTTTCTAATCAAAATGGCCACGTTTTGAAATGCTCTTTAATATTTATTTGTTGTGTCGCCAGCCCCTTTCGATGACATGCAATTGTTTTCAGTTAATATCAATAGATGATGACAGTTGTAGGACGCGATTGCATTGCTTATTTAGACACAGTTGAATGGCAATTGTTTGATGACTATTGTATTGGCGTACAAGGTTTACAGTTTTATGAGATGAAATGATCTTAATATGATTTGACAGGTTGATATGAGTCTTACTTTTGCTTTAATTTGATAAGGATATTGAAACACCATTTGAAAATAGATTTGGTCTTTAGATATACTCTTATTTTGATGCATTCGTACACATTGCTTTTCAATTCTACAAACTCGATAGTTTTATTATTGACAGAAATTTGCTAATCCAAGCATAACAATTTAATCCTTCTTAATATTAGAAATGTAAAAGTGAGTTTGTTTGTTGGTTTATTGGTTTGACGTTCAATCACGCCTCGACAGACCAACGGATTGACGTGAGTTTGCATGGGTAGGTATAGTTGAGGACTTGAAGAGTGACATAGACTACTTTTCATCCCGGAGAATCAAAGAGTGCCCCAGGATTATAAAAACTACTAAGTCTAAGTCTAAATCTACTACATAATCTTGAGTAAAATGTACATAGGCATAGTAACACATTGATGATCATAACATTACAATTATGAACTTTAACTTGCACCAATGCGAAGTTATGAAATTAAAATTGTGAAAGTGAAATTAAATGCCAATAATAAATGATCAACTTACTTGATGTTGACTCAGCATAGGCTACGTAATTATAAACATTGATAAATTAAGATAACCTTATGAAGTCCGAGAAAGTTATTACAGCTTATCTGCAAGCAAAGTTTACGGCTATCTTCAACCAAGTACGAATACATATGTGGTTAAATCGAAGTAAATATTTATTTATTAATTATAAATAACTAAGTAATTACTTCATTATTTATTATTTATTTAGTGTACTATCCCGATAAAATTCATCCTAGTCCTCTAAACTGTAGAAAATTAATGTTAGTATGCGATAAGACCGCCTTTGCATACGAAATTGTGTGCCTAAACTATCTTAACATATTGTTTCATTTCGGGTCTGCAATAAATTGTTCTTAATAATAAATAAATAAGAGTATGTAATTACTTTAAATACTATTTTTTTTTATATGAATAGCGGGCAAACGAGCTGGCGGGTCACCTGATGTTAAGTGATTACCGCCGCCCATGAACACTTGTAGTACCAGAGGCACCACCAATGCGTTGCCGGCTTTTCAGGAACTTATTGGTTGCTGTTATAACAATAATTACTTAGGTAGGTTAAGTTTCTGAAATGTTTTTATCCACGATCGGCGACGAAATGCAATTACTTAAGTAAGTTTCTAGGGTTTGTGAGGTAGTAATTTTGTAACCAATTTCTTTGAAACTACTATAATATATGGTGTGATTTTCTGTAATTTCCAATAATAGACTTATACAGGTAACTTTTTTAACAGCTTATTGAGGAAAGTAAAAGGTTCGTGCAGACGTGCCGCATCGCATTCCATTACAGAACCGCCTCAAAACACACTATCTATAATTGACTCTATCGAGATTCGAGCTTTTATCGATATGCTAGTTTTTTCATGCGCTGCGTCATTTAGTGCGAAGGATCAATGGGTCATATAAAATGTATGAAACTATCATGTAATGCAATACATAGCGGTGCGGCCCGCTTTTATTTTGAAGTTCTTTACAGAAAGCGTTTCGCATGCAAAATTAAATAAATGGGCCGAGTTCTCACGTTGTAACGGTACGGAAGAAAGGAAGTCTACTAATGAGGAAGCAGAGCGCCTCTTGACATGTTTCCGTCTGCAAGTGAGTACCTGACTTAGATTTTTCCTAGATAAAGAGCCTTAGCTGAATGCGTGCTTTGTCTTGTTACTACAACAGTAAAGTCATTAGGGGGACAGGCACCCTTCCGCTAGTTTTTTTTACTCATGAAGAACTCACAACCCAATTGACTAATGAGGTGTGAAAAGCTGTGGAGGTGTCGGCTACTTTGAAATTCTTATCATACTACTAGCTTTTCCCCGCGGCTTCGCTCACGTTAAGTTCGATTTTTCAAACCCCTATTTTATCACTTTAGGGGTTGAATTTTCAAAAATCCCTTCTTAGCGGACACCTACGTTATAATAGCTATCTACATGCAAAATTTCAGCCTGATCCGTCCAGTGGTTTGAGCTGTGCGTTGATAGATCAGTCAGTCAATCAGTCAGTCAGTCAGTCATCTTTGCCTTTTATATATTTAGATTTGAATTTTTCTTAAAAGTTGTGGCTGGGATTATTGCGTAATTAAAAGCTAAGCCTGGTTTCTTCTAGATGCCTTTTCTAACATTCGCAAAGCATAAAATATTCTATTACATGTTGTATTTATACACGGGAAGCAATTGGACTACAAGCTATCTTCACCCGTTGCATTATCGTCGTACTCATTCCTAACACAAGCTTTCCGCTTATTTTGAGGGGAGAGAAGAATTATTCAGCTTGGCTAATATTTCTTAACTAAAATTGATACCTATTCATTCAACCATCAAATAAAATATTAGAGAGAGATTAATAATTTTGTTTATTTCTTCAATTTCTTCATCTAATTTTACTTCACTAAAATCTTAAATTAAAACAAAATCTTAAATATCAAAAATTAAAAGCTAAATAAAAAAATTATCATCTAAACCACTGGAACGAGGGAATGTCCCCAGAACGCTGGCTGCGTTACCCCGTTACAGAGATGAATTAAAAATTTCAAAATTCATTTTCAAAATTTTGAAAATACCTCAGATATTTACCAAGGTTTTAACTGTTATTTTTCTTGTGGGCGTTTTGTTATTGAAACAATACCTACAGTCCTACACTATTGCAGAAATACATCTGTTTATGTGTTCTGTTATTCAAGCTGTGAATGACAAGCTCAATGGCACGGGCTGGTGTTGTCATCAAGAGCTGCTGTGACGTCAGACCGCCATATGGCTTGTCGTTTGCGGTATGCAGATGACTGTTTGGCAATGTAATTATGAAACAGGGGTATATATTTGGAAGTGATCCGAATCAATCGTCGCCTTGTCTAGGCTCGCAGATCTAATCCTGGTACACAGCTGTGCGATTCCAATCGTCTCTGATTAGCCGATACTCATTCGCTATTGGCTAAAATGCATTGTTGCAGAATGAACGCGATAAATTCAGCCAATAGCCATAATTGAGACAGAAACAATGATTGCTGCAGCTTGTACATTAATCAAATCATACTCCCCACACAAATAGGTAATCCCATATGCTACGAAAATGAACACAACTAAACCCGAATGTGAATCGAAAGTTTCATCGTTAATTTTTGTCGATTGTCGTAAATCCTCTACTCACCTGCTTGCTTTAGAAGATTAGCCCTTACAAACAGACAGACAAAAATTTTAAGAACGTGTGACGATTATGATTATAATTACGAATAATCGTGAGTTCAAAATTACGTACTTAAAAAGATTCTGGTAAAATCTAAACAGACTTTCAGACTTCTGAAAGTTTTATTCGTCGATAGTTGTTTTTCAACGTTTCCAAACACCAACCAGACGACTGATGACTTAGCTAAATTTGTTTTTCCTGTTATGTATTGATGACACAGTAATGTAATATTTGTTTCAATATTATTTAGTGCGTATTCTTGTGATTTATGTAGGACTAGCTTTAACCCGCGGCTTCGCTCACGTTAGGTTCGATTTTTTAACCCCCTATTTAACCCTCTTGGGGTTGAAATTTTCCAAAATCCTTTCTTAGCGGATGTCTACGTCCTAACAGCTACCTGTATGCCAAATTTCAGCTCAATCGGGTCAGTGGTTAGAGCTGTGCGTTGATAGATCAGTCAGTCAGTCAGTCAGTCAGTCAGTCACCTTTGCCTTTTATATATTTAGATTCACTTTTACCTATCTTTTTTTAAATCATTAATTAAGCAATAAATAAAAAAATCTTTACTTACTTATGTACATAATTTTTTTCCGGTACAAAAAATTATGTTAGGCATATACGTAGGTAGGTATACCTACTAGAGTGATTTTATTTTCTCGTAGAAGAGAACCCAGAAATGATTAATTAGTTGTGGTCGTATCTCAACAATTTGACCACTACGAGTTAACTAACGTAGTGGTCAAATAAATCTGTGTTATTGTTACTATTAGTTAGGCGAATAATCAAGTACGAGATAGGTCTGACGTAGAGAATCTACGTTCAAATCAATTACGAAAAGAAGTGAATCAAATAGAACATCTAAGCTGATTTGGCTTGATGGCACAGCTCTAATGTCATTACGAGATCAAATAAGAGCACGAGTAGGTGTATCAAAAGAAAGAAATTGAATTCCGCCCTTTTGACTCAAGCAAAGTACTTTGGCTCAGCTTTAGTTTCTTTTCTTTTGACGTCGATACCGACGAAGACGACCTAATTTCTATTATCCATTTTAATCTTTAGATTCTTTTGGATCTTCATTAGACAATAAGTGGATGCTTGTGGAGAAAATGCCGTAGCGATTGTTATCTATCGTGATTAAGAAAAGTAGCTCTCCTTTTATATAAAATTTTTAAATATAGCATAGGTAGTAAGTACTTTGATATTAAAGAATACTAACAGTAATAGTAAATCTACTTAAAAACTACGTAACGTAGAAGTACTCCTGGTAATATTTTGTCCTTGGCCTACTCGACTTAAGTATAACGATGACCTTGTCACTAGTAAATTTACTTTTATGAAGTGTCGGGGGTGTGGTACAATAATTATGTGTGTTAATTATTATACTAAAAAACCTAAGTTAATTACGGAGTAAAAGATACAACACGCAACGGTACAGTTTTGAGTTGTGCAGGGTCTCAAGACTATGTGCCCGAAGCGCTCTTCGCCTCGCACCTTAGATAATGGTATGGTATTTATTCAATCTGTTCTACACAAACAATTAAACCCACAGGTTTAAAAGACATATACTTTTCCGTAGGTCTGA
Organism: Hipparchia sbordonii; assembly: GCA_038048805.1. Classification (NCBI taxonomy): domain Eukaryota; kingdom Metazoa; phylum Arthropoda; class Insecta; order Lepidoptera; family Nymphalidae; genus Hipparchia; species Hipparchia sbordonii. The sequence continues at coordinate 5,519,569 of JBBIWI010000010.1, read as the reverse complement.
AAAAGGTCTAATTTTTAGACCTTTCTTTTGCACTGTGTCTTCTGTGGTCTGTGTTAGCTACTCCATCTCTATATCGAGGGAAGTGAGGTCGCAAATCAACTTGAGCAAATCTGCAATTGATCGTGTTTGTCTAAGGTTTGTCTATATCGGCGAACCACTAGTAGGTATATTTTATCTTGCCAAGAGGTCGAAGTTATTAAAAGTACTATTCGTAGTAGTAAATACGAGTTAGAACGGTTAGAACCAAAAGAGACTTTATAATGCGTAGAAATATAAAGTGCGGTTTGCTGTGTTATAATATTATGGAATGCATATTTTTGAAGGTACGTGTACTACCGAAATGGGATCTGTTTGTCCCCAAACACGCAGAGTATAAGTCAACCTACTCCACACACTTATATTATAGCCATGCTTATTTGTGCCGTTAGCTATTTACTTCAGCTGTTAGCTGGACGTTTTATGATCAGTTGTATGATCTCACAAACACTGATGTCAGATTAAAAGTTGCCCAATTTCTGTTCTAAGTGCGCCAGGCCAAAAGCTTAAAAATAGGTAACTATTGTTGCATGAGAACATAAGATTAGGTATTTACAATGTGATGAACAAATTGACAGTGTGATTCTCCCACGTGTTAACATTGCGCCAATTGCCTTGGAGTTTTGCATTGGCTTAGTTAGTGTCCAACGTAATTTTACATCCGATATACATCTACCTACCTACTAGTTGATCCTCGTGATTTCGTCCCCATTAAGTTTTTCAAAACTGTTCAAGCACTGTGGAAACATCTCGATTTTTTGGGATGCAAGCTATCTTCTTCCCAAATGTCATTGTCTTTGTTGCTTTCAAGGGCATGCAACTAATTAAAATTAAATATCAAGACTTTCCAGAACCTACTCGTAATATAGAGATCAGAAATAATAAATATTTAAAAAGTTACCTACCTATCTAAAGGTATTATAAATTTTAATTTCCCCTACGCACGATTACCCAACGCGTTTTACACAAAATGGTGGAAAATATTTTATAGTAACTATACATATAATATTAGAAATAGCTTTAATAAACTGTGAATGAATGAGTATGCTTGTTATTTCAACATGCGTGTGTGAGCCACGTTAATCGTCCATGTTACGAATCAGCGGGAACATTAATTGCACTCATTATCAAAATTTGTCTATCATTATGTGTAATTATTTATATATTTTTTTTATATTTAAACATAGTAATATATAATTAATGTTGTATAAACAGGAAATAAATGTAAAGAAACATACATTATATAAAATATGGATACATATATGATAGGTACGTGTACGTAGATACGTACTATAATGTTTCCGCAGATAAATAGTTTTTTAAAGTAATTGGGGACAAGCCAAAATAGTTGCTTGATTGGTCGAGATTTTGAACGAAACCAGTCAAAAGATAAAAAAGTTTATAAGAAGTTTTTTCCTTTTTTCCTTTAAGAAGGGGTTCTTGGAACACCAAACAGGACTGGATTTGGACGGCGCATTCCTTCGGCCATCATAAAAGAAAACCATTAACATAATACTTACATATTATTATGCTTTTAACGGTAACGGAGAGAAAGATATATTGAACGGAATATATAGATAGGGAATTATTCGTTTTGGAAGTGCTCTTTAGTGTGCTCTTCTTTCGAGATTTTTTATTAAGTACCTATATGTCTACAGAAGCTAAGCTTGGTAAAGAAACTACTATATACTACCTACCATATTTAATTAGAAAACGCTAAATCTATGGCAAGGTAAGGTCCAACACATAGTTAACTATTTACTATCTCTTCACACCATAGTTACAAAGCAGTTGCCCTTATTGACCTATCTCGAATTCTATTATGTTCTGAGGAGATAATTACTAACAATAGCACAGTAAAAAAAATCTCTAGAATCTGTAAGTAATATGTGTACTACTATATTTATGAGTCTAACATACAAATGAGGTTAAGTTCGCAGTGTTCATGTTATCAACGCACACAGTGGCTTAGTAGGTCGCAAGTGAAGCGAGAAGATTATGACAATATAATCAATATTGTATAAAATATGCATGTTCCGGCATAGTTGAGTAGCGTGGCATTTGATTTTCTGCTTTTGACATTATTGTACGTATATGACCTTTGGATGTTTTTGCACTTATGGGAAAGAAAAGGGAAAGTGCTGAAGTTACGACGGACCATTATGCGACGGCACTGAGTTAGAAGTTTTGTGAAAGACCCATCTCATCTCGAGAGCGAATCAGCAGGTACGGATCAACGTGATTTATTGCATGGGTATACCTAGTTGAGGACATACTTAGGGCTAACATGCGCGCCACGAGAAGATTTTGTCTATCCATTTACTTCTAAAAATTCAAAAATTCACGATTAAATTGGTAGACAAAATTTTTTCGTGGCGCGCATATTAGCCCTACTGGAGACTGAATTAGGCTACTTTCTTCGAGAAAAACTTTCCGCGGGATTTTTAAAAAGTAAACCCAAGCTATTATAAAGTAAGGAGAAAAAAGTCTGTCTACCTACTATCCATAATATTTTTGTAGTGAACTATATTCATTCTTGTAAAATACATGTAGGTATCCTAGGTATCGGTAGGTAACTTAAGTAAGTAGGTACGTCTATTGCGCTCTACGAGTACGAGTACTGAGTAGGCTCTGGGATGTTATTGATCCGATGCCGTGTTGTCATAGTTACAAGGTTACTAGTAACTAACCGCGAGGCATTTACAGAAGAAACTATAATAATGCGTATAAATCCACCAACTTATCTGTTCAGTTGACGGGGTCGCTAGTGGAGTCTAATATTGCTACTTATATACGAAGAAACCAGTATGCATTTTAATAACTTTGTACGGCACTCGCACTAGAAAGAACTGATAGCAGCAAAGATACACTTGGACAGCGGAATTGAGCGGAATGATATTTTAAAACAGCTTTAGTTCCAACTTTGTCCACCTGAACTGTTAAGTTGGTCGCACTGTATATTGCATAAAACATGGAAATCTAGATGTAAATCCTTTTCCACTATTGTGCAGTAGCTTTTTTCGGTTGCGTGGATTTTAGGTTATTCCATAAGAAACTCATGGCTACGGGATAAAAATGCCTGTCACTCTACGGCTCATTACACTAATCCATTCATAAAATGTTGTTGATTTATTGCTACGTTGCCGAAAGTTCGAACCAGCAAATAAACTATACACTATGAAAGATGAATGACAAGAAATCCAAAGTACCTACTAGAAATCACTTTTAAAATATCTGCTAGTTGGAGAGCTGGATATGTAGGTCATTTACAAAGATAATATCACGCTGAAAATTATTCTGAGAGGAGAGGAGAACTCCATGAAATAAACATTAACTAAACAGTAAACACCTTCAACCCTATAAGTCCGAGAGAATTTAAACCACTCTATATCTAATGAGGTCGAATGTATTTTTGAAAATTCCCAAGGGCAAATAGGGGTTTGTAAAATCGAACGAAGCCGCGGGCAAAAGGTAGCACTTGAATAAGACTCCATTAGACTCCTTTTGTAATTGCTACATCGTCGATTATTTTGACTTTGAAGTCTTCTCTATATTCAGACTAAGGTAGGTAGGAGATATTTTTTTAGACCTCTTAAAAACTTTAACTGTGCGATCGATTCCATACCACGTTCGATCATCAATTACTTCTACACTCAGCATGTCTGAGTGAAGGTAGTCGGCGATTCATAATAATTTATTAGCCTCATGTATACGCTATTGATCCGCCGAGGGGTTGCCAGTCTGCATGATCACGTGGCATACTAATATCCTTGCGAGTTGCGACCTACTGACTGACTTCTATTGATCAGACGTTCGGGTTTTACCTACCTGCTTTAAAAATCACAGCTGTGAGCTGTGTGGATGAGTTGACAATTTCTGATATGTAGCACACTGCGATTTGTATTGTTTGGACTATGGGTCTATGGTCCTGAGCGAAACAATTAAAATACCTATTTATTTATTTATTTAAACAACTTTATTGTAAAATATATTATAGATAAAGAGTATGTACCACATTAACATGAATTAAGTAAAACAAAAGGTGACCTTATCACTAAGAGTGATCTTTGCCAGGCTATAGATTATACAGTAACAGAAGAACTTGTTTTAATGAATGAAAATATTTATTTTTGATGCTTTTATTCGGGGCCGTATTTACTTACGATTTGAGAAAATTGCTCTTCAATCAAATCACTCATTCTTATCTTTCATTTATTTTTGTTACAAAAATCTATTTTTCTTCTTTTCTAAAAGCTTTCTGTTTCAAAATCAACAATAATCTTTCCTCCGATTAAAGTTGTCCACTAGTTATGATACTGAAAAGTCGTATACCTAATTTAGTTTGCAATACTTAGGTATTATACATATAAGCTACGAGTAATTCTATATTCTCTGATTAAATTTTTACTTTATTTAATATTTTAAATAATCAATAAATTCCCAATATAAATTGGATATTATAAAGTTGTTTTTGCATTTCTAGGCCCTTTTATCTTAAACGTTGATACCCTTATATGGTTGACCTCAATCGATTGCTGACATAAGCCAGAGTTCCAGACTCAATTAATTTGTAGCACTTGTCTCATGTTGGCCGAATTCGTCACCATAAAAATTTCTTTACGACATTAAATTTTCGGATTTTGTTATGAATACTGTACCTACGTCATAATAATGTTAAAAACTTACCATACTGTAAATCCAAGTCAAATCAGCTTGATTATTTTGATAAGATGGATTTATAAGCGATTCTCAAAAAAATACAGATATTTTTTTGAGAATCGCTTATAAAATAGCCTGTATTCCTTTAAACGTTATAGTCATCATCTATAGCCTCTTCACTTGCAAAGCACTGTGCTGTATAAAGGTAATTGGCAATTAAAACGCTATGCTTGTCGATTGGGTTATCGAGTTTACTCTTCGTATTCAGTATTGGTCTGTAGATCCTATTCAGATCAGGTTCTTAGCCACTGCCTTACTACTGTCACTCTATTAGTAGCGTCATAAAATTCAAAATCGTCTATTTCAAGTAGGCCAACTTGTGTGGCTCTTAAGACCAGTCAAAACTCTACCACCAGTTCAGAACGCTGAATTTGCTGAGACGTCAAACTCAAGTCATACTAAATTAGTATAATACTTATACAATTTCGACAGAATGTGTGAAATACATCTGTTTCAGTAACTCAAAATAATTAATTTCCTGCCATTCGATCAGAATGATTTCTGTAAGTATGAAGATTAATGGTTTCACGGACAAAAGCATCGTTATGTATCATGACGCAAGATACTTTAGATTGCCGAGATAAACGTAATTACTCACACCATCGCCATTTGAGATCACGAGATCTAATATAAATTAATGTAGCTTACCAACCAATTTGAAATTGCGATGAATCTTATGATCATAAAAGAGCCTAATAAAATAACACGGCTAATTCTGTGTCGCCCTCATAAAAAACCGCGTCGTGTGATATAACAGCGATGGTGTCCTATTAAGAAAAGGCGGGGGAGATTCAAATTTAGAATTTTATAACAGTCCTGGAGTTTTTCTTTTATTTTGCCGAGCGAATAGCGTGAATGAGTTCACATTACGAGTATTGTCCACTTCAGTATACATATATGTATTACTTCTTCTTTTGATATATCTTCTTAGATTGATAAGTATATATGTATTACTTCTTCTTTATCAACTGAAAGATGACCACTGCTGGTCATAGGTCTCTTGCATAGACTGCCACATGCCTCCATCTAGTGCCGTCTGTATCTAGCAGCTTCCTCGGTCGTTGGTCTATCTAATGGGGGTTCTGCTAACACTGCGCTTTCCGGTGCGATTTATCACTCAGTTACTCTCTTCTCTACTTTATCTGCCTAATGTACTTAATAACATATTCTGCAGTTCCGCATAAGTACCTAAGTAAATATAGAGGTCACAGCTAATCTCGTTTCTCCAAGTATAGAGACCAACGTCTTAAAAATTAATTCCTGGTAAGATACTTATCGTATATTGAATCACGCGCTCTTCCATCGAGCCTAATGTGAATCTGTTTTTAGATACTAGAAAAACATGACGACTAGGTAATAATTCACGGTTCATTGCCTCGTTTGAGTATTATAGTGGTCCCGAAAATAGAACGGTTTGTATACATTTTTTGTGGAAAGCAGGTGCGGTTTGCCCGATCCCGGTAAGCAGGTAGCACACGGGACCGGACCTGTTACCGATTTCCGCGTTAATTTAACGATCTTATTTTTGTTTAAACGTTAACATGTCTATGAATGCCTCCCACATTGAGTAAATGCATAATTGCTATATTATATTATTTGCAGCGTATGAAAACAGAATCTCGATATAGGCGACATGGGATTGACTTTTTTGGATTACTTTTATACAAAGGTGAAGCGACAATAATGGTATCATTCCACTTGGGCAAGGTGATAATGATATGTATAAAATTTAAAGGAGCAAAAATGCTTCGATCGGTGATCATCGTTCCGTACCGTCATTTTCTAACTTTTATTGTCCGTATCTCCGTAATTTCTCGATGGATTTCAATTTTTTTACACTCAATACTCATGTATTTGTTTTCATCTATAGGTATAGTTAATTGATCAACAGTTCGCTGTCGAGGTTTACAAATATTTATTAACAAATTAAAATTAATACGTAAATAAATAAATAATAACAATAAATATTTCTATTCTATTCTATTCTATTCTAACCCTAATTTGAAAGAAAGCTCTTCCTAAGGAACACTTTTGATATATCAGCGTACAGCGTCTATTACTTTTTGTTTTGTTTATAATATATCAATTTATTGGTATGGGAAGTGGTAAGTCGGGTGTTCCAATGGACGCCACACAGCTTGATTAACGACTCCGGTTTCGTTTGCTTTATTTTTATTCCTTTTTTTAATGAATCTCTCGTGTTTAGATCCCATCTAATTGGATGACGCGGTGGAAATCGAATGCACGGTTAAATTCTCCAACAGTAATATCAGTAAACTTTGAACGCTTCCAATTTATTTAATTCCTACTTAAATAAACTCGAAACAGAAATAATTGTATGCAGACAGTATTTTTTAAAATATAAATACCTCTTTTCTTTTCAATAATGCTTCGTAAGCTTTCGTAAGACATAATTAAGTGTCTTTAAGTTTTAAATTTTTTCTACTTACATAATACAATATAATTTCTTTTGAGATCTATATTTTGCGACGGATACTTACCTGTAACAAAAATAAATTGGATAAAGAAAATACAATTTATATTCTTGTCCAAAATGAAAATTGTAGAAGTAGGAAACATATATGTGTCAAGATAACCAGTATACTCGAAAAGTTGTCGTTGAGAGTAAAAGTGTCATGGTCGGTACAGAGTGTAGACAACTTGTCAACTTAAATACGAATTACGATAAGACCGATAGGTACCTGTGATGCATTAGCAATTTAACATACGGCCTTGCCGTGCCTAGAGCATCAAACAAACTTTTCTTAAGCAATGACATACCTACTTTGAACTTTAATTAACTGTGAAAACAGAATAAGTACTTGTATCTACTACGCAAGCTTTAAAATATAATTATTTCATCATCTTTACTCTCAGTGCAATTCAGTAAATTCTGTTGTTAAGCCGAGTCCTATCACTAGATATTAGATAATTAATTATTATCAATAAAGCTATCGTAATTTTTGATACATCTTTCTTTTTCTTCTCTTTGAAGCTTTATTCATTGTAAGTAATGTAGGTAAGTACTTTTACCAGCGTATATAGAGTAGGTTATTATACATCTAGAACCATGTTTATCTTTAGATGGAATTGATGTTTCAAGTCATACTTGTACTTATACTAGGAATATCTTTGTCTCTAGCATTGATATTGAGGAACGAAACTTTCTTCATCTTTTCTTAGTGCGGATCTAGCACAATGCGCTTCGCCTTTGTCAACTGGCTCATCTAACTTTATACTACACCACACTTTACAATAATTACTATTATACTTCATGCTTTGTCCTCGAGATTAGCATAAGATTACTAGTAGTAGACACACGGGCCCGCCAGCCACACACTGTCACTTGAGATTCTCTTTTTTTTTTTTTTTTTTGCCGCTGGTATCACTGTTTCGTAGGTACCTGCAATCTTCATTACACATTCAGTGCTCCGCCAGTCCGCACGCGTTTGTTCGTGATGCGCATTTTAGTGTTCCTTTACAAAAATAAATACAATAATAATAATAATTTATTTTCAGATAAATATCCATAGAATTATTACAATTACAATATAATATTAAGGGAAACGTTCTCGTACCGTTTCCGAGTAATATGGATCTATAGTTAATAAAATTAGAAAGTTGGGACAAAAACTGATGCGCACACGATGCAGAGAAAAACGAAGAGAGGTCAACAAGGATGTTATCATCGGAGACATCAAGATCATCATCACGCACAAGTTCCGCTTCAGAGTTGCGGCCAGAGGCACATACCTACCCAGATATTCGTTTAAATCAATACTGCGGGTATCCACCAGGGCTATCACTTTATTGATATGGCGTTTGTTCATTTACATGAACCTTGAGGTAGATGAAATGTTATATACCTACCAAGATATTCGTTTAAATCAATACTGCGGGTATCCACCAGGGCTATCACTTTATTGATATGGCGTTCGTTCATTTACATGAACTTTAAGGTAGATGAAATATTAAATGCCTACCCACATATTCGCTTAAATCAATAATGCGGGTATCCACCAGGGCTATCACTTTATTGATATGGCGTTTGTTCACTTACATGAACTTTGAGGTAGATGAAATTTTATATACCTACGTATATATTCACTTAAATCAATACTGCGAGTATCCACCATGGATATCACTTTATTGCTATGACGTTTGTTCATTTACGTCCACATTGTGGTAGACGAAATTGTATATACCTACCCACATATTCATTTAAATCAATACTGCGGGTATCCACTAGGGCTATCACTTTATTGATATGGCGTTTGTTCATTTACATGAACTTTGAGGTAGATGAAATTTTATATACCTACCTATATATTCACTTAAATCAACACTGCGAGTATCCACCATGGATATCACTTTGTTGATATGGCGTTTGTTCATTTACGTTGCAATATTGTGATGCGGACAGTCTGTGGGACTTTCACTATAATTGACGTATTAATAAGTGACGATGCGGTCCAGTTGTGGCAAGTCTAGGCAAGTCATATGGTGAACAAATTCAATCAGACATTGCCTTTCGTATTCAGCATATAGATAAGACGGACTTGCTTTGCTTGCTCCGTAAGGAGCTCGCAGATAGGTCAATAGTACCTGTTTACTGTCTACAAACAGCATTTTAATTTGAAAGATACATTTTCAATTCGAAAGTAATAGCTGCTGTCATGGAGGCTGGGTTAAAAGCTTAAAGCTCAGGCATCCTTCCACAATATGATATTGTGTTGCTGAAGCTCTCACTCTGCCAATCAAAACCTGTTTTTTAACGAGGATTTTGCGGAAAGATTAAATACAAGGATCGCCTCCAGCCTGCTAGCTCATCGAAGCCGACGTCGTGTCCAGGGTTACAGCCGCAACCGCCGCTAAACGGGGTGAGATATGCCGATAGGCTTTTATACTTTTGTGATTAATAGTCACTCATAACGAGCTATATATTATTTCTTTAGTGGATTTAGTGGATAAAGGGATATAAAATACCTTTTTCCCGTCCTGTGAAACAACAAACCTGGCCCTGACCAGAATGTTTTCTGCCACGGAATAAAATTAGATACCAACCTCCTATTCAGGATCATTTAAGAAGTTGGCTAAAGATCGGTGCTGTTACGGAATTTCAACCTTACAAAGGTTGATTTCTGTCTACTATATTATTAGTTCTTACAGAAACCTAATGGAAAATATTTTCAGTAGTTTATTATTAACTACTTAACTATTAAATAAGATTGATACTTCTTACTTAAAGCTTGAATTCATCGTTGCAACCTTGATTTGCAAACGGCCTTAAAAGTATAACTTGTTTCTATAATCTTATAGAAACTGTTTTTTGAGTAATTGTACTCAGCTGGAGCTACTGAGCTCTAAAAGACGCATATCTTTTTTGATATATCCAGCGTCCAGTTGTTTCCTTTCAGCGTCTGTTGATGCCACGTATAATTTGAGTATCTTTATGGTAAAAGTGAATATTTTTCTAGACCATTACCTAGACCAGCGCTCTAATCAATGATTTCAGTCATTGATTGTAGTCAAGCGCATGCAATGCAGCAAAATAAAGATAAGCAAATAATGCGTTCACGACCATTCATCTCCGCTTTCAATTTGATATTTATTATCAAACATGAATAATGAAGAACATGAATAATTTAATGCTTTACCATGCACCTTTGGTTTTTATTAAGACTGTGAAACTTTTAATCAGTTTACTGAGAGCGTGTGGTCATTTATCAACAATGTATCTGGATGATACCTTATTCTAAAGTCATGTTTGGGAAACATTAATGACATAACCAAGCCTTAGAAGTCCTAAGCTTGACTCTCTTGATACAACATCTAAACTGGGCTTCATAACCGATTCCCATAATTTATATTTTAAACAAAATGAATTTTGTTTGGAAATTTATAGTGATGCCTCAACTAAGGGATGACTGAGCTGCCTGTAGTAGGGAACGTGCTCGTGGGTCATGGACAGTGAAAGTTCTCGACATATTAATTATGTACATTGTACAATCTCTTAGCTGTCTTTTTGATTTCAAGTATCTGTCTGATACTTTCATGGTTAATTTTATAAATATAAACCGTATGGGAAGCAAACATTACCAGGTAATTCTGGCAGTGGTGTGAAGCATGAAATCTAGACGTCTTCGCATCAAAAAATTAGCTCAGTCGAAAATAACGTTGCGAATACAGAATTGCAACGTCCTTCCAGATTGAACGGGAAAAATTGTGCAACGTCTTGTAGATCCTGAAATTTGACGTATTTGCTAGTAGGCTGAAGTATCAGTAGGCTATCAGGGCATAGAGACCCAGATGCTTTTATACTAGATGCATTTGCAATTCCGTGGCCAGATCTTTATTTCTAATGGAAAACCATTCACCATTTGTATTCAATCATGGTATTCTTATTTTGGTCCACACAACTGGTTGCTTGACCAAATAAAGAAACCCACCCTGGGGTGGGTACTCTGGTTTATTCAAGAATCTATCAATTTCTAATCAGTTGGTCTTAAAGCCCTCTGACAAGTTGTTTAATTATTATCTCCTATTCGAGCAATCGAAATGTGCATTGAAAGATTACCCTGGTTACCGGGTTCATATTTTCTAATAAAATCAATTCATTAATAGGAATTTATACAAAACATTATACTATATTATATATATATCGTAATGTTAATAATTTTAACGCAATTGTATGCGTTTGTTGCTAAATATTGAACTTTTTATAGTTGTAGGTCAGGTTTTTCCTTATATCTGGCCAGGAATTAACCAATGATTATCATATCAAGTGTTTCTTTAAGGGGATGTTTAAATTGCGTCCACCGTTATCCAACTATAACACCATATGAGATACATGGATTGTACTCAATTTTTTAGCAACTCATTTCTCTAACGAAATGAGTACTGATGAAATGAAATGAGTAGGGCACTAATACCCTAACAAAACGTTTTTAGAAAACTTGTCAAAATAAAATAATAATAAAAATTAATAACTTTGCTCGCGAAAAGACACGCGCTAGCACCTAAAGTAAAAACAATTCCTAAAATCTTAGGAGTATAAAAAATACAAAATTTCTGCAAAATAAGATTAGCATAAAAAACCATAGTCTTATTATATTACTGCGTAAATCCCAGACTTGATGAAATCCTCCCGTCCTGAGACAGGGAAGTCAGTGTTGATTCTGCCTACTTTTCATGAGTGGAAGAAATATCCTTTTGTTACATTGTACTTCTAACACTCTAAATGTAACCCAATCTTTACGTAGTGAAGATAATTCTTTATAAGTATGGAAACCTTGTTAGTCCATCACATCTCAGACTTTAACAGATGGATTGAAATAAGTCCAGTAATTGTGGCATAGATGTATCAATTTTTACCGCCCATCTAGTTCACAACATGCTTCTTCCTTTAAAGCTCATAGGCTGGTTGTTAATTTAGATTATATCAGAGCAAACTTCAAGAAGGAGCAGTAGCTCCCAAACATTTTTTGGCATAATAGAATTATAACTTAAAATGCTAATCATGTTAGAGAACTCTTTCGCAAGAGATATTATTATGAGTGGTTCATTAATATTTTTACGTTATGATAACCTCCTCCTTTTTGGAAGTCGGTTAAAAATTTATTTGATGTTAGTCTAACATACGCAGATGGCTAATTATAATGTATGTGCTTAAAAGCTAAATATGATGATTCATTTGTTGCCAAGTACCTACCTAAATGTAGATACGTTACAGTAGATACTGTTTCTTTGAAAGTTGATATTTTCACTCTCAACATCTACTAGTAATCTTATGCTAATCTCGAGGACAAAGCATGAAGTATAATTAATGATTAAACGAACTTACCTGTACGTGAAGTTCTATCATAATTATACGAAGGCTTTGTCCGAAGAGATTAGCAACCCACCCACCCCATTTAGCATTTCCCGAATAATGAGTATATTTAACAATATACATAGGTACTATAGTATACTATAGTATATAAATCCGCTTAATTATTTGTATTTCAGTACCTATACATTCAAATATCAACATTGACAAAGAATTGCTAGATGCTCTAAACTAAATGAAGATTGCAGGTACCTACGAAACAGTGATACCAGCGGCAAAAAAAAAAAAAAAAAAAAAGAGAATCTCAAGTGACAGTGTGTGGCTGGCGGGCCCGTGTGTCTACTACTAGTAATCTTATGCTAATCTCTTCGGACAAAGCCTTCGTATAATTATGATAGAACTTCACGTACAGGTAAGTTCGTTTAATCATTAATTCTTAATACATCTTACGAAAAGATAACAACGTCAGCATTTTGAATTAGACCTACAATCTTGATATTGATTCTTATTCTTGTATCGACTTGTCTAATCTTCAGAATAGATCTCAGTAACTCATTGTGTAGCTTCACACAACAATTACGCAACATGTTTGGTGTACTGACGTTGATAAGTAGTATTTATGTATCTACCATCTTCTTCATTGTTATCATTGTTATCGTTAAGTACCACGTGAAAGTTTTTGGAAGACAAAATCAAAACACACTTTTCTTAAAATAAACTTTTATGAAAAGTGTTTGACCTTTGATAAGCAACATAATAAGAGTGGTGCCAATGAAATTTGTAGGATGTACTTTTCGTACGATAGAGTTACTTATTAAAAAAGAAAAAGTTTTTTACGAGATTAAAGGAATGTACAATTATTATTTAATTGTATACATCTGAGGTGTAGTTTTTATTTGGTAAAGACTTCTTTACATAAAAACGCATTTGCCCATTTTTTCATAAACAAGAAGAGTCTAGTTGGATTCCAACATGCATAACATTATTTGTATTATTTTCCGGATCAGTAAGGTCATACTAACCTCCCACATAGCTCATTGAAACATCACTCAGATGCTTGCCCAAATATTGTTTGATCAAATCAAATAGCTGTCGAGTAAATATTAAATCGACCTTCTAATAGATGTTAGCTGTTATTTAATTTATAAGATAATTTGAAATGGTTAAACGGTTATCTTATACTCGCTTTCGCTAATAACTTTAACCATTGATAAGTTGAAGAAAGTGCATCTTATTTCACAAAAAGAAACAATCATTATCAACTCTCCCATTATCATAGCATCTTTATGAAATAACAAATCTGTACCTATGTATGTGATTGTGTACAACACATTGCATTCCGTTTTCCATTTTTGAGCCATTTCTATTGAAGTCGGTTTGACTCGAATGATTGAAATTTTGGGAAAAGTATTTATCGGTTATTATAATTTATTACCTATCTTTACATAATTATCATGAGTTGCAGCTGGTTGTAGGCTGTAGCTCGTAATAAACTTAATAAGCCGATTTCGATATCGGAAATCGATTTAGAGTAGTAGCTTTCTTTATGATGTCAGCCCAATTTCATCAAACATTTTAATAATATTACATAATACCTAGTAGGCAGAAGTATACTAAAGTACCTATAAGTATATTGTAAGGTAGGTTAAAATTTTGACCTCATTTACGTCATGTGGGTTGAGATGTCGAATCCATGGCTATTTTTTATTTATACTGTCTACATTTCTCAGACGCATTATTTAAATGCAAATTGATTATTGCTCAATACGGTGAAGGTTAACAAGATAAAAATGTTGATCTGACCTGACTTGATTTTAATCTTTACGTTCGGCCCTTTTACCTTTATGTGAATTTCTTTAACAACTGATTATTTTATCATTGTTTTTTGGAGAACATTTGCTTGAATAGGCCATGTTTGTAGGCGATCACTTTGTCATCCGTCTATCTGTGTGTTAAGAGCCCTTTTCTCAGAAACGGCTTAAGGTACTAAGGTGAATATTATATTGAATACATTTGTATTCAATAATTTTAATTTTACAGCATTACCATTTGTCAATTGACATTGACCATTTGTTAATGGTCCCTTAATGCTGTAAAAATATCAAGTTCCTAGTTGAACTTCATAAAAAGTTACAGTTTTTCAAAGTATTTTCATACAAGTGTTCCAGTGTTGTAACGCCTCAAGTATCACAAAATTTCTCTACTAAGTTGGTCATCTCATAATCTTATCTGAAAAAATACGGAACCCTCAGTGCGCGAGTATGACTTACACTTGGCCACTTGGCCATTTTTTTTAACCAATTTGTATGTGTAAGACAAACGTTTGACGAATTAAAATTTAATTAAAAAAATTTAAAGGAGGTTCTAAGTTTACATACTTCCTTTCTTTCGACTTTTCTACAAAGTTCAAATACGAGTACAGTAAACACGGTCCTAAACAAATAATAGATAGTATTGCTTTTGTTACCACCAATAAGTCACTCTTTAGTAAGTAAGTGAGGAGCCATAGAATTCTTTAACGAATTTACAACTTTTACAATATTCTGGCAAATAAGTGGTTATTTTATTATTTTTTAACCAAGCGGGAACACTGTTATACAAACTGGATTTAACAAAAAATAAGCATGTGCTATTGTTTAGCCGGCACTCGGCGTCAATTATTCAGAAATATAAGTTCTAGTATAAGTTGTATATCTTATTGTCATTGTATTCACAACAAATCACGCTTCACCTGTCATCGTGACTATTGAGTATTGACTACTCCGGAAGTGGGCTGTATATTCGTATATGATAATTGTCGCCAAGATACCGGTTTGTTTAAGTGTTATTTTTTACATTACCCATCAGTATAATTATTAAAGTAATCTGGGCTTAGGAGGGCACCCTGAAGAAGACCTTTTGCCTAAGTTGAATACCTTTACTTTTTGGTTTATAACTGTTTTTACTTCACTTTTAACTTGATAATGATAAAATCTTTATCATAATCATATAAATAATATGAACTTACATATTCCATCCTTATCTAATCTAAATCTATATACATTATAGAAGGAAAAGATAACTGGCTAACTGACTGATCTACCAATGCACTACTCGAAAGGCATAGAGATAGCTAGAAGTGGGCATCCGCTAAGAAAGGGTTTTCGAAAATTCAACCCCTAAGAGAGTAAAATAGGGGTTTAAAAAATTGAATTTAACCCGTGAGCGAAGCCGCGGGCAAAACTAGTACCTATACCATATTACCTTGAAAAATTTAATTTAGCACAATAATACGTAAATAATAATTCACAATCGGTTCATCTGGGAACTATTCTGTCTAAAATATATAATATAATAGATATTATGATAGAAGATAGATGTAGGTAAAACATAATGTTAATTTGCATTGTACCGATCTTATCCTTATCAGCAGCTAAGTATTTACAAAGGAAATAAAACAAGAAATCTAGATCAGTTGAATATTATCGCGGCACTGATAAAGGCCAATGACCGCACCACTCTAGTAATCATGATTGTTCAAATAAAAAGATGCGAAGAGCAAAAACGCGAAATGTTAATTGTTGGCGTGGGAATAATTGAGTGCATTTAATTTTGCTCTGAGAGACAGCTGTAAGATCTCTTATGAATGGAATACATATTCAAAGTAGTACGAGTATCGATATCGAGTAGGCGGTGATAGACAAGTGGTTAAAACTTCGTTCTGTTTTAGTTCTGTCAGGTCCGGGAATTGATCTGATCACACATCTCTAACTTTTCGGAATTATATTATGTATATTAAACAATGAAATATTTGAATTACACCGTGAGAAAACCTGCATATCTGAGTGTTCTCAATAAAGTTCTAAAAAGTGTGTGAAGTCTGCTAGCTTGGTGGTGGCCTAAACCCTTTTAAATCGAGACACCTTTGCAAAGTAGTGGGCAGATGTTGGTTTGAGATGAAGATTGTCGTCTTCTAGAAGTTACAAACCATTTTATTTTTTTGAATTATGTGAGTTTAACATTATTAAGTAAGTCGATTTTAATTGTACCGCTGACTCTTTTTCTAATTACTTATTTTAAATTTTACATTTGCAAAGGAAGTGCGTTCTGAATTCTTACAGATAATTATCATCTTCATCTGATAAAAAATCTACATCATCAATCGAGATATTTTATTGGTGTGATTTTTTTATTGCTTGGTCATTTGTAAGGGTGTGTAATGTATAAGTGATGCAAGGAAAGGTGAAACATTGTTTTCGTTCGCTGTTTTGCACACTTACACTGTCTGAGGATGAAGTATGAGAAGGTATATAAAATTCGTGTTCAACAAATAGACAAAGAAGCTTTTGTTTATCTGGAAAAAGTGTACTTTCGACGTCATCAAGAGAACCCTCCGTATCTAGTTAGTAGTTTTAGAGAGTTTCAGTGGTTTCATAAAAATATAGGTACTCTCTATATCTACGTAGCAAGTAGTAAGATACATAACATAAATTATTATGAGCAAGACAAGGTAAGGCGGTAAATATGTACCTACTCACTTGACATACATTTTACTTTTTAATCATTATACAAGCATACATCATTTATCATTTTAATAACTTATTGGAATGTCATATACGGTATGATAAATTGATAAATCGTGTAATCTAACTTCTTCCAACCTATAATTTCGGTCCTACAAGCCGATTGAATTTGATCGGTTCACCAGTCACTTTCTAGTATTGTTAAAATTGAAGCCTCAATAGCCCAACGGTTAAAGGTGTGGACTGAAAACTGAAAGGTCACAAGTTTTCCAAATAAGCTTTTCGCTTATTTGGAGGGGAGAGGAGAATATAATTCAAGTTGAGTTTGGCTAATATTCTAAAAAAAAATAATACTTTTGCTTTCACCACGTTTGGTTCTGCTAATTGTATTGACAAGCCATCAAATCATTTGATCGCGCTAACGAGAAAGTAACTTGATAAGGCTTTGACTAATTGGTATAATTTATTGTTGAGATGTGCTGCTCAGCGTGACGATTCTCTAAAAATGATTGCTTGCACCAGTGTAACGATCGTAATGGCCTCTGATTGGCTGAATTTAAGGCGTTCTTGCTGCATCAATGCATTTTACCATTTTACTGAATAGCGGGAAAATAATCAGAGGCCATAGCGATCGTTAACACTCGATGCAATCATTTTTAGTGAATCCACACACAGATGAAATTTGAGTCGTTATTGTTTTTGCTTGTCGGATAAATCGGCGACTAACGACAGCGCAGAATTAGATTTTTTTTCTAATAAACAGGTTTTATGCTTGTGGGAGGTATAAGCCAAGACGCGACTACGTAAGTTAACCGTTCGATGATGAGCAACCTAGATCTCTCTGAAACATGAGATAGGACAATAAGTTGATACTACTTACTATGGCAAAAAGTTATATGAATTAATTCTAATAAAGATATTTATAAATGTTCTATGATAAGCAACCTTGATTCAAGTCTGAATCTTAAGCATGAGATAAGACAATAAGCTGATACTACTCAATATAGAAAAAGTTTGATGAGTAAGTTTATCAGAGATATTTATAATTCCATCGATGATCGATGATCATTATCTTCTTCTTGCCTCTCTATTACTGAAGGTCAGCAGTCAGTTTTTTGAATTTCCCCTTGTCCATGGCTAGTCGGTATTCCGGTATGGTAACTATTGTTCCACGAAAATCTTGATGCCAGTCTACTCCCTTATTTTCCCTAGCCAAATCATGGGCAATAAATCATTTCGATCATCTTTATAGCTTGGTCTTAAAAATTGATTTTTTTACTGGTTATGGAAAACTCAGGAGTATGGCATAAAATTGCGTACGTAGGTACCATTGACATAAGGTGCCTATACAAAAAACGTCTACAGTCAATTTTAACCGGGTGCATTACTAATCTTTTTGACATGCATTTTATCCGCGTGGGTCTAAGTTGCATTAGACACATGCATGAATGAAGCCCTATTGCGACATGTGTCGTCATAGGTATTTTCGCGTCACTGCCTTAATAATAATGTTGTTGAAAGTAGACCTTAGGTAAAATCAGTCTTTGTAGCCAATAGTGTTGGATACGATTTCTAAATTAAATAGAAAGGTCTTTATTTAGTTTAGAGATTGTGAGCTATATTGTTTAAATGTAAGATAGGCCTGCGTTTGAAGACAGTCATTCTTGGAAACATTATCATATTATGCATTTTTCACATCTTCATTATATTTAAAATCTGGAAAAGGTAGGTGGATCGTTATTATTTTTAAGCTATTGCATAGCTTCTATCGCGGGCCAGCGTGGAGACCGAATCCAGAAATTCCGTAACGAAAATAACCTGGCACGGGACTCCTCTACGGTGAGCCGCTAGATGGCGCATTTTTTATCAACGCCATCTAGAGGTGAGCCGCTAGATGGCGTTGATAAAAAATGCTATGCAATAGCTTTACTGCGGCAGTCCCCGAGTGCCACACCTCTTTTTTTGGTTTTACTATTAGACTAGATTAGATTAGATTAGGTTAACCAATGAGGCAGGCTACCTCATGTTTCCACTTGTATAGCCGAGATGTCTTGTCTACCTTCTATATCTTATCTTGCGTAATATGGTTGCCTGATGAAATAGTAAAAATAATAAAAAGAAAGAAATCACGCCATGTGTGGATCGCATGTGATTTTCACCGCAATGCGCCTTCCGGCTGCTGCCTGTGTTTTCATGATTTATATTAGAAGTAGGATTTCCTAATATTCAGCGTAGCGTTTTTAACTTGTCTGTTTTATACTGTCGGTTGGCGCCGGTAGTTAGGACTTCTTTAATTTAATCTATCTATATAAAATTCAAAGTCCTGACTGACTGACTTACTGACTGAGATATCAACGCACAGCCTAAACTACTGAAGTTAGAAACTTGAAATTTTTAAAGTTGGTTCCTTTTATGGCGTAGGCGCACACTAAGAAAGGATTATTGGAAATTCCACCCCTAAGGGGTTTAAATAGGGGATGGAAGTTTATATGAAACTCCGTCATTTTTCAAGCTGTTTCCGTCAAAGTTGGTATTTGAGCTTTCAGTTAAAAATAAAAAAGTACGTGTGTCACAGTTTTTGAAAATTCCACCCCAAAATCTAATTCCACGCGGACGAAGTCGCGGGGGCAAAAGCTAGTTTAATTAATATAATATGACGGAAGTGTTTGGTCCAAATATTTGAATGAATAAAATAATAATAAGGTTAGACTACACAATACATTGTTTTATTGTTGTAAATTATTGATCCTGAAAGTTAAGCTAATTCAAAATTGACCTCCCTATAATATAAGTCTATTTTACATTTTCATAAATAAAACTGCTAATAGCAGGAGGCAGTAGGTAGGTACTCTACCTATGATATAATATCAAATTCAAACACGATGTTTCTACTAATTACGTTCAGAATTTCCTACATGTTAATTAATTGGTTGTATTAATTAAATTCTGCACTCATTAAATGAGTTAGTAGGTACAACGGCTGTCGGTAATAAATCTGAGTATCGATTTCACTGAACCAGCTTTATTGCTATATAAAACTAGTATAAGTATTTTTTTAACTGTAAAGATGCAGTTATAACTTATAGCTGTTATACTCTAAGCACTTAAATTCCAATGTTAACAGTTTTATTATTATGATGTGATTATGATATTAGTATTATTTTGGCGATTTACTTATACTAAGAAAAGCAATGAGTTTAAGGTTGGAGAGCGCTTGCCTAAGAGATGTCTATTTCTTGCATTGAAGGTATAAATCGATGATTGAAGGTAATATTAATATGTATTACCTATCATTCCCATTTTTGATTATTATATTACAAACAACGACAGGACATAATTTTACCAAATTATATGTTATTCTTATGAATGAGTCAATTTTTAAATAGATACGTATGAAAGTTTGATAATATGGCCATTAGATAGATTATTATCATTATAATATGTATAATATAATACATATAGGTAATTGTTCGGTTAGGGAATTAAAACTCCGTGTCAAAGCCTAAAGGTATACAGTTTGCATTGCAAAATAAGCTCAGTATGGCCTTATTATCACATACCGGTACTTATATGGAAAGTATTGTGCAAGATTAAAATATTTATTGGTATGTGATATAACATGGCACCACGTGTTACATTTCAATTAAAACAATGTGAGTTCTTTCAGTACTTGGGTTATAGAAGTTCGTTCTCTACTTTTTATTGTGGACTGAATTTTTTTCATGGACTTACGTTTGACCGCTTGATTGTTTCCTAAAGTAAAATTCTTTGGCTAATTCACGAGCAGAACTATGTACTTTTTTATACGTTCAGCTTTCCAACCGAAAATAGCTCTCGGAATATTGGATTCATAGTTTTTCTTTTGTATTTCAGTGGTATATTTCCTGGAGATAAAATAGAATAATGATGTCATAGAAAACAGCTTTTTAACTTTCTTATGAGAGAAATTCCTTATTCAGTCAGACTTTCGCTAAACGTGCAAGACATTCAAAGCAAAGTTACATAAACATCCTTTGCAAATAAACCTACGCAGATTTCACGTGCGAATTCTTATGTGTACCCGTGCACGAAGAAGAGCTTGCGAACTTCGAATATTTTGAAGACGTGATTTTCCCTACGTATAAGAATTTAGAAGTAGGTACCGAAGTCATTCTTCTACCGACTTTTACCAATTTATATCGTACAAGTCTACTGTCGCCCAATAACTTCATACAAATTGCAGAACGCTGCTGACTCGGTCATGCGCTGCCTGTATTCATGCAATAACCTTTGCTGCTTTGCATTCTGTATCAATGCAAGAACCCCTGTTCAATAGTCTACGTCTATCGGAAGAAGAATAAAGAAGAAGATTATCGTTAGAAGCTTTGTTCTAGCTATAGGTTTTTTGAGGGATCAGAGACAAAATTTCCTTAAAAGAGTACTGTAATCGTACAAGTATACTGGCTGTGTTGCCAGGATTCGTGGTGGTCAAACCGGTTGCTTGCGGGATCCAGTTCGGGCGAGCACGACCTGACTTTCTTTGGCTAATACGGCTTTTGAAGACGCAAAAAATAACCCAATCGATTTGAATTGACTACACAGTCTTCGCTAAATAGGTTTAAAGTTAAACATTGGACGGCATTTTTAGAGACTTGCTGCCGTAATCTCTATTTTTGTAATTTTTAGTAACTACGAAAAACAATAGAAAATTGCTGAGAATAACCTAGCTCTATTGCTCAAATTTCACAATTTACAATAATTTATAGTATACGAACATCTTTATAAAATTCCAAAATCTGTCTTCATTCAATTCTTTTTCCTAACCTAAAAAAAATACTAATAAAAAAATGTATAAGTAATATAAAATATTCCTAAATTAATACAGGAACATATTTCAACTAATAATTTTCCTGCGAAATTACTTTCCTGTTACATAAATTTATCACTTCAACAGGAATAAAATGAACAGAATACCAAAACGCCGACATAGAAATTCCAGTTTATTTCAGTGTTGATACCATCAACAGACTACTTTTAGTACTTCTAATAAATAAAACACAAATAAACCCCAAGTCAAACGGACGTTCAAATGTGTGCGAGGGGCTAAGTGTGCTTTTTGAGACACTGATTTACACTAGCGTGGCAAATTAGCGGTGGAGGAAAACGGTAACATTATACTACCAATTCTAAAGACTCTCTTAATGTTCAACCATTGAACGCTAGAATATCTTCTAAATGTGTATGGGTTGTAGGATTGAAAGGGACGGGAGTCGAGGCGAGACGTGCCAGGTATTACATTCTGAGGATGAACAGAAATATTGCTATATTTGAACCGAGTGGAGTAGTTAATGAATGTCAGGGCAGTCAACTGGACGGTACGACACATGAAATCTTAGATATTATTGAGTTCAATAGCTATTAAAATAAATAATATTTTGGATCGCTAGGTACCGTTTCCTCGACGATGATCCATCAGTTAGCGGATATAGCCGTTCAAAAGTTGATTTTTCCGAAAAGGCGACAAGAAAGTTGCTCCTTCTTCAAATTTTATAATATCTATCGGAAGAATAAATTCGGACCCGTTTATGAAATACGGAGGATATGGAGGAAAGGGGAGGGGGAGTGACCCTTTTAGGAGGGCCGGATGGGATGGCGACGGAGTCTGGCCTTGAATAAGTTTCTCAAAGCTGAGCGTATTTTATGTAAAGGCAATTTTTGCTGGATTACGGAAGATTTTGGCTGACGTAAACCTTTTTTTAATCCCTTCACAGGAAGGTATATTTAACAGTCTTATTATAAAATGTGGTTTACATAAAATATATGAGGTATATGATAACGATAAGACATACAAAATAAAGCATCTCGCAGTGCAAAGTGGTACCTTATGTTTTTGCAATACCTAAATGTGTTTTTACAATCAGATCCCAACGACGATGTTATATGATTTGATGAAACATACTCATGGTTTCTAAGACTGTTGAATCGATTTTCATATCGCATATCGTTTTTAGAATCTGGACTCATTTCTCAAAAGGTATTACTCATAAATATGATGGGCAATGTTACAGTTTTAGTCATACATGAAGTCATACAAACAATCCAGACAGGATGACGCGAATCTTACGAAAATAAACCCAGGTGTGGTTAGTGTTTATAGCGAATACCTTTGAAGATTTGGACGTCAATGGGTGAAGAATTTCTGAAAGACATTGAACTTGTGGAAGAAAACATACCCACTTAAATAGTGATTTTTAAGACATTTTCTATAGAACTGTTACTCGTACTGCATTCTTGAGAGTTCAATAGAGTATTCCTAGCATAAGTTTTACGTTTATTTGGAGGGGAGAGAATTTCAGCTTGACTAATATTCTTTCTTCAAACAAATTCGTTAATTCGAGTAGTTGTGTCTAAAATTATGAGCAATCCAGGAAGAATCTTTGAGAATGACAAAGTGGGTCGTGCCATGCCGTTATTTGTTTCATAAGGCCATTTTCTATATGACATAACGGTTTCTACAAACGGCGGACCATAGCTGGCAATAAGAACGCAAAAACAACTCCGTGCATTATGTACAACCATTATCCTCATCAATCATATGGCGTGGTGTGAAATTGAAGACTAAACTCGCTCAGGGTGTGTCAGTTTTATATGTATTAGGAGATCCTTATAAATACATTGCGAAATCGTCAATCAGTTATTTTTGACAAAAAATAAGATCTCAATCGAGTCCTCCCGAAACTTAATCTTTTAGAAGTCGGTACAATGCCAAAGTTTTACCACGAAATGCAAGTAGAATTATTTTGAAGGAAATTCTTTTTTATCGTGTTTGGGCAAGCAGGGAAAAAAACTTTCCCATTAAAATAAAATTATCTTCTCAACAACTAAAGGGCGAGGGGAGTTACAGATTACGTGCCTGGCATCTGGTGTACCTATTAGGCATTCTACTGGAAGGAAATTCTTTAACGCCATCGATTAATTAGCGTCTAGGTGCTAATGAGCATCATTCGTGCTTGCTGGAGATTCGATCTATGATTGGCAATAGATGGAATTCAAACTTATTTTCACAGCAATAATTTTATCCAAATATCAAAAGGCATCGTAGCATTTTTGATATCCTTAATCGGCATAGCAGTGCTCGTTGGTGGTTTGTAATGGTGAACATTCCAAAAAATCTCTTCTGAAGTCATGGCTAAGTAACGAAAAAACTAATCAAAATCAACTTAGTTCAGGAACACAGTGAATAAAGTCCAAGTAGCCTTAATGCTTGCAAACTTATGCTAGGAGATGGCACAGAAGAAGAACAGAGTAGTAAGAAGCAACAGCGTAGCAAACACAATCGACATCCTAACCCAAAGGCGTACCCTGTATCCGTTCCTTGGTGGGTAAAAAGTGCAAAGATCATGAATATTTACTCGGCTCACCTCACATTGCTCTCGTGCAAGCGTAATCTATTTTAAATTGATGGAAGGTCAACGCGTGGAGATCGCGGAGGAACATTCCGTGTAGTTAACACACGCAGTGTTATGGCTCTTTAGATGAGGTATGGACAGTATTATCGGATTGTAAGCTGACTAATATCGACGGATGAACAGCACAGTGGGTTGCTTTGAATCGTAATATTCTTACGACTGGAGGAGGCCTTTACCGAAAGGCACTCAGTGCTTAGGGGTTTCTTACATTAAATCTAGTAGAAAATACTGAAATAAAAGGCTTTTTTTAAATTTTATTGTGATGATAATGATAACGGTAAAAGCTTAAATATTAATGATGGTTTTAGTATTGAAATTTGTGCAAAATACGAATATCTCTAGATAAGAGTATGCCGAAGAGACAAATCCGCAGAAAAACAATCCGTTATCTTATGTTGGCGACTTCAAGGAAACTGTGAGGGCGACATATGGCGCAGATGCGTCATACGAACGCGATTCTAGCAGACTTAGCAATATTATATTCCAAGCTTATTATATTATTATTTGTAGCTGTATGGGCTGAAGACGTCATAGCGGTATTGAGTTGCTAACTCTAAAAAGTAAGAATTAAGTCAGAGTGGCACTGGCGACGTTTGTTTTAGATTTTAGCTTGGAGATTTTCGCCTTTTTCGCATCACAAGCCATTGTTATTGTAGGTAGGTACTCGTACCTTAAATATTAGACTTAAAAATGGAATTCTTAAGAAAACTACCAAAAAAATAAAGAAGTCTTTAGAAGTCGATGGTATCAGTTAGGGCATATGTACTTGTATTTGGAATTTGACTAAATAGAGCGATACTAACGTGGACGTTATTTTTATGATAGCAACACACCATACTAACTACAAAGAATTGGTGTTTTTGCGAGTACATTTTGGGCATGATATGACGTTATTTGGGTTTATTACCATTCATGGAATCGTACTCTATATTTATGTTAAACTGTAGATAATAAAGTTATCTAAGCAACTAATAAAAAAGACATTTAAGTAAGTTAATTTTGGTAATGTTTACGTGGTGCTTTTTTGAGCAAAATGAAACATAAACTAGGTATAGTTCTTGCATTTCACGAGTGCGCGTGAGCTTTACTTGTGGTTACGTCGTGTACATGCACATTGCACATTGCGTAGTGTGCGTGCCTGTCAGGAGCCTAGGTAGGAGCGGTCAGGCGCGAGTAAGCTCTCGCTCACACTTATATAGATACGACACACACGCAACCATGAGCCACGCGCCCTTGTGAATTGAAAGAACTGTACTGAAACACCAGGTTCTTTATTAAAACTTATTAAATTATTTATCCATTATACTTTTTCATAAGTTTTTAGTGACAACTAAAACAAATCATCATTTTGTTTACTCCTGCCCACATGAAGAGCATTATAATGGAGTCATCAATCTCCGCCAATAGTAAATGGCAACCTGTTGGTAAATGACAGGTTAGGCGCTATTATTCTTCACCATAGTCTATTCATTAATGGTACCCAGGCTTGTATACAAAGACACTATAAACTGTCACGGTTTATTCGACCATGTAATTGATGCGAACCGCACCTTTGTATTCTTTTTTATAAACATCTTGCACCTACATTTTTCATGGTAAAATAATATGACCCGACACTAACACTTGCGAAAATATTGGTAACTTGCCAACCCCATGGAGTTTTTATAAATCAGACTTGTCTACTATAGATGGATAAGTTTTATTTAGTCTAGCAAATAATAAATAAATAAATATAATAGCTGAAATAAGACACTTTTGGTTTTAAAAGAAAATGCGATTTGTCGTTCAATTAACATGGCAAAACAAATTAATCATGTTCATGAGTTTTCAAAGTTGTTGTTAGGTTAATCTTTGACTGAATATTTCACAAAGCCTCGTTATCAAGAACTTACCTACAAGTATAAAAATACAAAACTGTTTTTGTGTTTATATGAATTACTAGCTGATGCCCGCGAATTTGTCTGCGTGGATTTAGTTTTTAAAATCCCGCGGGACCTCTATAATTTTCCGGGATAAAAAGTATAAAGTCTCCGTTATTTCAATTATTTTAAGGCTCGCCAAATTTGATCTGCGAATAGTCCAGACAATTTTGTATTCAAAAAATGTGATTTTGTTTTAAAGGATAAAATTACGATTGGAAGCAGCTTTAAGTAATTTAACGCTGACAGCACCGTTATAATAAAAAATTTTAATCGAGCTAAAAATTTGGCAAATCAGCAAGCCAAATAACGAATTAACTGTAGATAGGTAATAAACAAAGACTCAGCCATCCGAATAACTTCCGAATCACTTACATTTACACAAACCTATTTTGTTTGCCTACGTAAACATTGTTTGAAGCGCGTAAAAGGCGTAAAAAGCAATAAACGGGATCAATTACTTTATCGGACCATCAAATTTAAATATAGCTTCCCTCCAAACCATTTTTATTAAACCCGCTATAGACAACTTTGTCTGTTGTAAAATTTATATCGTTATTGTATGTAACACTATCCACAAAGTTTTCCTGTACATAACAAAGATAAGTAAATAAATTATCTATTTTAATCTGCGTTAAGCCTACATCCACACTTGTAAAGATTTCGAAAGTTAATCGTGATGAAAAGCTGTTGTGTAATATTTTTTTATAGATGATGTAGGTTTAGCATCAAAAGTAATTTTTGTGAGCTACATTATTACTGTAACATTAGAAGCATCTATAAACCCTTACAGAGTATTATTGTACCTACCGCTTTCTTCGCATATCAAATATTATATTTGTTAATTTAGGACTTTAGGTAATATACAGGGTCACTGGAAATGTGACGCATTTCTTTTAAAGTAATGGTAATGATTTTACTTTTCCAAAAGCGGAAAAACATTATGCGTTATACAAGTTGTAATACCCGGTTTAAATACGTGTAAGTGTCCTAATTTATCAATTTTACTAAAGAGCTTCTGTCGAAGCTTTCAAACATTACCGGCATTTGATGGATGATCTACGAAGATAGACGCAAGAAAGATAATGGAAAACGTTCACTGATAAATTGCTCTTCAATTTTTTCCAACAACATTAGGAAGCTATTAAAAATGATGAATATTTTACGTTGCAAACAAGAGAAACTAACTAGGTACCTAATACCTATAGTAAAATCATCCATAGCGGGTGTTAAAATTCTAGGGAAATTAAAAGGACAATTTATCTTAGGTAACTCACCTGTATACTAATATTTAACACTATTAATTTATAATAAGGAGTAACAACTGAATTATCTAGACTTTAGATATTTTAAAGCTTTAGCTTTAGTTGAAATCACAGCTTCAACTAAAGCTTTAAAACATCTGGAATCTAGATAATTCAGTTTCTCGATGATAATGATGATGTAAATACGTATGTCGTTGAAACCATGACTATAATCTGAATTAAAATAAAAAGGTACAGTTCTAGGCATGTGCCTATAATGAAACCTAAATTTCAGGTCCCCTGCCTGACCCTGGCTTTGTCCAAATCTTCTTTAGGATCAAAATCGAAAAAATATAATCGAAATATGAACTTGCACGCGGAAGATATGGGTATTAAAAAATAAACACAAAGAATGAAACAAATATATACCTATTCGAAGATTAGACATTCGTAAGAACGCTTTATGACCCACCTTTCGTTGCTATAAACAATTTAACATGGACTTTCTAATGAAAGGATTACCTTCGTAAACCGGATTGGAACTACGAACCTTAGGAGGTCTTTGTAAATAGCATTCTGTTAGTTACAGCGTCCTTATCTATTTCTCATTTATGGAAAGAATATTGTATCTGACTTTAGTTTATGTAATAAAACATTATTTTATTTCAGTTACTTAAGTAGATACATACTTATAATGATTTGGATTTTGTAAATGTAGTGATAATTATTGATTCTATGTTGACAGTCAAATTCAATTTTTGAGATTATATATGCTAACTTATCTTCCACAACTGGATATCCTAAATAAATAATTTGTACTAATTATATGTTAAGTTTTTCCTGTGAATTAAGATTTTTCTTTCGAAAATGTGTCTTGCTTTAACATTGGCTCTGGGGTTAATTATTATCAAACGCAGTGGGTTGCGCATCTTGACGTACAGGTAAATCAAGGGGCAATTATAGAGCTATGTGGGCAGTTCTTCGCGAATCGCGGGTCATTTACCTTTATACCCGCATGTGTGGGTGTTCCGATGACCAGAATCCTTTTATAGTTTTGAACAGACTATTTTGTATTAAAATTATATTAGGTAGACAAAGAATCTATCCCTAACGGATTATTCTAATTATTATGTGCATCATAATATTATGTATCATTAATTTTATTATTCATACATGTACATATATATATATTAGCACGTTCTTTTTTCATTTCAATACATACATTTACGTGTGTAACAGGCAATTTTAATTTTGTCGACTGTAGAATTGCGAATTCTGAATTTCTTCGGCCACATCTCCAGTAATGAGCGTTTGCTGGTGTAGGGTCAGGTGGAGTGGAAAAGAGTTAGGAGACGGTCACCTAGAGGATTTGTTTAAAGCTGTTGACCCAGACTTCTATGATGCAGTACCTACTCCCGTAACTCTGTATGCTCTACTGCCAACTGTCACAAGTGAAGACGCATTGCATGAAAGCTTGCTCGATCCTAAAACAAGGAGACTGACGACGACTTATCTTACATCATCCTAGCAGCCACGATAAGATTGACCGATTGAGAAGAAGTAATAGGTAATATAGTCTATGCTCAGGGATGTCTTTAAACTATTGGAGGCCTTGCCTGGGCACATAAGGATCACGGCCATACGCAAATAAGCGTAGTAATGTAATTAGGCGTGGCAAAAGGTTATCTTTACAAACACTTTATTTAACAAACAAATAATATAAAGCAGCCGACGCATTAAATTATTAAACGCACGGAAGGAAAGTTGAAAAAAAAAACAGTAAGTAAGTTTATGCCAAATCGTCGCAAACATGCAAATTGCCCTGCAGACAATGAGGTCTGCTAATTCGTCGTAATATTGTTATATAGGGCGTGTATCCGCACCGGAACAGCTGATATGAATGCAAATTGCGACAAAAAGATAAAATTCTAAGTACATTTTTGAAAAATACTATAAAAACTTCTTGAGATAGGTACAGAGCATATCAGGTACGTAGAATCAATACAGACTTGCAAATGTTGGATTTATTTGAAACTTTTGGCTTTTACTAGGTACTATAAAACGATCTTAGTCATAATAATTAACTAGGTTTTTTGTTCGGTACTGTCTTTCGAAGTTTTATAAAACATACATGTCTGAGATAAAGACTGCTATTAAATTTCCCAAAGACCTTGACAGATTTTAATAGCTGTTGCATATTTTAAGTACAAGTTTCTATACTTGCTAGGTAGTTTTCTTTTCATTTTGAAGTAATAAAATGAAGGTTGTTTCGCAAATTGTTATTTATCACGTATTTGTAGATAGATACTTAGAAAGTTGTGATATTCAGGAAGGACAGACTAATTAAGAGATTAAAACGGCGTGCGATCGATCAATGTTCGTTTTATCGGTGCTATTTTACGTTAAATTGATTTGGGAAATTAAAAATGTGCTAACACGCAACGGAAGTCTGCTACGCTATATTTTATTTATTTTACGTTCGAAAACTGATATGTGTACGCCTAAGTACACTGCGGTTGTGAAATGTGTCTCGATCACGCAAATGCATCATAAGGTCATAAGTTATTATATTATTATTATACACGCACAGTTACTACATAATTTTGGATACTGATACTACATAGAATTGAGGCTTCTCAGTGTTAAAATGCTCTACAAACAGTTTTTATACACTATTGGTGGCCAGAGGAAATGAGCCCTACATTGAGTTGTACTCGTACCTACTACGTTTTACGAATTAAGGCTTCTTAGCCTAAACAAGCTCAATAAGCTCCTTTCAGTTGTATTATTTGGACTACAATACTATTACTTGGGTATATATGCTATTATTTGGTTTTTCATCAAAACATGCTCTAGTCTGTTGTATTCGCACTACAAATTGAGGATTCTCAGCTTAAATACCATATAGGTATAAATTCTATTGACTTTTATAACAATATTTTATTTCTTGGGTTACCAAGAAATAAAATAATACTAGCCGGGACGGTCATTACATACGAGACATAGATCGACGAACTTTTATTATAATGCTAAGACCATTTTAATCATACGTTATTCCGAGGAAATCTCGTTAGTTGTACCTATAATATACAAAAACGATGAATGTATCAAAATTACATAATCTAATAACTGTTAATACGTTCAAGGTTCATGTTCGGAAATAGCTTCATGTAATTATAACACCAGTTAGTTAGGTTTCCTAGAGCGCAAGATACCGTAGTTTCTGTATTTTGTACTGTATTTTGTTCGGTTTAAAGATTTGCTTTAATATTTATTGCTTTGTTAATAACCTTTGGTTTATTTATGTTTATGTAACATAGTGAACATACTTATTCTAAATAGGATAGGTGTTCACTTCAATGTGATTAATTGTATGCATAAAGACAATTATGAAGATAGAATTCAATGTATTCCTTCCTCGCCTTTACTGTGAAGCAACAAAGTGAACATTCGATATTTTCAATCTTCAATCTAAGTTCAAAGATCAAGTGCCGTCTGGGTATCACTGCATCATCTTGGATTTAAATTAATAGTATTGGCTATGTGCTATCTACTTTGACGTATTATGGTTTTAACTTAACCTGTAGAGTTATTCTCTATCTCAGTGGCTATCGAACTGTCAAACCCGCTTGTACTGCGTAATGTGAGTTCGACAGTTCTTAGGTTAGCAACATTTCATTGTTTTCCATAGACACTGAGATAGAGAATAACACTTCTGTAATTTTCAGCTCTCTCATTATAACTGTTTTATTCAATTAAAGTTGTTTTAAGCACCTAATGCAATCCTTCATAACAATGATAAGCAACGATGCAGTCTAAGATGAGTGCGCTTTAACCTCAATACTTTATTGATCTTATCCTAGTCCCTTATCGGCTTCACTATAAGCACTTATAGTATGTTTAGTTAGATGCTAGAGGTGCTGATGTTTATTGGAAACCTCGATAACATCATTCAATGACGATAATATACGTTGCAAATGTGATAGCAGTAATAATTTGTATTCCAAAGGAACTGCAACGAGACGGACGTGGGTCGTGTGCCGCGATAGATGTTAATACAAGGCGCCACATCATGCATAATAACTCTGCGGTGAATAATGTATGAATTTTACTTTTCTATCACCACATCATATCGCAGATTAGTTTCTGCTTTAATTTACAGTATTATCTTTAGACGCTTGATCAATATCAAACTCTTTCAGATTTTTTTTCCGATAGTAGAATAAATGAGAAAGTAATTTATGGATTTATATAGTACGTGATTCCTATAACACGATCCAAATCCGTTGAATGTCAGAATTAATACTTGTACGATTCTTTATGCAACTATCTAACCTTAGATATAAATTAACTTAATTAAACTACAAGCTTTTGCGTGTAACACGATAGGTTTATCAGGAACATTAGGTAGCATGTATGCACATATTTTGGCAAGCTGTGGTTGGGTATAGAGGTTGAAATATTCGGCAAGGTGTTGCTGTCAGTCAGGAAAGGTGGCCACAACATCTGCGTACAATGCATCGCCCAGAATCACTGCGGGAATCAAGGCGATGCGCACCTGCTCTGTACATATATGAACAGGTTGCAATTTCGAATTACATATCAGTTTAAAATTATTTCCTGAGATATATTTTTTAGCAGCTCAGTATAAAGTTGATTTAGCGGTAAAATTAATATCGAGTTTCATTCTGATTATATTTTTATGGAAATAAAAATGTTATATTAAAACTATACCTATTGGAAAATTACCGCTTTGAAAAGCTTTGAAAAGTTTATATAAAAACTAACGTAAACGTTTTGTTTACTTTCAGGTTGTTTATTTAATTTACAATCCCACGATTTCGCGTAACCAAGCCGTATATTTCATTGTTTAACATCTGCTTCATATAAAAAGTGGGTTAATTGTTTACTGAACGTTGTTATAGTGACGAACAGCAGAGCGCTATCCTTAAAATTTTCGCAAACTGTTAAATTTTATACGTTCCTCCACATTGTGGCATTTGGGTCACCTGGATCAGTTCCAAAAGTGGTTGACGCTACCAAACAAATGTTGGGGGAGTTAACAGGGCGGCGGACATTTTTCATTTTTCAATTGCTATTCATATCCTACGCTATTTACGTAACTATTATGTATCATAATAATGTTATGAATGCGAAAGTGTGTTTTTTGTTGGTTTGTCCTCTATTTGTGTAGCAACGAATTGGTATTTTTCATGGATATCGTTGCCAAAGATATCTTTGAAAGGAGATAAGATCTATGACACCCTAGAGAGTGGCATAGGATAGTTTTTATCCCGGGGAAACAAAAGGAAATAATATTGCAGTTATGTCGCGCTGTATTTCAGGTTCAATAGTATATAATATTTTGATTAAATTATGTAGGTTTGAACAGCATTTTAATTTAAGTAATTTTCAACAGCAATGGGCTCAGCTTTTGCATGATGCACCCGTAAACAAAATAACAGAGTACATAATGTAATTTTATAATGGTAGACAAAAGATTAATGTAATATATATACGTGTTTTACGTAACTAATAAGTACCTACAAACAAAAAAAAACTTGCATATTTGTTACAACGATTGAATATGCCAGATAAAGAAACACTTGGTTGAAAGTATTCTAGGGGTTTGACAATTACTTTCCCATGAGAGAAAGATAAAAGTAACAGCAAAAAGCTCTTTAGTGTAAACAATGGGGAGATGTGGGAGCTTCGCCATTATGTTAAGGTTCTCATAAATGAGAAAGAACGCACAAGTGTGATGTGACCATGAGCCGTCTTGTGAGGAGCTTTTTGAATTGTTTGTCTGGGTTCAGACATAGCTGCTAGGGGCTTTCTATGAAGTCTTTTACGAGTATAACCTAGCACATATTATATATACACATGTATAGTGGTTGGTATATTTTAAGATTTTACTTGTAGATTATATAAAAGGAATAGGTGACTGACTGAGTGACTGATCTATCAGCGCACAGCTCTAACCATTGGGCGGATCGGACTGAAAGGCCGAAAGCTATTATGAGGTAGCCATCCGCTAAGAAAGGATTTTTGAAAATTCAACCCCTAAGGGATAAAATAGGAATTTGAAAAATCAAATTAAACGAGAGCGGGCAAAAGCTAGTAGATTATATTACAATGATCCTGACATTCAAAAATACTGCCACAAATTGTAGCAACAGTTTCGTAGGTTTATCAACCGAAGAGGTCACGCTGCTAGACATGGATTTCATACCTGTATGCAGCGACTTATTGTACTCGGCTTATAATATTATGTCGTCGGTCTACCTTATGGCCGATTTGCCAATACTACGCTTTCCGATGCGAGCATTCTGGGCACCTTGCCTCGTTGAATCGTTGCAGTTATTCAGTCTAGCTCCATAGTGTCCACAGTACACACTATGGAGATAGTACATACTTTGGAGATAGATCGTAATAAATCTCACGTCAATGTTACGAATGAGAATGCATCGGCATACTTAATTTGTAATTGCATACTGCCGGTCAACCTTTGCGATGGAAATAAAAATACACATAAGTAGGTAAGTGTAGGTACCTACTTTAATTATGAGTAAATAGCATTTAACGAGGTGCCTTTTGAACATGTTTGCACGTTATAATTATGGAAATTGATATGCGAGTTAACAGTGTTTATTTCGCGCTTTGAGTGATGCTGTGTAACGTTTCAACTAATGAAGTAAAAAGTAAAAAAAGTAAACGAAACGGAATCATTTTACGAACTGATACCTATCTAAATAATACCTAAGTTTTGGACACTTATTTAAATGATGTTACAAGAATTGATGATACTTTAAGAAGTTACAACAACGCCCCAACAAATATCTCACCTCTTAAAGGCATAGAGTTAAGAAATCTCGTAAGTGCTAAGTACATAAGTACATATCAAAGTATGTATAGGACTATAGGTAAGATATCGACTGCAAGTTGTAAATGTTACCTTCACATAATTTAATTGAAAATCAATACAGCAGATATGGGTACTTATTAAATAGGGCATCTATCGGTTACGCTTGGCATAATTCTGTTGTAAAAGGTCAGTGGCTGGTCGCGTGCGGGTTGCGACATTTCCCCGTGGGGTTTGGGTTGACACAAAGCAGGGCGGGTCGGGATGCGTCATCGCTACCCTCCTTGCACCCTCTAAAACACCCCCAACCAAAACATCGATCGATCACGCTACCACTAACGCCATGCGCAAAGCCCGCCCTTTTTGTTTATGCTTCGGAAAATCCGTAATTTCCCTGACTTAAGATTTACCTACTTGAGTGTTCAAGGAGCACAGAATTTATTCGGTCTTGCTTTTGTCTTGGCATATACCTGTAGGCTCAGTAAAAATGTGATATGAATTTGCTCTGATTATGATGCTTATTAAAGATGACTAAATCGATGATATCACAACCACACGCTCCAATTATTGCTAACATAGGTATTTAGTGGTAAATGGTAATGGACACTCACTGGCACTCGTTCATTATTTCCTCCTGCGAGCGAACTTGCACCGGGGCCAGCTTCTCGACGCTTTCTTCGTAATTTCCAAAGCACTTGGTGATCTTCTCGTCGAAGGTGTTCACCAGATCCTCGAGGGATCCGGAGAAAGTCTCCGTGAAATTGTCTCCCTCACAGTTCTGCATATTATCCTGTTTACACTTCACCGGTTTCGGTTCGTCGTTATCGTTGATTTTATTAGAGTCGGTTTTCATTTTTACCATATCACTTTTGAGATTGTTCAAGTTGTTGAGGCGTATGTCGTTGCCATTTATGGTCTTCTGCGGATATTCTGAAGTGGAAAGACAGTCGTCCGCCTCTTCGATTTGAGCGAGCGGCGCCTCGAACTGTAGTTCGGCCATTCTGCCAGCCGATCCTCGCATGACCATACGTCCACTCGCGCAAACGACCGCGCGAACACTGCTGAGTGCTGGAGCGAAGCGAAGCTGTTTGCCGAAGTCCGAACTCCGAACTGCTAGTGGCGGCTGTGCTCTCGCCGCTCGCCGGCTTGGTGCTCATCGGTCGACACGGCGGTCAAGTCAATCGCGCCAACTATGTCGCGTATGTGTCACTGTATAATAAACAATAAACATGAAATTGATAATACACAAAAACTATGAAAAAAGCAATCTAGGGCAAATAAAAATTGCGTTTAATTTGTAAAAATCTAGGTTTTGTACCTACATCCATTTGAAATAATCGAGAGGATCGCATCGTGCTAAGGCGGCAAGCTTTAGTAGCTGTACGTATTTTATTTAATAAATAAAAAATCAGTAAAAATAATATGTACTTTCCTACTTACAGATATAATCAAAGAGTTTACTTTTACTAAATGTTCACTGCAAGTTGACCGCTCACGTCGCGCTTCCCCGCATCGCATTTCAAGTCCAGACCCCGCTAGGAGGCAACGTACTGCTCGCGATTATCACTATCGTGATTTTCCGACTTTTAGTATTGTTATGTTTTATAAGATTAGTTATTAAGCTATTGCATAGCTTCTATCGCGGGCCTTGAGCGTGGAGACCAAATCCAGAAATTCCGTAACGAAAATAACCTGACACGGGACTCCTCTCACCGCTAGATGGCGTTGATAAAAAATGCTATGCAATAGCTTTACTGCGGCAGTCTCCGAGTGTCACACGTCTTTTTTTATTTTGGTTTGGTTCGTGTGTCGTTTTCTACGAAGAGTTAAAAAAAGAAAAGTATTGCATACCATATTTTATTACTTTATTTAATGATTTTCTTTGAAAAGAGGAAAAGCATGAAATTAAAAATCATCAGCTTTCCAGCTTTCCAGTCTTTTTCCAGTAGACGAGAACTGTAAACTTTAGGTAGGTCTGTACCACAACAAAATCTAATTCTAAATTGGATGTTAAAATGTCAAAAGTCTAAAAAAATATTTATGTCACGTTGATGTCATGGAAGTAGGAACTGAGTAAGTACACCTATATTTTAGGTAGTGATGTGCCACAGATCACTATATACTAGTCGGAGATGTGCCAAATATCCGTATCCGCGGATATCCGAGGGAGACGAAAGATCCGTATCCGTATATGTTACTTTGTGGCGGATTTTTTCCCTTATTATTTCCAATGCAGATGAAATTCTATATATAGGTGATTAGGTAGCAATGAAAAACTCCATTTCATTCAGATTATTTTTAATTTATTAAAATGAATTAATTAATTTGGCACCATTATATTGCAAAAATTTATCATAGTGAGTTATGATAACTCACTATGATAAATGTTTGCAACAATAGTTTATAACTCAAAGGTATTAAATTAACTGTCTTTATCGATGTTATTTAACGATCTGGTACCTCACTAATTTTAGGCACTGATTTTAGGTATACAATTTTTGTTTATTACCATCTTATTATGTTATCACGTAAGTGTGAGTAAAACAAAACATCGTCGTTTGAGTTTATTCCTATCTACCAAGTATTCAAAAGATCGGATGCATCACAAACCAAAAAAAATAATAATAAGAGGATCAAAAAATGGAACCTACTATTATTAAAATTGTAATTTTGGCGAAATTATTGTCGAAAAATTGTGGACCAATCCGCCGGGCCTACAGACACAGAGAACCATAGACAAGCAAACAATATCCCCATGGAGTTAGAACAGCCCTATCAACATAATTCTTGTCTTCTTCTTGTCAACTGTCAAGTGCTGTCAAGTGTCATATGTCAAGGTGACGGTGTATGATTTTTGACAATTTTTGTCTTGTTTTTCGTTTGAAAGTGGTTTGAAGCAAAAATGGAAATTTCCAAATTCAAAGAAAATCTCCCGTAAAATTTTAAACTTTGGCCTTACCAAATCGTTATGTCTATTTTAAAAAGGAATCCTGATTTCAAAACAATATTAAGCACATTTGTTCGGTTTTATAAGTAGGTACCTATGCTTACCTTCTGTGTACAAGTCTAAAATATATTTTGATTCCTCCTTAATTTCTTTGATACTTTTCTTTCTTCGCAGTTCTGGTAGAAAATCACACTATGAAGTTCTTAATTTACGTAGAAACTGTACAGAAAAAGAGATCAAAGAAGCATTTATTAAGATGAGCAAAGAGGCAAGTGAATGTTTTTGTTTTTACTTTCACATTACCTATTAAGGGTATTTACAAGAAAATATTTCAGATAACAAAATAAATCGCATTAACATATATAATTGTATTGTGTGGTTTTGTTATAACTTATAAAAATAACACAAACCTATCTAAAGAGCTTGTCTGAATGTGTTACTTTGTTATGAAACAAGTATTTGGCAGAGATACAGAAATATTATGTGGCGTTAATGACATGGTAGAATTTAAGAAATGCCTTTTTTTACAATATTCATTATTCTACTACTGGAAACAGGTCTCCCCTCGAAATGAGGAGTGGTCCAGAACTCCAGAGGTAGTATTTCAGAAGTGGTAGCCTAGAGATTTAAGTCTCCTTTTTGGGTGGTTTGGGGTTTAATCCCAGGTTTGCAACTTTGACAAACTACACACACATTTGAGAACATTATGGAGAATTCTTGCAGTTGCTGCAAAGTGCAGGTTACCTTATGATGTTTGCCTTCACTGTTGAAGCTTGTGATATTTAATTTTTTTATTCCATGACAAGATAGCCCTTGACTGCGATTTCACCTGATGGTAAGTGACGATGCAGTCTGAGATGGTAGCATATTGGAAGAGGTATAGCAGTGTCAATTCAACCCAGACATCGCTTATTATTATATTATTTAATTACTTAAATACACATGACTCTGAACAGTCGGCTAACACTGTTTGATATTAATAGGTCGCTCAATATTATAAGGTTATAATAATTATTAATATTAAATTTCAGTATCATCCAGACAAGAATAAAAGTACTAAGGCAGCAGAACAATTTGTTCGCGTTGTGGAAGCGTATAATGTCCTCAGTAAGCCAGGAAGCAGGGCATCATATGATAGCACAAGAGAATACGATAGTGGAGGTTCTTATGTGTACCGATCACATGTACCACATAAGTAAGTATTATCTATGAGTCTGTAAGGTCATAAGAGTGAAGACAAAAGTCTTTGCATGTTGCGTGTTGCCAGTATTGTGGATGGATGGATATGGATTTGAAACATGCTAACCATAGGCTTCATAACTCCATCACCTGCGGAGTCACCTTGAGCCTTATCAAGCCCAGGCTCGTGATCATTCAGCAGGTGTTGAAGAAAGCCACGTTCAAAGTTCTATGGTACTCTGAATGTGGCTTTCTTCAACACTTCTTTTTTTTTGCTGTGTTATTCGTGCGGTCAGTTGGTA
Organism: Hipparchia sbordonii; assembly: GCA_038048805.1. Taxonomy (NCBI): domain Eukaryota; kingdom Metazoa; phylum Arthropoda; class Insecta; order Lepidoptera; family Nymphalidae; genus Hipparchia; species Hipparchia sbordonii. Next base: position 5,480,583 of record JBBIWI010000010.1, on the reverse strand, counting down.
GACTATAAGCAGATGCAATTTGAGAGAGACAACTTTCTCAATTAAAAGAACTCCATGTGTCTTATGAAGCTAATTTTATTATGTAATATATGCCATCTCTTTTTTTTATCTTTTAAGTAGAGTATCACTTCTAAAAGTACCATATAAATAAATAAATGAAATAAAATTTTATTTAATAATTATTTTTATTTTTTCAGCTCACCAAACAATGCAAATTACGGCTTCTACACGCACACTCACACAAAATCTGGCAAAACAAATACAGACTATTATGGCATAAAGGGTGTCAAGAAGTTGCCAAATATTGCCATAATAATGATTGCTTTTGGTATTGCTGTAATTGGTGTCATATTGCAAGTGGTTGTTATAAGGTATAAATCTATGTTCATATATATTGGAACGAAGTTCCTTATCGCGCGTTGTGAAAGGGGGCTAGACGGAAAAAATTCTTACGAAAAGTTGTCATGACACTTTTTGCTATAGTAAGCTATTGTAAGCTGTGCGGCGTCGCATGTTTCTCTGTCTGTCTCTCTCTCTCTTATAGAAAGCAAGCCAGATATTTTCATTTCTATTTCGCATTGAACTTCGTTCCATCCGGGTGTCCCTTGACACCTCTCAAGTTTTTTTTTTTTAATTTGATAACAAGATAATCCTTAACTGCAATCTCACCTGATGGTAAATGACGATGCAGTCTAAGGATGGTAGCTGACTAAATTAGAAGAGGTATGGCTGTATACAGTAACCCATACCCTTAATCATGCCAGTATGCTAAATCTTTCAGTGGCATATCTTTGATGGTAGGGTGGTAACTTGCCTCGGCCAAAGCCTCCCATTAGACAAAATCCTTACTAATATTATAAATGCGAATGTGTATTGGTTTGTTTTTCAATAATGTCACAACAAAGCAATGGATCAACATGATTTTTTGCATGGGTATAGTTGTATAGTAGTAGTTTATTGAATGCTAATCAAGCTAGTTGGCTGCAACATATGCATTGTTATTTTTATTTGTAGGCAGTCATACTCCATTCAAAGAAAGAGAACTGACCAGAAGTCGATGATGCTGGCCGAAGAATTAGAGAAAGTCCGAGCCAGTGCTAGAGGGAAGACAAACGATGTGAGTAAGCTTAATTAAGGTATTTACTAGTGACTGTATTCGCTGGTGACTGACTGATGACTTCCCTGGCACAGTTATGACCGCTGTGGTCATAAAACTGGAAGGTCCGGGGTTCGATTCCTGTGGGGGGGGGGACGACGACGACAGTTTAGGAATTTATAATTTCTGAATTGTCTCCGGTCTGGTGGGAGGCTTGAGGCTTGGAGGAGACTGTGGCTAGTTATCATCTAAACGTCAAAGACGTGCTGCCAAGCAATTTAGCTTTCCATCACGATGTCTTAGTTTAGATTTAGTTTTTAAAATCCCGCGGGGACTCCTTGATTTTCCGAGATAAAAAGTAGCCTATGTACTTCTCCAGGTCCTCAAATATACTCATGCAAAAAATCACATCGATCGTAGCTCTGTTGCAGCGTTATTGAAGGACAAACCAACAAACAAACACACTTTAATTAATATTAGCAAGGAAAGATATTAAAACCTTGTTGTTTTTTACTTTCAGGCTCAGACGCAACTGTTACTTGACAAGATAGTGACAGCTTCCAACCCCTCTGTAGCCACCGCGTCTTTGGGACAAGCTCTGGCGAATGAGAAAAAGTGATTTTCCTACCTCAAACTCTTGTAGTGTAGTGTACAGGTTGACAGCTTTTATAATTTACAACGTTGTATCTCAGTAATGTTAACCAATAGAAGTTCACTGCTTCCCCCAACTTTTCTTTGTCTTTAGGCAGGCCTTAGCCCTTTTCCCCCAACTTTTCTTTGCCTTTAAGCAGGCCTTAGCCCTTTTCCCCCCAAGTTTTCTTTGCCTTTAAGCAGGCCTTAGCCCTTTTCCCCCCAATATTTCTTTGCCTTCAAGCAGGCCTTAGCCCTTTTTCCCCCAAGTTTTCTTTGCCTTTAAGCAGGCCTTAGCCCTTTTTCCCCCAAAATTTCTTTGCCTTTAAGCAGGCCTTAGCCCTTTTTCGCCTAACTTTTATTTGCCTTTAAGCAGACCTTAGCCCTTTTTCCCCCAACTTTTCTTTGCCTTTAAGCAGGCCTTAGCCCTTTTTCCTCCAACTAATATTCTCCTTTGCTGATGCTTCAACAGTGAAGGAAAACATCGTGAGGAAACCTCAAACCTGTACGCCTGAAAGTTCTGAATAATGTTCTCAAGGGTGTGTCAAGTCCGCCAATTCGCACTATGCCAGCGTGGTAACTGTGGCCTATAACACTTCTCTCTTCTGTGCTCAGTAGTAATTATTGTAGTATTGTACACAGCAGAAATGGAAGTAAGCCCTTAGAGATCGGTTAAAAAGACATCTTCAATTTTCAAGGATGTCTACGATTTCAAAGATCGATCGATAAATGCAAAATGGTGCACTGGTTCACTTATTACAATCTCGCCGTCATGGCCTGACTCATTTTTTTCTATAAAGTTTTTACTATCTGCCATTTTATGCGACAAATCTATGGCCTTGAGAAAATCGCATACGGAATCTCGAGATGAACCAATCGTTAAAAACCTGGATTTAGTATGTTCGATCGGTTTTCCGCTAGATACTTCACACTTATTTGTGCAAGGTATAGAAATTCATTTTATTATCATTAAATTATCGTTCAAATACTTAATAGATTTATAAATACATATCAAAAATTGAGATGTGGGTTCGAATCCCGCCGGCCCCGGAATTTTTGATATGTATTTATAAATCTATTAGGTTATTTCCTTTAAGTGTAGGTTAACACTTCAATAAAAAATTAAAAAAAGTTCAAATACTTATTTATGAGCTTAATAAGAGATAGTTTTTTTTTAAATTCACCGTTAAACACGTCGCTTTTATTTATTTGTATAAAAAATATTTGTTATGTTTTTGTATAGTTAAAGATTTTGAAAAATAGCAGTAGAAAAAATAACGTTTAGCAATAATTTTGTACACCTCAATACCTCAATTATTGTAATTGTACATAGTTTATATATTATATTATAATATTATAATGTAGTACGAATTTTATTGTAAAATTGACAAATAAGAATTAAAAAATATTTGTACATAGTATTCTTAATAAAATTGTTTTATTTAGTTCTAGTATGTTTTTGCGTATTTAGAAGATGGTACACAATAATTCTGTTGTACACAATCTTTAAAGTAAATGAACAGGTCTAAAGACAAAAATATCCCTTTCCGTAAGGAGTAATAAAAATTACACAGACTAGACTTGTCAATTTGGGTTTGATTTTGGTAGGTACTGAAAAAATGTACTAACATATTATGTAGGTATATTAGCCCAACTTTTGTTTTTTCTCCGGTAGATTTTGAATGCAGCATATTTCAACAATATATTTTTTACTAGAATTTTCCTGGGTTTCCCCATCATTAAGTGCATAGATCTGTGACAGTATAACTATATGACCTAAGTGCTTTAGTCCTACTTCCATGAGCTAGACCCTGATAAAGTTGCCAAATATAGTTATTTAGACTTTTTTATCCCAAAGCAACGCTCGGAGAACATAAAATAATAGAGCAGATTCTTCAAACTAATAGTTTTTTTTATTGGTGTATATTTGCAACTAATGCCTTACCAATGCTCAGTAAAGATCTCCTTCCCTCCCCACTTCTATCACCAGCCAACAATATCAAATATATGTAAATTACAGAAAATCTGCAGAAGCAATGGAAAAGGAATCAACGATACCCGAGCCAGAAGAATGTGCCTATAATGTACCAATTGAAGATGTGACAGTCGCTTTACTTGAAATGATTAAAAAAATTATTTATTATGCATCATATTTTAATTATTATAATATGTAGATTTTTTACATTAGAAGTAATTTTTGGGGATTCACCATTATGTGCCGTATATGTGCACAACTTCTGAGGGGCTATTCTCTATTTCATATGAAAATATAGAGGTTGGTGCGTCATTTGCTATATTATTAGGTCCAGAGACTCCTAAATACAGTTACAGCGCCAAAATGACGTCAATCAAGTTCCAATAAAGAAAACACAAGTCCAGTGTTAATCATAGACTAAATATAGAGGTCAGTGGGAAGGGTAAAAATAAAACGGTCAATTTTGAACTGTCAATTTTATGTATTACAACGGGAAAAGTTCTTTGATGTGCACCTTGTCTTCTTCGTGTGGAGGGGGAGGCACTACGAGCGGCTGCCCGTCCATTTTGATGTCTTTGTACAGCGCTCGGTAGTAGCAAGTGTAACCGGAGCGTTCCGCCGACATCGCGGAGTACGCGCTCGATGTGTCTAGGCGGACTAGTCTGATGCCCCGTTGCTTGACCGCTTTTCTGAAAAAAAAAAAATGTCTATGCACACACTACTAAGGCTGAAGTCTAGACAGCACTCTCACTCAGCTCAGACTCAAGACAGAGTTAAAACCAGACAGATTTATGTCAGCGTATATTTGTGTCTCAGACGAGTTAGTTGCAGGGAGCAGCTGGCAGCTGGATACAGGCGGCGCAAGACCGAGTCCTGTGGAACTTCATGCAAGAGACCTCTATTCTAAAAAAATATTTCTATTCTATTCTAATGACATTGGGTAAGGAATAGTGTGCAGGTGCTTCCTACGTAAAAAGCTCTCCTACTTGGGGTTTCATATGAAAGATATGGTTGGTGAAAACGGGCATTAAAATCAAAATACACGCACTCGGTTTCCTCTAATAAGGCGTTCATAATTCCCCTTCGCCTCCAATTCGGATCGGTGGCTGCTACTTTCACTTCGACGACTTTTTGGTCCTGCGGGAATTTCTCCCATAGCCTAGCGCCAGTCTCTCTTTTAGCTAAAATATAGAGAATCTTCTGGAATTTTGTATTTTTACAGCGCTTTGCTTGGCTGAGGAGATCGTTGCCGTCGTCCTCCTGAAAAATATATTACATAATAATATAATCTATTAAGACGACTTCAAAATAACGAATCTATTAAGACTCTGGTTCCCAATTCAAACTATCCTGAGATTTCAGAGGTAGTTACTTTGTGACTTGGGAGTTTCTGGCATCAACTGAAGACCTATCATCTACGGGAAACATACAACAACCGCTTGACGCTCGATGGAAAGTGCACTGCAGGACGTCTTACTGAACGCAAGAGTAGATACTGTTGACGATTTGTAATACAAGGATATTCATTGACTTCACTAAAGTTTTAACCTCAAAACACGCTCAAAACTATCATTAGGTACCTGTATGTAGACATTCGCATTGCAATTTGTAACTTGATCTACTTGTTTTTGATGTTTTAAGTAGGTATACTTAGTTAAATACATTATACAAACGTATTATCTCACCTCTTTCAAGGGGCAAACTCCATTGATCATAACTCCGACCACGTTACCATCATCGTCAGTGGCTTTGAAGGACAAACCCTCGTGTAAAGAGCTGGTGCAGTAGGCATCAAGTTCCACGCATGGATCTGACTCTGTGGGACGCAGTCCTACTGTTGCGTTTAGAGGTTCATCGATGTAGAAGGTTCTGGAAGGAAAAGCATAAGAGTACCTATAAAAACCTTTTTTATCACCGTCACCATTTCAACCCATCACGAGCACAATACTTGGCACAGACAGGTCTCTTCTCCAATGAGAAGGGTTTAGGGTTTTAAAATTAGGCCATATTCCACCATGCGCCAAGTGCGGATTGGGAGACTTCACACACTTGAGAACATCGATGTTACTGATCCTCTTAGGCACCTACCGAGTGGCGGAGACATCGGTTGACGAAAACTTGGATTTGCTATGACTTGTTTATTTATAGTGTGTTTTCATGATTACAGTCTCGCACCCATACTTATGTCACGAAATAGCTTGGAAGAATTTTGAGTTTCCTCCTCCGGTGCTATCAAAGATTTCCTTATTTGATAAAAGTAATTAACTACCTACCTACTTATATTGAAAGATCGTTCGTTAGGTATGTCTCTCACACTCAAAGCTGCAAAATAACGAAGGGCCCTGCTTGGTCGAGATTAGAGACTATTTCTATCGTTCTGATAAAAGTTACAATATGGATATAATATAATCATTCAATTCATCATAATATACTTATTGAATACTCTAAGAGTTCCCACCGTCATCCTATTGAATCATCCTATTCCAGGGAGCCCCGTTAGGTTGTTGTAGGTACCTACACCATACAAGCGCCAGCATAGTAGGTAAGTAAATCCTCGTGGGTATAAAGTTCTCTTCCTTGCTTGGAGTTCGGGATTAATTTATTTGTCTCGCCTTTGTGGATTATGTTGGATTAGCTAATCTAATGGTGGCTGACAAGGCCGCATTAATTAATAGGTTCTAAGTACTGGGTGTAATTAATCTACATGTAAGCGTCAAGAAATTAGAACTACTAATTACTCATCACAACGGATACATTCTGACTAATCTTCAATTGAAGGTAGGAAGACCAATTACCATTTTCGATTTGCATGTTGGTACACGACGTAACCACAAGTAAAGCGCCCGTAACTTCGTGAGATAAACGTAGGTTACCTACCGTTTTACAAGGTTCATAACAGGTTCGTCATCCTCTTTGGTCAGCGGGCTTATATAATACGGTCTTTTTTCTGCCATATCTAATCTTAGATTGTCGTCAAATCTGGTATTGATAACTTAACACGTGATTCTGGAAACAGCTGGATGCCTAGATGGATACCTAAAAAGAAAAGTTCGTTCTTATAAATCAGTGATATTCATATATCACTGAGGAAACTGGGTTCGAAGCTAGGAATCCTGGGATAAATTTAATCAAGAGTGAATGGCAATGTCATCTTCTAGACAAGCGCGCTGCATCTTCACCTACCTTCAGGTGACATTCCTGTTAAGCTACTCTATATATTAAAAAAAAAGACGTGTGGCACTCGGGGACTGCCACGGTAAAGCAATGCATAGCATTTTTTATCAACGCCATCTAGCGGTGAGAGGAGTCCCATGTCAGGTTATTTTCGTTACGTAATTTCTGGATTCGGTCTCCACGCTCAAGGCCCGCAATAGAAGCTATGCAATAGCTTAAAAATAAGGCTTATTCATGTCAGTCGAACTCAAACCTGTTTCGATAAAAATATATAAATGTAAAAATACCTTTATGACCAAGAGCTTGATTGCTTACGATTGTTATGTTACCTTCTTGCTGTAATGACAAGATGAGATCATCCTGCATAATTAAGAGTGCTTATAATACCTACCTACTTACTCTCGTAAGATCACATTGGAACTCGCCTGTATGTAGTTAGGTAACTACCAGGTTGATAAATATTCCTACAATTACCACTGACCAGTAACTACCTACAAAAAGTGCTAGTTAAAAAGTAGCCTATGTCACTTTCCCGGTCTTCAACAATACCCATTACCCATGCCAAAAATCACGTTCTTTTGTTGCGGCGCTATTGAAGGACAAACCAACAAACAAACACACCATCTCATGTATAGTAAGGATTTCAATTTTACCGGCAATTGGTTATAAAATACACATAATGTATAAACAGCTAAACAACTTCAATGATTCGTTTATTTATTATTATCTTTAACTTACATCCATACAGCTAGTAGGTACTAGGTACTTATGGACCATAAAAGATAAATTAGATGTAATCATTTAGTTAAATACTAGATAGGTACATTTTATTGCATTCGCCACACGTTTTGAAATGAATTAAGATACTAAAATAACGATTTTAACACCTACTAAATTGGTATTTCGACTCTCTGTAGGCTGCTTCGAGGCTCGCGCGCGACCAACTGGTCTTTGGAATGGCTGATACGTATGTGTTTACGATTTAACATAACGGTTGAGATAAAAATAGTCTCTACGTGTTAAGGCCAAGCTTAACGCGCTGATAAGAATAAGTTAGTGTAAGGTGGGACTGGTGGGAGTAAAGTCATACGGTTCGGTGTAATAGTACCTACCTAATTGGCAAAAAATATATCGAAAAAGTAACTTAACATTTTTAGTTTGGAGTGGTTTTCCTACACAAAGTAAAAAATAAATAAATGAATTATGAATTTAAAAAAAAATGCTATGTAAGAAGATACTTTTTAAGATACGTCTTTGAAGGAATTATAATATTATGAGCTTGGTTTGTCAAGAGAAGACATAGCTTGAATTAAAAAAAATATTATTCGCAACGTTATCTAACGCTATGTAGATCTATAGCCTAGCTGATATTTTATGACAGATGGATGGCATTTCATCAAAATAGTTCGACCTGCCAAGATCTACATATCGGTTACTAGTTAGGTTATTAGTTGATGCCCACAACTTCGTTCGCGTGGATTGGGGTTTTTTTTGGATTCCTGCGGGAACTCTCTTATTTTCCGGGATAAAAAGCCTATGTGTTATTCCAGACTATAATCTATCTCTGTGCCAAATTTCAGCCAAATCGCTGAAGTTATTATGGCGTGATTGAGTAATAAATATCCATTCATCCATCCAACCATACATTCATCCAAACATTCGCATTTATAATATTTTAATATTAGGATACCTACCTACTAATTTTTTTTCATTGTATCAGATGACAATTAGGTAGTTAGTCATCTGATGTGATGAAATTGATTTGGCTTAGATTCCTATATTATGCTTTTACAAAAGATCATTCATTACAAGGAAGGTAGGTATGCCCCTTAAATAAATATTTTGTGAATGTATGCGGACAACGCGTTGGTCGTATCGCTATCTGTAAACTGTTAAAATATTATCGAGAGATCTTGTAATAATATATTACAAGTTTATCTATTTTTTTTTTCATTTTAAAGGATAATTACCTAATTACTTAATTAATATATTGGCTAGGTAAGATTGGTGAATAGGTTTATCTGTATCGAACTTTAATGAGTGCATAAAATATATAGTAAATAATAATCGATCAAATGCAAGTCGGACTTGTATACGAAGGATTCCGTACCAAAAAACCCCGAAAAAAACACGCTCCACGAAAGGGGCTCCCCTTCGTGAAGCGTGTTTTTTTTTCGGGGTTTCAATTTTTAACTAATTTTAATTTTGTTGTTTACTTATTTATTTTTATTTTTTATGTACATATAAGAATTTACAAGACAACATATATTAGATGAATTAAACGTAGGTGAAGTTGTTATAGCGGCAACAGAAATACATATTCTTTGAAAATTAATTCAACTCTACATATTACGTATTATGAGATACATCCCGCTGACAGACGGACGTACAGCGGAGGGTTAGTAACAGGGTCCCGTTGGTTACAATTCGGGTACGGAACCTTAAAAATGAGTCCTCTGAACCCTCGCTCATATTCCGATGAGTTAGAAATCATCACGAACGGAGAGAGATCAGGCAATGACAGAAAACCCAATACATTTTTGGCTCAAACCGGGAATCGAACCCAGAACCTTGTCGTACACAATAGATCATGCTAACCGTTAGAGAGACCAATGAAGCAAAAAAATTTAATTTGTATAGGTATGTAATTAGTGGTACTAAAAATCAAAAATATTATATAAAAATCAGTCTCAAGATTATTTTAAATTATTATCATAATTTTATAATATCGAGGCACCTTACCATGTAGGTATATCTTATCAGTTATCAGTTATCACTATACGAGTTCTTATCTTTACTGATTCTCTGATATTTTTGTGGCATACCTACCTACTACGTACTAGTAAGTACCTACTAGGTAAGTATATTATTTGAATGTTTGAGGAAATAATACCAAACATGTATATTTTTATAATAGCATTTATTGTTGTTACATTCTTAATTACTTCTACACATATATACAAAAAAGTCTACATAAATCTATTTTGGATAACACATTGATTTTGACTACAGCCGCAATAAATTGACGATTGGTACGGTGCACAATTATTATAGGAATTATTAGGTATAGTATAGTTATTAATAACAACATTTAATTTAAAGGAACTACTACATAATAATATAAAAAGAGTACACCCTAATAGTACAATTATTTTGCTCTACAGTTACTCTACGTCAGTGATAATACAGCTGCATTTCTAATATCAATATCACAAGTATTTGGTTTTGCTATTAATTTCTTTCAGGCGTAAATTTACAAAGTGCCTTCATCGAGATAGAATAGATATGCCCAGAGATCGTAGTCCTAGTACATAATCATGTATTAGCCCAAAACACTTTACCAAGGCAGTCGAACGTTTACAGAGTGTGTGCACATTTTTATTACGTGCGTCCAACGCTGGCCATCCTGCATGGGATTTTATCAGTTCAACGTAATTTATTGTTTGTTTTCCGGTGGACGCCAAATGCGTTGGGCCATAATAAGTAAGTACCTTGTGGATTTTCGGCACATGTTTTGAAATAGGACTCCAATAGTCAATTATAAGGAAAAATAAAGTACCTTGACGACCCCCTAAGTCGGAACCTACCTATTTTCTTAGTTGTGCAACTTGAATGCGGTAAATCCGATACCGCTAAAGAAATATATCGAGATCTATCTTGATTGAATGCCTATCCTGATATATTTATATTAGTTTCAAGTCTCTATTCATTTCTTGCTTACAGAATTTACAAAGGAAATACTTTTGGTTACCTATAAGGATTTTTAAGATATCACAGTTAACAATCGCTAGGTTCAAGATACGGCTTTGAGTTCGGTGCGTAGGTATAGCATCGTGCATCGGTCGTACCGAAGGTCCTTAATAATAATTAATTTCCGTCACCTTAGTTTCTTACTTGTGCAAAAGATTGACTTAAATTTGGCAATCTAGTTCTGATTGTGTCCTTACAGCAGTTATAAATTGTTCTTCTACATTCTGAAGGTTTATTGAATTTTATTTGGTTACCATTTCACTTACGCTACCACACTGGAAAAAAAATTAACTTGTCGATGTAAAATTACATGTTAAACATTAAATAACTTTACTATATTTTGAATTATTTATCTAAAAAATCTTATACCACACATAACAATTTATAACCGCCGTGTATCAGTGTGCTGGTATTATTATTTTGTAAATTGAGCTCGAGTACTTCAGTCGCTTAACTTCTGTTAAATCGTCTCTTCAACCACGATAGCAACTTAGGTATGGTGTCTTTACGGCTCGAATATGAAGCAGCTTTAATATACTTGAAGCTTTACAGCTGTGAGTACAGCTATTCAGTGCACGTGCACCTAACTTCAAGGTGCGACGGGTACGGCCGAAGAGGCCGAGCGAGAAGAGGCTGTAAACCTTCTTTTTTAGTCGCTCAGTCGTCAACGCGGAATAGCTCACATAGTCAAGTGACATGACAGAGAAACTGAGAAAACTCCTTCATTCTCGTTCGCGGCATTATAGCTGCTTACGGCTTGAATATGGAACAGCCTCAACATATTTTGAAGCTCTACAACTTTTAAAGATAAGTTACAACAATTATTCCTTGATACGTTACAAAAGCTAGCTTCAAAATGCGGTGGATCTGGGTGCGGCGTTACGGCATCGTGAAGTAGAACCTTGTAGAACAGGCCGTACATCCTGTACTTGAGTCGCTCAATCGCTGAGAAGGATTACCCCATGAAATCTGGACAGTATAGTCTCTTCATTCATGTTCGCGACGTTTACTGTACGGCTTGAATGGAACACTCTTAACATACTTGAAGCTTGACAATTCTAGATAGGTTAAAGCAATTCTTTGAGGTAGACTCTAGCTTCAAGATGGGGCGGGTCTGGGTGCGGCGCGTACGATAGCTCGGAGTAGTACAGGCCATACACCTTCTTGTACTTAAGACGCTCAGCAGCCAGAGCGGAGAAGGCTGAGGTGGTGTCCATGCGGAGTGCGCCTGCGCCGATTTCTCTTGCAATACGTCTGCAACAAGATAAATGAATGAATGAAACACAAGGAACAACAAACTTGTAATAACAGTGGTGATCGCATAGTTCGAAGAGTTAATGGTCGTTGGGTTGGGAGGTTGGCGACCCCGGAAAGCGCTGTATTGTTGCACAGGCTTCAATAGTGAAGGAAAACATCGTGAGGAAACCTGCACACCTGAGAGTTCTCCAAAATGTTTTCAAACCCTTAACCTTCAAGTGGACCCTTATCCCTAAAAAGGGTTATAAGACCCTGGTCTTATAACCCTTTTCTGACAGGAGACCTGTGCTCAGAAGTGAGTCGTTAATGGGTTGCTGATGATGATAGCCTAACGGTTAAAGGTGCGGCCTGAAAACTGAAAGGTCGCAGGTTCGAATCCCACCCGTTGCACTATTGTCGTACCCACTCCTAGCACAAGCTTTTCGCTTATTTGGAGGGGATAGGAGGATATTAGTCAACTTCAGCTTGGCTAATATTCTTTCAAAAAAAAAATGATGGTGATGCATATTTTTTATTTTATTTCAGTTCTTGAAGTCGAACAGTTGCACAAAGTATTCATGACAGTTGTAATTTATAGTTTAATTAAATCTATTATCTTACTGGAATTAGTACATAGCTTGTTGCACGCAATTAAAATGACCAGTAATTAGATAAACATTTAGGTACAATCACGATACACAAATTAAAATAGATATACCGACTTGCAGACCTTTTAAAACGAGGTTGAATAAGATGTATTGTGGAACCGAATGAATGGGGACGGTACTTAACGATTTGCTCTATTTGCTCTAAATATACTAAACTAATTATGCTTCAATAAAAAATTAATTAGTAATAATAGTAGTAGTAATTAGTATAATTTTTGTTTAAGTAGGTATAACCCTTAAATTGCATAAGTTTAACCATTAAAGAATTTTCTTTTCAAAGAATTACATTTATAATTAACTAGAGGTTCGATTTTGGAAGGGGTATGGTAGTGTAGATTCAACACATACCCCTAATCTGTTTCTACATGCCATCTTGTGCCGGAACGCTAAATCGCTTGGCGGCAATATTCCATCCCCTTAGAGATTGAATTTTCAAAAATTCTTTCCTAGCTAATTGATCTTTGTATTCATAATTGGGTAAGGCCGTAGATTTTGCCACTTTTTGTAAAAAGAAAATGTCCCTTAACTTGACATGCGTATTAAAAATCGAAGTACTGCGTAAATTGTTATGCAAGTATCCTAATTAGGTTAGGTAGTTCTTAAACTCCTATAGTGTATTCTTAAATTGAATGTATGTCGTATATTTAAAAAAATACAATGACTTAAAACTGACCTTACCCCGAAATTTTGCCCAAAATAAGCTGTCTTTTTGATCCAGTCAAGTATTTGGCTCGTTATAACTACATTATTTCTATTTAAAGTCCTAATTTACTATGAATATCTGAAATGTGAATAGATTAAGCAATTACATCCTGGGTTCCATGTATTTAAATATGCGTTTTTAAATGTTTTATCGCAATTCAAAATGTTGTCTCCTTATTTTCACTTATTACGTTACTATTTTGTATGTTACCAAAATTGGGCATCTAAATATTCAATAACTTTAGGGTAGTATTTTATAATGGCACTGGCCACACTAAAGATTCCGGCAACGAAATAAAAAAAAAGAAACCGCCATTTTCTAGCCTGTGGAATTTTATCAAAGGTGTGCGCGTGTGTTTCGTCAGCAGCTTTTTTTTGTGAATTTTGGTGATTTTAAAGGTAAATAACAGTTTTTATTGCACACATGTATGTGTTATACTTAGCTAAAGTGATTTATAAAAACATGATAATGTGTATTTGACTAAAATCGTCTCGCAATTAGTAATTATTCCTGTTTAAAACCTCAAAAATTACGCTTCGACGTTACTTTTATGTGACTTCTATGTTACTGGTAACGTTGATTGTTATTTAGTAACGTTGAAGTGTTGTAAAGGTTAATGTACACATTCTGCCAGGAGCGGATTTTTCAAATAGTTCTTTTAAATAAAGAATGAGTTTAAAAGAAGATGAGTTAATTGAAACTCATCTTCGTAATAATCAGAATAATGTACCTTTATTTGATAAACAGCCAGAGAGTTTTGGTTACTAAATTCCATTGATGATAGTTTAAAAATATATATTTTTCCTATTACTGAATTCTCTCTCTTATCTCTGAATAATCGGCGATTATAAAAAATGCTATACTTACAAGTTTATTACAAAAATCTCCTCCTTTTTTAAAGTCGGTTAAAATAAGTACGTTATGTAATCAGCCTTACAAACACTGTGTTACTTTCACGTTACTTCTACGTTACCGTAACATAGGAGTGTCTATGTTACTCTATGTTACAAAGTGGCAAAATCTACGGCCTTACCCAATTGCTATCTGTATTCTCAGTCTAAACATCAGTCAGTCAGTCAATCAGTTAGTCGTTTTTTTCTTTTATATATTTACATTAAAATTACGATTTTCCTTCATTTCATTCATGGACGTGGGAAAAACATAGTCGGTGTCTATAAGACGATTATAATTAAATTAAAAAATAGAGCGCCAATATAACAGGATATTAATTATTTTTATGAAATAAATATGTCGAATAAAAAGTGATTGATCATGTGTTATATCTACCTACATAAAGAATATTTAAATTTGTGGAATCGGGTACATGTAAATTGTAAACTATATTGAAATAATTACTTACAACGCTTAAAATTTCCTATCTTTAATTAAAAGTCTATTAGGAAGTGCTTAAGTTATGAGTTATGACTTTATTACTCAAATTGCTTCATGTTTTAGATGTCGGAATCATATTATGATATGATTGATATGGGCATGTGTAGCTTGTTACTTCCAACTTTGTCCGCGTGTATTCTTTTTTTCGTCAACGTAACGTAACGTCAAGATAAGTTCATAAGTAGATTCGGGTAGTGAAAAAGGCCCATAATATTTTTCAGGCAGGTAGCCAAATTATTTTGGAATCTAGGACCTACTTGTGTAGATAATTCAGTCAAAATCAGTTCAGCTTCAGCTTTAGTTCCCCACTTGACCGTACTTCATCGACTATAATAAAAAAAAAACATTTTTTTTAATTTTCACAATATGGCGTCTGGTGGTCGCCATGTTGAATTTTGGTTACTGTCATGTCTTTAGTGACACTCCTAAGATTAACTCAAATCGATTGACGTAAGAATCATTAAAATCGGCCCTCGATTTTGGCGCCAGATATGTATGTACAGTCGCGGACAAAAAATGTTTACCACCTTAAGATTCATAATTGCATGCACACATCTGTGTCAGAAGGTCGATATGTGATTTGATTAGCCATAGATCATAGACTTTTTAACATGTAGCGGTGCTTAGACAGTCCTTTAGCAGTCTCTTTAGTAGGTGACTGCTAAATAGGTTAGATGTAGAAAACCTTTTTTGGAACAAAAAATCCTTACTAATGTTATAAAATAATGTGAGTGTTTGCTTGTTCATTGTTGGTTTGTCCTTCCATCACACAGCTACGGAGCAATAGATCCACATGATTTTTTGCATGGATACAGTTGAGGATTTGGATAGCGACATTTATCCCGGAAAAATAGAAGGTTTCGATGGAAATTTTAGAATCCTAACTTCACGCGGACGAAGTCACGGGCAAAAGCTAGTAATTTTAATAAATAGATATTATCTCATATAGACACGAGCACAGGACACGAGTTACCAAAATATGAAAACGGAAGTAATAATCTAATGAAATTTCAAAGAATCTTTATTTCTTAATTTTATTATTGAGAAACTAAACAATATTAGTATAAATAAATAATTAGCTAATTAAGCTTCCATTCGATGCTATGACAACACGTAGACTCTCTCGCATAAACGCGACAAGGCGATAAGTCAGTTCATATCATCTGTGATATCATCTCATACCCCAGTGCAATGTGATCTAAGAGTTTGAGGATTTCTTTGATTCTGACAGTCCCAGCTTTGAATCATTAAGCCCCATAAATTTTCAGTGTCAAATCAGCAGATCGAGCGGGCTATTGAACGAGATGACTGCCACGGTGCAGATTGAACCACGGAATAGTAGCTCGGCACATTTTCTTGAATTTAGGTTGTCGGAATTTTGCTGCAGAACATCGATGTAAAATGCTGCAGAAACACCACGCATCACCGTAGCTCATCCACCTCCTTTTGACTGTTTTTGACTGTGGATGCTAACAGCATCATTATGATTCAATGCACAATATGAACTTCACCATTAGAATTATGATAAGCTTGCCATTTATTTTGTATATTTAAATTTCAAATAACAAATATAATATTTTTGATAATTAATTGTCACTTTTACAAGGGCAATGATGCTAATGTGTCAAACTTGAATTTAAGAAATGAGTTTTATTACTAATATTTGTATAGAAAAGTCATTAATACTTTTTTTGATAAAACGATGCATGAAATTTTTATAACGTAACAAATGCCTTGATATAGCATTATAGACCTTACTGAACGTAGGGTTACGAAGAACCTAATTTGAAAAGTGGTAAACATTTTCTGTCCCCGACCGTACATAGAGTGATAAACACATTACCCTCTTTTGCGTCGTAAAGTCGGGTAAAAAATAGATTGGTGCTCAGTTGAGAAGATCTTCTCAACGGTACTTACCTAACTTCTGCGAATGACACGATTTTTTTTATATGCTACATAAGTAGCCTACATTTGAAGCGGTCTTTCCGCTAAGATTATGAAATAATACTAAGCTATTTGAAATTTAATAACGCCAAAAAATATCCTCGATTATCACATAATATAAAAAGGCATATTTTATGCAAATGTTAGGCAAAAAATATTATAATGTATTGATAAGATTTTGCGTAGGTAGGTAATTAGATAGGAATTAACTTAAGTTACTGCAATTAATATTTTTATAGCTAGGTCGAACAAGTAATAAATTTTAATTTAAATAAAATTAAATATCTAAAGCAAACAATTTTATTGCTACTTATTTATTACGTCTTTGTTTAGACAGGTAGAGTTCATCAAAACTATTCTTTGAATTATTATAACTAATGTATGAATGCGAAAGTGTCTTTGTTAGTTTGTTCTTCAATCACGCAACAACGCAGCAACGATTGATTTTTTGCATGGGTATAGTTGAGGACCGGTAGAGTGACAAGGGCTACTTTTTATCCCTGAAAATCAAACAGTTCCCGCGGGAAAAACTAAAAAATCCACGCGAGGGAAGCCGCGGGCATCATCCAGTATAGATATATATAAACATAGATATCTAGATATATTTATGTTTTACTAAAGAATCTAAACATCTTACAGTTTACATAGGCAGGTACAATACTGAATTATTTTATTGTAAGTATTGTTAGCTTTCTAAAGAGACCACGTTAGTGAAAAGGCCATCTTTGTACCGAAGGACGATATTGTCTTCTGTTTTATTTATATATACTTACTTATGTAATGTTTATATTATTGAGTATTCTGGTGTTATAAAGCTTCTATTACCTGTTGCTACTGTATTTACACCTGTCATTTTATTTATGTTTAGAGGTTTTGTAAAACTGATTTAGCTGAAATTGTACTAAGTATTTAACACTACATTCAAAAAGCAGAACAAAATGTCAAAGAAAACTATTTTAAAGAATGTATAAATTAATTATAATTTATACATTTATATATATTTTATTAGAATGTATGAATTTTTGATATATGACTTTAACGATAACAAAGGCGAACGGTTTGAAACAACCGAGCCTTAGTCATGAAGTAATACGGAATACAGTAATTTTTCTGCCTCGCGAGTGATTTGATAACTCAATTAACGTTAAACGTAACTCATTATCAGCTCTGGCTGGTAACTGAGAATGGTCAGAATAGTTATTGGGTGTTAAATACGAGCGGGGCTGAGTCATATTCAAAACCCTAGTGTAAATAAGATGAGCAGTATAAAATTAAATAAAAAAGACGTGTGGCACTCGGGGACTGCCGCGGTAAAGCTATTGCATAGCATTTTTTATCAACGCCATCTAGCGGTGAGAGGAGTCCGTGTCCGTGGGGTGTCAGGTTATTTTCGTTACGGAATTTCTGGATTCGGTCTCCACGCTCAAGGCCCGCGATAGAAGCTATGCAATAGCTTAAAAAAATGTAAAACATGACTACTACTGCTCGTCATAATATATTGTTCATGGATCATACATTTGTGACGATTGTAACGATTAATGTAACGTTCTCCTCTTGCCCGCCTACGAAATCCATTTTGCCTGCCCTAGACGGACGTAACAGATAGCGATCATTCTTTTTTTAAAAGTTTAAAAAATGATTAGTTCCTATTAGAAGAAAATACATTCAGCTGATTTTTGTTTTGTTAATGAAAGCCATGTTACCAATGAAGACTTTAATAATGATTGATTACCTATGTCTTTTTTTAACGAAAACATTATCATAATCTTTTTGATCGTCCATCCCTTATTCCCCTATGCCTTTTAAGTTTTAACTAATAGGAATGAGTACAATAATAGGCCAGTACGTTAGTTTTCCGGTTGAGCTATCCTCACATTTTGCTTTGAAAATAAACTTCACGTCATATTCAAGCCTTGTTTAGTTCTTTAAATGTAATCAAACATTTGTAGATTAGTACATACACATCTCAGTAGCATAACAATCAATCGACGGTTTAAACCTTCCTGTTGCCCTATTGTCAACTTTAACTCCTTAGCATGGCTAATAGAATTCTTTGAAAAATTCAAAACAAAAAAAATTAATGAAGTCATTATTTTCAAAGGATTTAATATTACACATAAAACTTGCAAGTTTATTTAGACATTTTTGAAAGGAATTGGTGCGTTTAATTTAGATATCAGTAAGATCTGATAATAATTTATAATAACGTATATATTACCTAAATAAAGCCTGTAGTAAAAAATTATAATAAGTATCTTTTAATTTAGTTACTTATAGATCGCAAATAAATTTTTATCCTTATATACGTAAGCATATTTTAAACAATAATCGCATTGTTCATTTTTTATAATAATTTGTTATTAGAGGTCATATAAATAAATTATGATTATAAGATTATAACTTTAGAATGAGGTTCCGTCATTTTGACGCAATAATTTTACTAAATGTAGACAATATTATCGTAATATGATAGAATAGTCAAGTCATATGTGGTTATACTGTCATGTTTAATCTGTGACAGCAGAATTGCATACGTGAAGCGCGAGCCAAGTCATGATAAATGAATGATAATGACACAATTTCATTGTTGCACGCGGTTTTATTAATAAAGTGATCAACATACTTGTTAGATGGAGCTGTTTCATTCAGAGGACAATGACCTTTGTTATAGTGGCCCAGAAATACAGGAATTTTATTTTTCATAGTTAACTATTTTTGATAGTTGGCATTGATCAAAATCGTCTCAGTAATAGGCGCTACGGTGCAACATGTAGATGCAATACATACATCCTATCTAACATTAAATAATATCCTTTAAAAAAAATGTGGGTCATCCGTTACCTTCCCCCAATTTATTAATACGACTTTTGAACCTAAAGATTTTTTCAAATAATGTGAATAATTGTGCAAACGTACATTGGAAATTTTTGATAAGTAAAATTATTTCGCATGCTACCTGCTCCCTGTGGCAGATTGAAACACTATAGATTGTTTAATTTCATGTATACTCAATCTTTGCGAATAAAGTGAATTAAATTTATTGCAAACACCTATTGGATTAACGCCTTTTCAATGTAACTAATTAATATTATACTAATCCTTATTTTTTTTGTAGCAGCCTTCATCCATAAAAGATCATAATATGCGCCAGTATCACGGCCTCACTACCGCGTATCATTGCGATCGTGTGTCGGTATATTTGTGCAAATTATGATTGCAATCTTATTGAAAAACTGAGGCAAGCAGCTAGGTACATTTACATTTGAAACTGTATCGCTTCCTGTATATTCTTAATAGTATTTGCAATGTGTGAAAAGTGCTATACTTTCTATCATCCAAGCAATCAAAGGCTAGTCAAATTCAAAATCATCTATTTCATATAGGCCGACTTCTCTCTCATGACACGTAAAGACTCTACCAACGGTTTGGAGAGCAATAGCGAGAAGTGGCTAAAAATAAGTTTTATGGTTACAATAGGCGGGTACTTATATAAGAATTAAAAAAAAAACGTAATCTTTCCCCTCCAAATATACTCTATTGGTATAGGCTAGTTGAATTGTTCTATAAATAGTCCACTTCATAATCCGCTATTAAGTTTTTGGATATCTCTTGAAAAAAAAAAAATTGCCTGAGTAGGTACACTTATATCTTTCCCCCCGTATAGTACCTACATAATGTAGTATAGTCGAAAAAAATATATCGCCAGTTATTAAACTATGCAGGTACCTATATGACTATAGCGCACTGTCTGTGTAACGTTCCTATTATAATATTATTTATATTTATTATTGTTTCAACGCAAAAAATGTAGGTGAGACCAATGTGAGACAATCTAAGCATTCAACCTTATGCTATTTTTAGCTGCATCGTGTAATAACGTGTGTTTAAATAATAAAGGTTGCAATTATGTTTAAAATTGCCAAAAACATGACCTAGTGAGACGAACAACTTTTTATTCCGTTTATTATATAATTTAATTTAATTTAGGTAGGTAATTATAGTGCCAAAGTGGCGTTGTTCATTAATTTTGACACTAGTCTACAACTATAAGTACATAAAAACATATGCCTTTTTTTCTGCTTCAGTTTTTCCAGTGGCTTTGGTAAACGTTACGTTACAAAACTGTAACTATTTAGTTTTGTAATTGTAGTGTCTAGGTCTGTAGGTAAGCGAATATATTATACGCGTAAAATCAGACAAGCCAGTACAGTAATGATGTTTGTGTGACCTTTTTGTATTACTTAGTTGTATTGATCCAATAAATTATTTTTATTATTAAAAAAAATGGAAAATTGCTATAGTTCTTTCTTGGTTGTGTGTGTGTCGTATCTTTGTAAGTGTGAGCGAGAGCTTGCTCGCGTCTGACCGCTCCCACCTAGGCTGCTGACCGCACACACACTTACGAAATGTGCATGTACACGACGCGTAACCACAAGTAAAGCGCCCGTAATTTCGTGAGAAACGTACTATAAGGATTGTCAAACCCGCATTTTGTTTGACAGTTCTTAGCAACTTTCGATGGCCACTGAGATAGACCTAGAGATAGATAGAGAATTCTGAGATAGATAGAGAATGACCCCTCAGGAAGGTTCGCTTCTGTCGGGTAGGTAGGTACTTACTCGGTTTCTTCACAGAGCGCTCTCATCAGCCCTCGTCCCCTCCAGCCGGTGTGGGTGGACGCTATCCTGACTTCCACGACAGTATGGCAGCTCGGGTCCAGTTTGTCCCAGATCCTGGCCTCGCGGTCCAAGTGTCCCAACAGTTTGAGGATTCGCTTGAATTTTGGATGGGGGCAGTCCTCAGATTTGTCCGTATAGTCCACTTCCTGGATGAACAAAAATTACAGATGAATATTTATATTTAAAAAAGAATTAAATGAAAATTGATACAGATGTGCCCGGCATAGGACTTCAATTTAAATGTTTTCAATTTTGACTCGAAACATTGATGGCAATTTGTCAGAAACTGTAGCGTCAGCAACTCCAACTAAAACAATCATCGTAGTACGGAGATACTCGTATAATTTATCACAATTATGTACAGTTTCAGTCTACTCCACAAAAAAAGTAGCTGAAGTATGTACGGTGGAATAATAGGTACTTGTTGTTAAATGTAACATGTAGGTATACAGGTAATACTTATGTAACAAAAAAAAACAAATGACTCCGAACTCGCGCCGTGGCTAGGTGCCATGTTTAAATAAGGACTTTCAATGCACACTTTCTCTCCATCATAATGCTCGGGTCATCATTTAATAGTGCTCATGAATACAAAACAAATGAGTTCAGACATGACTGCTCCATAATAATCTATGTTTCCTTATCTATCCTAAAAGGTAGGTACAAAGGTAGGCAAATTGTTTCTCGTAGAAAGGCGTCAGTGATGCACGATGCATATTGCGCGTCTAGGACGTTTTAACCGCACTAAGAATGAAACCCTGATAAATAGAATAATTTTTTATTCAAATTAACTAGAGTGCTTTTGAATGCATTTTGATGTAGGTGAAACCACATGGTGAGACATCAAACTTAAGAACGAAGTAAGCGCCCGGCAAGTTAAGTTACCTATTTAAAGTTTTGTACAATTTGTTTATCTTTTACGAAAGCTAAGGAAAAATTGATATGCTATCGAGATATTCATCCTCAATAATCAGACAGGCTCAATAGAATTGAGCATTTCGTCTGGTGGGAGACTTTGGTCGTGGCTAGTTACCACCCTACAGCCAAAGACGTGCCGCCAAGCGATTTAGCATACCAGCACGATGGCGTGTAGAAACCGATTAAGGGTATGTGTTGATTGTACATTGTCATACCCCTTCCAAGTTAGCCCCCTACCATCTTAGACTGCATCGTCACTTACCATCAGGTGAGATCGCAGTAAAGGGCTATCTTGTCATGGAATTAAATAAAATAAAATTGACCAAATAAATATGTTACCAATTTTGACGTGCATAATATACGAACAAAGGAAGCTAATAAAAAACTTGTAATGAACAATTATTTAAATGATCAAGGTTCCCGAGATAATGTTATCCTATCCATTTATATCCAACAACAATAATATAATAATGGGTTAGTAGAACAGGTTAGGAACAACTATCTCGATAACGGTTGTTATCTTATCTTCCTGAACCGTGAATGAGACAAAATTCCTTTCTATCTATACACGCCAGCCCTGTTATGACTGTGACAAAAAACGACCTCCACGACTAAGTGGTTTACGTTGTGGTCTCATATTATAAGAAAACGTTGTCAGGAAGTAACATTTGAAAAACTTTATGGAAGCCTCACTAACTACTCCAACGGTTAAAGGTGCGGATTAAAAACTGAAAGGTCGACGTTACACTATTGTCGCACCCACTTTAGCCTGTCAAAAAACTGGACTGACCTTTTTTTAACTAAAAATGTTACAGTAAAAGTTATAGTTAACCTAATTCATATACATACCTCTTACAAATGATGCCCGCGTGAAATGGTGACAAATTGCCATGAATACTTGGCTGCTTTTTGGCTACATTTCCGCATTGAACAGCCAGACTGACGCCACAAATCATAGTTGCACTAAATCTCATGTACCTACAATGTACATTGTACATGTATGTACTTATAGCAAAAAAAGGACTTAGGATACCTAGTTTTTAAAAAGTGAATTTGGTCGATTCTGTCGGTTCTACACCACTGACACTGTATCGATCTTGACGTATTTTTGGCACAGAGATGGAAGATGAACATATCCCCTAGATCATAAAAAATGTATGAGGACGAAGTCGGGAGCTATAGCTAGTATATTATTTTTGATCACAGACTAACTACCGACATTGACAAAACATTATGATTCAGTTTCAAAACATTAGTTTTCACAGCTCGAAAGTCGAAAGTGACAGCGTAAATCTCATAAAAGCGTAAAATCTGCACTGTATGCAGAGGCTCTAGCGTTTTCATGTGAAAGAAGTGTGAATTATAATACACTTCAGGCTGATGTCAGAAAAGACATAATTATGATTTATTATACGTTAACGTTAACTTGTCAAGTTAGCTGTTCTGCTGTGACTCTAACTTTGCGTATATATTTGGTTATATACTCAAAGGTCTCTAATGATAACATTGACAACTTTAACTTGAAAAGGTAGTGTTATCTCCCTGTACGGCTGTAAAGTAAACAGAGTGACTATTTAATTATCTTCTGGGCGATTTGTTATCGTAATTGAGAACCATTACACGTCTCGTGTCAAGTTGACATTCAATCAACACCTGGGCGGAAGTCTCAAGAGCTATTACCTTACAATACCTTATACCTGTATTATTTTACAGTTGTTAAAGCTTAAAAGGCCTGGCAATTATTATTAGAGTCACAAAGTTAAGGGCACATTCACATAAAATCTTTTCTGATAAGACATTACAATGGAATAATAATAAATAATTCATTGGGGTTTTCTTCTTATAATAATGCCGACCCAAGTTTAAGTATGACTTTCAAGTTAAAGATATTTCTTTTTGCAACGTATTCCTCATTGCCGAGGGTTGTGGACCCTTCCATTAATAAATCATTTAGTGGGAGGCATTTTCTTGGTACATTAATGCACTGAGCAACTGGTCATACAACTAAAATTAGGTCATCATCAGCCAATATGCATCCACTGTCGGTTATACGGTTTCCGATCTAGGTCCCACCATACCGCTTGCAGCATAACTCTTCCTTTTTGTTTTGCCCAGGTCGGTTAAAAACAATACCGTTAGGTATTTAGAAATCAGTCACGCCACGCCTATATCATAGTGTTGTGCATTGGCACCGCCTTCGAGTTAATTAATTAATAACGCTTTTAATTACGACAAATTATACCTACTTACCTATGTTCTACCTACAGCAATACTGCGTCTGCATTACCAAATACACTACGCCTTTTGCCATGCATACTATATACAATGTACATGATTCCTATTGGCTACTACAAACTAAGTAGCCAATAGAACTGTATCCAAAATGCGATTTCGTAGTCCCCTTGCACACTCACGATTTCGTCTCTGCCAATTAGGCGTCACCGTCAGTGAGTAAAGAAGCGTACTTCTCTAGCTTGTGGCACCGATACTCGAATGTTCTTAGAAGGATATATTATAAGCTCACCTCTCGTTTAACAACTCTGTTAATAACAATTCCTACGACGTCGCTTTTCACGTCGACGCGACGGCCGCTACGGAAACACTGCCAGTGAGTGAAGAAGCGTATTTCTCTAGCTCGTAGCACCGAGACTCGGTTTTTCCTACAGGGTTGATTCTCGTAGCTCATCTATCGCCGAACAACTGTGTTGATAACAATGCCTACGACGTCGCTTTTCTCGTCGACGACCGCTACGGAAGAAGCATCAGCGAGAGAAGAAACGTTTTCTCTAGCTCGTAGCACCGGTACTCGGGATTTCTTAGAAGGTTGGTTCTCGTATACGTCACCTTTCGTCTAAAAATGCCGTTGATGACAATGCCCACCGTTAGTTGCCACCGTTGCCACCGTAGTCACCGTTTTCATCATTAGCCGCTACGGAAGCATTGTCAGCGAGTGAAGAAGCGTATTCCTCTAGTTCGTAGCAATGGGACTCGGGTATTCATAGAAGTTTGGTACTTGTAGTTCACCTTTCGTTTATAAATCCCGATGATGACAATGGCTACGTAGACGCCGTTTTCGTTACTAGCCGCTACGGCAGCACCGTCAGCGAGTGAAGAATCCTCCTCCTCTAGTTCGTAGCACAGGGACTCGGGTATCCCTAGAAGGTTGGTAGTCGTAACTCACCTCTCGTCTGACAACTCCGTTGAGGACAATGCCCACGAGGTCGCCATTCTCATCGACGGCTGCTACCGAAGCGCCGTCAGCAAGTGAACTGGTAGCGTATTCCTCTAGCTCGTAGCATCGGGACTCAGGTGTTTCCAGCAGGTTGATCGTTTGGTTCAGGGGCTCATCAAGGAAGAAGAATCTGTTAACAAATCAAATTTAAATCTTATAATCTAGTTGGGCCAAAAGTGAGATTTTCTTTTAGGAAACATTATTTATTTAAATGTGAATTTAATGTTTTGTTTCAGGAAAATTACCTACACTATAGACAATCGGAACCAACTCGTAGAATTGAGGGATGTACTATAAATGCTAAATAAATTCATGAAGTCTCACTAATTTTAACTATGTTATGTTTAAACCTTAGGTAGGTATGTAACTACATAGCCAATCAATAAAATACAATTAAAGAAAAAAGTTAATAGAATTTTTCGTCGTAGGTAAGTACCTCTAGTGTAATCATAACTTACAATTTTCTTTTTCCTACACCAAAAGGAAATTAGGTACAATTTTCAAAAGTAATTATACTCCTCTCGAGTATTATTATTTAACTTGAGGATAACTTGAGGTAATTTCGTAATTTTCCTTTGTTTCTAAGAAAATACCATGTGTACTACTTATACCAATTATGTGAAATACAACTTAAAAACCGGTATTGAATCATCCACATCTTGAATTTTTTTATTTTTTATTTTTGTAAAAAATATATGGCGCATTAATTTTTCGTGATGAAACTTACCTCCTCAAAAATTCTATCACAGCTTCTTTATCCTTTTGCGTAAGTTTCTGTAAGCTGAATGTAATCGCCCGTGGCCGGATGTTCAGCTCAGAAAGCTGTTTTGGAAGGTTGTCTGCCAACTGAAAAGGAAGAAAAATAATTATTATCTAACTATACTTATACCTACTATGTAGGGGCAAGTGCGAAACATGTAGACACTTTTCAAAATTTGGTATAATTTTTTTTTTTTATATCTGAATCGGATACTTTATTATTGAAAAAACTGCTTATGTACTCTCGAGTAAGACTTCTTCCGAATAAGTGAAATTGGGTCTTTAGTAACATCTTACATAAAGATAAGTATCTAATACCGTAGTATCTAAAACGTTTATGGTAAGTAAGGAAAACGTTTACTGAATAAATAGGTCACATTCTAATTTCCAACTATTTTATTTTGTTAGATTAAATTGGTATTGCTCTGAAGCTCAAAGATTTTTCTTTTTATTGATTTTTGAGTTTATTTTTAGGGAATATTTAGCATTAATATTACCGTTTTTTTCTCCATGATGCCAACTCACAATTAAAGGTGTTAACAGACTGACATGGGAATCATCCCATGAGGGATCGTGTTCACGTATGACCTTAGAGTATGTATGGTTAAATGCTGTTAGTGTATGACCCATTGTATGCGTCACTGAAACCCGAGATGGGGTAACAAAAGACATAATAAAGTGCTTTATTGTCATGTTCTTACTCATCATCAATTTAGAGATGTTATTGAAACTGGAATATGACTGGAATGATCTAATTCCAACCCCTATCCGATGTACGTAATTACAATACCAATCTCATGCTGAAGCGTTGAACTGATGAAGCGGTTGTTAGTTCTTCTAAAGCTGCGTTTAGGTTCGACAAACAGTGGGCTATACCACCAACTCTTAAACTAGTTGTTATTTCAATATTAGGCATTTTATACAATGGCTTTAAGGTCTTAAAAGACTTTAAGGATATTGTTGCACGGAAGAAGTATGCGACAAAGTTCGCGTAACGTAAACGAGCTTAACAGAACGTTCTCTTTAGGGTGTTCGTTCGAGGCTGCTAAATCTACTCTTCGAAAATTTTATTAGTCGCAAGCTCCGGTCGGTTTCTGTTTGTGCAGTGTAGACAGAGCTTTAGCTTTGTGGCTTTAGTTTAACATATCGATTTCA
This sequence comes from Hipparchia sbordonii, assembly GCA_038048805.1. Taxonomy (NCBI): domain Eukaryota; kingdom Metazoa; phylum Arthropoda; class Insecta; order Lepidoptera; family Nymphalidae; genus Hipparchia; species Hipparchia sbordonii. The sequence goes on along the minus strand of JBBIWI010000010.1, from coordinate 5,453,272 downwards.
TTTCATTTTACACAAAATGAATTGATAGGAGATTTCCCACCTTGTAAGACGTTTGGTATATCTTTCATCTTTCATGTCACATATATTTTGGTTTCATCATACAAGTAAACCTATGCCATGTGAAACCCTTGTAAAAATTAAGTTCTTTAAAAACAATCTTATAATTAAATTCAAATCTTTTTTATAATTCTTTCTTTATTATAAATATGTACTATTATTATTAAAAATATTTTGTCTAATTTTGGTGCCTAAATTGTTTTTGCCTAATTTGCCTACTAAATTTTATCGATTAGAGAACATAACTTCTCGCGGATAGTAAATACCTAGCAAGTCACTCTAAAGTCGTAAATTTTTAATTATATTTCACCTATTTCGATTGCCAAACTAGGTTTAGTTAATTAGGTACCTTTGTGGGTACTTTAGTATCTAGCAAGGTAACAAAACCTTAGTTAAGTGTTTAGAGTAGTTAGTTGTTACCATTGGTGACATTGTACATAAAACGTAGCGCAATGCATAATAAGATAAAATTATTCATTGTGCCTCTCTCTTAGACCCTAAATTGCTAAATGTATCAAGTTCGTGACTTGCAGTAACCATAAAATGTAGTATGTACAGGATATTCAGATATCTGATTGTAGTATCTAAGTCTTCAGAATTAGAGTCTGTATTTGTCTGAAGTTAAATATTAATTGTTCCGGTATCATTCAAATAGGCTTTACAAAGTAGGTTACCAATCTAGTGTTTGCTGCATTTACATAGCATTGTGTTACCTTGATACAGTTGAAGTATTCTCCCCCTTTTGTTTTGTTGTGGGTGACTCAATGCGGCATTCTTGTGAAGCTATCTACGTCCTCATGTTATTCATTCTCTAGTTTTGGAACTTTTTCATGTTCATAGTTCTCAGTTTTCACTATCACTCGTAATATAAATCAGGTAAGAATGGATATCTGACATCTAAGTACCAATTTCACCATCGCTATTCTTTCAGTTTTGGAACTTTTTCTTGTTTATAGTTCTCAATTCTCACTATCACTCGTAATATATAAATCTGGTAAGTATGGATATCTGACATCTAAGTACCAATGTCACCATCGCTATTCTTTTAGTTTTGGAACTTTTTCATGTTCATAAGTTCTCAGTTCTCAGTATCACTCGTAATATATAAATCAGGTAAGTATGGATATCCGACATCTAAGAATCAATTTCACCATCGCTATTCTCTTAGTTTTGAAACTTTTTCATGAAATTTCATGCTCATAGTTCTCAGTTCTCACTATCACTTCGTAATATAAATCCGGTACACATCTCACATTCAAGTGCCAATTTCACCGTCGCTGGGTAACTTTTAACCAACGAATGAAATATTTGTTATGGCAGATTTTCATAGAAAAAACTGTCAGACTGTCTAATTTATTTCTTGGGTAAACGTTAGTCGGCGATGGTGAATTTTCTTATTACGATAATAAATTATTATGATCTATAGTGTCACTGCCATGTACTGTAGGCAGATTTTATAGTTCTAATGATTATATCATTGGAATGATGAAAATCTGCTTTTATGTTCTACGGCATCAGCCCTGACTTTACCATGGATAGCATCCGTTTACCGTTTAAGATTTGCTGAAGGTTTCCCACCAATGGCATCGATAGTAATAGACGGGTGGGATTGCTTATTGATTTATGCCGCCAATTAAATTAATAATAATCCATTTACTTGACGACAGAGGTAAATATAGGGACGGATAACGTACATAATTGTACGTTGTATTGATATATTTATGACACGGCTATGTGGCTTCGCATTAGTTAGTAGCTTTTAATCGGCGCAAAAAAACTTGAGGTTACTGGAAGCCTGTGAAAAGTTAGTCACAGCAATAAAGGAGCTCTATGGGTAACCAAGCAAAAAAAGTGATGCTGAATCGATAGATACTATGCGATTGTATCGATATTCAATTGCCTCTGTCGCGCGTTGCAAAAAGGTTGCAAAGCGCCGAACCGCCAAAAGTGGCAACGCAGACATGCGGTAACGAAACGCGCTAATGTGTCGCTGCAAAAAGTCTCCGTCAGTGACCTCTCTTACTCAACTAAGGCGCTTAGCACCTTATGGATAGCGGATCTTACGTCGTATGGGCTTGTAGGTTCGTCCAGCCAATCTCTATAGAGATTAGCCATCTGCGCGGAGTATTATAGTGCACAAGTGTGTGCGCAAACACAGGTGCACTCTCTATTCCCTCCCTCTCATAGTGCGATGGACTCGACCTGAGATAAATCAGGTGCAGGACCGACGGCTTTACGTATTCTCCGAGGCAAGGGGGTGACTCACCACCAACTTCCTAACTCTGGGCTATAAAGAGAAGTTCTTGACTGAAAAACCCAATACATTTTTCGGCCTGACCCGGGAATCGAACCGTGAACCTCGTCGTCGAACTTGCTAACCACTAGACCTAATCGATGGATTACGTACAAGCCCATACGACGTACGATTCGCTTCACCGCCCTCCGCGGCGTTGCGCGGTGTCGTGTGCCAATCGCCTAAGCTCGTTATGCGCGGAAACGCATTAATTTCCTTACAGTAGGTACCTACACCGCTATAAAAAGGGTTTTGATTTAATTCTTACGCCTTGACCTTACGCATTTTTATGCTCAATTAATTACACTTCATTGTTTACCGTTTACGTTTGTCAACACTTTAAAACAGCTTATTTTCAATTTTTTTGCGAATTAAGTCAGTTTTTATTAATTGAAGGAATGCGTTGAGTGAGAGAGACATTAATTTGCTTATCACTTGAATGGAAAAATAATTTGTAAGAAACTTGCTGAATATTAATGTAAATAAACGTAATTTTGGCGCCTGTGAACATACGCAAATTGTTTATAGTTCCTCAAATTATGTGTGTGGGAATGGTGTGGTGTATTTATTTATTTATATGTTTAGTGAAATAATTCTGCTGGGCCACATGATCGACACTAATATAGAATAATTGTCTTGAATTGCATACATATTATTTAGGAATATGTAAACACCTATTTCTATACATCGAAAGGCTACACAGCGATCCATATTTTTGTACAAATCCAGAAAACCACAGTCAAACAATCCTTCTAATATTACAAATGCGAAAGTTTAGATGAATGGATGGATGGATGGATGTTTGTTACTCAATCACGCCGCAACGACTGAACCTGAATTTAGCTGAAAGGTACAGAGATAGATTATAGTCTGGAATAACACATATAGACTACTTTTTATTCGGAAAATAAGAGAGTTCCCGTGGGAATTAAAATTCTTAATCCACGCGAAAGAAGTTGTGGGTATCAGCTAGAATTTCTATGAAGATTGACAATCCATTTGTATCAAAGAATTGGTACGAGTACTATGATTGACAGTAGGTTTCCCCATAGATACAACCATCCGCATTCCGGCATATCCTTTAATCCGACAATATCAGCTAATTAAAAGCAGTTTGTCTTTTTACGATCGTAGTCAAGCGGAAATGTATTAAATATGTATTATTAATGAAAAAATATAATTATACAGTACAGACGAAGTAACTCGTACCTAATCTGAGGTGTAGGCACAATTAAGTCATTTTTCTAACACGTTAGGTCAAATTTCCGTGTTCTAAATTTAGCAAAACTAGGTTTGGCTATAAAAACAATGCAGCAATATTAATATGATTTAGGCATGTTTTTTTACTGTAATTTTTAGGGGTTCGCATTAAAACTGGGGACCCAAAAGTTCTATTCTATTTGTTTGATTTTAATTGTTTCAAATTATTAAAGCAACTACTTAACTTTTTTTTTTATTCGATGACAAGTCAGTCCTTAACTGCGATCTCACCTGATGTTAAGTGACGATACAGTCTAAGATGGTACCGGGCTAACTTCGGATTTATTTACTTATGTTCTTTCTTTACTGTGACCGAAATAATGCCATTTTATAGGTTGGCATCCCTATTTTTTTCGTTTTTAAAATGGTAGAGGTTTCCATTATTAGAATTACTATAGAACCCTGTGTAATATACCTCTGTCTTGCACTTGACCAATTTTATTAAATGTTCAGGTATGTACCTATTAGGAAGTTTCATTGCTATAATATTATAATGATTAATAGTTTTTAATAATCAATTAACTTTTGCGGTTGGCTTTGTTTAAGATATTGTATTGTCGGCAAAAACATTATTATCTTGTAATCAATCGAGTTTGAACTTTTAATTAAGTGAAACAAATTGATTTCCGCAGTTCAGCGAACCAGGTTCTAGAAATAATAAGTAGCCATAGTTTTCTTATTTTATACGACCTTTGCTTTTACCTATTTACTTACTTTCATCTACCTAAGCATAATATGACTTACACTCGATTTTTATCCATAGAAAAGAAGCTTTTCTATCTCAACGCCGTACTCTTCATTAATGAGGGTTGTGACCCCTTCCCATAAGTAACTTTATGTTTCTATTTTATGAGGAGTGTGGAAGTACTGAGAGACCTATGCGGGCCGGGTTGCCCTCATGCTCTAGAATAGGCCTTCCAATGTTGCCCTAATTAGCTATGGTAGGCCTTCCAATGTTGCCCTCATGCTCTATGTAGGCCTTCCAATGGTACCCTCATGCTCTAGGGTAGGCCTTCCAATGTTGCCCTTATGGTCTACGGTAGGCCTTCCAATGGTGCCCTCATGCTCTAGGGTAGGCCTTCCAATGTTGCCCTAATGCGCTATGGTAGGCCTTCCAATGTTGCCCTCATGCTCTACGTAGGCCTTCCAATGGTGCCCTCATGCTCTAGGGTAGGCCTTCCAATGTTGCCTTTATGCTCTACGGTAGGCCTTCCAATGTTGCCCTCATGCTCTATGTAGGCCTTCCAATGGTGCCCTCATGCTATATGGTAGGCCTTCCAATGTTGCCCACGTAGCTGCCTTGTCGCGTTGTCAGAATTTGATCATTTATCGCAACAAACGTGACATATTAGGCGTGATATCCACACTCGGAAGCTGTAGATCCCAGGTCACGACAACAATAGCTACGCGGCAACGATACAAGTCTACCTTCACACGTAAGGATAACATTGTAAAACTTCATTGTTTAGGAAAACATTGTAAAAAAAATATTACTTTGTAGTTAATGTATGTGCAATAAAATCACATTATTCTTTTTAAGATTGCGAACTTACTGATTGTCTAAGTACCTACAATCTACAGTAAAAATTTGATGTGAACTATTTTTGTTCAATATTGTTCGAGTATTTCAGCTTTATTAGGAACGTTATTTATTAGTTCAATTTATTTATTTTTAAGCTATTGCATAGCTTCTATCGCGGGCCAGCGTGGAGACCGAATCCAGAAATTCCGTAACGAAAATAACCTGACACGGGACTCCTCTACGGTGAGCCGCTAGATGGCGTTGATAAAAAATGCTATGCAATAGCTTTACCGCGGCAGTCCCCGAGTGCCACACGTCTTTTTTTTTATTTCAAGAAATACCCTAAGAGACATGACGGTTACCAAATTCATCTCCCTGGGCCACTAAACTACAATTAATACAATTAGTTTTTTTTAAATATAAAATAAACTTCTATATCTATGCCATAAAAGATTTCTTTTTGACATTTGTCAATACTTAATTTCTTTATTTAAAAATCTAAAAGCGTTTAGCCAACTCGAAATCAATTTTAAATATTATCAATTAGCTACAAGAAATAGGTCACAGCCTCTGCCAGCATAATAATGAAGCTGTAGTTTAGTAAGTAAAACATAAGATAAGACGAGCATTTTGTTACATACATTGTGCTACATAACATAATGCGTTTTGACAGCTGACCAGTGACCTCAGGATAACTATAGGCTACGCAAAATATGATAATATAAGACCTACTATTATTATGCCACAATTTTTTTAATATAACGTTTTATTGAAGAAACTAACTGTCCCGCCCCGAATTCGCTCGAGTGGAATTCATGACGATTTATTTTTTGAATGGTGAGTTATGTTGACTCTTTGAGTTTATATTATAAAATCGTAGACTATAGTAAGTACATTAAGATTAACAGAATTTAATTTTTTTATTATATAGTTAATTATTTATTTTATATAATAAGAAGATTACAATTAGGTACGAAACTCTTTAAAAGGTACATATTTATGTACCTTTTTATATAGTATATGTTTAAATGTAGCGCCAATTATTTATTACATGAACTTATTAAAATTATAATGCAATAATTTGGTTTGATTGAAGCAAATGCAAAGGTATCGACGACAAAATATCATATTAAAAATATAAAAGGTAGGTAGTTAAGTACCTGTTACAAAAATATAATTAACGAAATTCATTACCTCACGATAACATTACGTATTACGTAGGTAGGTACTACTTATTAAAAAAATGCTTGGCAAGTACATAAGCGCGCGAGGCGAAAGGCGATCATCGAACCTTAGACCTTGGTATTGATCGTGAACGAGGTCCGCTCACCGAGTCAGCGGGTTTTGTTCAACTTGAAATTACTATAGCTGAATACAACACTGGCACAAGTCGAGAAATCATAAATTCTCGCATCGCTGACACACTTTGCTTTGCGGAGTTGAAAATTTTTGTGAGATTGTATGTCACACAGCCCATGTGGCATCGTGCGCTACCCTTTGCGCTACCCTATAGAGTGTATACCCTATAAATATAATGCAGTACCGTACCTCATCACTTATCTATTAACTCTATGAAATACCATGTATTTTTATGTTCACCTACCTAAAAGGCTGCAGCGACGCAGCGTATCATCATTAAATCAAAATTTTAATAATTGTGATTTGTGCCCGTTTACATTCAACCATTGAAAACGGAATTGGATGTTGGTATTTTGCTCACAAAAAGTTGTCTCAAAAATCCCTGACCTTTTTAAACCTAAAAGTCGTGGTCGGTTTTTAAAAAAAATATTTTACAAAACTTGTAGACCTTTTTGTAAGTAATTAGGTATTTTTATACAAATTAAAGTAAATTCTTCGAAATAATGAGTTTTCTTATTCATCCAGTTGATTGATCAATTCAAATAAATCCATTTAAAACAATAACTTCCGAGTAATTCTATGCCTACTTTTATTTCTTGGCAGGCGAAGCAAGATGTTATATGTCCATTTTCAGAACCCTGAATCATCCCCTAAGTAAGTGACGGTAGATTGCCTCTAAATGCAATCCCTTAGACCCTTACCCAATGTCATTTCCACCTTCAGGTGTTCCCTAAAAGTTTGTGGAAACAAAATAAAAGAAAAAAGACGTGTGGCACTCGGGGACTGCCACGGTAAAGCTATTGCATAGCATTTTTTATCAATGCCATCTAGCGGTGAGAGGAGTCCCGTGTCAGGTTATTTTCGTCACGGAATTTCTGGATTCGGTCTCCACGCTCAAGGCTCGCGACATAAGCTATGCAATAGCTTAAAAGACAAAGAAAAACTAGGTCAAAAAGTGCACTTGGAAAATCTTCAGAGTCAAGCAATAAAAAGTAAAAACAAATGTGGATCGATCGTAGCTCGTCCGCCTCGTGCTCATATTATGTGTACGGGCTTGTGTAACAAACAAATATAACATATACCTACGTTAGTTAAACTCCGGTGAAACTCCTATATTAAAGTTCTTGTTTTACTTTAGTTTAAAGTACTTTTATGTATTCTGTGGTTTAAGTTGAAAGTAGTTTTGGTATTCGTAGATAGTGGATACAATTTGCATAAACCTGCCTAGACATATCTAGGCTACCTATCTAGGCACTTACAGAACCTATCTAAACCTAATAGCCAACATTTGTACCTACTAGCTGGTCAACAGTGACAAAAAATACAATCATAGTGATTCCAATGCATTTTTGATTTAACCTATTAATCTCGTAATAAACTTCCTGAGAAACAACTATATATTTTTTTTTAGTTACGATAAGAATACATTAAAATATTTTTTTATAATTTAATCTCCATGGTATTATGAACTATTATGTAATTTATTTACATGTTCAATTAAACAAGTTAGTTAAAACAATCCGAGCACAATGTGAGCGATTCATAATGTTATATGTGAACTGGTAAATATCTAATATCTTACATGGTGATGAAAGGATCCAAAATATAATACAGCATATAGATTCAATCTCAACATACTTTTAAAATTTAATTTATTGTAGTTTAGTTAGTAGTACCTAAATTGGGTAGTAAAAAACTAAATCCGTTTAATACTAATATTATATTGGTATAGTTATAAATATATGTACCTAGGTACTTATATAGTAACCGATGGTATATTTAATCGAATTCCAACCGGAACAAATTCAGATTCCAAGAACGAAGTCGATATCCTATTGATAAATAATACAAGACAACACTGTATCCTAGTGATCCTATTATAGAACATTAATCACGGAGCCAGCGATCTGAATACAGAGCAATGTCTATAATTAGGTAGATATAGGTATTTAGTTATTTTTGCTTAGGGCGATAAGGAGTTCGAATCACCTTAAAATTCCGCATTTTGCATCCGCGCAAATTCTGTCTTAACTGAAATGTAAGCCCGAATATCCTGAAAATTTTTAACCCTAACGAACAAAGAGGGGTGTTATAAGTTTGACGTGTGTGTATCTTTGGGTGGGTGTGTGTATCTGTCCCTCTGTTCCCTCGTAGCTCCATAACAAATAGACCGAAGATGCGGTTTTTTCTGTTTCTGTGTTTTAAATTTTCTGTTGCTTATCAGTTTGGAATACAGCTACCATTTAACCTCTGTTTTAATTTGCGTAGTATCGAGATGAGATGTTAACATACTTAACAAGTGTATTTAGTAAGTTGAAGCTACGAGTACGATATACGAACAAGTTGCAGGCACGTGCTATTCTTTAGTAGTTACGTTATAGATAAAAGAATCTGATCCAAAGTTTTTTAATGAGTTCGCTGATGGACATTCTCCCTATTTGAGTAAGAAGGTATTATGCTATTTTAATATAGGTAGATACGTCCAACGTTTCACATTGAGTTAATTTTGAGAGAAATATTGAGAATTCATTTCAATTTGGCATGCATTTCTTCACGATGTTTTCCCTTCAAATTCTTTTCAAAAAACAGACTTCAAAAGCTACTTCAAAGTATAAAAATAATAATTTCATATTAAGGTCCGCTCGTCTTGTGATGAAACGTGGGAGACACGTCTTTGTTGAAATCGGGGAAACGATGAAACCAATGCGCGATGCTCGCGTATTCGATGAAGCTCCGGGTGATATAGGCTACTTTTTATACAAACAAAATCAATACGGCGGGTACATCTAATTTTCCGGAGTCAGATTACAGTTTTTAAACCTTTTTCTTGTTTGTTTTCGATCGTAACTACAAGATCGATGATTGCTGATTGAGGACATTTATGCTGAGATCTATAAAGGGTGCTCTGATTCAAGACAGAGTTAAAACGAGACAGATTTATATCAGAGCATATTTGTGTCTCGTTTTAACTCTACCTTAAGTCCGAACTAAGTCAGAGCATGCTCATCACTAGACTTCATCTATTAAGTAGGTATATTATTTTCAATAGCTTAATTTAAGGTAAAAAAAGTTCGACCACGGTCAATTAACGAGTTTGTATGCATACAAACAAACGATGGCGCCGCGATATACAGATTTTGGGAAAGATTGAATTGAATTTAATTCAAAATAGGTACGTGTTGTCATTGAATTCTAATTTGAAGAACAGAATTTCGCAACAAGTTCTCATCTCATTATTATAGTAATAACACCTGGGTACGGAACTAAGTGGAATCGCAAAACAATTATCAACACAATATACAAATTTCCGTGAGCAGTGATAGCCCAGTAGATAGGACTGTGTATTCGCAGGGTCGCGGGTACGATCCCGGGGACCTCTGACTTTACACATCTGAATTACATATAAATGTTCAGGGGAATATCGATACGTTGAGGATGAGCTGTGCTGGCCTGAAGTATACTTAATAGTACGAGGTCTAAGTAAGCCATGTAAGTAAGTACTTAAGTAAGTTCGAGGTCGGTCAGGACAAACCGATCAGAACGATCTCTCCTTTGTATTTTGTACGTGTCACCGTATCACATTGTGAGAGGATTTTACCTACTCACTGTGGGTACTAATATTTTTATTAATAGGCACTAATCCCACCTATTACTGCAGCTGCAGCCTTGAAAATTTTGTGAAAGAGTTACGAATAAAAAAAATTCACACTTGTTTATTATTTTAATTAAATAAATTTCTCGAAGACTCATAAAAAGTATGTATTAACATACATTTTTACGACTCTCTCAAAAAATTTAAAATGCACCAGGAAGACCTTTATGTTTTGAAAACTTAACTTAGTATTTCCGACAAAGTTTTTTTTTTTGTAAAAACTACGGCAATAATTAGCACATGGGACAATTTAATATTCTGCACTTATTTTGTTTAAATGCTAGCTGCAAGTGCAAACTACAATTTCCGGGTGGCTTATATGCCTTCAATAAAATAATGTTTCATCATACAAATTTTACCACCCCTTTTGGGATAGCATTTCAGTACTCAAGGAATATTTGAGCGCTTGTCTGTCAGTTAGTTAGTTAGTCAGTCAGTCAGTCACGATTGGGTCACGATTTTGTTTCAGTTACGTAGATAGATGATTAAATGAAGAAGAACATAAATTAAGCATGTATTTATTTATTTCTTTAGTCGATGACAAGATAGTCATCATTGCGATCTCACCAGGGGCCCAAGTCTGCTATTGCAATTGTAGTTACATTGCCTATCAATGACATCCCAATTGCTACTTTTAGCAATTTTGGTAGTCTACTAATTCAATGGCGTCACAATTGTTTTCCGATGGTTTGCCACTGACACATCTAGCTTTGAATCTAGCTTAAATAAACGTTTTTAATATGTAGTTTTTTTTGAAACCCATTTCGGCAAACGCTTTTTAAACTAATTGCAATACCGAGGTATGATTGATTTACAATCCAATTATAAGAAATCGAACGACCATTGTGAATTTAGTAGACTACGAAATTTTGGACCAATGATAATTGTATTGTAATTGTATTGCGGATCAATGACAATGACATGTAAAATAGCAGACTTGGGCCCCTGATGGTAAGTGACAATGCAGTCTAAGATGGTAGGTGCATTCAACCCATACCCCTAATCTGTTTCTATACACGCCCAGAACGCTACGCGTACGCGCACGCATGCACGCACGTACGCAAGCAAGCACGCACGCACATATATACAAAATGTCACCTTTATAATATTAATGTGAAGTGTGACTATGTTACAGTCTCTGTAATTTATTGAGAAAATTTTACTACCTTCAAGCTTCCATTCAATGTAAAGATTTGTGAGTCAGCTACGTATTTTACGCGTACATTTTAAAGTAATATAAGTAGTTACTACATACAAATAAATATCATTGCTGCTACTGCATATATTTTGCACATGACGTCAAACAGCAGTTCCTTCTTGTTAAAATTATAAAACCATAGCAAAATTATTTATTAATAATTGCTATGATTATGCGGTGAAAATCATTATTTTATCGGGAATTCTCATATGATTTTATATAAGTACAGGGTATAAGCTGATGCTTACGACTTCATTCGCGTGGATTTACGGTTGGTTTGTATAAACTGTCTGATCCATCCATATATATACAGATATATTAATTATATATTGTATAAATGTACATTGTACGTCTCATCCAAAATCTTACCTTTAGGCATTTACATCAATCAAGCCTTAGTATTATTATAAATGCGAAAATAAGTGTGTTGGTTGGTTTATCCTTCAGACGTTGCAACAGAGCTACGGATCGATGTGATTTTTTGCATGGATACAGGAACTGGATAAGGGCTAATTTTTATCCCGGAAAGTCTAAAGAGTTCCCGCAGGATTTTTATAAACTAAATCCACGCGGACGAAATCGTGGGCATCAGCTTGTAACAACTATATACATATATATATATATACGAAAAAAATGTACAATAGGCGGCCTTATCGCTTTGAAACAATTTCTTCAAGGCAACCTACTAAACGAGGAAATGAAAACAAAAATAACGGGTTAGGGTGTACAGTGTGTAAGTACGCAGGTAAAAGAATAGGTAAATAAAATACTTGTTATATAAAAATAATAAACAATACATAATATACGTACCTACCACTACTTAATAATTATAAAAAATATGAAAGTTATAAATAAAACGTACCTAAACCTGCTTCGCACAGGTGGGCTTTATGTTTTTCTTATAGATTTTCTATATGTGTGTATAAAATATAATTGACTATTTTTTATATAAGTGCTTAAAATAAAGGTTTTTAATATTATAACACCTATAAGTCAAGCCTTACTTAATTACAATATGGGGTTATTCAAGGGGCGGACCAATAAGTTCCTGAAAAGCAGGCAACGCATTGGTGGTGCTTCTAGTACTACAAGCTACCCAGACCAGACATTTAAAAGAATACAACTAAAAATATAATCGGGAATTGAACCCGAGCCGTTCTACCACCACTGCTTAGAGGAGGTCGTCAAACTGAACTATGTATGTATGGGTACCTATTATAATATTATGTATGTTGATGAAGGTTTGGCCCGCGTTAAATCCGGGTCATGTATTACGGGTTTACAGTTGACCGATTTAGGCTAAAGTTGGAGCAATATTTTTAATCGACCTCAAAATAAAAGGGGACAAGTACACAATTCTTTTTACTCAATAGAACGAGATGGGCGATCTCCTGGGGGAGTAGTTAAAATCACTGGATACAGGCGGCACAAGATCGTGTTCTGTGGCGATCCTTTCCAAGAGGCTTATGTTCAGCAGTGGATGTATATCGACCGTATAGTGATAATGATGTTGATAATTATTTTTAAGCCTTGTTGTAGTTGTAGCCTATCTTCTATCTAAATATATAAAAGGAAAAGGTGACTGACTGACTGATTGACAGACTGATCAATCAACTCAAATTACTGGACGGATCGGGCTGTTTGGCATACAGATAGTTATGATCTAAGAATTTCTGAAAATCAACCCCTAAGGGGGTAAAATCGGAGTTAGTCAACGATATTAGATAAGACGTTTACAGTCTGTTATTTCGAAAAAAAAAAACTAAGTAGTGTCTTATATCAACGAAGCAACGGTTCGGCGTGATTTTTGCATGCGGGTATAGTAGGGTGACATCGGCTACCTTTTATGCAGGAAAACCTGTGAGGAAAACAGAGTTCCCGCGGCATTTTTAAAACCTAACTCCATGTGAATAAAGTCTAGATACGGGCTAAAGCATTTTATGATACCAAAACACGTAGTATGAATGCATGGATGCTTAGTTACTAAGTATATCGGGTTGGTAATGTTCCAAGAAATGTGACCTAATTAAACCACATTTTATTTTATGCCAAAATATAAATAATGTTTTGGCATAAAATAATATTTATGTTGTTAACACTTAAAATAACAAATTATTTTATGAATATTTTAAAACAATGTAAACCATGAATAATTAATAACATTGTAAATGTAAATAAAAAGATACAAAATTGGCGGTAAACATTGTTTCATTACCTACTATAAAAAGATTCCGATGAATTGAGAACTTCCTCCTTTTTTGGAAGTCGGTTAAAAATTACGCCACAGGCATTGAATGAATTAAATTATTTATAGAATTTTGTTCGTTTTAAGTTGAATTAACAAAATCTTAAACATGGAAAAATAAGTTATATATCAAAGATATAATCCAAATTACTGGAATGACGATAATATGCCCAAAACGTTGTCTGCGTTATTCCGCAAAAATAAATTGAAAATTGTTAAAGAACTAAAAAAGTTTTTTTTTTAAATAGGCAAAGCATAGGCTTTTGTATAGCACTAGCTTTTGCCTGTGGCTTCGTTCACGTTAAGTTCGATTTTTTAAACTACTATTTTATCCCCTTAAGGGTTGAACTTTCAGAAATCTTTTCATAGCAGATGCCTATGTCATCATACTTGTATGCCAAATTTCAGCCCGACCCATCGAGTGATTTCAGTTGTACGTTGATAGATCAGTCAGTCAGTCACCTTTTCCTTTTATATAAAATTAATCATTGCCTTATTTCGCTTCGAAGTTTATAGTTTTAATATTAATAATTTGTTGCCGGTAGACCGAGTTATTTTAAGACCATATTACAAATTCAGTTGCAAGCTTCTGCAGCAGATATAATAAATTAACAATAATCATGTGAATAAAAAATTTAATTGTTCACTATAACAATATGAAATGTAAATGATAAATTCAAAATATGCTGTTAGGTAGAAACCTATTAAGTTATGTTGATATGTAAAAATTATATAAGTATAATTTTTATAATATACTCGTACTTGCTATTTTTACCATCCAGTACTTTTTAATTAATTATTATAGAGTTAGACAATTTTAGGTTTAGGCGTTTTTTTACATTTTAATCTTTTTAATGTATTATTTTCCAAGTTTTGAAAAATGCCACAGATTCTTGGAATAAAAATAATTTATACTTTTCTTTTTTTCTTTGACTATTATTTTTCCAGCTTTCCTATTTTAACCTATTATTAAAATTAAAAAAAATACGTCGTATGAAAGTATTCCTGAAATGAGTGATCATAAAACAAAGTTACCCACCGTATATTTTTCCATCCGGCTTTCATGTTCGAAATGCCTCTCCTTCATGTTCATGATATTCCTGGCACTGGTGACAGCCATGTTGAAAATTAAAAAAAAAAACCGCAACGATTTATGTCACTTTTCGCGCGCGAATTAGCTTAGCTCTCGTACACTCCCAGCCGGGATCGCTACGAGACTCCAAGGCGGAATGGTTGCGAAATCGCAGTTCTTTTATATAAAACTGTAAACTGAAGTCGCCACCTCGCTCCTGTCCCTTTCATATTCGTGCGCTATATCGCAGTCGCCAGATACTGATCACGCATAGAACTAGATGCATTGTCCGAATGCCGATTCCGACTAAATTAACAGGTCTAAAATAACGCTATCCTTTTCACAACTCTCCACGCGGGAAAGGATAGAAACTAAATTGAGTAATTAACTTTAGTTTAGAGAATATACTAAGCCAGTTTTATTATTATTATTTATATTTACCTTTATTAATCGATAAATAATCGTTGAAAATAATGTTCATTGCAGTACCTAATAAAAATGCGATAAAAATAATAATCTTATTGAAAAAGTTTAACGGTTAACCAGGGTTGGTATAGCTGAAGGGATTATATTTTTATTAGTGAACATCAATCGATCGCATTGGTTAAGCAACGTCGGCTTAAATTGGTAACTGGATGGGTGACCGTCTTTTAAAGCCATGCCCATTTTAATTTTTAACCCTCGACATATAAGAGGGATGTTATAAGTTGGACACACGGATACACACGTCAAACTAATTTCACCCCGTTATATTTATTGTGTTCTTGTGTATCTTTATGTCTGTCTTTTCCCTTGTAGCTCCCTAACGAATTGAGCTATTTTGATGTTGTTTTTTTGTTTGAAAGTTGACGTGATCCTCGTGGTTGTGGGCCGTGGCTTCTCCTGCCAGTGGGACTATGGGGAATCTATATTTGTTCGGTCTAGATCCACAAAAATAGAGCCAGAGAAAGAGCCTTTGGAAAATATTGGAAAACTGTCAGCAGGATTCTCAAAAATTATCCAATCGGTGAGGTTTGGTCCAAAAAATAAAAAATGTTCAAAACTTTGGACCCTGAAATAAAATAATTTTTGAGAAGCTCTCCAGGAAAGTTTTCTATGGGACAATTTTTTCAAACTTTGCGTATCCATAAAACTCAAAAATTTCCTTTTGGGAACTACATTAGGTATACAAAACAAACTGATGCCCGTGACTTCGACAGCGTGGACTCGGGAACCTTTTGTTTTGTTATTTAAACATTTTAGTTCTTAGAACCTTCGGTGATCCGGTAAAAAAAGGGGATCACCGAACTAAAAAAATTCGTCCGGATACTTTTTTATACTTTGGCACAAAGAGAGGATAAATAAAGGCTCACAAAAACTATGTTAAAAATATGCTCAATACTTCGGATCCTTTTGTTTGTTAATCGAATAAAAACAAAAAATGACAAAAATAATGCACGGTCATGCATAAAACTTTGAAGTTTGGCTGCGAATGCCCACAGACCGCACACCTGCCGCACCTACTATTCTTACTGTGTAATATCCTTGCTAATATAAATGCGTTTGTTGGTTTGTCCTTCATTCACGCAGCAACGGAGCAACAGATCGACGTGATTTTTTTGGCATGGGTATCTTAGCAGAATCCGCATTCCGAACCGGTGGTAGAGTCTCGACGTGTCATAAGAGCCACAGGTTGGCCTTTATGACATAAATAATTATGTTTTTTTTTATTAATGAAAGTTAATTTAACCAAAGAAAAATAAATTATTTTGAATTTTGATGTTTTTTTGAATTTTATAATATACTACGATGTTGAGGACTTGCGAGAGTAACCCAGGCAACCTTCTACTCCAGAAAGACAGCGGGCTCCCGCAAGATTTTTGAAACAGGCCATCCGTAGATTACCAAAGCAATGTGACATCAGATTTGGCAGTGCAAGCTCCATGGGTACCTACTGTGTTATTTGATAGAACTAAAACAAACTTGCGATCGTTGTAGTGTTGGTCTGAAACCAATGATATTTATATGTATAAAAAGTTTGAAACAAGGACTACGGCTACCCATATACACCTACTATACATATATAAATGTTGTCAAGAGAAGAATAAATAATTAATCTTTAGGTTGTTCGACTTCAAGGTTAAGAAGTAATGACCTGATTTCGAAGAATCATATACAATTGCAACCTCAGGACGTACCATCTTGCATTGCTAGTATAGGTATGTCTCTACATACTTCTAAGGATTCTTATAAGCGGGTAATTAATTTGTATCATATTGTATCTTGCTGACCAGTAATAAAAAATTAAATGAAAGCGTTTTACCTACCAATAAAACGCTTATTAATTTACTTACCTTATTCGAAGCTTAATTACTTGAGATAGGCACTACGTTTCCCGCCGTTACACATCTGTCTCTATGCGTCACATTGCCGCCCCTCTCTAAGCCCCCACCACCAGGTAGTGGGGAGAGCGCTTAGCTCGGTGATAGCGCTCGCCATTTTGATCATTGCGTCGAAAATCACCAGGCAGTGTTTAAAGTTAAGCTTCGAATAAGGTAAGTAAATTAATAAGCGTTTTATTGGTAGGTAAAACGCTTTCATTAATTTGACTGTACCGTTATTCGAAGCTTAATTACTTGAGATGTGTTTGTTATCGCCTGGTGGTGGTGGTAACTGCGCCAATGTGACGTAATGGTAATAATTGCAGAGAGAAACGAACAATAAAATTTAATATTGAGTAATACATTTATTCAAAATATGATTTCGAATAAATTATAATAATTTGTATGAATAAAAACTGACCACATCAGTTTTCTCAGTTGTTTCGCTCTTTACTGAGCGGTTGCGTAACAACAGCTATTGTGCTGTGAATAGAACACTTAATTTAAAAGAAAAATACCACCAACTATCACAACTAACCGTTAAATAATAGGATCAGCACATTATTTGTGTGAAACACAAAAATAAAATAATATAATCCGTCAGATGATTTCAATGCATTAAAGCAGTAATAATTTCGACCAGTCTTCGAAAAATTGGTTATATTTCGAAAGTATAACCAGTTTATAGATAGGATTAAAATAATGCGTTACAGAGGGTGTGTGCGAACGCTAACAATCACTTATAAGAAGGTGTGTTTTCCAAAGGGTAACACCGGCTCAAGTTTGCCAGCCAAAACAAAAATAGTGTATTGCAAATATAGCAGCATCCTTAAGCAAGTATCTTATAACCCCGAAATAATACTAGATAGAACACTTAATTAGGTTCCTGCAGTCTAAAAGGAAAAACAGCTGGTAGATTGCTGATAAATCGTATGAATCAATGGCTATAATATCTCCAGTTATTGTTCATCGGTGATTACAAAATTGCATTTTAGTCGTTGGCGAGCGTGTCTTCCAATCAGAGATGATTGAGATCGTCACAATGTAGGTAACATTTATAGACTATTCCGCGGCAAATCATCAAAAATTCTAATAATCCAATAGAACTTAATTATACTATTTATTATTAAGTATCAAGTTTTGTAATTCAATTTCAAAACAGATTACACATCGCCAACTGAATCAGATTTTGAATCGAAAATGGGTTATTGTCAGACAGGACACGGTACTCAGCGCTCCTTAAAGTAATTTCAAATATTAAATTCTCCACCCAGCCACAGCTCTAAAAAGTATCGGAGAGTGCCCCTGAACGTGGAAAAACATACAACTTAAAACGAAATAATTACAATTATTATACTCAGTGCTATCCACACCGTGACCAGAAAGCCCATTTTTCATTTTAAGCCTACGTCTGCTCGGCTGAATTAAGGCCAAACCTTCGATCAGATTAATCAACGTTATGAGGATTTAATACTGATTTATGCAAAATGTATCACAGGACGTTTTAGGCAATAAGCATAGATCTGATATAAAAAGAGCAGATCTTGACTTTCTGGATTTTACAAATAAAGCTTATGCCGTTTCGACTTGGTATGCCATTTTCTTTAGGAGACGTAACAGAACTCCACACTTTAACCTCACCTTGCTTTATACGTTCCGAGGAGGAAAAACGGGCATGACAGACGGCTACATTATCGTACGGAAATTCATTCGCGTTGTGGCAATAACTTATTGTGTTCAGTCATACGTGATGTATTTACTTACATAACATTTTCTTGTCATATAACATAAGTAGTCAACTTGTAATTAACATCACAGAGAATACCATGATAAAGATTCGTCTTCACTCGAATACATTGTAGTTCCATGAACTACTTGGCCACACTTGTCACGATAGTGCTAATGTTCGCCGAGCTCTGACAATGCAGCTGCAGACATGAGCTGCAGACATGGCTGCATAAGAAGACTTTCCCTTTACGGAGGAGACGTGCTTTAAGATCGCTTCACCATTAAGTTTATCTAGTGTTACACCACTAAGGTACAGAAACCAGAGATTGATTGAAATGACACCGCAAGGAATTAGACAAAGTGGAAGAAAGACCCATCGTCATGGGAAATTTCATATTGACCGAACAGAAATCTACTGCTGCATGAGCGGGGCTGCATGCAGATTAAGAATCCATAAATGCCGTTAGCAAACAAAACCGCTGTGCTTGAGACAGTATCTTTGTTTCAGCGCAAAGGCCGAGAACACCTGTCAATCCTTTGATACCACTATCGGATATGCAGTAATTGCTAGTGAAAACAAAACAGGCGTTTCTCCAAGCCATGTATTTGTTCACATTATTCACTTGACATTCATCAACGGAACCGAACAAGATTAAAGGCAGCCAATCTCTTTCGCACCATTGTCTGCCTAAACAGACAATCTTCATAGCTGGCATGGCCATTTTATGTTTAGAGTAGTGAAAGGTCTGCAAGTGGATTTGATTTTGATCCAAGATTTGACAAACTCAGCATGTCAGTTCGATGATGGGAATAGATTTCAACCGACTTTCATTTCGAAAGTTTATAAATATGGTTGCAAATGCAGAGCTGCTAATGTGCTTGAAAAACTGCTAGAATTGCCTTTTTGGTTGCAAAGCAAACAAGAAGAACTTCAGGAAATACGCCGACTAACCATGTAAATGGCACATAGGCGATTCCGACCACCACAGTGTTTGTTTTTTACAATTGTTTTTCAACAAGTACCAATAATTAGGTCCACTGCCGACAAAAACGAGAGTCCTGGTCTCTAAGACTAGAGATCTTAGAAATTGGTGTAGTCTCTGCATCAAAATCGTGAAACGCTGACAGCAAGATCCACACTTGATTGGTCAAAGGATCACCACAGAGCATCTTTGTTGGTCTGAGATAAAACTTCTCATAATTGACCATCCAATCAAGCGTTTCTAACAATTAAAACACCACTATTTAAGTATTATCACACACTCTGACCCCTTTTGCTCTTCGAGCATTTGTGCAAACCAGTTGGTTTTTGAAGAATTGCAAAGGACTTCAGCGCAGAGCTCAGTCCAAAGGATAAACATGTTTTTACGAGTTCTTTCTGTTAAGGAACTCCCAATAAATTTCTACGAGCAACAAGAACGTAAAAATAAGCCTGATTATAGACAGGGCTTTCTGATAATTACCTCACAAAAAATTTCTATTGCTACGAGCAACAAGAACATTAGGATAAGGCTATTTTTCATTTACGCCAAAAATTCAAAAGTTTGAATCTGCCAGACTATAAAATTTTCATATTTTTTCAAAGCTTCTAGATTTGAGTATAGGCCTTGCACAGCCTTTGACTAGAGCTCCAGAAAGACCCACTACAGGAATCTTAAACACAGCTTTGCAGCCTTGGTTTATGGCAGTCGCGAGTACAGACTTAACAATGGCAGTTGACACAATTATCCGGCCTTATTAGAGGAGCATTGTGGTGAATGCTATTCTTGGTGCACCTTCTTACATATTTTATATTTCGTTGCATTTAAATACCATTTGTTCTCAACTCGAGTCATTTTTGCTGAAGGAGTAAGGTCTCCAACCAGACTTGAAGCAGACTTGTAAAAGATTATTTATTTGAATATTTCGACAAAGTTGCGAGGAACGACCGCGAAATATTTATAACTATTCGGTCCGACCATATGAAGACTTTGTCTCTGGTAGTCACCCTGCGAGGGTACTTTACAATGCAAGAATCATAATGCATTGGAGCACGCGCACCGCTGTACACACCCCGCGAGGGTACGTCAAAACGCAAGAGCAAAATACATTAGTGCTGAACACTGGATATTTTTCAGCGTACTTTATCCTTCATTTCATTTCATTCATTTCATTTCATTGCATACTTTGACAAGGCCGTAATGACTGAAAAATAAATTCGGCACGACCGAACGAATCGTTGTTGCAATTGTGCTACCACCCCACGAGGGTAGGTTATCAGAGCACGAGAACGCAATTGCTCATCCCTTGCGGGTGTTTATCGCGCCAGACACTCGGGCTTTAAAGACCACGCCTGCGAGGCGGGAATAAATCTGATTTTATTAGTCAACTATTTTCAGACTCTATTATAGCCTTGATTTGTGTAGAACAGTTCCGTGCTCGTTGACTCAATTTCATCAATTTTCAAGCATTTCAGCACGATGATCGCATATCTTTTAACACCTTAAGATACTTACCAGTATACGGGAAGAAATATGTGATCAATTTGCCACTGAATAACTAGAAATAACTAGAGGTAAATTTCTAACATGCACAAATTAATGTCCTGGAAAAAACTCGTATGCTCAAACACTAATTGTTCATTAGAAGGTATATGATACGAGTACGTCAGGGCTGTCATATACTTTAATATGCAGCCAGGCCCTTTAGAATAAATAAAGATTAAATTCATAAAGTAGGCAGAGAGAGAAAAAATATCACACTTTCTTCGGTAGTAAGCGGAAACTCCGTCCATTATATGTTTTAATATTCACATCTCTCTGTTTGAACCATAAAACCACCTTCACTTGCAAACAAAACTTGCAATCATCTGAAAATTTGCACCTGCAAACACCTTCAATATTTCCATAGAAATAAAAGAATTAAATAGGTAAACATTAGTTATAATGTAAATTATAGCCTCCAATTACGGAGGAACTTCACTGAAAAGAAGCGTTATTAAATAGCTAATAATTGTATGCATTAGCAACAAAAACAGTTATTATTAATTATTATTATTAATATTTAATATTTAATTTCTATTTAATTTCTATTTAAAGAAATAAAATAAAGAAAAAATATCTCACGTGATCCGTAATATATATTCTGCAAGATACCTTGTATAGGTATCTAATACCTAATAATAATAATAAATGTATTTTCTATATATATGTCAGATATGTATAATATATATCTAGGTATCTTAGTGCTAGCGTCCAAGCAAGCACAACTGTTCACGGCGGGAAACAAAACGCCAATGATCAAAATGGCGAGCGCTATCACCGAGCTAAGCGCTCTCCCCACTACCTGGTGGTGGGGGCTTAGAGAGGGGCGGCAATGTGACGCATAGAGACAGATGTGTAACGGCGGGAAACGTAGTGCCTATCTCAAGTAATTAAGCTTCGAATAACGGTACAGTCAAATTAATGAATATTTTGTCTTGAAAATTTTTCTCATCGAAAATTGAAATATTTGAACACCACTTTTCTCTAGTTTTTCTTCTTGTATTCAACTGATAGACGTTGACTGCGAGACATACCTATAATTGTAAGGACCATAAGAGAGTAGTCTATTCTTTGGTATGGACATTGAACAGGACATGCCTCTGTCTTGCGCCACCTGTAACCATCAGTTGCTTCCTGCGACTCGTCTCATGTTGTCGGTCGACCTAATGGGGGGTCTTCCAACACTGCGCTTTCCGCTCACGGTTGTTTTGCGGCTGTTATTGCGGAAACAACCGCATTAAAATCGCTCCATTCGTTAGGGCGCTACGAGGAAACAGACAGCCACATAGATTTTTTCCGGGTTTTCCACACATGATTTAGCTGTTTCGGCGCTTCTTCTGCTTGACGCTATTTGTCTAGGGCACGATCTTCGGCCGCAGGAACTTGCAAGCAATTGAAGTGGCGTGCACGAGCCACTTTGTTATAAAAAAAGTAAAACAGTCATGATAAAAAAAAAGAAAACTTTTTAGAGAAAAATTAACGGTAAAATATTCTTCTAAAAGCTTTTGCCTATTTTTTTTTTTGTCATTTTTTTTTTTTAGTTTAACTTTGATATACTATAAATACAACCTGAAAAACAATTAAAAACTACACTGTTTTCGGAATATTATTTGATCGAGTGAAGTTCAAAATATGGACTATTGAATGGTAAAATAATTTAGAACGTATATTAAACTACAACATATATTTTTAACTTATCAAAACAAAGAATATTAATTGATTGTTTACTATTGAATCAAAAACAGGCTGTTTTCGGAGATCCTGCCGTTAATGCTCAAGTGGTGGAGGCGCCGGGACAACCTAATCTAGATAACCTAATCTAGGTACCTATTGGGTGATGTGTGGCACAGTTTATAAAATAAACGTTTCTTTCTTTCTTTATGCATACGTCAAACTTATAACACCCTTCTTTTTCAAAAAGGATCAAGTTTTTGTCGTTGAATACAGCTGTTCTTATGCTACGATCGTCTTGCAGTTCGTAAATATTTTAAATTGATCAACTAAAATCGCCTCTTGAACACGCCGCTTAAGATTAGTTGCCGTGGGCCACAACGCATTGTGAGATCGTAATCAGCAGAAATGAACTGACAAAGAAATAAATGAATGCATATATACTTAATAATTATTACTACTCAAATATGACGGCTGTGTCTATTTATATCTCGGATGTTGAAATTTATGTAACCTTTAAAATACTTATTACAGGCCTAGACGGTCTAGGCCTGCCGCCTGTAATAAGTAAAATATTCGACAACCTAGGTCTAGGGTAGACCGAATATTTTATTTAATAGCAATAGGATATTAATGCATGTTTCAATAAAAATTGGAGTATTTTTTTCTACGGAACCTAAAAAGTAACATAATATAACAAGAAAATTCAGTTAATTAACCGACTTCTTTAATTTATATTATTAGCTAAGTGTCAAGAAAAAATAATTCAGTTAATCCAACACACAAGGCTCACGACTTTCTTCTGAAATTTTTTTTTTTATTCGATGAAAAGATAGCCCTTGACTGCGATCTCATCTGATCGTAAGTGACGATGCAATCCATGGTAGATGGTAGCGGGCTAACTTGGAAGGGGTATGGCAGTGTAAACTCAACCCGTACCCCTAATCGGTTTCTATACGCTATCGTACCTACAGGAACGCTAAATTGCTTGGTGTCACGTGTTTGACGGTAGGGTGGTAACTAGCCACGGCCAAAGCCTCCATTTTGTAAATTTACAAAGTTACGAAAAACCGATGTCGAGAAAAAAACCAGAAATTGTGTGCTCTGTACATTATTTGTACAAGAGGTGCCGAACCTCTTGTAATTCTGGGCAATAAATATGAGCATCTTTAAGCCGAATAGATCGATTTCGATTTTCTTTACTCAAAATTAAAATAACTAACTAATAGTCTCAAATAATATAATCAATAATGCAGTCACAATCAAAGCAAAAATGCAAATCAATCATGGTTTTAGTCTACATAACCCTAAAAATTGTGCAGTGGCCTTTAGCTAAAAATAAATAGGAATATATATTAACTCAATTTAGCCTTACGTGCTATCTATGTTTATATCTATGATTAGGACATTTTTAGATTATAAAAATTCTACGTAGGTAGCGTAATAAAAATGATTAATTGTTTAATTCATACTACGACTAGTGTGCATTAAACAATTAACGACTAAATTCTTAATATACTTATCGGGTATATTATTAATATTTTATTTAATGAAAATTTTAAAGGACATGACCAGTTTTTGCCCTGTGTATGGAAATATATGCATATAAAAATGTGCTGAATTACAGATTTCACATAAAGATGTAAAAATTAAGACCAAATTTTTCATGGATTTATATTATTCTTATTCAGCCTGGGTTAAAATGTCTAAAAAACAGTATGTTTATTGCTTCCGCTTTCTCATTTATGCACTACTCCATTTTGAAATTCCATTTTATCTTATTTTCAGTACAGGTATTGTGCACAACAAAATTAGCACCGATACTAATGCTCCGTTGGCTTTCAATTCAATTCAATTCCTTTATTGCGTTGGCGAGTTCATTGAAAATGTAAAATTGCATGTCGTTTTTAATCTAATGAAGTTTTTTGTTCGTCAATAAGTACAGTCATTTAAGATGATATTAGATAACTAATTGACCGTAATCGATCGATGTACCTAACTGAGAAGTTGCTTGAAATACAGCTAATAATTAGTTTTGTTTTTGTGTAGTGATTGATGGTTTCAAGGACGTACCTAGTTTTTTAGTGATGCTAATTTTAGCCGTATTAATGAATGGACTGTATTTGGAGGTAGACGTCATAAGTCATAACGTTTTGCAAGAACGTTCGTCGTAGCCACTAAAGTTTCTAATAGTGTGTATAGCACAAAGCGTCGATGGCTCGAACCCCGTCTGTTTCATTATTGTCTTACTCATTCCATACATATGTATGGGAGCATATGCTCTCAAGCTTTATTGTCTTTTCCACAAGCAATATGAGGGGAGTCCACTCCCCTCGAATCAAGTTCAGTTAGGTTTTTTATTAATAGGTATTTCATAAAAGATACACTGGTATATTTTTTTTAAATTAAATTCTATTAAGTATATTCAAGTATTATATGTATTTCTGTGATATAGGTAATTAAATGTTACTTCCTTTAATGGCGAAGAAAAACATCGTGAGGAAGCCTGCTTGGCTGAGAGTTCTACATAATGTTCTCAAGTGTGTGAAGTCTGCCAATCCGCATTTTGCCAGCGTGGTGGACTTTGGCTAAACTCATCCTGGTGGAGACGTGCCCGGTCGGTGATGGGATGAATCCAAGAGCTGGGAGCTACCTTGGCCAAGGAATAATTTTGGCCATCCAAAAGGGCAATGCTGCCAACATCTTTGGTACCTGCTATGCCGCGCTGCGGTGGCATCAACGATGGATTTATTTTAGTTTTATTTTAGAAGTAATTTAATACTAATTGTTACAATTATTTAAATTTATTTTTATTAAGGTCTAATGGAGTGACGTAGTCCTTATGGACCAAGACCAAACTCCGTAAATAAAGATTTAAAAAAAAAACTGTTTGAAATAAATGATTTAACAAAATCTTACATAGGTATCAAAAACTAAAAGCGAAATTTAAAAAATACATATAAACCAAACCACTGGCACGAGGAAAATTGCGTTACCCCGCTGAAAAAATATTCTATGAAACAAGAAGAACTTAGCATCGTCCCCAGAGACGATTTAAATCTCTGATCGCCACATTTTAATTTAGGAAAATTACAACTAATTTCTAGGGAATAAGTTATACAGAACAGCATGAATGGTTAAATGATTCAATTTATTTGAAAGACTATTAGGAGCTTGGTAGCAACTGTAACCACTATTACCTATGTATATTGTAAGTAATTATATCAATAATCATGTGGTTATTATAAGGAATTGTGCTGTGGCTATAAAATTTTACCTACTTGTGATAATAAAATCTATCTTGTAGCTACGTCACGGAACAATACTGATATACTTACCTATACTTTATAAATAATTATTATTATAAGAAATAGATAGGTAGGTAAGTACCAGTAGGTACTAACCAGAAGCCATTTTAATAATCGTACCTATATAATCAGGCGATATGCAAAAGCGCATACCTACATTAGTAGGTCTTCATATATTAGCCAAATGCGACTTAAATCTTAATATTAGCAACCCATTAACTTCAACCGAGCGCAGGTCTCCTTTCACAAAAGGGTTAACAGGCACACTGGCTCAGTGGAAATTGGCAGACTTCAAGCATCTTTCAGAAAATTGTGGATTCAGTTTTTGCGCAATTGAGGCTTCAAAAGTTTTAAGGGTAGGTAAGTCGCATCGAACGTTCCGCAGAAATGCTATGTCGTGCTGCGAGAAAAGGCGATGAAGACTAACTTCAATAAGTATTCTCTTGCACTTCTTAAACATCTTGCAACCTCGGGCGATCTTTATGACCACTATTATCAGCTGTACCCTTAATACGAGTTTGCACTTCGCGCGAACGTTGATAGGTTTCGAGCATCGAAACACAATAATATCAGAGTTATTAAGGTAAAGGTTTTTGTTGTTGTTCATTTAATAGCGAAAACATTTCGAAGTACCAATTCTGGTTATCAAAGTGCCTCTTCCAAAAAAGTTTTGCGATTTTTCTACCAATCTGAATGTTGGACACCGCGGTTCTGAATAAAGATTGGGTCCTTAATTGAACCAATGGCGCAGGTTCTT
This sequence comes from Hipparchia sbordonii, assembly GCA_038048805.1. NCBI lineage: Eukaryota > Metazoa > Arthropoda > Insecta > Lepidoptera > Nymphalidae > Hipparchia > Hipparchia sbordonii. The sequence goes on along the minus strand of JBBIWI010000010.1, from coordinate 5,426,268 downwards.
TAGCTAGGATGTCCTTCGTCCCACAACTTTTCTGCAACAGTAGGTAGGTAAGTAACAATAGGTAGGATTTTTATTTTGCAATGTTCATCGATTTTATTTTGACGTTTAAGTGTCTCGATATCGACACAAAACGGGCGATTAACGCCTAATTGCGGAGAAAATTTCCAGGAGTTTGAAGATGAAGATGATGAAGTGTCTCGATAGTCAGAATCGATCAAATAGTCGAGATACATAAACTCGTACTAACTATGCCGGTTTATACCATTACTTATGAAGAAATGACTAGTTATTGTGTTTTCATTAAAATTAAAAGTTCAATTCACGAAGGTAATTATCCTACATCATAATTTGCTGCAGTAAATGGCTTCGAACTATATAAAAAACATAATTAGGTACGAGTTAATTTTAACATCCACACGCTATTACTACTATTCCAGAACATTTGTTCTGTGAATAACTAGTAGTAATAAAGCTACCGTGAATTCGCTAACGAGTGATTTTAGGTACCTATCTATTTCCTAGATTGAAGGGGTTAGGTTAGGTACCGTTTGTGATTTATATAAATTGTTTGGAGTAACTCTGACTTCTGGAATATTCCTTTAATATTAAAAATGCAAAAATGTTTTATTGGTTTGTTTTTCAATTAAACAGCACTGATTTTTCGTAAGGATATAGTTGAGGTCCTATATAGAGAATGTCACAGGCTACCTTTTATCCCAGACACACAGAAGGATCCCGCGGGATTTTTAAAAACTTAACTCCACATGGACAAAGACGGGCAATAGCTACTTTAAGAATAAAATAAAAATTACTCCGTTGAAAGAACCTACCTACGTAAAGTTCCCTTCAGAGAAAATGATTACGTCGAGAGAGTATTTTTTCATAAAAGTTCATCACAGGATTTGTGTTCTCTATTAAGAGCCACTTTCATCACGAGAGTTTTCAGAGCGTGAATAGCACCCTCTCCCACCTATTTATAGTTACCTTGCCACCCCCACAGGGTAGTAGAGGTTCTCAAATGACATAAATATTTACTGGCGCGCCCAGCTACGTAGGTACGTCGCTTACGCGTTTCCCCGCAACGTTTTCTGCGATTTGTGGAAAAAAGAGATGAACCGAATAAAATAATTCCATTTAAATCTCGTGTACCTACTTATAATCTTACTAGCTATTTCCCGCGGTTTCGCTCACGTTTTTTGAACGAGCGAAGCGAAGTTCTCTGAGTCAACTAGGGCGCTTGCCTACTAGACAGAGAAGTGTGTTCGTCTAAATGTCTGTCAGAGCCCTATAACTTCTGAATTACTGAACGTAATTACTTCAAATTTAAATATAATATGTAAACTGATGGCCTTCAGCCGAACATTGTATAAAAAAATATAAAAAGCTTTATTTCAGGGGGGCTCTCATAGAAGCGTATTTGAAGTAAAATCTTGTTTGTTGCTCTACATAGACTTGCGATATATCTTTTTAAAGACGACTTTGAACAGAGTACAAAAATATATTTTTTTTAATTTTTCCCTAAAAATTGACCAAATGGGGGGGTTTCAAAGTGGAGATTTTAATTTGAGCCATATGTCAAGAATTACTGAATATTAGAACGTGAAACTTGGTTGAAAATTCAGTTATATCCTGTACTTGAACAACAAATACTAAAATTAGATAAATGTTATAAAGAAACGAAATTATTTAATTTTAATGCACCATCTATTAGCATTATTGTGAAGCTAATAGCTTCACTATAATGCTTCACTATAGATGGCGCTGTGTCAGTAAAACAGTTTTATGTCAACTATTATTTTTTTTATTGCGTCTAATGTTAAAAGTTAATTATTACAATATATAATTAAAACTTTTGGGAATTATGGGATATCGCGAGGTCTCAGTTCGGGGCGACCCACTAGTTAAACACCTGTTTTATCCTCTTAAAGCTTAAGGGTTGTATTTTCAAAAATCCTTTCTTAGCAGATGCCTACGTTATAATAGCTATCTGTATGTTTTTCAGCCTGATCCGTCCAGTGGTTTGAGCTGTGCATTGATAAATCAATCAGTCAGTCACCTTTTTTATATTTAGATTCTTTTATCGATAAATTCTTACACTTTGGGAATCCATGACGTAGATTAACGAGTTCTGCCGACTAGAAGAGAGCGTACAAAGTTGCTGCACTTTTTAATCTTGATAAGCCAGAGCAATTTAAAAACCGAGCATATTTACACAACTGCCCAAAAAAGGAGTTTAATATTTTCATGTATGTTTGTGAATTTATTCCACCATAACTTGTAAATGTCTAAACAGATTTGGATATATGCAGTATCACTAGACTACTTATATCATCCCGTGTGACTCTATTCAGTTGATATTCTTTAAAGCAGTCGGGTGTTCTATTCTATTGTAATAATTTGTTTGATTGAGTATTTCTTCTTTTTTTGGCTTTTTATATACCTTTTCTGTTTCCGTCAAAGACAAAAAGGATTGTTATAATAAATCTAACTCGGCGAGGAGAATCACGGGCAAAAATGAGTTCTATAGCATGTTCTCGAGTTTTGAGTCAGGAAGTCCGCACCTGTTATTATAAGGAGGCTACAAGTTTTTGTACTTTAAAAATTAGACTTTAGAATCCACTCACAAAGAGAGGGTTTCTAAGGCCATAGTTCAATACGACGGCCACATGCGGATTGATAGACTTCACAAACCGTTGAGAAAGAAAAAAATCCGCGCGATTTTTTTTTTTTCGCTATTCTGTAACACTTGCAATTATATGGAGATACCCGCAGTTGCTATTTAAAAGCCGCGTAAAATTTGTATCAAACAGATAGATGTACAGATTTTTTACCGCACGAAAAAAATCTGCGCGACTTTTTTTTCGCAATTCTGCAACACTTGCAATTATATGGAGATACCCGCACTTGTGATTTAAAAACCGCGTAAAGTACCGCGTAAGTAGATACGTACAGATTATTTACCGCGCGATTTTTTTTCGCAGTGCGGACTAGCTCTAAGCTTCTTCACAATGTTTTTCTTCACTGTTGAAGCAAGTGATATTTTGATGTTTGATTGTCGCACATTACTCCGTATAGTTAGAGATGCGTGACCGGGATTCGAATTCCGGACCCCCGACTAGATTTCTAACCACTAGGCTACTTACTGCTTTAAGAAAATGACCTAATCTATGAGTTATAGCTGGATCAGGTACCTAAAAGCCGCTAAGGAAACAATACGTATGCATTGTATGGCACGGTTTCATGCAATAAAACTAGTATTGATTTGTTATTAAAATGAGATACCGACACTTTTAATAGTCTTTAGATAATTATTATTAGTTGGTATTGTAATAATATCATTGTTGACATAATTTACTTATAAAGGAGCTTAATTAGTTCCGGCTGCATGGAATAGATATAATGGTTTAATAAGTTATTAATAACATTTAATCGTTGTCATTGAAAAAATGTAGGTATAGCTATCTATACCTACATATTTATATAAATAATAGCATCGGTTACTAGGCAAAAATAGTAATTCATATAGCTAAGATGTTAGATTAGATGAAGGTGCTTAGGTTTTTTTTAATTCGATGTAAAGACTCAAGGTAGCAATTGAGTTCGATCTCAAATACCTACTAACTTGGAAAGGGTAGGTACCTATGGCCGCGTTTTATTTAATTAATTAAAAACAAAAATTTAAGTAAGTACATTTTATACATATTTACATTAAGTATGATAGAGAGTAACGGAAAATCAAACACTGGATTAGTTTTAGATGTTCACCGGTTAAAACTAAACCCATATCCCTAATTGGTTTCTCCACAGATAGTTAGTTATATAAATATTTTACTTATGTACCTATTGCTTCCCGACATCATTTAAAATTGCACCATTTTTTGCACCTGAATTTCCTTTCACTGGTGAAAATTGCAGTATGCAATCTCAGATTAAACGTACAGTAAGGTTAGTATAAGATTTAACTCGATCGATCGTATTCGATGACTTTAGCATCAAAGTAAAAGGAATCTTAATAATTATGTATATTTAATTAAAGTCATAAATTCACTGCACAACCGATATTAATTTGGAAGTTGGAACGTATCCGTATTGAGTACACGTAAAAGTATAAGAATGCACACACGACATTGAGTTCTAATTCAATGCAGTTTTGGTTCATTTTACTTTGACGCTAATATCTTCGAATACAAATACGATCAATCGAATTATATCAAATACCATACTGGACGCTGAAATTTAATTTCGCACGTGGAATTCCCTAGATTTGTCACCACCCGACCCGTTGATTTGCGAAGGTTAACGTATTTCCTGAACGTATAACCAGAAACACATTAAAAACAACGCGTTCGTTGTTTTTGATCTGCTTCTGGCAATGACATTTCTTCTGGTCATGCGAGAAGATTCGATTTATTCTCGTCACGATGCATCAAGTTGCGCCGCGTGTTACAAGTATGTTTATGCCTTCAAACAATATTTCTAATTAATAAATAATTTTTCCTTACTTAATGTCAACGTTTCATATCTTATCTCTCTGATCAGACGACCGAAATAACCTGGTAATATTTTTGGTGCACTAGTTTTTATTTTAAGTAGGTAAGTATAACATTATAGTATAATAAATTATAATATTTGAATAAATTTCAATAATTGTTTGGTGTTAGCTGATGCCCACGACTGTGTCTACCAGGATTTGGGTTTATTAAAAATCCTTGGAAACTGGTTTCTTATCTCACTTGATGGTAAGTAAAATCCTTTGGAACGGTTTTCCTATCTCATTTGATGGTAAGTGACGATGGTCTAAGGAAGATGGCAGTAGCGCGGGTTAGCTTGGAAGTGTGACAGTTTTAAGCTAAGGGTAATCGGATTTTCCATGCCATCGTGCCAGAACGCTAAATCGCTAACTCCGTCTCAGAAATTGTAATATTCTTTCCTAATCTGCCAAACTACAAAAATCTCTATGGAAAATCGCGTTGTCCGCGCTGTACACCGTCGCATCTCCATGTATAGAAAAAACCGGCCAAGTGCGAGTCAGACTCGCACACGAAGGCGGAAGGGTTCCGTACGAGCGATTATTTATTAAGATCGAGCAAAAAAAAAAGCCAAAAAAAAACATGTTTCTAGAGTAGTAGGGGATCCCCCTTTGCTTTTTAATTTATTTTTATTATTTGTTATTATAGCGGCAATAAAAATACACATTGTGTGAAAATTTCAACTGTCTACCTATCACGGATCGTGAGATACAGCCCGCTGACAGACAGACGGACGGACGGGCAGCGGAGGGTAAAGGTCGTAGCCCATTTACACGACACTGCTCCCACCCAACCAAAGTATGAGCATTCAAATATGGACTTAATATCGTGCTCTGGAGGTGCACTTTACAGTAACAACACCGCGGTACGGTAACGGTACCGCGCGCTGTATTCTATTTAGTGTTGTTACTGTAAAGTGTACCTCCAGAGCACGATATTAAGTCCATATTTGAATGCTCATACTTTGGTTGGGTGGGAGCGGAGTCGTGTAAATCGGCTACGACCTTAATCCCGTTGGGTACGGAACAACACAACACCAACACGCAGCACCACACATACTCTTTGAAATACACTCGATGCTCTATCCAACATCCGTATCAGGATGGTAGATGCAAAGATAACTAGTAAAGCTATTTCTTTGTCAGATTTTGTTAAGATTTTTTTTTTTTTTTTGAATAAAAAATATTAGCCGAACTGAAGTTGACTAACATCCTCCTATCCCCTCCAAATAAGCGGAAAATCTTGTGCTAGGAGTGGGTACGACAATAGTGCAACGGGTGGGGCTCGAACCTGCGGCCTTTCAGTTTTCAATCCACACCTTTAACCGTTGGGCTATCGAGGTTTGAGCCACTAACAGTCAGACAGACACTCTTTCATATTAAAATAATGTTACAAGCGTGTATGAATAAGTCACAATTAATTAGTATGAAAGTATGGATAGCAGATAAGATAACCTATTTGACACCTTAATCCAATAGGTTAAGGTGAGAAAAATGTGTCTTATCTTGAGAAATCTTATCTCTCTTTGGCATCTGGTTTATTGAAAGGCAGGGTTATTTGCTGTCACTTTTGATACGTAGGTTGGAACAACATTTGATTATGGACTGGCGGTTTCAAACGCCGCCTAATATGTCTTTGGACTCTATGGGTATCAGTATCACTATGATATTCTACTAGGGATGAGTTATATACTCACAAAACAAGCAAAAAAATTGTTCCGAATGACGTATAATACGAGTACTTCATTGTTAAATAACATGGCAAATATCTGCCATAACGCGCTTCATTTACCGCACGCTTGTAACATATCCACCTCTTTTTATTACTATATATATAGCTACTCGTGCTGATTCACTGACTGACTGACTGACTGATTGATCACCTCTCCTGTAAAATTTTGTATGGAAAATTTTTTTTTCACTCACAGTTTCGTATAGAGGACAAAAATTCATTCGGAACAAAAATATGGAGAGAGCTGATGATTGAGGATTTCGGAGACGGGTGAGGAGCACCGGCCAGGGTATCGAAGATAGGTAGGGGGTGTTCAACCAAATGTCACTCGAAACTTCATCCAATTGGCAGAAAGCCGAAAAAAAACTCCAAAATGGCGAATTCAAGATGGCGGCCATACAAATTTTGTTTGTGTCTATCTCGGAGAGTATTAGAGATGGAAGAGTGGTTTCTTGGCAAAAGATGATCAAGAGCCGAAGGTCCATTTAATCAACAGAAAAAAAATTCAAGATGGCGGAATTTATTTTTTTTCATACAAAATATATGCAAGACTTTTTACGGTTCCTTTTCAAAATTTCTGATGGTTTCGTATAGAGAATAAAAATTCATTTGGAACAAAAATATGAAGAGAGCTGATGATTGAGGATTTCGGAGACGGGTGAGGAGCACCAGCCAAGGTATCGAAGATAGGTGGGAGGTGTTCAACCAAATGTCACTCGAAACCTCATCCAATTAGCCGGGAGCTGAAAAAAAATTCAAAATGGCGGATTCAAGATGGCGGCCCTACAAATTTCGACGGTGTCTATCTCGGAGACTATAAATGGTGGAAGAGTGGTTTCTTGGAAAAAGATGATCAGTACTTGAAATTCGACTTGATGAATAGAAAAAAATTCAAGATGGCGGAATTTACTTTTTCATACAAAATATATGCAAGACTTTGATACGGTTTCTTTTCCAAATTTCTAATGGTTTCGTATAGAGGACAAAAATTCCTTCGGAGGAAAAATATGGAGTGACCTGATGATTGAGGATTTCAGAGACGGGTGAGGAGCACGGTCAGGGTATTGAAGATAGATGGGGGGGGGGTCTTCAAACAAAAGTTACTCAAAACCTCATTTAATTAGCAGTGAGCTAAAAAAAACACCAAAATGGTGGATTCAAGGTGGGGGTCATACAAATTTCGTCGGTGTATATCTCAGAGACCGAAAGATGGAAGAGTAGTTCCTTAGAAAAAGATGATCAAGACCCGAAGGCCTACTTGGTGGTCAGAAAAACCGCGGTTCGCTTTAGCGAGCCGCGCACCCACGCGCCCTACTAGTTAATATATATATAGCTACTCGTGCTGATTCACTGACTGACTGACTGATTGATCACCTCTCCTGTAAAATTTTGTATGAAAACTTTTTTTTTCACCCACGGTTTCGTATAGAGGACAAAAATTCATTCGGAACAAAAATATGGAGAGAGCTGATGATTGAGGATTTCGGAGACGGGTGAGGAGCACCGGCCAGGGTATCGAAGATAGGTGGGGGGTGTTCAACCAAATGTCACTCGAAACCTCATCCAATTGGCAAAGAGCCGAAAAAAAACTCCAAAATGGCGGATTCAAGATGGCGGCCATACAAATTTTGTTTGTTTCTATCTCGGAGAGTATAAGAGATGGAAGAGTAGTTTCTTGGCAAAGGATGATCAGGAGCCGAAGGTCCACTTGATGAACAGAAAAAAAATTCAAGATGGCGGAATTTATTTTTTTCCATACAAAATATATGCAAGACTTTATGCGGCTCCTTTTCAAAATTTCTGATGGTTTCGTATAGAGGACAAAAATTCATTCGGAGGAAAAATATGGAGAGAGCTGATGATTGCGGATTTCGGAGACGGGTGAGGGCCACGGCCAGGGTATCGAAGATAGGTGGGAGTGTTCAAACAAAAGTTACTCGAAACCTCATCTAATTGGCAGGGAGCTGAAAAAAAATCCAAAATGGTGGATTCAAGATGGCGGCCATACAAATTTTGTTTGTTTCTATCTCGGAGAATATAAGAGATGGAAGAGTAGTTTCTTGGCAAAGGTTGATCAGGAGCCGAAGGTCCACTTGATGAACAGAAAAAAAATTCAAGATGGCGGAATTTATTTTTTTCCATACAAAATATATGCAAGACTTTATGCGGCTCCTTTTCAAAATTTCTGATGGTTTCGTATAGAGGACAAAAATTCATTCGGAGGAAAAATATGGAGAGAGCTGATGATTGCGGATTTCGGAGACGGGTGAGGGCCACGGCCAGGGTATCGAAGATAGGTGGGAGTGTTCAAACAAAAGTTACTCGAAACCTCATCTAATTGGCAGGGAGCTGAAAAAAAATCCAAAATGGTGGATTCAAGATGGCGGCCATACAAATTTCGTCGGTATCTATCTCGGACACTATAAAAGATGGAAGAGTGGTTTTCTGGAAGAAGATAATCAAGATCCGATGGTCTACTTGATGAATAGAAAAAAAAACAAGATGCCGGATTTTTTTTTTCATATTAAATGTATGCAAGACTTTGAGACGTTCCTTTTCAAATGGTTTCGTATCAAGGACATAAATTCATTTGGAGGAAAAATATGTAGAGAGCTGATGATTGAGGATTTCGGAGACGGGTGAGGAGCACTGCCAGGATATTGAAGATAATTGGGGGGGTGCTCAAACAAAAGCCACTCGAAACCTCATCCAATTGGCAGAGAGTTGAAAAACCTACAAATTAGCGGATTCAAGATGGCGGCCATACAGATTTCATCGGTGTCTATCTGACAAAGTTTTTTGGTAGAAAATGATCAAGCACTGAAAGTCTAAGAGCAGAAAAACCGCGGTCCGCTGCAGCGGGCCGCGCACCCACGCGCCCTACTAGTTTTAAACATATACATCATAGGTGTATCACTTATAAACAGTCATCTATGAACCTTTTAGCGTTGGTAGTTATTTTCGGAAATTATTTTTTGTAGCATTATCGAAGACGAAGTCGCGGGCATCATGTAGTACCTACTTAATATTCTTTTCTTACTTTGTAATGTTTTGGCGAGGTTGGTTGTCTGATAATATAAAACTAAAAATTCTTTTTACAAAACCGATTTCAAACGCCACTAAAAAGTATAATATCAGTCGTGTCTATAAAATTAGAAGAATTCCCTCGATTTCTCCAGGATCCCATCATCAGATCCTGACCTGTGGACCATGGGACCACCTGGGAAGTATACCACCACCCTTTCAAACTAAAAAAGAATTTTCCAAATCGGTCCAGGCATCTTCGAGTAATCGGAGAACATACATAAAAAATTAAAAAAAAAAAAAAAGATTCCGACGAATTGAGAGCCTCTTCCTTTTTTGAATTTGGTTAAATATACTTAACTCTTTAAAAATAAGCATAATCTGCTTAAGTCCAAAACTGGAACTCAAATACCTACTCGGACACCGGATGTGTGAAACCGGCAAATGAAACCGGAAAGTTCTAAAATTAGATCTTTTCAAATACTCAAAACTATAAATAGCCACCGCCAGTTCTAATATTAGAGATATTAATAAAAAACTCATTCAAACTAAAAATAATAACTTGCATCAATAAATTTTATTGGTATGACGGAACTTAAATTTATGTTTAATGTTTATTAACTAAAAGTATGATTCTAATCTGTAATTAAATAAATATATGTGCGTCCTTTATCCACGGCGCAAGGCGATTTACTCGTAAATTACCTACCTAGACAGGAAGATAAGCAATGAATTGGTAAGTACGTACACAGGCATAAGGCAGGTTTCGGTAGTCATGCTTATAAAAAGTATTAGGGAGTGGTGGTTTCTTTTAGCGGCAGCAATCGGCGTTTTCGCGTATTTTAGTCGCTTTTCGGCTTGTTTTTTAATTGCCGCGTTTCGCGTACTTTAACTGCCGCGTTCCAAAGACGCCGAAACGCGATGCAGACGCAAAATCGCCTATCGCGCCGCTAAAAGATGCCAGTCTGCCCTCTCCCTTAGGCCTTTTGCACATTATAAGAAAATTTCTTGTGTCCTATGAGAAATTTCTTATAAGACATTTCTCATAAGACACAAGAAATTTTCTTATAATGTGCAAAAGGCTTTACTGACATTGACTAAATATTGTTAGCTCAATGTCGGTAAGGCTGCTTTTTTCAACCATAATTACTCTAAATATATAGAGTAATTATTTATTTGTAAGTCTGTCTTGTGCCTCTTATTCATTTGTTCCTCCATAACGCTGCAACTAGGTTCTTAACCTTTATAGGCTACCTACTCCGTAGCTATTTAAATAAAATTATGTAGATAAAAAAAATATTTGTAAAAAATGCCGAGGTGACTGCTCAGGATTGTCTTATGGTATGGTAGGTAGGTACGTACGTACAGGTCCGCCTTGTACAGGTCCAGTAGAAACTTCCATAAGACGCATACAACTGTCGCGCCAATCTGCAGACCGAGCGCAAGTAACTGGCGCAGCCAATCGGTACCGAATCTACATGCTTTTGTTGAACCAGCGCCGATGAGTACCGACAAGTGCTGATTTGCTCCAATGAGCGCAAGTAATTACTCCGGTGTTTTTTCCCTTACTTCCCTGCTTTAATAGTACGTTTATCTCACAAAGTTACGGGCGCTTTACTTGTGGTTACGTCGTTTACATGCACATTGCGTAAGTGTGCGTGCCTGTCAGGGGCCTAAGTGGGAGCGGGCAGGCGTGAGCAAGCTCTCGCTCACACTTGTACAGATACGAGACACACACAACCATGAGCCACGCGCCGTCGAGAATTGCAAGAACCTATACCAGCTTGTTACGAAATAAAATCAGCGCCGATAAGTGCTTTTTAGATCGACGGTTTTCCACCTACGCGCTACTTGAAAAGATTAGATTTCTAACAAACGATCTAGAATAGATATTAATTAAGTATGTATTTTTATTTGAAAGGACGTAACGATAAGCTTACATGTAAATCATAAATAACTTAATTAGAATTTTATCTTTAAATATTTTGATCAATCTTTGCAATCGGCCTTGTGTACGCGAATTTCGGTAAGTAAGGCTAACAAGCTAACATCTGGGGGTCTAATGGATCATTTCTGATCAGATTAGTGTTTAAGTTTGTTTATTAAAAGTTTCGTTTAATACTATACCTATTAGACTAGCTTTTGTCCGCAAATTCGTGCGCGTGGAAATAGTTTTTAAAATCCCGCTTCGACTCTTGGGATTTTCCGAGAATAAAAGGAGCCTAATTGTCTCTTTTGGTCCTCCCAACTACAGCCATGCAAAAATCACACCGATCCGAAGCTCTGTTGCAGCGTGATTGCGGGACAGACCAATAAACAAATACACTCAGAGGCGGCTCTAGCCCATGTAGCGCCCGTGTGCAATCAATATCTTGGCGCCCTCTAGTAGACGCGCGGCCAAAATGGAATACTTACAATATAAGTATTCTTATATTGTAAGTATTCCATTTTGGCCGCGCGTTTGACTTACACCTTACTTACACCCATATTTTCACCAGTGAAAGGAAATCCAGGTGCAATTTTAAATGATGTCGGGAAGCAAGCAAGCGCGGCTCGGCACGGCGCCCCCTACAACCCTGCGCCCGTGTGCAACGCACACTCTGCACCATAGGTTAAGCCGGCACTCGATACACTATCGCATCTTAAAAAGCATATATAACTCCGTGAAAGTCAGGGGTGGAAGGAACCCCGAACTCCGAAAAGGATGCCTAAGTCTTCCACTAGGCTTTAATCGCTGTATTTTTTATTTTTATTCTAACTTTAATGTGTAAGTATGTGTGTCTTTAAAGCAAGAGTGAATAGGCATCTTCTAGGCAAGTGCGCACTATCTTAGGCTGCATCTTCACTTACCATCAGGTGAGATCGCAGTCAAGCGCTAGTCTATATTATATTAAAAATAAACTAAGAATTAAACTTATTTAACGCTTTAAATGTATTGAATAATATGTTAATAGGTACATAGATATCATAAATCCACTGAAATACTTGGTGTACAATTTAACAGCTACAAAATATTCGAATTTCGAATACAACTATACTCAAAATACCGGTTCAAATTTTTCTCAATTATATTCTTTACTAGCTGATACCCGCGACTTCGTCCACGCGGATTTAGTTTTTAATATCCCGCGGGAACTCTTAAATTTTCCGGGATAAACAGTAGCCTATGTCACTCTCCAGGTCCCTAACTATAACCACGTCAACCCGTTGCTTTGTTGCGGCGTGATTGAAAGACAAACCAATAAACAAACACACTTTCGCATTTAAAATATTAGTAATTAGTAAAGATATAAAGCCTAAACATGTTTTTTGAAGCAACTACATATCGGTTTGTATTCGTACAAAAACCTTTTGACTAATCGCGTGTATCGCTAGCGTTTCCAATCTACTTGGTTTAATCAGGACACGTATCTTTCGAAATATTTCTTTTCTGACTTAATTTGAAAAATAATGTATTGACATAATATTTTATTATATTTAGGAATTTAACTTTGTTTTGAATACAACATCGTATTAATTAAAGACTTGTAGGTATAAAACGTCAAAGAAACTATTTAAATAGTATGCGGTAGTGTTTGTTTGTTACTTTTACGCAATGGAACAATGGACCGACTTATACAATAATATTACGGCACTTGTCCACGTTTCCAACAATAAATGTCGGCAACTCTAATTCTAACGGCCTCAATTACGATATTAATGTTGACAAGCTCATTTGAATAACACAACGATCGAAAAACGAAGTAGGTAGTTACTCTATTTATAGATACATTTTTAACATGGATTTAATAGGCAATGTTTTATGTTATGTTTCCTCACATAATATATCACATGCGATGTTAAATTCAAACTCAAAATTATTTATTTCATGTAAGCCAACTTGTAGCTCTTATGACAAGTCGAGAATCTACCACCGGTTCGGAATGCTGATTCTGCTGAGAAGAGACACACAGCTGTGTGGATTCTCAGCAGAATCAGCGTTCCATTACCTATATATATTAGTAATATATAAAATTACCTGTATAGGTATATAGGTAATTTTTTTTTGAAACTCAAAAATCCTCCAATATTGTGGTCGAAGACCTTTTTTGGCGCGTCTTCTTTTTTTTATCCTATGTTGTTATTAATTATTATTATAGAAATATTTGAATTTCAGTAGAAAGGAGCAGAACACATGCGATTTTTATGCTTGTAATTTTAGATATTATGTAATTTATTTAGATATTTATGTAATTTATTAGTTGATGGCCATGACTTCGTGCCCGAGAGAACTGTTTCTGGGATGCAAGTTTCTTTGCAATCAGATATTGACATAGTATTATGTATATGTCAATGCAATCAGATGAATATTTTAGGAAAGCAGAAGGAATCACGAATTTTTTATTTACTACCGACGTACACCGGCTTCGCACGGGTCCAATTTTCTAATGAAGAAATTGAGATTTTCACACAAAAGTATCATCCAAACGACAAGTCCGGATTCTGCCCTCGGAATCGTAAAAAAATACGTACTTAAATGTTCAATAAATATAGTGCAGTAATTACATTTCTCTACACATTCCGGTGGATTTTCCAAAATTTTCTTCCGTACAAACCTTGTCCTGACACAAACACAACAATAAAGCCGAATTTACACTATGAATTTAGTGACATGAAATTAGTTTCATGACATTAATTTCATCAACAATTTCACGTGTAAAGTTCTAATTTCATGATGCATGCATTAATTTCATGATGCATGCATTAATTATATGCATGAAACTGTTGATGAAATAAATGTCATGAAACTAATTTCATGCCACTAATTTCGCAGTGTAAATTCTGCTTAAAAAATTACCAAGTTGATCAAGCCGTAGTCAAAGAAAAGTATGTAGGTAAAAGTATTTATACATTTTTTTTTGAGAAATAGGTCTAGTTTATGTTTGGTAGGTAGGTAGGTACGCAGGTTTGATATCTTTGTTAGGATTTTAGGTTTATAGGTAGAGGTGTCACTATAAATAATAATAGGAAACAATTAACTGTAGGTAGGCAATTAGATAGGTATTCAAAGCGATTTTATTAAGCTAAAGCATATCACAGGGTATACAGCTAGATGATAATTATTATGTTAATTGTAATTATTATGTAAATTGTGTAATTGTATATTAATTATGTTGAACTTTCATTGCAGGTACCACAGAATACTTAACAATTGCTCGTATGTAGGTATACAACCACATACTGACCTTGTAGGTACTTTTGGATTGCTTTTTTATAACTGTCCTTCTAAAGCTTTAGTTATACATAAGGCAGCCATTCGTTCGGGTTTCCCCGGTCGGTATTATATCCTAGTTTGAAGGGCGTCTGGGCAGTGTCTACGTTTCGGGAAGTATTTCTTACTAGATCCCGCGGCACACACACCATTGGATTTTACGAGATCCTATGTCCCTTTCTAACGTTTACCGGATGCATAAAACAGAAAATTTTCCGAAAGAGGATTTCTCATAATACAGGGGGTGAGGGATATGCTACCGATTGAAACCAGCTTTGAAAGCTTTTATCGACTTTTCATGACTTTGACAATCTAATTTTTTAGTAATTACCTGCTAGCTGATGCCTGCGACTTCGTCCGCGTGGAGTTATTTTTTTAAGTCCCTTGGGAACTCTTTATTTTTCCGAGATAAAAAGTAGCCTATCCACTCTCCAGGTCCTCAACTACACCCATGCAAAAAATCGCGTCGATCCATTACATCGTGATTGAAGGAATCAACAAACAATCATACTTTCGCATTTATAGGTAATATTAGTAAGGATTCATTAAAACATGGGATCGTCTATATATAATCTAGCTCAACTTAACAAATTACGGTATTTAACACAAAACAGCAACGTACCTACCTACATTCAAATTTCCATTCTCGCGCGATCAGCTGTTTATAAAAAGTTCAAATCAGTTCAAGAATCCTGAGTCATAACTTGGCCTCTCTATACTTACATCGGTGTGTTCGTTGCTCACAAAGCGTTGTGATCGCATAATTCGCGATACATTGCGCGCTGAAAACTTGCAATATCAGTGACCATCATTTTTGAGAAATCTGCTATTTGTTATCTAAGGCATTAATATTGGAACCTCTTCACAAAGTTTTTGATGTTCTTTACACCCTGCATATTTTAGTAAATGCATGAGGATTACAGGCTTATCCTAATTCGTATTCACTTCAGATCTAGAGATAAGGCTCGTGACCTCTCAATAGACAAACTCGGTCAATGCTACTACGCGCCATGTATCAATAGCTGGATTAAAGTAGGGCTGTCACCTGTTATAGTTCTTTCAACTCACGAGGGCGCGTGGCTCATGGTAGTGTGTGTGTCGTATCTGTATAAGTGTGAGCGAGAGCTTGCTCGCGTCTGACCGCTCCCACCTAGGCTCCTGACAGGCACGCACACTTACGCAATGTGCATGTACATGACGTAACCACAAGTAAAGCGCCCGTAACTTCGTGAGATAAACGTACTATACCTACGAATAAATTTGTTTTTAAATATTAGTTTCGCTTTGCTGTGATTACACCTGATGATAAATAAAGATGTTAGATGCCGCTTAAGATGCAGCGCGATTGCCTAGAAAATGGCCATTCATTCTTGACTTAAAGGTACCCAAGATCCTGTGCACTATTGTGATCCATTATATCTTAAAAAACTGTGTTCTTAACTATATTTCATTAAAAAAGTAAGTCATTAATAACTAGCACTTAATTTATTTTAAAAAAATTGTGTGTACTGTGCTCAACTTAAGAAAGCTTCTTTTAATTCTTTAGATGGAGATAAAATGTAACAAGTCCTGGAAAAATGGACGACAGAAGGCTACTTTTTCTACTTATTGAGAGGGCGACGATACCTGATAGGAACAATTTGGAAGCTCCGACATCTTTCCTTCCGACATTTTTTCTATCTGCGATCAGTCCGTGAGATCTGGGTAAGTTTTGCACATCCATTGAAGTGACATTATCATTTTTTTCAAAATGCGATATTATAATTTTAGATAATTTCTTGACTTGTCATAAGAGCCACAAGTTGGCCTACATGAAATAAATAATTTTGAGTTTGAGTTTAATAGCTTTAAATTGTTGACAGCCCTAGCCTCCAGCAACATACGCCTTGACTTTTGCAAAACACTTCCTCCGAATATCACCTCTGAATGCGAGCATGTCGATTTGATTTATTGATAAGCATGCACGCATTGTAGGTAGGTACCTACCTACTTATTTATGTAATTGCTTTTTTTTTAGCGTTCCGTAGTAACAAATAACTTAGTTTCGTCTAGTCCATCTGTCTGTCCGTTTATCTATGTCCACCTGTGTGTCAAAACATTTTAATAAGATTGAATCGAGTTAAGTTGTAATTAACCTTCAAACAAAAAAGCCCTACCTACCTACTTAGTGTTAATAATTTTCGCAGAGATGCGATAAAATTATTTTTATCTAACTAGCGGACGCCCGCGACTTCGTCCGCTTCTTCAATTCATCGACATTTCCTAAATTCCCACAGTTTAGGTGGGCAGAACCTCTGCAGCATCAGGATTGAGGAGTTGGGTCCTGGAACTCAACGATGTAGTCTTTATTTGGTACCTACAATAACAGCTACTCATTATTATCGACAGTTCCTAAACCCCACAGTTTAGGGGGGCAGTACCCCTACAGCATCAGGATTGAGGAGTACGAACCCGAAGTTTTTATGGGAGCATTTCGCAATTTTTCTATCAACTAAAAAAAGATTCACGCAAATCGATTTAGAAATGACGGAGATATCACTATACATAGCTAGAAAAACACAACTCCTCCTTTTTCGAACGTCGATTAAAAAAGTAGCCCATGTTACTCCCGATAATAGCAGCTATCTATCAGTGAAAATCCCGTCAAATATCGGCCCAGCCGTTCAAGAGATTAGCGGCAATAAACAGACAGACAGACAGACAGAAAACAATTTTAAAAATTGTTTAAAATACTTCAATTTTATTTATTTGTAAGTATAAATAAACAAGACATTTTTACTGCCCATAAAAAGGCGTTTTTCAACCAAGAAACTATATTGAAAAATCTATTGTTAGTTGTTAACTTGGTTAGTAGGTACTTCGTGCCTTAATTAATTAATTATTATTTAACTATGCTAAATAAATCCTATTATACTTACTATTAATAAAACGAAGTGGTGCATTACAAGACGTGCTTACTTTTATCATCGTTATCAGTAAAGGATTAGCAACGCAAGTAGGTATCTACATAAAACATGACATTATTTACATATTAAAATATAATGCAGTTGCAGTTTATTTTGTACCTTTTTACGTTACTAGCTGATTCCCGCGACTTCGTCCGCATGGAAAAACTTTAGAGTAACTTGCTACTATCCGCGAGAAGTTATGCCCTCTATCTATACAAATAAATAAAATTGAAGTGTCTGTTTGTAATATCAAAAGAACAGCTTTTTACTAACTGCATACGAAAGTAAATACGGTAGGTACTTATGACAAGAAAACTGCAAGCAGTTATGTCCTCTATCTCCGATAATATTCAGTAGATCTTCACCAAAATTGGACCAAATATTAAAATATATAATTATATTAATAGTACAGAATTATCAAAATCGGTTTAGATTTGACGAAGTTATGGAGCAAAATCAACAAAAACTTTCGTCCCCTATCCCGGATAAACCTTATTGTTTATCAGGATAAAAAGTATCAGATATAGTAGTAATATTGACCCGAAGCATCAGCTAAACCAAATTTCATTCAAATCCGTTCAGTAGTTTTCGCGTGATGCGCGCACAGACAGACATACAGACAGACAAAAAAATAAAAAATAAAATGTTTTGGGCTCAGAATCGGTAATAAAGCGTCCTTCGATTAAAATTTTAAAATTATTAAAAATTAAAAAAAAAATGTTTCAAAGACAACGACGCCTCTTCAATATTTTAAATGATCCTTTACCTACTTTGCTAAAAGGCTTTAATGCAATACCAATAGTAAACCATAACCATAAGCCTATTCAGTCTTGACTGAAAGGTAAATACCAAGAAAAAATTTGAAAAATAAGGTACCCAAAATATAGGTAATTAATTGGAAAAATTATGGGAGCCAATCGATGTGAGATAGGAGGATCCTAATATTCCCCTATTTCCTCCAAATAAGTGGAAAAGCTTGTGCTAGGACTCCTAGCACAAGCTTTTCCGCTTATTTGTTGCACTAGGCTAGGAGTGGGTACGACAATAGTGCAACCGGTGGGTTTCGAACTTGCGACCCCCTTTGCCACCTTTCAGTTTTCAATCTGCACTTTTAGCCGTTGGGCTATTGAGGCTTTTTGCAATATTGCGATCCGTTCTTACTTAATATTGCTATAACTCAACTTACAAAATCAAAAAATAAGTTAGTTCTAGTTTATTTAAAAAATTGTGTGTACTGTGCTCAACTTATGAAAGCGTGTTTTATTGATTCTTTAGGTAGAGATAAAAAAATAACATGTCCTCTGTCTCCATAAATAAATGCTTGTAACTAAATCTACAACATTTTTTGATAAACAATGATTTAAAATGCAACAAGAAGGTAACGTACCGATATACATATGTATTCTCTGGTACCTACCTATTATACTAAGTAGTGAAGCATAATTTTACATGACTTTGAAGACATAAAATGCAAATTACTAATTGACGGTTTTATTAATAGCAGTTTTCCGCTTTGTCGCATAAACATACTTAATTGTTATTATATTTATTATTTAAAAAAAAATTCACTAATAATAGTAATTCATACACTGCATGTGGCCTGACACACACTTGGCCGTTTATTTTCTATCAAAGCACTTGACTGCAATATCACCTGATGGTAAATGACGGTGCAGTCCAATATGGTACCAAGTGGGCTAACTCGGAAAAGGATATGGCAGTGTACAGTAAACTCATACACCTAATCGGTTTTTACACGCGGTCGTATTGGAACGTTAAGTCGCTTGGCTGGTAAGGTACTTATTCGTAATAGGATGGGCTGGAAATTTGTTTTTTGAGTCTAGCATTTACATTTGTTAAGAATATCTAGATACCTACCTAAGTAGCTGGCAAAACACAATTAAACGTTCTGATAAACGTGTTGAATGAACTTTGAGATAATAATAGAAACAATATAGGTACCTACTTATCTAGTCTCGTATTTAGATGCACTAAATAAATAGAACACTAAATTAAAGTTTATCTAATTAGTAATCACATTCATTATCATCGTCGCATCATCTCGCATGTTAACATGTTAAGAAATAAGTGTTATATAGTTTTGTATATTTTTCTTTAAATGCTACCCTGCAGCGCAGTGGCATCGAGGGCAAACCTCTGCGGATTTTCGATGTATTATGTAAAAGTGTATAAGAATTTTGTGAATGGTAATTAGTTAAATAAATAAATACTAAGCGCAGGTCTCCATTCAGAGTAGGGTTCTCCATCATTACATTCGTACCTATATGTACAAAAAATTACCAAATTACTTACCTTATTTTCCATATTGTGGATTTTCTTTTTACAGCTTGGAGAACTCAACAAAGCCACAAAGCTGATGTAAGAGCTAAAATCCCGAATTTTTTACACACCTAAATCGCTTACAATATTTTTTTACAAAGCCAAAATTTACACAGATTTAATATTAATAAATAATTCGAACTACTTATTAGAGGAATTTTTCTAGAATCTCCCTACGCGTAATGTTTGGTGTATGGATGATTACAGGATGGTAGGGGCCTGTTGATATTTTGCTCTCTATTATATTACTAGTACTTTGGTAGGTGACTAGTTGATAGCTCTCTGTAATGACTGCAGATATAGATATCTCTACACTTCCTTACATACCTAACATATAAAGATGGTAGATAAAAGTGCATTATGTTTGTTATGGATTTTTTAGTACACATGCTCGAAAAATGCACTTTCAAGGGTAAACATAATCCTGAAAAACAAAAAATGTTAGAATTATTTTGCTGTAATCCGCCAACAGAAAAAATCTGTATGGTCAAATGGTATGGTGATCAATCTGTATGGTATGGTTGTCTAGTCTAAGACAATACAGCATTGTAAAGTCGATATCTCCTGAGGATGCTCCGGTGTCGGGGCGAAACGTGCGTCGAGAGTAGTATAAAAGTCTTGTGTGGTGGTTCATGTGAGTGGTGGTGGCATTGCTTGCTTGGGAACTTTGCTTTATTGCTTGGTTGGGGAGGTAAGCGGTGCTTAGCTTATAACTGCATGTTTGACCATACAGATTTTTTCTGTTGGCGGATTACAGCAAAATAATTCTAACATTTTTTTGTTAATCATGAACTTCCGCAAAGTAACGCCTGATTGTATCCAATATAATCCTGAAAGTTAATTTTACCGCTCCTGTGCGTTACGTGGTAAAAATTATAATATTAATTTTTGTAGCAGTTGTTTTTTTCTATGTGCACTCTTTTATAACCAGAAACAAACTAAAGAGTTTCTAGCAATGAAAAAAGTTCACTGAAACGGGTTTGAATCGTCGCCCTTTGTGTTTTCGGTCCGCGCCTTAACCGTTGCGCTAGTAAGGCTTTGAACTGATGATGTCTTGGACTCCTAGGTATCATACCTACTTGTTATAAAACCATTGTTTATGCAGCGTAATACAGAGGTACTGAAACCAAAATGTAACAAATCAATATTTGTTCGTAGGTAGGTAACAATAGATTAAATATCAATTAATGATAATGAGAACTCGAATGTTACCTAATTACCCAATTTTAGGATGATGAGATCTCGAATGTTAACTTTACCTACATACGATTTCGGCGCAGATTTTTGACAGCAGTACCTAACTACCAACGAATAAAAAAAAAATTATAGCAAGCGTAGGTAGACATCTAGTCAAGGAGGAAATCTGTGACCGAAATGATCTATTAGAGGCAGGTGCAATTGGGCGCAATTGGTATTATTGGCCTCGACAATAAGCTACGGTTTCCTTACTGTGGTGTTGACTGCCACATGGCGACTGTATTTTTTTTTTAAAGAATATTAGCCAAACTGAAGTTGACTTATATCTCCTCCAAATAAGCGGAAAACTTGTGCTCAGAGTGCGTACGATAATAGCGCAACGGGTGAGGT
The DNA here is from genome assembly GCA_038048805.1 of Hipparchia sbordonii. NCBI lineage: Eukaryota > Metazoa > Arthropoda > Insecta > Lepidoptera > Nymphalidae > Hipparchia > Hipparchia sbordonii. Next base: position 5,404,858 of record JBBIWI010000010.1, on the reverse strand, counting down.
TTGAACCTGCGACCTTTCAGTTTCCAGTCCGCACTTTTAACTGTTGGGCTAGTGAGGTGATTTGATTGTGATACGGCGGACGCAAAATACGGTTGTCATTTAACGGTGGTGACAGGAGAAAAGTTCCATCCATTCCATGACTGCTGCCATTATAAGGGTAAAAACATGCCGAAGATGTCCGATGTATCGCACTCAGCAGTATTTGTTGAACAACAAATACCCCGAATAATTGAATAGCAAATCTGAGACAAAAAAGACGTGTAGCACTCGGGGACTGCCGCGGTAAAGCTATTGCATAGCATTTTTTATCAACGCCATCTAGAGGCTCACCGCTAGATGGCGTTGATAAAAAATGCGCCATCTAGCGACTCACCGTAGAGTCCCGTGTCAGGTTATTTTCGTTACGGAATTCCTGGATTCTTAAAAATAAAATGGATATAGTCTATATATTTAAAAAAAAAAAAGAGGATTAATGGAATAAATGGATTCTTAAATATGGAGCTTAAAAATAAAACACAAAAGTGGGGCGAATCAACGGATATATTCTAGATGGAGTATTTCCACTTGTGCGGCACGTCGTGGTGGTAGAAGTTGCACTCGAGCTTGTTCGCGCACGCCTTGCCGTAGCGGCACGGCTTGGGGTGGTAGTAGTGGCAGGCGGGGTTGACGCAGCCCGGGTAGAACTTGCACATGCTGGGCAGCGTCACGGCGGATATCGTCTTGTAGTTCGCCGCCGGCACCACGTGGGATGCTGGAGACAAACGAGATTATACTTGACAGGACTTCTATGACAAGGGCTGAGCTTTATTACGATATACGGTTTTTTTTTAATTTTTTTTTTTTTTTTAAAAGAATATTAACCAAGCTAAGGTTAATTAATATCCTCCTATTCCCATCCCATACAAATAAGCGCATATAATAATAATAATTAGTTATTTATTTTTGTTCGGTTACTATTGTTAGCGTTTTTGTTCGGTTACTACGATGAGTAAAAAAGGGAAAGATTTGCATAGCGTAGACTATTAATTACTTCAATTAATGACTTCTTCAAGCGGAAAAAATAGGAAATTAAAAATTACGCCTTTAGACTTTCAACATATCGCTATGAAAAGAATTGCCAGAGAAGAATAATTCCGTCATAGTTGTGGTTACAGTAAAAAATACAACTATTATTTTCTTGTCAACGGTACGGTTCATACCGTATCGTCGGCGTCGACGTCATTTTGTAACGGTCGACAACGGCCCACTTTATGATGGAAGAGCTACGAATAAATAACAAGTAAGGAAGTCTAACTGCGTTAAAAAATGACCCCAACAAAAATTGTGTCAAAGTGGGTGGAAATTAAAATTGAGCTGTTAGAGGCGGGGATTAAAAACAAAAATAGCACGTCAACAGTTGGACATTTTTCTTGCACGTCAAATTTTCATAACATCCTCAAATGACTCAGCTGTCATAGCAAACATAGTAGCACGTGCGCGAACCAATCCCTGCTTTTGTTCTGAATTTGAACCAAGCACCAAGCATGTCTGTCTGTAACCTCGGAAGTGATTCGTATTTTGTATCATTCGTCGTTTTGGTTTGAAGTAGGGCCATTTTTTCAGTGGATTTTGTTCTGAATTAGACTTCCTTACTTATTATTTATTCGTAGTGGAAGGGTAATATACGTATCAAGTGGGGGCTAGCTCACCGACGACGGGCGCGGGCGCGGCGGGCCCGGGCAGCGCGGCCGGCGCGTGCGAGTACACGCAGCCGCGGCGCGTGCACGCCGCCGCGAACTTGCAGCGCGGGTGCGCGAACGCGCACGCCGACCCGAAGCGGCACAGCGGGAACGCGCGGCACCACACCAGCTTGCGCTCCGCGAGAGACACTACAGAAAACCAACCGTGCTTGATTCTACGCGGTCCCTTCTCTAGGGCCTTAATCGCAACAAAAACCCATGCAATCTTGAATATCATAACGATGAATCGACAGTGTAGGTATGTTAACCCACATTTTTCTAGATTTTCTTCTTTTCTCATGTAGCCGAATTAGTTATCGCCACATAGGTAAAGAAAAGAAGTTCATTTTCCATTTTATAGGGCACGTATGAATTATTTGATCACGTCTTTATCGTTCCGTTTCAAATAAGTAACTGATCGATCGTAACAACCAATTGCTCCGTATATGAAGTAGCATCTTCGTCAGATTGTCAAGCACGATTTTTGTTCAGATTGATCGAAACGATGAATCGTTTCGTATATGGGGACCTTTACAACCGATAGATGTTCGGTCCAGATCCTACTTCCTACTTAATATTATAAATGTGAAAGTATGGATGTTTGGATGTTTGATTCTCAATCACGCCACAATGACAGAACCGATTTGGCTGAAATTTGGCACAGAGATAGTTTATATTCTGGAATAACACATAGGCTACTTTTTATTCCGGAAAATGAGGGAGTTCCCGCGGGAATTAAAAACCTTAATCCACGCGAACGAAGGTGCGGGCATCAATTAGTAAATAAATAAATAAACATTTATTTCAGCTCACACAAATAAAAAGATACAAAATTTGAGTAACACTAAGGCTGAAATCTACAGACTGCACCCCCACTCCGCTCACATATTATTGTCACTGTCGATGACATTAATAATAACCAGTCAAATGCGAGTCGGACTCGCATAGGGTTTGCTACCAAAAAACTCCGAAAAAAGCATGTTTCTAATAGGGACACCCCCTTTAATTTTTATTATTTGTTGTTATAGCAGCAACAGAAATACACGTTCTCTGAAAATTTCAACCGTCTACCTATTACGGATCATGAGATACAGTCTGCTGACAGACAGACAGACTGAAGGACAATGGGGGTTTAGTAATAGGGTCCCGTTGGCTACCCTTCGCTTACGGAACCCTAACAAAGCATAGCGCGTGCATATTCTGATATTTTAAATTCAAATATTGACATAATTTTAAAAATACGTTAAAAATAAAGGTCAACTTACATGGTGGTACAGAGTCATATTTATGTGAACTGGACGTTGTAGACAGAGTGACGTGACTGTCACTGCTTGCACTCACGGTCCTTTCTCTCACTGTCTCCTTTTCTTTCTTGCTAGGAGTTTCTTCCTTCTCTTTTTTGCCCACATCAAACACTATGGGCGACGCTCTCCTTTTTTTAGCCGGAGGCGATTCCTTTTGTTCTTCTGCAGTTACTTCTTTAGGAGGTTCTGTGTAAAGTAGGAAAGAATAGAAAGTGTTTATTAAAAGACGCAGCAGACATAATATCATTAACTCCTTAGTCTAGTGGTTGGCTTATTTGGGTGCAGATTATAGAATTTTGGGTTCTGATATGAGGGTTGGGCTCCGGTATGGGGGTCGGGTTCCGATATGGGGGTCGGGTTCCGATGTGAGGGTCGGGTTCCGATATTAGGGGTTGGGGTTCAAATTGGGGGTTGGGTTCCGATATGGGGGTTGGGTTCCGATATGGGGGTTGGGTTCCGATATAGGGGTTGGGTTCGGATATGGGGGTTGGGATGAATATGGTGGTTATTTAATCTCTGGCTCATTTATTTGCAAAAAATACATGAGTGAACTGATAATTTCAGACTAGAATAATGTAATATAGGTTTCCTACAAAGTGAGTTATTTTAACCTACATACATACCTATTATATCTGTGCTTTTTCTCTTTTCAATCTGTTTTTCTTCCTCCTTCTTTATGATAACTTGTGTATCACTCTCATCGCTTGTATTACTCAATCTTTTCTTTGGGGCGCTCGGTATTGCCGTCTCTTTCACTTCTTCAGGTTTGTCAATAGTCGACTCTTTGGTATCATTTTTTTTCTCTTTCTCTTTATGTTTCGTCTTTATGGGTTCCTTTGGCTTTTCTTTCATGTCATCGTCGTCCAGTAGGCCTTCGGTCATCAGTTTCTTTGCGAGAAAAGCATTGGGATGATACCCATCCATTGTTACTATGAATTGGGTGTCTTTGTCTTTATCTACTGTTGTATTGTGAATTGTACTGTAAATGGCAAAGAATAAGGTTTATTTTACTGTTTACTGTATTGTTGAAAAAATTATGTAAACTTTTTGGTAAATCTCGAATGTGATTTATTAAGTACACAAAATTTTTCCTTTAGAAAATATTTCAACGAAATTGAGGACAGACCGACAAACACACTTTCGCATTTTAAAATTAGTTAGGATGTTTAAACAAAAAATGTACAAGGTACATATTACAATACAAAAGGATATTTTTGAATTTGGGGATATTTTTATTCCTAAGCAGCTTAGTTCAGGAAGACGTAAGTTTAAGCTGAGTTTAAGAGGAGGATAGCTAATAAAAATTAAACTCACATAGTATCCACAATCAAGTCATTTTGTGGGCTAGATCCTCTTCCGGGAACATATTCCGTGTTGTTAATTACTTTCGTGATATTTTGCGGTGCAAAGTCTTCCTTCTCGGTAATGTCACTTGCTACTCTGTAAAAACACTCATTTATTAAAATTCTTTCTTAGAACATTTACTATACTAGCTGATGCTCGTGATTTCTCCCGTGTGGAGGTTTTTATAATTCCGTCCGGATACCAGATAATAAGCGATAATCTCTTTCTGTTTACTAGATTAGTCTGTATTCTTTAAGCTATATAGTCTATTTTTCCTTAGATGCTTAGATTTTGCTTTTCCACTTGTAGCGGAAAAGTAGATTTTGACGAACTCCCTGGGGCAGTGGTGAGTGCTGTGGTCTTATAACTGGGAGGTCTCGTCGATTTCCGGCGGGGGCATTTTGGGAACTTATAATTTCTTAATAGTGTTAGATCTGGTTTGGTGGGAGGCTTTAGCTAGTTAGTAGTTACCATCCTACCGTCAGACGTGCCGCCAAGCGATTAAGCGTTCCGCCACATTGGCGTGTAGAAACAGATTAGGGGTCTGAGTTGAATGTACATGTGTATGGTGCGGGTTGTTACGTTCCCTCAAATATGGTTGAGCGAAGCAATGGCTGGATCATGCGTCATGCTCGTGAACGGGTGCCACCAACGGGAATGGGTCCGCTTTTGTCTGCCTGTCTTAACATTGTTTTGCATTTTTGAAACTTCATTGTGGAAACAATGTATAAATAGCATAGTTTAGTTACCTATTGTAAAAAAATTTTTTTTTGAAAAGAGCAACCGCCGAGTTTATTGCTGGCTCTTCTCGACAGGAAGGGCATTCCGAGCCAGTGGTAGATTCATTGACGATTCAAAAGCACTTGTAAAAGTTTATTTGAATAAAAAATATTTCTATTCTATTCTATTGCAATACCCCTTCCAAGTTAGTCCACTACCTAGAAAAAAAAAAGTAGACTGGCTGACTGACTTGGAGCTCTTCTCATCAGCCTCGCTGTCCACGTCGCCCAGGCTGATGGTGTCGCCCTGGCTGTCGGAGTGCGCGTCGCCGCCGCCCGGCACTTGTATCACGATCTTCTGGGCTTCCACACACCGTCGCATCGGCAGAACTAGGGCGCGTTTGATTTTCTGCGGCTCTGGGTCTACTTTCGGTGGTATCTGATAAGAGAAATAACTTTTCGTAATGGAGAGAGCTATGCTCGGAGTATCCCTGCGAGGTCAAATCAAAAATGAGATCCGTAGGAGAACCAAAGTCTCCGACATAGCTCAGCGAGTTGCGAAGCTGAAGTGGAAATGGGTGGGGCACATAGTTCGAAGAGCTGATGGTCGATGGGGTTCCAAGGTACTGGAGTGGCGACCTCGCACCGGGAAGCGCAGTGTTGGCAGACCCCCCACTAGGTGAACCGAGGACATCAAACGAGTCGCAATGTGTATGTGTGCAATAAAATAAAACGATAAGTGTTAACCGAAAGAATAACACAAATGTAATGACACTTCAAGTGTTAAAGCTGTGAAACGATTTAGACTACAAAGGGTGGCAAAAAAATTGACATAATGTAGTCTATTTTTCCTTAGCTGTCTTAAAAAGTAAACAAATTGCAGAAAACATATTAGAATTTGGCCGCTTAAGAGGTTTTAGAGTTGATTTTCTCCTCAACTACGCATGTCCTTTGAGATGCGTAGTAGAGGAGGAGAAATGCTTACGCATTTCTGCAAGAAAGAACACATCTTGTTAACCTTTTAAGACAGCTAAGGGAGAAGCAAATTATTAAAATAGAATAAAAAACCAGACTACTTTAAAGAATGTCAACCGAAATAGCTTATGGTATAACAATATAACAGAAGTTATGATGGAATACGGAACACTTTTTTTTGGGGCAGTTGTGTAAAAACAGGCAACTCACGTTGAGCAAGCTCTTATGCGCGTCCGCCACCGCGCGCATCAGCAGGCTGGAGGCGGGCGCCGACACGCGCGGGCGCGGCCGCACGCGCACCACGGACGCGCACGACGACCGCCCGCTGCGGTTCTCTAATACTGACACTCTGAAATAACCACCACATTTTTTTTAATTTTTTTTTATATGAATAGCGGGCAAACGAGCTGGCGGGTCACCTGATGTAAAGTGATTACCGCCGCTCATGAACACTTGTAGTACCAGAGGCACCACCGATGCGTTGCCGGCATTTCAGGAACTTATTGGTGCGCCCCTTGAATAACCCCATAATTATTGTAATTTAGTGGAAACACTGTCGAAGGGAGAAGATTCCACAATTTGGTAGCTCGTGTAAAAAAAGATTATTTATTTGATGACAAGTTAGTCTTTGATTGCCATCTCGCCTGATGGTAAGTGACGATGCAGTTTAAGATGGTAGCAGGCTATCTTTTAGCTTGCCATATTCAATATTTGAGATTCTTATTTTACTAGGAAGCATAATTTGAGGGAGAGAACTTTTTAGTAGTTGAGGTGAACCTCAAAACTTCTTAGTTCTACAAAGATAATTATGACAATAGATAAGTTCCGAGCTTTGTTAATTAGTTAATCTTAATACATTTTATATAATGGGAAAAGGTGACTGACTGATCTGTCAATGAACAGCTCAGACAATCGAACAAATTGGGCTGAAATTTGATACACAGATAGCTATTAAATATTATAGCTATTAATATATATATATATATATTTTCTTTTTTTTTTTTTCATTGTTTTCCCCTATTTAAAAAAAATACTGTCCATAATATCCACTTATACCTATTAAAGGTAATCTGTGTTTTACGCCACAACTAATAATATAATTAGTTTATAATTTTTATTTTTAATTGTGACGTTATTTGTAAACCCTAATAAAATAAATAAATTAAGACATAGGCAGGCACAAAGAAAGGATTTTTCACTCTCTCACCATCAAGGTGAGATCCCAGTCAAGGACTATCTGATCTACGAATAAAAAAAAAGTTTAAAAGTTTACAAATAAAGTGACACTTACTTGGAAGTAAGTCTTTTGGAGTTGGACTCAGACCTTTCAGAGTTGTCCTCTGACACAGAGATTCTTCTCTGCGATTCAGATTGACTTCCCAATCGACTCCTCGCTGATCTATGGGGTCGAAACTCTAGCTCTTTTTCTGGGGTGAATCTGAAAACAGCATCAATCACCATAAGACTTTCCTTCGTCCTAACATGTTGCCGGAATAACCTGAGGCCTGCTTAAGGAAAAACAAAATTCTTTTGCTATAATTCACCTAACTAGACTAAATCAATAGTAGAACAAATATAGGAACAATGCAACATCACACACACCCTCTGACATATACTCTACATAATATTTTTCGCTCTGACACTCGAGCATCTTCAGTTATTGCCTTAATAATGCACAATAGTAAAATTACTTTGCAATTGGATATTTGACAAAACTTTTTTGAATATCATAAGTAGTAAAAATAAAAAAAATAAAAATAATAGTCTCGAAAATATAGACCTTTTAATTTTCCTGTTAGAAAAAGAGAGCTATTAAATCATGATGTCACGAGTCACGATCTATCTAGTAGCTCCTTACAATCTCCACAGAAAATTTCGTTTTAGCAAAAGACGTATATAGTCACAGTAAAATAGCTTATAACTTACTACTTTTGATTACTATTGATTGGATCAGGTTAAATTCTGAACATTTGTGTTGTTTTCTCATGTGATTATTTTTTAAGGATATGTTTCAATGAATCCTCTGAATACCTATACATATAGTTGATGCTGTTTACAATACACCAAGATGGTATAGTACATAGTAGTAAATTATACGTCATGTAATACACACCTACTACCTATTTTAAAATAAAATTTGTCTTTACTGAGGGATACTAAATATTCCTTCCTTTTAAATACTATTTAAAAAAAAAAGGTTTTAGGAAATAATTTGAACACCACTGTTAAGTCAGTCTGAAAAACCTAAGAACTATAAAAAGGCATCTTCTCTTACTACCTTAAAGGAGTTTGTAATTAACAACCTTTCAGGACTCTCTGGTTTTTTAGTTGTCTCTTTTTCCTTTACTTCTTGAACCTTTGATATTTCGCGCACACCGAGCCTTTCTCTGATTGGTCGTTTGGGTAGGTTCAATTCTATTTGTGGTAGGGTTTCTGGTTCTTTGGGTGTTTCCCTGGATTTTTGGACGGGTTCTACGATTTTCGGGGGTGTTGGGGATTTTGGGGGTTGTAAGGGAGGCGTTACTGGTGTTTGTTGTGATATTTCCTGAAACAAGTAAAAGATAATGTTTATTGAAGAAGAAAATATCCCCCACCTTGATCAAAAGTCAGACTATTCAAATAAGGTCTCTTGTTTCCTAGACGAAAAAAGTCTTTCTGAAGTTTTTGTTAATAAAGTATTGAAACTCAATTTTATTTGATGTCATAAATAAGTTGTAAAATGTGATCTAAAATAAAACTGAATCTCATAACTTTACTAACAAAAGATTCTGAAAGTTTTTTTCAACTAGGGAACAGAGAATTTGTTTGAGTTGTATGATTTTGCCTGATCTAGGTGTGTGATATGATTGCCAAAATATTCTGTGACCCATCATCATTGAAACACATGGATAGTATTAATGGGCAAATAATGTGGGTAATTTCATGAAATAATGTTTATCTTATTCTTGTGGCCTTTCCTGAAGAATGAAAAAAATTCAGAGAATTTTATAGATGGTTTAAAATACGTAATGCAAAGAGTTATACAAAAAGTAAGTAAAATACAAAAATTTGAAGCTTGCCTGCAACACATCTTCAGCAAAATCATTCATAAGCTCCTCTGCTTCAGTCCTTATTGTCAAGAAATCTTCGTCATCCGACATTGAGTCTAATTGTTCCGCCAACTTCTGCTTCAGGCCTTGTATTTTGGCTTCTATCTCATTTATTTCCTTTATTTGCTCATCTCTGACCTCTGTTTGTGGATTTTTACTGTTTTCAGTATTTTTACTAATATTTTCAATATTTGTAACAATGTCTTCAGTATCTGTACTAATATTTTCGGTATTTTTATCAATGATTTCAATACTATTTTGATTATTTCCTGATGTCTCAGGCTGTGATATGGTAGCAGGATCAATGATGGGGATCATTGGTCTTTTTATTTCCTCAATAACTGCTTTAGTCTCTATTTGTTTTGGGTTTTTTTTGTATGGTTCTAGCAAAACTCCATGGTTCTTCAAAATCTGTCCAGCAAACACATCTGTAATAGACGGTTCAGATTCTTTCTCTATATTCATGAGCAAAGGTGGCACGTTAGGTCGAATCATTTCATGATGTTTACTTTTCTTCTTACTCTTATGAGATTTCTTATCCCCTTTTTTGCGAGCCTTATCTTTTTCTTTTTCCTTCTTTTTTGATTTTTTTGCAATTTCATTCTTTTTTGATTTGTCTTTGTCCTTGTCCTTCTTTTCTTTAACTTTTCTATCTTTGGAGACTGATCTTTCTTTCTTTTTTTCAACATCAGCTTCTAAAGAAATAACAAAAGTTTTTAAAGTCACAAGATACAAAGTCAAAAAGATCAATGTTAAAAAATAATTTATCAGCTAAAAGAATTTTATTATTTTTATAATTTAATCAAGAATCTTTAGTTACAGGTACAAAGTACAAGTATGAACAACATTTCAATTCGGTAAAGAAACAAGGTAAATATCCCTCTATTTCATTACATTAAAAATTATATTTTGTTCATCTGCTACCATGATGCATTTGAAAAAGTAACTTGATTTTAACTAGAAATGTAGAAAAAAATTGACATTACATGATCAATGAAAACTACATTCTTTGAAAGTAAACTCACAGGAGACTACTATAAAATTTGCAAAAACCTAAGTTTTGAAATTTTGAACTACTAGTACTAGTGAACATGTACAAATGCTTTAAAGGTCACATTATACTTACTTAATGGTGCAGTAACAGTGACCTCCTGTAGCTTCTTCAGCACCTGATGAAGCCAGTTCACAAAGAGCTCTGTGTTGTCTCCAAGAAACAGCTGCAGGTCATCTTCCATCTGTGCTCTGGTGCGTTTGTTTGCCACCATTACCATCACATAGTCGGGTAATTCATCATCTGTTTTAATTGCAATTATTACATGAACTTATGCAACATGCATAAGGGGTGCCCATTTATTTATTTGAATAAGAAATAACTTACCAACATAACACCCCAATTCTGTTAGCTTGGCCTTGATGGCAGACTGAAAACAATAGGTTTCGTCAATACCGGGTTAATTTGTAGATACCTATGTTTTTTTTAATTTTCAATAGTTACTAGAAAAATTATTACATGTAGTATTTGGAACTTTTAAAAAACAATTGGAACAAGAACTAATATTGTTGATTATCAAAATTACAGAAAAATTCAATATTCACCCTCATCTTTTGGCCTATTTCGCTGCCGACAACATCCATCTTTGCTAATGTTAGCGGACGAGCTTTAGCTTACAGAATCTTATACTACACAGCACAGGAAAACTAAATTACAAAAGATGACTATTTTTATTGTAAGAAAACATTCTGTCTAGTTCAAATCACATGAATTAACAAAAAATTATGCATATATTGAATTTTAATAAGATTTTTAAAAATTATATTCACGAAAACCGCAGCGCAGCCGTGCAATTTGACATCTGTCAATGGTCATTTGTCATTGTCTATGCTCTATAGGTAGTCGATACTTGACAGTTGACAGTTGAACATAAGGAGGACCTCACACGGTCAATCATTAAGTGTTTGTTAAATTATTTGATAGTCTGCGGTCGTGTTTGATGCGTTTGTCAAACAAACTACGTTTTTGGCAAACGGAAACGGACGGAGTTTGAACGGTGTTTGATGAGCTTGTTGAATCAAAACCGTAACATAAACGTAAAATTTGACAAACATGTTTGACCGTGTGTGTGCCCCATTAGAAAGTGTAAAGGTACCTATTCAACGGGGACAATATGGAGCCGGATATGTTTAGAGTCGTAATAAACATTGTAAGTCAACAAAAAGTGTAGTAGTATCGCACGTAGAAAAAAACATTATTTTGATAAAAAAAAACATACTTACTTTAATCTTTAAAACAATTTAATCTTCTAAGATTATAAATCTAGGTGTTCACATGCATGCAATGCATTCCCACTAAAATCAAAAACCCTTAAACCGTCGTAAAAAGTCTCGGGCATCAGCTAGTAAAAGAATATTCGGTGAACTTGACTAATTTTCTCTTCCTTCCAAATAAGCGGAAATTGAATGCTAGGGTACGACAATAGTACGACTGGTGTGGACTGAACTGTCTACCTTTCAGTTTTAGCCCGCGCCTTTAACCGTAGGCTTTTGAGGCTGGAAGGAATACGAATCAGAGGGGGAAAAAACATGTGATAAAGATGTTTTATATTATTTTATTGCAAATTTAACAATCTTCATAGGGGGTAATTTTATTACTAAGTAGATTAAAATGATAAAAATAAATAAATACAATAATATCCATGAATTACATTAAATTCGATTCGGTTCTTAAAAAATAATATGGCATTGCAGGGAATATACTTACATTTCATTAAAATAGGTAAGTAAGTATTTTTCTTGATTTTGATTATTATAATTATAGACAGCAAACAAAAATTATCTATGACGTAGGTCACGGTAGGTACAACAATTATATTTGAATATTCTTTGGTCGTTCCCTAGGTTGTTGCTTAGATTTAGGAGTGGTCTTCTCTAAAGAGCGCATCGCCTAAATCGTTGTCTAAATTAAAACTTCAGCAAAATATAAATAAATGGTAAAATAAACACAAAAAGTACAGTATTATAATTTAATAAATTAACGTACCTAACGTAAACCATGTGCCTGTGCCGTTATTTTACTGTTGATCTTGATCATCAATGCAACACAAGGCCTGTGCTTATGTACTATTTATATATTTACATTTTTTGAGATTTACTTTAGACTAGTTGACAATGGTACAAACAGCTGGAGTCTGGAGATATTTTGGTTATACATATCAATTAATAAATAATCGACAGTCTCTAAATCCCATCAGTTTAGGTGGACAATACCCAGCTGCATCAGGATTAAAAGCCGGGACTTTTTTACGGGAACACTGCGACATTATGTATTAGTCCACTTTCTACGGTAACGAAGTCTTTGTTGCTTAAAGAGTGGCAGTTGTGACTGTTACACACACATAATTATAAATACTTAATACTATATAAATGTTCTGCGGTTATACTGGAATGTACAAATATACAAAATAAAAACTACATTTTGGAATGTATCTTAGGTGGTTTGAAATGGAGGTAACTGTATACCTACTAATAATAGTATAATATAATATTATACTATAATCCAAATACATAGAGAAAAACTTCAAGCATAATTATAAAGAATGTCTTCATAACATCATTAACAACCATTTCACCTTAATTTTAAATTACATTATCATAAATAGGCACCTAACTACATAATATTAGGTAATAGGTATATATACAACAAGTAAAAAACTAATAAAGCTATTGCATGCGTGTCGCTCTTTAGCTGGACGGATAATTTATTTAGTATTAGTACTGAAGATTTAATTAGTATAGTATTTTAATACTGAAGATACTCATTTTTATGTTAAGATCGATATGTATCTATTTAGGTTTAATAGGTACGTACAGAAACAGGGTATATCGACACCTTCAAGGAAAAACATCGTAACTGACTTTTTAAATATATTTAAAAAAAACGTTTCATAGTACAACTCATCTTCTAGCTATTTCTATATTTAAATACCCTAAAGTTGAACTAAAGAGAATGTTGTACACTAGTATACATATTAGTGTTTCTAAAAAATTAAGATCTTTATTTCAGGCAGGTACACAATTACAAGATAAATGCGGTCGGTAAAATCAAAAGTGCATAAAATACCTACAATAATTGAAAAAAAAAACTTAAAAAAAAAATAATAATATCTTTGGTTCATCTAGCTAAAAAGCGACAGACTAAACGCGATTTTGGTCGATTTCGAATCTCGTCATCTTGATCAAGGTTCCTCTCGATCCCAACCCGCTGGTAACCGTCTCGGTTCGGGGCCCGAAGCTGGAGCTGGGCCTGGATCCAGGGTAGAGGTCTACCTTGGAGAGGGAAGGGAGCCCCGAGGGTCTGCCCTGGAGTCCGCCAGTGACACTTGGCTTAGCACCGTTCGTGTGTTGCTGAAGCTGTACCCGTGACGCTCGTTCCATTTCTCTAAAAGAATGGGTGACTAGTTATTCAAGTATAGCGTAAAAATTCACCTGCGTACCTATTGAAAAAAAAAAAAAAGTATTCTATTCTTTAAAATTAAAAACTTTAAAGTGAATCTATAATCTAATATAGATCGAACGAAAATTTTATATTATGACAATAATATTAGGCTTTCAGCGAATTTCCGCTTCGAAACTTCGTAAATTTGGCTAACATTCTTTATTAAAAAATGATAATCTAAGCACGAACACAGTATTTTCACCAATATAAGCGATAAGGTTGTTAATGCTCCCTAATCTAAGCAAAACCCATTTCACCAACAAAAGGGCAAGAACACATAAAAATATGGCCAAAAAGCAGGACAACACGAATCAGGCTAGAATACCAAGCTAAGGATACCTTCAAGTTCTGATATAGGAGACGAACACAGAGCAGATAAGCACCTTGAATTAGATTTTGAAATTGGAAAACCTAGGATGGTTACAGAATCAGAAAGGTAATCTAAACAAAAACGCCATTCCACATAGGTACCTCCACCTTTTCACAAAAAAAAGAGATAACGTTGTTAATGGTAAGTGCCTAATCTAAGCAAGAACACTATTTCACCAGCAAAAGGGCAAGTACACCAAATCTTAGTCTCTAAAAAATATGGCCAAAAAGCAGGACAACACGAATCAGGCTAGGATACCAAGGTAATCTAAACAAAAACGCCATTCCACATAGGTACCTACACCTTTTCACCAACAAAAGAGATACCTAATGTTGTTTAATGATACCTAATCTAAGCAAGAACACCATTTCACCAGCAAAAGGGCAAGAACACCAAACCTCCCAAAAAAAAAAAATGCCCAAAAAGCAGGACAACACGAAGCAGGCTAGGATACCAAGCTATGATACCTTCAAGTTCTGATATAGGAGGCGAACGCAGAGGTGCGCTCCGGTTTCTTGATGTGGCATGCGGGCGATGATGGATACGCACCGCTGGTGAGGCCCGACAGCCGGGACAGCGGGCAGCACAGGGCTGCGGCGTAGGCGGCGCGGTACTGCGCGTTCATTATCACGTAGATGATCGGGTTCACGCACGCGCTCGCGTACAGAAGGAGGTAGCCGGCTATGTGGAATACTGTAAAAGAGCTACAAGTTAGTTTTAAGCTATTGCATAGCTTCTATCGCGGGCCTTGAGCGTGGAGACCGAATCCAGAAATTCCGTAACGAAAATAACCTGACACGGGACTGCTCTCACCGCTAGATGGCGTTGATAAAAAATGCTATGCAATAGCTTTACCGCGGCAGTCCCCGAGTGTCATACGTCTTTTTTATTTATTTTATTTTATTCGATGACAAGATAGCCCTTGACTGCGATATTGACAAAAAATTCTTTGCGGAGTTACGTATACCTATACGAACATACACATAACATACGCTACATACACGCAACTCCATAAAGGATTTATGACCTTTTGTGCAGACGACATGACGGTTTCTGATAAAATTATCTTAAATCACATTAGGTTTAATTAATTTATTATTCAGGGGTGTTCTAATTGATTAATCTTGTTCAAAGGCGTAAATGCTTCATGCTGATCTAATTACGAGCGAAATTCTAAAATAAAATTAAAATAGAGTTAGTACTAAGAGCCGAGCAAATTAAGATTTAGTTTAGTAGTATTAGGCGAAGATTTGCTAGGAGTAAAACAATATTAAGAACTTTTTCTTAATTCTGTTCGTAATTTCTGACGTCCAACTGTCTAGGGAAGGCATTTATGCTCACACGCAGCGCGTTATCTTTTAGTTTCTCGGTCGAATCCATTATAATATTGTGTTACGTGTTTTTTTTTTTAATAATATCTTTTAAGTTGCAAACATTCTTTAATTTCATTCGCGTTTCTCACACCATTTCCCTTTCCCTTTCATAATCCTCCCTAAGTTCGAGTAAGTTGTATATAATCTCTATTTTTAACCGACTTCCAAAAAGGAGGAGGTTATCAATTCGGCCGGTATCTTTTTTTTTCTATGTATGTCTACCGATTACTCCGGGGTTTCTGGACCGATTTACGCGATTTTTTTTTGTACAACATACTCTCGAATTAAACCTGTGAGGATAATGAGGTATTTCACTTAACTTACCAGGGTAATGTACGTGACTATCGGCGACTTTCGCGATAGTGATGGGCAGATAGCAGACCAGGAATGAGAGGAAGATGGCCAGCACCATCTTCGTTATCCTCCACTCGTTGCGACGCGCTTTGGTTTCTCTTGTATCCTTTATCGTAGAACGCTTGTCACTGCCGTTGTTTAGTGTTCCGGGGATGTTGTGTTGTGAGCGTTGATGTTCACGCATCCTTTGCTCTGAACTATGGCAGAAAGAGTTTTTAAATAAGATCACTGCTTCACTCATCTTCCAACTTCAGTTGGTTATAAATACCTCTGAATTTTATTCTTACTATTAATAGGTATCTATTAAAAATGCGAAAGTGTAGGTTAGTATTTATTTGTTCGTTGATTTGTCCTTAATCTCGCAGCAACGGAGCATATATGATTTTTTTGCATAAGTAGGTAAGGTTAAGGACTTAGAGAGTCACCTATGCTAGGCATACCTTTTATCCAAGAAAATTGAAAGCTCCCGCGGGATTTTTAAAAACCTAACACTCCACGCCATCTCCACGCGGTGGGTTGCTAGTGAGCAGTTGTTAGTGATTTTTCACTAACAACTGCTTATCTATTAGAGATTTTTTTTTATTATTCGTCAGAAGCATAATAAATGTTTGCATAAACCAACACATATTGCGTATTAAGATGTAGCAATAAGGTAGCAATAATGTTTGAGACAGAAAATAAAACGGGAGCCACCTCTAATAAACCTTCGCTTGTTAAATTGGAGGTCAGAAGGTCTGTGCCTATTAGCGGCTTTCGTAAAAGTATCCTAATAAAAAGTCCAGTAAAACGTACCAAAAATGTTTCAATGTTCAGAAAATCTTTTTTATTTGACCACTAAATAGGCATTTGTCGCCTGACCTCTATAGATACGGAGGTATACAATTTTATAGCCCCGTAAAACCCAATAAGTATACAATTGTAGAATAAAAATGTCAACTCTCTATTTTTTGTAGCTATAAAGATAAGGTACCTATGCGCTAAAAGGAATAAAACATTCATGTTGTGGCCTCGTTACTAAGTATTGAAATCAATTGAACCAAATTATTCAAAGCTCTATTAGGCTAATTTTCTAAGCACTCAGATATGCCGAGTAAGTGTATTAAAAGAACATTAACCATTAACAAGTTTCCGTTCATCTTACGAGTCTTTGAGTTTCTATTAGTTTCAAAGTATTTCAATTTGATAATGGCGTGACAAACGACTGAGAATTTTTGCTAATGATCTGACATTTCGAAGTTTTATAGCCAAAGTTGTTAAACTGTGTATTATACTTACCTGCCAGTACTGCTACTTTAACAGTCGTGAGTATAGTCAACGCACCGCTCTAAGAGCTAAGAGCAATAAAACTTTTAAACAATAGTATTTTATATTTTGAAAGGTAACATGTGCTTATGTTTGCGATTTAAACTGAACTTAAAGACATCTGGTTTTGAAGATAAAAATCTATTACGTTTCCCGTAAACAAAGAAATGTCTTCCCGTGCATAGGGTTGTCAAATACCCATTTGAAATGGTACCATCTACCATCTACCATGCTACCATCACTGATTAGGGAAAATTGTTATCAGTGACATCGTTTAATTTTCGAAGAAGTCCGTCAACTGTTATAAAGAAATTTTGTCTGTAACAGTCATAAATCGTTCGACTAATTAGGTCACCTGTAAAGTTGTCAATTTTTTAGAACTGCCTTGAACCTTTTTCTCGATTTCTGTTATTTCTTTCGTTGACACCGCTATATATATTATTTTTTTCACTGTTCCATATGGAACTTAAGTAAATTCAGCAGTCTTTTTTAATGCAATGGGTCCGAATTCCCTAAAGTCTGTTTTCACTATTTGTCACATTTTTCACTATTTGTTTACTTCCATTCTAATTCTATTCTATAGATTTCTAATTTAAGTAGGTAGGCATGCAGGCAGGAGTTAACATGTGTTTATTTTGTCACTTCTAAAGAAAGACTGGTCAAGAAATTCGATTGTTGCAACCCTGGCCGTAAAATTTTGTTATCTCTGATGCAATTTTTAATGACGTCACATAACTTTGACCCTT
This sequence comes from Hipparchia sbordonii, assembly GCA_038048805.1. NCBI lineage: Eukaryota > Metazoa > Arthropoda > Insecta > Lepidoptera > Nymphalidae > Hipparchia > Hipparchia sbordonii. Next base: position 5,387,072 of record JBBIWI010000010.1, on the reverse strand, counting down.
ACTGCTAATAATTACATTAGCCTTTTGCATGCACAAGTACTGACTTACGATCTCTTGGTAAAAGTTATCTAATTAGTTTATTTTTATTGCTCTTAGCTCTTAAAAAGATGCGTTGACTATACCTACTTGTGAAACCATCAGGTTCTCTATTATACTTACCTGCCTACTTTAACAGTCGTGAGTACCTACTTGCGAAACCATCAGGTTCTCTTACACTAAAATGGAAGAAGCATTACGAACTACAAAATACCTAAATACGTATTGTAAATCTGATTTGTTGCAGTTTGACCTGATTTTAAACCACAACAATATTATTATTTGGAGTGGTTTTAGTTACAATATTTTTTTCTGTAATATCGATACGAAATCATATCTAAACAAAAAAGTATCTGAAAAATAGATTTTTTTGACTTTCGTTAGATATCTCAAATCTATCAATCTCAAAACAAAAATATTGCCCCGATGGATTGACGCCGATTTTAGCTTTTTTAGAGACCATTTCTATCGTTTTGGTAGAGGTACAATGGATTTTATGATTGAATTCATGAAATTCATTGAAAACTTTTAAAAGTTCTCACGGGGTTCATCCTATTCCATCAATCTATTCTAGGGGGGCCCGCTAGATTGAAGTTCCTACACCTGAATTACGGGTTGGATTCCGGAACTTTATGCCCAGTCTAAGTCAAGGTAGTTTGTTAAAAGTTAGTTATTACCTATGGACGACCCAAAAGATCCTGGCGTAGCAAATGAAGATGAGCATTGCAGGAACGATGAAGGCTATAACGAAGAGTGCAGTCTTCGCTGAACGGCCCTGTTCATCTGGCACTATGGAACAGGTTCCTAGCTCTTTATCGTAGTCAAATTTACCTGCAGAAATAAACTAAGTTAATCTGTGTTTTAACAGGTAGTATTGATCAACTGAAATGACGTCACAGGCGCTGAATCTTAAAACACTGAGCGTTGGCATGGATGTCGTAACCAACCCTTTAGGGCTGCTTTAGCAGGCAGGTATTTATTGGACAGTGTCGGACACTTTAGAAGCGTGGGTTTAATTAAAACTGCCATCCATCCACGTTAACCCGCTACCATCTTAGGCTGCATCATCACTTAGGTACTAGTAGGTGAGATTCGATCTCAGATCCTGAAAAAATATTACTGTGTTTCTGTGGAAACAAAATATTTAAGACGTGTTTCAGCTTTTGTATTACCAAAAATTAACCTTGTATCTAAGACGGCTGGTACTTTGAATTGTAACAAAAGAGTCTGCTCCAAGCTAGCTGACCGGAATGCTAAACATGGTTCTTATCTTAAATACCTATATCTGATTTCAGATTGAGTTGCTATAGCATTTCTGATCGCGATTAATTCTGTCTGGCCACTGTACCTAGGTACCTATCTACATACGTATTAAAAAACCAATCTGAATCTAATATCCCAAATCGTTGTTAGTGTGTTTACGTTTACTGCCTGAGGTACTAGCTGACATTCGTGTATTCGTCTGCATGTATAAAGGTTTAAAAAAACCGTAATTCCTTGTTCATGTGCTTCATTTCGTCAAGATCGGTTCAGCGGTACGTCGTACCGATCGGTTGGAGGGCTATGCTTTTTTTTTTTTTTTTTAATTTTTTATTGAAGTGTTAATGGGCTATGCTTTCTTGGACGCGGTCTGCATTCTATGATTTTCCGGCTCCAACAATCATTGCTGTTCCTACGACAAGCATGACAGATGACTTGCACATCGCTACTTCAGACCACTTATGGTTTATACTTTTGGCTATGTTAGTAATCATATAAACTGTCACCCAAGTAACATTTTGGTACTATAATTTAAGAATTCATCACGAAAAGGTTGAGTTAACATCGTGTAAAGGTTGTAGCGATAACCACCCGTTATATAAAAGCATTTGCTATGACTTTTTTGCTCTATAAGCTTATATAGCCAAACTATCCTTTTAGCAGGGGATGTAAAGGTTTACAAAACCGTTTTGTAGAGCCGTTATAGGCAAGTTCTATAAAAACCTCGAATTTAGACAATATAGCGCTATATTAATGTATAACAGCGTTTGAATTCACTATTATGTACCCCATTAGTACTATAAAGTTTTCCTGGTAACTGCTATAAGTATGGCGTTTTAGCAGTGATGAAGGACACAACAATACAATAATTTGACGCTATTGTGGTCCCACAAAACACTGCTATAGTACATGGTACATAATTACTCATAACAACACTGTTATAGAGCGGTTTCCTTTATAAACAATTTTCGGGACATTTTTATAACAATAAAAAGTGTTTTAATTATCTTTGTTGGGTTTATTATAGTCTCATTGAAGAAGAAGTCACCATGACTCTATTACATGACCAAAGTTTTCTATTATGGTTTTGGTTGTTCTGTTTTAAGACAACAGCGATATATAGCTAATTCCTTTATTTCCTTTATAGAACAAATTTTAGAAATTTATCAATATCCATTACTAGGGGCATATTTATTATAAGTACCTGAGAAAGAAAACCAATCATGAGCAACGATTACCTACCTACCTATTTTATTTCTTCCTTGGATACAAAAATGTATTCAAAAATTAAGTATGTGGGACAAGACTAGTCATAAGGAACCCTAATTTTACGTCAATGGCGGCAGATTTTTTGTCACTTGTGCTATAGTTAACCTAAAAGAGAACCAAATTAGCTTTTTGGCTGTGTAGCAGAAACTACGGTTAATTTTATTTATTTTTATTAATATTTTAATTAAAAAACTCAATTAATTTAGGGCGCATTGAAAATAATAAGTAAAACTAATGCTATTCTATCAGTAAAACTTTGGTTCCAAGTGGTTTTTATAGTATTGGTCGAATTTATCCATGTCTAAATAAAAGATGACATTAAATTCACCAAGATGGAATCCTTATCCCTTTTATTTTTTTGTTTTTGTATAAACACACGTAGACCACCTTGCCGTGAAAAATTAAAATGAAAAGCGTAGTAAAAGAATCACGTACTTTTCTATAGAGTATAATAGCACTATAATGGAATTACGAACGCTGCTACAGAATAAAAAAGAACTATAAAAGCTTTATTGTGCCTCGTATGTCAACAAATTGTCATACAAGGCACCAATATATCAAATTTATAGAAAAAAAAAGTCCCAAGCACAACTGCTATAGTTTCGCTATGTCTCTAAATAGAGATATAACTGCGCCAAATCAGCGTTATACGACCTTCTTATTGCTTTTACAGTGCTTAAGTGGTGTTAGAGGAAACGTTCTATGGGCTGCTATAGGACAAGAAATTGTTACTTGGGCATCATGTCGTCGCAGTTATTTGCGGATCTCTTCATTCCGGATATTACCCTTCAAGGAAACTGCTCAAAGCTAAAATCGCGTTGAGCGAGAAGTCAAGTACCTACCTAGTAAAATTCGATATGGTAGTCACTGACATTTATGTCGGAGAAGTTTTATTTGCATCTTTTACTACACTATTAAAATTTTAATACGTTCTATTGTGAACTGCACGTTCTCGAGTTATAGAACATAGAGATGCAAACATCGTCCATCAGCAGTCAAAAAATCTCAGAAGAATCAGCTGCTGTACCTATTCTCTATTTTTAACAGTTTCAGTGGTTATCGAGAAAACAATGGAAAGTTGCCGAATAAGAACTGTCAAACCCCCATTTTGTCATATAAAATATGGGTTTGACAGTCGGTTTTAGTTAGCAACTGCTGTGATAGTGAATAGATAAAGAGAGAAAGGAAAGACATTGATGTATCATGCTATCTCTTAAAGATCTAAAACAGGTCTTAAACGAATTGTAAAGTCAACATCTTATGATAAAGATGAAAAGCATGTACCTATAGCATCAATTTTCTGAACAACAAAAAGCGCGACTGACCTCCAGTCATTTAGTTCAGCAACCTCTAGAATATGGTACATCTGTGCGATTTTCTTTGCATTTGTCATTACGCTCATTAAAATTCAGTATTATTTGCTTTAAAGCTACAAGGGATAGACATTGTAATCTCGCGTTAACATAAAACGTTTTATGTTTGATTGATTTACTGACTAGTGTATATAAACGTTCTGAGTGTATCTTTATTTTTGTATCTTTAAAGATGCTTTTTTGGATCTTTTTTTTCTAGTGGGTAAAACAATAGTGCAACGGATGAGGTTTGAACCTGCGACCCTTCAGTTTTCAGTCCGCATCTTTAATCGTTCTATTCAGGCTTATTATAATTATGACGGAACCGATTCATTAATATGTATCTAACTAGGTGTAGCTATATAATATCCTCTTACCCCATACTCCAATGAGAGTCGGTATCTGCATCCCGTACGAAAACATCCACGAGAAGACGATCATAAGCGCTATGTTCTGTTTGCGGTACACCCGCGCGTACCAACTGTGGTGGGCGATCATTATGTACCTGAAAAGAATAACGTAATCAGGATTAAGAGGGAGCTTCTTCCGAGCTTCTTTTCTGGTACTAAGGTAGGTTCGTGATTATTCTGAGGTGAACCGCTCCCTGTTACGTGGAGATGACTTTGAAACAAATTTGTGGCAAAGGTAAACATCATATCATCAGCAAACCATCAACAGCCCACTACTGAGCGCAGGTTTCCTCTCAAAGAAAGCTAATAGGCCACCACGCCAGCCCAATATAAATTGGTAGACTTCATACACTTTTGAGAACATTATGGAGAATTCTCAGGCGTGTAAGTTTTTGTTTTCCTTCTCCGTTGAAGCATGTGATATTTAATTGCTTAGCCGCACAGATCTCGGAAACGTCAGAACCCAGGATCGAATCCCGACCCACCAAAAAGAGACTGGAGAGTGGAGACCTAATCACAAGGCTATCACTGCTTCCAAGACACGACGAGACAGAAAAAGATTAAGAAATGACTTATTTTTATGAATGTCCTATATCCAAACAAAAATTCGCTCATTGCTCAAAGAACATGTTAGGGCTGTTTTATCATCATTAATCATTAGGTATCATGGCCAAGTAACCTTTACGTGACGCATAAAGACTTTCTGACAATTACTACTTACTAGAACTGTCAAGACATCCACTTTATTTGTCAGTGGCTCCAATGAAATAAGCCCTTTCTAAAGTATGTTGCGGTATCGTGGTCGTGTTGGTATTGGCTTCCTCAGTGAAAATAGGTTCAGTCTTTATTACTAACAGTCTATCGGGTACATAACTGATCGTTTTATTATAAAGCTAGTTTTATTATATACTGCTTTTAGAATCGTGCTTATACATTATTGTCGATAACTTATTTAAATGAGTCGGCATAAAAGTACCTAGTTTTGGATAATTCAACTTTTACGAAGTAGCAAGTTATGGGGTCGTAAATCTAACGAAAGAGTGGAAGCTATAAAAGAGACTAGAGGCAGACCAACCCCAACATATTTTATACATGATTTCTTCTGCAATAATAAAATCATATTTTCACCACCTGTGCGTTGTATAAATTGACTTAGGGTAATTTTTCACATGCATTGTCACAAATAGCAAATGTTTTAATACGATTTTCTATCTTATCGCTATGCAAACAAGGGCTATTTTGAATAAACTGTCTAGGACGTGGTTAGAATATACCTGAAATTGGATTACTCGTTGGTGATGAAATATGTAGAGACGTTTCTCTTGAAACGTTTCGATTTCAATATTGAAGGCATCTGTGTAAACCGCAGACTAATTTGTTGAAACATTTTCATGCTGTCGTACTTATCACTTTTGTAACGAAATATTCGAATTATTTCACTTGCAATATTCACGAAATAGCTATTCGCTCGTGCTTCAATATTCAGAACTATTCAGAATAAAGAATGTGCAATTCACTTTCGGACAATCTATTGTTTAAATCCAGGGCATGTTTCGAAAAACAGATTTGAATATTTTATTTACATTCTACTTTCTGTTCTATTCGTATATGAACTAAAAGTTTGTATTTTTACATCACATAAATCCGCTTAAAACAGGCGTGAGGAACACGTGGAACAGCATTCTTACCTTCCCAACATCCTATAAAGGCCAATATGGCCCAGAGTACAAAATTAATTGGACGCACATACGCAATAACGTTTCAACCCACAAACCTTTGTCAAATTAAATACATAGGTACATAATGTAAAGGAATTAAGTTAACTTTTCAATTGCTAAGTTCCGTGGGTTGACACTTTATTATGTGCGTCCAATATTAGAATAAAGTTTTTTGTAATGTTTTTTCTTTCATAGGGGTGATATGCTCTTTTTAAGCGACCAAACCCCTTCATACAAATAAGATTTAAAAAAAATCTATTCGTGTACATTTTACGTGTTCAATCTTTTACGTGTTCTATATATCACTCGATCCTAACTTCACGACGAGGAAGTCGCAAGCCAAAGCCGTAGAAAGAACAATGTAAAATCTGTTAGGCCTCTGTGATCTCTATAGTCTGATTTTTAATTCGGTGGAATTCTGACAGATGTCATTTTATAAATAGAGCGAGTTATTTGTATGAAAAACAGTATTACCACCTGTAGTTCGATTTTACCCCAAACTATCTGTCAGGCATTTGTCATATATCTATGTGCGGCCAATGATTTTTATTTGTATAAGTTTCAATTTATTATCTTTTTTGTGGGATTTTTTAAATCTCTGGTAACATTAAGATACGTCAGAATTCCACGGAATTAAAAATCAGACTATAGAGCATGGCAATGAAAGACAATGGTGCACCGTTATCCCTTTGACATACAACTAACTACTTACATAACTACTTAATATGCAACACACAAAGGACTTGCGTGCTTTGAATTTATATCCACCGTTATACCTTTCAACTTATTTTGATAATTGATTTTGATAATTAAGCACAGGTGTGCTTGCTATTGTTTGTATCAAACTAAAATACCTAAATTTTAATTTTAATCTGAAATAAATATGAAATTTCATCGAGATTTTTCCCACGAGTATACATAATAATATAATATTGATATTCCTCAACCTTGCTCTGTTGTTGCGTGATTGAAGGACAAACCAACAAAACCAATGAACAAGCAAGACACTTTCGGATTTTTTTTATATGAATAGCGGGCAAACGAGCAAGCGGGTCACCTGATGTTAAGTGATTACCGCTGCCAATGTACACTTGTAGTACCAGAGGCACCACCAATGCGTTGCCGGCTTTTCAGGAATTTATTGGTCCGCCCCTTGAATAACCCCATATTATAAGTGAACTAGTTCATGCCCGCGACTTCGTACCTACGCATGGATTGAGGTTTTATGATTCCCGCGGGAACTCTTATATTTTCCGGGGTAAAAAGTAGCCTATGCGTTATTCCAGACTATAATCTATCTCTGTGCCAAACAGTTAAATTGGTTCAATCGTTGCGGCGTGATTGAGTAACAAACATCCATCCATCCTCACAAACTTTCGCATTTATAATATTAGTAGGATAGTGAGGAGAGCAAAGGGATGTCTCAATTTCTTACCTATTCAAAGTAATGAGAGCAATGCTCAGCAGAGAGACGCCGACGTTGCCGTAGCGTAAAAACGGCACCATCTTGCAGAGCGCACCCCCGTGCGACCACGTGCGCGTCCAGAACCCCGATATGGCGAACGGGAGCACCACCGCGCAGAACAGGAAGTCGGCGATGCACAAACTGAAATAAAGAAGGATAGAACTTGAAAAAACTGTAACCCGAGTAGGGTAAATTTTGTTATTACAAACAATTAAGAGGAAATGCGGAACTTTTAAAAATTCGATGGCCCCTACGTAAATCATCAAGTTTATTTTATTTTATTTTAAAAGAAAACTTACATATTAATAGAAAAATTAGTCAATAATTACAGAAGAAGAATTAAAGCCAATTACAAGTTTTCACAGATAGAGTTTACACGGTAAATTGTTGATGAAATTAATGTCATGAAACTAATTTCATGCCACTAATTTCGCAGTGTAAATTCGACTTAATAAGGTCAGGTTGAGGCAAAACGTTTGTATCAGATCTATTTGTATATTAGTATTACAGACAGTTGTGAACCTTTGTTCAAAAAACTTAAGATTTTGCCACTTCCGTGCATACATTTTCGGCATTTTTGTTCGAAAATATCCCCATTACATAATTTAACACATTGTCCTGTAGCATGAGACGACATTGAAATGCTTTCATAAAAAAAGATATAAGCAGATAGCTATCTGTATTTGAACTGTCTTTTTGTCCTCTTTCCTAACCAGGCTTTCTTGAAAAATTCTGCCATATTAAATTTTTCCAATACTTTTTACTTTTTATATGGATTCGTCCTACTAAACAAGAAATAGAAAACAATTTACCACCGCCTATGTAGTTGACCTTATTTCCTTATTATACTTTCATAAGCTGCCGTTACAAAGAGTACAAAAGACAATAAATAAATAATAACTTGCCCCAAAGAATCGATGAAGAATTAGAACAACAAGCTATTATCAGATTATATAGTTAAAGTGTAGCTACATAGGGAGGTTTATGTTCTTCTTCGATCGGTTATCGCCTACTTGCGTTACGCTAAGTTAAGCTTATAAATAAATAAATAAGCCTTTTTTTACTAAACAAAGGATAAAAAAAGTTTTACAAATTGTTGTTACAAAATATACTTACTTAGATAACTATTATGTTGCACCTGACGGCTGATATGCCTTAAAATAATACAAAGTAAATTGCTTTCTGTTTGCCTACTTTTCTATTTTTACTTACATATCTGTACACTTATATTATTCCACTATTAGGTAATTGACATTTTGTTAGACATCTACAACTAATAGGTAGGTGTTAAAACTAGGTAATTATGCAATAAATAGGTAAGAATTTAAGCTTTTTTTAGGAACTTACTTTTTTACAATTAGTTAAGTGTCTGCAAATTTCTATGCTCAATTAAAACTAGTTTGTGTTAAATCCTTTCTTCCTAAAAACCGCTTACCTTATAATAAATGCAGCGGCCACGTTCCGCACTTTAGGGCATTTGAGAAGGGCGACCACCGTGAGCAGGTTTCCGAACAGCCCTACCACCATGATGACGCCTGTCACGATCGCCGCCACTGTCAGCAAGGTTGGAGAGAATCTGTAATGAAATTCATCTGTTGAGCAACAAGTATAGTTCTTTCAATTCATGAGGGCGCGTGAGCTTTACTTGTGGTTGTGTCGTGTACATGCACATTGTGTAAGTGTGCGTGCTTGTCAGAGCCTAGGTGGGGGTGGTCGACACACACATAACCATGAGCCACGCACCCTCGTGAGTTGCAAGAACTATACTAATAACCCAATGCCCGTTTTCAACAAGCATACCTAAATCACCTTTTTTTTATTTTATTTGAGGTTCGATGATAAGATAGTCCTTGACTGCGATCTCACCTGATGGTAAGTGACGATGCCGTCAAAGATGGTAGCGGGCTAACTTGGAAGGGGTATGGCAGTGTACATTCAACCAATACCCCTAATCGGTTTCTACTTGCCATCGTAGTGACACGTCTTTGACGGTGGGGTGGACACGGCCAAAACCTCCCACCAGACTAGACCAGAGACAATTCAGAAATACCTAAGAACCTAGAATATTAAAACGAAAATGAGCTCAAGATTAGCAGTCTTTATATTATGAGTTATGACTTACTCGTATTTTATTTAGCAAAGGAGAATACTTCAAACATAATTAATATTTTAAAGAAAATAAAACAGCTTAATATTTATTTTATGCCAAAAACTTTATTTAAATTTAAATATGAATATACAAATTGTATGAGTAGGTAAACTCGTTAAAACGAAGTTTTGTAACCTCGAGGTATACTCGTATTTAATTTGCAGATTATTTTGTCGTTTTTGTCCATGTTAAAATAAATAAGTAAGTATGTTAAAATCTCACTAAATTTTACCAGCGTTTTTTAACGTCATTAGCAGGATCACCACTCCCCGAGCGTGGCTGCCTCGCGAGGCTTTGTTTTCGGTAGCACGGTCGATCTTAAACCGAACGGCTAAAGGACCATAGTCCACAACCTTGCTGTGATAGATACACTGCTAGTTGCTACAGATCTACAAAAATTAGACTAATAAGTTATGTTCTGTGGCTAAGAGTAAGCATTTTATGGCGCCAGGCTTGGTCAGTGCACAAATCACAGTTGTTGCTCCACATTTTAGATTTTAACGTACTTCGCAATTATTATTTTTTTCTAAGTTCTACTCTGTGTTAGTTTTCAAAGGTATTCTATTATACAAGTAGTTTGTTTCAATTATTTTATCTTTTTGTAACAATCCTCACATGATTTTGTATAGGTGCATTTTCTAGGGCATTTAAGAAGCTTGTATGATGTGGCTTTGTCATGTGTTACAGCACAGTTTGTGTACACTGTTAGACACTAGACATGCCGCGACCGCTGACTGAGCAAGCTGACTGAGCAATGCGCTTTTGCCTCAGTCTAGGCGAAATTATATCGGCCGCGAGATTCAATGCCTCGCGAGGTTGAGAACAGCCATTCAGGTGCAAGTATTCCCCACTTGTTCTATATAACATTTTAAATAAATTCAGTGTTATACTTACTGAGCTCATCTTTTTGTGTAAAATTCTACAACATGGAATTCTGAATAAATAACTGGGTTACTTATTACTTTTTATTCTAGGATAGTTTTGTGAACTTTTCATTAAATTCTAGGTAAAGGGAATGCTTGGACATGTGTAATACAAGTAAATAATATTGTGTATTTAATAAAGTTTTTTTTTACTATAAAGATAACAACGTGATTTTAGTTTGAAATCCTTAGTATACTTACTAATATTATAAATGCGAAAATGTGTTTGTTTGTTCGCAGCAGTGGAGGACCTGATTGACGTGATTTTTCGCATGGGTATAGTCACGGTATAGTTGAGGATTTGGAGAGTAAAATATCTTATGTCACATAGGATATCTTTCATCCCGGAGAACAAAGGGACACTGCGGGAATTTTTAAAACCTCACACCACATGGATGAAGTCGCGGGAAAAAGCTTAGTATTATTATATGTATATGGTTAATGGTAATTTGTTTTCGGCGTTCGTACCTAGCTTTATATTTCCTACCAAATAAACGTTTCTTTGTTTCATTCTTTTAATTCAATGGCACTCTTATTGTTTTTAGGGTCACAAAAGAGAATTTCTAAATGAAAGCGCACAACAGGAAACCTTTTTATACTGTGGGATATTTATAGGCATCTGGTACATTCAGAAACTAAGGTACCTACGAGTAATTTAATAGTACCTACTTTCTTGTTTCGAATAAAAGGGCTTTAGAAATATTTGTTTTTATAAGATTTTAGTGCTTTTATTTCAGATGTTAACAGACGTCCGTTTTAAGAAAGTTCTGATAGGAAATCTTTTCATAATCTGAATTTAAAGCCTCAATAGCTCAACGGTTAAAGGTGCGCACTGAAAACTAAGAGGTCGACGCGACGGTTCGATCTCAAAAGCAAGAATTACGATTTCTAACCAAAAATATCGTAAGTACCTACGTATAGGTACGAGTATATTTCTAGATTTTATTCATGATCATCTATTAAAAAAATGATGATGGTGAATTACTTTCTATACTGCAGCTGAAAAATCTAAAAAATCAAAATTCCGATCACTTCGGATTACCTACTTTTAATTATTATTGATGGCGGGAGCGAAACCGCTGGAAAAAAATAGTTTAAAATAATATTTCAATGAACAAGTAATGTATGAATAGGATAATAATAAAATAATGTTGATGAATTACCATTCATGTCTAATTTATTTTACAAATTCATATTAACAAAATAATTGATAGGAAATTCTTGTGAAACCTTCCGCTGCTGGAATTAATTTGGGACGTAGAATTCTCAAAAGATACTTCTGTACCAAACTTTTATTATAGTCCAAGGACTAGTGGACAATTTATGGAAAGAGTTTTTACATTCTTATTTTTTTTTTTACTTAGATTCTATTAAAATATCGATTTGGCTAGGTTTTATATAACATTAATGATTAAATGCAATTGTATTAATCAAAAGATCCATTCAGTTTAAGAGCTTTAAGGATTTCAAAATTCTTAAAGCTAATATTAACAAGTTCATGAGAAAAATCATCGCCGCAAAAATATTTTTTTTTTTAATACTAATTATTTTTTAATAATTATTTTGATGATTGAGGGTTGCTGATTTAGATTATAATCTAAATCAGCAACCTTCAACTTTATGCACACAACGTTCATCGTTTTGTGCATAAAGTTGAGAGTTTATAAGACGCTTACTCTCTCTCAGACTAGCTATTACATGGAAATAAGCAAAGTTTTGAAGTGTCATAACCATTATAATTATATTAAGAGAGTTACAAAAGTTGAAGTGGAATGAAGGTACATTGAATTTTAGTGACACTTTTATTATTAAAATACTAGAGTTCCATTTTGAGATAGAGGTACCGTGTGACAAAAGTAGTTAATACCTACTTGTAATCCAAAAGGTCTCTTCCAAAAGGACTTAGCTTATAAACGGTATAATAATTATAAGGGCGGTTAAGTAGTTTATAAAAAAAACTAGAAAAACTATATTTAAACTTTTGACGAATAGTGTACCTAAGGAAAAAATAATTTACAATTAAATGCATAAAGCCACCTCGGGTTGATAAGGGCCAATATTCGCCCCCCCCCATACACTCGAAAAAAAAGTTCCAGATTCCGGCAAATTGTAAATGTCTTTATATACTTGAAGATATAAACGTTATTTTAATATAAAGTTTAGGTGATAAAAAAATAGTAAGTTACAGAAAATATTACCAAAAAAGAGAGAGATTCGGCTTTTTCATACATTTTAGTCGTTTTTTTAAGCTTTGATTTAATATTTTAGAATGAAGCGTACGCGGAACCAAAATAAATTAATACTCATATAAAAGCTTATAAAAAGGAGCATCATTATCAGTTACGTTTACCATGGTTCATGGAACGCTTCATTCTAAAATATTAAAACAAAGCTTAAAAAACGACTAAAATGTATGAAAAAGCCGAAACACTCTCCGTTTTGGGTAATATTTTCTGTAACTTACTATTTTTTTTATCACCTAAAATTTATATTAAAAGAAAGTTTATCTTCAAGTATATAAATACATTTACAATATGTCGGAATCTGGAACTTTTGTTTTTCGAGTGTATGAGGGGCGGAAATTGGGCCTTATCAACCCACCTCCTTTTAGTTAATTTATAATTTTACCATTTCTAAAATAACAGTAAAATTGTGAAAGTGCGAGCTGATTGGTTAAACGACTCACGTGTTTAATTCCCACTGCCCTAACTGTGTTTCCCCATAGACTTATAACTGCATAATATTGAAATGAGTTTTAAGTTGGTCAGATATAACTTAAAACATGAAATTCAGACGCCCCGATTTACCTATGTTACCTAAATTATTAGGCCCAAAAATGTTGACAACTCTACATGTCCAATACAATGGATAATTTACATACAGTCTCGGCGGAAAGTCAGCAGTTTCGCTATATTTATTCAGCGCTGGAGGTGTCCTATAAACCTGTGAGACAAGCTATCAAAAATGTCAAGCGCTTGTGTTTCTGATAACTGTTTTTAATTGGATATCTGATGGAGGCATTTAAGTGAAAATTAAATACCTACTTAATCATTTGCAAATCTTCGATCTCGAGCTCGACTCGAATGTTGATTCATTCAACATCGTTGCAAATGATGAATGAAATGTTCGCATGACCGATCGTCGTAATTGTCGGTAGATAGGTATGTACTTACTTATAGAGTTCACTTTGTTGCACATTTGCGCTGTCTTCTGTGAAATTGAAATTATCCGTGTCCGCCATTTTGAATATCTGTAACAATACAAATAAGGTTCTATAAAATGACATTGTACCATTACACACACAAAGCTTTTTTAATCGATCAATGAAATATCAATGTCAAACTTTGCGATAATAATAAATTAATTACTTAAAAACATCGATGCTTAAAATATATTTTCATGCAATAATATTACATAGGTATCGGCAATCCGTTGCTTCCCTTAGTAGGTAAGGGGCATAGGTAAGCATGTGGTTCAAATTCTATTCTAAGTATATTTTGTTGTTATCTTCATTGACACGAAACCATTTCTAAACCATTCATTTTTCATTTAAATACTATTTAACTGCATAAAGCCTAAATTATGCGTGGGATTTACAAAATTGCATATCACGAGGATAGAATGAAAAACGATGCCAAAAACATGTAAACAGTAGATTCTATAACTAGGCATTATTTGGAAAACTCGATAATACAGTGTTTAGTCGTCCCAGACTAATGGCAGTATTAAAAAATTATTTATTTATCTAATAATATATGTAATATCGTGTACTTGTATATTACCTACACATATTTCCACGAATTATGCAATAGTGTGGTAAAATGGAGGTAAAGAATGAATGAAAAATATAAAAGAAATAATATATCCTACTTAATAACCTATGTTTATTATTTCATACGAATTATTTCTTTTCCTACGCTGGTCAAATCCTTCATATCCTTGTTTGTTGAATGTTGGATTACCTACCGAGGTCGTACCAATGCGGATGTAGGTTTGTTTCAGAGGAAAAGAGAATATGAGTCGTGACCACGGAGTGATTATATTCTCTTGGCGCGACGGCGGCGATGCGCGCCGTGGGCACATAAGTAATAAATAATCTAACAGAGGCGAAGCTTCTTAACACCCTGCAAAATTTTTACCTATTTTGGAAGAGTTGTCATACGAAAATAATAATTACTTTTTCCAAAAAATTTAACCGACGATAGAAGAAACTAAAAAAAGAAAAATAAGATACAAATCTTTTTAGTCGTACTTACTAAGCTCCTAAACTAATTTGTACTAAATTGGTACGGAACCCTTCGTGTGGGAGTCCGACTCGCATTTGACCGGATAATTATGCAATCCCGCTGCTATAAAACAAGAATGGTTTGACTTCACTGGTCCTTCGACTATTCGGTTTAAAACCGTTCCATATCCGCTGAGCTATCGAGACAGACTATACATTTATCATTTTATTTTGTCTTCTACAGATGTCACATAAATATAAGCGGGGTCCACTTAACTCTTCATAGAAGTGCACTTTGAGTCAATCCTAATTGTGGAGGTTACAGTAAATTGTCCTCGTAACCTTAAGATGATGTAACCGGCAGATGTAGTTTTAAAATGATAAGCTAAATTATAAATTGCTTTTAAAAATTTCAGTTGGTAATTTTAGATTTATATGGTATAACGCTTCCTAAGAAATTTCAATAAGTAAAACGCAAAAATTCTTTTTACAAAACCGACTTCAAACTCCACTACAAAGAATATCAATTGTGCCTATAAAATTTGAAGAGTTCCCTTGATTTCTTCAGGATCCCATCATCAGATCTTGATAATGAGACCACCTTATAAGGATACCCTTTCAAACAAAAACAGAATTTTCCAAATCAGTCCAAACTGATTACATCAGTGTAACGATTGCAGTCACCTCTGATTGGATGATTTATAGCGTTCTTGCTGCATCAATGCCTTTTAACAGCTTTTAACCAATAGGGACAGTGTGCCAACAAAATACGATACTGTACACTACTGTGATTTAATCGAGGGGTCGCGGGGTCGATCCCGGGCACACAGTTATATGTGTTTAATCAATTAAATATTGCATTCTTCAATGATGAAGGAAAACATCGAAGGAAACTCCTGAGATCCCCATCATGTTATCAAAGAGGGGATCGAGTCTGCCATTTTCATTGACCCAACGTGGTGAACCTTCTCTGAGAGGAGAGCTGAAGCTCAGAAGTGAGTCGCTGATGGGTAGCTGATGATGTTGCAATCATTAGATTGAAATAGATATTTCGTATAATTCAACCCGCATTCTGCTTATGGAATTCGGGCTAACGAACCACTGTAAATTAACAATCCTGATTATGCGTTCGTTAGTTATTATTATTTTACAGAAAGCAGCTTTAATTCTACTAAAACTAGATCGGGTAAAACAATAAATATTTTGATGATATCTACTCATATTCATGTATGTACCTGCCGCACCTCGACTCCACTGAATCGTTCAGCCAACAATGCATACAGTCAATTGGCAGCCGAATAATAAGCTGACTTGAATTGAAACTCATTTCCCAGACTATATACGTACAATAGACGGGGTGTGACGTGTATTATCTATTGATAACACACGTCACACCCTGTTTGTTGTACCCAACAGGCTTAAAACCGGCGATGCCGCCAAGTTTCGCATCTGTGGGTGCCAGGTGCCTCAACGCTGATTTCCAGTGACCGAAGTTTATATACATATTTTATGAGTTTTTTTACATTTTGTAATGATTTCTAAATGAGCAAAGAATAAGGCAAAAGCCTATCTCGTCGCTTCGTCGATCGTCATTATACACCTAACACTTGATGATACTTGACTTACGAATACAAAAGGGATGCGAAAGAAGTCGCGGCTAAAAACACAAGGAATTAAAAGTTCCAAAAACTGACCGCTGACAAAATATGAAGAAGAACACGCAAAAATTCAAGTCGACCTATGTTTTAATAACTAATATAAACCTCAGAAGAGTCAAAACCAGGTCTTAACTCATAATCATGAACGAACTTTTGGTAACTTGCAATAGTTTCCAAATTGATAACTCTTGTATAATTTAGTTTTTGTTCAAAGTATGAAACAATAAGGCAAAAATGTAAAATAGTATGATTCAGTAATATTCAAAAGTTAATTTTATTTCCTTTTCGCTTTCCCCGCATACATATCTCGGTAACTTAGTCACCATAAGGTTTTCGTATTTTCCTCAAATTGTTCGCAAAGGATACAAATTCTACCTCTTACTTGATTATGTGGGAAAACTTTGTAACTGTAACTTTGTGGCTGTGGAAGTTTGTACAAACTGTGATTGAATTAAATTATGTTTTGTAACAATGTCAAGTTGATTTCACTATTGTATATTATTACAAAATCAAATAAATTTTGATGCGGTGAATATAATACATATGTATGTAAGTTTTCGATTAAGGTAAGTTATTGTACTTTATTTTGTTACATCGTACAAATTATTTATTAAGTTATTAGGCAGACTACGACTGATTCCGTAAGAGTTGGGTTTACTCTTATTTTACGGGAATGGAGTTTAAGCGATGCTTTTAACAGCACTATGTAATGTGTGTTTCACTGTCCTAGTTGGCTTACTTTCAGGAACTTCTGAAAGTAAGCCAACTAGGACAGTGTAGCAATAAATGTCTGGTGGGAGGCTTAGTCTGTGGCTAGTTACCCCCCTACAGTCAAAGACGTGCCACCAAGCGATTCAGCATTTCGACACGGTGGCGTGTAGAAACCAATTATGTGTATGGGTTGAATCTACACTGCCATACACCTTCCAAGTAAGCCCTTACTACTACTACTATCTTAAACTGCATCCTCACTTACCATCAGGTGAGCTCGCAGTTAAGGACTATCTTGTCATCGAATAAAAAAAACTTCAATAACTTAAGCTTGGTGTGCCCCTTTCTTATTAAATACCTAAAACTTATGAACATGGGATTTGAGCTTCCGATTTCATTTTCCTTTCAAATATCTAGTATGGCTTCAATAATAATGGCAATGTGCAATCCTATTATCCTATTAAACCTATTCCTATCCTATTAACATTATAAATGCGAAAGTTTGTATGTTTGTTAGTCAGTCACGTCGCAACGACTGAACCGATTTGGCTGGCATAGGCTACTTTTTATCCCGGAAAATAAGAGAGTTCCTGCGGGAATAAAAACCTTAATCCACGCGAACGAAGTCGCGGGTATCAGCTAGTACTACATAAAGCCATAAGCATAGTTTACACGGAGCCAACACTGGCTGCCAATAAGACTGGCAGCCAGTGCTGGCTTGGTATTGGCCTTGTGTAAACAGTTTTTCAAGCCAAGCCAGCGCTGGCTGCCAACACTGGCGAGAATAGAGCGACCGTCTATTTTTCTAGCCAGTGACCTCCGCCCGCATACCCTTCAACCCCCGCGCCAGCGTTGCGGACACGTGTAGACGAGTCTCGCCAGTCACTGGCGAACGTCCGTACGGTGTGTGTTCTTTGTTGTTTTATTTGGAATTTCCAGATGCTAAGAACGATAACGTTACTTCTAATTTTATTTTTGCTGGTAATGCATCTCTGATCAGAGTGTCTTGGCGCTGAATCGAGCTCTGTATAAGCGAAAGCAACTCATCAAAGTTTTCAGCAGTAACCCGCAACGCCAACCTGTACTCAGAAGGATCTTCTAATCTTAGTTGTTTCAGCAACAAGGCAGAAGCTCCAGTTACAGGTCTATCGCTTAACCATTTTCTTATCCAAAGTCGTTTTCCCTTTTTTTGTAATATATCAATCAACTCTTCTCTTAATAGTGCAGAGATATTCCTTAAACATTTCTTTTTCAACAGCCTTTGCCGCGTATTCATTATTTTTTCCAAACGTGTGCACACCAGAAGAAAAAATCCGTGAATGATTGGCCTCGTCTAAACAACAAGGGCCAGGCCAACGCTGGCTTGTCTGCAGACTGGCGCCAGCATTACTGGCTTCGTGTAAACTCTACTATACTACATAGAGAGTGTTGGCACTACTAAAAGCGTAATTGTCGTGAATTGTACTTCGGTCAATAGTTCCAGTAACAAGCGCAACCCAGAAACGCGCCAGTTGCCCCTTTGTTTCAATATTAGGAGAGTACTTTTGCAATGCGCTCGCTATCTGAATACAGTTGAAAGCGATGAGTGGCTCGGATATGTTTTACTTTTTATTTACTTTTTATTACCAACTTACGACTTGCTTGACGGCTTTAATTGTTCAATTATTGTTTAACAAGCGTCTGCTTGCAAGTGCAAAATTAAAGCAAGTTTTTTGCTGCAGGTCATGATTTTTATTTTTTAGTACGGTTACACGGTTCATTTATTTTCCTTTTGTCTTCTTCACAAAACAGTCACTCTTCACAGAGCAGGGCATGGCTGCTGGGGTGATGTGACGACAGTCGCCTTGGTTTTGGGACCTCCCACGCGATGCTATTCCACTTGTGAGGTTGGCAGTGTTGCGGGATGCACTTCGCCATAGCTGCCTGTGTCACCGTTTAACCAAATCTGTCCATTCCAGGAATGTATACTTTGTAATTAATCCCGTTCGAGCTAAGTTAGAGCACGCTCTATAGATCTCAGCATACCACAGCATTAGGTATTCCTAAGTCGAGTCAAAATTATAAGATTTTAGAGCAACGTAGAGCATCCGCCATTGTAGTTTAAAACAATTAGAACATTAATTAGCACTCCACGCTAGCTTGAGTAAATGTGGAGAATTGTTTGAGAATTATTTCAGCAACATTTCGTTGCTTTAGGCACATAGAGCATTTAACCAACTTAAAAAACAGAGGTACCAGAAGGGGCATTTATTATAAGTCGAGTTCTACTTGGCTGACATTCTTAAAAAAAGAAATCCGTAGTCGGGTTACAGTTTTTAAACTTTTATCCCTGTTTACATCCTTTCCATCGTTTTCCTTTTTTTCTTCTTTATTTTTTTTCACTAAGTAATAGTTACTTAGTGAAAAAATTATCAGATTTCTTCCGTTTCATTTTATTTACTAAGTTTTCAGTATTTAGAAGATATATGTAGATATATGATAAATAATGTTTCCTATTTTAGTTATAAGTTCTTGTCTTTCGCTATACCATTTCCCGCGTACAAAGGCTATGTATGCAAAGCAAATACGCAATAGGAGCTGCAAGTTGAAAATATGAAATTCCTTAAAGGTGACATTTTAAACGGAACAAGACTAGATTCAAAGACATTCAATCTCAAAGCAAATGTGACTCATTCCTAGGGAATTTTGTTTCGTTGTATAGAATTGATTTTAACAAAAGATTATAAAATTGTTGTGAAAAAACAATGGGCTAACTTAACTGCGACTAGACTTAATGTAGGACTATAAATACGGATTGGATTTCGGAACAAAACAAAACATATTGTATTTCGTTTTAACAAAAAGCCAAGCTTGAATCTCAGAAGTCGGTCACCCATCAACAAACTGGGTTAACGTTGCTTACCCAGCGCAACAAACTGATATGCGATATCGCAAAGTTCGACTATATAAAATAAATAAACGGCCAATTGCGTGTTAGGCCACGCGTATTCTAGGGTTCCGTAGTTAATATCACAATATTATGCGTACTAAAAAGAGTGTACATTGTACATATTATACAATTTTCAAAATAAAAAGTTTTTTTTACATTTTAAATTAACTTATTTAGTCTAGTTATAAATTAATAGCAGAAATTCAAGGTGCAACTGATAACAAATGTAGTTTGTTCTTGATTATCACAGAATTCCGCAAGTAACGCTGCAAATTCGGTATTAATAGCATCTTTAGAAATTATTGCTTTTAAAAGTTAGGCGATTATTAACCATTAACTAGTAAAGCTTACCCGTAATAGTTTTCCTTTTAACTTTGTTATATATATACTACTATTGTGAATACTTTTCACATATCCAAAATCAATGGTTTAGTTTCTAGAGGGGGCGAGGGGACCCTCAAATCTAATACAAAATTTTCACTTTAAGGCTTAATATTTCGCAAACGAATCCCTCAATCGAAAAAAATGTTCATAACGTATCAACGGACGGACTTGGAGAAACTATCTAACTGTGGTTTTACTACGGAACCCTAAAGAGACCATACTACCAGTTACAAGATTATCCGAAACTTTTGTCTAAGTAAATAACAAATCCTCTACAATGAAACAAATTTGATTATAGACTCAATCACAAAGTTTTCCATTATAGGAAACCGAACTTTCTACTAACAATAAGGTTTCATTAATCTAGGCTAAATAAATGAATTCAAATTGTCGAAAACTAGTTACTAGCTCATGTACCTATTTGATTACTCAGGGAAAAAACAATTTTAGTGATCACTTTAGTGGTTACTACTTAATACAAGAAAAAGAACAATTTTACTTTATGTCTATAAATATCATCGTTTTCCACCGAACGCTCGTAGAGCGACAGCGATCGTTTCTTCAAATACCTAATTTTTAAAAGTCTCTCTGACCGCATTTCCTCTTACAGTAATTTCATTTTGTTTCGCTATATCTTTGAGTAATATACTCAAAGCGCTAGTTATTATAGTTTTTGATTTTCAAGCGAATGCAAAGTGATTTTAGAGTTCCAGGCACGCTACCACCAACGCTTTAAGTAGTATTATTAGACGACCTTAAAATAAGTAACATAAGGTCGTTATTGTATAAGATTTTTAAAATATATTTTTAGCGAGCATACGCGCAGGCGTGTCACCTGATGTTAAGTGATTACCGCCGCCCATGAACATTTGTAGCATCTGAGGCAATGCATTGGCGTTGTCGGTGTTTCAGGAAGTTGGTCCGCCCCTTGAATAATTTTTTTCATAATCTAAATTATGATTCTTCTCAATAGGTCGCTCTTGTCAGAGTGGTCGTGGCCGCTAAGTTGATGCGACATTAGTCGTCATCGGTCTCCTTAGTTTTGGGTTGTACCGCCTTCCGCGCGATGCTTCTCCACTTTTGGCGGTTTGTGGCATTGCGGGAGCACTCCACCACAGTTGTCTGGGTCACCGCTTTGATTAAATCTGTCCTCTCGCTCTTTTCAAAATTATCATTAGATTACCAGATATTGGATGAATCGAAAATATCTCCATCTTGCTAGTATCCAATTTAAGTACGATCCGAATGACGCGGACGGCCGCACAAACTTTCCGGCGAACTATTCTTTTGTACTCTTATTACACCAGGGATTTCATCAGCATAACTGAGTCTATTGTACTCATCATATTATGTTTACAACCTTTCGTTCTCGGCCCTGCCAGAGATTTTTTACCCTAAAACGGTATGGTTGTGAATTAGGTATTTGACTGAATGTCAATTAATTATAATTAAAAATGTAAGAATAAAATTTGTAACAACAGAAAATAAATCAGTCAAAAAACAAATAAAATAAGTAATACCTATAAGCTGTTTTAATGCGACTCTACCTATCCGTCTCTTTCTAAAACGAAATTCTGTATAGAGAGTGTATGGAGCTATTGAGTCGTGACGTCATGTTGCAATAGTGCTCTCCTTTTCTAACAGGAAACTTAAAAGCTCTACATTTTCGAGATATTAAAAAGAGAAAAATGACATTGTGTTATAATATTAAAAACCTTTATTTACATCTGTAAAAGAGGTTTTAATAATAAAAAATATTTCAGTACAAAAAAATATCTACTTTCTTTGAATCTCGGCTCTTACCTTACTTGGAACTTACCTACTTATCTTCTTTACTTTAACCTTTATTTTAAAATACATAAAAAAAAAGTCAAATACCTAATTATTGAATTACCTAGTATGCATATTTGGATTATTAAAGCCATATTTGCTGGCCATTTTATCCGCGTGGGCAACTGTGACAATGGGATGCGTGATGACAATTGAAAATGTCTGAATCATCTCACAACGGCGTCGAGCCTCGAGGGCGATGCACCGACAATTAACTAATACAACACGACGAATGTTAAGTGGATGAAATCTACTTTAATGGAGGAAACGCCTACACTGTACTGACGGCGTGCACTGTTTAGCATTTTAGAGTTTAAATTATGTCTTTATTTGACACTGCTTCGAAAGTTTTTATCCGTAGTTAGCATATAAAATGTGTCATAAATAAGCAACTTAATTATTGTGATTAAAGAATTACTGACCGCCTCGTTTTTTTAACTTTTTGCTTAGCATTGTCAACTGCGGATAACGAGGTCCTGGTTTCGATTCCCGGCTCAGGCCATTAAGTATATTTTTTCAGTTAAGAAATTCTTAGTAGGTACTAGCCCGGATATTGAGTTGAGGAAGTTGGCAGTGTGTCGCTCCCGTGTCTCGGAGACCACGAAGGCCGGTCGCGCGGTCGGTCCTGCGCCTGATATTTCTCCGGTCATGTCGGATTTCCGTCCCATCGGACTATGAGAGTGAAGGAATAGAGAGTGCACATATGTTTGCGCACACAGTTGTGCGCTATAGTATCTCCCGCGCAGATGACTAATCTCTGTGCCGCCGTGGCTGGAATCGTTACTAGTCCTTATATGCATTATAATTAATACGAGAGTATTTTTTTAAGATTGTCAGTTTGTCCTTCAATCAAGCAACGCATCGACGTGATTTTTTGTATGTTTAAGGACTTGGTTAGTGACATAGGTTATCTTTCATCCCTGAAAAAAGAGGATTCCGCAGGATTTTTATTCTCTTCTTAATCATCGATATCGCGGCCAATAGCTGGTTATGAATAAATGTTAAAAAATATTTTGCAATTACATAATTATAGCGTGGCGTATTTTACAACTGAAGATTGTAGAAATTACATATATTAAAGCGGGGATTTGAATCGCTCCAGCAAAGCGCGAGACAATTTTAATTTTCAAAAGAACACCCCTCGAGTCTCATGCTAGGACTTCTTAGTTGGAACGGCTTTGTAATAAGTATGTGAGAATAAGTTAAATAGGTAAATGTGTCGTGGAAATAATTTCAATGCGCTAAAGCTTGAGCCAGAGTACCTACCTACTAGGTACGTAACAACTAAGTAATAATTCTTACATAATTAAAGTACCTCCCTGGTACTAACGCTCTCTAAAGTTCGCACTAACAATCTATAATCTAAAAAATATAAATTAAATAAAGAGGTTGCTTAAGTAATCATAGATAAATTTTATAGAGGCTGGTGCGCTTCAATATTATTAGTTCCAGAGACACTCAAATCTATGCTTACAACGCCAAGATGGCGACAATCGAATCCAAAATGAAGGTACCGACTTAAAACTGAAAGGACGCAGGTTCGAATCCCACCCGTTGCACTATTGTCGTACCCACTCCTAGCACAAGCTTTCCGCTTATTTGCAGGGGCTAGGAGGATATTAGTCAACTTCGGCATGGTTAATATTCTTTAAAAAAAAAAGACGTGTGGCACTCGGGGACTGCCGCGGTAAAGCTATTGCATAGCATTTTTTATCAACGCCATCTAGCGGCTCACCGCTAGATGTCGTTGATAAAAAATGCGCCATCTAGCGGCTCACCGTAGAGGAGTCCAGTGTCAGGTTATTTTCGTTACGGAATTTCTGGATTCGGTCTCCACGCTGGCCCGCGATAGAAGCTATGCAATAGCTTAAAAACATTGTATTTAATTCTCGACATCCGTTTCTTTATATTCCAAAATAGAAACCCGGCGTTGAATCAGAATAAAGTTGTCTGGTATCGCTACACTTCACACTTCACATTTCTCCCGGAAATATACTAATGTAACGTTCTTGTAACTTGTCTATTTCAGGCCGTAAAGGTAAGGACACACTTGTCAGCATCGATTCGCATTTTTTTATTTTACGACTTGGTATGAGGATGCCACGAGAATTGATGCGTGGGTGAATTTTTTTAATACAAAACAGCCATTCAGTTAGTGAAATGAGAATCAACGCATAAAGTTTTTTTTTTCAGTAGATATAAATTCACATCGCGGTGGTGTGAAAGGTAAAGAAATGTGTAAAATTTTACAATACAACACAAGTAAAAAGCGCCAAATGGTCCGAAGCATCGATTTTAGTACAAAATGGATTGAAGTTGATTGACTGTGAAATGAAATTTTTTGATACTTCATCCTTTTCTGGCAAAGTTTACTGCTAGTAAAATTATAAAATAAAAAATTAATGATGTGCTTACGACAGACAACCGTTTTTAGAGTTCCGTCCTCAAAGGGGTGCCAACGGGACCCTGTTACTGCCGCCGCTGTCCGTCCGTCCGTCTGTCTGCCAGTGGCCTGTGTCTCATAAACCGTAATAGGTAGCCTATACTTGAAATTTTTACAGATTGTGTATGTCTATCGCTGCTTTATCAACAAATAATAATTTAAAAATCACATCACACTAATATTATAAAGGCGAAAGTTTGTATGTGTATGTGTGTGTGTATGTTTGTTACACCTTCACGCCACAATGAATTAACCAATTTGACTGAAATCTGGAATGGAGATAGTTCATACCCAGGAATAAAAACATAGGCTACGGGCTTTTATCCCGGAAGATTACAGAGTTCCCATGGGAATTGGAAAACCCTGATCCATGCGGACGAAGTCGGGGGCATCGTCTAGTATAAAATAAGTTAAAAATCTCCATACAATAAACCTTTATTGAGTTTTTGCTGTTTTAATTATTATAAATTAGCTGGTGTTAAATCTTGTACCATGGTACGGAACTCTTCGTGTACGGGTCCGACTCGAACTTGGCCATTTTTATTGTTTATACGAAATACTACGTTCTCTTTCAGCGGTATAAGATATCAATTTAATATTCCACGACGATCTTCATATTTTATACCGTAGTAAAAGAGAAATTCATTACGTTTTCAATCTTTTGTAATCTGCTACAATTTAATTAAATCGCTTATTAAAACGTCTCAGTCGTCAACATTTTATTGTAAGTGCTATTTTGAGTTGTAACGACTGACGGGGATTGTACTTATAAATTGAAGTAATAGCTTTATTTTCGTTTCTACTTTCTAATATAGATTTGGTCTTCAAACAAAGTAATCGTTTCCCAAAGTTCGGCTTTTTGCGTTCGAAGTTCGGACGCGGTATGGAGCTTCCCAAAAGCGACTAAAAATCGCAAAAACGCTGATCGCCGCTGCTAAAAGTACAATGTCTGCTCTACGTTAGATCCGTAAAATTATTGGATTCAGCTGTAGGTAATATCGCTCATTTGCGACTCAACTCTAAATTCACCAATTTTAGTGTTGAAAATTTATACTTTTTGCTATAAAAACAACATTACGCTAAGCACAAAAAAATAGCGAGCGAGAGAGATTGTGACTTAATTACTCCCTAACGAGAGAATTCTCTCATCGTCGATTTTGAATTATGTCACTCTTGTCGCAAATGAGCGATATATCTACTGGCCATCCATTTTTATACGCGGGAATTTCACACCTACATATTGTAATACGATTGGAAAATTTCAAAGCATGACTATTACTTTTATTATTTAACAAGTCAAATAAGTTTAAAGTCGCATAAATTCGTATAGCATCTTGAGACGTGAAGGAAAACTTAATGATTCACAAAATGTACGTCACCATTATTCGAAAGTTTGCTTGGTTCCATTCCATTCCAATTATGATCCTTAACGTTAGCAATCAGCAGTCAAGGTGCCTTAGGATTTGAATCGAAACTGAGAGAAAATTAATAAATATTCCTGTAGCACCGAGAATAATATAGACAACAATTAAAATTTAATTGGAATCACAAGTTTATAACGACCTTGTCGCAAGGTGAGCGGCAGACGACATCTTCCAAGTTTACGGAAATATTGGATAGACTTATTATTGAAGCTGTATATACTTAGTCTTAAGTTTTAATTCGATTGATCGTATAAGAATTCGATGACATTAGCGTCAAAGTAAAACCTTCTACAGGCAACTTCTATGCATCAAAGTTCTACGATGTTTAAAATTCCTAAAGAAAAAATTTATTTTCATACAAAAATAAAAATATTTATTTATAGAAGCTATTTTGGTGTTTTTTTTGGGTAAAATACATCACAAAGCATTTGTGACGATTTGTGACGACAGAGAAGCACGCAGTTATAGAAGAGCATTACATATAATGACCAAAGAGTTAAAAAAAAGACGTGTGGCACTCGGGGACTGCCGCGGTAAAGCTATTGCATAGCATTTTTATCAACGCCATCTAGCGGTGAGAGGAGTCCCGTGTCAGGTTGTTTTCGTTACGGAATTTCTGGATTCGGTCTCCACGCTCAAGGCCCGCGATAGAAGCTATGCAATAGCTTAAAAAAACTTTACAAGAAAACTTAGATTTTTTTTTAAATTTATTGAGTTATATGAAAAATCATTGAACAAATGTTGTTCAGTATCATGCATTGAAGTTACGTGTGGAGGTTGTTTTTAAATTATAATTAATCCTGTATAACATTTATTCGTAGTGTATAACACATCGTAAATGGTCCGGCCATAGATTTACATGTCGGGAGTGCTCCAATTTACACTTGTAGGCATCAATAGCCGATTGCAAAGATGACGTGGTATTTTTATCAATGTAAAGTTTTCGGAAATCTCATGATATCAACGATATAATCATTCGGATATGCTCATACATTTTTTGTTTGGGAAAACCTTAACACTGTTTATAAAAGCCTTAAAACAAACTTGACTGTGAGTCATCACGAATCATGATGACGATTGAGTCAACAGTAAAGGTGATTCACGGCGATTGGCAACACTGCTTTGCCGTTCTCGTAAATCTATTCTATACTAATATATAAAGCTGAAGAGTTTGTTTGTTTGAACGCGCTAATCTCAGGAACTACTGGTTCGAATTGAAAAATTCTTTTTGTGTTGGATAGTCCATTTAACGAGGAAGGCTTTAGGCTATATAACATCACGCTGCGACCAATAGGAGCGAAGCATCAGTGAAAAATATTGCAAAAACAGGGAAACTTGTCCATATCTATAATATAAAAATGAATCGCAAAATGTGTTGGTAAGCGCATAACTCAACAACGCCTGGACCAATTTGGCCAAATCTTTTTTTAAAATGTTCGTTGAAGTTCAAGGATGGTTTTTACGGCGAGAAAAATTAGAATTATTGCTTGAAAAACCCTAAAAATAGCCCTTTTCTTTTTCCCATACAAATGATTTGAAACTAAAACGTAGTCAATTTGAGCTTTATTGCTATGGTATAAAGTTCATATTAAATTACAAGCACTCACTGTTGTCTAAGCAATGTAGGTGTGTTCCTAACGTCAAAGATCATATCTATCAAAACAATGTGCGTGTGTGCGTTGGAGCACAGAATACATAGTTGGAGGAGTTTAATGTCGCGTTCCGAAACTCGCGTTTCTTTTGTATTAGTTTCGGCACGCGAGATAAAATGCGTCAGTTTCCACGTCATTACATCAGTCAAACAAAAAGCGAAGCATCGGTGAAAAATGTCGCAAAAACGGGGAAAATTATCCATATTTAAAATCTTTTAAAAACTTCTTAATCGCGATCATAATAATAGAAATTGACGCGGACGACGTCGCGGGCGTCCGCTAGTTTAAAATATATTCTTTTAAAAACTTCTTTTTTTTTAATTTATTGATCAAGATCTATACACAATACATTTTTAATTATTTTATATGCCATCCTCCAGGAAACTTTGCGTTTATGTTGAGGATGGCGAGATGGCTTGATCGCGATCATAATAACAGAAATTGACGCGGGCGAAGTCGCGCGCAGTAGGTAGTATATTATAACTTGCTAAACGAAATAAAAGGGGTGTTATAAGTTAGACGTGTCTATATCTGTGTATCTGTGTGTCTGTTCCCTCGTAACCCCCTAACGAATGGACCGATTTTGATTTAATTTTCTCGGACGGGATTGAGGTGGAACTTAGCTATATTTTGTGAAGATCTGTTCAAGCGTTTGAAGATCATCAGCTCATTTCCTATTTGAAACAGTGTGATTTTTACATTCAGTGTTTTTTTATTATATTTTAATGTCTTGTTATACCTCAAGCGATTTCTACAATGAACATGGTAATGATGAAGCAATTACTCAGCCGGTCACGTTCAGTGCCATAATTTATGCATGATTCTATCGGAACTTACCTACTTTGTTAGTTGAGAGGTGCTCACTGCTGATTCATTGTAAGGACATTACTGTTGATATAGAAATATTTTTCTTTGTTCGAGCATTTTCCATAATTTGTAATTAAAAATTTCTTATGGTATATTTTTAGGGTTTCCTCGTATTACTAAGCCTCCACTGTGCACTGGCCGTCCATGCGTCGATCCGTCCGTCCAGACATACATAAAAATAAGAGTTCCGACGAATTGAAAACCAATTTTTTTGAAGTCGGTTGAAAAGTAAGTAGTAAATAGTAATGTATTATTCATCATATATACCAAAACAGTTCACTCTAATCCAATTAGTGAAGTTATTCAAAACAAAACAGTAATTGGAAATTCGTTCTGGACCAAAATTGGTTAGCCGCGTTATTAGTTGCCACGGTTTGGGACGTCAAACATTGTATACAATGTGGGCTTCCTATTAAATAAATAAATAAACGAATCCTATTAATCCTATTATTATTAATATTATAAATGCGAACGTTTGGATCGATGGATTTGTAACTCAATCACGCTTCAACGAGGAACCGATTTGGCTGAAATTTGAATTTACTTCTACAAGAATGGTAGCCAAGTGCAGGCAAACATAAGCACGGCAGAGAAAAGCAAC
Organism: Hipparchia sbordonii; assembly: GCA_038048805.1. Taxonomy (NCBI): domain Eukaryota; kingdom Metazoa; phylum Arthropoda; class Insecta; order Lepidoptera; family Nymphalidae; genus Hipparchia; species Hipparchia sbordonii. The sequence goes on along the minus strand of JBBIWI010000010.1, from coordinate 5,357,766 downwards.
GTTTAACTAAAAGAAGCTAGATTTTCTTGGATTTTTATTGGAGCATCAATTTTAAATCTTTTTCCTTATATCCCAAATATCTATTATTATCTGTTTAGCAAACTGCTTCAGCTCCTAGAAATACTTTTTGGTAAGTAGGTATATATACTCGAAATTGCAGAATGTCATTCATCAGAAGCCACCAGAGATTCGTATATTTGCGAGTCAGTATTATTTAAATATGAAACCAATGTTATAAGATTAATGATTACGCAAGTTAATGCATTGTGTGGTCGTCATGTAAATATACCAATATCTATAGCCATGATTTACAGTAAAAGCAGTGCGCAGCTACTAGTATATGGCGTACCTCTTCCAAGTGCGAAAGGATAAGAGTTACGTGATAGAAAGGGAGAAAAATCTAAATGAATAAGATGGCAGGTAAGTAGAGTTGTGACAACCTGAATTAAACTTTATTGTGTGGTCAAGAGTCATTATTTATTTAAATCATTTTGCGGAGTGAATCTTGTGTGAGTGTGTGTGTGTGTGAATGAATCTTTAGGTACTATTAGGTATTCTGTGATAAAAGGTAAATAGTGCCTATTTGTTTTTTTAAAGAATATCAGCCAAGCTGAACTTGACCGATGTTTTCCTCTCCCCTCCAAATAAGTGAAAACTTGTGTTAGGAGTGAGTACGACAATAGTGCAACGGGTGGGGATCGAACCTGCAACCTTTGAGTTTTCAGTTCGCACCTGTAACCGTTGGGCTATTGAGGCCCATAGATACCTAATACAATTATTCTCTTCTATCTTATATTTTAACTGGATCCCGCACGCGGTCAGAATTTTGCTGGATCGTACGCCCCCTTCTGGATGTACCAAAGGGAAAGTTTTCTGACAAAAATTTTCTGAACAATAAAACAGCGATGTGCTCTAATTCTATATTTCCAATTCAATACACCGACATAGTTATGCTCGCAGGTAAATTAAGTTGTCAACTCCCCTAAAGAATAGTTTCCGTTACAAATCGTTTCAACTTCCTACTTCCTTGGCAGAATATATTGAAATTAGAATCGGAATTACGCTAGAATGAAGGAAATTCCGAATATATAGTTTTATTCTTGCGCACTAGGTAGTTAAATTGATATTGGAACATTAATTTGTTTATCATTTAAAAGGAAAAATTTTCAAATGACTACATACACTAAAATCCTAAAAATAAACATGGCGTATTTTAGCATTTCATCCGTATGCTTTTTGTCTATCAATTTTTTGTTTTACGGAATTTGCGGATAATAATTATTACTTATTAAAGAATAGGTAAAAAGATTAGGCGTAGGCTTCAGATGAACTATAATGTTAGGCAAGTGGAGTTCATTTAAATTTTTTTTTGCTGAACACATCGTTTTGACAGTTTTAATCTGTCAAAAAGTCAAATTCATCGGTTAAAGTTTACACGGGATAAAGTTTACGGGGACCCTCATATATTCACACACACATTTGCTAATGTGATTCAAGTGACATCAAATGACGTCACTTGAATCACATTAGCAAATAGGATTTATTGTTCCGAAATGTCTACCAGCTATCGTCTTCTGCAGCCATTATCAGATTTCAGAGCAAATAAGAAATGGTAATACGGTGAAATTCTAGGTAAAGTTTACATTTAATACTTTGATCTACTTCTTATCTTCGTTCCGTTCACCCAATTTTTATAATCTTTTTAAACAAACTGAAAGTATCAGTTTCACTTATTTGCTTTTAGTCATTCTGTAAAGTGGCACAATTTTACAGAATTACTATTAAAATAAGTAGGTAGATTATAATAACGTTTATTTACTTAGATTTTTGATTTATTCATGCTGCACGCGTTCTCAATTATTATCTTAGGTACTCTTTGCTAGAGTAGGTACTATGAAGATGGACATAGGTATTTTGCAAAAACTTTTACATGCCTCGGTCATATCACTTGTACCTATCCAGCGGCTCCCTACAACTAGTGGTTCAACACCTAGGTACGAATACCTAATCTCCCTCACTTTTTTATCTATTTTTCACGGGGTTTTTACTAGCTGGCATATCAACCCCATCGATAATAACTTAACAATAAGCACACTTCGATCAGTTAATATAGTTACAGCCATATCAGCCGGGTGATCGAAGAGGAATAAAAAAGTGGAATTGAAACGACTCACATTTATATCACCCGAGCTTAAACTGTCTCCGTTTTATTCCAGTAATCCATTCCAATAATTCCAATTATCAAATGCCTCTCTCCGAACTTTCCACAGTGTCCTAAGGGCATTAGGTAAGTTGTCTGTCCTTCTGGAAGCGTACGTCGCGCGTCACCACGTTTTAGGGATCCTACTTGAATTTAATGGCAGCAAATTGTAATTATTAGGCTGATCTAGGCTGCCTATTGTCTTATTCGAATGTGTAACAGACTCTGTAGTGCTCATCAACTTAAAGTGGTGTACGTAATCGTCGTGGCCCGCATAGAGTGGACTGTGGCCCTCAATGATCCCCAATTAGCCCTAATTGTCAGCTAGCCTGTCGTCAGCCATACCATGAGCGTGGACTTAAATGCGTGGCGCCCTCTTGATTCCTTGAATTCCTTTAGTCCAGAGGCAAGAGCTAAAATCATTGAAGAATCATTTCTTTTCAATGCTATATTGTCAATATTGCCAAAAATTTGTAGATTGGGAATTTACACCTGTTTTAATTGATTCACTATATTTTTGTAACTTTAATGATTCTTTACTATCGAATAAGATATATCTCACTGGAACTTCTATTTAAATCCGAAGAAAATATTACAGACTATTTTTTTTTTTTTAATATTAGGCAACCTGAAGTTGACTAATATCCTTCTATCCCCTCCAAATAAGCGGAAAGCTTGGGTTAGGAGTGGGTACGACAATAGTGCAACGGGTGGGATTCGAACATGCGACCTTATAGTTTTTAGTCCGCACCTTAGTTACTGAGCAAATATGATATAAAATAACATTACAGTATAAAATTATGTATTAATAAAAACCTTTGCGGCTTTGTCAGAAGAAAATTATTTGTTCTTGGCACATTGCATGGATGTATCCTCGATGACATAATATTACTTTCAATATTAATCACACATTCTTACACAATAGCTCGCATTACAGTCAGTGGTCAACAATGCTGTCTCTGTATTCTTAGAGAATTTAAAATGCTTCTACACTTCACACGACAAGGAATATACGCAAGAAATCATACAGTCTTTAAAAAAACAAAAAGCCCTATTATTTTTTACTCCCTTAGGGGTTGAATTTTCTTAACGGGTGCATACGTCATAATAGTTATCTGAATGCATTTAAGCCCGATCCGTCCAGTAGTTTGAGCTATGCATTGATAGATCAGTCAGTCAGTCAGTCACCTTTTCCTTTTATACCTATATTTAGGCAACTCCTTCTTCATCAATCGATAGACGTCAGTGGTATTTAGGCATATTTGGAAGAATAAGATTCAAATTCAAAATTATATATTATATCAAATTCAAATATATACGTTTTACTTTCAAATTAATACGATTTTCTTACACAATCGTATGGCGTGGTCTTATATCCTGCTGAACTTGCTTAGGTAATACATTTATGTAAATACTAAGAAGCCTTTGCAATGAATTAAATTTATCATACAGTTTCCACGAAATTAATGAAACAAAGTCCGTTTAAGATTACAAAATTTCAAATAAGTAAATTAGTTATATATAAACTAACGCATATTTCTAAGTACAATTTGACGTCAGGCAGATTACATAGTAAAGTAATGAACGTAAATTAACATACGTTTAAGATACTCAGGTGACATAAGTTATTATTTATTATTAGTCATAAATTGAACAAATCTAATAATACAAAAGGCACATAAATGTAAATCACTCAATGTTACGACCTTTGAGATAAATGTGTGACTAATTGCGAATAATAAGGTTCCTGTATAATTTATGAGTGCCGTGTTTATGTAAGATAGTTCAAATGCCGTGGTCTTAGAAAGTAAAACAAATACACAATACAAAAATGTTTTTACAAACATCGGTCCCAATTTGGTTAAGTTTAATAACAAACATAGCCAGCCGCAAATTTACATAACTTCATAAAGTTTAAAGCCTGTGTAGAACTACCCAATTTCATCGTTAGATGTTGACACTACCACACGCAATTGCAGAGATTAGTAGAGTCAACAGAAGTGTCGGAATGAAAATTTATGTCCATCAGAGTCGTATGCTAAACTAGCTTTTGCCCCCGCGACTTCGTCCGCGTGGAATTAGATTTTGGGGTGGAATTTTCAAAAACTGTGACACACGTACTTTTTTATTTTTAACTGAAAGCTCAAATACCAACTTTGATGGAAACAGCTTGAAAAATGACGGAGTTTCATATAAACTTCAATTCCCTATTTAAACCCGTTAGGGGTGGAATTTCCAATAATCCTTTCTTAGTGTGCGCCTACGTCATAAAAGGAACCAACTGTAAAAATTTCAAGTTTCTAACTTCAGTAGTTTAGGCTGTGCGTTGATATCTCAGTCAGTCAGTCAGTCAGTCAGTCAGGACTTTGAATTTTATATATATTCGCTACTTTGTGTCTGCGATGTGGCTGCATTGCATATGCGATGTCTTTGCGTTGCGTCTGCGGTGGCGCATGCTTCGCTTCGGTAGTACCACCATAGACCATACCTACCTATATATTGGGAGTACCACGACGCGTCGTGACGTCACGCGTCACTGCTTTCCGTATGCAGCCTTCTTCCTTATTTTCATCTTTATCTTATTTGGAGAAATAGGTTCTAGTTTTTTTTGTCACGGGTATACTCGTGCTAGAAACTCAAGCCGTTCCATAGCTCTGTTTCAACATGATTGAAGGATTAACCATATAATACCTACATCATACACACTTCCGCGTTTATAATTTTTATTCCGTGTGTCTATTTCCTACAAGCAGGTTGCGGCCGATTCCGCAATATTCTATGCTTCACGAAAACATTTAAATGACTCACACGCGCACAATTCGAGACATCATTATATTTATCCATGCGCCATTACTACAAATTTTTTTTCCTCCGAGCGCCATTATATTTGCTCGAATGTGTGTGTGAGTGTAGTTATTGTTTTCTTAATAGGTGTTCTCTATAAAGTTTGTAACTATGCCACTAACGCGCTGTCACATGTCACTTGTAACTTGTGTAAGTATATGCTTAATTTTCCAAAATCTCGCGGGGGACATTTTTGTGTGCGTTGCGTGGTGGTTGTCCATAGTGCTTGCTTTTCCTTCCTGCTATCCTGCATGCTAGTGCAATGCAGGAAACGCAAACGAACACGCAAAACGCTAACAAGAGACGCAAGCAAATGTAAACAACAACAGTCACAAATAACAAAAGTCTTAGGTGTATTAGGTAAAAACTAATAAGTAAATAACATATCAAATAACTAGGTGGTGCCCGCGGCTTCGCTCACGTGGATTGAAGTTTTTTATTTCCCGCGGGAATTCCTTATAGATAAAAAGTAGCCTATGTCACTATCCCGGTCCTCAACTATACCCATGCAAAAAATCGCGTAGATCCTTTGTTTTGTTGCGGCCTGACTGAAGAACAAACCAATAAACCAACAAACCCACTTCCGCATTTATAATATTAGTAGGTAAGGATTATTTATTAATGAATTAATTAATTTTATTAACAATCTATTCTTTCATTACAGCCGATCGCCAGCCATTCGTCGGTCCATTACTGATTACTGGTCTTGAACGAGAAGCGTTTAGTTGGCCAAGTACGGATTGGAAGACTTCACACACCTTTACAGAGACAAATATTATTCCACCAAAATATAAAATCTATTGTTTACTTTTTTTTAAATAAGAATTATTTTAGGCATGATATACCTACTTGTCAAGTTATTAATAGTAGCAATTGGTTAATTGTGTCGACGAAGTGCCTCATAGGGACCCGACAGTGTCATAAAAGCATTAGCTGCGTGTCACTGGGGGCAATTTCGGCAAACCTATTACAATATAACAATAAACAATTTATTGGAATGACGATACGTAATAGAATAAAAAATTATTGTTGATCAATTAAGTATCAGTTTCTAGGTAACTAGCTACCTCTACATAGTAAGGTTCGTAAAAGGTATCGTCCATAATTGGCGAACGATCTTATCTACGAGCAAACGATGCGATTTCGATGCGCGATACTTCGCGATCAAACAATAATAAATTATCTACCTTCGATTTTTAAGCTATTGCATAGCTTCTATCGCGGGCCTTGAGCGTGGAGACCGAATCCAGAAATTCTGTAACGGAAATAACCTGACACGGGACTCCTCTCACCGCTAGATGGCGTTGATAAAAAATGCTATGCAATAGCTTTACCGCGGCAGTCCCCGAGTGCCACACGTCTTTTTTTTGTAATGACAAGGTACCACAGAAGAAACCAAAAAAACATTAAGTAATTATAATAATAAGTATGATTGCTAGAAAAATATTTTTATTTTTAATAATTTTCAGTAGGTACTTACCATTGTCAATATTATGTAGAATCCATACGTGTTTAGGTAATTTTCAGCGTTAATTTTTATAGTCAAAAGTTCAATTCATGGTGATTTTAAATGCTATATTATTTGCTAACCACACAGGTTTTAGTAAAGAGTATTTTAATTAAGTAATATATTATATTGTGTATTTTAAAATTCAACAAACACTATGAACGTGCTATTTTCCACACTGTAAACTGAATACTTGAAGCTTCTACATATAAAACTGACATATGATGTTTACCCATGGGGTTACCTATTTCATTTGCACTAAGTAAGTACTCCAAGTACTACTATTTTACAAGCTTGAATTAAGTAAATTACTTATAACATAATATTATATGAGCAAGAAACTAATTCGTGCTCAAACTTATTTTACACAACTAGATTAAATTAAATTAATCTAAAACTTCGTCGATGTTACCGCAGCGTGGCATAGTAGGTAGGTACCTATTCAAGATGCAGCTAGAATGCATTGCCTCTTTGGATGACCAAAATTCTAATTCTATGCCCAAAGTGTTTTATTTTTACTATTTTTTCCTTTTCTCAGCAAAACTCTTCAGAGTATTTTTTTTAAACAATAAGGTTTTTTGAGAAAAGTATTTCAACTATTGCCCTATTTCTATTTGGCACGTATTGAATAAAAGGTCGTTGTACAGAATTTTTGGATTTAAGTTACCGTTCAGCCAATACCCGATCTGCACTTCGCTCAGGCACTTCGTCTTACTTAACTTAGCTTTTTGGTAGATATCTGCTTACCAAATATAATCCGTCCTCAAGTACGATAAGCGTTCTATGTATAAAGCTGATTGCACATCAGAGGCGCGCCGCATGCGCTTCAATAGCCTTCACCAAACGTAATGCTTTGGTGAAGCAAAAACTTTTGAATATCTGAGTGACGTCATTAAACTTTCCTACGAGTGGCACGCGCTGAATAAATGCGGATATTGTAGTTGACGTCATCCATGTTTGTTTGATGCATCTTGCGACACGTAGGATGACAGCTGACGCGTCATTTGACGCGTTCGACACGCGTCTTTTTCGCGTTGTGTTGTTGCGGCTGTTAATGAGTCGACGATCACTTTTAGGTAAGTGTAAGTAAGTTTGTAACCCAAAAGTATACGCATAAAAGATGAAATGTTTTCAAATTCTATTTTCTCCTTTGCTATCTATACGTGATGATCGATCCATATTCTACCAAAAAATTCCATCTGCGCAAACATTTCACAACTTGAAGCATGAGTGATCAGTTTTGTTATCTTAGTTATTCTTTCATAAAGAACTCTTGTACTACTACCTACTGAGATACGCTATCTAATGAGTAATGACGTAATGACCTACACTTTTGTGCGACTTTATTACTAACCTAATTAATTATGCGATTCTTCAAATTTCATCCAGAATGTTTTAAGTAAAATTTGTATTATACTTACTAACCTTTTTTTTTTTAGTTTTTACTCGTCCGTTATAGAATTTAAAAGAGGATGGGATATACAATATTATGTTTGGAAAAGGCCATGGAAAACGCCGAGTAGAAAATGAATTGATTTTTTATTTGAGATAGTACAATTACAAAATATATATATTATATATATTATAGGTAATAGGTATGTATAAGTAGCTGTAAGTTCAAGCGATTAAATATCACCTGCTGTAACGGTAAAGTTGTCCATAATGTTCTCAAAGATGTGTGAAGTTTGTCTTAGTCATCATGTTGGACGAAGGCGTAAAAGGAAGAACCTTGCCCAGTATTGGGCCGACAATGCCGAGTTCCAAGACGATATACTTGCAAGGTCAAATTTCTTTGAGTCTGTATAGTGTACCTTTGGTCTCCCCTCTGATTTTATCATTTAAAACGTGCCTGACAGGTGACGGCTCGACAGCCCGGGATAAGTAATAAAGGGCAGAAGATCGGGGCTAAACCGTCGTCACTATCATGTTTTTGAGTGTGGTCAAAATGTGGATATATTCATTAACTAGCTTTAACCCGCTGCTTCGCTCACGTTAGGTTCGATTTTTTAACCCCCTATTTAACCCTCTTGGGGTTGAAATTTTCCAAAATCCTTTCTTAGCGGATGTCTACGTCCTAACAGCTACCTGTATGCCAAATTTCAGCTCAATCGGTCCAGTGGTTAGAGCTGTGCGTTGATAGATCAGTCAGTCAGTCAGTCAGTCACCTTTGCCTTTTATTTATATATTTTATATATTTTATCTATATATTTAGATTAAAATCGAAAATGTAACATTGTAAAAACAGAAAATAAATCTGTCAAAATACAAATAAGTTATAATTTTTTTTACTGCGTCTGTATTTATCTCTTTCTAAAAAGAAATTTTCTATGAAGAAGTATGTACACTAGGCATAAGGAAAGAAAGAAAGTTTCGATCATTACTGTACAAAATATTATGTCGGCTCAAACATTCTCTAATTGAAAAAGTGTCACTTACAAGCTTGCTTACAAAACAAGCTTCAGTACATCACTCAATTTCAGAGCTTTTTCACGCAAGAAGTAATTTCACATTGGCTTTCGCACTGAAAATAGATTAGCAATCGCGGAAGAGAGTTATTTTTCACAGGCATTGTTTTAATTTTGTCATAATTACTATATATATAGCTACTCGTGCTGATTCACTGATTGACTGACTCACTGACTCATTGATCACCTCTCCTGTAAAATTTTGTATGGAAAAAATTTTTTTCACTCACGGTTTCGTACAGAGGACAAAAATTCATTCGGAACAAAAATATGGAGAGAGCTGATGATTGAGGATTTCGGAGACGGGTGAGGAGCACGGCCAGGATATCGAAGATAGGTTGGGAGTGTTCAAACAAAAGTCATTCGAAACCTCATCCAATTGGCAGGGAGCTGAAAAAAAATCCAAAATGGCGGATTCAAGATGGCGGCCATACAGATTTCGTCGGTATGCCTATCTCGGAGACTATAAGAGATGGAAGAGTGGTTTCTTGGAAAAAGATGATCAAGACTTGCAGGTCTACTTGATGAATAGAAAAAAAATCAAGATGGCGGAATTTATTTTTTTCATATAAAATGTATGCAAGACTTTGATAGGTTCCTTTCCGAAATTTCTGATGATTTCGTATAGAGGACAAAAATTCATTTGGATGAAAAATATGGAGAGAGCTGATGATTGAGGATTTCGGAGACGGGTGAGGAGCACGGTCAGGATATTGAAGATAGGTGGAGGGTGTTCAAACAAAAGTCACTCGAAACCTCATCCAATTGGCAGAGAGCTGAAAAAACCCTCCGAAATGGCGGATCCAAGATGGTGGCCATACAAATTTCGTCGGTGTTTATTTAAGAGACTATAAAAGATGGAAGAGTGCTTCCTTGGAAAAAGATGATCAAGATCCGAAGGTCTACTTGGTGGACAGAAAAACCGCGGTTCGCTTTAGCGAGCCGCGCACCCACGCGCCCTACTAGTCTATAATATAAAAATGAATCGCAAAATGTGTTGGTAAGCGCATAACTCAACAACGCCTGGACCAATTTGGCCAAATCTTTTTTTAAAATGTTCGTTGAAGTTCAAGGATGGTTTTTACGGCGAGAAAAATTAGAATTATTGCTTGAAAAACCCTAAAAATAGCCCTTTTCTTTTTCCCATACAAATGATTTGAAACTAAAACGTAGTCAATTTGAGCTTTATTGCTATGGTATAAAGTTCATATTAAATTACAAGCACTCACTGTTGTCTAAGCAATGTAGGTGTGTTCCTAACGTCAAAGATCATATCTATCAAAACAATGTGCGTGTGTGCGTTGGAGCACAGAATACATAGTTGGAGGAGTTTAATGTCGCGTTCCGAAACTCGCGTTTCTTTTGTATTAGTTTCGGCACGCGACATTAAACTCACGTCGCAACGACTGAACCGATTTGGCTGAAATTTGGCACAGAGATAGATTATGGCCGGGAATAAGACATAGGCTACTTTTTATCCCGGGAAATAAGAGTGTTCCCGCGGGAATAAAAAACCTTAATCCACGCGGACGAAGTCGCGGGTATCAGCTAGTCTAATATATAAAAATGAATCGCTTAATGTGTTGGTAAGCGCATCACGCGTGAACGGCTGGACCGATTTCGCTAATTCTTTTTTTATTGTGTTTGTTATTGTTAGGAGAAGGTTCTTATGAAAGAAGAAATTAAGAAAATTGCGCGGAAAATTAGAAAATTTAAGAAATATTAACCACCATATTAAATTATTTCTAATGTAACCGCTTTTACAATTCAAACTTTTTTGATGTAACCTTATGGCGTTTGACATAACATTGACAGAATGCGTGCTGCCAATTTCGTCAAAGAGGATGTAAAAAAACTTAAGACAGGACAACGTCTGTCGGGTCCGCTAGTATTACATAAGGACATCGAAGAATGAAAATTAACATTTTAACTATTTAATTTTTCTATTATAGAAATAAATTATAAAATTAGAATTATTTACTTATTAAAATTATTTTATAGAAATATATTATAAAGTTTTTTGTCTGTTTTTTTAAATTTGTTTGTTTTTTAGTAAGTACGGAGCCGAAATGCATGTTTGTGACGATTTGTTAAGTTATTTTAGTTTAAAGTATTTTAGAGACTTCTTTGCTGGTGTATGTTTTGTATATGTTTATTAATTTTAAGTATGATGTGAACTGTTTGGGCCCAAATAAATAAAATAAAATTCAGACGAGTTAAGCTATTTTTTATTATCTGTTGATGGGTTTGATACCATGAGCTAATATTTTCATTTTCTTAATAGCATATACCTACCTAGATATTAAATAAGGGGTCCTTGTGGACGTCTTTTATATATTCATGTGGACAGAACAGGGAGGTTGTAATAATACTCTCTGGGACAGAATAAATAAATAAGATAGCATTTGTTTTAGTGCATGATTTTGATAAACGGTAAGTTAGCGTCGTCTAAATATAGTCCGCGCCCACCCCATGAGATTCCTCTAACTTAACTTATTTTATGAGCCATTATTTTTTCTTTTCCGCTCCAGACTTCCGTTACGCATAAAACCTAAACTGCGGTTTTCTGAGCTCAACCATGAAGATTTTGGATGTATAAAGATAATAAACAAAGATTTATAGCACTAACCAGCTTTCGCCTGCGACTTCTTCGGCTTTAAGCAAGGTTTTTAGAAGTTCCCTCAGACACATTTTTCCTTTATAATATTAGTAAGGATATCACTAGGTATATTTTCTGCTTCAATAAGTAGGTATAGACTGTATAAGTGTAAAAACACAAAGGTAAACGAATGCCTTAAGTAACTACTTCAAACGCATGTTAACTAAAAATAAGTGTGAAGAAACTTCCGCCATTTTAACAATTGTCATTGAACCGAAGGTAATTGATAACGAGACGAAAAAAAAATAACGTATTAAGTATCCTCAAATCGTTTATAGCGGGGGAGATAGTGACACTGAAGCACCGTTAAAGCGTAATCAACAATTTTTTATGTGAATTGAAACTCAAAAGTTACACTAACAAAATAAGCTTGGTATACGCTAATTTAGAAGCTGAAAAAATGTAAAAAAAATATTATTAAAAAAAAATGCAAAAATGGTTTATCGTCATCGCGGATATTGATTAAATTATTAGCAACTTGTACCTTTTCTATAGACTTTTTTGGCCGGACGGGATAGGGGATAAAATTCCTGCATAAGCTCTTACATTTGCGAAGTTTTTGATGTAAATTAATAGCCTTTTAACTATTAACGTAAAAATTTCGAAAATAATAAAGTAAAATAAATAGTCAAAAAGATTACATAAAAAAAATTCGATTCCGCATAACGCTTTCAGTGTTACCGGCTCCTGGACTTGGGTTAACCGAGAGTATTAATTTGCCGGCTGAACCTACCCAGCTCAAGGAGTACTAAGGCTTAATATGCTCTTCCAAACGTGAAGGGAATGTAAGCTTATTTGGTACGACACGACCTATCTCTTAACATATTGAAACTGACATTCGCCCTTATTTACACCGTACATTGACACTGACATGACCCTATAGCACCGTAAACTGATGGTTAGGTTATACCTACCCCTTGAGTATAAAACCAATATTTATAGGGTATAACTAGGTACTGAAATACAATATTCCTATTAATATAATAAATGCGTGGGTATAGTTAAGAATCAGTGACATATTAAGGTTCAAACTTTTTATCCCGCAAATACAGAGATCCTGCGGGATTTTAAAAATCTAAATCAATGCCGACATAGTCAAAAGCTACTTGTAATAACACTTAGAGATTTTCTAAAAGAACCAGTTAAGGACCAGTGACATATTAAGGTTCAAACTTTTTATCCCGCAAATACAGAGATCCTGCGGGATTTTAAAAATCTAAATCAATGCCGACATAGTCAAAAGCTACTTGTAATAACACTTAGAGATTTTCTAAAAGAAGTCATATTTGTGTTCGGACTTTTGATTCTTCCCTGAAGTCTGCTCTTAAATAAAAAACTTAAGTAAATATTCAAGTATATACCGAGTGGGTATGTAACTATGTATGTAATATAATTGAGAAGCTCTAATCCTCAGCCATATAGTATAACTGACTACCGACAACAATGAGTTGGTGATATAGTTATTTATTACCTACTTAGTACCTACATAACCTCATTTCACGCTTCACGACTCCTTGTAATCTAGCCATCCGACCAGTTATACTACAATGTTAACTGGTGTAAGTACCTATGTGAAGTGAACGAGTGAGCATTACTGAATTTATTACATATGCATATATGCATATTAAGAAGTTACCAATCAAGTACGTAAGTAGTAATAATACTACTAGTAGAAGAATGTACATTAATGGTTTTGAAAGAATTTGATAATTGAGGTTAGATTAACCTACTTATATTAGGGGTACCACTCAAATGCTAATAAGATGCTCTGAGCAAATCTTATAACATTCCATTATATTCTACGTTATTCCTAACAATATTATATTTTCTAATTTTCGAAATTTTCTCTAGCTGCGAGCCTTAACTAATAATAAATTTGATATGATGAGGAAGCGACTAAGAAGCTAGGTTTATACTAAGAACCTAAAGAGTCTCGAGTTAGTGTAATTTATATTACTACATTGTGTCTGTGTGAACAGCAAATTCTGAGCTTGCGAAAGAACAATGGCAACTTTGGGCTATAAAACTGATAAATTCTTCTTGAGATGACGCTTTCACCAAAATGTATAACATTTATAATGTAACTATTGGATATCATCAGTTTATTTTTAAGAGCAGGGGAAAAATATAATCGTCTTTGAAATAGTAATAAAAAAAAATATGTTTAGTTGCCAGTTGTTTAGTGAAACAATCCAATATATGCATGAAATGGAAATATTTTGTATAGGCTAGGTAAAGGTAAAAAAGACTGTGAGTTACGATATTAATTATTATTGCAAGATAAAAATGTCTGACATTAATGTCAGGCTGTCAGCTGCGGGATTGACTATGATGCTAAAATGTAATGATTGCTTTTTGGCGAAAATGCATTGCTGCATCAAGAATGCCATAAATTCAACCAACCACCACATTTGACACTGTAGCAATGTTTAATGCAGCTTTTTCGCAATCGACCTTAACTTTTCACTCTATACTACGCTTCACTGAACGAAATGTCGCAAGCTTGCTGCTCCCGTCACGACATCGCTATTTACACAGAGACACTCAAGTCTCGATGCATATCAGTAGAAATATATGATTTCTAGAAATTGTAAAGCATTCCTAGGAAATACGTATAATATCGAGCCAATATTGGAAATATCACACTAATATAAAGGTTTGTAAGGAAAGTTTGCATGTATGTGTGTGTGTGCATGTTAGTTACTCCTTCACGCCACAAGGAATGAAGCGATTTGTTTGAAATTCGGAATGGAGATAGCTCATATCCAGGATTAAAACATAGCCTACATTTTATCCCGGATTTAAGGGTTTCCGCAGTAATTGAAAAACGTTAATCCGCGCGAGCGAAGTCGTGGGCATCGTCTAGTGTTAAATAATAATTTGTCGAAGGTTTACCGTTTACTGTGCCTACACTCTAAAGTGTCATAGTCTGTTCCAACATTTAATGTCCCTAATTAAAATAAAGCTTGGCGTTTTGTGACAGCAAACTTTCCTGAATACTAAATTACCCATTTGTTTGTAAAAATAATTTTCATTTTTACTTTTTTTGGGATAACTTAATCAGGTCGCGACGGTAAAGGAACAGACAAAAAAAGAAGGTCATTTCCCCGTTTCATCGCTACCCCTTGTTGGCAGGGTAATCTAGTTTTATTACAAGTAAACATGATGATTAACCAAATTAAGCGTTTTAAGTATGACTAAAATGAAACTCCTTTATAAATAGTCACAAAAGGGCCCTTGGGCTTTCCTTGGGCGCTTATTTAACCAATCCATTCAACTCTCGCAACAACCATTGATTTCGAATTCACTAATAAACCAATCCCTTTCCCTTATCACTTGACACACAATACTAACAGCTATAATTATTGAATTTTTCACGCATTTTCATTGCTTATTAAGTTTATAAACCTACCTACAGTCTACATATCTTTAAAAATATATAAAACTAGCTTTTACCTGCGGCTCCGCTCCCTCCATCTACCTATGTGATCCGGAGTGGTGATTCCTATTAGTTATATAAAATTACCGATTGAGATTTTTTCGATTTCTCAGCAGTTTCTTTTGGGTTTACCAATTAATTATTACAGAAAATTACTCTG
This sequence comes from Hipparchia sbordonii, assembly GCA_038048805.1. Lineage (NCBI taxonomy): Eukaryota > Metazoa > Arthropoda > Insecta > Lepidoptera > Nymphalidae > Hipparchia > Hipparchia sbordonii. The sequence goes on along the minus strand of JBBIWI010000010.1, from coordinate 5,342,492 downwards.
GGTTTATCTATCCATTTAGTTGTTGAAGACATCACATCTAAGGTAGGTAGGTATACATATTTGTAAGATATTTATATAACACATCAAACTTACCGATTTTCACGCTAAAACAATCCAATGTTATTAAACCTCCGTCTCTTCACCAGTCAAAATAAATCGTTTGATTTCTTTAAACACACTGATCAAGGCGTAGTATAATGTCGTCACTACGATAATACGCAATACATATTTTAATGTCTCAGTCATCACAAATTATTCAATATCACTTCCCACTGTTTATTTATTACGATAAAATAATTCGCGCCAACATTTTATCTGCACGTGAACACATGCATCGTCATTGAAGGTGTGTTTGCAACTGTCAGTGTCAATAAAACTCAGTAACTGACATAACGTCGCGGTTCACGATGCGCATACGCATTGTAAACGTCGAGTGAGCGGGACGGATGATTCATCCTTTAATGCCTGATGCGTCATTCATTGTTATCGCTTCAACGCAATGTTTACTTTATCAGAAAGAATTAAAGTTTATATTTACTTATCAAATATGATTTCTTTAGAAACTACCTTGACGATTTTAAACTTTAGCTAGAGAGGCTGTCATGGTTCATTGATAAAAAATGTTTGGGTATCTGATCGATTTTCAAGTTTTATCTTGAAAATCAGGTAAATATTGTTGAACAACAACAGGACTGTCATTTGACATGACCATTTGTGCATGCAAATATACCAACCATCACTATTATACACATTATACATAATAAATAATACTGTTCGAACACCGCTAACTTTTTTCTTGATAGAAAATCAACACTTGTAAAAACTCGAAGTTATCTTTTAAATACCATTAAATACAGTATGTAATGTAATGTATGCTTCTCTAAACAGTTGCAACGGGATATTCAATTTAAAGGCATAGCCACAAACAACACGTGGCGTCAGCATGTCCAACGTGGTTTTTAATTGTACCTATAAAAAGAAGCGTAAGAAGTCGTGCACAGTGTGACATGGTTTTCATTTCTATGTACTTAAGTACGTCCTCACAAATTATAATAATTTATAGGCTGAGATCCGTAGACTTTGCTTTGCTTTTTGCTTTTGTGCTTTGACTTTGCTTAGACTTTATGTTAAAGTTTGAGCTGTGTACTATAACTGTACTATAGGTCTCAGCGCCAGTCTCAAAGAGAATGTAATCACTCCGTAGTCTAAAAGTAATGACTGAAATCGCGGAAGGGAAACATGACTGTGGGTTTGCTACTTTGCTAGACTTAGATTTACCAGCAGCTTAAGAGAATACGAAAGCGATCTGCGATCCGGTCTATTAATCTATAAACGGCGATATTAAAGAATAATTAATCGTCGTGTTTTTTTAGGCATACATGCACTAATTCACGATGTAACCGCTCAACCGATCTTTTTGTGACGAGCGATAAAGCATTCCGATGACGGCTTATGCTGCTAACTTCTCATCCTGAAAAATAATTAAAACTGTGGGATAACAGAAAATTAAAAAAAAAGGCACGCGGGTTTTTAGCGTAGCTAGTTTCTTCTTATTCTTCGTTTTTCTTCTAATTCAGGGATCGCTTTCCTGCTTAGGCTTTGTCACTTTGCAGTTGCATAGCCAATAGCATCCTCCCTTCGAATACCTGTGACTCGTGCATTTGCTTGTGTGACGCTTCACCGTTTCTTTGGCCTATCTCGGGGCTAGGGAATCGAATCCCGCATCTGCGAGATCCCGATGAATTCTGCTGAATCAGTGGTATGTGGCTCAAGAAATTTGCGGTCAGTAGACGCAATCTTTCAGTCCGGCTGTTCCCAAGAATCCACAGGATTAATGATCTTAGTCCCGCGGCTTTGTGGGGTTGAGGTTTCAACGCGGGATTGGATTCCCTACTCGGGACTATGGGCACATAAAGGCACCTTGTTTACAGGCTTGAAGTCGGTGTCTAAGATAACTAGCCCGCCGAAGCGTGCAGTTTTTTCAGTATATTAATGTGTAAATAGTGTTTTAGTTTAATATTTTGTAAATAGTTTTTAGGGTACGATAAGGCTGACATACGTACGTCCTTGCCTTGTAAAGATTTAAAAAAAAGAGTCTACCTGCCGCAGATGTGCTTCAATACATCGATATTCTATATTCATTGTTTTTTTAATTATGTACTACATATTTATTATTAGCATTGAGTCCGGAGTGTAAACTAGCAAAAATAATACATTTCTCTAAGATTTCTTATCAATTCAGTTCATCGTCTCGGCATCTAATTAATTATATCTAATCCTAAAGATTCTTTCTTATATAAACGAAGTCTTTGACCTTAGATATCTAGTAGAGTCCTACATATAAATTGGTTCATACCCGATAAAAAATCTTGTCCTCTCGTCCAATCTTAATACAGGAACAATCTAAGATGTTCAGAGTTACAAAACGCCAATCTTATCTAAGTTGCCGGATTTGTTCGTAGTTTTATCTCACTACCCCAAACTCCCCTCTCCGGTCGTAAATTTAAGACAACGAAGCAATTGTGATTTACTCGCTTGATCGAAATCGGCTGTAAAATGTTGGACCTAAGTATGTGAGGAGGATTGAATGTTTTTGATAGCGTAGACTCTTCGTATTGTATTATTATGGCAGAAAGGTCACACATAATAAGAATGGGGAAGTATTGACGAAGAATATTTACACACAACTGTGATATACCGGGACCTACGGCAAAAACGTGGCGCTAAGTCTGCGGCTACAATATCGTGCGGAAATGCGTGTCGCGATTCTAATACACCACAAGTAAAATAAAATGTTACTGAGGTCATCGTTACTAATATTTTGTTTTTTACTAAAGTTAAATTAATTGTATAAGTATCTATTTCGATGCGTATAGGCCTTAATAATAAGTTTATGGCCTTAGGTACTTAATATTATTATTCAGGAGAGGTTATCTTGAGATAACCATACGGTTTCCCATTTTGTTCGTGTGATAAGTACCTGCCTCATTTATCTACGAAACAATGTTTGTGCCATTTATATCATTTCTCTCACTTCCTATTTTATTTATTTACATTTTCACTGTATTTGATTTACATTGATTCTATGATACCATGGTTGTTTACTTCCGATACTTTTCCAACATACAACAGGCACATAGTAATATAATCAACATAATAAATTAATATTCTATCCGTATTTATTGGTCTGTTGTCCTATATCTAATATTTTATGGCTTTTTGTTATTAGTGTAGGTACCGTAGTACTTTGCTCGATATAACTATTTAGTAGTCGTAAGTAAAGCTTAACGATAAATACGTAAATAGGACAAAATACAATATACTTACGTACTATGAAATCACTGATCGCATGAGACTATAAAACCTCAGTAGGTATCTAATATTAACATTATTAATTTTATGGTTTAAAAAAAATATTTTCCAAAAAGTTTTTAAACGTCATAAGCCGTCAAGTGATTGTAGTCAAGGGCTACTTGACTGTGAAGTGCGTTCACCTGCTGTGCCTGTAAACTAATCCTGATGAAACCTAAGATATAGCGCACTTACCTATTCACTCTTAATTTAGTAGTTAGTCGGAGAAACTGAAGTTGCGGTGCGTATCAGGATCAGCAATGAGAAAGAAAAGCTAGTGCGCCCCCGTGGGATTTCAATCACGTAGCGCTGCAGACGGTACCATGTAGAAAGGTGACGTTGGAACAAAATCGAAAGTTCCTGACCACACTCTCTCAAATACATCCAGTAGAACCATAAATATAGTACTTAAAAGTACTTACTACTATTAATGTAGAGCACCGACAGACAGCGTCGATGCTCCTTTACCATTTCCAGAGCACACCACGACACGACACACAGTGTTCTTTTTGCTTAACCAACCACTACTGACCACCTTATGTAGGTCTTCAGTCCAGTATGCTGGAACTGGAGGTCGTCTCACTCTAAACTTGCTTGCTAGTACGATGTCTCCAAAAACACTTCTGCCAAAGTGGCCTTCAGTTCACACCTGCCCATTGCCACGTCAGCTTGCACAGCTATTGCATGCTTGGTATGGTACGTTACTTATGTTTTGCTTAGTTTTACCTACTTACATAAATGTCCCTTACCTAGCTATATTAAGCTCTCTTTTCATCGGCGATATCCAAGGATTCGTATAGTGACTGATAGGTGAAATTTAGTTAATGCCCTCAGGTCATAAATTTTGTTTTCGCTAGATGTATAAAGCAGTTTTTTAACGGAAAATTATTTATACTAATATACAATATATGCGGTCTCAAAATAGGTAATACTCATTAAAAGAAAAGTCTCCTATGTCGGTATTAACCGAAGCATTCGCTTATAGAAGAAGGAGCTATTTGTATGTCACGCCAAATGAGTGATTAGTTTCGAATTTGGATTGATGATCATCGCCTATACACCATAATCATCATAGTCATCACATTAATGATTGCTGTTGTCCTATTAAGGATTTCTTTACACATACTTGCGTCCTTCGCATGGCTTCCCGAAAGTTCAATTCTTTCTGCATCCAAATTAGCGAATAGCAATTTTTACCTAATCTTAATGTCATTTTTCATTTACGGTAGCGAATTACTATTGTTTGTTAATTATTGTAGGTAGGTAATAATACTAGGAACTATTCAAATTAGCGGCAACATTAGCGCAATATGAACCTCATACCTAATTTATAAATGGACCATGCTTGCACTTGGCTATACCTATTACTTGTACAGCTGTTGTAAAGTATTGTGTTGTGTTTATGTGCATGGGTATAGCTTTGATTACATAATCTAATTGATTTGAGGTAGATTTCAGATATAGACGAGCACGTAATTGATTATACTAGCTAGTAATATGAGTTAGTAATATGAGTTTATGTGTCAAAAACTAGAAATTTATGCCTCAATAGCCCAACGGTTAATGTGCGGACTGAAAACTGAAAGGTCGCAGGTTCGAGTCCCACCTGTCGCACCCACTCCTAGCACAAGCTTTCCGCTTATTTGGAGGAGAGAGGAGCATATAAGTCAAGTTCAGCTTGGCTAATATTCTTTAAAAAAAAAAAATTAGAAATTGATGCGGTCAAGTCAACAGCAGAAGAACTGCGTCTTAGCTGCAATTTTGGAATCGCCTTGCTATCCAAATACAATTTCTGTCTGTGCAGACTATAAGTGTCTTAAGTGCGCGTGTGTTATACTTTATACGATTTTCTATTAAAAAAGAAATAACGTTGTAAATTCTGCGGTTTCAGCCTTTATTCCGTGCTTTAGATCCTGAGTTACATAAAGCATGTTCATCGTTTGTCTAGATAAGCATTATCATGCAGAGACAGAACAAAGGCCGCTGCCGTCTCGAATTAGACCCAAACAGCGTCAAGTTTCCTAAAGTTTAACGATAAAGTCCTTAATCTTAACCGGCGTGGCGGGATTCTTGACGCTATCTAGACCAAATCTATCGACTGAAGGTCGAGAACTTAATCCAGGTAACGAATTAGAAAAAAAGATCTGAATTAGTAGACTGATTATTCGCCAGCTTTTATATCTTGACTAATATTCTTCTTTCTCTTCCAAATAAGCGGAAAGGTTGTGTTAGGTGTTGATATACCAATAATGCAACGAGTTGGATTCGAAAGGTCGCGTTCCTTTTAGTTTTCTGTCTAAGCTATTGAAACCTACTTTACTATTTAATTTTTATAGGTACCTAGCTATGTAAACCTGTTACACATAGATGTAATATAATTATAATAATAATATTATTATAAGTTAAAGCTTATATACGGTATTCTACAGATGCTTTTAAGTGGCCACAGATGCAGCTATAATCTTTTATAATAATATAATATCTATAGATATTCCAACAAGATGCGTCATAAGCCTGTTGCTAGTTGCTACTGTATTAATATTAAACATCAGATATAATTAATAAATTTTGTGTAATAGATACATTTTTGCAACTAATAAAAAATTCTTTAACGTGTCATTTCTCCATTAGTTATGTACTATAATTATTATATTTGCAATGCTAAAGATGTTCCAATAAAAGTACCTACTATGTACAGAACAAAATAAAAAAATACAATTTCTTTTCATAAACAAAATATCTTCATAAATATCCAAGATGGGGGAAGTCGTGATATATCTTATGTCTTCCTTTATATGCGTAATAAGAGCCCTTAATGGCTTTTAACATGAGAATTGAGATAGACGCAACATACGTAATTCCCCCCAGCCGTTTAAATGCTTGGATGTGTGAGCTATTATTATTACTAGTGGTTCGCCCCGAACTGAGACCTCGCGGTATCCCATAATTCCCAAAAGATAGTTTTAATTATATATTGTAATAATTAACTTTTAACATTAGACGCAATAAAAAATAATAATAGTTGACGCAAAACTGTTTTACTGATACAGCGCCATCTATTAGCATTATTGTGAAGCTATTAGCATTAAAAATTAAATAATTTCGTTCCTTTATAATATTTATCTAATTTTAGTATTTGTTGTTCAAGTACAGGATATAACTGAATTTTCAACAAAGTTTCAGGTTCTAATATGCAATACTTTTTGACATATGGCTCAAATTAAATCTCCACTTAAAAGTTAAATAATTTCGTTTCTATATAATATTTATCTAATTTTAGTATTTGTTGTTCCAGTACAAGATATAACTGAATTTACCACTAAGTTTCAAGTTCTAATATCTTGCCATTCTTGACATATGGCTCAAATTAAAATCTCCACTTTGAAAGCCTCCCATTTCGTCAATTTTAAGGGAAAAACTAAAAAAAAATATTTTTGTACTCTGTTCAAAGTCGTCTTTAAAAAAATATATCGCAAGTCTATGTAACGCAACAAACAAAATTTTACTTCAAACACGCTTCTATGAGAGCCCCCCTGAAATAAAGCTTTTTATATTATTTTATTAAATGTTCGGCTGAAAGCCATCAGTTTACATATTATATTTAAATTTGAAGTAATTACGTTCAATAATTCAGAAGTTATAGGGCTCTGACAGACATTTTGACGAACACACTTCTCTGTCCAGTACAGACAAGCGCCCTAGTTGACTCAGAGAACTCGCTTCGCTCGTTCAATTAGAAATAATTTAATATGGTGGTTAATATTTCTTAAATTTTCTAATTTTCCGCGCAATTTTCTTAATTTTTTCTTTCATAAGAACCTTCTCCTAACAATAACAAACACAATAAAAAAAGAATTAGCGAAATCGGTCCAGCCGTTCACGCGTGATGCGATGACCAAGGAAATAGGGTTTCATTTTTATATATATAGATTATCCGTTCAGTGAATATATCAGTGTGGAAACAGAGGGTTCCCGCGGGATTTTGAGTTAAAAACCTTATTTCAGGCGGATGAAGTCGCGGGCAAAAGCTAGCTTATTGTTATTAAATATATCTTAAAGGAAAAACATAAGCAAAAAACTCCGCGGTACAATTGCGATTGTTCTAGTCGAGCCAGACGGTCGGTGAACTGCATTTTTATGCATATGTAAATGCATCAAGTGAGCATAAAATGTCAGACTTCCAATATTATACGTTTCACGTTACTGGAACACTGTTGTCTGGAAATAATGTCTATATCAAAGGAAGGTAGAAAGGAAAAATTGCAGGAATATTGTGTGACTAGCTGAAGTTTAGAGTGACTTGCTACTATCTGAGAAGTAATGTCCTCTATCTCCGAATATTTAGTAGATCTTCACCAAAATTGGACAAAATACTTCTAATAGTACACAATTTATAATAAAGAAAGAATTATCAAATTCTGTTTAGATTTGACGAAGTTATGGAGCAAAATCAATAAAAACTTTCAGTATTACAAGTATAGATGTAGGTATAATGTGAGAGAATTAGAGGCTCCAATGTGTTCGCGAGATACTTGTCTATAGGACAGAGCCAACTGGCGTGGTTGAAAACTGACGATCGTTTTCCATGCAAGAGACCCTTGTGGAGTAGTAGACGTCTATCGGTTGATAAAGAAGGAAGTAGAAGAATGTGATGTAGTCACGACCCTCAGCAATGAGGAATTCAACTCAGAATAAGATAGGCTAAGCTCTCGTGGAATTAGAAATTACTGCAATTTTGGTGATAATTGCTCCCATAAGGACAATGCTTTTTTTTTTCAGAAAAAAATAATAAGTTTAAAAGTAAATATAAAAAGAGTTTCCCCTACCCCGAGGGAATAATAAAAAAATCTTAAAACGTAACAATGGTAATGGATGCCAAACAGCTTTATAACTTTAAAGCAACGCTTTTTATCATATCCCGGGGGAATTCCGGAAATTCCTGAAAATACGAGTAGTATTGATTATGCTACTTTAGTTGATTAAGTTTTAATAGTAATTTTCGGAGTCATGTGCGTTTTAAGTAGTCATTAAATATTTATAACACGATTTAACGTTTAGACACTCTTGCCGCGAGGGTGGAAAATAATAGTAACTTATTCCCCTGCTGTAGTCTTTACTTCGCGTTTTCACACGTGTGCGTGATACAATGGCGGATAACTTACTCTACGAGTACTGGTAATATAAAAATCTTCTGTTATTAATTATGTGGTTTCCTGTCAATTAGGACCAAAAGTGCTTCGGAAAGATTAAATCCATTTCCAACCATTTTGCATACTTAACTCAAAACAGCTGATTTTGGAAATGTTCCACTAATTTGACCGACGAAATATAATTCTTTTATTATAGTCCACCAAACAAGAAAAATCTGTATAGCAAAAACGCGCCGTTCGCTCGAAAAATTTTTTCGAGAGAGACAGAGAGTTTGTGTGGCGTTGCGTGTTGATGTTATGTTGTTCCACCGTTTTTTCCACAGCTGGAGAAGCAACGGTGTACATCGCGAACGGCGCGTTTTTCCCATACAGATTTTTCTTGTTTGGCGGATTAGAGCAAAATACTTATTTTTTTCCTTCAATATGATAGGTTGGGTTTCAACACTAAAAGATATTTAGGCAGTGAGATAACTATGGTTTCAATAACGTTGTTTATACATCCAAGCAGGGTACGAGCTAATAGCGGCTTGGCAGTTATGATGGAGAGCGCGGGAACACTCGACATCCTTATTACGGAGCGAGGGGGCCGACAAACAAATAGCGGGTAACACTTCATTTCAAGGTGATGTGACATTTATATTGTAAGGATTTGTGTCACATGACCTGGTGTACTATTTGTGCATGTAGGACAGTGTATGTAGGTATGTTAGTTTCATACAAATCAAATCTTCATTGCATAAATAGAGTACAGACTTTTTAGGGTTCTATAGTAAAACTACAAGTAACCCTTAGAGTTTCGCCAAGTCCATCTGTCCATCGGTCTGTCCAGCGCAGAGACTATTGGTATTAAAAGAGCTGTAATTTGGCAAATATTAATTACGCCAAAAAAGTTTTGCAATAAAATTATAAAATTTTGGAAAATTACTAAACTATTAATTTGGGTATCTCCCCTACACCTAAAGCCAAATTGTGTTGAATATCGTTGGAAAGGGCTTTTAAAATTATTGGGGGGTACGTTATGAATATTTTTTCGATTTATGGGTCCGTTAACCCATAACTTACTATGGTAAGTATTACTTACTACTTTACCACAAAAAAAAAAACAGTGTCAAAGAATAGTTTAAACATGTCAGATTTCCTTACCAAAACTGACAAAATTGACTGACAAACGGATTTTCATTCGCTGGTTAAACTCCAACATTTATTGATGCGTAAGACCGTATATTTTTAACATGAAAATTTTTTCTTTGTTATAAAACTGTGTTGGACTTGGATGTTCATTATTATAATTTGTTTTCCCTACAGATTAGTACAGATACAATGCTAATACTAACGGGAATTCCTGTTTGAATTCGAATTTCGAATTCGAGTATCAAAAATGAATGTTTTCATTTCGGCAAACAATAAAACCATTGCTGAAACAAATAACTTTTGGGTAATCGAGCATTTATAAAAGCGGCTTTCTACATACTGGAATACTGGTAATTTACATACTGGAAAATCGTTTAATTCAAAGGAATAAATATGAAATATCTACATACTGTAGTACCATAGTCAACCAAATTAAATTTTATCTTAACTACTATCGCAGAGACTTTTGAAAATTAAGTATTTGAAAAAACTATCGCTGTCGCTCTGTAATTGTTCACAAAGCCCATTGTGCAATAAAAACAACTGCAATTTATTTTGCTAAAATCTTTTAAACCATATGAACCTCCAAGAACTGTAGATGAGGTAAAGTGGATTGTTTTCTTGGTCTCCTGCACGTGTACGATGTTTCGAGTTTCATTCCGCCCTCGAAGCCGTTGAACTATCTATCGAAGCCTTATTGAGGAATTTTGAAATATTAAACCTTGTATTAAACTGAAACAATAATTTGATCTTACAAGCTTTATGTTTATTATTTTGTACCTTTCTGGTTTATTTCTCTCTCAATATAAGTATAAATATAATAACTGGAGCATGAAGAAGATCTCTGGTTCTCAATTTGTCGGAATCTTTTTATTTTTATGTATTAATGTTCCCCGATTACTCGAAGACGCCTGGATCGATATAGAAAATTATTTTTTTGTTTGAAAGGGTATACTTTCTAAGTGGTCCCATTGTCATCAGGTCAGGATCTGATGATGGGATCCTGGAGAAGTCGAGGGAACTCTTCAAATTTTATAGGCACAATTAATATACTTTGGAGTGGCGTTTGAAGCCGGTTTTGTAAAAAGAATTTTTACGTTTAGATATACTTGTCATTGAATCAGTACTTCTACCTACAGCTCATGAATAACTTTCTTTTACTTAGACTTATGGAAGGAAAACTTTCCTTTATGGCTTCAAGTTACTTGGCTTTAAAAGTACTTAATGTTTTTTATGCACGTCGCTAAATTTCACTTCTGTAAGTACCTACGGGAAAGTTTTCCACAACATTTTTATTCGTAATCCAAAATCTGAGCCCAAAACTCCAACAGTTTTTTGATTTAGTACTGCAATAAGCTCGCTTTGAACGCAATGAATAAAAAAATATGTTTTCGCATTTTTGTGATTTTTATTTTTTACCATCAAAATTATTTGCGGGCAGGCTATCATTTGGTATGAGAAATGTAACTTTATTACAGACTAAATACAATTTTTTTTTTCGTTAATCTTTACCCTGGGAAAACCTGTGTGTGAAGACTTTAGGACTATTATCTGAGTATAACTTAACAGAAGCGAAGTGGGTGGACGAGTAAATAGGTACATATTATTTTATATACCTAAAGGGTATGTAGATATATACCATAAATAACCTACATAACAAAAACTTGTGGAAAACTAATTTCCAAATAGATGTAATGTTTGATTATAACGAAACCCTCTCGGATAAACCAATTAAACTTTGCCAGTTTAATTGCCAATTGGGAATAGGTGTAGATTGTAGGAAAAAATAAATGGGTCTGAATCGTGTGATGAGCTAAAATTCCATTTGAGGGTGTAAAGAAATATACTTCCAAGTAATAACAAATACGGCATACTTACCTATGCGTAACTTTTTTAATTGATGACAGGATTGGGTAGCGTTAGAATGCGATCTCACTTGATGGTAAGTGACGATGCAGTCTAAAATGGTATAGGGCTAACTTGAAAGAATATTGGACCTAATCGGTTTTCACACGCCATCGTACCAGATCGCTAATCGATCGTTAAAGGTGCGGATTGAAAACTGAAAGGTCGCAGGTTCGAGCCCCACCCGTTGCGCGATTGTCGTATCCACTCCTAACACAAGCTTTTCGCTAATTTGGAGGGGAGAGGAGAATATAAGTCAAGTTCAGCTTCTCATTCTTTTGAAAAAAAAAAAAGATATCCTTATCAATGCCTGAAGTTAACGAATTTATTAAAACTAAGATTGTACAAACACGTAAGTAGTTCCTAAATAAAAGTTCCTAGGTAAAAGTTCCTGATATAAACAATGTAACATAGGAATAGACGGATAAAGTCCCTAAAAAGGATAGGCAATAAATAAATTATAACTCATGTATTACAATACGAATCTAAAAGGAATATAAAATATTGGACATTGGTATCAATAAAAAGGAGTAGGCACGCGACCTTTGAATATCATAAGAATATTTTATTCATAAGAGATAGGGAATTTGCGGCACAAAAATTATCACTGAAGAGATAATCTGGCCTGTGAAAATTATTGCTCCGTATTAGAATCGAGAATCTTGTATTTGAATAGAATAAAAATATTATATAGTAAGTTTATCTCACGAAGTTACGGGCGTTTTACTTGTGGTTACGTCATGTACTTACATGCACATTGCGTAAGTGTGCGTGCCTGTCAGGAGCCTAAGTGGGAGCGGTCAGGCGCGAGCAAGCTCTCGCTCACACTTATATAGATACGACACACACACAACCATGAGCCACGAGCCCTCGTGAAATGAAAGAACTATACTTAAGACGAGGTTCTGGACGAGTTTTAGGTATTTGAGGGGGTGCGACAGAGGTGAGCGCGGGGTATTAGTCCCGCTCACCGCGGGGGGAATGTAGCGCGAGCGCGAAATATTAGCTTGATAGCGGCAAGAAACGACTCAGTCCGGCTGACAAAACTATATTAGGTCTGTACTGTAACTTATTTTCGTCACTCATATTGTAACTTATATGGCTCGGTTGGTATGGCTACAGATTATTTTCAGAAAGAGAGTACAGGTTCGATTCCTAGCCAGAAATGTAATATTGTTTTTTTAATTTCCTTATTCATTTTTAGCCTTTTTTTACCATAGTATGTATTTCAATATTACTTACATTTTTTTTAAGTACATAATTTGAATAAATGGTGTTTTAAGTTAGGTGTTGTATTTTTTAATTTATTACGTAATTTTTTAATCTATATTCTAAAGGAGTTATGTTTTTACCTATGTACCTACTATATCAATATCTCCGTGATTTCTAAACCGATTTTAACGGGACTTTCACTGGTAGATAGCTGATATCATCGGGCATAGTATAGGCTACTTTTTTAACCGACTTTTGAAAAAGGAGAAGAAGGAGTTTTGTTTTTCTACTTCTGTATATCGATATCTCCGTGATTTCTTAACCGATTTGCGTGAATCTTTTTTTAATTGAAACAAAAACCATGCAAGATTTAAAATTAATTAATTAATATCCTTTATTTTTTTTGACGACGTCCCTGGCGCAGTGGTGAGCGCTGTGGTCTTATAACTGGGAGGTCTCGGGTTCGATTCCCGGCGGGGGCAATTTAGGAATTTATAATTTCTAAATTGTCTCTGGTCTGGTCTGGTGGGAGGCTTTAGCCGTGGCTAATTACCACCCTACCTTCAAAGACGTGCCGCCAAGCGATATAGCGTTCCGGCACGATGGCGTGTAGAAACCGACTAGGGTTATGGGTTGAATTTACACTGCTATACCCCTTCCAAGTTAGCCCGCTACCATCTTAGACTGCATCGTCACTTACCATCAGGTGAGATCGCAGTCAAGGGCTATCTTGTTATCGAATAAAAAATAAATAAAATGTTCTAATAAATATTTTTCTTACATGTTGTATGAATCCCTCACTACTCTTATGATTCTAACTTAGAATCCTTCTCTCGCTCGGGATTCAAACTAGGCACTCGCAACAAAAAAACTTTGCTATCTTGTTGAACAAATAACTATTTCGGGCAAACTATCAATTTTAGAGAAAATTTTTATTTCGTCCCATAGTGCCGCCGCCGCACTATGGGACGAAATAATATAAACCGTCTCATAAATGGTTGGGACGAATGTTATGATTCCAAAGATTTTTCCATGGATTAATATTCTCAGATAATAGGACCTTTATGAATAATGTTGAAAAATAAAAATATTTTAGTTCTAGGTATATAAAATTACTAGTAGGGTGCGTGGGTGCGCGGCTCGCTAAAGCGAACCGCGTGTTTTCTGTTCCCCAAGTAGATCTTCGGATCTTGATCATCTTTTTCCAAAACCACTATTTCATCTTGTACATTTTCTAAGATAGACATCGACGAAATTTGTATGGCCACCATCTTGAATCCGCCATTTTGGTAGTTTTTTTCAGCTCATTGCCAATTGGATAAGGTTTCGAGTGATTTTTGTTTGGGCACCCTCAACCTATCTTCAATACCCTGACCGTGCTCCTCACCCGTCTGCGAAATCCTCAATCATCAACTCCCTCCATATTTTTCATACAAATGAATTTTTATCTTCTATACGAAACCATCAGTTTGGAAAAGAAACCTTATCTTAGTCTTGCATATATTTTGTATGAAAAAAATAAATTCCGCCATTTTGAATTTTTTTCTATTCATTAAGTAGACTTTCGAGTACTGATCATCTTTTTCTAAAAAACCACTCTTCCACTTTTTATACTCCAAGATAGGCACCGACGAAATTTATATGACCGCCATCTTGAATCCACCATTTTGGATTTTTTTTCAGCTCCTTGCCAATTGGATGAGGTTTCGAGTGACTTTTGTTCGAGAACCCTCCACCTATCTTCAAACCCTGGCCGTGCTCCTCACCCGTCTCAGAAATCCTCAACCATCAGCTCTCTCCGTATTTTTTCTCCAAATGAATTTTTGTCCTCTCTACGAAACCATCAGAAATTTTGAAAAAGATCCACATAAAGTCTTGCATATATTTTGTATGGAAAAAATAAATTCCGCCATCTTGAATTTTTTTTCTATTCATCAAATAAACCTTTGGGTCTTGATCATCTTTTTCCAAGCAACCACTCTTCCACCATTTATAGTCTCCGAGATAGACACCGACGAAGTTTGTATGGTCGCCATCTTGAATCCACCATTTTGGAGTTTTTTTCGGCTCTTTGCCAATTGGATGAGGTTTCGAGTGACATTTGGTTGAACACCCCCCCACCTATCTTCAATATCCTGGCCGTGCTCCTCACTCGTCTGCGAAATCCTCAATCATCAGCTATCTCCATATTTTTGTTCCGAATGAATTTTTGGCCTCTATACGAAACCATGAGTAAAAAAAAATTTTTCCATACAAAATTTATAGGAGAGGTGATCAATGAGTCAGTGAATCAGCACGAGTAGCTATATATACAGGGTGTCCCACGGCTATGCCACATGGAGGGGAAGTACCTTAAATATTGTAGATGGAACATTTTACTGAAAGAAGACTTCATTTTAATTTAAAAAACAATTTAGAAATAGAAATAGAAATAGAAATAGAAATATTTTTTATTCAAATAAACTTTTACAAGCACTTTTGAATCGTCAATGAATCTACCACTGGTTCGGAATGCCTTTCCTGCCGAGAAGAGCCAGCAAGAAACTCGGCGGTTGCTCTTTTCAAAAAAAAATCAAAATTTTACAATTGTTATTGAAACTATGCTATGTATTCAGTGCTTCCACGATGAATTTTCCTGAGTACAATACAAGTAAAAATAAATACAATACAAATACAAATAAATACAATTCAATACATGTTAACACAGGCAGGCAAAAGCAGACCCATTCCCGTTGGTGGCACCCGTTCACGAGCATGACGCATGATCCAGCCATTGCTTCGCTCAACCATATTTGAGGGAACGTAACAACCCGCACCACACAATTTAAACTACATTCATAGATTTTTAAATAATTGCCTGGTTGAACCCGGGATTCGAACCCGCTATACGAGAAAAAAAATTAACCTGTATTTTTATCATACCGATTGGAAGGCTTCATCATAAGGATTATTTTTTGTTAAATAACATAGCATGAGAAATAAAAGGAAGACCATGAATTTTAGCCTTTGATGTAAAATTTTGTTTAGAAAAATGAAAAGCTGACATTGGCGTATCGACATACAACTGACATGAACTAGCTAATGAGTATGCAATTCGTAGCTCTGTTGCATCGGGATTGAAGGACAAACCAATAAATCAACAAACAAACACACTTTCGCATTTATAGGTAATATAAGTAAGGATTAGTAAGGATAGTAAGGATCGGGAAATGATGCGTACTTCTCAAGTGGGTACTCATTAGTAATAGATCATCTCAGTTGTATGTCGATACGCCAATGTCAGCTTTTCATTTTTCTGAACAAAATTTTACATCAAAGGCTAAAATTCATGGTCTTCCTTTTATTTCTCATGCTATGTTATTTAACAAAAAATAATCCTTATGATGAAGCCTTCCGATCGGTATGATAAAGATACAGGTTAATTTTTTTTCTCGTATA
This sequence comes from Hipparchia sbordonii, assembly GCA_038048805.1. Taxonomy (NCBI): domain Eukaryota; kingdom Metazoa; phylum Arthropoda; class Insecta; order Lepidoptera; family Nymphalidae; genus Hipparchia; species Hipparchia sbordonii. Next base: position 5,326,305 of record JBBIWI010000010.1, on the reverse strand, counting down.
GCGGGTTCGAGTCCCGGTTCAACCAGGCAATTATTTAAAAATCTATGAATGCAGTTTAAATTGTTTTTTAAATTAAAATGAAGTCTTCTTTCAGTAAAATGTTCCATCTACAATATTTAAGGTACTTCCCCTCCATATGGCATAGCCGTGGGACGCCCTGTATATTAACTAGTAGGGTGCGTGGGTGCGCAGCTCGCTAAAGCGAACCGCGGTTTTTCTGTCCACCAAGTAGACCTTCGGGTCTTGATCATCTTTTTCCAAGGAACTACTCTTCCATCTTTCATAGTCTCTGAGATGTACATCGACGAAATTTGTATGAGCGCACCTTGCATCCGCCATTTTGGTATTTTTTTTAGCTTATTGCCAATTGGATGAGGTTTCGAGTGATTTTTGTTTGGGCACCCTCAACCTATCTTCAATACCCTGACCGTGCTCCTCACCCGTCTCCGAAATCCTCAATCATCAGCTCCCTCCATATTTTTCATCCAAATTAATTTTTGTCCTCTATGCGAAACCATCAGCGGAAAGGAACGTATCAAAGTCTTGCATATATTTTGTATATAAAAAAAAAATCCGCCATCTTGAATTTTTTTCTATTCATCACGTAGACTAATGGGAACTGATTATCTTTATCAAAAAAACCAGTCCTCCATCTTTTACAGTCTCCGAGATAGACACTGACGAAATTTGTATGGCCATCATCTTGAATCCTCCATTTTGGATTTTTTTTCAGCTCCCTGCCAATTGGATGAGGTTTCGAGTGACTTTTGTTTGAACACTCCTCACCTATCTTCGATACCCCGGCCGTGCTCCTCACCCGTCTCCGAAATCCTCAACCATCAGCTCTCTCCATATTTTTCCTCCAAACGAATTTTTGTCCTATCCTATTTTTGTCCTTTGTCTCTATACGAAACCATCAAAAATTTTGAAAAGGACCCGTATTTTTGCATATATTTTGTATGGAAAAAAATAAATTCCGCCATCTTGAATTTTTTTTCTATTCATCAAATAGACCTTTGGGTCCTGATCATCTTTTTCCAAGCAACCACTCTTCCACCATTTATAGTCTCCGAGATAGACACCGACGAAGTTTGTATGGTCGCCATCTTGAATCCACCATTTTGGAGTTTTTTTTCGGCTCTTTGCCAATTGGATGAGGTTTCGAGTGACATTTGGTTGAACACCCCCCCACCTATCTTCAATATCCTGGCCGGTGCTCCTCAACCGTCTCCGAAATCCTCAATCATCAGCTCACTCAATATTTTTCCTCCGAATGAATTTTTGTCCTCTACACGAAACCATGAGTGAAAAAATTTTTTTATTATGTAAATATGATCATTCTTATTATTTAACTAGTACTTATTTTTAATGAAATAACTAAAATGACAATAATTATTTATTAATAATGAAATAATTTTAAGTATTATAATTAAATTTTTAGTACTTATGGAAAATTAAATAATTTGATTTTTGACACGCTCTCACGAAATAAATATTATCTTTAAAATACTGGCGTTTCATTTTTCTAGTAGCTTATACATTCAATAATACGTGTACAAATTTTCAAATCAAAATGTCAAGAAACAAAAAAGTTATTGATTTTCGAGACGGTTTATATGATTTCGTCCCATAGTGCGCCGTCGCCGCACCGCTGCCCGCAAGATTCGGAGCAAAGGCTTTACTCACTCTTGCAATGTTGATGGTTCCTCAGAATTGAGCTTCAAACGTTTTTTTCGACTGAAAATTAAATATAACTTATTATAATTAATTTTGAAAAAAAAAAAAAAATACTATTGTCCTAAAAAAATGCGCTTAGAAAATGCAAAACAAACACGGTAGAAGAACCGAACCCGTAACTTCTAGCTATCAACTCTCTCCTACACTGACTATTACACCACTGGGGTATTACACCATTATTATTAGATACTTACCTTCTTCTTCGTCAACCCATAGACGTCTACTGCTGAACAAAGGTCTCTTACGTGGACTTCCACAGACCTCGTTCTTGCGCCGCCTGAATCCAGCGGCTCCATGCGACTCGTTTGATGTCGTCGGTCCACCTAGTGGGGGATCTGCCAACATTGAGCTTCCCTGTGTGAGGTCGCTAGTCCAGCACCTTGGAACCCCAACGACCTTCAGCTCTTCGAACTATGTGCCCCGCCCATTTCCACTTTAGTTTCGCGACTCGCAGAGCTATGTCGGTAACTTGGTTCTCCTACGGATCTCCTCATTTCTGATTTGATCTCGCAGGTAATTTGAAAAAACGTAATAATTGTGAAGAAATTACGTAAGTTACCAAGTAATTGAAAATTGATGATGAAATTGATATTTCATGATCCCTTACATAATGCAAAACCTTTACAAAATATTGAGAAAATTAAAAATAGGTAGAGACGTACTTTACAATTTCCATCATCTGCTTTTGATATTTTTTATATAGTGAATTCTTGGATTTTGCTTTTCTTTAGGACCCATTTTCAAAATTAGCCTCTACTACCTAGTACTTATTTATTTAAAACTTCATTTTATGGATTATTTATTTACAATTGACTATAAACAAACTTATAACTAGGTAAACTCTATTTAACTTCACTAAAATATAACTTCACAAAATAGTCTTCAACATAAAACAAAAACAATTTTACTTACTATAATTAATTTTGAAAAAAAAAAACACTTGTCCTAAAAAAAACATAAAACCTTTTTTTAGAAAATGCAAAATGAACATAGTTGAGATTCGAACCCGCGATTCTAATTATCAAATCGCGACCAAACTAACTGAGCCAAATTTCTATTAGAAAGAATGACGAAAATAAGGTACATTATAGTAAAGTTTGATTAGCCGATTTACGTCACATTTACGTACTGTACGATAAAATTAAAAATAGGTAGGTAGACACTTATAACTATCACCATCTGCTTTTGTTGTTTTTATTTTGTTCATTTTCTTTTTCGGACCCATTTTCAAAATTTTTACTACTTAGTACTTATTTATTTACAACTATATTATGGTTTATTTATTAACAATATATTGTATACAAACTTATAACTAGGTACACTCTATTTGACTTCACTAAAATATACAAAATACTCTTCAACATAAAGCAAAAACAATTTTCAATTATTATATTTCGCGATGTTATTTGATAGCCGAGCGAGAGCAGCGCAGCGCAGGTCCAGCTAGCAGCACGCCTCAGCGATCACTGTCTAATTGAGTACGAGTGACAAAGAAGCCGCTACTGGAAATAAAACGGCCAAGACACAAATTGTGATAAAAAAAGATTAAATTATAATAGTCGCTGTAAAAAAAATCTAAAACTGCCATTTTTTGTAGTAAAATATGACAAACAAATTGTACTTAAATTTTACAAAAATTAATGTATGGTAACTGAGAAAAATGGGAATTCATGTATTTGCAGAGGCAACTTTGCAATTTTTTTCTATTGAAAAAAGTTTACGTCATTGTGTTTTGGAAACAGGCATCAGGCCAGAAATATGATCAATTGTAACTCCCTTTTTTTTCATAGTATTATGACCAATAGATTTTGAATAAAACGATCTTCTTTCGGCTCTATTTAGCTGATCAGAGAACCTTAATAGTAATTTATTGTCGACTAGATTTTACCCGCAGCGTCGCTCCCGCCATCTATTAAAACTTTATAAAAGTGGTTATTCTTACTAAGTATCTATATAAAATTACCGATATTAATTTTTTCGATTTTAAGCTGTTTTTCAGATTTAGTCAGACTATGGAAAAAACAGCCTTTGAATGGTTTAAGGTTTCTCGTGAAGTATGGGAATACATAATTCCCGACGTAGTGACGACTGGTTTCATAAAGATCATCAGATTTATTAAATATCACGCGAATCACAAATACTGTGACAGGAATTGTCGGAAAATACAATTATATATTTATTTGGAATTCCTTTTGACAACATTCTCGAAAATATGTCAATATAAATTTCGACGTATTTGGACGGAGTTAAATTGAATTGTTGAAATTAAAATTAACTGATCGCTTTGCATTGCGTTGATACCCATAGATAGGGTGCCAACGGGTAAGTTTCTGTCCGTCTGTCTGTCTATCAGCGGGCCATATCTCACGAACCATAGACGGTAGATACTTGAAATTTTCATAGAATGTATTTCTATTGACGCTACAAATAATAAAAAAATAAAGACGAAAAATAAAGAGGGTGTCCATTCAATATGCTTTTGTTTTTGCTTAATAATTTAATTTTAATTAGTTAAATAATCTTATACGATACTGGTACGGAAACTTTTGTGTGCGTAGCCGATTCGTATTTGGCCAGATTTATGTTAGTAAAGGTACTATTGAATACGCTATTGGAACCAGCTTCTTACAGCATAGTACATGGCGTATACAGCAAGAACCCATCCCGTGACGATGAACGCACCCGTAATGTTGCGAGGAGAAACACAGTTGGCGGCATTGCAATCACTGTATCTGAAAGTGCATTTTAGCAATTTATTAACGGTGAAGGTAAACTTGGGGTCCCAAGGTGCTGGAATGGCGACCCCGCACCGGGAAGCGCAGTGTTGGCAGACCCCCCACTAGATGGACCGACGACATCAAACGAATCGCAGGGAGTCGCTGGATTCAGGCGGCGCAAGACTGTGGAGGTCCATGCAAGAGACTTATGTCCAGCAGTGGACGTCTATAAGTTGAAGAAGAAGGTAAACTTCAATAGCAAAACTGAAAGGTCGCATGTTCGAATCCCACCCGTTGCACTATTGTCGTACCCACTCCTAGCACAATCTTTTTCGCTTAATTGGAGGGTATGATAGGGATATTAGTCAACTTCAGCTTGGCTAATGTTTTTTTTTTTTAAATAAAAAAAAACATTGGGAGTAAATCTGAATGACTGAATTCTCCACAATTAGGAAATTATGGACTGATCCTTATAATATTATAAATGCAGCATGCAACAAACGAACACACTTTGTGTTTGTTTGTTGGTTTTTCCTTCAATCACGCAGCAACGGAGCAACGATGTGATTTTTTCATGATTAGGTGTGACGGATAGGATGGATGCATATTTATTTACATAGGCTATATTTTATCCCCGTATCCCCGAAAATTAATGAGTTCCCGCGGGACCTAAAAATTAAAAACCCTTATTCCACTTCGTGCGCGTGGATTAAGGTTTTTTTTAATTCCCGTAGGGAGTCTTTAATTTTCCGGGATAAAATGTAACCTATGTTTTAATTCTGGATGTGAGCTGCTTCCATTCCAAATTTCAACCAAATCGGTTCATTCTTTGTGGCGTGAAGGAGTAACAAACATACACACAAACACACACATACAAACTTTCACCTTTATAATATTAGTGTGATGTGATGTGATGTAATGTGATATTAGGATTTACTTGTTTAAGGAACTATAAATTTACCTTGGATTAATTAAAGAAGCCTCTCACATTGAAAAATCAAACGTCCGACTGTCGATATAAATATTAATTATAGCACCTGCACGAAGGAAAATTGGATACGTAATACGGGTACATACTTAATTAAAGCGTAACTAATTATTGCGCCACTGGCTGCAGCCATTCCAATTAAGATCGCAGCAATTGAAGTTGCCAGTATCGCTCGAAGCACACCCTTCAATATATTTAACGTCAACTGCACAAATAAGACTGTTAACTTGATGAAAGCATCCATAAGACAATAACATTCGGAACATCTGTAATAATTGGAATAACTGTAGAAATATACGTTTATAAGGAAAAAGACTCACTAGTTTTTATACAGTAAGTAGCTGATGCCCGCGACTTCGTTCGTAATTCACGCGTGAACTCTCTTATTTTCCGGAATAAAAAGTAGCCTACTTGTTATTCCAGATTCTAATCTATCTTCGTGCCAAACAGCCAAATCGGTTCAGCCATTGCGGTGTGATTAACAAACATCCATGCATACATCCAAACTTTCGCATTTTATTTTCGCAATATTAGTAGGATTTATTTAATACACGAATCAACCAATACACATTACAACTTAATAATACTTATTAATTTATAAAAAAGTACTCAGTGATAATATGGTAGAGTTCACTAACGGTAGAGTAAATAAATAATTATGAACATTGATTTTTTGAAGTTTGAATACCAAATGGATTTACGGCCCTATTAGTTTTTACGAATTTTTAATTTTTCCGTATCAAGGTGGTATTATGGCGTCCTAAGTCACGGCAATCCAAAAAGCTACCAGTGTTTCTAAGATATTATGTTAGTAGCATCGAGGTAGCCTTATAGCTCGATGCTACGAGTATATATCGATCAATAAAGCTAATTTGATGGTTACCAACAACAACGCGAGCGACATAGCTCATCAACGTTACAACAGAGTACATAATAGCTGTTTACATAATACCTTCTATAATACCTGCTAACCATTCAATTCACGTACGTATGCTCTTAATTAGGTAAGTAGGCTTTGTGAAACTCACAAATCACAATAGAAGCGGTAATTAATTATTACCTATTTACCATAATATAATAGGAATCAGTGTTGGCATTAATCGATTAATTTTTTAATCAATTAATTAATCTGATTAATTTTAATCAGATTAAATTAATCATGATTAAAATAATCATGATTAAAAAAGTAATCTTAATCATGATTAATGAATTTAATCATTAATCATTAATCGTTAATTGATTAACTTTTTTAACTTGATTAACTTGATACATCCATCAATGTTTTTACTATATATTTATACTACTCGTATATATATATACTACTCTACATATATTTATACTACTCTATATATTTATAGCTACTCGTGCTGATTCGCTGACTGACTCGCTCACTGTCTGACCTCTCCTGTAAAATTTTGTATGAAAAAAATTTTTTTCACTCATGTTTTCGTATGGAGGACAAAAATTCGTTTGGAGGAAAAATATGGAGAGGGCTGATGGTTGAGGATTTTGGAGACGGGTGAGGAGCACGGCCAGGGTATCGAAGATAGGGGGGGAGTATTCAAACAAAAGTCATTCGAAACCTCATCAAATTGGTAGGAAGCTGAAAAAAAATTCAAAATGGTGGATTCAAGATGGCTGCCATACAAATTGTGGCAGCCGAGAGAAGCCAGCGGGCGCGCGTGGCGTGGCGCGGCTGGTGTGCCTCGCCCCGCGCGCGCGCCCCGTCTACGGGACGTCGCGCGTCAGCCGCTCGAACCATTTTACATCGATGGCTCGAACAAATCGCTACGAATTATTATTGCAAGCATAGACTATGGAGCTCTAGGTCCTGGCTCTTCAATCCTGATGCTGCAGGGTAGTGCCTACTTAAACTGTGAGGATTTAGAGACTGTCAGTTTAGAATTGATATTGTTGGTCTTAATAATCTTTACTTCCTTATCCTAAGTAATCCTTACTAATATTTTAAATTCGAACGTGTGTTTGTTTGTTGGTTTGTCCTTCAATCACGTAGCAACGGTACAACGGACTGACGTGATTTTTGCAAGGGTATAGTTGAGGACCGGGAGAGTGACATAGGCTACTTTTTATCCCGGAAAAACAAAGAGTTCCCGCGAGATTTTAAAAACTAAATCCACGCGGACGAAGTCGCGGGCATCAGCTAGTCACACTAATAGGTATTTGTAGGAACGCGAGCATCACCAATCATCAGAAGTGAAACGGAAGAAACGCCATCTAGTGACGGTAGTCTCGTAACGTTACAAGACTACCGTCATGAAACGTTACAAGACTACCGTCACTAGATGGCGCTGTGAACAATAATCACTCTAAGCCTACTCTCCTACATATTATAAAGCCGAAAGTTTTTGTGGTTGTTAGTTTGTTTGTTTGTGTGTGTGTGTGTGTTTGTGTGTGTGTGTGTGTGTGTGTGTGTTTATTACTTCTTCACGCCGCAACGAATGAACCGATTTCGCTGAAATTTGGCATGGAGATAGCTCATACCCAGAAATAAAACATAGGCTCCATTTTATCCCGGAAAATTACAGAGTTCCCATGGGAATTGAAAAACCTTGATCCACGCGGACGAAGTCGTGGGCATCGTCTAGTAGATAATAAAATGATACTGGTTATATTGAAGTACCTACCTACTTAGTTTCTTGTCTTTCTTTTCATCAAAATATATTCAAATTCAAATTTATTTATTTCATGTAGGCTACCTTGTAGGTCTTATGACGCGTCATAAATCTACCACCGGTTCGGAATGCAGATTTTGTTATATAGTGTTAATTTGGTTTGCTCAACTATTTCGTGTTCCTACGATCTTTTTTGACGACAGAATTTGCTTGCAACCGGAGCAGCTTCCACTCATAAAGGCGGTCAAACGCCGACTGATTGATATTTGATTTTATTTGAAATTTGAATTTTGAAATGAAATCAAACCAGTGACCGAGTAAAATTAAAATAACCCTTATTGTACACTATTTTAAGATTCAGTTTAAACCAAAATATGTCAAAAAGTACACGCGATGCTATATTTTATTTTTTATACTATTTGTACTATTTTTTTCTTGTGTTTTTTTTTATTCGTTGACAAGATAGCTCTTGACTGCGATCTCACCTGATGGTAAATGACGATGCAGTCTAAGATGGTAGCGGGCTAAATTGGAAGGGGTATAGCAGTGTCAATTCAACCCATACCCCTAATCGGTTTCAACACGCCATCGTGCCGGAACGCTAAAGCGCTTGGCGGCACGTTTTTGACGGTAGGGTGGTAACTAGCCACGGCCAAAGCCTCCCACCAGACCAGACCAGAGACAATTTAGAAATAATAAATTACTAAATTGCCCCCGCCGGGAATCGAACCCGAGACCTCCCAGTTATAAGACCACAGCGCTCACCACTGCGCCAGGGAGGTCGTCAAAAATTGTGTTTGCAAATAGCTGTTTAATTTCGACGAAAAAGAAATGGCGATAACGAGCAATGACCACAGGCAGAGAAAAATCCTTTATAATTCCAAGACAATACCAATATGATATTGAGTATATTGGGTGGTGACGAGTGGTGATGAGTGGTGATGAGTGGTGATGTGTGGTGATGAGTGGTAATGAGTGGTGATGAGTGGTGATGAGTGGTGGTGAGTGGTGGTGAGTGGTGGTGAGTGGTGGTGATGAGTGGTGGTGATGGGGGGTGATGGATGGTGATGAGTGGGTGGTGATGAGTGGCGATGAGTGGTGATGAGTGGTGATGAGTGGTGGTCAGTGGTGGTGAATGGTGGTCAGTGGTAGTGAGTGTGCTGACTGCTTAGTGTGCTGAGTGGTGGTGAGTAGTGAGCGGTCAAAATTAACAATAAATTACTGCAAAATCGGAAAATAAATAAATAAGTAGTTAATAGATAGTTAATCAAAAATAATTAATCAGATTGACGATTAATGATTATGATTAATTAATCGTTAATCAAATTTTTGATTAATGATTAAATTAATCGTTAATCAAATTTTTGATTATGATTTTAATCATTAATTTTTAATCGTTAATCAGATTAACTTTGGGCCAACACTGATAGGAATTTTCCATAATAAAATAAGATTGATTACTGAATAATCAAAACAACAATAATCTGCTTGCAAACTTACATTGGCTTTTAGCCAATAACTATTTCTGTGAACCATGAACTATACTTAATTCAATTCAATTCCCAAGCAAAGCTTTACTTATAGGTTATGACCACTACCTCAATAAACTCATGCCATCATCGCGATTGTGTCATTTTATTGACATCCACTAAAATCTGCAATCTGCAATCACAGAAAATGCAAAAGAGAATTTAATAAAGAGTTGAATAAAATTATAATTATTCAATGGATACATAACAATGAAGAAATACAAAAGTTCAAGAGCTATAAGAATTACAATCTTGTACCGAATTTAATATTAATTTTATTAATATTAGAAATGAATAACTTGAGAACGACTTCATCGATTTCATTCATCTTTTTTTTATTAAGTTTTCTAATACTTTGTAGAAGAAATTGTGATAAAATTATACGAGTACGTACCACGGTAATACTTTTAGTTGGAATTGTCGATATTTCGATCCAGTTGCATGGAACGTGGTCACGACAGGACTGCGATGTTGCAAGACGTCAAGTTGAAGCTGTCATGGGTAGAATCGATCTACCCGCCTTCTTGGTCGTTTTGGAGGAACGTCATTTAAAGTTCGGCAAAAAACACTATGTGTATAAGATCGACTGCAGCTGTGAAAGCTCTTACATTGGTCAAACTAAGAAATCCATAGCGACAAGGGGATCTGCTAGTAATGTAATATTAAATGGGTAGAATTCGGATCACTCCAAACTCAAGTTTACGGAAACCTTTTAAGTAATTCATTTGAACGAAAGTGGCACTCAAAGTTCTAAGCAATTTAATCATTTGAGCCGCTCGGAAACTTTATGAAGTTTGTTATAATCGCATATTTATGGGTTTTCTATCGAAGCACCTATTGATAATAGCTTATTAATTTCTAAGTAATTTTTTATAGCTCCGGCTCCATACCTCAGCCCCGATGGCCAATACTTTTGCCTTAATTTTTAAAGCATAGATTAGTGCATAGAATTTTTATGTAGCTTAGTTTTAGATTTAGAATATAAGCGGTAATTGCCTGCTGTGCGATTCTCTAAAAAATGATTGCTACAGTGTAACTCACTCGCTTTTATCTAAAGCACATTGTTGCAGAAAGTGCAGCTTTTAGCCTTGCTGTGACACCAGTAATAGACGTCGGGTCATAACTGAGTGAGGTGACTAGTCCAAAATAAAAGACGTGAGCTGTTTGGACACTTATGTATTTCACCTGAGTGTTCACAGTGGAAGCGCGTGGAGTACTGACTAATGCCGCTCGCAGGCGAACTATAAAATAACAATATAATGCTGATTGTGCATTATGTATTCATAGCCTTTTACAGAATCGGGAGAGCCATACCGTTTGCCGTCATACAATAGAAGTCGGTTTTACCCCCAAGGGGTGCCAATAGCCCCACGGGTAAAAGTTACAGATCTTAACGCGGGGTACGGGCTCATGAGGTATGGGTAAGCGGTCAAATAGTCTTTTATATTTTGGCCGCCCTTTCAAATTCACGAAGTCGCAGGCATAGTTTGTAAGTTTAGTATAAATAATATATATTTATATAAACTATTTTTCTCTAAAAAATTACTAATATAAGAACGGAATAACTAAACTGCTATTATTCAGATTAGTTATTCCGTTCAAGATCCAAGATTTTCTCCATTTACATAATTTAATTTTAGACCAAATTGACAAAACCGCGGAAAAATTCTGATAAGGTATTTTTCAAACGATCCATTTAAGTACGTTTTTAATATTTAGACAAAATGGCGGAAAAATCTAGTTAATAAACCTTTGAGTATTTTAAAACTCGGAGTAATAAACCCATCACTAAGAAATAGGAGAGAATTTTCAAAGTTTTTTAGTGGTTTTCTTAAAGTGCCAAAGTTTTTATGTAACCACTGGACACTAACTTGCTTTATTATTCATCAAACAACAATAAATTTCACATCAAACAACTCAGAATTTGCTACTAATTCTACCGGCATAAAGTTTATATTATACTGAAGGCATGGGATGCAATTTTTAGTAGAAAAACCTTACTGTAGTAAGTTTATTATAGTAAAACCATAGTGAAACACTAAATGTTTCTTAGAATAGGATGGAATAGAATAATTTTTTATTCAAATAAACTTTTACAAAGTGCTTACGAACAGTCAAATGAATCTACCACTGCACTGGTTCGGAATGCCAACTTGAATGAAGTAGATGCCAATCAAAAGTTACTTTTGAAAGTCTTGAAAAAACAAACCGTGTCACTTTAAACTGGTTTAAACCTTGATAAAACGTTGTGGTGGTTGAAGCTAAATTGGAAAATTAAGCTGATCTCGTTTTGTACTGGCAGAAAGTCTATGCTAATAAAATTTGCTTTACCGACTCACAAATGTATAGTAAACATAAATATTCATCAGAATACAAATCTTCCATTTGCTTTGTAATTGGTCGTTATTCGGAGTTTGGGGAGATTTGGATACTCACGGTTAATATAACTTGCAACCAAGTTATAATTACCGTACGTAAACAAGGCAGGGTATCTAAATTAGTACAATGACTTGATAATTTCACATCCAAAAATACCTTAATAATTTGCTGTACCATAGCAGTTCTTTTAAAAGAAATATTTCATAATGTCGCCACGCGAACTTAAGTTTTATAAACATTGTTTGTATATATACTCTTTCTGAAAACTCCAATAATTATTATCTTGGCATTTAACTACATTGTTACTCGTAAATCATACAAAAGCAGTGAAGAAAACATGAAGAAAACAACAAAAAAAGCAATGTCGTGATCAGAGTATAACAGTCTTTGAAAAAAGGCAGACTGGCTACTTTTAGCGGCAGTGATTGGCGTTTTTATGGCTTTTAACGTTAACCTGGGCACACAAGAAACGTAGAAATCAGCGTTTAAAAATCGCGAAAACGCGATGCAGACGCAATATGCCATACAAACGCTGATCGCTGCCGCTCCCTTACTATAGATCAGTCGCAGAAATCAGAGTTCAAAAATCGCGAAAACGCGATGCAGACGCAAAAAGCCATAAAAAAAAGCCGCTAAAAGTAGCCAGTTTGCCCTCTCCCTTAAACGGTAAACAAGTATTTTCTTACAGAAATTACGCAAGCGACGTGCTAAGCCCAGCGCATAAACGTTCTTACCCCACACTGACGGTGAACGGTGAACCCGTGATACAAGTGGAAAACCTTTAAGAACGAAGTAAGCGCTCGGCTAAGTTCATCGATTACGTTCTGAAACGTTTCCTGCGGTTTGTTTACCTTTTGAGATAGATAAAGAAAAATAGACTATGGCCCTTTGGCGACCTCCCTGGCGCAGTGATCTTATAACTGGGAGGTCTACCAGCGGGGCAATGGGAATTTATAATTTCTAAAGTCTGCTCTGGCGGAAGGCTTTGGCCTTGGCCAGCTTCCGTCCTACTGTCAAAGACGTGTAGCCAAGCAATGCGTTTCGAATCGATGGCGTGTAGAGACCGATTCGGGGTATGGGTTGAATGTACACAGCCATAATCCTTCCAAGTAAGCCCGCTACTATCTTAGAGTGCATCGTCACTTACCATCAGGTGAGATCGCAGTCAAGGAATATCTTGTCATCGAATAAGAAATAAAACGAGCTAAAAATTGAGAATTTCTTTGGTGTTGGGTATGAAATGTTTTAGGTGCCTCAGTAGGGCTGTTAACGTTAATGAAAGCGCGCAGTCGCTTTGGATATTAAAACAGCGGGGGTCAGAAATCACGCTGAAATATTATCTACTAATAAACAAATGGCACGAGAAGCATTTTATGTTACGCAAGCTTTGTACACAAGGGAACGATTTTTGTACCAAAATTAAATCTTTTTCCGCTATTTTCCGAAAATCCCTAATGATTCGCCGAATTTTAAAACCCACCTGTTTGGTGTAAACTCGCAAAAGTCACAGTCTGTGTCTAGTCTAAATATATAAAAGGCAAAGGTGACTGACTGACTGACTGACTGACTGACTGACTGATCTATCAACGCACAGCTCTAACCACTGGACCGATCGAGCTGAAATTTGGTATACAGGTAGCTATTAGGACGTAGACATCCGCTAAGAAAGGATTTTGGAAAATTTCAACCCCAAGAGGGTTAAATAGGGGGTTAAAAAATCGAACCTAACGTGAGCGAAGCCGCGGGTTAAAGCTAGTTTTATATATTATATCAAATCAACATAGATTTAGGATTGTCGCTACGCTACGCGCTCTACCAGTCGCTACACTTGTCTACTGTCGTAGCGATTAGCGCCTACCTATCCTAAATCATATGCAAATCTTTATTTTATCAAATGGATTTTGTAATTAACAGTTGTTTTAGGTAATGACCCGTTCACAAATTAGGTACTGCTTATCAGAGAACTGAGTATAAAAAAAATTGATAAGTACGTAGGTACACTTAGTGGAATCTCTATTGATTCTTACATATTACAGAAACTAAAAGTTATACTTATTATGGATTAAAAATTGCAGAACTGACTGTGTTCCGTTTTTTCTTTTCCATTACTGAAGCACTTCATCAGATCTAAAATAAAATATCACGGGAAGTCCTGAATATTATTTGGATCATCACCTTTTAAGAAAAGAATAGAATTGAAGTTACTGACATTACTGTGAACATACAAACAATCTTACCCACTCGTATGAGTTGAGAATCTATCTCATTCATTTCTGAAGTCGGTTAAAAGGGATATGTATCTATTCAAAGTAAACCATCTTAAACATTTTAAACAATGATCAGAATAGTAAGTTTATGTCTAACCTACGTCTTAAAACTTACTAGCAGTAAATTAACAACGGGCCGTTATTAAAGCGTCTACCCGAATCTGGTGAAAACTATTTCGTGTACAATAACTTTGTAACGGCGCGGCCTAAATTATGTAAAACAATTGTCTTAAAACTAGTAAGTACATACTCGTCTAACTTCTTAACACCCGTTAGATAGGAAGGTCACAAGCAATAAACAAGACAAATCCACATAATATCTACCTATATTGTATTTTGATATTAAAATTTACATAATACGATGAACATAATTAGGCGTCCCGTGAACACAAGCTGTACCTAAATCCGATTTAAATTTCATTCAATGAATACTGACACTTGCTTTGTTTGATAAACATCAAGGGATAAACCCACCAAACCCGCTCAGTCTACTAATTATGTCCAAAATGTTAAATTTTAATAAACAGGTATTTTTGACAATTTTATGATAAAGGGATAGCTTTATGGAGCACTCTTATTCTGGTTTTGAATAACACACACTTATGTATATTGACGCCCCAAAGAAATATAGCCTGATGAAATTGTAGGCATTGCTACTTTTAGGGTAAAAACATGCCAAAGATCCCTCACTGCGATACCTCGCGGTCGCGGTTTAGCTCGCTACCTCCATGTTAAACAAATGTATGCAAACAGATAAGCGCGAACATGTCGAAGGATACTTTACTGCGATACATCGCGGTACAGTGAGGCATCTTCGGCATGTTCGTGCTCGTCTGTTTGCATACATTTGTTTTAAATGGAGGTGACATTGAGGTAGCGAGCTAAACCGCGACCGCGAGGTATCGCAGTGAGGCATCTTTGGCATGTTTTTACGCTAAGTATGTACTATTAGGTATTCTGAGGCATTGCAGGTAAAAACTGGACCAACACAGCACGACATAGGAAAGAGTAGCGCAAATTGGAGGAGGCCTTTACCCGCAAGGGATCTTTAGTTATTGACTAATTGATTGTTCCATTTTAACTATGTATTATTTTATATAATTCTTTTTTTGTAAATATGTCTATGACATTAGTATTTAAATTATTAAATAGTTTTAATTGGAATAACAAAGGAATAATAAAGGATTTTTTTTTCATTTATTTGTTATTAATAATTATAATTAGTTAGGACTTAGTAGGATTTAGGGAATGTGTTTTCCTGTGTGTTTTTCTCTCCTTTACCTAATTGATATACATAATATTTTTGGATGCTGCGGCTAAGCTAATGTCGGCTTTTGAAAACTACTTACTATAAAAAGTTAATTGATAAAATCACACTGTATAGATAGTTAAAATGAGTTATCGCTTTGCTTAACGCTTTTACGTAGGTCTTTATTGCTCCCTAAATGGTTTTAAAGCTACAGAACGATTCCAGTATAAACTTCCACTCCCGAGAATAACACTTGATACTCATTAAGTGTAAACGACAATAAAACGAAAATCATTGCTTTGGTAATTGTTTTGTCTTCTAAGCTACCCGTTATTAAAAGCGGAATGGATACTAAGCTTTGATTGAAAATTAAAGGAATTATGCCAGTGTCATTCTAGCGTAAGAAAAGTTTGGTCTTTTTGAGATGGGGATCGCCCATTTCTGAGAAAATTCTCGATAACCTTGGCGGTCTACTGAGCTTCAGTAAGGCTATACTCTATTTGAGTGGCCAAAAATAGAGAATACGATAGCTGGAATGACGACTACGACAGCTCAGGCACATCACAACGGATTTAGCGGTTCACGTGAACAGAAAGCTGCCAGTTAGATGACAGAAAGATGGAAATGCGCTCAGCCAAAATTCTCATTATACCTACTAATAGCTAGGCGAAAGCTTCATAAAATACTCGTATATTGATTGGTACATGAACACAGCTTAACAAATGATAACAAAATGCAGATTTATAATTAATTAGCGTAGCACGTGCAAGAGTATCGACTATCCTATCGATGTGGCAAACGTTACGAGATCGTATACTAAAACTTCGCACAAGCCAAAGCGCTGGGAGTGTCAGTCGCGGTGATTTTGGCGGTGGCGATGATCGTGGCGGTAACTGTGACGGTGATAGTGGCGGTGTTGGTGGCGTGGTGATGACAGCGATGTTGGTGGCGGTGATGGTGGTGTTGAACTGTTGACAGTAACGGGGACGGTGGCGGTGGCGTGATTGTGCCGGTGGCGGCGATGATGGCGGTAACAATGATGGTGACGGTGATGGAGCGCTGTCAGTACAGATGTGGTGGCCTGTAGAAAAGAATGAAGAGAGAAATGTCTTTCTAAATGACGTTGGTATGCGTGGGTTTATAAACTGGACTAGTCCATACGCCTCCGCCATCGTGTTATTGTTATGGTTACACGTTCGAGTGACGTAAGAAATCGGGAATCCATTTGTATGCGGATATGAATTTTTCTATTGAGGACATCGCAGGAACGTCACATCTTGATCCTTTTCCAAGACTACTTTTAGGGAACATCAGTGCCTCCTTTTTGGAAACCCGTTGTTTTTTGATTGCGCTTCCAGTGCTTCCAGTAATATGAAATCTCTCTGGTATAAATTTTAACGAAGTATCATAAAAGAGGGCAGAAAATTTAATTGAAATAATCCCGGAAGGAGTTATAGGCTATTGCGAGTAACTCCTTCCCCTTGCTTATTTGGTCTTAATAAATCTCCGCGCAGCGATACTGCGAGCTTCCACTGTATTAATGGCTTTGGCCTACTGAGAAAGCTACGTAATATTTTACGACAAACAGATGCCAGTGACTTCGAGTGCCAGTTTGTGAAACATTTGAAACTATAAAATATTTCAATCGACACAATGGATGGGTGCTGCGGCTGCCCGAACGTAGAAACCTCTTTTTAACGACAAGACAGATGGTTAAAACTGGAAAAAGTTACCATAAGTTTTGCATGCCTAGAGTGCCTACTATGTTCAGGATACTAGCGAAGAAAGCCAGCAGTTGTTCCAAGACAAGTCTTAATTGACAGTTACATATTATTTCCTTATTTCTCTATTCCGGTTTCCTCTGTTGTGTATGTTTGCTGTAGGTACCTCCTACAATACAAAATCACAAGTCGTATAAATTACCAAGAGTCGTGGCATACCTACTGGGAATATTATTGCTTACCTCACAACACTAATGGATCCATTAGTAGGTATTGTCGAAGATCCATTTCGCTAACGTGTGATTTGTGCCCTATATATTTTGTTTAACTGCCTTCTCGTTCGTGGTTAGAATGTTCAACTGCGGATGACCAAGTCCCAGGTTCGATTCACAGGTCGAGCCAGTAATGTACCTACTAGGTTTTTCTGTCCAAAAATTCTCACTAATATCCTGGAGGTATAGGAAGTTGGAAGTGTCACCCCCGTGCCTCGCAGAACACGTAAAGCCATCGGTCCTGCGCATGATCTTGCTCCGGTCGTATTGGACTTCCGTCCCACCAGACTATGACAGTGATTGAATAGAAAATGCACCTGTATTTGCCCACACACTAATAATATCTATATATATAAAATTCAAAGTCCTGACTGACTGAGATATCAACGCACAGCCTAAACTACTGAAGTTAGAAACTCGAAATTTTTACAGTTGGTTCCTTTTATGACGTAGGCGCACACTAAGGAAGGATTTTTGAAAATTCAACCCCTAAGGGGGTAAAATAGGGGTTTGAAAAATAGAACTTAACTTGAGCAAAGCCGCGAGCAAAAGCTAGTCTCCTAATAAAGTTAAGACGATTCAAACGAGCCCAAGCTTGATGGCAATACTTCGTTTTATTACGGAGTTGCAAGAACCATCTTCCGGCTCTAGTAATAAATTAGCTCTATGTCACAATAATATTATATTGTCATCCGATTTATATATACATGCAAAATTTCAGCTCAATCGGAACCGGGAAGTGGTTCTAATTCAGATTGCCAGATTTGGCCCTAAACAAACTTACATATCTACATACATTCATTGCAAGTTAAATAAATACTGGGTATAGGTTATATTATGAAACGTCCATAGAAATATCTTGGGATATCTCGCAGGCTATCATGATTAGATCAATCTCAGATCAAAGAGGTTGCCCCAAATCACTAGGCAGGTACTTCTAGTAATTCGATCAAGGTATAGCTGAGTGTTACTAAATTTGATTTCACTAATGCGCCCTTTCACCGAGTTCAATAAAAATCTTATTAGATGTGCATTTATCACACTCAATGATATAAAGACGAAAGTGTGTATGTATGTGTGTGTCGGTATGTTTCTTGTTATCCCTGCACGCCACAAAGAATGGACCGATTTGACTTTGAAAAAGTTAAACCACGCGCCCGAAGTCGCGGGCTTCATCTATATATATAAAATTCAAAGTCCTGACTGACTGACTGACTGACTGACTGACTGAGATATCAACGCACAGCCTAAACTACTGAAGTTAGAAACTTGAAATTTTTACAGTTGTTCCTTTTATGACGTAGGCGCACACTAAGAAAGGATTATTGGAAATTCCACCCCTAAGAGGTTTAAATAGGGGATGGAAGTTTATATGAAACTCCGTCATTTTTCAAGCTGTTTCCATCAAAGTTGGTATTTGAGCTTTCAGTTAAAAATAAAAAAGTACGTGTGTCACAGTTTTTGAAAATTCCACCCCAAAACCTAATTCCACGCGGACGAAGTCGCGGGGGCCAAAGCTAGTCTAATATAAAATAAACAAACTAAAGCCTGTCTATCAGCCAATCACCTTTTCTAGGCTCTACGTAACCGATCTTCATAAAATTTAGCACGGACATAGTTTTTTAGCCTACAGAAGGACTTATAATATTTTTATCCAGGGAAATCCAAGAGTTCCCAAGAGATTTTTATGTATTAGAGTCATGACGTGTCATAAAAGCTACAAGTTCGCCTATATGAAATAAATAATTCTGAATTTGAACTTGAGTAGTCTAAATTCACGCAAAATCGCTTATCAACTTGTTATTGAAACACGAGAATATAATACAAATTATCCAAATCGCAAAAGTGTAACAGATATTATTCGCGAAAAAATTAAATTCGTAAAAAAACACGAGTAGAAAAAAATATCCTTACTATGCCAGGAGTTCTCAATATTTTTTTACTCCCGACAGAGTCAGATGGTTTGGAATTTGATGGACAAACAGTGTTATTCAGGCTGCCGTTAGAGGCAACCTCTCGGGAAACGTAGATAGAAGAGCCTAAAGATAAGCAGACTGTGTAACCAAGTATTAGATAGCAATATGAAATTCAATTTCACGTAGGCTAACTTGTGGCTCTTATAATCTGAAGCTGAAATCTATAGACCGCACTCTCCCTCAGCTCAGACTCAATACAGTTAAAACGAGACAGACTTATGTCAGAACATATTTATGTCTCGTTTTGATCTCTATCTTAAGTCTGAGATGAGTTAAAGCACACTCACACACACACACACACAGAACACACACACATCACAGAATTAGACTCTATCACTGCTGAAAAAAGCCGGCAAGACACCCAGTGGTTGTTCTTTTCAAAACATAATATATTACTTATGTATGACAATTATCATTAAAGGCTGCCATCGATGGCTATTAGCTGTTATGAACAAAAACCTCATTAATGTTTGGATTTTATTAGTAGTGCGTGTTAGGATTATAAAGATGTAGCAGTAGTAGTGGTCAGGATAATATATGGCGCTAAAACGTCAACATGTCTGGTATGTTTGACGTTTTGACTTTACTAAACCGGGTAACAGGATGGTGAAAAATAGCATTATTTCTAGGTTATATTTTCTCTTCCATGCATACTATTTGGCAGTGTTTCTTGTCCAAAAAGTAAAACTTAGCGACTGGCGATTTGTTCTATAACTTTCACTATCCAGGATATGAAACCTGCGCGTGACAGAAAATGCTGTCGGGCCTATGTCAATATTTTTAGCCCAAGTCATCTTGTTAGAAGACGTTAACCTTTTTTCGAGTAGGTCGGAAACCTAAGATCTTCGGCAAACTTTAATTTTCTACAGTGTTATTTTTGAATATTTCATCGGAAATATGGAATATGTATAAGATAGCAAAAACGAGAGTGTTTCTTACCGACTACAATGTACAAGTGATGTGCTAGATATATTTATATGAATATCATATAGATGAATAGCAACGTAGATTAATATCAAACGAATTTCATTTTTAGGGGTGTTTCAGTAAGGTTTGAGAACTATGTACCTGCCTGACATAATATATAAACCTATATACAATAAAGCGTAGGCGCTACGTTTTGTTTTTAAATCCGAACCTCAATTCACGAAGGTTATTGTCCCCGTCCTTTGTTTATTCCATTTCGTCTAAGTTAATATCAATTTCCATTGCAAAGCCTTCAATTTTTTCTTTTCATCAAAAACAAAAGGCATGGAAAATTATTGAATCTATTTTATGAAAGTAGTATTTTAATGTTCTGTATCATTAATCATCTAATAAAAGATTAATAAGTTTGAGTGAGTTTTCTAATTTCTAATTTCTAAGTTTAGTATCCTTTCTCCTTATTTAAAGAGACTATTTTTAAAGATAAATAATTTATTTAACATAGTGGCTATAGGTAAATAAAAACGAAATAAACGTAGTAATATATTTCTCATTTAGAAATACCTTTATGACTCCCAATTTTGTAAATAATACGTACGATTTACAAACGTACTTACGTTTGCAAAATCTCTTCTTTTAATATTTTCCTGTGATCTCCAGTTTTGTCTTTAATCAGGGCGAGACTGCCGGGGTTAAGGGCTCTCTCAAGCTCAAAATGGAGTGGAGAGACGCACATAAGCATCAACTTGAGTCGAGTTAGTAATTTATATCAAAGAACTTGAATGCTTTCCATCAGGTTTATGGTTTCACGTTGAAGTCAGACTATCTCATTAAAATATCGTTGAACTACTTCAAATACTCCCTTCGGTGGTGTTCCCACTAAGCTTAGATATGGGGTTATCCAAAGGGCAACAAACTGTAAAGAAGTCGCCAATGCATTTGCAGTTTTTCTATTTGTAGGTATCTTATAATGATCATAGCATACAAGACTGCAACTTACAAAAGTAGAGGGATGTCCCCGACATGAATTTTCGTACGATAATGTGACCGCAACAATGAAACGAAAACCCATAAAAATTTTGCCGTAAGAAGTTTTCATTTAAAATAAATTCAGCTAAATAAATTATATCGAAACATGTGATTGGTAATCCGCCAGATCCTTCGATTTTGATTTAGTGATATTAAATCAAATGCAAAGTGAGATCGGAATGTTTATCGGCTTTCTCTCGGGCTTGTTATTTGTTGCCTCGAATTTTACAATGCACGACGCTGGGAAAAGACGAGTTGAATTGATTTTCATTGTTACCAGTCAAACGTTAACCTTTGGTTCGAACTTTTAAGTTCACTTTTGATACATTGAAGTGAATAAAGATGCTATTTTATTGTGTATTTTTAACCGACTTTCAAAAAGAATTAAGTTCTCAATTCGTCAGATTTTTCAATTTTTTTTTAATTTTTTGTATGTTCTCCGATAACTCGAAGACGCCTGGACCGATTTGGAAATTTCTTTTTTTGTTGGAAAGGGTATACATCCCAGGTGATTCCACTGTCATCAAGTCAGAATTTGATGACGGGATCCTGGAGAAATCGAGGGAACTCTTCAAATTTTATAGGCACAATATTGATATACCTACTTTGGGGTGGTTTCTGAAGTCGGTTTTTTAAAAAGAATTTTTACGATTATATTATCACAGCACATCATCATAATGATCATGATTATCCGCGATCTATGAACGGCTCCCTATTGAGCGCAGGTAGCCTTTCAGATAAGTGGTAGGCAGACTTCATATACTCTACCTTTGAGAACATTACGAAAACCTCTCAGGCATGTTTCTTCACGACGTTTTTTCTTTTTTCCTTTTCATTTCCTTCTCAGTTATAGCAAGGGCATGATAGCCTAGTGGTTAATTCTGCGGTCTCCTGTTCAGCGGTTGCGAATTCGTTTCCTGATTTTTCGAAATCATGTGCGTTTATAGAATTAAAAAATATCACAACTTATGCCGAAGTACCGAAGCACCGAAATAATACCAGCTCTTTTATTTAATAATACATGACTTTGTTACTTTTTGTAAGTACTACATGTAATGACTTACCTACTTTTCGGAGTCCACCACCCTAACCAAGTGTGGAATTTAGATTACCTACATAGCGAGTCAAAGAAACATACATACATACCAAAGGATACTTACAACTATTATATTGCTGAATACAATACTCGTACATAACTTGTAGTAACTTATACCATCGACTCTTACTTTATTACCAGTTTACAAACAAGCAAGAAATATGAATCCGTCTTCTCTAAGATAACTAAAGCTATTAACTGACCGAAGCAAAGTTAGAGCTTCGAAACTATTTAGAACTTCTCTTCTTCTTGTAGTAAAGCCTTTGAAATGAAGAGATCACTAAATTCCACTCCACAAACACATAATACTATATCATAGGGTCTACGTCGGTAAACAGATACCGCATAAATTGCATCACAATCGTCTCATTGAGTCATGCATCGCTTTCACAGTCACGTAACTATTGCGCCTTGTGTACTTAAAACAATAATGTGGAAATGCTCGATTAGCTATTTTGCTTGCATAATTAATGAGAAATATTTTTGTCTGTTTGACGTCATAAGTTCTATTTAACACCTATTACACACCTACATATTATCTACAGTGTTAATAATAAAATTGGTTAAAAATTAGACCTAATTTCGGATTTTTTTTTGTCGAACAAATTTTATTATTTTGTTTTTAGTATCGTTCCTTGAAAATAATGATGTAATTTTTTTTTTCGGATACTCAAAACTTTATCTACGGCTGTAGAAATCAAATCTGCATCTGAAGTTTTACCAATACACGCGCTCTTAAGAACACGAGAACGTTGGAACAGAAAAAACTTTTTTCGGTAGCTATTTAGTTGAAGCCCTTAAAAGATCAACGAGCAATAAATTGTGGACGCCTTTGTAAATATTTTTGAGCACCTTGTTATGAAACGTTAACCTTTCTCGAGCGAAAAAATCTTGAGAAGTTTGAAAAATTCGTTTTCATTACTCATACACGGAAAGTAGGTCTGAAGTTGCCTGAGAAGCGGGTTGAAAGTAATACTTTTCAGCCCTAGGGAGAATCGTTTTCAACTGACAGCTGTCAAATAATTAAAAAAAACTAGTTGTCACATTTTTATTAGAATTCAAATGAAACACGACATACCCGAGTGCATCCATAGACAAGAAGAAAGATAGACTTTATTCATAAAGTAAAGACAACTGATTCATAGACATTCATAGACAATCATAGACAATACTTGACTATTAAAAAGCTAAATGCATAGCCCGCCGGCTAGGCCAAAGAAAAAAAAAAGGCGGGAAAGTGGCAAGCGGCAATCCGATCTTCATTTGTTTTTCGAGTTGTAGAGTTTTGTTTAGGCTTTTCTTTAGCTAATTTCTATTTTTATTTTGACTTTCCTTATATTCGTAATGAAAAGCACAGTGTTTACCTCGGGATAAAGACTTATTTAGTCCCTCGAACTATAGGCCCCCTCGCTACGCTCGGGCGCCAAACCCCGTCTCGGGACTAAATAAGTTACTTTCATCCCTAAGGTAACAATGTACTATTTATAAATATGGTTGTTTTTGTGAATGTTTTTTTTGTCGGACTTTTAACGAGTTTGACTTTAAGTAAGATGTTATGTATAATCAATTCGAACATTAAAATGCATGTTATTGCTTCTTTTAAGTTCTACCTACTTGACTTCAATGACTTTGTTCTAGTCTAGATTATGACTGATATAATACACTTCATTAAATACAGAAAGAATGCCTGAGTCAATTCGAATAGAAGCCTCAAAAGAAGTGCGGATTGATAACTGGATCGAGGGATCGATCCCACCCATTGCACTATTGTCGTACCCGAGCTTTCCACTTATTTGGAGGGGAGAGGAGAATATAAGTCAAGTTTGTCTTGGCAAAAAAATTTTTGAAAAACCACTTACACATAAAAAAAGTAAAAACTGCAAAAGCAGTAAGTATAATTTAACATTGGAAGCTAAAGTATAAAATTCTCGCAAGGTTAAGACCTATTGACACCATATTATTATTAAAAATTTCAGAAAACTGAAATGCATAGTTTTTAATCGTTCCAGCTACATAGGCAAAAAACTATGCATTTAAATTTTCTGACGAGACGTGATCGTTTAATTAAACAGCTCGTTAAAAAAACAAGGCATTCTGTGTGATGAACATTTTTGAACGAAGGAAGCAAAGCTTTCAAAAGAATACTCTTGCCTGAAAAGTAAGAAAGTTCGCATATCGAGTTTAAAATACAAGTTCTTACTGGCGTTGTTTAAAGTTTTTCAACTTCATAAATGTTCTCATCACACCGAATTTCAAGTACTCAATTTGCCAACATGTTTGAAATAAATTAAACATCCATTAAAAGACTTTTTTTCCTTTTTTTTTCTTAAAAGAATGTCAGCCAAGCTGAACTTGACTGATGTTCTCCTCTCCCCTCCAAATAAGTGAAAACTTGTGTTAGCATTTTAAATTTTAATATCTATATCAATAATTATAATAGGTAGTCTTATTTGTATACTAACACTATGCGCTAAAATTGTCTGAAAAAAAGGGACTTTTTTATCTCTTACAGACCAGCTTGTATGAGAAAGTAGCATAAATGAATGGGTACAATTAATGTAAATTGTACTTAATGTATGTTAAGTTACAATGCAAATGGTTACAAAATAGGTACAACATTTTCTTTGCACCATTTGCCAATGCAAATGAGCGAAATGGGCCGATGTTAAATTAAACCCCAATCGTGTTTTCGGCGGTGTTTCTAGAGGATTTATATATTTCCATTAGGATTATTACAGGCATCGCACAACGGATGCAAACATTTAGCTGTTTAATTTATTGGATGCTTTTTTACAATTTCTGTTTTTTGCTGAAATTTTAATGGTTGTTTTCCCGTAACGAAATGATTTTGTCTCGGAACTACAATCGATTTTTAAAAATACTAATCTATTAAAATTAAAACAAAACTTGAAAGCCACCTAAAACCAATCGTTACTGGAAGAATAAAATTGACAAGAAACGTGTGTGATAAATTTTACTCTACATAATATTCTGGGGAACTCTATGGATTATCAGCTTACCATTAAACAACAATCGGAATGTTTTAAATATCAAGTGACGGCTTCTAATAGGTTTCCCTGGAAGACGAAGCAAGTCTCCCTTTCATTTACACATTCATTTAATTCTTCGCGAGCTACGAATTTTCTCGCTACTAATACACTCGTCACTCTAGGACTAAGACAGAGAAGACCTAGTAGAGGCGATTATAATACATTTCCAGGTACCGTTTATGAGATGCATGCATTATCTAGAAAATAAATATATTTCCTAGGAAATATGTATGTTTCAAATTTTTATAATAGTTGCAGCTTTTCGGTGTCGCTTTGCGATAAGAGTTGTCAGAAAAGGCTAGAGCCAATTAGAAATAAACCAATTGTTTGTTTCTATTTGGCTCTAGCCTCATTTAATGAACCATTTGTTTAAGTTCCTCATAAATGTACTCACACATTAAATCAAGAAAACAATTGACCTAGAATTCTACTGGAGTAGATACGTTTAAAGTGAATTTTATAACGGAGGTAACGCCTCTCTTTAAATGAAAAAATATACGTCATAAATATGTTTGCGCAAATAATAATAAATTAATATTGAAAAAGTACTCAAACCGAATCACAGAGCTGGGATTTTATACGGTTTCAAATTTCAATTAAGTACAAACATCAACTTATGAAATAAGTTTGAGTAACTTCTGCGAATGTGTTGGAAACTTACTGAAATAGCACGTAACATATTATTTGAAGTCATATAAAGTGAAAAAGTATTTATGATATTCACGTTAGTCACATATGTACTTAGGTTAGTACCATACCCATGTAAGGTCACGACATTATCAAAAAACGAAGTCTTTTCACTAAGTTTTTCTGTCTGTATATGATAGTCTCAAAAACGACTTTAGAGAGTCTTATATAGTTATTGATTCTGCAAGGTTTAAGAGTAGAATTTCTAAAAGCAGCGGGTTTATTGCACTAACTAAGTAAATTGTAATCGATGAATAAAGACAGACTGCCAAGACCTACAAAAATTTTCAAAACGTCAACCATTTTCATGGGTTAGTTTGCTTGGCGCAAATAGACCCTTAGTCATGACTTTAGTATAGGCGCTTCTACCGCAACGGAGATCAATCTTAAATCTATGTCCTTAGTACAAATTGGCTGCTTGGTGTAAATTGGAAAAGAATAATGGTCGATTAGTTGGTGAAAATTCCTCCCCTTGAGGGCGTTTCTACTTCCTACATTTAATTTACACTTAGTATTCATAAATTATACTTATACAAAATCCGATTACACAAACACAATTTTTACACAAAAAGAATTTCTAACTCTACTAATTGTACGTTGGTTTGTAAATAGTAAAATTAATAGAAATAAGTTAGTTGTAGCATTTAGACTAAGATCTGGACACATGCCATTAGGAGTGTTTAAGTATCTAATGAGGAAAAGTGATTCTCCCGATTGTGAAGTATGTGGCGAAGAAGATGTTTCACACTTACTATTGGCATGTGTTCGGAACCACAATTTGAGAGAAACACTAATGTATGAACTAAATTTAAATTTTATGAATACTGGTATTTTTAATTCTATTTTTAGCAATCCATTGAGTAATTCGGCTGTTAAAGTATATAGATTTGTTAGTGATTCTCTCAAATTGATATAGTTATATAGGTAGTTCATTTTGTATTATTATAATTGTATTTAATATTTTGTGAGTACCGATGGGGCTGACATGAAGGTCACCTTCAAAAGTCCCTTATTAAAAAATGAGAATTAAAAAAAACTCTACTAATAAACAGACAGTAGAGGCGCGGTTCCAACGGAGATTAGCAGATATTTTAGTGCACTAGTGTGTGCGCAAACATAAATATTGTATCTACTCTCTATTCCAACTCACGTAATCCGATGGGATTGCAATTCGACATGAATTCTGGGTATCATTTGGAATACGGTGAAATTCAAGCAAAAATTCAGTCAAATCGTGAATATCACGGAATAGATAAAAAAGGTGAACATGTCAAGAACACTCTTAATCTAGACTAGAAAATGCGTATTTTTTCGTAGAAAAACAGAATATAAGCAAGGATCAAGGAGGATATTAAAAGAAAACAAAGAAGGGTCTAACGATAAGACAAAGTATTAGTTTGAGGTTTATATCTTATCTGTGTCAAGTACCGTGAGTCTTAATAGAGATGAGAAAGGCTTAGGGGTACACGAACATAATAAGAATTTAGCGGATGTTCATCGTTTTTCCCTATTATTTCACTATCTATAAGAACGTTTCATAAGACGGTATATGAAACGTTCTTATGGATAGTAAGAATGGATACTCACTCCATCAGAGCGAATGATGTCGGCCAGAAGGCTTTTTGCCATCGGCTTTATAACTTTGCAATAAATTACGTCTGTAGTCTCTACCAACAACTGAAAGCCGATCTATGTAAGGCTAACGGATTATTATAACAATTGTCTTCAAATGTCGTCAGTCGTAAAAAGTGTAAATGGAAAATAAGATCATCCACAATCGCGAACCTATTTTCCATGAGAAATTCCATGTGTTTCCATTATTTACCCGTGTTACTATCACTCTTACTATATAACTTAGGTTTAAATACAAGTTCCGCATCACTTGCTTAATAAGTTTCCATAATATGCAAGTGTGAATGCAAACATAATAAAATAGCAAAATAGTGAAACTTAAAACATCATCATCCAGCCTAAAGATTTTGAAAGAAAAGAAAGGATTTTTTACCAGAATTTAGTAGTAATATGGGAAACAACCGAGGCAGTTAGTAGTAACACGGTCAAAAAGATACCCGTGTTAGTACTGGTAGTAAGACTGGTAGTACGAGTAGCACGGGTAACGGATGGCTTGTTCTGTGAAACAGTTTCTCTGATATCGAGTGATGTTTTCAAGATTTTTAGTTTTTCACTTGAAACGTTCTATACAAAGATATCAAATTAATCACAAAGTTCTCACAAAGCATATCCTCCGAGCGATGCGATGTCAGAGCCTCCTTTCATCATTGTTGAATGGTTTATGTCTAAAACCTAATTGTCTAAGAGCGGGTGGATTAACTTTATCAAAAGTGAAAGTTGATAAGTAATACATAATATATCTATACTTTTCTTCCTGTGAAGGTTTTGTGTGTCTTCTTGTGAAGGTTTCTTCCTGAAAAGATATTATGTACCTATTAACAAAAAGTCTTGATAAAACCATGGAATTTTCTTCGTGATTAAAAATAATTTGTAGCACATTCTTATTTAAAATTTTTTAATAGAAAAATAGGGGAAATATTATGATTTTATATTTTAGAAACTGACTAAACTACCATGAAGTTGATTTTGAAAAAAAAAATAACTATATTGAAAAATTTTAAAAATAGCATATCTAGTTCACACTCATTCAATCTCACTCATTTTTCTTGGATAGATAATGAAAGGTAAAGAAATTATGTTGTAAGAAATAATGTTATTCCTCAAGATCTAGGCTAGGTTCTTAGGCTAAAATAAAAAAAAAAGCGAAGGTAAGGTTCATTTGGCGAAATCGCCAAGTGAACTTTAACCAACGAATTCTGAAGTTTTTATAGATTTTCAATACAAAACCTGTCGGAATATCTTTATTACTTGCTTAAGTTAACTTAGTCGGCAACTCAAACTCATTTCTGACGCCTATTGGCTAGTTCTACCTTGCCTCATTAAAAACTTGTCCACTAACTCTGCTACTATAAATGCTGAATAGCCTAGTACCAACAATGAGTTTGAGATGGTTTAGGATATAATATTTTTTCATAAAATATCATTCAATCTGTTATCTGAAAATATCTACCAGCAGGAATAAATTTCTCTGTGGGATAATAAATTGTTATTCAAACAATATTTGGACGTTTTTCCTGTAATACACTGTGATAATAATGCAAATAAAAATTCTGTATCAATGGGACTTATAGCAATTATTAAAAAAAAAATTAAGTCCTCATTCATACAAAGGAAGGAATTTTTGATGAAATTACCAACAAACCTCAATAATTCCGACATATTTATAGGGATTTGAGAAGCTGTAAATTTTCATTAAGTTAAATTAGAAACTTGAAATTTTTTCAGCATTAAGTGACCTTTGAATGTGAATATTTTCAGTATTTTTAAAAAATTTAGTAACTCAAGCCGTTTTTGAGAAAAATAGGCCTCGGCACACGGACAGACAGACGTTAGAAACCCTTAAATACCTTCATCTGAATTTGGATATAAACCACAACACGTTCATAAAGGTATTAGGGAAAGACAAACAGGTTAAGCAATACAACCCGAAACAAAGCTGAAAACAATGCTATAAGCTATGTCCAAATGCCAAAATGCTTACCAAAGATTTGTATACTTATGAATATTCATGTTAATTTGTAGGCTAGAATATTATATTTTGCATAGGCTTTACTCTGAACACAACTTGTAAGCCTTAATTTACGATTTCTTGTAGGAAATGAGCGTTTACAGTGTATCATATAATAATGTTCTAAGAATAATAAAATAAGATACTAAACTCTGATCACTCCAATATTGTAGATTTCATCCTATGCCACATGATCTTATCATTCTAACTCCAGGCTGTTTTTTCTGTCCCATTCCTAGGGATAATAAGTAAAGCGTGATATAACAATAAACTATGTAGTAAAAATAATCATATCGAAAACGAGACCTAGTATAAAATTAGCTATACACGTTTACACGGTAACACTTTATTCAGGTCTGCCTCCTGGTCAAAATATCACTGCAATTGTGCGTTGTAGAGTCAACATTATTGATGGTGCTCTGGAATTGAAGAGAAATGCGCGTTTCTGGATTTTCATAACGCCTGTATCTATGCAACTTTGGGTAAGGAAATGATTAAACTTATGTTTAGGCCATTTTCAGGATAAAGGGAAGGTAAATAGAGCAAAATAAACGCTCCATTTGGCAGCCTGCTCACGTGAATGATCCGCATGGATGTGATTGCCAATATTGACCCTCACTATACAGATTATAGGTCTTTTATAAAATACTAAGGAAGATAATTTGGAACGCATTTCTTTTCCTTTACATTTACTCTAGTATTATGTTACCTTTTATATTTGAATAAGAGTAATTTTTTGGGCTGAATGATTTTGTATTAGGCTTTATTACCAATAGAGAAAAACAAACTAATAATGCAAACATTTTATGTGCACACCCAATTAATTACTGGCAGTGCATACCTTACGTACACATACGTATGCGTATATGTACGTGAAAATATTATGCAGCAGGCCGATTCTGTAAAAGCTGCATCAATCAATTTTGAGGACCACCCTGCTGCAGTAGTAGCATTGTGATCTTATAACTGGGAGGTCTCGGGTTCGATTTCCGGCGGGGGCAATTTGAGAATTTAGGTACAATTTCTAAAATATCTCTGGTCTGGTCTGGTGGTGGCTTTGGCCGTGGCTAGTTACACTAACACCCTATCGTTAAAGACGATAGGGTGTAACTAGCCACGTTCCGGCACGATGGCGTGTAGAAACCGATTAGGGGTATGAGCATGTCATATCCCTTTCAAGTCAGCCGGCTACCATTTTATACTGCAGCGTCACTAACCATCAGGTGAGATCGCAGACAAGGACTATCTTGTCATCAAATAAAAAAAAAACATTGTTACGGGCAATTGCGGTGATTGGCTGAATTTGTCATGTTCTTTCTGCAACAATGCATTTTAACCATCAGTATCATAATCAAAGGCAATTACAATTGTCACACTAAAGTGTGCAATCTGCAGTACTGTAGCAGTCTATTGCGTGCAATAAATTGCACGAGTGTACCAAGCTGTTGGCCAGCAAGGAGAAGTGGTGTATGCTCCTGAGACAAATTATATCTACCGCTAAAGACGTCACTTCGTGATAACCTGGACCGCTCTGCGAGTGTTATGTCAATAGGGTATCTTATAGATTCAGGTATTTATATACTAAAATGCATTTTTCTTTAGACTTCGTAATATACTGTAGTAACGAACACGTGACGAAATTCTGAAAGGGTTAGCGTAAAACCTCATAAGGGTTCAATAAAGGGTTGTGGTATGTGGCTATGCGAAGCGTTTCGCCTTTTATGGAATGGATTAAAAGAAGCTGACAGAAATATGTGTGTGAGATATTAGCAAAGATATCAACAAAAAAATATACTGAGATTCAGCGAGTTACTACTATAGTATTACATACTACTACATATAGTGCACTCATACCCCTAATCGGTTTCTAAACGCCATCGTGCCGGAACGCTAAATCGCTTAGCAGCACGGCCTTTACGGTAGGGTGGTAACTAGCCACGGCCAAAGCCTCCCACCAGATCAGACCAGAGAAAATTCAGAAATTATAAATTCCCAAATTGCCCCCGCCGGGAATCGAACCCAAGACCTCCCAGTTATAAGACTACAGCGCTCACCACTGCGCCAGGGAGATCGTCAAAAACCAGTAAATATTTATCACGTGGTTTGTTAAGAATCCCACGGGAATCGTTTATTTTTCCAGGATTAAAGTCCATACGTGATTTTTTGCCTTACCTTTTATCCCGGAAAAACAGAGGGTTCCCGAGGGATTTTTAAAAACTTAACTCCGCGCGGACGATATTGCGTTTATGTAGGTAACCTATTCGCAACCGGGGCTACTCAATTAGTTTCGAATTTATAGGCAATACTTATAGTGGTGGCTCGGAGATAATAGATAGAGGTGAAATACAAGAAAAATCACTTGTATCGACAGCCTCGATTCGATGTTCCCTTCGCACGCTATGAATTAAAGATTAGGCAAGTTGGCAGCAGCGTTCTTAGGTAGTACCCACTTTAGTTAAACAAGAAGCTTCTTGGTATTAATTAATACCTCTTTGGAACTGGACCGCCTATCGTCCTAATTACAAGTCGAATTTGGCTATTTCTTTCACATTGCAAGTTGCAACCTACCTGAGGTTGCAATGTAATGTTTATATACCTCGAGTAAAACGTAAAACTATGGGCATCACTACTAAAATATTACAATTAATGCGAAGGTGTGTTTGTTTAGTGATTTGTGGATTGGTTGGTTTGTTCTTCAATCACGCCGCAACAGATCTTCGGGTTTACAACATGGTCTAAGAGTGACAGAGGCTTTACTTTTATACCGGAAAAACAAACGTAACTCGGAAATTAGCACATAATATTATAATGATGTATTGCATAATAAATAGGTATACATTCGACTACGGAACCTTAAAAATTTTGACAAATAAATACTACATTATATCGTACTACTTATGTAGTATTGAAAAATCAGTTCACATGAAAGAGATATACATATACGAAAATAATAATTTATCAAACTTTTTTGGAGCTTCACAGTCATTAAGAGAATCGCTATAACAGTAATGGATAAAAGCTATCTTTTGTCTGAATTTGGATTAAATCTTATCCTTGCCATCATATTGGCTTCATTCCAAATAAAACTGGCTAAGTTCAAGTTGGACTCGCATGTCGAGGGTCCCGTACCTTGGAAGAAAATGGATTAATAGTTATTTTGTTAAATCATTAGACTGTTTCAAAACGCCTTTTGCTCGGGAGTATTTATATCAATAAATGACATTTTAGGAGCATTATTCCAGCAGGTAGATGAATCGTTTTTTTTTTAAATTATAATATGTATAGATACTTATTTCTTTTTTCAAAACTTCGGACGTAAATGAAGGAAATAGGTAACTAGGTAAAGTAGGTAGGTATTATTTCCAACAGTTTGCAAGTTCTCTTGAACCCACATTTCAGTCAATTTTTTGCAATTTTTTAAGAAGAATTTTGTAATTTATTTCCATTTAATAAAAGTTGGGCAAGCACTATTTATGTATCATGTTATCATCTTGGGAGTACTCCCATGTTAATAGCATGAGTACCTATCTACTCAAAATAAGTAGGTGTGATAGACAAAATCGTTTAAATATTTTTTTTACAATTTTGGTACGGAGCTCTAAAATAGAGAAGTTAATCACTGCGCTGCGTAGAATAATTGTACAAGACCCCTAAACTAGGTCAAGTCGGGATGTAGGACTGCATATTTCGTTCCATTTTAAATTGATGTCGCCACAGTATTACGGTTTTATTGCGTACTTAAAAATGCTCCCGCTGAATTGCTTTCAGATGTTTCCATGCGGAAAATTCTGTTTTCATTCGCGATATTGTTATAGAGATTTTCCATTTATTTCGCGCCCCACTTCTTGATTTCCCATTATATAATTATTAAATTCGTCGTAACGTGTGTAATCGTGTTTTATTGCTTCGTTAGTCTAGTGTTCGTTGTATTTAGTTAGTGTAGTCGTTGGTCTAGTGATTAGCAAGTTTGACTGCAAATGACGCGGGTTCTATTCCCGCGTTAAGTGAAAATTTTAGTGGGTTTTCTGATTCTCATTAGGTCTAGCCCGGAGTTAGGAAATGGGCGCGGTGTCACCTCTATATCTCGGAGAGTATCCAAAGCCGTCGGTCGTATAAGACCTCACCATGAGAGTGAGGGAACAGAGTGTGCTCCTGTGTTTACGGACACTTGTGCAGAATAATCTCCGTTGAGATTGGCGGCCGAGGCCGAACGCGGTCGGAAGGACATTATTTATTAATTATTAACTTAGGAAATTTTTGGAATGTAGCAGTACCTAAGGAAAATGCTTAAGGGACCTCACGCACTACGTAGCCACAACCTTGGCTTCAAGTTTAGACAAACCCAAACACATAATTAATTGGTCGCAACTAGTCACAGCACATCGTGCGACTATTTGGTCGTTGTGGCCAATACTGGCTCGATAGTGACTGGGCTGCGAAACTTTATCTGAACTCTGAAGCCACTGGCCGCGTAGTGCGCGATGTCCCTCTACAGTTCATCGCTTGTCGTCCTATTTACTAAACGACACAAAACCTACACAATAGAGCCTTGTGAGATAGAACAGGGGCCCAAGTCTGCTATTCCAATTGTAGTTACATTGCCTATCAATGACATCCCAATTGCTACTTTTAGCAATTTTGGTAGTCTACTAATTCAATGGCGTCACAATTGTTTTCCGATGGTTTGCCACTGACACATCTAGCTTTGAATTTAGCTTAAATAAACGTTTTTAATATGTAGTTTTTTTTGAAACTCATTTCGGCAAACGCTTTTTAAGCTAATGGCAATACCGAGGTATGATTGAATTACAATCCAATTATAAGAAATCAAACGACCATTGTGAATTTAGTAGACTACGAAATTTTGGACCAATGATAATTGTATTGTAATTGTATTGCGGATCAATGACAATGACATGTAAAATAGCAGACTTGGGACCCAGGTGTTCCAATATTGTTCACAGTCACGCTATAATTGCGGAACAATGATAACAATAATTTAATCCGCAGTTATGCCATGGACATTTCATTAGGGTGATCGCATATTTACGAAGGGACAGCCCGCAATATTCGCATATATTATAACAAAATTTTCAATAAATTTAATTTTTAAAGACTATTAGTAAAATGCTCTCCCCACCAAATGAGCTGACAGATGGTGTTCGGAGTGGGTACGACAATAGTATAACGGGAATCAGTTTAATCGCTGGGCTAATGCAATGAGGCTTTTTAAAAATACGTGATACCTGCTCTCTGCTTTTTTTAATAAAGAGCTATTTTCAGTATGAATAACTTCCTCCTCATGTTAACTTGTTGAGCGTAGAGCTTAGTGTAGGGGTTCGTTACCAGTTTAACGAATAGGGTTTGAACCATTGGCCTTCTTGGTTATTCAGCTCCGTGCCTGTAGAGCTACTGAGGCTCTTATGAGTAAAATTCAATCACATCTAACAAATTCTGAAGCTGATAAAATGTTGTCAGTACTGAACTCTTATTATTAATTGTTCAATGCTACTTGTGACTATTGTATTTTGAAGACTCGTGCGCGCAGATCTGCTATGAAGTAATGGTGATCAGCAATCATCATTGAGCCATTTTAGATGATTTTACCAGACGGAAAAATACAGCTGCTCTATCTATTCTTTTTATGTTGTAAGACTGTTTTAAATCTTACTAATTGACAAAATAATATTTGAGATCTGCCCCAAATGATATCTCATAAATATTAATCAATAATTTTTGAAATCATAATATTTTTCATTTGAATATTGAACTTTAAGTGTCATAGATTTTTTTTTAATTGGTTTCATTATAAATTGAAAAGAATATTTATATGCTTTTTTATTTGACTCGATAATATTAAATATGTTCGACAAGTAAGTCGGCGATATAAATTTTATTAACGGGACATATTGAGGATTTATGCGATTTTTAGTACGCCGTAACATTTTCATATTTAAATGTATGCTTTTGGGTCTCACTTTGAAATAGAAAAATGATTTTTTGCTCATTTCGTGAAGGACTATGAGACAACGTTTTTGACGACTTCCCGGGCGCAGTGGTGAGCGCTGTGGTCTTATAACTGCGAGGTCTCGGGTTCGATTTCCTGCGGGGGCAAATTGGGAATTTATAATTTCTGAATTGCCTCTGGTCTGGTCTGGTGGGAGGCTTTGGCCGTGGCTAGTTACCACCTTACCGCGAAAAACGTGCCACCACGATGGCGTGTAGAAACCGATTAGGGGTGTAGGTATGGGTTGAAAGTACACTGCCATATTCCTTCCAAGTTAGTCCGCTGCCATCTTAAACTGCATTATCACTTACCATCAGGTGAGATCGCAGTCAAGGACTATCTTGTCATCGAGTAAAAAAACGGAGTTTGCGGTGTCCCCAAACAAGTTGGAGCGACGATACAATCCAACCAGCGGTGACTGACTGGGTATAACCAAGATAATGGCAATTTGCGTAAATTGGATAATTAGAAAAGGTTTAAGTTACCTTAAACTAATAATCCTTCCTAACATTATAAATGCGAAACCGTATTTGTCTATTTGTTGGTTTGGTAGTTTGTCTTTCAATTAAGTACACCGCAAAATCCCGCGGAAACTCTTTGATTGTCCAGGTTAAAAAGTAGTCAAATAATATAATAGTGAGGGGAATTAGTAAGAAATGTTAGGAAGGGATATCAGCAAGGATATCCAGCAGTGGATGCACATTGGCTTAGGATGGTGAAACTCAATAGATTAAATCAACTGGCGCGTAACAAATTCACGAGGCACCGCGACAAGGGACGTAACAAACTCATCACGTGTTGAATATTAAATTCACACGAGTACAATACCTAATTTGTGAATCCAGACACGTAGACGTGGACTTTAAATCTACGGCTATTCGCAAAGGAAATGACAGAACAGTTAGTGAAAGATGTGATTACCCATTATGATATAATTATATGTACATATAATATATGCATATTTAGATTTAGGTAAATTTGTTTTTAGGATTTTTATAGGGATTTTTAGAGCCTCGAAAACCAATGTAAACTACAAACAATACAAATGATATTATTTTTCCAAAACATGGTATAGGTATTAACTTAATACCTTAATACTATTAAGGTACATTTCCAAACTTTTGCCTGCGATTTCATCCACGTTAGGTTTTTAACGGTGCGTAGAATGCCAGAAAAAAATCCCCGCGATTGATGAAATAAAACATAGCCGAAACCTGTGAAAAGCGACGTGCTAGCGTGTAGGAGTGAAGTAATCGTCAAATACATCATTTACTGTGATAACTCGTAAGAATTTTTTTTTTTTTTTAAATGACTGATACGTCTCTTGGTAATATGTATAGGAATTTTATATAACAATTTGGGCTCTGTAATATACAACACATTGAAAATAAATGCAAAATTCAAGAAAAGGTCTTTAAAATATACTCAGTTTTGACAAACTGACAACGTTGTATCGCATCGAACCTTACCTGTACTGGCCAAGACCATTTGCGACCCACTGCCCATTCGTAAAGTTCCTGTTTTAATTTATAATCTATGCGCAATTCATCCTGTTTTGCATTGCTTGTCTGTCATAAAGTTGCTTCCCGTATTGTTTCGCTTATAATATATTAATGATTGACTTAGACCATTCAACCCAAGATCCAAAGGTCTAAGATGGTTGACGACGACGAAGCGTTATTACTTACTCGGTATATTTTTTTATAACTTGTCAGTGTGACGAGTGGCGGCTCCCCTACATGGTGTTCGAAGACATTTATTGAACTTACAATTTTTTTTTTACGTTTAAGGGACTTTTGAAGGTGACCTTCATGTCAGCCCCATCGGTACTCACAAAATAATACAATTAAAATATACAAAATGAACTACCTATATAACTATATCAGTTTGAAAGAATCACTAACAAATCAACACTATATACTTTAACAGCCGAATTACTCAAAGGATTGCTAAAAATAGAATTAAAAATACCAGTATTCATAAAATTTAAATTTAGTTCATACATTAGTGTTTCTCTCAAATTGTGCACTATTACTTACCCGGTATAGTTCGTTTCATTGCAGTTTACTTCATTGATATGCAGAGTGGCGACTACGTACTTTAAAATACAAGTACAATATGAAGTAGTTCGCATTCCAGTGACCCAGTTATGGACTGCTCATCCGGGTCAGCCAGTATCACTTGGCACTCTATGACTGTTGTCTGGCGTAGCATCATAACATTTAAGAGTGGAGCCAGCCAGTCTGATGCTAAATGCTGTTTTATAATGGAACTAGTTTTTGAGAGGAGTTTTTAGTTTTTACATATTCCGCAGGAACCCTCCAGTTTTCTGTAAAAAAACATAGCTTATGTCACTCTCAGAGTCAACTAGGACTATTTGAAATAACCAATGTTCTCCTTCCCCTCCAAATAAGCGTAAAATAATATAAATATACCAATGTGAAAACTGTAAGGTTCGCCATACCCGTCGCACTATTGTCGAATCCACTCCTTAAAAGCTTTAAGTACGCTTATTTGGAAGGGAGAGCAGAATATTAGTCAAGTTCAGTTTGGCTTATAAAATAAAATACGTGCATTAATTAATATTAAATCATAATACTTAAACTAATCTGTATGTCCCAAAATCTTTTGTACATGCCAGTTATTGATATTTTTGCTGTGTCTTTTAGTTGTAAGTCCACTTGTTTATATTTTTATATTTGTGCATGAATATTGTTGGCTTGTCAAATAAAATAAAATAAATAAATAAATTATTGATACAACAAATATGGAAGAAATATTCAACTTTCAATTTATTGATTTTGGATTAGGTAGGTATATGTTTCTGAAACCGGCTGATAGCTACTGTAGGAGCTTAGCTAGCTCAAACTAAGCTCACTGTGAAGTTTAAATACTAAGCTACGTAAGCTAAACTAATAGTTAAGTTAGTTAACAAGGCAGTATAACTTGCGCTTAGAAAGTTCGTCGCGGGCTTTGCCACATGTGCGGTTCCTAAAATCCTACAGATCATCCAAGATGTTTTCAAGTATGGTAGGTATAGGTACTTCTTGTTGTTATGCTTGGTCAAGTTGGATAATCCAACTTAACAGCTTTTGTGCCAATTTTGCTAACGTCAAGCAACCTTTAACCGAGGAATAAATGGGAAGTTCTGGCAGTTTGTGTATCGAAAATACCTATGCTAACACATCAAACTTATCCCTTATTTAAACGTTATTCGGTAGTGATGAAATTGGCACAATAAACTTTTCAACTTAACAGGAAACTGATGCGATACCACTTAATACAGGTAGGTATAGAAGATTCACTCCTCAAAATCATTTAAATAAATATCGACTCTTGAGTCTTGCTATCACACAATAAAGTGTAAGTGTTATTCAGCTAGAAGTTGTCTCTCTTTCCATCACGTTACTCTTATTCCTTCGCACTACTTTAGTCCATTCAGTTGGCCCGTCGGGACGGTAGCTTTATAAAATGCGGAGTGTGCCTGGCCTGGCGATACAGAAATGGAATATACGAAGTTAAATCATTCAAAATTCAAAACTATTTATGTCATGTAGGCCAACTTGGGGCTCTTATGTCGAGAATCTACCACCGGTTCGGAATGCTGATTTTGCTGAGAAAAGCTGGCAAGAAACTCAGCAGTTGCTCTTTTCAAAATTTTACAATATGTAGCCTATATCTATCTTGTGAACAGGTGAAACAAAGCCGATTGCTTCCAAGAAACTGTGTCATTAAGAAATCAACTAACTGTATTAAATGCTTATTAAATGTGTCTTTACACAATGTTTTTTGTGTAAAGGTACTTTTAGCAATTCTTTCGGAATCAAATTATTATAAAAGCGAATATCGACCCCACAAACAGGACTTCTACAGACATTTTGTAGGATGGTGTTAATAGGATATTATGACGGTGTCTGTTAATACATAATGCGTGTCACCTCTTTGTTGATATAGATGAATAATGAGTATTTTGTTTTATAAAGATTTTTTTAACGTTATTATAAATGTGAAGCCACCGTAAGTATACCATTTTGCATACTTACTATTCACGAAGAATGTCATATGTTAGAATCTCTGCACGCTCTGTGACTCGCACTCGTCCGTTGGAGAGCTGGAATTTAATTCAATCTGCTCAACGGAGGTCATGATTGGATTCCCCTAAGAATCGATAATAATATCACAAATCTCACGTGGAACCTGGAATTCAATTACAAATGAATGAAACTGGAAATACGATCCACCTCAATATTGCTACGAGTATTTTCTACAATGGTGAGATTTCATTTGATTTATTTTAAAATACAAATGCGAACACCAATGTAATCGCATTTCGTGCGTATCATTTCGAAATGCAAAAGTTTCTGAAATCTGAAACGCCTTTAAGGGCTTATAGTATGCCAGCTGGAATCCAAATTTTGCCCCCGCCTCACTGCCCAGCATGCAGCCGCCCGCACCGCGTAGTTGCAGCTATCTCACTCGCACGAGTTCATCACGCGGCAGGGGTCACGCGCCGTACGATAGGGTATATGATACATTTTAACGAACCTCTAGTACATAGGTATGGAAATAAAATGAAACTAATATTATTATATATTATTAATAACTAAGACTTAGAATTAGACTTAGACTAAGTATAAGTCTAACACTAAGACTAAGTTTAAGTCAAAGACTAAGTCTAAGCAAAGACTAAGACTAGGTCTAAGTCTAAGTCTTTCACTAAGACTATGACTTAGTCTTAGACTTAGTCTTAGACTGAGTCTTAGACTTAGATTTAGACTAAGTCTAAGTTTAAATCTAAGTCTAAGTCTCACACTAAGGCTAAGTCTAAGTCTTAGTGTTAGACATAGATATATACTTAGTCTAAGACTTAGTCTTAGACCATAGTCTTAGACTCAGTCTTAGACTCAGTCTTAGGCTCAGTCTTAGGCTCAGTCTTAGGCTCAGTCTTAGGCTCAGTCTTAGGCTCAGTCTTAGGCTCAGTCTTAGGCTCAGTCTTAGGCTCAGTCTTAGGCTCAGTCTTAGGCTCAGTCTTAGGCTCAGTCTTAGGCTCAGTCTTAGGCTCAGTCTTAGGCTCAGTCTTAGGCTCAGTCTTAGGCTCAGTCTTAGGCTCAGTCTTAGGCTCAGTCTTAGGCTCAGTCTTAGGCTCAGTCTTAGGCTCAGTCTTAGGCTCAGTCTTAGGCTCAGTCTTAGGCTCAGTCTTAGGCTCAGTCTTAGGCTCAGTCTTAGGCTCAGTCTTAGGCTCAGTCTTAGGCTCAGTCTTAGGCTCAGTCTTAGACTCAGTCTTAGACTCAGTCTTAGACTCAGTCTTAGACCATAGTCTTAGACTCAGTCTTAGACTCAGTCTTAGACTCAGTCTTAGACTCAGTCTTAGACTCAGTCTTAGACTCAGTCTTAGACTCAGTCTTAGACTCAGTCTTAGACTCAGTCTTAGACTCAGTCTTAGACTCAGTCTTAGACTCAGTCTTAGACTCAGTCTTAGACTCAGTCTTAGACTCAGTCTTAGACTCAGTCTTAGACTCAGTCTTAGACTCAGTCTTAGACTCAGTCTTAGACTCAGTCTTAGACCATAGTCTTAGACTCAGTCTTAGACCATAGTCTTAGACTCAGTCTTAGACTCAGTCTTAGACTCAGTCTTAGACTCAGTCTTAGACTCAGTCTTAGACTCAGTCTTAGACGATAGTCTTAGACGATAGTCTTAGACCATAGTCTTAGACCATAGTCTTAGACCATAGTCTTAGACCATAGTCTTAGACTCAGTCTTAGACTCAGTCTTAGACCATAGTCTTACTCAGTCTTAGACTCAGTCTTAGACTCAGTCTTAGGCTCAGTCTTAGGCTCAGTCTTAGGCTCAGTCTTAGGCTCAGTCTTAGGCTCAGTCTTAGGCTCAGTCTTAGGCTCAGTCTTAGGCTCAGTCTTAGGCTCAGTCTTAGGCTCAGTCTTAGGCTCAGTCTTAGGCTCAGTCTTAGGCTCAGTCTTAGGCTCAGTCTTAGGCTCAGTCTTAGGCTCAGTCTTAGGCTCAGTCTTAGGCTCAGTCTTAGGCTCAGTCTTAGGCTCAGTCTTAGGCTCAGTCTTAGGCTCAGTCTTAGGCTCAGTCTTAGGCTCAGTCTTAGGCTCAGTCTTAGGCTCAGTCTTAGGCTCAGTCTTAGGCTCAGTCTTAGGCTCAGTCTTAGGCTCAGTCTTAGGCTCAGTCTTAGGCTCAGTCTTAGGCTCAGTCTTAGGCTCAGTCTTAGGCTCAGTCTTAGACTCAGTCTTAGACTCAGTCTTAGACTCAGTCTTAGACCATAGTCTTAGACTCAGTCTTAGACTCAGTCTTAGACTCAGTCTTAGACTCAGTCTTAGACTCAGTCTTAGACTCAGTCTTAGACTCAGTCTTAGACTCAGTCTTAGACTCAGTCTTAGACTCAGTCTTAGACTCAGTCTTAGACTCAGTCTTAGACTCAGTCTTAGACTCAGTCTTAGACTCAGTCTTAGACTCAGTCTTAGACTCAGTCTTAGACTCAGTCTTAGACTCAGTCTTAGACCATAGTCTTAGACTCAGTCTTAGACCATAGTCTTAGACTCAGTCTTAGACTCAGTCTTAGACTCAGTCTTAGACTCAGTCTTAGACTCAGTCTTAGACTCAGTCTTAGACGATAGTCTTAGACGATAGTCTTAGACCATAGTCTTAGACCATAGTCTTAGACCATAGTCTTAGACCATAGTCTTAGACTCAGTCTTAGACTCAGTCTTAGACCATAGTCTTACTCAGTCTTAGACTCAGTCTTAGACTCAGTCTTAGGCTCAGTCTTAGGCTCAGTCTTAGGCTCAGTCTTAGGCTCAGTCTTAGGCTCAGTCTTAGGCTCAGTCTTAGGCTCAGTCTTAGGCTCAGTCTTAGGCTCAGTCTTAGGCTCAGTCTTAGGCTCAGTCTTAGGCTCAGTCTTAGGCTCAGTCTTAGGCTCAGTCTTAGGCTCAGTCTTAGGCTCAGTCTTAGGCTCAGTCTTAGGCTCAGTCTTAGGCTCAGTCTTAGGCTCAGTCTTAGGCTCAGTCTTAGGCTCAGTCTTAGGCTCAGTCTTAGGCTCAGTCTTAGGCTCAGTCTTAGGCTCAGTCTTAGGCTCAGTCTTAGGCTCAGTCTTAGGCTCAGTCTTAGGCTCAGTCTTAGGCTCAGTCTTAGGCTCAGTCTTAGGCTCAGTCTTAGGCTCAGTCTTAGGCTCAGTCTTAGGCTCAGTCTTAGACTCAGTCTTAGGCTCAGTCTTAGACTCA
This sequence comes from Hipparchia sbordonii, assembly GCA_038048805.1. Classification (NCBI taxonomy): domain Eukaryota; kingdom Metazoa; phylum Arthropoda; class Insecta; order Lepidoptera; family Nymphalidae; genus Hipparchia; species Hipparchia sbordonii. Next base: position 5,283,165 of record JBBIWI010000010.1, on the reverse strand, counting down.
GTCTTAGACTCAGTCAGACTCAGTCTTAGACTTAGACTTAGTCTTAGACTTAGGAAGCCTAAGGAAGACCTTTAGGAAGCTATGTATTTGCATTCTGTAACAAAATAGGCTATAACTAGTCTTTTGTTTATACTACTAAAATAATGTGACCGTGGCTACTAACTGGGAAAACTACCTTAATATTTAGTGATGGTAGGTGTATGAAACTATGTACCTATTCCACAGCAAGAGCCAAAAAAGTTATTATTGTAGTAATCAATTCATGTTTTTAGCATTTTCTATTCTCCAATTCCGTCTTATTTTTCTTATTCCGCTTATTTCCCATTTCTTTACACTTATAATTTCTTAGATAATATACGTATTCTGGTAGGTATGCGTGAGAACAAGCGACGCGGGTTCCCCGTTCGAATGCCGGAGCGTGAATGAATTCATGCGGTGGACACGAGTCGCCCGTCGGCCCACACGCAATATTTTTCAGAATTTCATTTCTAATAACGAAAAAATTATTTAATTTTAAATAGTACATATAGGACACTTATTGTACTAAGTTGAGTATATATTTTAAGTTTTATTAGTATAGGAAAAGTATTCATTGACTACTGCGATTTATTTGTAAAATTCAGAGGGAAATTTGTGAATTTTTTCTATCGAGAAAATTTTTAGCAATCGTGTTTTCACAACATACAAAATTCAGTCTATATCGTCAACTTTACTATATATTTCTTTCAATATTATTGATTCAATATTTTTATTGATATGGACGATCAAACGTGGCACGCTGGCATACTGTAGGCTCTTAACATACGAGTGTCTCTGAAATTAATAATATTGTAAATGGTGCACCAAGTTCTATTATTAATCTATGATTTTATGTGAAATCAAAGATACCGGTATATAATGCCTATTATCTATTGCGACAGAATCTCTGGATTAATTTTTCACCTCCAAGCCTTGTGGTTTTGGCGACGAAAAGACTCGAGGTGTTGCAAAATTTTTACTAAAAAAATGTGCTCACAAAGAGTAATTAACTCTTTGTCGCGTGCTGCCTATAGAGTAGTTGATGTCCCTTCGAAAAAATAGCAATTTCCATCAAAAAACCTAATAAACTCGTAAACCACTATTGGGTTGTAAAGCCTAGACTAAAATAAACCTAACGTATTTTTAATTATAACGGCTTTTACCCGCGATTTCATTCGCGTGGGTTTAGGTTTTTGAATCCCGGGGGAAGCCTTTATTTTTTTCGGGATAAAAGAGTGTTTAAGCTTTCTGCCAAATTGCGTTGGACCCAGTTGAGCAATTAAGGATTAAACGAGTAACATGCAATCAAATAACCTATTTAATTTATAAAATTAGAATGGATGTTAGTGATAATGTAGATGTAGTTATTTATTATTTATTTATTTATTTATTTATTAGTACGGATACATCCAATTACACTAATTAATACAATTAAAACAGACATAGTCCAAAAATATTCTAAACAAATATAATACAAACGATAAAATTTTTTCATAATTATCATGTTTGAAAAACAGTTACGATGTGGAAAGCTATTATAAATATACTAGCGGACGCCCGCGACTTCGTCCGCGTTCTTAAATTGTTGAAATTTTTCCTGAATTTTCTTTGCTATAAACCTCACGGAGCCCGAGACCTTTCCAACGAATGCAAAACCGTGGAAATCGGTTCGTGCGTTCTGGAGTTATAGCGTCAGGAAGGAAAACCCGACTTATTTTTATATAGTAGATTATACTACTGCTACTATCAACGAAAATGCACTCATAACCTATTCTATTTTAAGCGATCGTAAACAAAAAGGTACGTTTCTTAACCAAAATTAAATAAGCAGTAATTATAAACATAGTAATATATTTTTTCTGACGAGTCTTTCGACTCTCACTTGACCGGTTATATATCCAGTATCCACATTTGAAGTCACGAAACTTTAATAGGAAATGTAATAAAAATTAACATTATAATTTTAAATTCTTCCTGAAAATCCCTCTTAATTATCTTCATGTCATCATTTCGCTATAATTGCCAGCTGGCACAAAAAGTTGTTAAAATCATAATCACGGCGTGAGAATGTAGCGGCATCCCTCGTGAAGTTGAGTGACCCCAAGGCGGCATTTCATAAAAACAACCGGGAGGCTGAGCTACTGAGCATAATTTTTCAGGCGTAGAGCGTTCTACTCCTGAAATCAGTCGGCGTCGAGCCATGCTCCGAGGCAGTTGTATCGTTACCTGTCTGAACTTCCAACTCTACACGCCGCGTAAATAATATCGATAGGAGTTACAGAAAATTTTAAGTTTTCCCTTAAACGAAAGAATAAACTTTCAAGTGCTTGAACAGTGTTTTAAATACCTGCTGTTTTGATCAAAAGTTTTACTCCGCCTGTTATTCCTAGATCTAAAAACTACCGTTAGTTATGACAGATCATTAATTATAAAACGTTAAAGTAAACTTCGTTTCCTAGGTTTTCCTCGTAAATCTGAAATAATTGTTCGACATTGGAAATAGAATAACGATCGTCGAAATTCGTATAACGATAACGTAAATAGTAATAGAGATTTCAACGACTACGGCGTTGTATAAACTTTAGATTGTGCTCGTGGAATAAAAACGATTGTGTTTTGTAGCACCCACCGAGTTATTCCGTGTTTTGTTCAGCCCACTTCCTTTACATCGGCGACATCGTGCGGAAATCGTCGAATTCGAAACGCATAATAGCAGTTCGAAATAACTTTGAAGCCGGCGTACAGCGTAACAGTGAGTTTGCCTTTGCTTTAGTTTGTTTTATGTCTCACCACATGTTTCCGTTACACCTAGTATAGCTAGTTCATCATAATATACCTATATCTATAGTTCATCGCATTATAGAGGACCGTTTATAACAACTACCTATAACCCGCATATTCTTTACATGAATGCATGGAACTTCCATAACAGCATTTTCATAATATTTGTTCTTGCGTGAGACATTTCATTTTCCCGCGTTAGAAGCCTATCTTCGTGCCTCATAGGTATGCTATCGAGAATTCGAGATCGCCTAAAAGAGTCGCGAAAATGTTTTATCTTTTAATGGATGGACATTGGACAAACTCTTTTATTTAGAGCATACGCCCATACTAATAATTGATTAGACAATGGTTAGTAAAATTCCAGTGTATGAAAGAAACCTAATAATATAAGCCATGTTTATAATAAAATATTATTATTAGTAAGCCCTATCCAATTCATGTAAACAAAATAAAAACATACTAAGCATGTGCATTACTTGCATAGATACTTTGATATCCTACACGGAGGAAACCTTATACATTTTTATAACGAGCTTGAACTTTCTAGTAGTGCTTTTCATTCGTTTAAACGTGTTTTGATGTTTAAAAAATATGAATATTTTTATTTAATTATATCTTTAACTAAACTTGGCAAAACAACAGAATTGTCAAAATATGGATATTCATTAATTAAAATCGAAAATGTAACATGTAAGAATATTATTTGTAAAAACCCAAAATAAATCGGTCAAAAAGTAAATAAGTTATAAGCAGTTTTACTGCGACTGCATCCGTCTCTTTCTAAAGCGTGTGTGGAGAGTGTATAGAGCTACTGTATCGTGACGTCATGTTGCAAGCTTTCTCTTTTTCTAACAGGAAACTTAAAAGCTCTATATTTTCGAGACTAGTTAAAATATTGAAAAAAGAAAAATTATTTTGTGTTAGGTAGGTATATATTATATAAAAAAATCTTTATTTTAAGCATATAAAAAAATTGTCAAATACCCAATTATTACTTTATATAATCTTGTTCATTGATCTCTTTCTTATTAATAATCTTGTTTTATTTGCACTTAAATATTAATTAAATATAAGTGAAAAACTAGTTCCCGAAAGCTTTCTCAGAGAAGATTTCAAAAATATTTCCTAGAATAGAAGTAGAGTAGAGTAGAATTAGTATTAATATTCTTTTAGGAGATTTTCAATTAATTTTATTTACACATGACAGATATAATATAATTATTAAATAGAAATTTATCTCAATAGTCACTTCTAATGTAACGTAAAATTAGAATATTGTAGAGACTTTAATATTGTAACACAAAATATACAGATACATAGCTCTAAACGTTATATGTTTGCTATACAAGTAGATGCCTACGCTTAGTTCATGTGAACTTATCTAATTAGCAAGCAATGCGCAATTCTGATTGAGTACCTATATTATTTCTTATGAATCAACTTTGAATGCGTGCCAAATTTAGCACTTCCGTAATCGGTGACCATATTCAATGGGCTTTTTCATAATTGTATATACCTAGTAATATAACTAACATAGGTAGGTACAAGCGGTTTTTGTTAGTTAAAACTTTTAAAAGTGAGTCCTGTGATCAATTTCCGGCTGGAATTATGGGCGCTGTATGTTACAGCTTTCTAGTCTGCTTTTTTGATTTCACTCTTGTTTTTGTGTAGAATAGATTAGAACATTTTTTTATTCAAATAAATTAAACCTTTAAAAAATTCTTTCGAATCGTCAAGTGAATCTACCACTGGCACTGGTTCGGAATGACATCTAATCGAGAAGAAAAAGGCAAAGATCATCTTTAAATAATTGAGCGTAAGTAAGGACAGTAAATACAAAATAGGTAGGTACGAGTATGTTGAATAAATATTGCCTATTATTTATACTGAAACTTAATGGGATTTCATTACAATTTTATTGCTACACGTGGCTGGACTGAAATCAATACATTAATAGGTAGCTATTAATGTACCGTAATATAAATATAGTAAGTAAGTACACACAAAGTAAGGATGGTAATCTAAATGGAGCTAAATCTAAAGTAAATCTCGTGTCACACGCAAATCTGATTACAAATGGGTACATAAATATTTTTTTAACTTTAAAATAATTTAATTAATCTAAAAATAATTGTAAGGAAACTATTCAAATAAAATGTTTAGGTATTATGGCAACATCCCTGTTCTTAACAACTTCAGGGTTTGTAATAATGCCGCGGGTTTTCCCGGATAAAAGTATCCCTAGTCTTATCCGTCATATTATCCATGCAAAAATAGTTTAGTTTCATGCATTACGAATATGACGCATAGGCCTCAATATTTCATGTTTTACAATGGACACGTCTACCACAATAAATACGGAAGTTCATTAGAATGTGCAGTCAAATGGTTGCTGCAGACATAAATATTACATTTCCCGGCATATGTGGTCCGTTGCGAAATGGCGCACGGAACTACAGGATGTTTCGCCTATACAATCTATACGTTACATTATACTACACCTAAATAATTGTTTTAAATTTGAACATACACTTACAGCTAGCTTTTACCCGCCGCTGCGCTCACGTTAAATTCGATTTTTCAACACCCTATTTTACCACGTTGGGGGTTGAATTTTCGAAAATCCTTTCTTAGCAGTCAGTTAATCAGTCAGTCATGTTTTTCTTTATATATTTAGATTTAGATTACAAGTGTAATATTAGGTAAGGAATAATATCGTAAGGATTTCCATCAGATAGGTAACGCGATCAGCATTAGATGTAAACTGAAACGACCTAACGTCGGTATAGCATTGAGTATTCAAGGGATGTTTTATTTTATCTTCTATTTTACTATTTAGACGTAATTTACAAAGCAATCACCGTTAAACATTGTAGACAGAAATTATTTCAGTGACCTTATAATATTATTCCAGTCTAATGGAAAGGTTTAAAAGTTTACCATTTTCATTTTTTTTTCTATTTATAACATAGGTATAAAGTGCTTAATGATTTTCTGAAAAAGTACGAATACATCTATCGAATACACTGCAAATAAACAATATCTGCGATGAAGGTAAAAAAATTTAAGCATTATTTTCAAAATTTTTTCGGTTATCGAAATTAACACATCCAAGCTTAATTTAATCGTAAAATTACTAATTACAAAGAATTTACGATTCCGCATGCTTTTAGTGTTCCAGGGCTTCCGGGCATAATCTTCACACTAAACAGTATTATTTCAATACCTATTGTTTTGACATGTCATAAAATTACGTCCGTACTTCGTGTTTAAAGGTGACATGCCATGTCAAGCATTATTGAAATAATAGGTACTACTTCAAGTGTTGGTCTGTTTTTTAGTAGGATAGGTATATTATTATTTAAGTTATCAATTGAACGGAAGTTACTGTATCAGTCCTGTTTACTAAGATAATATGGGATCCAATAAATAATTCATATATACACGAAAAAATTCAGTTGGACAGGCTCAATTTATCTAACAATTTCCTTTGGTGTAGAAAAAAGAGTCGAAGCTGTAAAAACATTTCTATTGCCAGTTGAAGCGTTTAGAAATTTAAATATGGATGAATCGGGCAAAAAATTGAATTCGTTATGCAAATTCAGGGTGATTTGCCTAAAGTAGCTAAGATTATCGTGAAATTAGATTTTTGTACGTCTGAGTTCATTACACATGTTTTATTGATGTCTCAACAGCATCATAATATTTTTCACACGTCAGTTTTTATTAGAACTTTGGATTTTTACATGAAGTAGGTACACACTATGCATCCCCTACGAATTCTTCGAGAGACGTGTTCCTGCTGATCTGGTATCGTGTAATTTGGTTCATCACTCGCGAGAACGCGAGATTGTAAAGAGCGAATTTGTAAAGATCATAAAATAATCAAAGCATGCTGTCCTTATAGAGCATATCAACGCTACGACTATAAAAAGCTAATTAGGTATTACCATTTAGGTACTGCAACGCGTTACCTATATAAGGCTATCATCAGTCATCATTATTTACGAGAGTCAGTGATAGATATACATACAGGTAAATGGTGATCTATACTTATAATAAAACTGTAACGGGACGAATTCTGTACATTAACAACAGTCAAAGCTCGTGTCGAAGTATGCATTATAATAGTTTAATAACACTCCGTTTGGACCGTGTAAAAGGGAATTCCAAAGGTTATCATATAGGGTGATATTATTTTCAGGACAAAAGGGTGGTATGTGTTAAACTAGGTAAATGGTTCATTTAGGCTTAAATTACGAGAAAGGGTTGGAGCTATTTCCAGATAGGAACAATATTGTAGGTACATATTTCGAAACCACTTTTCCTTTTCAATTACCATTACTTCGAATCTTTTAGGTACCTCTAGGTACTATTCTGTGGTACTTATAATTTTTTTTAAAGAACATTAATCAAGCTGAACTCCAGCTCTATTCTATAAATAAGCGAAAAGATTTTCTTGGAAATAAGTACCACGATATAGGGTACGCGACGGGATTGTACCGTCTCGGCGTCGACCTTTCAGTTTTGAATCCGCAAAAAAACCATTAGGCTATTGAGGCTAATAAATATAATTGACTAGCTTTTGCCCCCGTGACTTCGGCCGCGTGGAATTAGATTTTGGGGTGGAATTTTCAAAAACTGTGACACACGTACTTCTTTATTTTTAACTGAAAGCTCAAATACCAACATATAAACTTCCATCCCCTATTTAAACCCCTTAGGGGTGGAATTTCCAATAATCCTTTCTTAGTGTGCGCCTACGTCATAAAAGGAACCAACTGTAAAAATTTCAAGTTTCTAACTTCAGTAGTTTAGGCTGTGCGTTGATATCTCAGTCAGTCAGTCAGGACTTTGAATTTTATATAAATAGATAATAATTGATTTCAATATGCGTTAATTGTTTTCTTTTATATTAATTTGCATACTAAAGTAGATTTTTAATGATTAAGTAATCATATAACCAACACGAAGAAACCTCTCAGTTATTTATAGTTCTACGGTTATGACTGTACCTACGTTATTCTCTAGGTACTGTAACTGCAAAAAACACGCTGTCACGTTGCTGCGTGATTAAAGGATAAACCAATAAACCAACAAACTAGCAACAAACTAATAAGCGCACTTTCGCATTTATATGATTGGGAAGGATTTTTGGTACGCGTGTCCACATTTCCGTTTTGTGTCAGTATATTTTATGAAACTCAACTAAAATTAAATCTTGAAGCTGTGTAGAAAATTAAATTATTGTTTGTTAAGCTAGACGTAACGAACAATGTTTGAGTTTCTTCTTCCAAGAATATTTTTTCTTATTATTCATCATGCTAATGAGTTTGCTACGAAGAAAATAATTTAACGATCAAAACTGAATTTACTTATTCCTCAAACAGCATTTTTCTACAAAAAGTTTCGAAGCATTTTTCTTTTTTTTTTTAAAGTGCAACAGCAGCTTTGCAGGCGAATCACCTAATGATAGGTGATTATCTCCAATCACGAACATCAGTTGCTGACTTAGGTCCTATTTCACCAAGTAGGTATACTGATAAGACTTCAACTGATGAATAAAACGGATGTTTTGTCAGTTTTAATAGCCATTCTGAACTTGATTAATATTGCCCTATCTCTCCAAATAAGCATAAAGCTAGTGTTAGTAGTGGGCACGTCAGAAGTGCAACGTGTGGGGATTGAGCCGTTGACCTTTCAGTTTTCAGTCAACACCTTTCGCCGTTGACAATATTTGTATTACTAACTAGCTGTTGCCCGCGACTTCGTCCGCCTGGATTTAGTTTTTAATAATCCCGTGGGAACGCTTTGATTTTCCGGATTAATAAATAGCCTTCGGTTCGGTTCTTGTTCGGTTCTCGTCGGGTGACCGCCCTCGACCACCGACTTACCGTATCGCATTGTTCGCCCGCGCTATTTTTCTTTTTGCTCGGCTTCTAAGAGTCGTATCGAGATATTGAATAGCCTATAACTTACCTCAAGAGTTGGGCTATCAGATACAAAAATAATTTTTCAAATCCGACTGATAGTTTCAGAGATTAGCGCGTTCAAACAAACAAACTCTTCCACTTTATTATATTAGTACAGGCCTACAGATGTCAAAACGTCTATAATCGTCGTTATATTGTTGCGATAGTTGCACTGGGAATCGACAGAAAAGTCTCTAATAATTTATTCTTTAAGCATGCGTTAAGCGTGGGTAATGTAGGTCTAGGACATACTAGAATTATAAGACTCAAGTGAATCTTTTCAAGTTTAAGTTAATTTTGCGTTAAGCTTTAATATAATATGGACGTCAAACAGACGGAGAATATACGGAATGTTTCTATTAATTTTTCGCCCATACTAAGAGATAGACGCTTTACCTACTGTAAAATTGAAAAAAATACAGATCCATCGTTGTTCTACGATCATGACGAAACTTAAACTAGGACTATAGGCCATTTTAAAAGAGATAACAAGCAACCGGCGTAAGTTTTACCTTTTGTCGAGTCTCTTTTTTTTTTGTTAAAAACTCTACTAGACTTTTATCAACTTTTGAAACTTTTAAAAATACAAACGGAAATTTTGTAACAATTGTTTATCACATGTTCAGCATTTATTTATGGACACGGAACTACGGTTACAGGTGTATTGCTCATGTAAACATGATTGTGAACATAATGTTTATTTAGTAAACATTACTTTCGAGTTGTTTGTATAAGAAGTTCAAGTTCTAATTTTAAATCATCCAATTTGTTCACGCCGATAAATTGAAGATAAAGGAGAATGCCGGAAACCCGCCCATATTGCGTCACTCAGCGTCTTGACGACGTGTCTTGGAAAAATCAACTTTTTAATTATAATTTCATATGTATTTATTTAAAGTCAAAAGCATAATGGCGTTTAAAAGATATATAAAAAAAAAGTACTGTATTTGTTTTGAACTATACAGAAACGCCATATTTTGTCATGGAAAGAACTCTGTGACCAAATGTTGCCAGGTCATTATAATTTCCCTTTTTAAAGGGAAAAATGGTGACTAATCGTCTGGAATAGAAGAATGAAAACCAAAAATCATAATATATTAAAAATCATATTCTTTTTCCAATTGATTCCTAAAAATATACTTACTATTAAGCGTATATAATATATTAACGATGTGACGAGTTGGATTTTTTGACTCGAGTTACTCGAGTTGGGCTACCAATTCGAGCCACAGTCCGAGTTAACTCGAACCAGTGCCTAGCAGTATAGAGCGCAGCGCACCAATGCAACCGACTAAGGCAAGGCACCGTGTCAATTCATGGCGCGACGAGTAGCACATCGAGTCGACTCGGTGTCTTTATAGCCGCTACAACAATGTAGATTATCGTATCGCAGCGAAGTAATTAAATTAATAAACATTTATTCACCTTTTAAACATAACAAAGAGGAAATAATACAAAAGTTAAAAAAAACTTAATTCACACTAAATATCTACATAATTATTCTATATTACAAATGTTAAACTGGTATGTTAGCTACTGCCTCAGCATAATTACGAATAAGATACAATATTCCAGGTTTATTCATGTAGGTATTGTTGTGAATAAAATATTGTTGGTTTAATTAATCAGAAATGTCTATTATTTAAGTATACTTAGAGGTAATAATGGCGTCACTTTTCAGTCTTTAGATAATAATAATTTGGCATTCCTAGACGTGTAAAAATCGTAAAATATACGACTGTATGTATGTATTTTAAGACTTTAAAAATATACTATAAAGTCTTAAAAACTATTCTAAATAATTAATAGTTTAACATTCTTTTAGTACTTCGTTCGCTCGGCTTTCAACGAGTGGAAAACAAAGAATTAGAGATAATCTTCACCTTTTTCCACTTGTAATATTATTTTTATCAATGTTAAAAATAATATTACGGTGTTGGACGATGTGGATCGGATAATCGAACCGAGTGAAATGCACGGCGTGGGTCGTGACTCCTGCTATGCGAGTTGCTGTAGATCACGGACCAAGTTGAATCGAGTTGTTGAAAACTGAACTCATATTAACTCGTTTAAGATTTAATTCGTCAATTAACTTCTACTCGCACATCACTAACATATTTTTTATTTTACTGGCAACCCTAATTGCATCTGTGTCTCTGTGTTATTTTTGACGACATTTGTTTTTGTTGTTTATTACTTCTTCTTTCTACTTGCGTTCGTTTCATTTGTGGAAAAGGAGTGTTTCTTTCCTTTTTATATATTAGTTATGTACTTACATGTTTTGGAAAGCTTCTTGTTTATATTAGATTAAAATAGGTATTTTAATACAAACTTAACCTTAAAATATCTGAAACATTAAAAGGCAGATTTCTAAAAATTGCCATGGAATATCTTAATATTTTTTTTTATCGTGTAATCCAGAGGTTATTTCCAATGTTTTACCAATAATTTGGTTAAGACGCAAGAATGGGCGAACTCTCATACAAAATTCGGCATTCTCCTTTGAAGTCCTTCGTTTTCGTATACTTTTTCAGAACTTGGCCGGATTTCTTTAAATATTTTTACCTTCGCACATGACTTGGTTTCCAAGACTATAAAAAATAGTGGAGTTCCATCCTAAGACAATATAACAACAAATGCAGAAGTTGGAACTTGGATCGTAGAGTTCACAAAATCTTGAAATTCCAACTTCTCAATCAGAATATTGTTTACTAAAACCACGAGGAGGTGTGCCGATCGTGAATTTTTATTTTGAACATCAGACAGAGTATAAAGAAGCTTAGGAGTTTTATATTCAAACTTCTTACGTAATGGGTCCTGTACCATCCCCATCGAAAATTAAATTATTTAAAGGGCGGACCAACAAATTCCTAAAAAGCCAGCAACGCATTGGTGGTGTCTCAGGTATTACAAATGTTCATGGGCGGCGGTAATAACTAAACATCAGGTGACCCGCCTGCTCGTTTGCTCGCTAAAAGTAAAAAAAAAATAACATCGAAGCTCATTTATACCATAATATAATAAAGCGGAAGAGTTTGTTTGTTTGAACGCGCTAATCTCTGGAACTACCCGTCGGATTTGAAAAATTCTTTTTGCATCTGTTATCCTAATTCTTGAGAAAGGTCTATTTAACATCACGGTACGACCCTTAGAAGCCGAGCAAAAAGAGAGAAAGTAAGAAAAACGCTAAGCGAAAACGAATTACTAAAAGGGAAATGAGAGCCGGTGGCCGAGAGCGGTCAACCGACGATAGCCGAACCGAAGGCTACTTTTTATTCTGGACAATCAAAGATTTTTAAATACACGTAGGATTGTTAAAAACTAGATCTACGCGGCCGAAGTCGCGGGCAGCAGCTAGTGAGTTCTAACACGTTACATCGCACATTATGTTATTTTACCTCAAAATCGGACATCCCTTTTTTATGGTACTAATCGTAACTTTAAGCTTTTTTTAATGCTAGAGTAGAACACCCAGAATTCTGTTTAGAACCGGAGTTATAAAATTTTAAATTTTTTTTTATGGTTACCAGAAAAAAACTAAGAAATGCTGTAACTTTCTATGTAACGAAAGTTTAAAATTACACAATGTGCATCGGTAGCAATCCTGATACTTTGTTGTCATATAAGTAGGTATGTTTATGACAAAACCTTGTGAACACTTGAAACAAAACGTCTATTCAAAGCCGCTTTTCTTAATAACTTAGTAAATGTTGAAAAATTACATTGAGAGGACGAAGCAACTAATGACCGAACAATTTATCGATTGAAATTGTGGGACCTTAAACAAAAAGTGAACTTAAAGATAAATTTCTATTTAGTTATGAGTATTTATATCAAACTCAAATAGAATGATAAATCAAATCATCCAATAAGCCCTAAAACAGTTTCAATAATCCCAGAAAATTTCAATCAAAAGTTGTATGAATGTAAAGAAGCTAACTTAATCCCTATCAGTGATGTACCTAAACACGTAATTAAAAACGATGTGGCGCTTGAATATCTAATATTCAAATCAGGATTTATTTCAATATTAATAAAAAGTTATAAAAAATTCACGAAAACCTGTGTGTTGATAATACAATGTTCCCAACATTTATCCTGATGTTTCTCAAAAGCTATAAATATCGTTAGCAATAATAAATAGTCTTACAAAATACAAGACTATAAGCATTCCATCTTTTCAAGAATTTTTGTCCCTGAATTTACATCGCTACAATAATCGCACATTCGTGCGTCCGTACCATGTAATACATTACATATATGCCATATTTGTCTTAATTGTAAATCTTTCATTTTCTTTTTCTTTTTTGTGAATATTTTGTTTAGATATTTATTACATTAACTTTCATTTTCTTTTAATACTCAGTAACTATCATCATCATCATTATTATTTACGTGACTCTTGCATGACTCAATCCGCGAATGTTATGTACCTAATATCTACATTTGTAACAGATATAAGTATCTACATATTAGTGAGTATAAAATGTTTGTAAACCTTGTTATGAATCACATATTTGTGAATATTAAATACACTTGATTTCAATAAATAAATATGCCCTGGTATTAACGAGAAATATTTTTTTCCTAATGTTTGACCAAAGTTAAACACGTAGGTTTGACTTTGTGTTTGACGAGTGTTTACGTATAAGAGTGTAACAAGATTGTTTTACAAAATTTAACTTTACGTTCAAGTAAAGAAAATATTTCTTATAAGTAGGTATATTTAACATATTTAAACATCGAAATGTACTATGAGCACAGCACTAGGTACTAGTATGTCTGGGACAGTTTGCTTAGGCAAAAGATAGACATGAAACCTAATAATCAGAGTCTTTTCACAGCTTACGAATAAGTAAAGAAACGAAAATCTAATATACTCAGGTCGTCTGACACCGAAAGTTTAAATTTATGCTTGTACGTTTAATTCAAGTGTCGTAGACGTTCAAAATGGCGAATTGGAGATAAATTGGGAATGGAAAAGTTGGGAACTTTTGATCCTGCATCAATGCGATGGCCCTGAGAGTGACAGCTCGAAGTTTGGACGAGTCATGGCCCTCGGAGAAGATCCGAACCTGTAATATAATAACACGAAGAACTCTCGGCATGTCGCCTACTACGATTCATTTAACATTCCGTATAGGCTTTTTGATCAGCTGGTATTTGCGTCACACGCTAACACGTTTTAATAAAAAATAACCGGTCACATGCGAGTCGGACTCGCATATAAAAAGCGGCGGAAAAAAACATGTTTTTTTAGGGGAAGTCCCCTTAATTTTTAATTTATTTTTATTTTTTGTTGATAAAGTGGCAACAGAAACACACATTCTTGAAAATTTCAACTGTCTACCTATTTTGGATCATGAGATACAGCCCGCTGACAGACAAGCGGACGGACGGACGAACGGGCAGTGGAGGCGTAGGAATAAGGTCTCGTTGGTTTCCCTTCGGGTACGAAACCCTAAAAAGTATCAATAAAATACGATGGAATATAACGTTAAAAACTTGAAATCAATAAAAAGGTCACGAGACACTAACTCCTTGTAACTTTTCTTTACATTATATTTTATCTTTGCGTAAATCTGTCAATTAGGTAGTATGGACGGAAAAGGGTTGGAAAAATCTCCGTTACTTTCCCCTTTATACTAAAAGACACATTTACAAATAGTTAACGTAAAGTTGAAAAGTTACACTAGACCTTCAGACACAAAGGAGGTGGGTTGATAAGGCAACAAAATCCGCCCCTCATACACTCGAAAAAAAAAGTTCCAGATTTCGACAAATTGTAAATGTATTTATATACTTGAAGATATAAACTTTATTTTAATATAAAGTTTAGGTGATAAAAAAAATAGTAAGTTACAGAAAATATTACCCAAAAAGAGAGTGTTTCTTTTACTTTTCTTACATTTTCATACATTTTAGTCGTTTTTTAAGCTTTGATTTAATATTTTAGAATGAGGCGCTCCATGAACCATGGTAAACGTAACTGATAATGATGCTCCTTTTTATAAGCTTTTATATGAGTATTAATTTATTTTGGTTCATGGAGCGCCTCATACTAAAATATTAAATCAAAGCTTAAAAAACGACTAAAATGTATGAAAATGTAAGAAAAATAAAAGAAACACTCTCTTTTTGGGTAATATTTTCTGTAACTTACTATTTTTTTTATCACCTAAACTTTTTATTAAAATAAAGTTTATATCTTCAAGTATATAAATACATTTACAATTTGTCGGAATCTGGAACTTTTTTTTTCGAGTGTATGAGGGGCGGATTTTGGGCCTTATCAACCCACCTCCTTTGTTGTAAATGTAACTTTTATCGTACTAACTACTAACTATGTTATAAGTCTCTTAAGTTTTGCACGCCAGTTATATGGCTGATTGTGAAGTCAATACGAATAATTTGTAATATCGTATATTTACAATCATGCAAATAAATCTATTCTTCTTCTTCTTCTTCAAAAAATTTCAGACTTAGAAAAAAAAATAGTTTTTTTATAAAACCTTTAAGTAACTATAATTCTTTGCATTCCATTTCCATTATATTTAATTTGACCTTTTTGATCTTAACGAATATGATTGCTGAAAACCACTTTAATTATAATATCGGAACAATCAATTACAAGCTGTCACGAACACAAATCTTATGCCACACTTTTTGCATGCCAATGATTCCAAAGTAAATTGGAATTGAATTTTGGACATTGGCTTCGTTAATTCACATTCAGTGAGCGGTTATCAAATCAGAACGGGCAACTTTAATCACGAGTCCCGAAGTGTGGCGCTGAATAAAAATGAATCTCTGTGTATTTATTACATTATTTTACTGCGTACATGGTATTCCTAATGCAGTGGTACCCTTGCTACTAACCTTCAGTATTTTTAAGGACTTTTTTTTTTCTTTTTTTTTTTCTTTACACGAGTTGGTGTAAAAATGCGTACACTTTTGACATTATGATATAATACCGCTTTCTTAAATATTTTTTGTTCTAACTTTTAATCTACGCATTTTCATTTTAACAAAAGGAATGGAATTCTCTCCAACAATGTGTACTTATACGAGATTAAAGGAAATGCCGTTGGTTTAAAACGAGCCAAATACAATTTGCGTACTGTGGAAAGTCTTTTGTTTAAGAAATTAAATATCAAACTTTTCCTGGTTGCCGTACCTACCTAATGTTTTAAATGTCCCGCTTATCAGTTTTGTTGTACCCCAAATTGTACTTTTTGTTAGAAAAAGGAAGAAGTTTTTTTTTTTCAAAACATTTTTTATTTTTATTGTAGAATCCGTGCGGCTGGACATTTATTCCGTCTGCCGTTCCATTGGACTCTTAGAGTTAGGGAATAGACATACACAAGTTTACACTATAATATCTCCTGATCTTCGTGGAGAGCCCAAGAAGCCACGGATTTTTAGCCAAAAACTTGCGCTTTTATAGTTACTACACTGGTTCGGAAGTTTATAAACTAGATTTTACAGAATAGAAGCCCTGTTCACGGTTGGAGCTCTAGAATAATGGTCATCTACGTCAAATTGACGTCGAACGACCAACGAGTTGTAAAGGAGGTTGAAATACAATACTCACTCCAAGTAGATTACTGGGACGATGCATTATTTGAACGTAAAATTAACCGATTATAATAGTGCAATTATGATTTTAACCCATGTTATTTATTAAGCTATTGCAGAGCTTCTATCGCGGGCCAGCGTGGAGACCGAATCCAGAAATTCCGTAACGAAAATAACCTGACACGGGACTCCTCTACGGTGAGCCGCTAGATGGCGCATTTTTTATCAACGCCATCTAGCGGTGAGCCGCTAGATGGTGTTGATAAAAAATGCTATGCAATAGCTTTACCGCGGCAGTCTTTTATACTTTATATTATAACAAATATACAGCACCCTCTGCGTAAACGTTTTCCGTAATTTTCCCCTGTGACATAGAAAAACATTCAAAAATAGTAATTATGATTCTTTGACCATTTTATTTAACAAATTTTCTTCATACGAGACAAACCTAAGCGCTTACATAATATTATGACGAAGATTGTGATGATAGTAGCATTAGGCGTCTCTTATTAAGTAGAGGCGTGACTATTCAACAATGTCTAGATCTGACGAGAACAAAGTACGTCATTATATTATTATCTTCGTTATTATTACTTGAGGTTGAGCCAGCGTATTACGTTTCGAGACGGGTCTGTGGTTATCCTTCGTAGATCCCTAATTATCTTTATTATAATATCTCTAGCAGATGTCTCGGACTCTGCCGTAGCTAACATATTAATACGAGTGGAAACGAACGTTAATCTCTTATACTTACGTGTATTTTTAACCCGCGACCAAACGTGTGTGCGTATGTGCGTGTTCGACTGCATCGTCACTTACCATCAGGTGAGATCGCAGTCAAGGGCTAACTTGTCATTGAATAAAAAAGAAACAGGTAGCTACTGTAAGTCAAATTATTTGACTATGCATACATAGACGTACCCAATAGGTTTCTGTAACTGTTTTACTACAAAATACAAAGAATGGCTTTAATCTAGTTCCAAGAGTGGTTCCTATGGGATTTGTTCGTCTACAAGCTTTTGGATTTCGGCCTGGCTATGTACTGTTGATTGAGGCTTCATTACCAAACGTTATCTCGTGACGAGTTTCACTGAAAAGCTTTTAGCCTCAATCGATGTGTTTATCTTTTTGAGCCTACTAATTGTCCCTTTGGCATAGTTTTTCATCGAGGCCGTGCACTAGTTTCGAGAAGATTGTATCAACATTTATTTATAAGCCTTGAAGATTTCAAGTGATAAAGAAGTAACTTTGAATCAGATTAAAAGGTATCACGCTATGATTTGGTTTTGAGGCACACTCCAAACTGTCCTACTTAGATACTAGTTGCTGTACTGTTAAAACTAAGGCAGGTAGGTAAGGTAGTAGGTATATTATTTATAGCCTTTATATCTGTGCGTACACCGTGAAACCGAGATGCTCTCCTAACGAACTATGAGAGTGAGGAAATAGATAGCGCTCCCGCTGGACTTGGCAAAACATTTGTGCACTATAATATTTAATGAATTTTGTTATTGAACGAGCGAAGCGAAGTTCTCTGAGTCAACTAGGGCGCTTGCCTACTAGACAGAGAAGTGTGTTCGTCTAAATGTCTGTCAGAGCCCTATAACTTCTGAATTACTGAACGTAATTACTTCAAATTTAAATATAATATGTAAACTGATGGCCTTCAGCCGAACATTGTATAAAAAAATATAAAAAGCTTTATTTCAGGGGGGCTCTCATAGAAGCGTATTTGAAGTAAAATCTTGTTTGTTGCTCTACATAGACTTGCGATATATCTTTTTAAAGACGACTTTGAACAGAGTACAAAAATATATTTTTTTTAATTTTTCCCTAAAAATTGACCAAATGGGGGGGTTTCAAAGTGGAGATTTTAATTTGAGCCATAGGTCAAGAATTACTGAATATTAGAACGTGAAACTTGGTTGAAAATTCAGTTATATCCTGTACTTGAACAACAAATACTAAAATTAGATAAATGTTATAAAGAAACGAAATTATTTAATTTTAATGCGCCATCTATTAGCATTATTGTGAAGCTAATAGCTTCACTATAATGCTTCACTATAATGCTTCACTATAGATGGCGCTGTGTCAGTAAAACAGTTTTATGTCAACTATTATTTTTTTTATTGCGTCTAATGTTAAAAGTTAATTATTACAATATATAATTAAAACTTTTGGGAATTATGGGATATCGCGAGGTCTCAGTTCGGGGCGAACCACTAGTTATTTATATTCACATCTTCATATTTATTCACAGTAATGTAACAACTTTGATGATGCCGTCTACATCTTGTAGACTACGTTATACATATAACTATACATACTCAATAATATGGAGCTGTACGGTCCCCAATATTATGCTAATACACTCCCTGATTCTTTTAGCACTGCTTCGGACAGACAAGCTTGTATGTAACATTCTAAGTAAATTGCTCCAAGAAATTGGCTTTTTATCTTATAGAATAGCCTTTTTTTATTCACAACTAGCTGATGTCCGCGACTTCGTCCGCGTGGATTTAGTTTTTAAGATCCCGCGGGAACTCTTTGATTTTCCGGAATAAAAAGTAGTCTATGTCACTCTCCAGGTCCTTGACTATACCTATGAAAAAAATCACGTCGATCCGTAGCTCTGTTGCAGCGTTAATGAAGGACAAACCAATAAATCAACAAACAAAGACACTTTCGCATTTATAATATTAGTAAGAATGCGTTTTTGACTGTAAGTATGATGCGTAGTACCTATTGGTAAATACTACGAATATAGCTTAGTCTACAAATTCACATTAAATTCAGTGCGTTGAAACGCAACTGCAGTTCGTTCTATTTGCTTTCCGAACTGTTGATAGAGTCTTGATTTGTCATATATGAGCCAGCAAACTCAAGTTCTTCTTTTTTGTCAACCGATAAACGTCCACTTTTGAACAAAGCTCTCTTCGATGGACTTCCACATACCTACCGCTGCCTGTATCCAGCGGCTCCCTGTGACTCGTTGGATCTCGTTGGTCCACCTAATGGGGGGTCTGCCAACACTGCGCTTCCCGGTGCGGGGTCGCCACTCCAGCATCTTGGGCCCCAACGACCATCAGCTCTTCGAACTATATGAACACAGCGTAAAATACCTGTATCAAATATTGATTTGCCAAGATTGGATTTCGGAATTCGGAATCCATTGAATTACAACATAACAAGTAACATTGGTACTCAATTGTGAGTACCTACACGGTTATTGGGTCAGATTGTTAAGCGTTTTGTTCTGTTCAGTGGGTACCTACACAAACACTTTCAAAAGCAAAACTGTTAGCTTACACGTTCTTCCAAGAAACTTTGCCTCTTTGACTGACTTTTAAGCTTCTGGCTAGTTACCGATCGTTAGTAATATTGTAAATGGGAAAGTGCTTTGCTTGTTGGTTTCTCCTTCAAGCACGAAGCAGCGGAGTGAGGGACCGATGTGATTTTTTGCATGGCTATAGTTGAGGACTTGGAGAGTGACATACTCGTAGGTCACCCTGAAAAAAGGGGGACCCACGGAATTTTTTAAAACCCAGTCTCACGCGGACGACGAAGTTTGTAGACTTGGCAATTTGCTTTGGGCCAGCGTAAACTATGGTCTATAAACCGTCTCTAAGAGATTCAAATAAGTCGGGGCTGCATAGATGTCGTAGTTTGCAAGGCAAAAAAAGCGACAAATATCTTCTGTCTGAACACATCGTCATAAGCACTGGTATTTATTATAGGTACAGACAGCGACAAATATGATACAATTTATAAGAATGTTAGTGGGACATGAGTAATGACAGCATAGGGAGGAAGGATACTGACCTACTTTCACAAAAATCTCCCTGTTCTATATTCGGCCGCAAAGCTTTTCAAATTCCATATTAATAACCTTATTTTTTGTGCAGTATCTCCTAAGATCATAACTTTCTCGATGCTAAAAGAATATCGGGTTAGGCTATGATATTGTATATGTATAAAAAAAGAGGTGGATATGTTACAAGCATGCGGTAAATGAAGCGCGTAATGGCAGATTTAACAATGAAGTAGGTAGGTACTCTATTATACTCGCCGTCGTACGAAACAAATTTTTCGCTTGTATTGTGAGTATAAAACTGATCCCTAGTAGAAATCATTGGGGTTAGGGTTTGATGTGGGCGACTCACCCGTCGATAACCGTCGATATTGTACTGTCATCAATATCATGGTATTTTGAAACCGGATTTGAGGATGGCGCAGAACAAAGTCGTAGTACATATTTTGAAAATGCTATAGGATAGCATAGAAACACCGTAGCTATGCCGTGTAGCATTGTTCTTAAGTCTGAGTAGCGACGCGTGCGGCGATTTTCGGCGATCTCACACGGAGCTTAACCGATAAGCCAATAAAAGGTATAAAAATAAAGCCGGACACAAATAAACGTGACGTTAGCAGCACGTGCATGCGTGCGTGCGTTGCAACTACCGATGGGTTTTAATGCCTCGGAATGATCATTAAAATATCGTCTGACTTGCATAACAAGTGTTAATTAATTTCATTAAAAAACTCTCCGGTTTTATACGTTCTTGATTTTATATTTGTGGGGTAATTTTGGGGTAGGTAACACAAATTTAAAAAAAAATATCATCTCTCTTATCTTATCTTATGACACGTCAAAACTCTACCACCGTTCGGGATGCAGATTCTGCTGAGAAGAGCCGGCAAGAAACTCAACAGTTGCTCTTTTTAACCGACTTCAAAAAAAAGAGGAGGTTCTCAATTCGACGCGTATGTTTTTTTTTTTTATTTTTTTTTTTTTTTATTATTATTTTTTGGCGATGTTACTCCATAACTCCGTCAAATCTGAACCGATTTTAATATTTTTTTTTTATTTGAAAGGAAGTATCGTCAGGTTGGTCCCATTTAAATTTGGTGAAGATCTGATGAATATCTTCGGAGATGGAGGACGGAACTCCTCAATGAATAAGAGCAAATCGCTCGTGATCAGAGTGTGTGTCGCATTTTAACCATGCATTCTTCATAGCATACATACATAATGCTTTTCTATTCGGCATTTCAATATAATTTTTTTTAACCGAATTTTTGACGATGTTACTCTATAACTCTGTCAAATCTGAACCAATTTCAATAAAAAAAATTTAATTTAAAAGGGCATGTCGTCAGGTTGGTCCCATTTAAGTTTGGTGAAGATCTGATAAATATCTTCGGAGATATAGGATGGAACTCCTCATTGAATAAGAGCAAATCGCTCGTGATCAGAGTGTGTGTAGGATTTTAACCCTGCAAACTCCATAGCATACATACATATGCTAAATTTCTATTTAGAATAATATATTTCAATACTTTTTTAAGGAGCAAAACAAATGGTCTAGAGAATTGGTCCCATGAAGCTACACTAAAAAGCTTAAAATAATAATATAAAAAAATATTTTAAAAAAACCGACTTCAAACGCCACTTAAAAGTATAAAATAATTTTACTTTGTACACGTATGTTGAAGTCGGGCCAGCGTTGCGCAATGGTATCATCGTTTCTATATTTTAAGCCCGTCCGACTTCAATATACGTGTACAAACTAAAATTATTAAATCGTAAATACTATTAGGCCGGTATACTTGTTGAATTAGTCCGTGAGACGGACGGGCCTAAATAGAAACGATGAAACCGATGCGCGACGCTGGCCCGACTTCAACATACGTGTACAAAGTAAAATTATTTTATACTTTTAAGTGGCGTTTGAAGTCGGTTTTTTTAAAATATTTTTTTATATTATTATTACAATAAAATATTACAATATTAATGTAGAGTCATATTCATTTAATAAGTTATTAAACAATTTTTTTAAGTAGCTGGATGCTAAGCCAATTGATTTCATGCAACTTTGACTTTGTCAACTTTGTAACAACCTTGACTTGACTGTTTATTTATCCACTAGCGGACCCGACAGACGTTGTCCTGTCTTAACTATGAATATTGAAACTTCCCTTTTTACCCCCTTGGGGAGAGAATTTTCAAAAAATGTAAAATACGTAATTCTTTATTTTTGATCAAGAGCCAAAATATCAAGTTTCATAAACATAACTTGAAAAATAACTTGAAGAACGAAGGACTATCATACAAACATTCAACCCCTATTTAATCCCTTAGGGGGTAGAATTTTTAAAAACTGTGAAACACCTACTTTTTTGTTTTCAATTTAAAGCCTAAGTACCGAATTTTATGGGTATAGCTTGAAAAATAACGGAGTTTCATACAAACTTTAACCCCCCTTTTTACCCCCTTGGGGGGAGAATTTTCGAAAAATGTAAAATACGTAATTCTTTATTTTTGATCAAGAGCCAAAATATCAAGTTTCATAAACATAACTTGAAAAATAACTTGAAGAACGAAGGACTATCATACAAACATTCAACCCCTATTTAACCCCTTAGGGGGTAGAATTTTTTAAAAGTGTGAAACACTTACTTTTTTGTTTTCAATTTAAAGCCTAAATACCGAATTTTATGTGTATAGCTTGAAAAATGACGGAGTTTCATACAAACTTTAACCCCCCTTTTTACCCCCTTGGGGGGAGAATTTAAAAAAAATGTAAAATACGTAATTCTTTATTTTTAATCAAGAGCCAAAATATCAAGTTTCATAAACGTAACTTGAAAAATAACTTGAAGAACGAAGGACTATTATACAAACATTCAACCCCTATTTAACCCCTTAGGGGGTAGAATTTTTAAAAACTGTGAAACACGTATTTTTTTGTTTTCAATTTAAAGCCTAAATACCGAATTTCATGAGTATAACTCGAAAAATGACGGAGTTTCATACAAACTTTAACCCCCCTTTTTACCCCCTTGGGGGGCGAATTTCGAAAAATCCTTTCTTAGTGCTCGCCTACGTCATAAAAGGAACCTACTGTCAAAATTTCAAGTTTCTAACATCAGTGGTTTAGGCTGTGCGTTGATCGTCAGTCAGTCAGTCAGTCAGTCAGTCAGTCAGTCAGGACAAGCCTTTTTATATAATTATAGATTGCTGGACATAAGCATCAAATTCATAAGATTTTGGACACAGAAAAATTATTTTAAGTACTTGTAGTGTATGTAGGTACACTGTCTCGTGTGTTCATGAGCAATGTTGCAACGTCAGTATTACGCGAGCCGCCGGTGCGAGTAGACGTGCGACAGGTGTTCGTGTGCATTGCCGAGCCAGTGTCGGGGCGGCGCTATTAGCGATACTACAAGTGGCGACGAGGAAAAAGGTAAGTGGAAAATATTTTTTATAAGGAAGGAGGGTCTGATATGGCAGGCATTATTGGTTATAAATTAGATAGTTCAGACGGTTAGTTTCGAGATTGTCATTATAACAATGCAACGAAACAGAATATAAAATTACAAAGGGAGTAAAGGCAAATCGGTTGGGAATTGTTTTTATTATAAAATAATCTGATTTAAATTTTTATTTGTTACAATACCCTTATATTTTATTAATCACAGATAACGGATAATTTTGTAAATGGTCAGTTAATGACTAATTTAATTAGTCAATGTTAATGACGTAGATATAATATCGTTGGTATTACATGATGTGACTTTTATTTCGGGCTACGGTTAACTTAATATGATATCATAGGTACAATCCTTTTTAATAGAAGGTGAGTCAGGATGGGTAAATAAATAACTTTGTATTTCACTTTAACTTGGTGTATTTACAAAGCGTGTACTCTCATCGAATTTTACAACAGATCCGCTGGTGCCGGTCAGGAATATAGGAACTCCGGCCCCAAGTAACAATAATCAATTAATCATATTTTAATACAAACAAAAGTTAGCTTAGGTAACGCCGGAAAAGTCATAAAGGAAATTATTATTTACCAAGCTCCATACTGTTAATACGATCCCCTAACGTTTAAAATAAACAATCTGTAGCTATGCGAGTCGCATGAACAAAGGCCTGTTGATAGATACCTAATAACTATTCAAAATATCAAAACTAAAACGTACAGTCAGGGCATTCATGAGGCTCAGCAATTAGTTACATAAACAAATTCTATAACACCTTGCAAGTAACCTAATGCATATAAGCCTGTTCTTCGCCTTCAGTTCAGTGGAGAAAATATTAAATTATTTTTCTTACCCCAACAAAATTGTTAAGGTAACAGTTTAACAGGTGGTTAGTACTTTTATGCTTTATACTTGTTTATTGAAGAACATTTTAAGATCATGATGTTAATGTGGGAGTAAAACTAAATAAGTATATTTTAGTTAGTATGGAATCAGTTTTGCCAAGAGTTGTCCTTAGACAACCAATCATGGAAATGTTGGGTTCTGTGTTTAATACGCAATGATTGCAGTATAACCTTACTGCGGGTAGTTATTTTATTGAGATAGTTTGTGACTTCTTTTATTAGTTGCTCGGTGAAGTGTATCGTCTCCTTCACGAGATAATCACGTTGAATAATGCTCAGTTATAGTCGTATGGTTGTTAGTTTAATTTCTTCCGTTTTGCTTCTGATGTTCGGCCAGGGGTAGAGATGGGTAATGGGTAAAAACCCATTCTTCCCATTTGGGTTAAAACCGGGTGATTTGGGTTAAAACCCGATTTTAACCCATTTTAATCCCTTTTATAGGGTGAATTGGCTATCGTCACTTATTTAATAGTTTTAAGTAAGGTTTACTTCTAGCTAGTAGAAAAATAAAATCCTGAACCCAAACCAGATAGTACCTACGGGTTCTTAGCTCGAAATACGGTCGCATCCGGAAGAAAGCATTAAATTTGGTATGCATGTAGTTTTTTAAAGTTTTTACGAAAACGGTTAAAGCTACGAAAAAACTGTCAAAGGCCGAAATGTTCTTCATTAAGTTCTTCCGTTCTTCGTTTGGCAGAGAGCCGAAAAAAACTCCAAAATTACAGATTCAAGATGGCAGCCATACAAATTTCGTCAGTGTCTATCTCGGAAACTATAAAAGATGGAAGAGTGGTTTTTTCGAAAAAGATGATCAGGACCCGAAGGTCTACTTGATGAATAGAAAAAAAATTCAATATGGCGGATTTTTTATTTTTTCATACAAAATATATGCAAGACTTTAATACGATTCTTTTTCAAAATTTCTGATGATTTCGTATAGAGAACAAAATTCATTTGGAGAAAAAATATGGAGAGACCTGATAATTAAGGATTTCGGAGACGGGTGAGGAGCACGGCCAGGGTATCGACGATAAGTGGGGACTGTTCAAACAAAAGTCACTCGAAACCTCATCCAATTGGCAGGGAGCCGAAAAAAACCTCCAAAATGGCGGATTCAAGATGGCGGCCATACAAGTTTCGTCGGTGTCTATCTCGGAGACTATGAAAGATCGAAGAGTGGTTTTTTGGGAAAAGATGATCAGGACCCGATGGTCTACGTGATGAATAGAAAAAAATTCAAGATGGCGGATTTTTTTTTCATATAAAATGTATGCAAGACTTTGATACGTTCCTTTCCGCTGATGGTTTCGTATAGAAGACAAAAATTCATTTGGAGGAAAAATATGGAGAGAGCTGATGGTTGAGGATTTCGGAGACGGGTGAGGAGCACGGCCAGGATGTCGAAGATGATCAAGACCCAATCATATACTTATAAAACAGAAAACACGCGGTTCGTTTTAGCGAGCCGCGCACCCACGCGCCCTACTAGTTTATTTATAAGAATATTCAACATTCTTAAAATATAAATTTATCGGAGGGTAGTTGTAGGTCGGCAACAAATAACAGTGTCTTCTAGTGACGGTAGTCTTGTAATATTTCACGACGGTAGTTTTATAATGTTGGCAGCGTTGCGTCATTGTCCCCATTCGTTCGGTTGATAAAAAGGGGACGTACAGCTTGTGTTGGGTCATTCGTCAGTCTTCCATCGTTGAGTGTCATGAGTCATCTCTATTCAGTAGAGGTGGATTGGTGGTCGGTTTAGTGTTGTCGTGTTTACGAGTGATTGGTGACAGTTTTGTTAGTGTCATTCTGGTTTGGTCACTGGTCGCAGTTATCTGGTGAGTTTTTTCCAATGTTTAATAGTGGCTTATAGTGGTTAGACTAGACGTTGGTTAGGTTCTTCTATAATGGTGTGTGATGAGACGGCTATGGGGATGGTGGAGGCCGTAACTAGGCTAGGTTCGTTAGCCAGGTTTGTCTAGCATATGGTGATATTGTTTTCCATGTTAGTTACTTGATAATGATAATGCAGTAAGGACTGCGGGTAGTTATGAGATAGTTGGATTCCATTTGTTAGAAGCTCGGTGAGGTGTGCTGTCACTCTCATGAGATAATCACAAAGAATAATGCTCGGTCATGGTCGTAAGATTGGTTAGTTTAGTGTCTTCCGTTTCACTTCTGATGTTTGGTGATCCTCGCGTTCCTACAAATTCAAAACACAATTTCTTGTTTTTTCATACGAAACGAGCATGTTTGCAAGCGGGATGGATATGGGCTCAGTGCTTGATAGCAAATCCTGAATATCCTTATTTTGAGGATTGGGGATGGAAGAAGGCAGTTGGTGTTCGGAGTCCATTATGGAACAAGAAAAAAGAAACCTCAGGCCCTGTAAAGGAGTTAACAAAGTGCTCCTGCCGCAGCTGCATTACTCGATGCCTATGTGTAGGAAGTCTGGGCTTCCCTGTACCGGCCTTTGTACGTGCGGGGGAGATTCCTGCGATATGAATTAAAATAAACAAATAAAATTGTCTGGTGCTTTAGCCGTGGCTTGTTACCACCCTACAGTCAAAGACGTGCCGCCAAGCGATTTAGCTTTCCGGCACGATGGCGTGTAGAAACCGATTAGGGTTTATGGGTTGAATCTACACTGCTATACCCCTTCCAAGTTAGCCCACTACCATCTTAGACTGCATTGACACTTCCCATCAGGTGATACTCATATTCTGGGAAAACATAAAAAACTTAGTCCGTCATCTTCAGAAGTCTGCCATATTGGATTTAGAATGACGTCACTTTATTTTTCGAGATATTCTCAACTCGCCCTTTCATTTGATACCCATATTGTAAGAAAGCATAAAAAACTTATTCCGCCATCTTTAGAAGCCGGCCATATTGGATTTAGAGTCACATTACTTTATTTTTCGAATTATTCTCAGAAAGCCCTTTCATTTGATACCCATATTGTAGGAAAGCATAAAAAATTTAGTCCACCATATTGGATTGAGAGTGACGTTACTCGAAAAATACTTTTAGAGTTATCCTCAGCATGCCCTTTCATTTGATACCCACATTGTAAAAGTGCATTAAAAATAACTTGTCCGCCATCTTGGGTGTTCCGTCATATTGGATTTAGAGTTACGTCACTTTATTTTTCGAGTTATTTTCAACAAGCCTTTTCATTTGATACCCATATTGTAGGAGTGCATTAAAAATAACTAGTCCGCCATCTTGTGTGTTCCGCCATGTTAGATTTACAATGACGTCACACAGCTAACCATGAACTGTCATCCAAACTAAATGTGTATACGAAATTTCAGCTCAATCGGTTGAAGCTATCTGCTTCAAAGTTGAGTTGCAAGATTCCACCCGAACAAACATAGTTACATACTTACATACATAGTTACATACAAGGCAAGCTAAGTAAAAGCTTTTAAAAAGCATTAGCTTTAACTGTGCTGCATGTTTAAACCCAAAAAACTTAAATATTTAGTTTTCACCCGGCCTAACCACCCAGTGGGTGGAATAAAATAGGTGATAATTGGGTTTTAACCAACTCGTGGGTTTTAACCCGGGTGATTACCCATCTCTAGCCAGGGGTGCCTTTGTCGTCATTAGAAGTGAGATGGTAATTTCATACCCACAGATATAGCTTCATGCCACGTTAGAATTTTATACCCACAAGACTTCATGCCATGGGATATGATTTTATGGTCACATTAGTTTCGTTAGCTAGAAACTTCTTCCTAACCTCTTGTGAGAAGTTTAACATAGAATCATTGTTGATTATTAAGGTAAACGGAAAATTAAGATTTCTGTGGGGTCGTATAGCTTACGTTCCAGTAGTTTCGTGGAAACTATAGGGGTGGTGTGTGATTCCGTGTGCGGATGCACAGTGAATAGTAGCGATGGTATAATTATTTATCTTTTCTTTATTACACCACAAACAGAGAAAAGTGAACTTAACAAAATATATTATGTCGATACAAAAAGGCCTCAATAGCCCAACGGTTAAAGGTGCGGACTGAAAACTAAAAGGTCGCAGGTTCGAATCCCACCCGTTGCACTATTGTCGTACCCACTCCTAACACAAGTTTTCACTTATTTGGAGGGGAGAGGAGAACATCAGTAAAGTTCAGCTTGGCTGATATTCTTTTTAAAAAAAAAAAAAAAAAATAATAAAAAGATTAACTTACATGTTAATATTTAGATAAACTAAACCAATATAATATTATGTATACGTGGATCGGGAAGATTCTTTGAGTATGATCGATGCCATGGTGATTCCATAGCCAGTTAGCATGTAAGATATTTCATGATCTTACAAGTTACAGAAGAATTAAGATGTTGATAATTATTAAAACGCGTTTTTACTAAATAAAGTAACCATTTAATTAATTCACAGAATATAGCAGTGTAATAATGACAATTGATATTGACATCGACAGCAGACCACAGACTGCAGATAAATATGTACGTACATGGAATATAATAGGAGAGGGTTGCATTCGTAAAGCAAGTATGTGGATGCAATTAGGAAAAAAAAGGGGTTAAGGAGGCACAGCTATTGTGACATTTGTGAAGTCATTCAACAGTTTTGTTTATCTTGATCTGATTCTTTGAGAGGTTCCGTGTTTATAATTCTTTGTTCAATGATCTTTGATAGAGACTTTTTAGTTAATGAAGTTGAGATTAATGTTGAGTTGAAATGAGATCAAAATGAGACTGTAACTTGGTTGAAGGCAACATGCTCAGGCTAAATGTGTTCCGTTGATTGTTAGTAGTAGCAGTAGTCATTAGAGAAGGTAGTGATCCTAACTAGAGGATATTGCGTTGACGTTCATTGTGAGGATTCATAAAGAAAAGAGTAATGCCTAATTTTGTAAGTTATCGAACAAACTTATTTCATTGCTTTAGTTACTGTTTTGTTGTTTTGCGTTTCTCATCTATGAGAACGCCAAATAGAGTGTTTGGTTTGGTTAAGTCAATGACCAGGAGGTTATGGATTGTAGTAACCAGATGGTAGTAACCTGGATGAAAGTTGCCAGTATATGTGGTTGTGACAGTAAAGACGCCGCAATAAAGAATTAGCAAAATAATAAACTTTGATTTATTTGTTGGTTTGCGTTACGAGTGATTATGTTGAGCACCGTTGACAATCAAGTCAATTAGGTTGAGCTGATGAGATTTAGAAGTTTTCACTTTTAAATGAAGTTTTCATTTTAAGTTAGATCCATAGCTTACAGGTCTTTTAAAGTAATAGAAACCTTAGATGAAGACCGACGTAGTCTGAAGTCATTCATTAACAAACGCACTTAAAAGTACGCTCACGATAGGTTTTGATGGTTGCCTAGATGTGAAGTTCCTTTAAAGTTAGACAACGGTAGTGACAATCATGTTGATTAAGATGCTTAAATGTACACTTTGGCAGGATATATCTGCAGACATCGGACGTGTCGCTTCCAAACTTTGTGTGGGAGTAATGAGCGTCCGACTATGTTTTGAAACTCAAGTCTTGAAGAGACTACAGTTTTGGCCTAGGGTGTTTCGGGTCTCTGAGGAGACTACAATTGGCAATTTGATGCAACCCGAATCCCTGTGGGGATACAAGTGTATTTGGTTTTGTTTGGTTAACTTGGGTGACCGATGGTCGCTGTTGTAGTTACGCGCTGCATGTGGCAGTCGGGCCTAAAATTATACCACTAAGCAATTACTGTTTCCTTTAATGGATTCTGTATTGATGCGTGACTGAGATCTTGATCAATCTAAATTAGTGGGAACTTTTCATTCGGACAAGTATTATTTCCATTATAATTAATTGGTTACAGTTTGAGTTATTTTATTTTAAACAACATGCCAAGTAGTCCGAACCTTGTAAGTAGTATATTTCAAATGTTTCCTTTTCCTGTCAACAAGTACATTGGGAACGGCTGACTGTCAGTTCTGGCCGTGTCGGAGATTAAAATTGAAGTAATTATTATTTAAAGTGCCATCTAATGACGGTAGTCTTATAACGTTGGTATCACTATTCGTTGAGCATTATGCCATTGCTCCTCGCTCGTTCAGTCCATTAAAATAAGACTCGCAACGTGTCTATTGTCAACCGTCAATCGTTATTCCCCGTTTCTATTTGGTTTTGTGGTGTAGTGTTGTCGGTTTAAGATTACTTTGGTAATGTGACTATTAAGTGATTGGTTGAACAGTGTTATGCGGTTTTATGATCTGACAAAGCCAGGTAATGAATTCCAGGAGATGAGTTCACAAAATTACTTAAAATTAAATCAATATAGGTTGATTTTCTTTTGGTTTCTGTATATAGAAAAAAGGTTATAATTTGTTAAATTTGACACATTGAGTGTGATTTTAGTATTATTATATTGAAGCACTTATTGAAGGTCATTTCCATTAAAATGGGAATTTCAGATATAACAACTTTTGAGTTATTGGTTATGTATCCACCATTAAATTGGAAACATCTAGTGGTATTTGAAAAAAAACCTCCATTCAATTGGGAATTTCAAATATGAGAATATTTGAAGTATTGGTCTTGCAACCACCATTAAATTGGAAATATAAAGTGGTGTTTGGAAATAAACCTCCATTAAATTGGGAATTTCAAATACCAGAATATTTGTATTATGGGTCATGTGACCACCATTAAATTGGAAACAACTAGTGGTATTGGAAAAACCTCCATCAAATTGGGAATTTCAAGTATGACAATATTTGTATTACTGGTCTGGTCATGCAACCACCATTAAATTGGAAAATGAATTTATGAGCATAACCAGGATGAGCTCGTAAAAAATAACAAATTTTTTGAGATAGAACTATGTTTTATCGATATATTGCTCAGAGGTAACCGGATGGTGATACCTCAGAATTTGCTTAAGAATGTTATAGATGCCATACACGAAGGCCATTCCGGGATCGTGGCAAGAAGGGTCGATTATTTTCTAAGGTAAAGTGGCCGCGAAAAAAGAAGATGTCAAAAAAAAAAAAATTAAAAAATTTAGTGAAATACTGCAGTAAATAATTTTCAAATTTTTCAAATAATTGTGGATAAAATGAATTGGTTAGGAATAAGCACTGAAGTGAGAAACAGAGATATCATTCAAAAAAGAGAAAGGGAAAGAGTACGGAGGGGAACTACAGAATCGATACTAAACGAAGGTGAAAAAGTTAGTTAAGGAATATAGTTCATCTTAAAAAGATTGAAGACCAGTGGACAACAGTACCGGAGAAAGATCAGGATGAGAAGAATAGACAAAGTAATGGAATCAGTGACTAAACTGTAACTAAAGGAAGATTGAATAAGTGATTAGGAAATAATTGCTAGCATTTTATTATTATTCCCGTATATATTTTGACTCACACACCCACCTACAAAATAAATACATATAAAGTCAAAGAGTTATATAATAAACATTGTGAATTTGAATTTGAGATTTATTATAATATATATGTGCTGATATCCTAAATCTGCATCGTGCAAATAATTATATATTAGTTGTCACTCCTATGATTTGAAGATTTAGTGATGCCGGAAATTATTATACAGAAGTGAACTAGAATTATATTTTAGTTGTTTATTTATTTAACGAAGGAGGGATGTAGTGTATGTAGGTACACTGTCTCGTGTGTTCATGAGCAATGTTGCAACGTCAGTATTACGCGAGCCGCCGGTGCGAGTAGACGTGCGACAGGTGTTCGTGTGCATTGCCGAGCCAGTGTCGGGGCGGCGCTATTAGCGATACTACAGTACTTAATTAAATAAAACCGGCTGCATGCAAGTCGTACCATATCACAGAATATCTAATAGTATCTAAACCGATTTTGATTTGTATTCTTTCTTTAGCTTTATCGGTTGAAGTACCTACGACATCAAATGGCTTCGACCAGTGGTACATTCATATGACGATTCGGAAGCACTTTGTAAAAGTTTATTTGAATAAAAAATTATTCTATTTCTATTAAGTTCTATTTTTCAAACCCCTATTTTACCTCCTTAAGGATTGAATTTTCAAAAATCCTTTCTTACCGAATGAGCTGTGCGGTAATAGATAAGTCAGTCTGTCAGTAATCTTTTCCTTTTATATATTTAAATATATAGTAGTTATACTATATTTTATTACTGTATAATTTCAAATTCAAGTTCTTTATTTGCCATATTGATTAATATAAAATACTGCCAGAGTAGCATACAAAAGAAACAATCACACAAAAATTACCAAATTTAATAATTAAATAGTTAATTTTTGTGTGATTACCTAATAGATACATCGCCTTACAAAACCGCAGCCTTTGACACCTCGGTCACGGTTCTGATAGCATCAATTCGCGAGGACCTTCAGCTTTGTCCCACTTTCACTAGAATAAGGCCTCAATACATCATCGATTGAAAAAACCTTTTTCAGAAAAAGTCATTCGATACAGGCTCACTCACTCATGCCTGTGCTTTTAATACAATTAAAAGATCAAAGAGTTTAACTGAGTACGGTTTTGTCAAAAAATGATGGCATATTCACAGAATACCTAATAGTACCTGCAGCATATTTCGAAACAAAGGTTCTGGGAACTGAAAAAATTCCCCAGCGCGCTTTTCTTTTGCAATGCTATTTTGTCTGATGGGACTATATGGACAGAAGTTGCACTTAAGTTGTTATATTTTGATACTTACTTGCGCCTCAACCACTCAACCTTACAATTTCAAAGTTTGGCACAAAGTTAAACACTTCCCGGAGAACAACCGCGAACAAAGTGCCACAAACCAAGTTCAAAACCAAGAGTTCTTACGGAATTTCTTTATTCCGCGTTGCGAGAAAAAGCATATTCATACCAGGCAACTTTGGATGATATTATTTTATGAATCACTAGTTAATGCACGCGGCTTCGCTCGCGTGGATTTAGTTTTTAAAAATCCCGCGGGAACTCTTTGATTTTCCGGGATAAATATAGTTGCCAATGTCACTCTCCCAGTCCTCGAGCTATACCCATCCAAAAAAATTGTGTCGATCCGTTGCTTTGTTGTAGCGTGATTGAAGGACAAACCAACAATCAAAGACACTTTCGCATTTGTAGTATTAGTAAGGTAGTACCTACTATTGATTTTAGATTCGTAAACTCATGTTTTATTCCATTCTTTAAAGTGAGTGACATCAATTCACGATGTGTACGCCCGTGTGGCGTCGTAGTACGATCCTGTAATTCGTCACGTCAAAGAATTTTCTCGAGTCGTAATAGGTACTCCATACTCAAGTGATTTGTACGCCAAGCCGTGAACATAACCCAAAATACGAATTGCGAAACGCATATTATAACATTTTGTTCTGAAAAGGACAACTGCTGAGTTTCTTGCCAGCTCTTCACAGTAGAATCTACTTCCTGCACCGGTGGTAGCGTCTTGATTTGTCACAGATTGGTGACTACATGATGTAATAAATAATTTTTGTTTTTAATTTGATTTAATTTTTAAACATTTTTAAAATATCGCCAATTATTTGCAAACGTGATATATTATTACTTTAAAAGTCAAATAAATTATAAGACATATCTAGTACGAGTATCTACCTATTATAAACTTTTAAGTATTCTGAAATTCTGAATTCGTGCTTATCGTTCGATACTAATATAATATTTTCACATTCTTTAGTATAAGGTCAGAACTTAATGTCGTTTTCAGTAATGTTCCTTATTTCTCAGTTCTCAGCTCATGACGTGTACGAGCACTCATAAAGTAGGTTACATAATTTAAGTCTGTTTACAAAAATTTCATTCCCAACGCTTTCTGTTTACATTTTCCAGGATGTTTTGATGTATCCAAACATTTAATAATATCAAAGAGGAATTAATAACTATACTAACCACTACTACGCTACTATCTCTGCGTTATTAAATGTTTTAAATTAAAATACCTACCTATGTAAAAAAATTAAATAAAATAAATTACGTACTAAGATAACAACGTAAATACTGTTTTTCGTAGAAAATTTACAAATCCCTCGGGAACCCAGTATTTTTTCGAGATAAAATTAGTAGATAGTGTAGGTAATTCTCAGTCGTCAACTATAGCCATGCAAGAAATTATGTTTATTGAGCGCTCCGTGGAGACTCATCTAGACTAATAACGGGCACCGGTAAGGCGTTATTAGAGCCTTGACACTAAGAGCCACAGGTAAATATAAGAACACGTAGAGAAATAAAATAAATAATTTTATATTTTTAATAACATCATTTAAAGAACTGACTTAGAAAATATTCGTTTCTCTACTTATTGTAAAAATTATGTTGTTTTCATATACCTACTACCTACCTTATATAAGGTGAATGGAAAAACCATTTGTTTGATATACTTAGTGACATTGAATAAGCTATGTGGACTGCCTACTTTTGGCTCTATTATTTTCCCAATCTATTGATATCTAAATTGTTGTCCCGGGACGTTTATTGGCGATCAATATGAACAGCGTTTGCGTGGATAATTTTATTTCGGATATCCAAATTCGCTCAGCTGAATAAAGCCTATATTTTTATTAGATCCCTTGAGATATCAGATCTAATATAATTATCTCAGTAGAGCTACAACTGTGGATTTGAAATGAATTAGGACCCAACAGGATCATTGACTGCTCAAAAGGCGTACAAAATCGGCTCGCTGACTACTAGCTAGTTAGGATTTTAAAACTCCGGCGGGAATCCTTCATTTTAACGGGATATAAAGATAGGGAGTAGCTTATCACTCTCCAGGTCCTCAGTCTATATCCATGCAACAATCAGGTTGATTCATTTTTCAGTTGCTGCGAGATTGAAGGACGAACTTCCACGATCTCACATTTAAGCGCTATGCTTCCTCGTTCCTAATACGCACCGCAAAAATTTGGGATGCCTTTCCGGCTTCCGTTTTCGAACTAACTAATGTGGGTGTCTTTAAATTAAGAGTGAATAGGCATCTTCTAGTCAAGCGCGCACCATTTTAGGCTGTATCTTCACTTACCATCAGGTGAGATCGCAGTCAAGCGCTAGTCTATATATATTTTAAAAAAAACCAACAAACAAACACACTTTCGTATTTTTACTATAATTAAGTACGCACCCTTACTCTATCACTGCGTTTGACTATTGCGCTTCTTACGCCGTATGACACCTCATGACCAGACTGTTTTTCTAAATGTTGTTATTCAAAAGGTACAGGGTATAATTTACAGTTAAGCCGTATTTATGGAGGTAGGTATTCATTGTTATTTGCTTCCATTTCCACATGTTGCCGGAATTTTACCAAAGTACGCTTCAGTGACCAGATTGGACATTTGCTTATTCTCTAGAGAAATAAGGGTCTATTGCGGTGATTTTCCAAACATTATAGAGTACTTGTAGGTATATTTATATCACGGGGATATACGAGTATAAATATACTACTACTAAATAT
The DNA here is from genome assembly GCA_038048805.1 of Hipparchia sbordonii. Lineage (NCBI taxonomy): Eukaryota > Metazoa > Arthropoda > Insecta > Lepidoptera > Nymphalidae > Hipparchia > Hipparchia sbordonii. Next base: position 5,247,214 of record JBBIWI010000010.1, on the reverse strand, counting down.
ATACGCCCGCGACTTCATCCGCGTTGATTGAGGTTTTGTAATTCCCGCGGAAACTATCAATATTTCCGGGATAAAAAGTAGCCTATGTTTATTCCAAACTACAATCTAACTCATTCATCCATCCATCTATAAGTTAAAGAAATCCATCTATAAGAATAAGTTGTAAATTACATTACAAAACATGTTTTGTAATGTATGTATATCGTTAGAATTTTTTTACGGTTCATTGTTCTGCGTCATGAATTTCGATATATCATTTGCATAATTTTTCAGCCAATTGGTTATCTGTAGAATCGGGGTCGTCCCGCTATCATACACTCTCCACTCGTTTATAAATCTCTAGGGTAAAAGGCATAATTCCTGCTACCCAAATGATAAAGGAGAACGGTCATCTGTGACCCAGGCCCGACAGAAACGAGACATATCTCATTTTTTTTGGTATATTGTGTATTGTTAAATTACATATATTTTATATTCTAAATCAATGGCTAACACCAAAAAATATTGCCGTATGTTTTTGTTCAGGCGACACACAAAAAAATACAAAATGTCTATATTATCTATAAAATTCGCATATTTATTTAATTAAATGACAATACAATAGCTATAGGATGTATCTAGATACAGTTAACTTATATAATTAATTAAAATCGTGGCATTTGATGATTTATTGCATAATATTAAGTTAAATGTACAAAAACGGTCACATACTTCCTGTCTACATGCTATCATAACGGCTCAGGTAGCCTGGCGGTGACAGAAACCAATCATGCTGTCTCTCTCTTTCATTAAAACACAGTGGCGGAGCGGAGGGGGTAGGGTAGGGGTGGGCCGCGGGGTGCACCGACGCAGCGCAGATGCAGGCGCAGTTCTTCGCTTTCTGTGTTGAGATCTGTGCGTTTTTGTATTCAAGGCTACATTTTTTCGACGTTTTTTGGCTTTCTCTTTACTGGACTTGATTTTTGTATTGTGAGTGGTTCGTTGATATGGCTGACAATATTAATAATTGTGCTGCGTGTGAACGTACACTTCGCCGTCGTCGTCCATACGTTCTCAATGAACGATTACTGGAAACACGAAGAGATTTCGTAGAGCAACTATTACGCATCGTTGGTGGTGAGGTATGTATCATTTTTATATTTGTAATTAAAGCCTTTCCCAATACAAAAGCGTGTCAAAAATGTAAAGTCAAGTGTTGATAGTTAGATACCTTTGTTAGTTAGGGTAAATAGACTACATCACTCATTATACAGTCCGTACACTCGTAGAAAACTGGTTATCGGCGCGGCGCCGATCTGCCAGCGCTTATCGAAACCGGTCCATGCAGGACGCAGGTAATCGGCGCTCTGGCAGTCTCAATTAGATTTAGTTTGATTTCACCATACCTACCTATATGATGGGATTAAGTCGTTGTGTATTTATATTAATGTTGTGTATTTATATTTTGTGACAGATAACTTTTGATGGGACTCGGTCGATTTGCCACTCGTGTCGGCATAGAATCGACGCTGCAATTAATCAAGAGCGACAAGTCCCAGCAGCTCCTGTCCTACCAGCTGCTGTTGTAAATGTACAAGGCGTTCGACGTGCACCTAATACGGCTCGGCGATGTTTAATTGACAACTGCAACAACAGTTCTCTGCTTCAAGTGCCTAATTCGGTGAAGGTACAACTCCTTAGCTATTATCACTTTTACGTACCAAATCTTGCCCGCATTTGCCAACGGCATTTACTACACATGGCGATAGAAGAGATACCGGAAAATATAACAAATCAAATGACCGACTTGAATGCGGAGAGTGTTGGCGACATCATCAACATGTATACACAAGCTTTGGAACAAAGGTCACAGTTCAATGTAGATGACGTTTCTGACGACGAGTTAAGCTTTTGGACTGGAAGAAACAGAGCCACGTTCAACGATTTGCTGAGTCAAATACCAAGCCTTAATCGGTCCTCAAGTACTCCACGAAATGATTTGGCTATCTACTTGTGCAAAATTCGATCAGGGGAGCCGAATAATAGAATCGCTTCACTTTTTAATATAACCGAGCGAACTATTGGAAGAAAAATACATAAAGTCAGGCAGTGTCTCATTACTGACTTTGTTCCATTGCACCTAGGTTTAGACCATATAACCAGGGACGAAGTAATAGCCCGCAACCGGGTTTTACCAAATGTTTTGTTTGGTAACGAAGAGTCACCAAAAGCAATAGTTACATTCGATGGAACCTACATATACATAGAAAAAAGTTCTAACTTTTTATTTCAACGCCGCAGTTACAGCCTTCATAAGTTCAGAAACTTAATAAAACCATTCATGATCGTGTGCGCGGATGGATATATTTTGGATGTAACAGGTCCGTACTCTGCACGGACTACCGATGCTGATATAATGAAAATGATATTGCAAAACCATGATGGACCCATTGAAGACGGACCGTTCCACTTTTTTTTCCATGAAGGAGACTCATTTATTTTGGACCGAGGCTTTCGGGATTCAATACCTTTAATAGAAACATATGGTTATGTTGCTCACATGCCGCCAACCAAACAACCACAAGACACGCAATTAAGCACCGAACAAGCTAATAAATCACGACTCATTACAATGGTGCGATGGGTCGTGGAAACTATAAACGGGAGATTCAAGCGCGACTTCAAGATCTTTAAAAACAGAGTATTCAACAAACATGTGCCGCATATATTTGAAGATTTTAAAATTGCTGCAGCTTTAATTAATTATTTTCAAGAACCTTACGGAGACAGTCCATACACAGAAGATTTCATTGAAATAATTAATCAAAATATACAACGCCCCAATCGATTATTTGAGTATGTGGAGGAAAATAATCTAAACCGACAAAGAGTGTCGTTTCACAGGATGACTGGAAATGATCCGGATATTGAACATTTTCCACAATTAACAATTGAAGAGTTAATTAAATTCTCAATCGGCACCTATCACGTGAAGTTAGCACGGTCGTATTGCAGTGAGCATTTGAAAGCCGCGGGAGTATATAATATGGAATTATATAGACATCCAACGGCAATAGAGGGCAGAAACAATAATACTTTAATCAGGTGCAGAATCCATTCGCGACACGTTACGACAAAAATATATTATACTTATATTATGTTTGATGAGAATGTAAATGGAAGAAACGCAATAACGGAATATTATTGCACATGCTATCATGGTAAAAGGACATTGGGAAGTTGCGCACACGTCATTAGTGTTGTATATTACCTAGGGTGGGCTAGACATCGAGATCACTTTGACCACCCAGCAATGGGTATGGATTATGTTTTAAGAGATATAGAAATTCAATAAAACTTTATATCGAGATACCTATTAGTTTTATTTTTATTTGTTTCAATCCTGAAACCCAATGATTGGTTTCTGTCACCGCCAGGCTACCTGAGCCGTTATGATAGCATGTAGACAGTAAGTATGTGACCATTTTTGTACATTTAACTTAATATTATGCAATAAATCATCAAATGCCACGATTTTAATTAATCATATAAGTTAACTGTATTTAGATACATCCTATAGCTATTGTATTGTCATTTAATTAAAAATAAATATGCGAATTTTATAGATAATAGACACTTTGTATTTTTTTGTGTATCGCCTGAACAAAAACATACGGCAATATTTTTTGGCGTTAGCCATTGATTTAGAATATAAAATATATGTAATTTAACAATACACGATATACCAAAAAAAATGAGATATGTCTCGTTTCTGTCGGGCCTGGGTTTTTTTTGTATGGGGCGTGACCGTTCTCCTTTGGTACAGAACCTTCATAATCGCCGACATAGCATAATTATGTTAATTAGCGATGTATATTTCATTTGAAATATTCTTCATTATGTAAATATAAACATTTGTAAGCTGTAGTAGACATGTTGAAAATGTTGAAATGAAGCTCCTATAATCACTACATATTATAAAACAAAGTCCTCCGCCGCATCTGTCTGTCTGTCTGTTCGCGATAAACTCAAAAACACTAAACGGATTTTCATGCGGTTTTCACTAATAAGTAGGGTGATTTATGAGAATGGTTAAATTTTGATACCATTACCATTTAGAGGATTTTTTACAGAAGGTTTAATTAATATAATATGTAGCTTTATTAATATAACATAACAAACTATTAAACTATCTTGTGGGCTCATTCATTGAAAATAAATAAAATAATAAAAAGATTAAGGGAAAATCTAAGATAGGCAATATATAATTTTTTCACCTAGAGTCAAATTACTTGCAGGCTTTTAAGGGGTTTTATGATAATTTTTAACGGACTTCCAAGAAAGGAGAAGGTTTCGATCCGTCGAAATTTTTATTTTTTTATTTTTTATGTATATTCCCCGATTACTCGAAGACGCCTGGACCTATTTGAAAAATTCTTTTTTCGTTTGAAAGGGTATACTTCCCAAGTGGTCCCATTGTCATCAGGCCACGATCTGATGATGAGATCCTGTAGAAATCGAGGGAACTCTTCAAATTTTATAGGTACAATTGGTACTTTGTAGTGGCGTTTGAAGTCGGATTTGTAAAAAGAATTTTTACGTGTATATTATATTACTCAAGTTCACACCTTTACGTGAGTTGCAATGTTGATAGGTTTTAGCGGATAAAGGTTTAAGCGTTAACCCATCTTATCTACATGTTTGTTTTCTCACCAAATGGAGTTTACATAATCCTTTGTACGTGTGTATAGCCTGAGGCACTATTATTTTACTGAATAACCTTACCTTTAGGACAATGTGTACCGTAACTCGGTCTCGTAGGCAAAATATAGGAGAACAATTGCTTATTTTTTTATTTCGGAGGCTTGCTTGACGAAAATCATAAATAAATAATCAGATGGAAAGCAATGATGAGGACTGGTCCTCATCATTCAGTTTTGCCTTCAAATTCTTTCAACTCACGAGGCCCCGTGAGCTTTACTTGTGGTTACGTCGTGTACATGCACATTGCGTAAGTATGCGGGCCTGTCCGGAGCCTAGGTGGGAGCGGTCAGGCGCCAGCAAGCTCTCGCTCCCACTTATATAGATACGACACACACACAACCATGAGCCACGCGCCCTCGTGAATTCAAGAACTTATACACGTTGAACGTAAGTATACGTGACTGGAAAAACGGACACCGGAAGGAAGTTTCAATCTACTGTCGCAAGAGCAGGTTAAGCAGAAACGTTTATTGTGGGGAAATTGGATGTCATCTTCATAAGTACATCAGCGCTTTTGCGATTGTAATTAAGATACCTGCAGTGTTATAAGTTTTATATTTCATAAAAATAAGGGCGTTTAAATCAAATTAAATTTAAATTAACTTTGAATTAGGCTTTATTTGTAGTTCAACCTTTGTTCTTTTAAACTTTTATTAGTAAGCTGTGTATTTTTTAGTAATCTGTAATTTATCTGTGTAATATTGTATTTTTAATTAATTGTCTTGTTGGTAATTTGTCTGTTATTGTAATCCGAGCGACAACTATAAATAATAATTTTGTTAATGGTGGTGAATTGGGCCCCACGATACAGGAATACCTAGTGTGGGTCTCAATGGATATTATCGTATTTCATTGTTAATGTTGTTTTGCCAAATGAATATGTTTTCATTTTTTTTATTATATTTTATTATAATTTTATTTTATTTATTTAAACAACTTTATTGCATAAATAAGAATAAAAATACAAATAAACAAAGAATGTAATGCAATAGATGGCGTACCTACCACTAATTTTAGGGCCTAGTTGTCTCAATTAATCTAAGGGATTAATTGAATAAATATACATATAATTAATAACCCACATAAATAAAACATTAAGCTCGGAGCGGATTCATCTAACCGTAACGTCAATCAATCATGAATCAAGTAAAGTCATAGACCGAAATAAATTTTTTAATTGAACTTAATTGCTGACAGAATGGCAACCCTGTTTCCGTTTCAACCTATTTGTATTGTCACGTTTATGGCTCTGTTTTATTTTTCAAATTAAGAGAAACAAGCGTGGGCTTAACTCAATTGGTAAAGAGGACAACGATACCGAGCTAAACAGGTTAAAGCCGTATACCCCCTGGCTTTAGTTGTAATAAAATCTTAACGGTTAGGTACTTATTGAGAGTATTGCATCACGAGTGACACACTAAACAACTTATTGAGATCTATAATGTCAATATAGAGTAGAGTGACCGCGGGGGTAAATTGGCACACGCACATCTGGGCCAACATACTACGGCTGTAATAAGTACATTACATTTTATAAAGATTTTTATAGAAAACTAGCTTTTGCCCATAAACTTGTACGTATGGAGTTAGGTTTCAAAAATTTCACGGGAACTTGTTCCGGGATAAAAGGTAGTCTATGCCACTCTCCAAATCCCCAAATAATCTCATGCAAAAAATCACGTCGTTTTAATTCCGGAAAATCGAAGAGTTCCCGCGGGATTTTAATAGCTAAATCCACGCGGACGAAGTCGCGAGCATTAGCTAGTAACTATATAGAACGATAAAATAGTAAAATGAAATAAATGATTTTGAATTTAAACGCCTCTACTTCTACTGTCCAACATTTTTACAAAACCACGCTATATCTATGCCGCTCCTATTTTTATTTACTTAAGTACATATTATGCATTTAGTAAAAAACTGTTATTTGGATATTAGAAACAGATGCTTCAATTTTATTTATTTGTATGTATAGATATTAACCTGGAATTATCCAGATCTAGTACAAATGAAATGATTGATCGAGACGCCGTGAAATAAAGCGATCTCGCAATTTTTCCCGCAGAATTTCATTTTGATGTACATGAAAATGATGAAGAGGCAATAAAGAGAACACCACAGCGATTAAAATGACCTAAGGGACGTTAGAATTTCTTAATTATTGCGATAAAGTGCCTGAGCCACTCGGTGAGATGAATGTCTTGCGATTTTTGCCTTGCAAAAATGGCGATCCATTAAGCCCATTGGCCTAGATACACTTGCCCTATATTATGTCAATCATTATTCAACCTTGTTCTGATATCCCATTGTTTTGAAAATATTATTGTTATCATTTTTACTAGTCATTATATCATTACCATGTGGAAGTGACTTGTATATCTTACTTGATAGATATGCAGATAGATCATTAATCGTTTATTTCACGCATTATTATAAATACGCCTTTCGTTTACTCATACATCAGCGCAGTATACCATCGCATCGCGCTCACATTACGATAATTAGGATATTAACCTAAGTAGGGGCCAAATAAATTCAGTGGCGTGCATACAGGCATTAAGCGGGAAGTGAGGCAGATGATATAAAATAGAGAAATTCTCCAGTACGAGTTATAAAAACATAAGGACAGACTTTTTATAATATGTACAATGCCTACCTTTAAGTTTTTCATAATTCGTATTGGAGATTTTTTTTCATTTTACATCATCTACCTAGTCATAGGTACATCCTAAGCAGTAAGCACGCCACTAGGGCCAATAAACTTAAACCTCTACTTCAAGCAGTTTTATTACTGTGCGGTCGTGGACCATACAAATATTAAATTCAAATTCAAAATTCAAAATTAATTTATTTCATGTAGGCTAACTTGTAGCTCTTAAGACACGTCATAAATCTAGTGTTTAAAAAGTTATTAAACACTAAATAGGCTTTTCTACTTGTGCCTATAGCTGAATAAGTTTTTTGCTGGACATTATAACCCAAAGACTTGAAACTAAGCAATAAGTTTGTCGGAAGTTTTTAGGGTCTACTAAAGGACATTATTATACATTATCTATCAAAAGTCCTCAGGGAAAGGGAGAGCGTTGGGAAAAAGGGGTAAAAAAGGTACCTTTTATTTTTGGTAATGTGTCGTGATTTATTAGAGCACAGAAGTTTACTTCGTTGCGTACAATATAGAAGTACATATAGCTTTAAGTAACTTCTTGTGTGTACATTTTGGTGTGAAAATTAAATAAATAATTTTGTATGTAGTAAAATATATTAAATGTAGTCTGATTATAATAATTACAGGTTTGTAGTTTTTATTAAATAGGTAGTAGGTACTCTCCTGACGAATTGTTATTAGTAACTACACAGATTCTGAAGCGTTATTATTACTTGTTAGCTTAGCGTTAGTTTGTGCTATGTAGACAGGCTATTCAGTCTAGGTCTAACGTGTTTGACTTGGAGCAAGTTAATTAATTTCGAAATTATCTGTGAAGCGATGCCTATACCTTAAAACCTACTTAGTTAAAGCACAATATTATATTCCTGGGCAAAGCCTCTGGCCGAGATGCTTTCCTGGAGTACGATAGCAGAATAACGAGAATTGCAATTGCCAGGAACAGAACAAGCGATAGAGATGCCTCTCGTATTACTATTATTTATAATTCCGTACTCCGAGCTTTGAAGAATGCCCACACCTTACGATGTTTAAATTAAAACTAAAAGATAAAACTGACAAAAATTTAATTCAAATGAAAACAATACCTAATAAAAATGCAAATAAGATCTCTTCCAATAAAAGGGAACACCCTGTTTTAAAAAAATCACAATATTATCTAAGTCGCAATCCAGGTTTTCTGCATATCCGGCCACAATGTCGGGGGTGTTTTAAATTTTCAATTTACAATTGTTATTTTAATAAACAGCATTTGTGTGGTGACGGTACGAATCAGCTTGTCATATATCTTAGCAGTATCTCTTCAATGAAATACCGCTTTGCATCGTTTAAAAGGGGTATCCTTCATTAGCAGGAAATGAGGTGGCTTTTTGAAATTCCGTCAACGTTAAAACGTTTAGGAAGGATCGCATTAGCCTACATGTCAAAAGAAACTGAAGTACGTACAGGGTTCTGAGTATTCTGAGGGCGCTCCACTTTTATTATGAGTACGTCGCCATTTTACGGTCATTAAGCATTACTAATTGGAGGATATTGAATAATTAAATTTTAGCACAAAGCCTCTTAGTGCCTAGTACGATGAGTTTCAAATTAAACCTTTATAGTGCAACAGGGGTTATTGGAGTATCCTTGCGAGATCAGGAATGAGGAGATCCATAGTAGAATCCATGTAAAGTTCTTTACGAGTAGAATCAGAGTTATGGACATAGCTCATCGAATCGAGAAGATGAAGTAGCAATGGGTGGGGCACTGTTGGTCGAAGAACTGTTGGTCGTTGGGGTCCCAAGGTGTTTGAACCCCCATCGGAAAACGCAGTGTTGGTAGAACCCCCACCCCCATCAGAAAACGCAGTGTTGGCAGAACCCCCACCCCATCGGAAAACGCAGTATTGGTAGAACCCTCACTAGGTGAACATCAGATGAGTCACAGGGAGCCGCTGGATACAGGCGGCGCAATTCCGAGGCACGTCAAAGTCTATGCAAGAGAGCTGTCCTGCAATAAGCTTCTATCGGTTGATAGAAAGAAGATGTTCAACAGTTTAATAAATTAGCTGAAAAAGTAAATAGGTCGTTGTTTCCCATCTCTTTGTAATGTCTACGAGTGCTCTTTGCAAAACGTACAATGAGCAAATTCGGCCTTTGAAGCTAACACAATAATATATGCCACCTCCCACTATACATTAGTTCAAGTATTAAGGTTGTCTGGCTGGAAGATATCACTCATAGCGATAAGACCGCCTCGTTGAACCTACCTACTGGTTTCCTTTTGTTATTTTTGAATTTACTTATATGTATTTGTAAATTTGATTCCTCCATGGTATTTGTTGATTTACTTACTAAAAATTCTATAAAAATAATAGGTAATTATTAACCGAAGCGAAATCACTTTTATTTGAGTGAATTTGCACTTAAGTCCTGAATGAATGAACTTAATTATCAAATAACTAGCTATTGCCCGCAGTTTCAATCACGTTAAGTCGATTTTTGAACCTCTATTTTATACCCTGGGGTTGAATTTTCAAAAAACCTTTCTTAGAATGATAGCTATCTGTAAGGCAAATTTTATCTTGGTCTGTCCAGTAATTTGAGTTGTGCTTGATAGGTCAATCAGTCAATAACTTGATAATTATTATTATTCAAGAATGTGCTAGAAGCAAATGGGGGCAAAACAAAAATTCGATTTATATACCGGGACTTGTGAATTTCCGTTAGAAAAGAACTTTGTAAATATAGCGTATATTTCCTTTTTAATTATTATTAGATGATTCGGAGAAATCGGAGGCTATCAAAGTTACCTATCTCACAAATATTAAATATTATAGGTGTAGGTACTATATCTGTACTATAATTTCAGTTATATTCTGTAGTCAAATAACAAATACTATTATCAGTTAATTAATTATTTATTTATTATCAAAATACTAGATGATGCCCGCGACTTCGTCCGCGTGAATTTAGTTTTTAAAATCCCGCGGGAACTCTTTGATTTTCTGGGATAAAAAGTAGCCTATGTTTTAATCCAAGGTATAATCTATCTCCATTTTAAATTTCAGCCAAATCGGTCCAGTAGTTTTTGCGTGAAAGAGTAACAAACATACACACACACACACACACACACACACACATACAAACTTTCGGCTTTATAATATTAGTGTGATAAATAAAATTGATATATTTCTTGCAATAAATAATTATGTGCAAAACTATATCTACACGAGTAAGTAGGTACCTACATATTTTATACATTCAATCTACGTTACATAATATATGATGCGAGGTCATTTCCTCTGCTAATAATCCCTAAGATAACTTCTAGAAGCTTGGTTAGAAAGGTTTCCGGAACGGTCGTGCAATGGCTTCGTCGTTAGTTTCATCCTTTGATCTCGTTTCCCTAATGAAGCCGATATACAGATTCCATATTATAAACCTGACCTCCTCGCCCTTCTGTAAATAAGCAACACCCTTGTCTTAACTTTTACACCCCAATGTAAATGACCACTACATATTTTGCTATATTTACTAAGTGACCCTTATTTATTTTAGTCACACATGTAAACACAACTAAGTGCCATATTTTAGAAACGTGATAAAAAGGAGTTTGTATAGGCTTATTATATATCAGACCGGATTAGCTTTATAAATGTTTTGGAGCAATTTACAAGACAAAACTGGTTTACCCATCTTATTTCTTTAGCTCAGATTAGGTGCGAGCATACCTTTGGCAAAGTATTAAAGATTTAACTTTGATACTACATTTGCATCCTTATCATACTGACAGCCGAGTTACGACGCACGTGCAGACGTAGGTACGTGAAAACTTTAAGCGTTCCTTATTATTTAAGAGTCTCCCGGCAGCTAAACGTAGTTCAAACCAGATTGATATCAAATAGTACAATTGGGAGGTCTCGGTTTCGATTCCGGGCGGAGGCAATTTGGGAATTTATAATTTCTGAATTGTCTACGGTCTGGTCTAGTGGGAGGCTTTGGCCGTGGCTAGTTATCGTCAAAGACGTGCCGTCAAGAGATGCGTTCGGACACGATGGCGTTTAGAAACAGATCAGATGGGCTGAATATGTACCCTGCCATACCTGATATCTCTACCCGTTACCATTCTTAGTTAACTCGCTACCATCTTAGACTACATCGTACTTACCATCAGGGTGAGATCGCAGTGAAGCACTATCTCGTCATCGAATAAAAAATATATATATAAAAAAAATAACAACGTCAAAGCCGCGACAAATTGCTAATTGAGTTCATACAAGTAGTCAGTAAACTGCCAACTCTCAACAACAATAAACTCCAACAAAAGAGCTATGAGCTATTTTTAAAAACACGCGTTTTCCTTAACGACTTTTCAACTCAATCACGAAGTTGTAAAAAAGGAGTGTAACGGCACTAAAAAGAATAAAATAAACAACAAGTTTCTAATTGTCGTAAAAGCAAGGTCTTAAAATGAAGGTTGCAACTTGCAAAAGCTTCGACAGAGGCGTTAATCCCACATCCAATCTAACGGTTTAAACTGAGTGAATGATTGAATTATGAGCTGAATATAATTTTAAGGAGAAAAAGAAAAAGAAGGTAGAAATTAACAAAACCACAATAGAGCTCAACGGCCAAGGAGCCGGACTAAAATTCCAAAGTCGTAAGGTCGATGGGTTCAAAGCCCAGCTGATGCAATTGCATAACACTTAATATGGAAAGGATACTTTTTTAACATGGCAATAATTTTTTCAAAAAGAAAAGTAGCTACTGGTTCGTACTCATTTTTTTAAAGGCTAAAAAATATTCTTGGAATGCAGAACACTAAAGTCCGATCGCGAAACTGTTGTTGGAGAGAACCTATCTTGTCTTAAACTTACAATAGTTGGGCGAATAAGCTCGGAAACTTTAGAGACGGTCTCGCAGTTAGGTACTCTTGTTTATCTCTCCCTCGCAACAAGTGACAACTATAAACTTAGTTTCAATGCAAATACTTTGCGCACAAAATGAGATAAAACAAAAGTTATTACTTACTATAACCAAGGGTAACATCAAGGCAACATCACATCGTTTAGAATAGATTCGCATTTTATGTACTGAAATTGACTATTTTGTGTGACGACCCTGTGGCGCATACCTACCTTGGGTATGTACGAATAAGCGTTATTCATAAAAATTATGCCCATAGTAATGGGCATAATGGAGTTTCAAATAATTATATTTGAGTTAACTTTTTCAGAGTTGATAAGGTGGGCGAACCGGAACGCGAACAGAAATTACATCTGGCGTTTATCCTGACTTAGCACCTACTTCTTTATTATCCAAGCTTATAGGGCCAGTTGCCGGAGTGGCCGTTTAAAGTTAAGTTAAAGTTGTAACCGCGGCTACATTTGACTTTAACTTTTACCGTTACCGAGCTCTGACCTCCATTATAGGCGTTGCACAACGCCAATTTTGACCCCCGTCAAAATTAACTTCAGCTAATGGGGCTGCCAGTAAAATGATGATTCCCTTCTCGGTTTTTTAGTCTTATTATGTTGAATTATTTTATCAACATGCAACATTATGTTGAAATAACAGTCAGTGTTCTAGTCTGTGATTATGTGATAGTTGTCTTTTCATCTGTGTTTGTTGATTGTCAACACGGAGTGATTACATTCTCTTGGATTGTCAACTAAAAGATTTTTGTCGAAATAGTCATTTTATTTAGTTTTATTACAAAGAAAAATAATATGGATGTTAATGCAAAGTAAGTGACACTGATCACGGAAAAAGGGATTTTTCACAGTATTATTAAAAAGCGTTCACACACACTGGTCCCAACTATACTTATTAACATGTGCCCGATAGAGCATGTGAAGGATCATTTTATAAATATATCAATAAATGATGATTTTAAACCACAAACTGTGAGTACCTGTTTATATTTTAACTAGACTATCTCGGAACTTCGTCCGTGTGGATTAAAGGTTTTTAATTTTCGCAGGAGCTCTCTTTTGCCGGGATAAAAATGTGTTAACTACTGAGCCGATTTTAATGAATGAGGTATCAATCGATTCAGTCCAGGTCGGTCCAGGTGACACAGGTTACATTATACACAAACAAAATCAATATGCCTACCAAATATTTTATGGTAATTAATGGTAATTATGAATAAAATACCATACCAAAATCAAGACTGTAAATCATTGACTATATCACAACTCAAAACACTGGACGGATCATACTGATTGGCATACAGATATGTATAGCTATTATGAAGTAGGCATCTGCTAAAAAAAGGGGTTTTGATAATTCAACCCTTAAAGAGGGAAAATAGAGTTTTAAAAAATTTAACTTGATGTGAGCGAAGGTGCAGGCAAAAGCTGGTTTGTAATTATTTATTTTTACAGGTGACTGAGGAGTCAATTGGAACTGAATATTCAGACTTAAAAGAAAGTCAGGAAGTCACATTTATTAACAATAATACAGAAATAGTAAGGAAATAAACCATTTTTTGGTACTTTGTTGTACATACATACATTGTAAGCTAAATAAAAGATTTTAAATAGAGGTTTTTCTTTTATTAAAAAACATATTCTAACTATTTACAATACTGATACAATGTTATAATTTAATTAGATATTCAATAGTAACAGTGTCTTTAAGTACATAACTTATTGACAATATCTAAAGAGCTGTTGTTAATTAAAATATATAATAACTAGCTAATTCCCGCGACTTCGTCCACATGGAAAAAGTTTATAGAGTGACTTGCAACTCCACGAGAAGTTGTGTTCTCTATCTCCGATAATACTTATTAGACCTTCACCAAAATTGAAAAAAATACTTCTAATAGTACACACATTATATTAAAAAAAGAAATATCAAATTCAGTTTACAGTGGACAAAGTTATGGAGCAAAATCAACAAAAACTTTTATCCCCTATCCCGGATAAACCCGTATTTCGTTTATCAGGATAAAAAGTATGCTATATGTTGATCCGGAGTACTAGCTATCACTATACCAAATTTCATTTAAATCTGTTCAGTAGTTTTCGCGTGATGCGCGCACAGATAGACAGACAAAAAATTCAAAAAAAATTGTTTTGGGCTCAGTATCGATACTATAATTAAAGCATCCTCCGAATAAAATTTTCAAAATAAATATATTTAATGTATGGAATTCGTCCCGTTACACAACACACATTAACAGTTTTATCACTAACACTACAGCCGACGTGGTTGCGCGAAGAAACGCTCACATTTCTGGAATAATGTATTGTGTAGAAATGCCTGCCATTATTTATTAGCAATTCACGCACCGCCGCCTCAAAGAGTCCATAGAAGGCTCTGTGGACCGCTGATTAGAAATATCTACCTAATTAGCCAACGCTTCAGTCTGCATTAAGCACCCACGCAAAACGCCGCGTCCGCGCACAAGCATTACGCTTGAAATACGCCTAAGTATCCACGCATGCTCCAACGCTGTACTCCAGATCTGAACGTGCCGTGCCGCCTCTCACTAATCCAGCTGGATATCAGGAAGACTCCGCGAGGCCAGGTTAGTGATTTTTCTAATATATAATGGTATTTTTCTGCACCATACATTGTTCTACTCTGTGAGTCGTTTTTTCAAACCGCAGTCTTTATTGGCTATTTTCTATTTTTCAACGCCACGCAAAGTAGTTCAGCTATTTACACGCTGGACTACCATAAGTTTTGGTCCATACGAACCTCGATTGTTCCAGTCTAGAATTTAGATCGTAACTTAATCGACAAAATATTCGCCGCGAATTTGTGAATTGTTCATAAATTAATTAATTAATAATAGTTAACGCATTTAATTACTCCCCACGCTAATATTTTCGTATGATTTACGCGATTTTTACGTAAATTAATCGTAAGATTGTTGCCGTAAGTTAGGGGCAACGCCCATTTTTGTGATCACCGCCATTGTAACTTAAGTTATTATAAAATCGCTTAACGAGTTATTTCGTGTTAGTTTTTGTTAAAAATGGAGAAATGTGGTCTATCCTCGCAATTAAGCATTCTTGTGTGCAAAAAAGAAAATCTATTTTCGCGATTAAATCGCTTATACGATGTTTCTAGAAATATAACAAGTTTCGAATCGCGTAAGAATGAAAAGTTTATGAGTGATTCAGAAACTATTGATGATCTTCGGACAAAGTTTGAATCGGTATTGGACGAAATAAATAGTATTTCACTTAAAATTGATCCCGCAACGCAGCCTAATTATCAGGCCCTCGATGCTTTTGAGGATTTATATGGATCGATTAAAAGGATCCGTAATAAAATCTTATCGCAAAATATTAATACTGAGGGTTCCGCATCTACTAATGATAAACATTTAGCCCCAGTAATTAAGTTACCGCCGATAAACATTCCCAGTTTTGATGGTAAGAATGAAAACTGGCCGTTATTTTATGAATCTTTTAAAGCTAATATTCATAGCAATCCGAATTTGACCGATTCACAACGCGTTCAATATTTAATTACTAAATTATCGCACGGTGCATTACATTTCACGGCGGGCATAGTTCCGACCGGTGAAACATATCATATCATTTGGAATAGTCTGATTAAGAAATATCAAGACAAAAGAGCATTAGGCACGCATTATTTAAATAATATTTTTGATCTAAAGAATTGTTCGAACACCGCTAATAGTTTAAATACATTTATTGAAAAGTTTTCTGCTTCTGTTGCCGCTCTAAAACAGTTAGATATTCCAGATCTTACTGATTTTATATTTTTATATTTCGCATTAAAAAAGATAGATTCTCAAACAATACAAAATTTTGAAATGTCTTTGCAATCTCAAAGTACTGAGATTCCGTCTTATACGCAATTTATTGAATTCATTCAACATCAAATAAAAGTTCTCGAACGCTCAGGTAATAATTCCGCATCTTCGAACAATAGGTCAACTAAATCAAACGCTAATGTACGAAATACTTACAAGACGTTCGTTGCATGTGATACAAATCCTACGGGTAACGATTGTAACTCAGTCAATAAATCGCGTGATGAATGTATTTTATGTAAAAGTGATTCGCACACTCATCTATACCATTGTAAAAAATACATGGAGATGGAGTCACCGCAGGCAAGATTTGACTTTATTAAATCAAAAAACGCGTGTGTAAATTGTCTCTCTCTCTTTCACACGCTTGGGAAATGCAGGTCAAAATCCTTTTGTATTTCCTGTCTTCCTTTAAGGAAAAAACACCATTCCAGCCTTTGCAGAGGGAATAATAACAAGTCTACATCAGACAACGCAAGTAAAAGCGCAGTGTCAGTTTCGACCAAGACCTTTGCCGCGTTAGATTTGACCAAGCCTTTAATTTCTGATGCAACTGAGTCGTCGCCCGCTGCCACTCAAACACTCGTTTCGCTGCCTCGCGTCTCATCGAGTTCGATAGATACCCACATAAAAACGCGTTCTAATGTATTGTTATCAACCGCTCAAGTATACGCTAAGCCTTATGATAGTGACAATAAGGTTGTTATTCGCTGTTTATTAGACATTGGGTCTCAAAATAATATTATTAGCCTTAAATGTTGCAGATCGCTTAATTTACCTATTACACCAATTGTTAACTCTTTCATAAAGGGTATAGGTTCAAGTTCGCAGAAAATACATGGATATGTTTACTTAAACATCGAGTCGCGCGTTTACCCCGCCAATAAATATCATATAAAGGCTTTAGTTTTGGACAGCCTTACTGATAAATTACCATCTCAATTTATTGAAAATTGTAGTATGAATTATATTAAAGACTTGCCGCTCGCTGATTTAACGTGGAATATTCCTGGAAGTATTGATGTCATTTTAGGCGCGCAACTGTTTCCTCACATTTACTTGGGTGATAAAATTATACCTAAAGAGGACGCACCCGCTGCATTATTGACAACTTTCGGATACGTTTTAATGGGTGATTGTAGTTTTGATTACAACGCGGATGATTCATCTTTTACTGCGCTCGCAGTCGATGATTTAAACTTTAATCTTCAAAAATTTTGGGAATTAGAACAAATTGATAACAAACGCCATCTCAGCCCTGAGGAGACTGAGTGCGAAAATTTATATACCGCGTCAGTTTCTCGCGATGAGAGTGGTCGCTATTCAGTCGCTTTACCCTTCTGTAAAAATGTAACTGAGTTAGGTAACTCACGCTGCGTAGCACAACGTCGCTTACTTTCTTTAGAAAGAAAATTTAGAGCTGATCCTTCATTGCGCCAGGATTATAACCAAGTTATTAATGAATATATTCAACGAGGTTATTTGTCTGAGGTCCCAGAACCTGAAAATATGGATGAGGGATATTACATTCCGCATCACGCTGTTATTCGCCCTGACAAAAGTTCAAGTCGCTTAAGAATTGTAATAGACGCATCCGCTAAAACGCTAAATAAAAACATTTCGTTAAATGATATTTTACATACTGGGCCCAATTTACAGGCAGATTTGTTTTTATTACTTTTAAATTTTCGCTTATTTCCCATCGCAATGACCGCTGATATAAAACAAATGTATATGCAGATAGAAACTTTACCTCGCGATCGCAAGTTTCTGAAAATTCTTTTTCGCTTTAATGACAGTGAGAAAATACGCACCTTCCAATTCAACAGGGTTCCATTCGGGTTAAAGTCCAGTCCCTATCTAGCCATGCGGTCCGTCCGACAGCTATGTCAGGATGAAGGGAATCGGTTCCCAGACGCAGCTAAGATAGCGAAGACGCAGCTATACATGGACGATCTCGTTCATTCAGCATTTGACGAGTCGACCGCTAAATCCTTATCTAAGGAATTGATCGCACTATTTAAATCTGGCGCGTTTGACCTAGTGAAATGGACTAGTAACTCTGCCTCACTGTTAGATAGTCTTCCAGACACGCATCGTTCTTCGGTTAATTTTTCCGATAATAACAACACCGCGAAGGTGTTAGGTCTCTCTTGGGAGCCTAACGAAGATACTTTTTATTTTACCGTTTCTGAAATCGCTGACAAGTGTACAAAACGCACCATTTTATCGCTCGTTGCAAGATTATTTGACGTTTTAGGACTTGTTGCTCCAATCATTTTATACGCAAAACTTTTGATTAAAGAGCTCTGGCTCAACAAAATTGATTGGGATGACACGCCTTCACAAGATATTGTTAATCGTTTCTTGGCTTTGGTTCACGACTTTTCGCATTTTCCAAATTTAAAAATACCACGCCACACAGGTGTTACTGAAGGGTGTAAAACAAATATTGTCGCCTTTTGTGATGCTAGCCTTCAAGGTTATGGATGTGTCATTTACTTACATGTCACAGACACCTTTGGTAACATTGGTGTTAAGTTGTTGTGTTCGAAGTCAAAGGTCTCGCCAACAAAAATAACCACCCTCGCGAGATTAGAACTATGTGCCGCACTCCTAATGTCAAAATTAATCAAAGTCGTAACGAATACTTATTCTCCTCGCATTCCTATTGAAGGAATTTATGCTTTTTCGGATTCGACTATAGCACTGTCTTGGA
This sequence comes from Hipparchia sbordonii, assembly GCA_038048805.1. Classification (NCBI taxonomy): domain Eukaryota; kingdom Metazoa; phylum Arthropoda; class Insecta; order Lepidoptera; family Nymphalidae; genus Hipparchia; species Hipparchia sbordonii. The sequence continues at coordinate 5,228,303 of JBBIWI010000010.1, read as the reverse complement.
TAAAATCCTCACCTCATAGGTGGAATACTTTTGTAAGTAACCGCGTCGCACAGTGTCAAGAAAATTTAGACTCGAAACATTTTTATCATGTTTCTGGGATTGAAAATCCGAGTGATTGCTTGTCACGTGGTGTCCTGCCATCACAATTATTATTGTCGCATCCCCTTTGGTGGAATGGCCCGGAATGGCTACGTAAGTCGCCTTCTGATTGGCCAATTAATGAATTTTCGCCTACGTCTGTTGATTTGCTACCTGAGTTCAAATCAAAGACTTTAATAACCACGCATGTTCAATGTGAACAACCCACGCTTTACGTTTTATCTAAACGCTTTTCCTCCTGGGAAAAATTAATTCGCTCCGCTTACTTTGTTTTACGCTTCGCACATATTCTTCCTTCTACTGAAGAAGTTAACAAACTCAGATTTGCTGAAAACGCTATAATAAAGGATATTCAAACGGTTCACTTCAGTGACGAAATAACGCGCTTAAAAAATAATCAGTTACCTTCGAAGAAACTATTGAAGTTAGCAGTGTTCCTAGACGATGAAGGAATTTTGCGTATCGGAGGTAGACTTTCTAACGCAGATTTACCTTATGAAGCTAAATATCCCGCCTTACTACCAAAACATGATCACGCAGTTGATTTAATCATCGATCACTATCATGTTCGCAACTGCCATACTGGACCTAGTCTTTTAATCTCACTTATTCGCCAACGCTACTGGATTCTAGACGCTAGGACGGTTATTAGGTCTAGAGTACACAAATGTAATATTTGTTTTCGTTTGAAACCCGTGCATCCTACGCCAATAATGGCCGACCTTCCTTCTTGTCGCCTTCAAGAAGCTAAGGCTTTCCTTCACACTGGTGTGGATCACGCGGGTCCGCTCCGCATTACGCCTACGCGACGCCGCGGTTATCAGTCGCAGAAAGCTTATCTATGCTTATTCGTATGTCTTGTGACGAAAGCCGTTCACATAGAACTGTCATCGGACTTAACAGCTGACTCGTTTATTATGGCAGTGAAAAGATTTTTGTCACGCAAAGGTCCGATTTCGTGTTTTTACACTGATAACTCTGGAACTTTTATTAAAGCCAGGTCTCAATTAAATGAGGTTTATTCACTTTTATGTAGTTCAGATTATAAAAATAAATTAAGCCTCGAACTGCAAAACAGCTGCATAGAATGGAAAATGATTCCTCCTCGCTCTCCACACTTTGGAGGGATGTGGGAGTCTAACATTAAAAGTTTTAAAACGCATCTGTATCGAGTTATCGGTAACCAACTTCTAACATACGAAGAATTATTAACCGTACTAACGCAAATTGAATGTATCTTAAACTCGCGCCCGCTTTGTTTACTTTCGTCAGATCCGCATCCTGAAATCCTAACGCCGGCCCATTTTTTAATGTCTACTCCATTACAATATTTTCCCGCTACTCCGTTGCCTAGCGAACGCGTTAACTTAGTTAATCGCAAAAAATTACTCGACAGTTTAATACAGTCGTACTGGAAAAAATGGCGCTTAGAATATTTACACACCTTGCAAGTTAGGCAGAAATGGTGTACGCCTGATAATCCGGTTACAGTAGGTACTGTCGTATTACTCGGCTGTGATGACCTACCGCCATTACAATGGCCGCTAGGAGTTATAACAAAGGTTTATCCAGGGGCTGATAATGTGGTTCGCGTTGCCTTAGTGAAAACTGAATCTGGTGAATTTAAACGTCCAGTTGTAAAACTTTATCCGCTACCAACGCAATAACTTTTTTTAAATAAATTTTCTTTTTTTTTACGCTAAGTAGTATTTAACGCTAATTTAAGTTTTTCTTTTTGTTTAGATATTTTATTAATTTAATAGACCGCCTTTTCGCTATTAATTTAGATATTTTTTTATTATTATTTTTCGCATATTTTTTCGTGAGACTCATTACTTATTAATGAGATCTTGGACTTCGTCAAGGCCGGGGAGTATGGTTGCGCGAAGAAACGCTCACATTTCTGGAATAATGTATTGTGTAGAAATGCCTGCCATTATTTATTAGCAATTCACGCACCGCCGCCTCAAAGAGTCCATAGAAGGCTCTGTGGACCGCTGATTAGAAATATCTACCTAATTAGCCAACGCTTCAGTCTGCATTAAGCACCCACGCAAAACGCCGCGTCCGCGCACAAGCATTACGCTTGAAATACGCCTAAGTATCCACGCATGCTCCAACGCTGTACTCCAGATCTGAACGTGCCGTGCCGCCTCTCACTAATCCAGCTGGATATCAGGAAGACTCCGCGAGGCCAGGTTAGTGATTTTTCTAATATATAATGGTATTTTTCTGCACCATACATTGTTCTACTCTGTGAGTCGTTTTTTCAAACCGCAGTCTTTATTGGCTATTTTCTATTTTTCAACGCCACGCAAAGTAGTTCAGCTATTTACACGCTGGACTACCAGACGAGCAGCTAGCTCGGTGGTTTGCGATCCGCTTCCACAAGAGCCTTCAATTCTTCATTATCAACTTTGGTCTCCGGCTGTCCACGGAGCTTGTTCTGCAGGTCGAAATTTCCAGAACGAAAACGTTGGAACCAAAAACGCACTGTTTTCTTTTGCGACACCACCACCATACACATCATTAATCCCTCGAGCCGTTTCTGCACCACATTGAAATGACGATTTCTGGTGAAGAGTCGACAAGAAACTCTGCATTTGCTCCTGCTGCTTTGTTTTACTTGATCTGCTACGGACATTGATTGATTTGTGTAATGATTTTTTTCCTTGGAAAAGATATTCTACCCATTATATTTTCTTCATCACTGGAACTCTCATCTTCAATTTATTTTGCGAATAAATACTTCGGAAAATACTCGTAGATAAGATTATTTATTTTATTTGTACTTTTAACAAAATAACAAACTGTCACAATCCATCAAAAATATTGAAAAATGTCTATTGAAGTTTTATTTTGAGGTTAACTTGACCGTAAACCCTCGCATTCGGTCGGTAAGGTTTAAGGCTAAAGTTAAAGTCAAAAGTTAACTAAAAAAGGACTCGTGCAACGCAATTTGCTTGTTTCGGCTGTCACATTTAGCTTTAAACCTAACTTAGCCGTAACGTAACCGTGCCGGCCACTCAGGCAACTGGCCCATAAAGAATAATAAATTGTCGGAAGTTAAGGTACGAAACATTATTAATTGTAATAAACGTGGGGCACAAACGACATTTACTTCAGGATTTATTAATTTTCTTCCCAACTAGAAAGAAAATTAAGAGTACAGAAGAATAACTTTCTCAGTCGTTATTCATTGCACGGAAATTTGCTACTTATTCATACCTTTTCAGGCCGAATTCGTTGTTTGTAACAAAAGTTAGCAAGCGGTATAATAAGCTGTCTCTATATAAAACAAAGGTATATAAAAGCTTGGTCAATTTAGTACATTTTATGAAAAACTTTTGTTTATATTACGAAGTTAAACAGTTTGCTAATATCCTATTAACATAGTCAAAGCTAGTCGTATAGGGTAAAAGTGGGAGAGACGCCATGTGAGGTGAGACGCCATACCTTTGGTAATTCAGTGAGGGAGAAATAGATAGATATATTTCTCACTATTTTTAATTACCCATAGACGATTCCTTCGCAACGTGTCAGTTCTTATTCGATTGCACTCGAGTGTGACATGTGTTTGACGAAAAGTTTATTTCATCGCGTGAATTTTTTCGACGAAAATTTTGAGTCGCTGCGGTTTTGATGAGTGTTAAATGTGAAAAAAAGACGCCGTAAGGTAAGATTTGGTTTTATTGTATTATTTTGTTTATTATTTACTTATTTTAATTAGATTTCGCCATGTAACTAAATATCTTTCGTATTTTATATCTACGTGGCATCTCTCCCATAAAATGAGGAGAGATGCCACCTTTTGCAAAAGTGTATGTGTAGGATATTTTCTTTTTTACTAACTACCTATTTTTATTGGTTATAGAATGCCAAGAAAATACGTGAAGAAGCATACATTGGCCAGAGGGCAGTGGACTGAGGAAAACTTAATTCTGCCCATGAAAAAAGTGAAAAATTGTGAAATATCGAAAAATGAAGCTGACTTTATGGAATACCGATTCGCACCTTGAGCAGACGTCTCAAGACTGGTGATACCAAAAAGGCTGGACTAGGTCCTCAAGATATTTATTACTATACTATATGGCATCTCTCCCACACTTTGTGGAAGAGACGGCCTGCTGTGTACTTACAATTTTTATTTTTCGTTTCTTTTTATGTTAATTCTAAAATTACTTAATTACAATTGTAATACTTAATACTAATGTACCTTTCGAATAAAAAATAAATGGTTGGCTTAAAATGATTTTTTCTATTTTTTTCATAATTTCAACAAAAAGTATGGCGTCTCTCCCACTTTTACCCTATTATGATTGTAAGCAACGTAACATAGTAAAAAGTGTTGATGGACCGCCGTGGCTGTATCCGGTCGGGAGGAGTATGTGTAAAATCCACTGATCACTTAACCTCGTATTAATACTCGTAATATATCATTAATCATAATAATTTGAAAATTATTGGCCTATTTAACAAAGTAATTAACGAAGCTTCTTTCAACTAGGCTCGTTTATAAATCCATTGATGTTGTGTTATTAAATTATTTATTGATTGGGTATTGAAAGCTGCTCGTTTGTATCCTGTTTCCAAGTTTAATACTTTGGAAACCTACGTTTTGAAGTATCTAAATGTCACTAAAAATAAAGGTTTATAAAAGCTTGTGTGGGAATCCTGTCCTAGTTTTGTGTATATTTTGCATGAGATACTTTCAACACAAGCTTTTTAAAAGATACAACGAAAATCGAAATGTTAAAGGTAAATCTTCAGTGGAATAATTTAGTAGTTTAGTTGTAATGGATAAGACTTCGGCGACCTTTTCGAGTTCGATCGCAGGGACATATTACTAACTTTACGGAGCTATGCTTTTAAATAATGTCACTTGCTGGAAAATATCGTGAAGGAAACTCCAGGCCTGAAAAATCCACACATGACTAGCGTGGTGGACTAAGGACTCCAGTTTTCTCAGGAAAGGAGACCTGAAACCATTGTTTATCATCTAATCTCATTAAAATGGGTTGAGAATTCAGATGATGAGTAATGGTTATTACTAATTAATACTTACTAACTGTTTACTTACCGACCCTATATTATTATTATTGGAGAATATAAATCGGCAAGACTCAGCTGGCTCGGGCACCAAGAGAGAATGGCAGGGGATCGTGCTGTTAGGAGAGCATACTTGGGTCGCCCAATAGGAAAACGCCCCGTTGGACAACCCAGGTATCGCTGGGTAGACGAAGTGTCGAAGGACCTGCAAGCCCTCAATGCACCCAATTGCCATGAAGCGGCGCAAGAGAGGCATGAGTGGCAGCTTCTGGTGTCGGAGGCCAAGATCCTCTTTGGGTCACTGAGCCAGCGAAGTAAGTAAGTAACTGTTTACTTTATCATTATGCAAAAAATATTACAACTTGCCAGCCAGAATCACATAAGGTTTATTTGCAGGTGTAGTCATAAATCAGGTTGACTATTAATAGGACAATGCAACTAGACTATTAGTCTACATACATAATAATGATATAGGTAACTAGGTAAGTGCTAATTTTATTTTTATAGTAAGTAAGTAGTATAGTAAAATTAATGCCAAACAAGCAAAAAGCACATTTTTGCTTGTTTGGCATTAATTTTTTTATTTGAAACTAGCGGCCCGCTCCGGCTTCGCACGAGTATAAAATATATAGCCTATTTCATTCACTGTTAATGGATGTTATTATACATATAAACCTTCCTCTTCAATTACTCTATCTATAAAAAAACCGCATCAAAATTCGTTACGTAGTTTTAAAGATTTAGGCGTACATAGGGACAGAGAAAGCGACTTTGTTTTATACTATGTAGATACTCGTATTTATTGGAAATTCAAGTAAAGAAGTAGAAGTAGTAAAAGTAGCCTATGTCAAACAACTATAATATCTATGCACAAAAACAAGTCGATCCGTAGTTTTGTTGTGGCTTGATTTAAGAACAAATCAACAAACAGATACAAATTCGAATTTATGATATTACTTAGTAGGTTAGAATGTTTATTAATTCATGCTTTCATAAGATTAATAGAATCACGAGAATGCTCAAATCCTATACAAATTCCTAATAAACAGACTCGATGATATTCGAGGTAGAATATTTGACAAGATTAATGTTGGAGGGGGGGGCGTAAGGGGGAAAATCAAGTTGTTTTGTTACTTCAGCTTTTGGTCTCGTAATTAATGACTGCAATTAAGCGCCTTGCTGATAAACAATGGAGTGTTTATAACCTTAGCGTGGCACGGGTAAATATTATTAGCTCGATTTCACCAGGTTAACTATAAGGCTGAAATCTATAGACAGCACTCTCGCTCAGCTCAGACTCAAGATAGAGTTAAAACGAGACAGATCTATGTCAGAGCATATTTGTGTCTCGTTTTAACCTCTGTCTTGAATACAAGCTGAGTCAGAGCACGCACTATAGATCTCAGCATTCTGTCTTACCCAAGTGTTTTGATCGAGGTTTTGATATTTTGGCAGATTTTCAAAACGAAAACTGTCACAGTGCCCAATTTATTCCTCGGTTAAACGTCACTCGACGGTGGTGTAATCGGCACTTAGACGGCGACAAATGCCCACTTAGGATAAATAATGTTGCCACAATTTTTAATATTTAATTTTGTGTAAAAAAGAAAAGCCCTTTGTGATGATGAATCTTTCAAAAGATTCTGTATGGTGCACCCTTATAGCTACCCATCCCTATTACAGGTTTTACGTAGGTACTTACTCATATTTAAAAGGCAATGAAAATATTAGGCATCCTCCAAAAAATGCCCGTGCCCGCATCCTTATTTCCGCAAATCCAATAATCCCTGTAAAGTGTCTCCATTTCACATTCAAGCATTCACGGTATTGATTGCCGAACGACTTTTTATAATATGAATCACGTTGTAGCTATAAGGTACAGAATTCTTAATATTCACATTAAAAATCTCTTTTAAAAGCGGACATTACACAGAATTTTGTTTCAAAAATAAAATAAGCTCCCCGTTTGAGGAAGATCGTAAACGTGTCTTTCTAATAATTACCCATCCATAAAATATTATTTATAATGATATCAAAAGCTTTCAAAGGACATATGCGAGACATATGAGGGTAATAAAAAAATTCTTCGTAACAAACACATGTTGGACTGTCGGCGACGAAGCGACGCGCGTGTGAATGCGGAATAAGACTAATTAACAACAAAACACACAGAGACAGAATTAGGAGAGCCGGCTGGGGCGGCGCCATAATATCTTCTATTCGTCTAGCTCACGAGAGATTAAAGGTTCGGTCAAAGCGAAGCAAATGCTGCGCGGGATGCGGGATACGAATTCTTTCAAATCATGAATCAAGCCGCTACTGAGTCAAATTAACAACGAAGTTATCCAGGAAGCTCAAATAGAGTTGTTACATGAACACATTAGTGTGGGACTTGTGTGGGACATTTTTTTAGAAATGTTGCGTCTACTATTTGATAGATGTCTTCTTAAAACTTGTTTGAAGAAAACCAGAAAAAATCTCATCATGATAATAAGCGACCCATAAACGGCTCACTATTGAACGCAGATAGGAAACCGACCTTAGAGAAAAATTTTCATTCAGAGAGTTAATGGACGCAATCAGTGCGAGTGAATAGTTTCTCGCCAACAGGAGTGAGGTTCGCACTAGTTTGACTGGAGCTCTATTCCTGAACGTTTTACCTACTTATCGCATTTTCCGATTAAATAGCACGTAGCGTCAATAGTCTATATTGGAGAACATCCAATGAAATCCTATTTACCTATAGCACAACACCAGGCCGAATATACACATAAAAGGGATTGGCTTTATCGTATTCTTTCTGCAACAGTGCATTTTAGTCAATACCGAGTGCTTTCGACCAATCAGAAAGAACTATATACACTATTATCGAAGGTGCCTAATCCAAGCACAAGTTTTACGTTTAATTGGAGGGTAAGGAAGAATTTTAATGATGCTCAGCACGGCTAATAATATTTATCTTTTACAATTCATACATAGAATCTCCTTAATTAAATCTGATCTTATTCCGACAAAATCATAATATCATAATATCATAATATTATGTACTTTGATACAGCTCTTACGTTACCTTTTTATCATAATACGAACATAAAATTGAAAACAGGCCATAAAAACATGTTAATATCGATTCAGCCTGTAAACTCGTTGCGTATATTTTCACCGTCATAAAACGGAAATCGTAAACTTTTGCTAGAAAGCCATTTGTAGAAAACAATATCATTATTATGCAGAGTAATCGTAAAATATCCGATTTCAAAGTCTATACCGGGAATTATATTATATATATAACTCTTCATATTAATTACTCGTAGATAGTAGTAGTGATTCACTCGCGAGTAGATATTCTTAAGCCCAGATTAGGCAATAGTGAAACATAAATACTAATATAGTTTATGAGCTTTTGCGCGAGATTTCGTCCGCGTGGAGTTAGGTTTTTAGAAATCGCGGTAATCCTCTGATTTTCCGGGATAGCCTATGTCACTGTACAAGACCTCAATATACCTATCGGCAACAGACGCAATGGAATGACGTGATTTTTTGCACACTCGTAGGTTTAGGATCGGAGAGTGCCATAGGCTAACTTTTACGCTGGAAAACAAGGGTTACCCACGGGATCTTTAAAAAATCATACTTCCTGCGGATGAAACCGATGGCGAAAGCTAACACCTAAAAAATCTAATTATGATGTATTTACTATACGTAGTATATATTAAAATTCACGTTACGAGACTAAATTGCCAAGTCTGACAAAAGTATCTTTCTACTTTACTTACAATGAAAGCAAACAAATCCTCTGAAAAAGCTGTCCTCTTTGTACTACTTTTAGCTCTACTTTTAGACCTGCCAGGAAACCCGCATGCTTGTGATTTCTCTATAATGTTCTAAAACTGCGCTATGATAAACTCTTCATCTTCTAAGAAGAGACCATTCTTCTAAGAAGAGACTCACTAGATATTCTCTCTCTTCTTCTTCTAAGAAGAGAGAGACTATTTAGTGAGCTATGGGCCGGTCGATTGGTGGAGATATCATGATTCAAATAACAGACGTGACATAGTGGAAACGCAAAAATTCTATCATAAAAAAATGTATTTTGTATTGACAGGCAAAAAGTTTAATGATTCATATATTTAAACAGCTCATTTGCTTTCATGAGGTATTTTTAGATAAACCTCAATTATGCTTTACGTAAAAAATCCAATCAGGTTCTTAAGATAAAAGCGTAAACCACTGATTAGAATCGTACGTGACGTTCTCAAGTTTAAGTATCGCCCTCCTTACAAACGAAGTTTGATTCTTTTTTGAACACCACCTTATTTTTATAGCCCGCAAGTTCGTTCGCAGGATTTTAAAAAACCTAACTATGGTTTTTTAAAATCCTGCGGGAACTCTCTGTTTTTTCCGGGATAAAAGGGTAAGCTTCGTCACTCTTCAAATCCTCAACTATACCCATGCAAAATATCACGTCGATTCATTGCTCCGCTGCTGCGTACCTAATATGCGGAGGAGAACAAGCAAACAAACGAGCACAATTCCGCATTTATATTAGTAAGGTAACCAATCTCACTCAATCCCTGCAGGTTCAAATCAGATATGAGGATATCCATAAGTACGGTTGCCACCTACCACTTCTTGATTTAAGGGTTACCAGCATCAAAAATACGGATTTTCGATTTTTAACGGGAGACAATTGAAACAGCAGTGTTTTATGAAGATAGTTATTTATTTTTTAAATTTTTATTTCTAGTTCGAAGAAACAGCTAAAAGCTCTTTATTTTATGCAACTAAAAGAAAATTATTTGCATTACAGTTTCATAATAACTTGAAACTCCTCCTTCACAGTATTAATATTGAGTCGATTTCGGCTATCCGTCCACGCATTGCCATACGGAAAAATATTCTTTCTACTGGAGCATTACTGCATATACGGGAGCTTTATTTACCCCGTATTTTATTTTCGGTTTTCTGTATTATCATTACCTGAAACACGGGGCATCTGGCAATCCTATCCATAAGAGAACTACAGCTATCAACATAACCCATCGCGAAGCTCGAAAATATTACAATACTATGCATAAGAATTAAATGATTTTTATAGCTCTTAGATAAAATTCGCGCTACATAATAGCCATTGCATACCCTAATAGTTGAATGAATTTCTTCAAATATACAAAATCTAGTTCAAGAAAAAACTACGTAGTCAGGCAATCGAATATTATAAAAAATCTGGCATGTGCGGTTCCTATTTTTAAAACAACCTATTTGCCCGATTTTAATTACGAATAGCTAGAATTATATACGCATGTATTATGAGAAAATAGGTCGGACATTGACATAATGAGGTACTACCTATGCGCTAACATTGCCGACTGATCTGTATCTATTTTGGGATCCAGTCAACACAATTAACATAGGTAGTGTTCGAACGAGTTTAGGTGGTAACACTAATTAATTATTATTATTTTTGAATCCGTCAGATACGATTATTATTATCGTAAAGCGTTCGCCGAACAAATATCTTGAAATTAAAAAAAATATTAACCTGAAGTTTATTTATATGTTTTCAGTCACCTCCAATGATACATGAAAAACATTCATAATAAGAAAAAGCAACAGACGAAAACAAGACATTTCCGAACGAACTGAGCTGTTCCTACAATATTTAGTCAGTCAGTTAAAAAGTATTTAATAATATTTTTAATTTTTTATTGTTTTAATTTAGATTTTAAATGTAAATATTAAAAAGTATAATTTTACGTAATAAAAATAGAATAAACTTAAACCTATACTTATTCTTACTAATATTATAAATATAATATAGCGAAAGTGTGTTTGTTTGTTGGTTTGTCGTTCAATTACGTCGCAACAAAGCAACGGATCGACGTGATTTTTTGCATAGGTATAGTTAAGGACCGGGAGGGTGACATAGGCTTATAAAAAGAGCGAAGCCGCGGGCATCAACTAGTAGATAATAAATAAATATAAAAACGTTAACAACCGAGTAAAAATTATTTCTGCAGCCTTCGTGAAAAATCTTATTTTATGTGTGTAACATAAATAACGTAGGCATTTTTAAAATTCTATATATTTTTATTATGATATACTTTTACGAGCTAAGGGAGCTAAGTTATAAATTAACGTAGTAGGAAGCTATTATTTCAGCTTTTTACAGAGGTCTCTCTCATATTATTACATTTTATGTTTCCGAGCTTTTCACATAAAGCCTCTTTTCATGCAGGGTAATAACGGAGTTTTTAAAAAATTCTAAAACCTAATGATAAGACATTGTGTATGTTGAATGAGCTAAGAGCCAAAAAACTAAGATGTGGAACGCCCTTCCGACGTCCGTGTTTCCTGCCACGTATAAGTTGAATACCTACCTTCAAGGCTAGAGTGGATAGGCATCTAGGCGCTCCATAGGCCTCATCATTGCTCTATATCAGGTAACTATATATTTTATCTCAAGCTTATCACGCAATAAGAAAAAAAAACACTAAATTCATACTAAACTTCAGTTTGTGGCAATCGCATCATTTAGTACCACAAGTTACAACTCATGAAGATTGCCAGCCACTTATGTCGCGAATCGAAATGTTTGTACGAAAAAGTTTATAACAAATTCGAAACTATTACATGGAAAACGCACATAGTTTATATTATAAAAAATATCATACCTACTGTCTTTCTATTGATTCTATTTTTATTTAGGGATGTGGCTGTCTAATATCATTAAAATCATAACAAAATGGGTTTATGTTATCATAAAATTTCATGTTCAAGGAAATTCCTGTATTGTTTTCTTTGATGACTTACGCATCCTAATTTATTAATAGACAAAAAAGCCATGTTTAGGATATGTAATTAAATGCGCGGGATTTTTTGTAAGAATAGAGCGATGCCTGAGAGGTACTATTGCTATACTTTTAGGCGATTTTATTTTTTAAGTTCCATTAATCATGGAAAACAAAATTCTTTTGCTATAATCCACCAAACCAAAAAAATCTGTACCTATGCTATGATATAGTATATGTATAAAAACCTATGGTACAACTTACCGTTCGCGACATACACTACTGCTCTTTCAGTTGTAGAACAATTACAGAAACAACACAAATCCAACACGCTACATCACACAATTTCTCCGAAATACTCTCTACGTACTTTTCGCTTTCGAGTATTCAACTTTGAAACTTATAATCGATGAAAAAATCATTATCAAGCTCATTTTATTAAATCTCTGAAATTGTTCAGACGAAACTTTTGACAGTTTGATAATTTGCAGGCAAATACTGCTCCAGCTTCGATCTTTGCTAAAACCAAGATACCGTTTGACCTGAATTTTGAGCGAGCCATGTTTACAGTGAAAGCTTTGTGGTTAGTAGTTAGGTCCCCAACTCGGGGGCTTGTGGGGTCGATCTCTGAACTGAAGTTATGTGCATTTAAGAAATTATCAAGTGCTTCAACGGTGAAGGAATATATCATGAGGAAATCTACACGTGAGTCTTCCATAATGTTCTCATAGGTGTGTGTTTCCTATTTCGCTTTGGGTCAGCGTGATGGATCGGCCTATAACACTGAGAATAGACCTGCACTCAGTAGTGAGCCGTTGATGAGTTACCTTTTGACGATGATGCTTAGTGCAAAGCTACCCTTAGTAATGCGAAAGTGTCTTTGCTTGTTGGTTTTTGGTTTTTCCTTTAATCACGCCGCAATAGTGCTTGGGACCATCGTGATTATACGCATGAGTATATTTGAGGATCTGGAATGTGACATAGGCGACCTTTTATCCCAGAAAACAGATCTAGAACCTATTTCAACCTATTTATATAATAGGCAATCAATTTTACTAAAGTTATATAAGGCATCATTTCCCGTTTTACAAACAAATCCTATTAAAATATGAAACGTAATATCGTCGCGGTATTCCGTTTCCTCGGCCTTATTGTTCATTCTTTCAGTCTGACTAATAAACTCTGTTGTATTGAATTCGATCACTTACGCCTTTAGCACATATCAATACATTTTATAGTCAATAATGGTTCAAAACGAGCTGTTTCTTAGTTTTTATCAGTTTTTATTATTTATCGAGGTTTTAAATCATAACATCTTGAATTCAGAGACGGATTTAATAAAAAAGTGAATCACATAGGCATTTAGTAACTTTACTGTTGAAAGTATGACATGTTAATGATTAATTAATTTTATTCTTATGCTGTTTTATAATTAACTTAGATAAAATAAGTATTGGGTATGTCCTCCTCTCGAAGTGAGAACAGCTTGTATTCTTCTGTTCATACTCCTAATCAAATTTCTATGCGGTTTCTTGCGGTATTAGTTCCCATTGAGTTTGAATCACGGTTTTGACTCCGTGAGATTTTGTGGCACTGGCGTAACTGCTCGGACCTTCCTTTTTAGATTGTCCCATAGATGTTCTGTAGGGCTAAGGTCGGGACTTCTCGCTAGCCAGTCAAATCAACAGATCCCGACCTCGTCCATATAGGCGGGGACATGAGAGGCTCGATGCGGTCGCGCAATATCATCCATAAAAATTTATCTGCGACCCATAGCAACCAAAGTGGATTGCACACGTTGAACATGAATTTCTATGATATACCGATGTGCCTTTAGTGAACCATTTTCAAAGAAACTAACTCTGTACGAGACTGAGAAGTTATTCCGGCCCAAAACATTATAGCACCACCTCGATACGGAGTGATTTCTTCGAAGCATGCATCGGAAAAATGTTCACCTTGCCTTCTTAATACTCTACGCCTTCTATCTTCCTCGTGTAAACATACACAAGGCTCATCAGAAAAGAGAACTCTATTCCAATCATCATTAGTCCACATAACAAATTTTGTGCAAACCTGAGTCTGGCTACACGATGAGTACGGAGCAATTTTGGGCCCCTAGCGGGAATTCGTGAATGTAAACCTACGCCCAAGAGTCTCTTCCTTACAGTCCATTTGCTAATAGTGACTAATCTTACTTCTTGTAGACGATTTTTTAACTCATTGTAAAATTTATAACAATTTCTTAGAGCTGTCATGACGAGAAATCGATCATCTCTTGGATCAGTATATCTTTTTCCGCGGGAACCAGGCCTTCTACAAAGAGAAGAAGTCTCTTGGCACCTTTTCCATACTCTTGAACCTTGGAACCTGTGATACCAAAGCGCCGTGCAACATAACACTTATTAAAACCTTCATTAAGAAGTGCAACAACTTTAGATGGTATTATCAGATTGTCTCCCATATCGAAATAAAATTTTTATACACTTAAACACTAATTTACTTACTAGTCAAAACTTTAAAGTTTATTTTACTGTTAAAAATTAATTACGTTGCAATTTATAAATTTTTCCCGCGTTTGAATGTTTTCGATTCAATAGTGTTCGAATTGCAAAATGAAAGAAAATCTTTCCTAAAAAGATTAAATTTTAATTTGAAACGTTTATTATTAGTGGCCAGTGCATAAAATTTATCCTTAATTTATCAAATGAAAAAATACAAAGTAAAGGATGTATCAATCTCAAGTTATTTACGAAACAATTAAAGATACCTTAAGTGATCGAATTCAATACAACAGGGTGTATAAATAACTATTTTACTGGATTACCTGTTGCATTGAAAAGATTTTTTCATTTTTATTTCTTGGGGAGTTCTTTTTTCATCTGTTATACCTATTACATTGATTATTATTTTTATCTATTATCTATGTATATTATGTATTGTATTTTGTAAAATTGATTGTAAAATTGCCATTTTTGATTCTAATCATTTTTTAAATTTAAACATCGATTATAATACCATGATGAAATCATTCCGCTTCGGGAATACAACCACCAAAGTATTTCCTATTTATCAGTTCTAGTTTAACTCAGTGAAAAGTTCACAGCTTTCAAAATGCGGCTGCTCCATGTTAAAACCCAGTAACGGATAATTTTTCCAAAAATCATACTTTCATAAATCCAGTTATATTGTAAAAAAATCGTGCAAATGACGGAGTTTTTGATACCTCTATACAGGCATAAAACCACAATCAAAACATTTTCGTGACGCAGGTCTGAGGTTGGATATTGAATCCCGGCTAGATTTGCAGATGTCTGTCAAGTATCACAATAGCTTTTAGCGCGTTGACCTCTAATCTCTGATAGATGAGAAACTCTGCTCTGGCCCTGTCAGATTAACCATCGGGCGAATGACAAATTGAGCGTGACTTGGTATTTACTTATAATAAGTATTGTGTTGCCTTCTCTCAAATCTTATGTATCGTTTTTCAATTCATTGTTGAAAGAAAAACGTGCTCTTCACAAAATAATATTATATTTACTATTGAAATCTACAGAATTGAATAGTGCACTGAATGAATATCTGCTGATTATTCAAAATAATTAATATTAAAAAAAAATTCAGTGAAGTTATTTAGTTTTATTACAAATATAAACAATAGTGATGTATAAAATTAATTATAATGTTGTACATTTTTTTTTTTTCAAAATAGGTTTGAACGCATGAAAAATTCAAGCCAAGCTGTTTTTTTGGGTTTCTGATTTACATTTGATATTTTACTATATATGATAATTTACTGCAATAAGTTTATATCATTAAAAGTCCTTCCGGCTTCTGTTTTTCCAAGTAACTACATTTTAAGTACCTTCAAATCAAGAGTGAATAGGCATTTTCTAGGCAAGCTCGCTAGAGCGATAGAGATGCAGCCTAAGATAGATCTTAGGCTGCATCTTTACTTACCATCAGGTAAGATTGCAGCCAAACCCTAGTCTACATATTTAAAAAGAAAGTTAAAACCTTTAATAAATAAAATAAATCAAAACAATAACCCTTTCATTTTGTATACCTACCTTTCGGTTTTATTTCTCCTATATGTAGGTAGGATATTATTTTCTATTCTAGTTCAAATGTTGCGAGTAAATAAACTCAGATCTTTTGAAGGGGAATACTAAGAACTGCGAACTTTGTAAGTAATAACACACCCACCTTTAATATGTATTAAACTGTTTCTAGGTTTCTGTTTCTGTTTCTAGGACGCCTGAACTTAGTAAGCTGCAATTATTAACAAACGCACCTAAACTCTATTCTTGAAGTGGTAGGTATATTACTATGTATGTTGTATTATTTTATAAATAACTAGCTTTCTCTCGCGACTTCTTCCACGCGACTTTTAATTCCACAGGAACCCTCCGTTTTTCTGAGATAAAAAGTACCTACTCTTCACCACCCCAGTTGTACCTACGATGAAGTACCTACCCGTGCAAAAAATCAAGTCAATCCGTAGCTCTGTTTCGGTGTGCTTTAAGGACGAAGAAACACTAACATAAGGATAATATAGCTATTTTGTGGATGGTAAATCGTATTCCTTAAAATCTATTGGAATGACTCTTCATATTAATGTCATCAACTTAGATCTGCAAGTGATAGGGTACATTTCTATGATGAACTTATAATTTACTTTTTCTCAACTCAAATCTCACTAGCTTTTGCCCGCTCACATTAGCTTCGCTCACATTAGGTTCGATTTTTCAAACCCTTATTTTATCCCATTGGGGGTTGAATTTTCAAAGATCCTTTCTTAATGGATGCCTACGTCATAGTAGCTACGGGCCCAAGTCTGCTATTGCAATTGTAGTTCAATTGTCTATCAATGACATCCCAATTGCTACTTTTAGCAATTTTGGTAGTCTACTAATTCAATGGCGTCACAATTGTTTTCCGATGGTTAATTGCCACTGACACATCTAGCTTTGAATCTAGCTTAAATAAACGTTTTTAATATGTAGTTTTTTTGAAACTCATTTCGGCAAACGCTTTTTAAGCTAATGCCAATACCGAGGTATCATTGAATTACAATCCAATTATAAGAAATCGAACGACCATTGTGAATTTAGTAGACCACGAAATTTTGGACCAATGATAATTGAATTGTAATTGTATTGCGGTTCAATGACAATGACATGTAAAATAGCAGAGTTGGGGCCCAGTATGCCTTTCAGCCTGATCCGTCCAGTGGTTTGAGCTGTGCTCTGATAGATCAATAAGTCAGTGACCTTTTCCTTTTATATATTTAGATTTATGAAAAACTATGACTTATCTAGATGATCCCTGCGGCTTAGTCTGCGTGGATAAAAGTTTTGGATTCCCGCGGGGACGCGTTAATTTTCCGGGATAAAAAGTAGCCTATGTAACACATCCAGGATATAATCGATCTCCATTCCAAATTTCAGCGAAATCCGTCCAGTAGTTTTTGCGTGAAAGAGACATACAAACTTTCGTCTTTATGATATTAGGGTGATGTGATGTAACAAAATAATATGTTGACACAAACTTAATACAACAACACTGTCGTCTGCCACAAAGTTATCCAAGAACACACAAGCCTAAGCTCGAATCGATTGCTCATAAGCGTTCGCTCTTGTGCTCTTGATATAATAGAGTGTCACGCATCGATTATCCCGCAGACATAAATTATGGAGTTTTACCCGGCGCGGACTTGTTATTACGTGGAAATCTGTGGGAGAAGCACTGGACTGATTTATTGGAGCACTTTATCGTTTGCAGGTCGCTTGGTGTTATTAGACATGGAATTGGGGATCGCAGTCAGCTTTTCTTCTCGGATTGCTTTCAATTGGTGTTTGGTTTAGGCTGAACGTGCTCGTTTTTAGGTCATTTAAATAGGTAGCTTGTATAAATAATCATCCAGCAAGAAAAGGTTATAAAGTCAATGGTGGTCGTGCATGTGAGTGGTGGTAGCATTGCTTGCTTGGGAACTTGGCTTTCTTTGAAGATAAGTGAGGATGTCTAACAGACTAAAATAGATGTAGGTAGGCTTACTTAAAAAGGTTAAAAATGAGAGTTGTTACCCACCCATTATTATTAATTTTTCTTCGCTATTATGTCGGTAGCCGAAATGTTAATAGCTTGTTATTAGATCCTTAAACCTTCACTGAAAGGGTGATAAAATTAGCCGCAGAAAAAATACATATCACTTGAGAGTACATACTCATTCAATTAAATTAAAATTAAAAAATTAAAGATAAGAGATTGAGATAAATGGAAAGAACTTTGTAAAAGTTTATTTGAATAAATAATTATTCTACTCTATTCTATCCATATGCGTACGCCCCTTAAAAAGAAGATCCTTTATAAACCTCCCTATATGCGCCGAGGGTAACTTTCAGACTTTTATTGAGGAAATATCATGAAAGTAGTACTAAAGTCTCCTATATAGGAGATCTACCGATCGTTTGCGGAAAGCTGCATCAATTTTAATAATGCTATAGTCTCAATTGTGGATGAGAGAGAGAGTTTTGGGTAGTCAGAGATGATCGTTACCACAGAATACCTAATAGTACTTAATAAAGTATTACCCTGTATTGCTTAGAATTTTATTATAAGTGTTTGCACTTTGCCACTACGGTATAAGAACTTTTCTCTCTTGTTTTTTTCTTTAATGAGACAAGAATTTTCCCATTTATATGAATATAAACTCTAATAAAACCAAGGAAATAAAAAGCTCTTTTACATAAAGTTGACACAATCGATAAACAAAAATCTTTCCCCAATTCGTAGAACATCAAAGTGTTTTTCTTTTACGTGACTTTCTTCCCGTAAGTGCGTACTTATTTATGTTGACATGACCAATTACTTATCCAGTACAGGTTTTCTCGGCAGCGAACTTATTTTCGCGGCATTCAGAGTATAAACAACCTGAGTGATTTGGGTAATATTTTCTAAACGTTAGAAGAGTATTTTTTTATATTTGGTAACAAGTTAGTCCATGTATTTTTTATATATACGAGGGGGAAATCTTCTTAAAAGATACCACAAATCCTGGGAGGGAGTTCAGGTTATGTGGGATTTTTACCCACTAAAACCCCCTCGGTGGCCACCCTCAGCGCATATAGGAAGGCTCCGAGATAAAGTCTAAGTCAAAGTCAAATATTGCCATGCCATGTCTGCGATGTCTAAAAATATTTGCTATAGTTGTGATGAGCACAATCAGCTCTGATTGCCTGGTAGGCACATTTTCGCCATAGGTTAAAACGCATTAAAGCAGCCAGAATGCCATAAATTCAGGCAATCACAGGTAACTGCGATCATGATACTGTAGCAATGATTTTGAGAAAATCTCAAAGTGATGATGCAGTCTAAGATGAAGGCGGAGGTAATTTGAAAGAGGCAGCTAACTAATTTTATTCGCTGCAGTTTCTATTTTATAGTAGACAATCGCATGGCCGGTAGAGGTACCTAGGTTTGCGAAAAATTCTATCCATAGAGTATACTTTTTTAAATTAAAAACCTGTCTCGCTTTATTCGAACCAAAACTATGAGCTTAGGTGTACAAATGGTTTAAATAACCCTGCTACATCGGAATTGAAGAATGGAACCACAAATTTTTATCGGATCATCTCGCAAACTTTCTCTATCGTCCAAAACAAAAACATGCAAGTCGTTCCATAAAATAAATCTCAGGGAAAATAGTGGACTACATATTCGTACAAAGATAAAAAAGATACGCACCTAATGGAGAACTTTCTTTTTGGAAGTCGGTGAAAGATAACGAAGGCTTCTAATCTAACGTACCCACGTAACCTAATGTAACGTAAGTAACGTATTTAGGCAACACGACCCTTATCTTAATTAAACAATCATTCAACATCAGATAAAATGTTTTGATTAGATGACCAAAACACGATTAGTCTAAATCGTTCATAGTGATGGATCCCCAACTGTCTGCTTAACATGTCAATAATTGAGGGCATCGAACTTGATTCGTATTTGATTGCGAAATCGTCCCCGTAGTTTCTCCCGATTAACTAGATGTAATATGACGGTGGACTTACAAATAAGTACTTCATACTTAATACCCTTGCTGATACTATAAATGTGAAAGAGTATTTATTTGTTGATCCTTCAATCGTGAGGCAACGTTGCGACGATTTGCAAGGATTATTATTTTAATCCCCGTAGAGAGTGCCATAGGCTACTTTTTATACTTGAAAAAAGAAGTTTATCAGCAAGCAATCATTTAGACAATCCGATTCCTATCCTGATTTTTCGAAACGAAAAAGAGAGGTTTTCATCTGTCTTTTTTAAATATTACGATAACGAGCATAGGTATTCCCATAAAAGCCGAAAATATTTTTATGACAATGACTATCTACTAGTTTCTACTCGTAACTGCGATGTTGTGTTAATCTACTCACAGACATCGTAAAAAAACCTGCCGTTTACAGACGTACGGTGGTCATAATTATTATAACAATGGAGAATCCGATTATAGTAATAATGTAGTCAATATATTAATAATAGAGTATATCCAAATATTATGGTTTTGATGTACATCTTGAAAACGATAAATTGTACTCAGGTGATGAAACGCTTTGTTTGTACAATTTCAGATTATTTATCTCTAAAATTTTAATTATAAATGGAATTAGAATTTGTATGGCAACCTATCTGCCATACATTCTTACTAGCTTTTGCCCCCGCGACTTCGTCCGCGTGGAATTAGATTTTGGGGTGGAATTTTCAAAAACTATGACACACGTACTTCTTTATTTTTAACTGAAAGCTTAAATACCAACTTTGGTGAAAACAGCTGAAAAATGACGGAGTTTCACATAGACTTCCACCCCCCTATTTAAACCCCTTAGGGGTGGAATTTCCAATAATCCTTTCTTAGTGTGCGCCTACGTCATAAAAGGAACCAACTGTAAAAATTTCAAGTTTCTAACTTCAGTAGCTTAGGCTGTGCGTTGATATCTCAGTCAGTCAGTCAGTCAGTCAGTCAGTCAGTCAGTCAGTCAGTCAGTCAGTCAGTCAGTCAGTCAGTCAGTCAGTCAGGACTTTGAATTTTATATATATAGATTATGTTAAATAGTATTTGAGATTCAAATAAAATATTTAAAATTATAGACTTCGTCACAGCATTAATTTACCTACTTAAATTAAATACGACACAAGACACTATTCCATCATATTATTATGAGAACATGATTTTGTCTGTACGTTTCTTTGGTTTTACCTAACTTGTTTATACAAAGTTATTTACATTTACGATTTTGTGTATCCCTTTAACAGTCGCATATAAAATTAAACTAGTAGTGTATCGGCATCCCATAAAAACCTAAAAACCCTTTTATGACCTTCACTATCTGGTCCTTTATAGCGATGCTGTGTTAAATTGCTCAGAGCATCAGTCGTAAAAGAGTGCAATATAGTCGAGGGCACATAATATGTAGAACTTAAATAAGTGCTTTTCGCTGAATAACCAATCAATTTATACGCTATAGAACGTACGTAATACTAATACGATATTTATTATTACTTTGACCTAAGTAATATCAAGTCATATCTTTAAGTCAATAATAATACCATGTTACATGTATATGGATAAGTACTACGCACACAAAACTATCATTACGTGGGTATTAAGCCAATTTGAAATACTACAAACCTAATCTCTCATCTTTCAGAGTCAAGTCTGAGTTCAATAGCCATTTTGTAAGCTGATAATATAGACATAGACAAACCTTAACCGTTATCCGAGAGGCCAAATAAAAGTTCGGACCCTCGTCATGATGGTATTAATTCTCGATTCACAGTAAATTCGGAATAAGTTGTTTGACCTTTTCTTCTGAATACCTTTGTCATACTCGGATAACTGCAAGATTTTTATTTATCCTTGACAAATATGAACATTATTATTTTCTCTCTGTATCTACTGATTTTGGCGTAGTTAGGGTCCATACCTATACACGATATAATTCTGGAATCCGGAATCACGTTTGGAGCTCATTCTTTTCAATGCTGCATCGCGTTTTGATTATTGAAAAAGGAAAAATATTCTAGCTTTTGAATTCGATTTCGTTAGGTCTATGTTACCCTCCACGTCTTCACCTATACTATAATATGATCAAACGAACTTGCAAAGTGAAGTTCGATCGATATTATATGAGTACGCTTCATTCTAAGATATATATATATATATAACATTATCTAAACAATAAAAGGTCGAAGGTTCGAATCTTACATTTTTGTAGTGACATTGTACAGTAACGTGCAATTAAAAAAGAGTCCATCGCCAGCCCAGAATTGGTCACCGGGCTTATCTCAGAACGAGCAGTGCTTTTGTCACAGACCGTCTGGTTACTTTCATAGATAGACCTTTGGGAGAGAGCAGATTGGCTACTTTTACCTTTATGCCTTTTTTAGTTTGCATCACGTTTTCGTGATTTTTGAACGCTGATTTCTGCGATTTTCGATTGCTGATGTCTGCGTTTGATCTCTAGTAGAGGGCGGCAGCGATCGGCGTTTTTATGCCTTTTTGCGTCAGCGTTTTCGCGATTTTTGAATGCTGTTTTCTGCGATTTTCGAGTTAGTGTTAAAAGTATCCAATCTGACCTTTCCCATTGAAAGCGCTATGAGCCACTACCAAGCATACAGGTTTTCCAACGCTCATATAACCATAATATACCTGAAATTTGAACCTTAGAGCCCCCCAAATGGAGGCTAAAGTCTTAACCACTAAGCTTTCACTGGCGAGTGACGAACGCCATTCCCACAAAAGCAATTATAGGACCGCTTTTCAGATAGCATCAGTAGCTATTTGATGACAAGCGTTTGTAATGGAAATTGTCTACAATTGTTCTACGGTCCAATAGTATTATTTTAAGGGGAGTGTGCCCTAGATACAACAGTGCTTATATCACGCGACTGTGCTAGTTATGCTTCATTTACCCAAATATATGACACAATGGGTGTCTCCCTATATTTCTCATAGAGGACATCAGATCAAATCGTCTGTTGATAGTGCAAATATATATATTATATATATAGATAGGTAAAGTATAATATGAAAAAATATTTCTATACTCTATAAACATATAAATTCAAATTCATATCTTTCACTTACGACAAAACGAGAATCTACCACCAGTTCGGAATACTGATTCTGCTGAGAAGAGCCGGCAAGAAACTCATA
Organism: Hipparchia sbordonii; assembly: GCA_038048805.1. NCBI lineage: Eukaryota > Metazoa > Arthropoda > Insecta > Lepidoptera > Nymphalidae > Hipparchia > Hipparchia sbordonii. The sequence continues at coordinate 5,205,152 of JBBIWI010000010.1, read as the reverse complement.
TCCATGCTCATAAATGCTAAAAGTCTCTATATTTAAGTATCTATAGCGGTGCTTTTCCGCTTTGATCTCTTTACATATCTTTTATTTTCACCATTATGATCAATATCTGAGAATAATATTGTGTAAGTGTAAATTGAAAATTTGAAATGTGTGGCGGCCAACTTGGATTTTAAATGTATTGTAGTGTATAGTATTATACTAGTCAAGCCCTTTCATTTGATACCCATATCGAAAGAGTTGTGAAAAATATGTAATCCGCCATTTTGTGGCGGCGGCCATCTTGGACCATTTTTCATCAAACATAGCTAATAGTCCAGTCATTACGTACATTCAAAAAAGAAAATGAATTTGCGCTTCTAATTTTTTAATATGTTGTAGGGGATACCTAGAAAAGCTTAACTTGAGATTGTCGACCAAGTTTTCCTAGGAGCTTTCGCCGCCATGTTGAAAAAAGGGGTAAAATTTGTTTTTCGGCAATAACTCGGCTATCCGATGAGATTTCGAAAATTTTTGTAGGACACTTTTTGTAGCTTTCTTTGTGCTCTACAATAACGCTTGAATCATTTTTAGCGTATCATGCATCGTTATCGAGATATCGATCGATAAAGTCAAAAATTTAGGACACAATTTTTGTTTTTTGCTTTTTTTTTCTTTGGGTCTTAATAAATATGAAAAATTGTGGAATTCAAACTTGTAGAGCATATTCAGACCTACAATTTCCTTCTTGGATTTTTTTATGTTGGACAAAAATTACGATCTCCAGCGCGCCGCAAAGTCGGTGAATCCACACTCAGCGTCGAGCGAGCTGCTCGCTCGGTTGTGTCTGGATGTCGAATCGAATGGGAAATTGTTCAGGAAATTGATGGGATAAAAAATAAGTACATAGAGCAACAAATTAAGGATCACACAATAGTAATTTATTAAACAAATAATTTGTTTGTGCAGTAAAAAATATTATTTTTTTACAATACAAAATAAAGAAAACAAAATAAACGGAAAGAAAAATATTTTTTTCTGCACTCGAGACACGAACGATGGACTTTTTTCATGTCTTTTTTCGCTTGGATGGTCCAGGCTGATGATCTTCGTCCTCCGTAAACTCTTCGAGTTGTTGTGTCTGTTTAAACGTTGGAAATGATGCTGATTCGATGAGAGCATCGTCATCATCATCGTTACAGACATCGTCGTCGTCGTCAAGCAAAATGTCGACTCTGACGACGTTACTGCATGTTTGTCCACTGCAGTGCATGCAAATAACGGAGCAACTGATTCCCGCTTTTCTGCACCCACAGGCGGCCTCACAATTCCCTCCGACTCCAACGGACGCTCTATGCGGGCCCTCCGTTATAACGAGTTTACAGCCAACTAGATATCGAAATTTTTGCCCAGAATATCGGAACCCTCGATTTACACTACGCACAGCAAAAACTCAACACGATACGATATACTAACTTGAGCGCGCTCGACGCTGAGCGTGGATTCACCGACTTTGCGGCGCGCTGGAGATCGTAATTTTTGTCCAACATAAAAAAATCCAAGAAGGAAATTGTAGGTCTGAATATGCTCTACAAGTTTGAATTCCACAATTTTTCATATTTATTAAGACCCAAAGAAAAAAAAAAGCAAAAAACAAAAATTGTGTCCTAAATTTTTGACTTTATCGATCGATATCTCGATAACGATGCATGATACGCTAAAAATGATTCAAGCGTTATTGTAGAGCACAAAGAAAGCTACAAAAAATGTCCTACAAAAATTTTCGAAATCTCATCGGATAGCCGAGTTATTGCCGAAAAACAAATTTTACCCCTTTTTTCAACATGGCGGCGAAAGCTCCTAGGAAAGCTTGGTCGACAATCTCAAGTTAAGCTTTTCTAGGTATCCCCTACAACATATTAAAAAATTAGAAGCGCAAATTCATTTTCTTTTATTTGCCTTTTTTTCGGACGAAATGACTGGACTATAAGAACACTCCCGACTAATTCACCTTTCAAACAAAAAAAAACAAAATCAAAATCGGTTCATTCGTTCGGCTGCTACTACGATGTCACAGACACACACACACATAAGATAAATCGTACTTTTAAATGAGTCGTATGCCGGAACCGGAAGGCAGAAAACGTATATTATTATGTGATGATAGTTTAACGAAGTCTGAATTATGCGTCTATGTATTTCAGCCAGGCTCGAAATACGCAGTATTTCTGAAAGCATGTTGATTTACATTGAAAATTATGTATGAAGGTTCTCAGGAACTTGAATATGAATTAGAGTACATAGGTCAGGTTGTTACAAGGAATACGTTATTACAATTTCAAGTGTAGGTAGGTAATCCAAATAAATATCAAGTTTAACTGGAATGTATGAAGCAATATAATATTATTTGTTAGGTTCAAGCATGTTTTTTTATTAAGTATATCATCAACAACAGTAAAAATGAAACTTTTCCAGGAACTCTACATAATACGTAGTTTTAGAACAAAAACTAGCCAGTGAATAAAACTGCGTGTTTATGCTATCGCTCAAATAAGACAGTTATTTTTTAAAGAAAAGAATATTAGCCAAGCTGAACTTGACTTATATTCTCCTCTCCCCTCCAAATAAGCGAAAAGCTTGTGCTAGGAGTGGGTACGACGATAAGTCTTTGGTTTATGTAGTTTTGTGCTAATAGTATTTTATATGCATTAAAGTCCCCAATGTTGTTCTCGTGGAGTAATGTTTTGAAAATCTTGACAACTCTCTACGTCTTTAATTAACGAACCGTTGTCCCGTTGCTGCGTGATTGAAGAACAAACCAACTATAAAACACACTTTCGCACTTAGTATAATATTAGTACCTAGGGCACATCCTAATGTTATATCTTCCTTCACAAAGCAAATAAATGATTATGACGTAAAAAATAACATAACATCTTACCATTACATTATTTTGATGCATAATATATTATATGTGTTTTTGGACTTTGGCCAATATTAAGCAAGAAAATCATTTGAAAAGAACGGAGTATAATAACCAAAAATGTAAAAATAATGTTCCGTGACGATATAATTTTTATTTTTCTTCGGCAAATAATGATTTAAGAAGGTTTGACCTTCCGTGAAACCGAACATTTTCTATTGTGATTTTGTTTTGCTTACGACAAAAGGGCAAATTATCCGTGAAAATCAACCGTGCTTCTGTGAGCCAATGAAATTTTTTATTACTGTTAGATAATAAATAGATATTTGTACCAAGTATTCTCCTAACATGTGAGTAGCGATCTTTATCATTACCGAAAACTGACAAATGTTTTCCTTTTAAATACTTACTGTTTGTTGGTTATTTGATTTGTCCTTCAATCACGTAACTACGAAGAAAGGATTTTTGCATGGGTATAGTTTAGGTTGAGGACTTGGGAAATGAGTGGTAACATACCTTTTATCCCGAAGAAATCAGAGAGTTCTCGCGGAATTAATAAAATCTAAATCCTGACGTAGTCGCGGGCATCAGCTTGTATTTTATATAAGCTCAATAGCCCAGTGGTTAAAGTTGCGGAGTGAAAACTTAAAGGTCGGCGGTTCAGTCCCCACCCGTTGCACTTTTGTCATATCCACTCCTAACACAAGCTTTACGCTGATTTGGAAGGGAGAACGCTGTGGGCTAAATAATCCTTGCGTAATATTATTTTCGCCGTGATCAAGTGAAAATAAAAATAAAATATAAATCCTTTTGTAGACATCATTGCGATGAAATACTCGAATTTGTATTCAAACAGCTACGTTTCTCTTTTATGTTTAGTAAATAAAGGTTATCCTAATAGTCTTTATTGTAGCTGAATTCTATTTAGCGTACGTTACATTTCTTACGAAAACCTTTATCCTAGAGCCCGTCTTGGGAATAAGAGGATTTTGGATCTGCTCTGGTCTCTACAATGTGAGCTTACCTATTTCAGTTGGACCAATCCGAAAGTTGACATTGAATGATGAAAAAGCTCGTAAAAGCCTTAAATGAGAACATAATTATACCAGAAAGATATACAATAGCAACCTGAGAGAGTTTCGTAGTCAGGTACCTACGTCACATTATATACAATATAATATATAAAAAACATATTTCGCAATACAAGAATAAAAAAAATCACGATGATTTGTAGCTCTGTTCTGGCGTGATTGAAGGACAAACCAACAAACAAATATAATTTGCATTTATAATATTAGTAAGGATTATAAATACAGAATGAAACTAAGATCCCTTTTTCTCTTATCTTATTGTGTTTTGATATTCGAAAACTATCAACGTTGATGAGTTGAAGGAACTCGTGCTCAGGGGACTAAAGAAGTACCTAATCGATTCTAAATTTGCAATCGAAAACAAATCAAGTTAACTCCTCAATACTCTTATAAATCAAGTTTGGCAAACCATCGAAGATCAATCAAAGTGATTGATTCACGATAGCAATGATGTAGTCGATGTAGTTCAATAGGTACCCGTAACTACTTGAAATGTAGCAAACATTTTCGCTGGCTATTTCAGAGATTTCTTTTGTATGGTAAACTTCCTAAACTTCCCACACTCTGTGTGTCACATGGCAAAATGGAAGAGGGTTAAAAAAAGATACGAAAATTATGCCAATTTATACGAATTACTTATTTAATATCAAAGGAGTTTCTATAATCTTTAATCAAAAGTTTTTATTTGACTAATCCTGAAAACATCTGCTCTCAATCTCATCTGCAAACATTATGTCTGCAAATAGTTTGCATTTGGTTTGCTCGGCATACATCTATATTATTAGAAGGATATAGGGAATTTCACGAACTGAAATAATAATTTTATGTAGTACATTATTTAGCAATGAAAAGCACCTTATTGGCTGGGCAGCGCGTATTTGTTATCTACATGAGTGAACGAGATATTTTATCTAAAATATTATAATTACAATGCATGTATCTGAAACTGCTTTCCTATAAAAATCAGATAAGGAATGTTCTTCTTCTTCATCAATCGATATACGTTCACTGCTGAACAAAGTTATCTTTCATGGATTACGTCAAGCCTCAGCTGTGCCTCAGTCTTGCGCCGCTTGTATCCAGCGGCTCCGTGCAATACAACTCGTCTGATGTCGCATGTCTACCTAGTGGGAGGTCCGACAACACTGCGCAACCCGAAATAGGAATAACCTTGATTGTGATAAAATTATACGAGTACGTACCACGGTAATTCGTACCACGGTAATTGTGTTGCAATTGTCGATATTTCGATCCAGTTGCATGGACTGTGCCGACCACGGTCCACGCAAAGTTGGTGGGTTGGTTGGTGGTACGTACTCGTATATTTTTATCACAATTATGTCATTAAACCACGAATCAATTCTAAAGCCTTTAAGAATAACCTTAACCGAAGGATTACATTATTTTTATTAAAGTTTTGATTTGAATCTCTACTCTTCATTTAATAAGAGGATGGGTTAAAGTACTCGTATTACGAGCGGAACATAAAAGGTATTGGATGATTGAGAAAAACGAGTATTTCTAAGGAATGAATGCGAAATGGTAACATTGCTAAGTGAATGTAAATAAAGTTCTACCTCTATCCATATCGGATGTCTTTTCACGGCCCCTTTGTGAATGTTATTCAAGTTACAGAGCACTGTGGGGAAAAGTTTTGATTAATTCAATTAAATTCTCACAGTAGTTTGTATAATATTTAATTCATATATTATAATTTGAAAGACTATTACGACGTAGGCATCCGCAAAGAAAGCATTTTTGAAAATTGAACCCCTAAAGAGTGTAAAATAGTGGTTTGAACAATAAAAATTAACGAGAACGAAGCCGCGAGCAAAAGATAGTGATTAAATAAACTCCTTAGAAAATCAAGCGAAAATCGTCGCTCAGCTATATATTGTTGTCAATGGAAGAAGGATTATTTTAGACAACTTATAAGATTTTTACGAGATCCTTTTGCTGGCATCAAATAAAATAGGAAGGATAATACACAATATGTACGCACATATTGAATAATCTCTACTTTAATACATCTAAATTCGATATCTCTGCGAATCCTAAGTGAGTATTCAAGTCTAGTACAAACCACAGGAGCGGACGTAAAAGCGATGGCGTCACGTTTTTCTGCAAGTTTTACGTGAACATTCCCTAAGGTTGAAATCGCGGGCTGCCAGTGCAGTAATAATACTACACTACAACCTGCAACTTCATCCACCTGCAGTTAGGTTTTTGAAATTCCTCGGGAACCCTTTGTTTTTCCGGGATAAAAAGGATCGCCTTTGTCACGTTCCAGTTCAGTCCACGCTCACCCTGAGCATGGGCAGGAGGCAAATATTTTATCCCCGATTTTATCCACTGACAAGAGATAAAAATATTTTCTCCCTATGGTCGAGCATGGCGACAGCGGAATGGAGAAGTATATTCCTAAAAGTATATCCACGATGGATATTATTTCCACCGTTTTGCCCATGCTCGACGGGTGGATAAAATTGAGCGAGGGGATACACATTTTATCCTTTTCCCGTGGATAATATGTCCCCTCCCCTTGCTCACCCTGCTGGTCGTCAACTATACATGCACTCATGCAAAAAATCACGTCGATCCGTTGCTTCGTTGCTGCGTGTTTGAAGGACATAGCAACAAACAAACACTTTCCCATTTTAGCCGTACTAGTTTTAGATTTATTGTTGTAACTTTGACTTGACCACTAAAACTAATAAATAATATTCAATATACATAGGTAAGTAGATATATTTTTTTTTAATTAAAAAGATTGAATAATTTATTTAAAACAAAATCTTAAATCAATAAACAATTAATATTTATAATATATAAGACTAGCTTTTGCTCGTGGCTTTGCTCACGTTAAGTTCGATTATTCAAACCCCTATTTTACCCCCTTAGGGGTTGAATTTTCAAAAATCCTTTCTTAGTGTGCGCCTACGTCATAAAAGGAACCAACTGTAAAAATTTCAAGTTTCTAACTTCAGTAGTTTAGGCTGTGCGTTGATATCTCAGTCAGTCAGTCAGTCAGTCAGGACTTTGAATTTTATATATACATATAGATAAGGAATAATAAAAGGCTCCACAATAATGTCTTCACCACGCCCGCTACCTCGTCTTACGTAAACACGCACGAAAAATATTTTCCTGCAAACATGTAGGGCACGGATTTTACTATCCAATAAATATTATGTAGAATATTAAAACTTCTTGTTTACTACGTAACGAGGTCATAAAATAATCATTGATTGAAACAGATTTCCCGATTTTCCGTCCAACTTTGTTCGAACTAGTGCCGGTATAAAACAGATTGCAGATAAACAATATCAAAGAGAGTTCGTTGACCGGAGGCGAGCACATCCTGTGAGGCGCCAATAAGACGCTAGACGTTGCACTATCTTTTGGGTAAAGCCTTACAGAATACTTAATAAGATATATAGGCTATTTTTTTTTTTTTTTTTAATCTTTATTTATTATATAGGGCTTTTACACAATAAGTATATGACAGCCCCATCGTACTTTTATCATATATATAGGCTATTTACACGTACCACTTATATTTTTAAGAACGTTATCCAGGTCTAAGCATAACTAAGACCTATCTTGTTGTACAACGGGGTTGAGTTTGATTGTTTGGATTTCAACGTTCTGAAACGATAGCTTCAATAACGATTACGATGCGTCAAAACCAAGTACTTTTCCTAGATCTATAAGCAGCTGGGATAATTTCTGTTAAGTTTTGTCCTGTTCGTTTAACCGATTAAAGATTTAAACCGATTCTAATTCGATTTCACTCAATATACCGAAGTTAACCAGTGTATCAAACTATAAAATCAGTATTTTTTTTTATTGGGTCTTACAAGCGAGTCACACGTTATATAAAATTTTTTGAAGCGCTACGGCGTAGAATATACTGTAGTCACGCGTAGCAGTAGGCTATCTTATAAAAACAAAATGCGAAGGGTATAATAATATTATCTTTGTGGGCAGGAATCTTCAGTGTACATACGTACATTATACACTTATATAATACTAACTGTTGCGCGCGACTTCGTCCGCGTCAATTTCTGTTATTATCTATATTAGATCGCGATTAAGAAGTTTCTAAAAGTAATTTTAAATATGGAGACTTTTCCCCGTTTTTGCAATATTTTTCACTGATGCTTCGTTCCTATTGGTTGCAGCGTAATGTTATATAGCTTAAAGCCTTCCTCGATAAATGGACTATCCAACACAAAAAGAATTTTTCAATTCGAATTAGTAGTTCCTGAGATTAGCGCGTTCAAACAAACAAACTCTTCAGCTTTATATATTAGTATAGATAGATAGTGTATTCTTTAACATATTACTAATATATCAAAGTTGCCAAAAGCAGGAATGTAAACTCGGGTCTATGGATAGGTAAAATAAGCGGGACAATATTTTGTGCCCGGCATTATTTAAAAATATAAACCGGGATGAAAAAGCGAAAAAGTTTAACACCCTTGGATTCTTTACAAGTTAGGCTCTGTTTTCCGAATTCGGAAAATGAAATTCGGATCTAATGATGCGCAACTCTATATAGCCGTACTTACTAATTCATATTATAAATTAGCAGTTACGGCTATTTCGGACCAGGAATTCTCGGATTTGGATCGGATACAGTGCGGAGAAAGCCACTAAATATCCGATCCGATAATAACCTTTGAATACGTAATAATAAACGTGTTACTGACGTGATTGGAGAGCGTTCCATTGAACAAGGCTTTGGCTTATAAAGTTTAGCTCATTAAATATTGCACGTTTGGATGTGCCAACGAATGGTACTAAACAAGAAAACGTAATTGTACGCAGGAAAGACGAAGTGAAAAGTGAGAATACGCAGAAACCGATCCCCACCACTTGCAGTATAGTCGAATCCACTCCTAATGTACTCGTAACATTAAGCTTCTCGCTTATTTGGAGGGGAGAGCAAATTATTATTTAAGTTCAGCTTTTATCCTGTTATAAAAAAAGTCGGTTAGGTATTGGCAAACACTTTACAAAAAAATTTTCGTCAGCTTACTAATAATTTTGTTCGTAAAATAGATAAATATCTTAAAGGGTCCCTGTTCTGCTTTAGAGTATCGTGTAGCTTTTTATAAAACAATAAATGGCCCGTTACCCGAGACTTTGATAAAATGCTGTTTTAAATTGTGCCTTTAACTGGCCATGATTAATTGTGGTCTGTGCAACCATTGCTGTTTCCGAGGATAAAATAAATGACGCCCATAAAATTCTTCAATGCTTATTTTTTACTAAGATTCTGTATGAACTTTGCTCATAATGTTTCTGTAACTTTTCACCCTTTTCACGGTTATAATAAAACTAGTTTTTACCCGCAACTTCGCCAGCGTAGAGTTAAGTTTTTAATTAAATATTAGTCAGTGTCACTCTCTAGGTCCTCAACAGCTATTAAACCTATGCACGAATTCGTTTCATGGTTGAAGAAGTAATAAACACTTTTGTATTTATAATATTAACAGGGATTATTTACAAAAAAAATTACACAAATTACAATAATTACAGTTAACTACATTAAAACCTTTAAATGAAACTATTGCGATTTAGTTATCCTATGATTTCAAAATTGGAGTCAACTGAAAACAAAGCCTAATCCTCGAATTTCCATGTAAATGTTATTTAGCAAACATTTGTTTGAGGACAAGTGAGAATTAGAATTGGATCTAATCTTATACGTTTAGTTTGCTGTAATTGGATATCTTCTAATCAACGTGTGGTACTAGTTGCTTTAACAATTTTCTTCTGGCTTTTCGTGATCTTTATTTATAAGGGATGTGTAAAATAGAAAATGTATATATTATATGTATAGAAAATGTATATATAGAAGGCTCAGGATCACTCAACGGCCAATGGAGAGAGCTGTGCTCGGAGTATCCCTGCGAGATCAAGTGAGAAATGAGGAGATCTGTAGGAGAACCAAAGTTACCGAATAGGTCAGCGAAACTGAAGTGAAAAACGGCGGGGCATTTAGTTTAAAGAGCTGATGGTTATTGGGATCCCAAGGTACTGGAGTGGCGACCCTGCACCTGAAAGTGCAGTGTGGCACACCTCGGCTAGATGGACCGACGATATCAAACGAACCGCAGGGAAGCCTGGGAAAGTCCATGCAAGAGACCTTTGCTCAACAGTGGACATCTTTCGGTTAATAAAAAATAGAAAAAGTACATAACTCCGAAAAGTCAGATTTATGCACCCGGGTTCGAACCCGTGACCCTTCCGAATAGAAGGTTACAGTCCTAACCACTAGGCTATATCTGCTCAACAACAATATACGAGTACCTAACTCGTATTCCATTACACGAATAGTAATCGAATAAAAAACGAGGATCAAGATTACCAATTTTCCTCTTAAATATATTTTATATCTGGCATTGACAGGTAATCCTAAATTCAGCAAGTACTAAAAAGCCTTTAAATAAACGGAAATGGAAAATTTAAGGAAACGTTTTCGGAAGAAAATCACGGAGAAAATTTTGTAGACGCAATACGCGAAGTCGAATAAGGTCGCATTGAACGTGCATTTAACCGTGTGTCTATACTTGTAATCGAGTTGACTACCTACGAAATATATTATAGTTATGATAAATATAAATAAAAAATACATCCTATCTTGATTTATTTTATTTCTGGGTACCTGACCACATCCTCCAACCAATGTGGACAAAGCTAATCATTAAGAAAAACAACAAACAATAACTTTTTACGCACAACCGCAAAAGAGATGGGCGATTGTTCCTAATTTTATTTTATTTTATTTGAATCATTAAACTGATTTACAAGTATCATAATTGCCAATTTCTAGAAATGTTCACAGCATTTACAAAAAAACTAAAGCTAAGTATACAAATTAAAATACAAAAGCGGAAATATCTACAACTAGCTTTAACCCGCGGCTTCGCTCACGTTAGGTTCGATTTTTTAAACTCCTATTTTACCTCCTTCGGGGTTGAAATTTTCCAAAATCCTTTCTTAGCGGATGCCTACGTCCTAACACCTACCTGTATGCCAAATTTCAGCTCGATCGGTCCAGTGGTCAGAGCTGTGCGTTGATAGACCAGTCAGTCAGTCAGTCAGACTTTTATATATTTAGATATTGACATAAATTAAAAATAATAATAAAAAATAAAAAGAATGAAACAATTTAATATTGGCTGTTTCAGAACAAGAGTGCTACTCGTAAGTTTTTTGTATGAAATTACAACTCAATTTTTTTTAAAAGATGTCAAAGAACCTATGAATATTCCGTAGTTGCTCGTATGGGAATTAATTAGGGAGCAAAAATTAAAAAAATACGATTACAATTTATTTACTAATCAGTTGTAGTAATGGTCATTCAAAATTTTAATGACATTGGATTGCCTTTCGGAAATGATTCACGAAAACATACAAATGCATCATTCATTCTAATGAAAAGAAATTCTCCAACAAGGTGGATGAAATACATTGCATCTGCAAACCAGTCCACATAGTTTTGTGTGGGAACTGAGAAATTGTAGGAAGTGAGACTCTAGAATCTAGTGGGTCGAATCGATATTTCTTTATTTCATTCATACTTAAAGTTTATTCGCCAAAACATTTATAATAGCGAACCATTCGAATGACCATTTGAACGAATCATTCACATTTGCCCATCTCTTACCCGCGCGCGGCATAGAGCGACCCTCTCATTTACATATAAATGCGATGCTGAATCACGCCTCGGAGGCAGACGGCAGCTTTGTTGACATGTTTATTTCAAAACAAACGGCAACTGTACTATTACCTGCCTCCAATGATATTCTTTAACAGTGCGCAGAATGCCAGAAAAAAATCCCCGCGATAGATAAAATAAAACATACCCGAAACCTCGTGTGAAACGTGACAGATGCTAGCGTGTAGGAGCACCAAATACGTCATGTATTCTAAAAACTCGTAAGACATTCGTAAAAAAAATGGTTGTATCGTCTCATAGTAATAGGTATTGGAATTTAATATCAAAATTTTGTTAAAAATTAGACCTAGCTTCGCGATTTTTTTGTCGAACAAGTTTCATTATTTTATGTACCTGTCTGCCCTGTACCGTCGCGTCCCTTCGAAATATGATGTACTTTTTGCCTGTTTTTTTTTTAGGGATAGTCAAATCTGGAGATTCTACCACCGGTTCGGAATGCAGATTCTGCTAAGAAGAGCCGGCAAGAAACTCAGTAACCGAACCAACCGAACCCAAGAAACCGAACTAACCGAAGAATAAATTGGGTGTTCTGACACTTTTTGTGTTAAAAAATCTTCCAAAATATCGAATTTACTCTCGGATAAGACTTATTTTACATGGTAAAATCGGCCCTTCATTATCAAGAGCTATTTATTCCTTTCTGCTACTCGGAAATCCTTTCGGTAAATGCGCGTTGAAAGCACGCAATTATTCCGAACAACCTATTATTTAATAACAATCACTCTGAATGTACGTAATTAATCATACGTCCACAATCTTTTGTTATAGCCGAAATTCCGTTTTCAGAGAAAATGACAAAGCTCTTTCGTTACAATTGAACCAAAATACGGACATTCATATGGTGATGCTTTGTCAGCTGTTAATATCGTAATCCGAATAATCATCTGAGGTCTATAATCCGGCCTTTGTGAACTTTGGGCTAGTGCTCGAATTATTGCTCGCCTTTGTCTGTGTTTAAGATGAATTTCATTGTTGTTTGGCTACAGAAAACTCTCACTTCCTTAATCTAGAAGCTTACCTAATAAAAATAACATTTTTTTTTTATTCGATGACAAGATAGTCAATGACTGCGATTTCACCTGATGGTAAGTGACGATGCAGTCTAAGATGGTAGTGGGCTAACTTTGAAGGGGTGTGGCTAAGTATATTTAACCCATACCCCTAAACGGTTTCTAAACGCCATCGTGCCGGATTGCTAAATCGCTTGCACGTCTTTGACGATAGGGCGGTAACAAGCCACGGCCAAAGTCTCTCACCAGACCAGACCAGAGACAATTCAGAAATTATAAATTCCCAAATTGCCCTGCGGGAATTGAACCCGAGACCTCCCGATAATCCCGAGTTATAAGACCACAGCGCTCACCAATGGGCCAGGGAGATCGTTGAAATTGTAACGTGAGGTCTAAAGTTAGATACTAGGCTCGTATCTCTGACTTTTCCGCGTTATGTGCATTTTATGGAATTAAACACAACTTACTTCAAAGGTGAAAAAAAATCGTGGCGAAACCTGCATGCCTGCGAGTTCTCCATAATGATCTCGGTGATAAGTCTGCCAATTGAACTCAGCCATTGTGGTGGACTATGGCTTAAACCCTTGTCGTTAAAAACGAGACATGTGCCCAGAAACGGGCCGACGACGTTGGGTTGAGAAATGAAAAAAAAATTAAGAAAAATATATAGGAAAGTATGACAAAATGCAATCGCATCTAAAACGTTACGAGTCGTACGTCAGAAACGTTAGAGAGGTATTAAAAACAATCTCGTACGGACTGAGTCGGACCTTATACAATTTGGGTCACCGCTATGAAATCAGGAAATATTGGAATATACGAGATCCTAGTACTAGTAGGTATATTGCTGCCACTACTGCAATGTCGTATGATGAAACCGTACAAGTTATGAAATGTCACGAGTAGGAACATATTTCTGTTGTAAAACTGAAATAAAGTGGTCTCTCTGAAAATGATTTCGTGAAAATAATTGAAATAGATTGTTTCGTTTGAGAACACTTACTCGAAGTCCAAAACATTATTTGCAAAGAAAAGAATTGATAAAAAGATATTTTTATTGAATGTCTAACCAATACTACACCAATTTATAATACAAAACTAATATAACCAATAAGCTAACAGTTTCAAATTGATTCTGTGATATGCTTCGTAAAAGTTTACTTAGTATAACTTTAATAAAAATCTATTCGGATAAAAATCGGGACTGGTAAACCGTTAGAACAAAAACAGTGGAATAATTGGCCTATAAATATAATTTTCTCTAGATTAGGAGCTAGGATTCCAAAGGAATAATAAAATTTTGTTCAGTTCTTCATAAAAGAATTTTCATTTTCACTTGTGGTTCTAGGGTTCTAGTACTTTGAACATTTAGCGTGTATATAATATTGTACAAAACAAAGAAAGCTCAACGGGATAAAATATCTATGATAATAAAATATTAGATAGAAAGTCTCCGTTTTTTCCATGATTTCTTGAAATTATGTGCCCGCGCATAATGACCACATTAATAAATAATTAATTATTTAATATCAAAGTAAGATTAAAATTACGTTTGTATAGAGCGCGTGATTTTGAAACATATCGTCCCCAGTGTGACGTCACTACCCGAAATAAATGATATGAGTTATCAAAGCATTGAGCAGTTATTGCAAACTATCATTTTAACCCCCAAGGGACTTTCGAAAAGCTAGCTTCCTCGACGATATTTGATATTACCAATATACTTCACCCAAGGGTAGAGTTGGGAATTACACCTACGTCTGGATAAATGTAGAGAAGTTCCCGACGACTAGTGCGGCGTGATCTTACTTGAAAATTCGCTGATATCTCGGAAATACACGAGTATCGGATTTTGGCGTAGTACTTAGCTTTTTTATAACCAACATCACTTTCAGGTTTTTTTTTAATATATAGACTAGCGCTTGGCTGCGATCACTTTTATGGTAAGTGAAGATGCAGCCTAAGATGGAGCGCGCTTGCCTAGTTAGTATACAGATGAGGAATTGGAGAATGAGATAGACTACACCAACGGGAATGGGTCTGCTTTTGCCTGCCTGTTTTAACATGTATTGGATTGTATTTATTTGTATTTGTATTGTATTTATTTTTAATAATAATAAATACAATACAAATACAAATAGTATTTGTATTGTATTTATTTTTACTTGTATTGTACTCAGGAAAATTCATCGTGGAAGCACTGTATACATAGCATAGTTTCATTAACTAATGTAAAATTTTTTTTTTTTTTGAAAAGAGCAACCGCCGAGTTTCTTGCTGGCTCTTCTCGGCAGGAAAGGCATTCCGAACCAGTGGTAGATTCATTGACGATTCAAAAGTGCTTGTAAAAGTTTATTTGAATAAAAAATATTTCTATTCTATTCTATTCTACTAACTTTTGTCCCGAAAAAAGAGGGCTCCCGTGGGATTTTTAAAACTCAACGCGGGCAAAATCGAAGAAAACAACTAGTTATCTAAAAGTACTGAAATACTTAACAGAATTCAGTACTTGAAAATGCTGTAACTAGCTCGAAAATCGAATTAGAGAGCTTTTATTCGTAGGACGTTACAAACTGAACGACTTAAGAAGTTTCGATAAACACAATTTGAGATTACAGCAAGTACAAAAGTACCTACCTAACGAATTTTCCAAGCAATATGGCGCGCCGATAACGATGGCATCCGTGAATTTTCTTACAGATAAAAGCGTTTTATCGCAAACTGCACAAATACCTCATTACAGGTGAGATCATTATACAAATCTGCTATTGCAAAAAAACAACTTCTGTAAACATTAACAGGGCATAAAAGTATAATTCGGTAAACACCTTAATAATCGAGTATAAAAGAGGAACATTTTTGAGAGTTTTTTTGTCATCACAATAGCTCAGAAATACATCAATCAATGTCAAAAAGTATAATACCCGTAGTAATACGTAGCCTAAACACCGTGTTCATGATCTCTTTGAGCACAATCCATCACTGGAAATGTAATTAGGTACTTGTTACGTCAGAGACAAATTCTGGCTGTTTCTAATTTGATCAGGAAGTGAGGTTCATAGATGAGCAACTTGTACGGAAAATTAATATGTACATTTATAGAAAACAAGCTACAAGGGGAAAGATAAAGAGATTTTTTTTGAACACGAACGACCATTGCGGTCGTGCGTCTAGGTCTAATAATAATAATTAATCATACTCTATTGTACTCTATACATGAACCTTTCTTTATAGGTTCATGACTCTATATATCTTTTTGAGAATATCCTATCAATTGTTTCCTACTGCCGCTATATTATTCAACGAGATATTGCAATGAATAATTTTAGTTCAATCTACATTTATATTGTCTTATATGTATCAAGAATAATCTGGTATAGGCACAATCTCGTTGTTCCGGTATCTGTATAGAAGTATCATATCAGAGTAGGTTTGTTCATCAAAGTTTCCATCAGAGGTAGATAGATCATCGATCACTGTTCTTATATGAACAGAAAACGTTCCTTCCAATGCTCAATTAAGCCTTTCCCCACATTTATACATTCGCGATCACCTATATACCTATGTCGCTCCAAAACTCGCTACAGGCCATAAACAGAGAATTAAATAGAAAAAACAACAAACAAAATTTTTAAATTAACGATATTATTTTATTCTTTAAGAGGGTTTTTAAATGTTTTCGGACGGAAAATGCAAAAATTTCCTCATTAGTTGATGTTGTTAAAGCTGACTAAAAATACTTACTTACCTAACTTAACTGCTTACTTAGCTTAACTTAACAAGAGTTTCTAAGCATTTCGTCAGCTCCTAAATAAGTAATACAAGTACAATTAGTACTATCGTCAGCAACTAAATAAGAAATAAGTTTTGTAAGAAATACTAAATCACAGCGTTCTAAATTAAAAAACACTCTCTTTTTCTTTGAGTTTTGCTCTCTGATTAAAGGCAAGAAAAGGGGCGCTTTTCAATCAAGTGACGTGTAAAAAATTTTTTCGACTATTTCAGACGCGCTTTTCGAACGTCCAATTATAGTTGTAAAGTGCAAACTGATAGGAACTCGCAAAAGGATGACTTAGGAAGGTGCATTGTCCTCTGGATCGATGCAATGCTGATGCTTACTTGGTTTTTATACTGCTACGAAAAATTTCTTGTTGGTAAACCCAATGACTTCAATTTTGTTTCGCAGCCGAACAGGCCAGCCACTGGACCATCAACATCTCAACCTATCGTTAGCCCACTATTGGGCACAGATCTCCTTTCGATTGAGAAGCGTTTAAGCCATAGGCAACCACGCTGGACAAATGTAGATTAACAGACTTCACACACCTTTGAGAACATTACGGAGAACTCTGAGGCCGTCAAAGACGTGCCTCCAAGCGATTTAGCGTTCCGGTAGGATGGCGTGTAGAAACAGATTAGAGGTATGGGTTGAATGTACACTGCCATACTCCTCCAAGTTAGCCCACTGCTATCTTAGACCGCATCGTCACTTGCGTTAAGGTGAGGTCGCAGTCAAGGACTATCTTGTAATCGAATAAAAAAATTGTAGATTCTAAGTTTCCTCGTGATGTTTTCCTTCAATACTTAAGCAAATGATATGAGTGTTTTAATATAATTGCTTAATGTCAGCGATGCGTGCCTGGGAAACCTGGATCCCCGGATCGTATAAGCAGAACTCTTAACTATTAAGAACAGAGCTATCACTAGTATAGACTGCTACAACATAGAATAGAATAGGATAGGAGAGGACAGAATAGGATAGGATAGAATAGAATATTGGAACGAAGTTCCTTATCGCGCGTTGTGAAAGGGGGCTAGACGGAAAAAATTCTTACGAAAAGTTGTCACGACACTTTTTGCTATAGTAAGCTATTGTAAGCTGTGCGGCGTCGCACGTTTCTCTGTCTGTCTCTCTCTCTCTCTTATAGAAAGCAAGCCAGATATTTTCATTTCTATTTCGCATTGAACTTCGTTCCATCCGGGTGTCCCTTGACACCTCTCAAGTTTTTTTTTAATTCAAATAAACTTTTACAAGTGCTTTTGAATCGTCGATGAATCTACCACTGTAAGACTTTAAGGTAATATACAGGTAGACAAACGCACAGTATTAGAAAACATGACGTCAAAAGATTAGAATTACGTAGTTAGATTTTATATAAAATATCTACAAAAATCACTCTTCACAGAAACCAATAGTCCTACAGTCCCTATCTCAAGTACTTATTCCTTAATTTGCTTTATAAATTTTCCTCCAAGAAAAGGTTTTATCTATTTCTTTA
Source organism: Hipparchia sbordonii (assembly GCA_038048805.1). NCBI lineage: Eukaryota > Metazoa > Arthropoda > Insecta > Lepidoptera > Nymphalidae > Hipparchia > Hipparchia sbordonii. The sequence goes on along the minus strand of JBBIWI010000010.1, from coordinate 5,187,120 downwards.
ACGAGGGCGGTCCCTCAGGGCGGCATTAATTTGACCCCACCACTCATCAAATCAAAGCTTACACATCAAAGATATCTACGATTCCTAAAATCTTTCGAAAACTCTTTTTAATTAGCAAGCAATTACCTAATTAATTATTTTATTATAGGCATTACTATGATATTATTGTATTGTTTTAAAGACTTAAAACCATTTAGTAATTTTTTACCGATATAATTTTTCTCGATGATAAGATATAGTCTGATTTTTAATTCGGTGGAATTCTGACAGATGTCATTTTATAAATAGAGCGAGCTATTTGTATGAAAAACAGTATTACCACCTGTAGTTCGATTTTACCCAAATTTTACCCCAAACTATCTGTCAGGCATTTGTCATATATCTGTGTGCGGCCATTGATTTTTATTTGTATAAGTTTCAATTTATTATCTTTTTTGTGGGATTTTTTAAATCTCTGGTAACATTAAGATACGTCAGAATTCCACGGAATTAAAAATCAGACTATAGTCTTTGACTGCAATCTAACCTGATGATATGACGTGTAGATGCAGTCTAAAATGGTAGCGGGCTAACTTGGAAGGGGTATAGCAGTGTAAATCGAACCCATACGCCTAATGTCGGAATGCGAAAAAGTTTCACGACACAACATTGACAAACACCATTTAGAAATTATAAATTAACAATTGACCATCGTAGAAGACGATTCGCTAACAATCTTCGATCACAGAAGACTAACAATAGTAACTAAACCAAAATAAATAACGAATTTAAAATTAACAAAAACATTCAAAACGTAACAATAACGTAAAAAATATGATAGTGAAAATCGCGAACGGTACGTTGCTATCTGTACTAAGCGGGTCTGACTTGAGGTGCGGTGCGGGGAAGCGCAGGGTGAGGTAGCGGCTAACTTGACGTGGACGGTTCATTCATTTCACCCCCTTATTCAAGCAAGTTTGACGTCACGTAAGAATGAGCGTCATCGTACTACCCGGAAAAGCCAGTCGTTTGAATGGTAAACAATAATTCATTAACACCACGACCCAAAAAGTAATCGGGTCGCGCCTGGGATGAACAATAAGACTGTAATGTTGTGAATTCAGGGTCTACTTAACACCCCAGGCCGCTTTTTTGCCCTTAATTGAAAGTGGCAGTAATACATTTGATTGTCTCGCCCCGTTTCCTTTTTCTTATTACACTCGCTGATGTAGACGTTATTTTTCTCGATAATATTATCAAGTTCAAATTACCTAAAGAAAATTTACCTACGAGAAAAGTTTTGTTAAACTATTTGTTTTCTTTGATGTTTATAGGCAGTCTCACAGAACATTATTACTGGGCAGTCTGCACCCGTTGCTTATTAATTATTATACTGGTTACCGTCTGAGTAGCCTCGAATTGAGCAAGCAGTGATAAAACCTGCCTGGGATTTCAAACATGCATCTTTGAATTTTCGGAGTTATAATGTTCTCAAAGGTATTGGAACTTACTACGGTTAATATAAGATTTAATTCGGTTGATCCTATTCGTATTCGATGACATTACCGTCAAAGTTAAATGAACCTGTTACTAGGTAGCTAAGATTTTAACTCTACAAAGGTATAACAATATTTTTATATTACATTCAAAATGGACCCCTACGAACGTATTTACCATTCATTACAAATGATTTCATAAATGAGTTTGTTTTAAACCATATTTAGCATAATATACATACATTATAACAACATTTATGTAGGTACCTAGCTCCTGAAAATAAATGTTAGCTGAGATACGTCACTGTATGTTATTGGAAACAATGTTCATAAAATAAGTTCGGAATTTTGTTTCGGTAACGTTACAATAAAAGCGTTACTTACTACCTAAATTAAAAGTTAATGTTCAAACTTTTCACCGTCGTCGTATCTTTTGTCACCAAGCACCTTTCTTTAGATAAAGTTAAAAGCTTACAGAATTTATTGTAATGTAAAAGTGCAGTAAAATTTAGGTAGCTCTTTCAAGCACTACGAGAGTTTATGCTCATTGCAATTTATTGCTTACGCTCCTATGTGCTTACTTTCTTATAAAATACTAATCTATACTCAAAAAATTGGATTACATTATTATCAGCTGATCAACTGGTTGATGCCCGAGACTTCGTTTGCATGGATTAAGGTTTAGCCTATGTGTTATTCCAGACTTATATAATCCATCTTTGTGCCTTTCAGCTAAATCGGTTCAGTCGTAGCAGTGTGATTAAGTAACAAACATCCATCCATCCATCCATTCATACATCCAAACTTTTGCATTTATAATATAGGGCTCTTTATATTAAAGTATCAAATAAACAATATAATAACTGCTCAGAGCACATTGACGTACACTCGAATCCTGTATGCTTCGGTACTTACTCATGGTACATACTACTAGACATGTTGGTAGTACCATACATTTTACCCCTAGTAAGTAGGTCATCATCATCATCTCCCTTCGACAGTTGTTCCCACTTAATTACAATATGGGATTATTCAAGGGGCGAACCAATAGCTTCCTGAAAAGCGGGCAACGCATTGGTGGTGCCAAGTGTTCATGGGTGGCGGTAATCACTTTACATCAGATGGCCAGCCAGCTCGTTTGCCCGCTATTCATATAAAAAAGGTACTTGATATATTCTAAGGATTAGTTACTGAATTCTATTCACATTGATTCATCCATTCATCCGTAGATTCATCCATGTATCTATATATATAAAATTCAAAGTCCTGACTGACTGACTGACTGAGATATCAACGCACAGCCTAAACTACTGAAGTTTGAAACTTGAAATTTTTACAGTTGGTTCCTTTTATGATGTAGGCGCACACTAAGAAAGGATTATTGGAAATTCCACTCCTAAGGGGTTTAAATAGGGGATGGAAGTTTATATGAAACTCCGTCATTTTTCAAGCTGTTTCCACCAAAGTTGGTATTTGAGCTTTCAGTTAAAAATAAAAAAGTACGTGTGTCACAGTTTTTGAAAATTCCACCCCAAAATCTAATTCACGCGGACGAAGTCGCGGGGGCAAAAGCTAGTGTGTCTATAAAATTAATACTAAATTAAATTGTAAACTCTGTCTGCCCCTGGTCGCATTGCTCTGCGAACTCTAACGAAACTCAAAAACTAATAAGGGCTGCTTAATGAGGTTTGCACTCTCAAATCACTTATTTCATCTACAAACACCTAAGTCAAGCAGACCATAAAATTAAACTTATCACGTTTGTGTGATGCTCAAAGGTCAAAACTAATTAGGAAGAGTAATTAGATTCGCTTCATAATAGTAACAATCAATCTTTTGGGAATAATAGCGTTGCCCTGAGTTTTTTTCACTGATCATTAATTTGCAATTAACGTAAAAGGACCACGGTATACGACCACGGTGGGTACCGCTGCTTTCCAAATTACCGTCAAAGACGTGCCGCCAAGCGATTTAGCGTTCCGGCACGATGGCGTGTAGGAACCGATTAGGGGTAGGTATGGGTTGAATTTACACTGCTATATCACTTCCAAGTTAGTCCGCTACCATCTTAGACTGCATCGTCACTTACCATCAGGTGAGATCGCAGTCAAGGGCTATCTTGTCATCGAATAAAAAAAAAATTGCGCCAACAAATACATATCGAGGCAGAACGGTTATCAAACAAGAATTCAAGCTTGCCTATTTTTGCATAGAACCAAGCTCCATTTCCGGATATAACGAAACTCCATTTCCGGACAAAGCTCAGCTCCAAGATATTCGTGCGAAATTTTCAAAAACCCTATCACCACGCGGACGCAATCGCTAGCAAAATCCTATTATATCCTCTTTGAATATAAAGTTGGTTTTATACTCCGGTATTAACCGTTGGGCTATTGTTGCAGTTATAGTAGGTACTTAATTATGCTGTTGCACCTACAGTTTACCAGCCATAAAGCCACTAACCAACATTAGAGTGCTGAAACACAAATTACGTGTGCTGAAGCTACATTAACATCATCCCCTCTAAAACACATTACCTACACTGCAATTTACCATATTTGGAAACAACGTCCGACCAGTAATTAAACCTCAAGGGTGCTTTATTAAAGTTTAAATTCACTCCAAAAGCTTGACCTTGTTCTGCTGTACACCGTGCGTATCAGATATACCATCCTGTCTAGACTTTACTTTCATACTTGTTTTGTACAATATTTATGATTAAGAAAACTGTAAAGATATATTTTGCCTTAGAGCATAAAGTTAGCGATATGTTCTAAGTATTTCGCAGTCACGTTGCAAATTACTAGGAAGCTAAAACTGAAGCACTGTCGATTTTGTATTACGTAATATACTTTTCGTTCAGTCCATCTCAACCTGTCGCAGTGGTGAAAGCTGTGGTCTTATAACTTCTCGTTCTCGGGTTCTATTCCCGGGGGCAATTTGAGAATTTATAATTTCTAAATTGTCTCTGGTCTTTTTAAGCTAATGGCAATACCGAGGTATCATTGAATTACAATCCAATTATAAGAAATCGAACGACCATTGTGAATTTAGTAGACTACGAAATTTTGGACTAATGATAATTGAATTGTAATTGTATTGCGGTTCAATGACAATGACATGTAAAATAGCAGACTTGGGGCCCTGGTCTGGTGGGACGCTTCGGCCGTGGCTAGTTACCACCCTACTGTCAAAGACGTGCCGCTAAGCGATTTAGCGTTCCAGTACGATGACGTGTAGAAACCGAATTGGGGTATGGGTTGAATGTACACTGCTATACCCCTTCCAAGTTAGCCTGTTACCATCTTAGACTGCTTCGTCACTTACAATCAGGTGAGATCGCAGTAAAGGACTATTACTATATTTTCGAAGTCATCGAATAAAAAATATATATTAAAGACGCTCACAATAAATCAAGATGGAGTTGCAAAGATACTTTTAATCCCGGGAAAACAAAAGGTTCCCGCGGGATTATTGAAAATCCTAAATCCAAGTGGAAAATATTACGGGCAAAAGCTATTATAACTATAGCGTAATAAGGATTCCGATATTTTTTCGGAACCTAAAAAACTATGTAGTAGCCATCGAACTCTAACATTTAGAAGCGCAATAGTCAACACGGTGATAAGCCATTCTTAGTAAGCCTTTAAAGGCCGACTATACAATATCGTCGCGTTAGTACGACGAGCTAGCAAAAAATTATTAAAAAATTACCTAGTGCTGTGAAAGGATGTCATAATTCATCACAATAACCACCAAAACGTAGTTATCAAAACCAGTACAGAAAACAACTACAGAGCACTCACACACTCATTGGTTGTTTTGCCCATGCCCATGCCTATTATGGAGCGGGACTTTGTTACGAGTATAAACTTCTGTTCTAAGCATTAGAGTTCGATAGTAGTAGCAATAATAAAGTCTCATTAGTGCGACCTTAATAATATCCTAGCTGAAAAGTTGCCTTCATAACTTTTCAGTCGCGCGGGAACTATTGCTATCAACCCAGGTATCCTTTTGCTACTCGTACGCTTTCATTTATCTTACTTAAAGGCTTATATACAGTCACACTTACTTCAGATTTTCCAAGATAACTTTAATAATAAGTTTGTAAGAAAAATGGCACTTGTAACATGGCTTAGGTAAGTTAAAATGATTATCCTTTGGAATCTTATTCACATTTTTAAATGATATTTTTTGATCCACTGGATATAGAATTATAGTTTAATAATAATTTTTGGAATCTACTCATCATTTTCTAAATGATGAATATACTTAATCTTATTTCAATTTTTTTTTAATTTTACTAGCTTATGTCACCCGGAATAAGCTAAGGATTCTAACGCCATCCATCAAAATCGGTTCAAGCGTATAGAAGTTATGATGGAACATAAAAACTTACGAGAAAACAATAAACTCCTTTTTTTTAGGCAGTCGTATAAAAATACGATAATATAATTGTTATGGACAATTATTGAGCATTCTTTCCATGCTCTACATGGCACGATTTTTAGGATCAAACATAATACAGTCCAAGAATAACTACGATAATCTGAAAACGAATCGAGTTTAGACCCCTAGCCTATTTTACCATGGCCTAAAGGAATATCCGATTGGTTTGCTGGTTGAAGAGAATTAGAACCAGTCGCCGTAGGCATAAAGGAATTGACTTGTACCTACACTTAAAAAAATTAAAAATATTTAATATAGCTCTTATCTAGAAAAAAAAAAAACAGTAGGCTTACACTATCTTATGTTATCAAACTGTCCCACAATTACAACCAATATTATTTTGCCTTATCGCAATTAGTAAAATAAAATTATTTTATCTGCAGGGAGTATCTGAAGCGACGCCGTTCCGATACGCACTTCCTGACCATCTGTGACCCGACGGCAGAATGCCTTATCAAATCTTCGTACAGACGGCCTCCTGGTGCATTTATCAGTCGTGACTAGACCAAGCCCGCACGCATCCCGACCTAATGCTATGGCCGTTGATAAAGAAATAACTGAGAGATGAGGCTGAAACGATGCGCAGTTCAGTGACAAAATAATGTGTGATCTGTTACAATGGGTGATTTGTTTCCGAGTATAGCCAAGAGCACTTTGGCCAGTGATGTAGAGCAGAACTGGAGTGTGGGGCTGGACGCGTACAGCACGGACGAGGAGCTGGCTGCCGTGGAGCTGTTCAAGGACTATCCTGAAGGGCTGCTGCGGTTCGCGTCGGTGTGCTGCGTGCTGTTCATGCTGGTGGGCATTCCTGGGAACTTGATCACGATCGTTGCTCTTGCGAGGTGCAAAAAGGTACGCGACTGCTTTATTTTTAATGCAATGACACGTTAACTTAGGCTTGACTGTTCATCAGGCGATAAGTAATGCAGTCGTAGATGGAAGCGGGTTTATGGGAAGTTTCCGATCATTGGGCGCTTTAATTGGACAAACACAAAATCCAATATCTCAAAAGCTGTGTACACTAGAGGACAAAATATAGAGCTGTAATCAACTATCACACTAATAATAATACTATAAAGGCGGCTTTTAAAACTAATCGGAATTTCTAGTACTTACAAAGTTACCAATTGAGTTTTTTTTTTTTCAGCTGTCCTTTTGGGTTTAACCTATTTTTTTCATATTTTTAAACCACCAAAGCCAACAAAAGAAATAAATATTCAAATTGGTCAAGACGTTTTTGAGTTTTAGCCCGACTAACGAACAGCAATTGATTTAGCAAAGATTAATCATATTATTTATGAATGAATAATATTAGAATCTAATTTTTCACACTATTATAAGTACCTATTAATATTGTGTATGTCTACTCGTAACTGGAAGTAACAATCAAAATAAAATGCGAAATAGGCGAAATAGGGGAAAAACATCGATGTATAATTTAGTACTCTACATCGATGGGGAAGAAGGACAAAATGTTCAAAATAAAATCGCCGCCATAATTCACATATCCAAACCAAACAGTTAAGAAAAAGCAAAGCAGATAAAATTAGATTTTATGTTTGCCCGAAGCCATCATACAGATAACGCGGTCAAGCCGACAAAAAGACAGAAAAAATATTTGTTATCACACAGATAACAAGAGGTATACATTAAACAGTAGCATAGTACCTATCTACAGTAATTATTACGATTATTAGACTAGATTAGATAGACTTATTTTTAAGTGGGTTTATTTGAAGTATCCCTTTCGCGTTTTAGCAACTTTCCTGGAGCAGTAGTGAGTTGTTTTGTCTTAAGTAGGCGCTCATAAGAAGGCTCAGGATCACTCAGCGAGAGATGGAGAGAGCTATGCTCGGAGTATCCATGCAAGATCAAATCAGAAATGTGCGAGATTCGTAGGAGACCAAGTCACTGCAAGTCACTGACATTGCAGCAGGAAACTGCGACACTGAAGTGGAAATGGGTAGGGCAGCTCGTGGTCGTTGGGGTCCTAAGATGCTGGAATGGCGACACCGCACCGGGAAGCGGAGTGTTTGTAGACCCCCACTAGGTGGACCGACGACATTCGCAAGGAGCCGCTGAATGCCGGCAGCGCAAAACTGAAGCCTGTGGACGTCAATGCAAGAAGTTTTTCGAACTGTTGAATGGTAGACGGTCTACTGAGGCAATCTATCGTTTAAAAGTCCTACCTACTCGTACCTACAATATCAAAGCAGAAGAGTAACTTACCTAGTTTCGTTTTAGAGTCGTCTCCACCCCTGTTCCCGACCACACCATTAGTTTTAAATAGCTCATATAAAATTTACTGCGCCATTCAGAAAGAGTACTTATATTTTTTTCAAACTCGCTCGATTTCAGTTGAATAAAAAGCTATCTCACAGCTTTGAGCGTAAAATCGAGTTTGATTTCCACTTTATATTGAACACAAAAGCGAAGAAAATTGCGCAGCTATGAGATGAAGCGTTGTTTCTGTTTGTGTACATTTTTTACCCTTATTCTTCAGCAATGATTTTTGTGTCAAAAATGAACGATGAATAAATTATTGAATAGTAAAATTTTTGGATGAATTAGAAGTTCTAATTTTGCCGTATTTTTTTTTAGTTTTAAGTTTTCCGACCGAATTCGTCGATCACGGTGGCCAATCTCCTCAGATTAGCCATCTGCGTGGGAGTTATTATAGTGCACAAGTGTGTGCTCAAACATACATGCACTCTCCATTCCCTCACTCTCATAGTCCGAGAGATGAAAATCCGATATGACTGGAGAGAAATCAAGCATAAGACCGACAGCTTTACGTGCTCTCCGACTTTCTAACTCCGGGATAGGACTGAGATATTTTTTACGGAAAAACCCAAGAGTGCATTTAATTGGCCCAACCCGGGAATCGAACCCGGGGCCTCGTCTCCCGCGGTCAAACATGCAAAGCACTTGACCAACGAGGCAGTTATATACGTTAATCAGATTTGTAATAATATAATGTCCATCGCTGACCTGTTGGCGCTCTATCGATAACTAACAGACGGTCCTTTAGGGCATCGCCATTTATAGCGATATCTTCTCTTTAGCGTAGGTCAGTGTACATTGTAAGACGTATTCGTAGGATCAAGCGTACGAACATACAGAAGCTTGTGTTAGGATTGGATACAACGATTACAAGGATTGAATAGTGCAACAGGGGAGGATCGAATGTTGACCTTGTACCTTTCACTGTTGAGCTATTGAGGCCTGAGGCAGAATGTTTCATGGTTTTGTCAAATTATTACCTACGTATTGACGTACATCGTGCTCGTGCATACAATATAATTAATTAATAATTATAATCAAAGATTACAATTAATATAGTTTTCGTAAGCATATAGAATCAAAAAAGACGTGTGGCACTCGGGGACTGCCGCGGTAAAGCTATTGCATAGCATTCTTTATCAACGCCATCTAGCGGTGAGAGGAGTCCCGTGACAGGTTATTTTCGTTACGGAATTTCTGGATTCGGTCTCCACGCTCAAGGCCCGCGATAGAAGCTATGCAATAGCTTAAAAATTTAGGAGCAATATAATTAAATATTTTTAAAGTCCAATTTTAACCCAGTTCAATTGATAACAAAAGTAATATGCTAGAGCTTCCTAACGATATGATAACATGTAAAATACGAAGGGCAACCAGTAACAGTGAAGCTGGCCTTAGTAAATAGTTATATTTACGACAATGCACTGATAAGAGAGGATCGTTAGTTTATCTTAAACGAATATCGACATTTATTATACAATTATTATTAATGAGAAATTTTCAAATAATAATATCGATAATGAGTAATTATTGTAACCATCTCAATATCTTTTGTAAAATAAATATTTAAGTACTTATGTTTAAATATTAGCTGCTTATCTATACTAATATATAAAGCTGAAGAGTTTGTTTGTTTGAACGCGCTAATCTCAGGAACTTCTGGTTCGAATTGAAAAATTATTATTGTGTTGGATAGTCCATTTATCGAGGAAGGCTTTAATATAAGGCTATATAACATCACGCTGCGACCAATAGGAGCGAAGCATCAGTGAAAAATGTTGCAAAAACGGGGAAAATTATCCATATTTAAAATATATTCTTTTAAAAACTTCTTAATCGCGATCATAATAACAGAAATTCACGCGGACGAAGTCGCGGGCAACAACTAGTCCTTTATATTTTTAGAATAAAATATGTAGCCGATAATGTCGGTGGTCGAACAATATTGATCCGTCTGTCTGTCTTTGTCTCAGATAATATTTTGATAGTTCATGCCCGTTAAAATAAAACAGTAAACAGCAAAATGTCCACAAAATATTATGTACGTGCTAAATTGAAAATCATTTTTACTCACAACGAAATGAAAATGCTTTATTCATTTGACGCAAAAGGTTTAGTGTGGATACTTTTGTTTGTGTTATCAATTTCAATTTTCCTCAAAAACTACAATTTCTTGACAAATTAAACACAGTAGAGTTATTTCGTGCGTTGAACATAATTTTAATGAACAAAGTGGGTACAATTATCACGATAAAAACTCTTAAGATAAATGGTATCATATCCTTGAACTAAAAATTATTCATGATTTTCAGTATGAACACTCATTTTAAATAGCGCCAAAAGACTTAATAAACTGTATTCATTTCAGGTTCGCAATGCAACAGCCGTGTTCATAATGAACCTTTCCTGCTCGGACCTGCTGTTCTGCTGCTTCAATCTGCCACTAGCTGCTTCTACCTTCTGGCAACGATCTTGGGCTCATGGAAGAACGCTCTGTAGAATGTTCCCTCTCGCCAGATATGCCCTCGTAGCAGTATCTCTATTTACTATTCTCGCCATCACTATAAATAGATACGTCATGATCTCACACCCGAGGCATTATCCCAGGTAAGTTTTTTGCAAAAGTTGCAACTTTAATATTATAAATAGTGTAAGTATATCGCTCATATAATAAAACAAAGACGTAAGTAATTGCAAAAAACTCTAAGTTTACTTTGTGGTCTAATAGACCTACAATTTTGCTTTTTTCCTTGCATAGAACATCCACTATTAATACTTATAACATTAAAAAGTCAATTTCGAATTTTGCAATTACGTCTTTGTTCTTCTTGTATGAGCGATATGCTATTAAATATCGATTTACCGTTCGCAGACCGTTAACAGATTCGATTTGATTACGATGTTGATAAACGAGATGTTGCCAGTCTAAGATGAAACGTGATAATATGGTGTTCTATACCTCTCTTTGGCCACTCCATAAGCGTAATACTCGTATTTAGTACCGTTTTGCATTGCAGGCTCTACAAAAGACAATATTTGGCTGTAATGGTGGCTAGCACATGGGCATTCTCATTCTCAGCACTTATCGCAACGTGGCTAGAGAAATGGGGCCGCTTCGGCTTAGATCCTTCAATAGGATCTTGTTCTATATTGCCAGATCGCAACAACCGATCACCGAAGGAATTTCTATTCGTTGGAGCGTTCATGTTGCCATGTCTAGCTATTGTGATATGCTATGCTCGCATATTTTGCATAGTAAGAGAAGCTGCTAGAAGATCACGTGCTCCAGATCGCGGGAGACCTAGACCTGGTTTAGAGGACTCGGCTGTTGGATCTGCATCCACGGCGCTGGAACGGTCCCCCGGTCCTGAAAACGGGTACCATAATCATATTGCTCCTCCCCGGAAAGCGCTACTCGTTCCTCCTTTACTACATTGTCCGCCTACCCCAGGCCCCGAACGTTCATCGTCATCCGGAGTCGATACATTAGATGGCCACGATGACGAGTGTGCTCTCGATGCAAAACCGAGGACTCCACTAGGGGGCGATACAACCAAAAGACTTCGACAAACGGCATTAGCACTTAGACGCTCACCGGCTCCGGCTAGACCTCCTCGATTAACACCGAAAGATAGGAAACTATTGAAGATGATTATGGCCATTATGATTTCGTTCTGGGTGTGCTATCTACCGATAACGGTGACCAAGCTGTTCAGAGAGTTCACTTCACAGCCGGCTTTGAATATTGCGGGGTATATACTGATATATTTAACGACTTGCATCAACCCCATCATCTATGTGGTGATGTCGAGTGAATATCGGCAGGCGTATAAGAATCTTCTGATGTGCAGGAGGAGAGCGTGACGCTCGCCCGGCGATGGCGTATCCGACAAACGCCCGCCATAACTGACAGTACATGAACACAGTGAGATAAATAAAATGTGAACTTTTTCGTAAAAATGTACGTTGTCGACCGAAGGTTATGATAACCTATCTATGAATCAATTTATTTCGTTAAATAAGTTATTAGTCATTTGTATGAGAGTATTTATAAATGTATGAATGTGTTAATGTTTTGTACATAAAATACGAAATAATTGCGAGCCGTCCGTGATTGTGCTATGTAAGATGTGAGAGTTAATCGATGAGTAAGATACCAAAAAAAATGTAACAAAGAACCCCAATAAATATTTGATAATAATAATTTATAACTGTAAGTGAACGTTTACCAAACTTTACCAAATAGATGATTATAAGTAGGTACCTAATAGAGGTACGTTTTATAATAATAATTTAAATTGATAAAGAATTTGTTGTGTACATAATAAATAACTTTGTAACTTTTATGTCAACTCTATGTGTGAGTTGACACATAAAATGATATAACCAAGCTACAACTTAATATCATCCCAATATTTATTATCTATTTGTAACTAAAGTAAACATCGTTATACTATACCTACTAGGTATCTTACATGCTCACCACATTCCTGAAGATATTGTCCTTGTATTGTATTAATTATATTATTGCAATTAACGTTACATTGATCCTTAAATTAATAAGAATATTAATATAACAACTTATACTAGAACTGCATAAAGAGCAAGCAAGCATTTGATATTGTATTAGTGAATACTCGATTTTTGTCAATGATTTAAAATAATACCATTGTCAGGCGAAACCCGTTGAATATCCAAAACTGAGTCATTACGGGAACCGATTCTAGGAAAAAGAATCACCGCAATGATGTTTGTTATAAACATTCATTTGTAGTGGAATAACTGTGTATGTATGACGTGCGAAGTGCAGTTTTCAGTTTGAAATGGAATCCAATTCAGATCCGGGTAACGTTTTGTTGAACAGTAGTGTTGTGACGGCATTATCGGACACGGATCTAGCGGCAATCGAGCTGTTCAAAGGATACCCGGATGGGCTGCTGAAGTTTGCGACGGCCTGTTGCGCGATCTTCATGCTGATTGGCATACCTGGGAACATTATCACCATCGTCGCATTAGCTCGATATGAAAAGGTAAGTGACCAGTCGTGTTAGCATAAGATTTAATTCGATTGATCGTATCGAATTATATATGTAATTGATTTAAAATCACAAATTCAGTACAGCCGATTTTAAATTGGAGCGTATCCGTATACGCAAACATATAAAAATGCATACACGAAATTGAGCTCTAACTTACTTTGATTTTACTTTGACGTTAATGTTATCGTATACGTATACGATCAATCGAATTAAATCTTATACTAATCCTACTTTATATATATCTAATATATAAAAATGAATCGCTTAATGTGTTGGTAAGCGCATCACGCGTGAACGGCTGGACCGATTTCGCTAATTCTTTTTTTATTGTGTTTGTTATTGTCAGGAGAAGGTTCTTATGAAAGAAAAAATTAAGAAAATTGCGCGGAAAATTAGAAAATTTAAGAAATATTAACCACCATATTAAATTATTTCTAATGTAACCGCTTTTACAATTCAAACTTTTTTGATGTAATCTTATGGCGTTTGACATAACATTGACAGAATGCGTGCTGCCAATTTCGTCAAAGAGTTTCAATATTCATAGTTAAGACAGGACAACGTCTGTCATACAGAGACATACTAACGAAAAATGATACCAGGGGCTCAGTACATGATTCCGCGTCGCTCAGCAGTTCAATTTTCAACAGTCTTTTCACGACTTTGACATTTTTTTTTTCAATTTTTATTTGTTATTTCGTTAAAGGCTTTAGTGTTACCTCTTTACAAAGATTTATTCCTGTCCCTTACATCTTGTATAAAAACATAGGGTAACCTACACATCCGTTGGTTGTCATCCAACGCAGCACTTCCTATAGAGGTCATAAATGGATATAGGCGGCACAAGATCGTGTTCTGTGTCGATTTAATAAAATAACTTTACAAACATTTATAGTTAGCTACTGAATTTGATTGATATTAAACTCGCAACAAAGTAATTAAAAGTTAAAACGGTTCATAGTAGGTAAGTCAAGCATTTAAGATATTATATAACTAAATACGTTTATTTACTTTGGTTAAAACAAAGGTTAAAACTTAAACTCAACAAGCTGTTTTCATCCACATAGTTAGTTTAGTTATTTTGTCTTTGTATAAACCTTTATACGACGTCATTTTCCTCATTACGAGCGATAAATAATGTGGTAAATGACAAATTTTATTAACTGGGTATATTTTATAAACAATTCATAAGCAACTACAAGTATAACTATTACCTACTTTGACTTTGCTTAGTAAATATTATTTATTATTTTCTAATAACTTCTGTCACACAAGTTAGTGTTTTTGTTAGTGTTGCCTTATCATTTCTGACAGACTTCATACAAATGAAGTCTGTCAGAAATGATAAGGCAACACTAATCCTTGAAATACTTCTATAGATGTACAGAACATATACCTATATCATAGTATACAAAAGGCATTATCTTCAGCTTACTGCATTAATTTACCAAACTAATTACTCGGTAATATTAAGTAGATCATAAACTCAGATATTGGCCAACTGTCGACACGCAGTCTGCCGGATTGAGATCCAATAATAGATAATGTTTCGTACCCTTCGAACTACACGCTTTAACTACATACGAAATAACAAACAAATCAGTGTTTATATTAATATGACGCACTTGGTATTTACCTGGTATATGTAATTTATATTATTATCAAAAGTATAAGTCATTATTTGAACAAAATTCTCGCGATGTTACTTCCCACGTACGTATGTATCTATACCTACCTAAGTTGTAAATGACGTAGTTTTTGAAGAATCTATCGACGAAAGATAACACACAGTCACACAGTCTGAACGGTTTAAGTCATACAATTCATGGAAATAAAAACTGAAGTACACTTACAGATTTCTACTATATTCTTGTAATTGCATTGAAGTAAAGAAAAACGTGAAGAAACTCTAAAAGAATAGCGAGACCTTCTTTAAAAGGGCGGACATAGATTTAAGATACGACACCTACAGATTTCTACTTTATTCTTGTTAATCGCATTGAAGTAAAGAAAAACGTAAAAAAACTCTAAAAGAATAGCAAAACCTTCTTTAAAAGAGCGGACATAGATTTAAGATACGCTCAAAGCAAATACGACGAAGAAAGAATCCAATAGAGGCTATCAGCCTCTGGGATTTTGAGATCATGAATAAAAATCAGCCAAGTGCGAGTCGGACTCGCACACGAATGATTCCGTACCTTCGTAACAGCGATTGTTAAGGTCGAGCAAAAAGCAAAAAAAATAATACGTTTCTAGTAGAAGAGCCCCCTTTAAATTTGTTATTTTTATTAAATTAGCAGCAACAGAAATACACATTCTGTGAAAATTCCAACTGTCTACCTATTACGGATCATGAGATACAACCCGCTGACAGACAGGCGAACAGACAGCAGACACAAGTGATAGAGTCCCGTTGACAGAACCCTAAAAAGTAGAAATATTCTTATGCCGATAATTCAATATAGAACATGTCCCAGTGAAGTATTGTAACGACGTGCTTGGAACACTCGAGTGACGAACAACACGAATTGAAGTTTTATATATTATCTTCCCAAATTCTTAATGTATCCAAGATCAAACATAGCATTTTGGCTTTTATGGTTTAAGAAAGAAGGACTAAGAGGAAATGAGGAATAAGAGCACACAGTGAAGAAATCGTTTGTGACATATCCGGAGATTACTTATGCATTATCTCATTTTTACAAATAAATAATTTGGCTACTATGTCTTCCATTTTACACATTGTACAAAATTTAAAAAATATTTATTTCATGTAGGCCAACTTGTAGCTCTATGTCGCATTAAGATTTTACCATCAGTTTGGAATGAGCTTCTTCTGAGAAAAGCCGGCAAGAAAGTCAGCATCAGTTGCTCTTTTCATAACGTGTAGCTACATAGTATTACTATATTATAAGCAGTAGGTACGTTCAAAATTTCCAACCCAAGAATAGAGTTAAAGTTGACAGTTTAATAAAGAAATTACAAAACAAAACAAGTTAACTATCAAATCCAGCCAGCCAGCATTGGCAAAACGTCATCCGCCGAATTTACAACAGTAAGCAATAATAACATTTAGACACATTTGATTTATAAGTATTTTTCGTGACCGTCTAAACAGATTTATTCATTTAATTTATTTCTCATTTCAAAAGTTATTTAAGTAACAAAACAAAAGACATTGATCTATACCCGAACAAAATTAGTTTTCAGAATGTAAACGCGCAAAATCTTCAGAAACTTACCAATAAATATTGACTAATAAAACAAAAAAGTAGTGTGTTGATGTGATTAATCATTATAATATTATTGACGCACTTTGGGTACACGTTGCCACAATCACGTAGGTACCTTATAAATGAGTGAATTGCGATGAAAAACGTATCACGGTCACCTCATTATTCAAAGTAGGTAATTATGAAAAGCTTCAATGAAAGGAACGAAAAACTAATAAAAATAGTAAAGACGAAACGAATAGGTATAAAATTGAAAAATATAGTCAAATCTATAAAAACTTTTAAATAGAAGTGTTTTTCTGATGATTTCGAAATAATTATCCCCAACTAAGCTCAAATGATTTTATTTGAACAATAGCGTTACCCTAATGGATAAAAATTTTAAAAACATCTCTGATGTTTTTAAAATTGGTGTCCCTTTGTTTGTTTCTTGTTCGGTATCTGTATATTCTGCGGAATGTTAAACAGATTTGAGGGGATTATATAAGAAGTAGAGTCCAGGAAAGAAAAGAATTCGCACGGTATGTTAAATAACCACGCAGATAAAGTCGCTTGTATCATCCAGTCATGAATTTAATATCTACATAGAGAAATCGGCTATTATATGTACCCAAGGAAAGGAAGAAAACCAAAGCGAACGTAATTTCCAAGTTTACAGAACCAACTAAATCACCCTTGCAAGTTCATCGCTATCAGAATGTACGTCAATCATAGCTAAGGGGCTTGGAAAATGACTTCACATCTTATCGTTGCTACGTTATCTTAGGTACTATAGGAAATAGTCTAAGTCCTCAAACATAGACACGATGTGATTGCTTGCTGACACAATTTCCCACACACCCACACACAATATTACCAATAACTAGAGTAAATCACACATCGACAATATTTTTATTTTGGTATACTATACCTACGAGGAGCTAATATGGAGATGATAGAGGATATTAATTCATCAGACTACCATTTAATGGTTGACTAGTTTGCTTAAAAATTGCATGGGCTTGCTTTTACGACTCGCGCGTAACCCTTTTTATAAATCTTTATTTATGTTGTCCATAAAATTTACCTTTCTCTATCTAGCCAAGCTTATAAGGTAGGATTCTGTCTAAAAATTGTTACCTCTGAGTTTTACAGGAGATAAGTAACAATTTTTGATCTGTAGGGCTAACATGCGCGAAACAAGAAAATTTTGGCTACTCGTTTATTCGTGAATCTCTATAGAGATACACATAGATAGAGATTACGAGTAAAAGTGTGGACAAAATTTTCTCGTGTTAGCTCTACAGATCTGAGTTTTAGAGATTCTCAGTAAAAATATTTGACGCCGTCCGTAAGTTCGTACACATCGGAATATTTAGCGTGATAAATGGTGGGAGCGAAGACGATGGAAAAACTAGAACCTAGTTTATATTTTTATTTATAACTTACTGGTGTGGAATTAGGCTTTTTAAAACCTCCGGAAAAAAAATCCACTCACACAAATCAAGGAAAAACATACTTTCGCTAGAGATCTAAATGTGGACATAAAATTACTTTTTTATTACTTTAGGTATTCCACGTGCGCCCCATTTGCTGATATTAGATTATAATCAACAGTCCTAAATGGAAAATTATTAGAATGAATGGGCTACGGTCATGGGCTGGGAAGATTAGCGCCATATATTAGGGAGTCCAAATGCTAGGGATCAACGCAAACGGAATGATATATTTTTTAGTATCTTCAAAAATAATACAAGTATCTATTTCTATCGGAAAGTTTTGATACATTGCTAATACAAAAACTATCGAAACGTGAACTTTATTCGTCAGTTAAAGCCTGGAGATAATAAAGTAGGCCCTAAGTGGTGTTCAGTTTTTCGATACAACTAAATCTCTGTGTTAGTAGGTACTGTTAGTAGGTACTCTTAGAAGAAGAACTAGCAAAACTTTGCGATTCTGTAAATAATCACCAAAAGCAGTTTAGGTAGATACAGTCTGCTTTAAACCAATTGTAAGACGCGTGGCCGCTCAAGTTGATTGTCATTGTAGCATAGGTAGAGTAGATATAGTTCTTGCAATTCACGAGGGCGCGTGGCTCATGTTTGTGTGTGTGTCGTATCTGTATAAGTGGGAGCGAGAGCTTGCTCGCGTCTGACCGCTCCCACCTAAGTAAAACTCACGCACCCTCGTGAATTGAAAGAACTATACACTATCGGTGTGCACTCACACAAAGTCATATCCGAGCTGAACGTATTTTAGTTAAGTTATAACTGTATCTTGTCTCTTTACAGGTGCGCAATGCGACTGCAATATTCATAATGAACTTATCTTGCTCGGATCTACTGTTTTGCTGCTTCAACTTGCCACTGGCCGGTTCCACGTTCTTCAGACGATCTTGGCCACATGGACAGCTTCTTTGCCGCCTGTTCCCACTTGCAAGATACACCCTTGTGGCCGTCTCACTCTTTACCGTCCTAGCTATTACTATCAACAGATACGTCATGATTGCACATCCAAAATTGTACCCCAAGTAAGTTGTTTTTTTAAAAGCACTCTCTTACTCTCTTTTTTTGCTTTTAAACACATGATCATTATCAGATATGTTACCTACTTGAATTTAAACAACTATGGCATTTATTACATGTTATGTAATTGATAAACTTCTTAATAAATTATTTTTCACGTTTTACCTACATTTTTAAAACTTGGTGCACTCTGTAAGTAACAATTTCTTTTTTCTTTATCAGGTTATATAGAACTCGATATATAGCAATAATGTTGATCATTATTTGGTCAGTATCATTTGGAGTAGTGACACCAGCATGGTTCGGGAAATGGGGCGTGTTCGGATTAGACACCACCATTGGATCGTGCTCAATACTTAGTGATCAGAATGGACGCTCCCCGAAAAAATCTTTATTCTTAACAGCATTTATACTGCCTTGCGTGGCAATAATACTTTGCTATGCGCGAATATTCTTCATAGTCCGCAAAAC
Source organism: Hipparchia sbordonii (assembly GCA_038048805.1). NCBI lineage: Eukaryota > Metazoa > Arthropoda > Insecta > Lepidoptera > Nymphalidae > Hipparchia > Hipparchia sbordonii. The sequence continues at coordinate 5,167,666 of JBBIWI010000010.1, read as the reverse complement.
GACTAAAAAATCTTTGCCCTCACATAAGAAAGCTCCAGCCCCGGAATATTCTTCTTCAGCAGATATATCTTCGTCTGCATCCGCCCGAATGACGACTGATAATAGCAATAGTTACAATGTGGAACATATAAAAAATGATCACGTTTCTATTTCACATAACGGTGCTTCAATATTACCGCGTGTCACTACATTTTCGCTAGAAACAAGAGATGAAATAATAAGACACCCAGTTGATATACAAAGCGAGCCAGTCAGACTGCGAAGGACTGCTTTAAGGAAGTCGATGGCACTCTTGAAGATTTCTCTTCCATCTAGAAAAGATAGAAGACTGGGCACGATGATCATTGCCATAATGATATCCTTTTGTTTATGTCATTTACCAATCACTATAACTAAGGTTTTAAGGGAACTGAATCCCTATCCTGCGTCTAATATTGCTTCGTACATTCTCCTGTATTTATCTTCTAGTATAAATCCTCTTATTTACGTGTTAATGTCAAGTGAATACCGGAAAGCATATAAGAATCTGTTTAGGAGGAAAAATAAGGTTAACAGAATATCGTTTAGAAATAACAGATAACAATACTTAGTAAAAAATTAAATGACATTAATGTAAGGCATGTGTTAGGTTATCCACAGTTTCTAATTTTAATACTCATGTTAATGTTTGGCTTCACGCGAATGTGCACTGCTGCTATTGTTATGAGATGTGTATAAATGTGAATTGTTTTGTAAATATAGGTAGAAATAAGACTTGTGAATAGCATATCGCTGCTTGAGAGAGAACTCAAGAGATTTTGTCGTTTATTAGTTCATTGATTTTTGCCTTTCGGTTCAAACCGTAGGCATTTTGAATGTAAAGATACGTATGTTTTTGACCGCAATCTCTGTTTGAATTAAGTTTTAACAACCAGAAATAGATGCTTTTTTTACTTGAAGAGAATTCAAAAGTTCAGCTCATAACTTAAGTTAGAACATAAAATTACTTATTATACCTATATTAGGTATCTAATAACACAGGCCTGCGATGGTTTTCCCCTTTAAAAACTAATTAGCAATTTGGGTAGGTATTAGTTACTAAGCTACGAAAAAAATAATAAAAAAATTCCATCACGTAAGTTTTCTGAGAAAATGAATTTTCATTTTTTTTAGTATTACCGCGCATTACTAGCGTTAACTTCCAATTTCTTTAATAATAGTGCATGCTTGTAGCATTGATGACATTTAAATATATACCTACCCTCATAAGTCATTGTTTGTCGTGATTGAAATCATATTACAATACATATGTATCAACTACTAGATGATTCCCGCGACTTCGTTCGCGTGGATTAAGGTTTTTTATTCCCGCGGGAACTCTCTTATTTCCCAGAATAAAAAGTAGCCTATGTGTTATTCCAGACTATTATCTATCTCTGTGCCAAATTTCAGCCAAATCGATTCAGTCGTTGCGACGTGATTGAGTAACAAACATACATAGGTAAATGGGATGCTACGATAGTTTCGTGATTTAATTCTGCTACCTCCACTTCATATTAACTTAGGTATTATAAAGCCATTTTTAAACGCACTAGTTAAAGATGGTACCTGTGTTAATTACCTTTGTGTTTTTAAGCATTTATCGGATTCCAAGGTCAAAGAAGGTATTTTTCTTGGGTCTGAAATAGGGAAGCTCATGCAAGACGCTACCTTTGAAAAAATCTTGAATAAAATCAAAGATAACGCTTGGAATTCACTTAAAGATGTAGTAAATTTTTTTAGAAAACAGTAAAAGCCCAAATTATGACAATATAGTGAGTATTTTACTCAGCAACTTTCATAAAGTGGGTTGCAATATGAGTATATAAAGTTACATTTTCTGCATTCTCAAATTGACCCCTTTCCTAAGAATCTTGGGGCTAAGCTTGGGGCTGTAAGTAAAGAAAAAGGTGAAAGCTTCTACTAAGATATTAAGGTCATTCAGAACAGATACCAAGGAAGGTGGAACCAAAACATGATGGCAGACTACTGCCAGATATTGAAGAGAAATAAACCTGATAGAAAGCATAAGAGAAAAAGATGAAATAGTAGTTTTGGAGGAAGTAGAAAAAGAAATAATAACTCTTTTTGATTTATTTAGTCTCTTTAGCGTTATTTTTAAGTAATACTGTCGGTTTTTTAAATTTTAAATTCGTTAATTTTTGTTTTTTTCATGAAGTTTGTTAAAATAACCTAAAATATGCATGTCATCTGATGTCATCAATAAAAAAAAATCTCGACGTGCTAGAAAAAAATCAAAGATGTATTTTAGTTTACCATGCCTGGATATTTAAAAAAATAACATAATTATTGAAAGGGGAAAAAAAAAGTTAAATTTCGCAGGCCTGTGTAATTATTATGATCCTGCATCGCTTGGTCTTGCATCCAAAAACGTCATGTTAAATTAAAATACATGTCACATTGTCACATGTATATAACATAAAATAATGAGTTATACCTTACTGTATTCTCGTAACTTAACCGCACAAGTATTTAGCTGATTCTTGTTATTCCTCGAAAGAATAAAATATACGTACTTCATACTTGTAATATTATTATATATTTTACGAGTATACTCAATAGATTTAAGAATTATTTCAGTATACACAGTAAGACTTACATGAATTAATGTACCTATTTACTGAAAATTTATTTCTTTGTTCTTGTAACCTACATAGTTTATTTATAATCATATATGTACGTATATATGATTGTTTTTATGTACTTAAGCAGCGTTTGTTTCTTCGAAAATGGTTTAACAGTTGTAAAATAAAGCACAAAGAAAATAACTAAATAAATATTATTTAATTAATAAACATTACTTTCAGGATTATTATACAGGGTGTCCCACGGCTATGCCACATGGAGGGGAAGTACCTTAAATATTGTAGATGGAACATTTTACTGAAAGAAGACTTCATTTTAATTTAAAAAACAATTTAAACTGCATTCATAGATTTTTAAATAATTGCCTGGTTGAACCGGGACTCGAACCCGCTATACGAGAAAAAAAATTAACCTGTATCTTTATCATACCGATTGGAAGGCTTCATCATAAGGATTATTTTTTGCTAAATAACATAGCATGAGAAATAAAAGGAAGACCATGAATTTTAGCCTTTGATGTAAAATTTTGTTCAGAAAAAATGTCCTTCAATCCCGCTGCAACAGAGCTACGAATTGCAGCGGGATTGAAGGACAAGCCAATAAATCAACAAACAAACACACTTTTGCATTTATAGGTAATATAAGTAAGGATTAGTAAGGATAGTAAGGATCGGGAAATGATGCGTACTTCTCAAGTGGGTACTCATTAGTAATAGTTCATATCAGTTGTATGTCGATACGCCAATGTCAGCTTTTCATTTTTCTGAACAAAATTTTACATCAAAGGCCAAAATTCATGGTCTTCCTTTTATTTCTCATGCTATGTTATTTAACAAAAAATAATCCTTATGATGAAGCCTGCCGATCGGTATGATAAAGATACAGGTTAATTTTTTTTCTCGTATAGCGGGTTCGAATCCCGGTTCAACCAGGCAATTATTTAAAAATCTATGAATGCAGTTTAAATTGTTTTTTAAATTAAAATGAAGTCTTCTTTCAGTAAAATGTTCCATCTACAATATTTAAGGTACTTCCCCTCCATGTGGCATAGCCGTGGGACACCCTGTATAATCAGGACATTAATAAAAAGTGTTTCTAATACACTAAACAATAAGGCCAGAATTACACTCTTAAGTTTTTCCGTAAGCTTAAAGTAGCTTACGAAAGTAATTTACGTAACTAACATTATCAAACGTTACGTGAATTAAACAACTTACTCGTATGTGAGTAAAACTTACAAGTGTGATTGCGGCCTAATGACGGAAAATAATTAGTTATTACAAATGAATTGACTTATATAAAAGCTTTAGTTTAGACGAGTGTTTATTATGTTGAGCAATAATGTTGGTATAGGAATTTTTGTATTTAAGTAAGTAATAATAATTTATGAAAGCAATTAAATTATGAAATTTTATATAACTTGATTTGACACTTTTTAATCTTACGATTTCATCATAGTTGAACTTGTCATTTGGCGAAAGGTTTTCTATAAGAACTTTAGTATCTATTAATAAATATTAATTCAAGATAAAAAATTATAAAATGAGGTGCTGTTTCAAAAATGAATTTGATTTAACTTTATAATATTTATAATACCAACAGCAGACCCGTTTACTGTAATGTATATGAATTTGTATATTATGTAAGTACATAATGAAATCTTAGAAATTCAAAATATTTTTTTTGCCCGACTACGGAAAAGTCAAATGGAAAGATAAGCCAATTTTGATGATGATCAATCGATTTGTTAAGATGAGTTCGTTACACGAACAAAATTAATGATATACACGGTGAAATTTCATTGGTTGTACTCCCTGAAAGAGGTGAATGTGCTCATGAAACTGAACAACTTTCCCCAAGGAACATAGGTCGAAATATGAAAAAAAAATTTGGACCTCCCATAGTAAATCAATCAGCTGATCGTCAAGTTTGTATGGAGGGACCAATTTTTTTTTTTTCATATTTTGACCTATGTTCCCTGGGGAAAGTTGTTCAGTTTCATGAGCACATTCACCTCTTTCAGGGAGTACAACCATTAAAATTTCAACCGGTATTTATAATATCCTACATATTGACGCACAAATGGCAATAATTAGTAAGCGACATTTTGGGCGATATTGAGTTGTTATATTCATCATTCAGCGGCATTTTCTGCGTCGATTACTCTCACTCTGGTAGGTACTAGTAGGTAGAGTTTTGTTATCGCTTTTTAACTTTTGTGATTTTGATAAAATTATTACTAACCCACACTACATATTTAAGAAAATATTGAAAATAAATTCATAATCTTTAAATATTCGTTAATTAAAATGAAGCCTTTAAATAACATTTGATAATTTCTTTTGAATCGAGTAGTTATGACTAATAGGCGTTTTCTTTTTAAGAATTTTTTTTTCTCAAAAATGCCCTGAAAATGCCCTAGTATAAACTTGCCAAAATGTCGCTTAGTAATTATCTTTCAAGCGTCGATATACGTCCAATTCTCCGTAGTCGGGTTGTTGTTTAAAACTTTTTCCTTGTATGTTTTGTACAATGCTCAAAAATTTTACTACGGAACTACGGAACCCTAAAAATGTATGCTTATATTTTTTTTTTCACAACAGAACTAATTGAAAATAAGAGACGTAAACACGTTTCATCAAATTTAAGAGAAAATGTTTGCATCGAAATAATAATTAATAATATCTATGGCTCTGATTGTAATGTTAAATAAATACTTAGAGGAGAAACTCTTAGCTGTTACCTATTTTAAGTAAATAAGTATAAGAAATGTGTATTTAAGATAGGTGGTACCATAAACGTAGTATTACTTAAGGGTGGTACAAATTTAAAAATTCAAGTTTACATTTTATTTAGACTCTTTTTATAAAATTCAGCATTCTGAAATGTTTTTGACAGACTGCAATTAGTGTTAACTGATGTGGTAAATATTTTGTTACGTAGCTACCTTCATATCATTGTATGTATTAATTAAAATATTTATGTAACCCTTGTTTATTAAGTAGAGATTCAAAGAAATCTTCCAATTTGTATTGAATTATTTGATAATGTTGTAAGTAGGTATACTACTATGTATACGAAATGGATGTCCCCTTATTGTAATGACGTTTAACATGTATTCAGTTATATTCACCAAAGAACCAATTTGTCTGGGGCCATTGAACCCTATAGCCATTGAACTTACCAAAGATATTAAAATAAAATCCAAATTCAAGAAACTTGTTTTTTATTTTATACTAAGTACCTACTATTTCTCTGATAGGTAGGTAAAGAGGTAGAGAGAAAGAGAAATAACGCATGTTTGCAGAATGTAAAAGGATAGTAGGTACAGGCCACTGCGACATGCAATGCCGCACTGGCATACGTTGCAAAGCATGTCATCATCATCACACAGTGTGTGTGAACAAGAACTTGGTCCTTATTGGGCTTCACGTAAGGCTTAGGATCTCACAGCAAACGATAGAGAACTATGCTCCGAGCATCCCTGCGAGATTTAATAAGAAAATACGTAGGTCGAATCACCACTGAGGTGATTCGTTGGTGGCCCTCATCGAGTAGATCATCGAATTGAGAAATAAAAGTAGCAATGAGCAGAGCACATAGTTCGGAAAATCGCCAAACCACAAGCACTGTGTGTAGCAGGAGACCCCTAACTTTAGTGTCGCCTACAGGCCGACTGATCGACATAAGGTGAGTCTCGGGGAGTCCATACAAAAGAGCCATACCCAGAAAGATAAATAAAGATGAATAACCGGTCAAATGCGAGTCGGACTCACATACGAAGGGTTCCGTATCAAAAACGCCGAAAAAGAACACGTTTCTAGTAGAGGAGTCTCTTTAATTTTAATTTATTTTTTGACAGACGAGAGATGGACAGCGGAGGCTTAGTAATAGGGTTCCGTTGGTTATCCTTCGGGTACGGAACCCTAAAATGAGCAAATTGTGACATTTGCTTGACATTAAATTGTGACGTGCGTATTTGTGTGGTTTGCTACCTTTGAGATGTTCGCTACAAATGGAAACATTGCGGTATTGAGCAGCACGTAGGCTGTACGTCAATTCATACGTCTATTTTCATTCATACGTCTATTTTCATCCCTTGTTTACTCGCAGGATGAAGTAGTATTAAATTCCCATCCATTCATTTAAAACCTGAATAGCGCAACGGTTAAAAGTGCGAACTGAATACTGACAGGACAAAGGGTTCAATCCCATCCAAACAATATAGTGCATAGGGTCGACCATACGTTATAGCGTCGTTACTCAATTCCTAGCGCAGTGGTGATCGCTGTCGTCTTAAAGTGGGAGATCTTGGGTTCGATTCCCAGCGCAGAATATCGGTAATTTATCAAATGTCTATAAATAAAAGCCAAGTAAAATAGTTTTCCGGCACGATAGCGTGTAGAAATCGATCAGGGGTTTAATTAAACTGTAATACCTCCTTCCAAGTTAGCCAACTTACAGCTATACCTACTCTTAGACTGTATCATCACTTACCATCAGGTGAGATCGTAGTCATGGTCTACTCGTATCTTACAAAAAAAACACGAAAAAAATGGCACGAAAGGTAAAGGTAAGATAAGGTAAATAAGTACAGTTATAAGCCCCATAAGCAATATTGAACCGTACGCAAGGACTAATTAAATAGGTACGATTACATACCTCTACAACAAAAGGAACAATAAAAGTGATCCAGGCACATCAGAGGCCTTTGTTGTTGGTTTATTCAACACATGATTAATTGTATGCGTAATTGGAAACATTCTACTAACTCATGTTTTCGAGTTTAGGTGTTATTAATTGATGGACAGCAACACCCTGTATCCGACTTAATTGGATTAATTCTGATTTATTGTTCTACTATACATATAGTTGCTTGTTTCTCGTAAAAGTTTAATTGCTTTATTATTCACCCTCATATGTAGGTATATCCACCTAAAAACTACCTGTTTACAACTACTTATTCCTTGGATAAGAGGATGAATGTTTGAGCGAGTGAAATAACCACGAAAAATCAAACAATTACATTTTGAATTACAATTAACTAATGCCATTGATTTACACAGTAATCTTGGAGTAACAGTAATATCTATAGTCTATGCCTAATACTATACTTGTACTGTTTTATTTTATTACACTATTGCATGTTACGCTATATAAGGTACTCTTTGTAGATACGATGCCATAAATGTCAAGCTGTTATATTTTAGTGCCTGCTATTATTCAGGTACCATAGATAATACACTATGGTACTTTTTCACCATATCCAGCTAGCTACCTAATCTATCTTTACAGCTTTTTGAATATTCATCTGTACAACAATTTGAGAAGTTACATCCATCATCTCTATTCTTATTGTTATCTGATAAGTCTTTTGTCAGCGTCTTTCCGCATATTCTTTAGTGTACATAAGCTATCATTTCTAACGCATTTTTAATGTCTGTATTTTTTCGCTTAGACTCGGGTTATACTTTATTTTTATTTACCTATATTTCATCATCATGGCCGTTATACACCTATTGTCACGAACTTTTCGACTGCGTGTAGTTTCTGTTATTTATACATTGGTATCTATCGTAAGACTCATATTATTCAGTTCATAAGGTCTTCCAAAGCTTCCAAAGCCAAACTGGTACTTAGGCTACATGCGTTCATTAATCCATATTTTTATTACTTTCCACAATCATCATCACATCAGAGACGTCCACAGCTGGACATAAGCCTTCCGGCTTCGCTAGTAAGCGACACACCCTCAGCCTTCCAAAGGAGTTTGAGGGAACTTACTGGATGATACCTCATCTCAGTGAGTTCCCACTCCCCTTTCATAATTTCAGTTAAAGCGCATCCCACATTGGGCTTGTATATATGCGGTCGGGGACTCTCTTGCACGCTCTGAAACTTTCCAGTTCTGATGGTAATTGGTTCTACGAATGAGCGTGGCTCTCTTCAGTTTCCAAATAACACGCGCTTTACTAATTAGGCTTTACTCCATGATGTAGGTCAACGAGTTGACGTAAAACGCAGACCTTGTCTCTGCGCAGAAATTGTATCCATCACATTGACTGACTGAACGCGAACAGTAGATAATGAAAACCGACACATCTGCGCGACAGTAGTATGAACGACACATCTAATTACCAACTCACTGACGCCTAAATCCGCGAATCGAGACTAAAATAGTTGCACGCCTCTGGGTGTAACTTACTTACCTAATATGTCCTCGGGGCCAGCTAAGTAGGCTAATAGTTAGTTTCCTCTATATAGAGTCACTTTAAAGTGAAATGGACCTATCGTATTTTGAATCCTGCTCTATCCTGCTACATATTATACGGGCATATCAGAATGCGTGCCCACTGTCCCATAACGTAACCATTATTATTTTTCGACATTAAGTCATCAATGTAGATACATATCTACACGGTGTTATTTTATTCCCCGTAAACCCTGAAGGAGGTGAATGTGCTCATGAAACTGAACAACTTTCCCCAAGGAACATAGGTCGAAATATGAAAAAAATTTTGGACCTCCCATAGTAAATCAATCAGCTAATAATCGTCAATTTTGTATGGAGGGTCCAATTTTTTTTTTTCATATTTCGAGCTATGTTCCTTGGGGAAAGTTGTTCAGTTTCATGAGCACATTCACCTCCTTCAGGGTTTACAGGGAATAAAATAACACCATATATAAATTAGCTGATTCCTGCGACTTCTTCGCAATTCGATGTAATAAATTCACAACTTCTCTAAAGGTAACTCGTTGATATTAATTATAATAATAGTAATATTCATGAATTGCAAAATATTCAGGAATAGCCTATTATAGCAGATTGATCATGTACAAAATACATGTATAGTTCATCCGTAACGTAGCAGAGGGAAAAGACGATCTGAAAATGCATGGTAATATTAGCTGTTTTAGTTCAAAGTTACTGTTTTTAAAATATAGAGAAAGCTATTTACGGTAAATTGATTCCTTTGCAGTGCAAATCAAATTAAATCGATCAAGTGTTCAGACTGGAATTTATTTGTATGGCTCAAAAGCGATGGGAGGTCGATCCATAAAATATCCATTAAATCTTCAAAACCATTTGACCAAAATATAAAAAAGGCAGGCTGAGTCAGTGTAACGGCCTCCCGAATTTCGATTTGTACTTTTGTGAGATTTACTGCGCTTCTTACCAATAAGTACCTACTTAGTTTCGAAGTATTTCTTTATCTCTAGCTTATATACCATAGCCCACAATTTATTTACAAAGCTATACTTTCCATGTCTACCTATTAAGGTTCTTTTATTTTGTACTTAATCTATATATATAAAATTCAAAGTCCTGACTGACTGACTGACTGACTGACTGACTGAGATATCAACGCACAGCACTGAAGTGAGAAACTTGAAATTTTTACAGTTGATTCCTTTTATGACGTAGGCGCACACTAAGAAAGGATTATTGGAAATTCCACCCCTAAGGGGTTTAAATAGGGGATGGAAGTGTATATGAAACTCCGTCATTTTTCAAGCTGTTTCCATCAAAGTTGGTATTTGAGCTTTCAGTTAAAAATAAAGAAATACGTGTGTCACAGTTTTTGAAAATTCCACCCCAAAATCTAATTCCACGCGGACGAAGTCGCGGGAGCAAAAGCTAGTCTTAGTATGAATTTCCAGGCGCGTATCGAAACACTACCTATAAAGCAGAGTAATATTTCTTATTCTAGCATTTTTAATAATAAAATAGATATATATATGTATGGCCAGCTGTAGGCTCCATATTATTTATTTAAAGAAAACAATTCGCTTCGCCTTACTACATTTCTTTAATAATAGTATTATAATATAGGTGTTCAGTGTTAATTACTTGCGCTTTCTTATTTTTTTCCTCCAACAAAAACTATCTACTTCTTGCGAAATGAGACATCCCCTGGGCTAACTGACGGATTCGTCGGCAAACTCATTTATTAGGAACTAGTACAAATTACAATGTTCGTTTTAGTTATTTTTTATTCTAAACTAGACGATGCCCGCGACTTCGTACGCGTGGATAAAGGTTTTTTGATAACCGCGGAAACTCTGTAATTTTCCGGGATAAAAAGTAGCCTATGTTTTAATCCTGGGTATGAGATATCTCCATTTCAAATTTCAGCCAAATCGGTTCATTCGTTGTGGCGTGAAGGAGTAACAAACATACACACACACGCACACACACATACACATACAAACTTTCGGCTGTATAATATTAGTGTGATGTGACTAGCGGACGCCCGGCCCGCGACTTCGACCGCTTCTTCAATTCCAAATCTTCAGTTCCTGAATCCCCAGTTTCTAGGTCTAGGTCCTTTGAATATGTGAGGTTGCGATCAATTGACTCAATTTGTGTTGTTTCTACTTTTTAATAAAATGTTTAGTAATGTCATGTTTTTTTTTGTTTTTTTTTTATTTGTTAAAACGTCGCCCTCGCTAAAAGCTCTTTCTCTTTCACCAGAAAACGCTTTTTAACCGACTTCCGAAAAGGAGGAGATTATCAATTCGGCCGGTATCTGTTTCGCATTTATAATATTAAAAGAGATTTTTTGAAAAACCTAATTCTAAATTAACTATGTCGCTAGTAACCGGGTTTGCGATGGTTTATATGCATATTTTGATAATAAAACTAATATAAATGTATTAAATATTCACATTTAGGAAGCCCAGGCCATGCTAAGCCGGGGCAAATGAACTAGTAACACATTATTTCACAGGCAATTGAGAATGGCTGCCAGGCCCCATACATAGGTACACGATATGCCCCAACAGTATATCCGAATGAGATTGATATTATTGGAAAAAGCCCTAGAGTCCCCTCGGAGGCTGATAACTTTATCTGTTATTTTTGGAACACTTTCAACTATTATATGGCAGTATTAGTATCTATTCGTAACGCTGCTAACGCAGGCATTTCTCTTTCTATTGTATCCTTAACAAAGCAAACCGAAACCTTCTCTTTTCAAGAAAGCTCTCATTTATCTATGTCAATCAATTTTAATTGCGATTTTCCAAATCCATCCATTTAAGTATGGATTATTCAAACATTAATTTACTGGTAGTATGTTTTGTAATCTTTTTAATTTGAATTTGTATTTTCTGATATTATTGGTAATGAAGCTGTAACTAGGTACACTATACTATATTATTTAAATCATTATCTGTTTTTAGTTAGGGTTCCGTACTGAAGAGGTGGGAGCTAAGCCTTTGTTGTCCGTCCGTCCTTACTATACCTACTTGAAATTTTTATAAAATGGTTTTAACAACAAATAATAATGAAAAATAAAGTTAAAAATTAAACAGGGAGATATAATAAACTTTTGTATTTGCTCGATCGTAATAAGTGTTAAAACTTATACGATGGCACCCTTTGTGTGTAGGAGTCAAAAAAAAGCGGCCAACTCGCACTTGGCCGCTTTTTCTGAGTCGGCTAGAATATGAAAGAGAAATAATTTGATGTTTGTGTATTATCATCTAAGACGGAACGTAACACGCAGTCATTATAAAGTTTTACTCAATATCTTAAACATATAATGTTATCTCCATCTACACTACTATTATCTACACTACTATTATAAAGAGGAAAGATTTGTATTTTTGTATGTTTGTAACGAATTGGCTCAAAAAGTACTGGACCGATTTGGCTGAAATTTAAAATGGAGATAGGCTATACCTTGGATTAAAACATAGGCTCCCGTGGGACTCCAAAAAAACCTCAACCCACACGTACGAAGTCGCGAATATCACAAAAAGACAAGTACAAAACATCAATGCATTGCATATTAGAATAAAAATTTTCACCGAAAATTCAAGCAAGTTCATATAATTTCCATATAAATGGGTCTGGGACGTCTGCTCTGAAAGGGCTTTCGAACTAACTAAATTTACTCGCTACCCTAGACAAAAACTCCTGAATTACCTGGGAGAGTAATTAATAATGTACTAGCTGATCCCCGTGATAATAATTATTTGCCTTTCAAGGATAAAATATACCCGACTTTTTCTATTATTTAGGATGCAAATTATCCCTGTGCCATGTGTCCAATGAATCTTAACCTCGACAAGTCGAATATTTCCATGCAAAGTTCGCTTAAGTCAAAATCCTTTATGAGTTGAAAACTCTAGAACTCGAATTTTTTGGCGTCTCCCTTCAAATTCAATTTACAGAAGTGCTACTCTATTAACAAAATACCTAATTAAAAAATAAAAATAAATATTTCTAAACAGATTAATGATATAAAAGTTTTCTTAAGAAAAAAATGAGGATTTTTCTTAAGAAAAAAACTAAGAGGAATAATAAGGAAAATAATGAAAGGTAAAAAATGGAGGCAATGACTCGCAACCTTACCTCCCCTGGGTTCCTTAAAAATGAAAATGCCCGTTTCAGGTTCACAACAGCACTTAAGTAAGTGACAGGCGCTCTGGGTGGTCCCGATCTCTTTATTTAAATTTAATAATAAACCAGAAGTGTCTCGTGACTTCACATAATCGAATTACGATGAAAAATATACCTATCTACATCATTACCTAATGTTTATGGCTACCGATACCTTTTTAGAGTTCGGAAGAAGCCGGAAAAATACGAAATACGAAAGCTCATGTTTGAAACTTCGTCCGCGAGTATAAGTTTTTAAAAATCATGTGGGAACTTCATGATATTCTGGAGTAAAAGTCGTAGTAAAAGGTAACATCCTTCTTTAGAAAGCACTTAGATTTTCTTGTCAAATGATGAAATTGGTGTAGGGATTTAGGCGTAAAAGGGTAGCAGACAGAGACTTTCGGATATTATAGCATGGAGGCATGCTTAAAATTACATCCAAGGTAGTTTTGGACGTGGTGCATTTAAATGGCTTTAAGCATACATTTTACAGTTTTGGATCGCCGTAATAATAATAATTTAATAATCTAATTTCGGAGCTTTGATTTATCGCTAAATCAATTCATAGAAAGTATTTTCATACCCAATCAAAAAATCGGACATTAATGAAATAAGCAAATTAAAGTTGACACCAATTCTAATTTAAGTCAATAAAGGCTTGTTCAAGTTTATTGTATAGGTAAAGGAAAAATTGTGACCTGAATCCGTAGGTATTATTTATAGATTCCTTTGAGGTGCTTAGGTAGAAAAGACATATTTTTCCATAGGTACATTTAATCACATTATCAAATCAAAATCTTTAACTTTTCGAATTTTACTAGCTGGCCAAGTTTAATATGGTGGACACCCGTTACGTTACTAAGGAGAATGGCAGAGATTCTAGGAACATAATTTTCGCAATATTTTTATGTACCTACCAGCCGACAGTTTTCTTATAGCCGTAAAAGATCTTCTGAAAGTATTTTATCCCTGCAAACTCGATGTGACTGTGAGGTATTACGTGATTATTTTTCCAATAAATCAACAGACGTATCAATAATTCTCGCAGCTTCAATAAACAATGGAACCTATTTATTTGGAACAAATAATATCCGAGCCTCGTCCAATATTCTTAAGGATGCTTGCGCACTAGTCCGATCCAAATCTATAAGAAATATGGATCGTGATGTAGATATACTGAATTCCGAATTCGAATGTTGTGTCAAGAGTGCCAACGTAGATATCAGAACCATAAAATCTTTTATTTTCTCCTATTAGAATCGGACCAGTGCACAAGAGCAGCATAATGTAATACTGAGTTTGTCTTATTTAAGAAAATTTCTTCTACTGCGTTGTTTCTTGATGACTGAGCGTCATGAAGGAGGTCCGAGGTTTTTATGAGGATACCTTAGCCATAAGGCATCGTGGTCCTACCAGTAGGTCAAATCGGTGGGACCACGGGCCCTTCTACATTGAGCCGTTCAGGGTAGGTAATCAGGTACCTACCTTGGCACAATGAACGGAATTGTTTTCGAGTACAAATGGTGGAGAGATATATTAGATATTCAGTTTTTCAAGGGGACTACTGTATCTCAGTGACTATCGTTCAGTTGTTAACTTGTACTAGTTAAAATCCCGGAAAATCAAAGAGTTTCCATGGGATTTATGAAGGATTTACGATGGGATTTTACAAAATCAAGCAAGCATTAATATTCTGTATTGAAATGAAGCACATTGTAAAGTTTAATTGTGCAGAAAACATCTTGGTAATGCCTGTACATAGACGATTTATTTTATTATTTTATTTAAAGTAACATACCTCTCCTTCGGCAGTTAAACAAATTCCTATAGGCTTTTTGATATTCATTTGACATAACAACATAGATCACCGGATTAATACAAGATGAGAAGTACAAAAGAATATGGGCTGCAATGTTAATTGCAGGATGAGGGGTGATCCAACGTAACACCTTCGTTAAGACTATTGGAAGGTGGCACAAACAAAATGATGTCATGATGGCAACAATCATTGTTCCTAGTCTTTTATCTTTGCGCGTGGGTAGAGAAATTTTTAGCATTGCCATCGATCTTTTTAACACATTTCTTCGGATTCTCTGCGGTTCCGATGGCTTTAAAGTTTCCTCGTCTGAATCACAAGTTGCTTCGTCCGATGTTTCTGTTGTTGTAGTTTTAGAATGTTCCGATTTCGTATTGCTAATATCGTTTAATGGTATACCATTTCCGTTCACCTCACTACTATCACTATACATAGCAGTATTTTTCACAGTTATGGAAGAGGAGTCACCAGTTGTTGATTCTTGATTACTTGAGTTTGGAGAATTTTTATTGGTATTCGAGTTCTGTGTAGCTTTTCGAACTATAAAGAATATTCTTGCATAGCAAAAAATTATTGGTATACATGGCAGGCCAAATGATGCTAAAAATAGAAATTGTTTGGGCGATCTCTTGTATTGATCAGGAACTATTGTGCATGATCCATTCACGGGGTCTAAATCAAATGTTCCCCATTTCCCTAAGATTGTAGGTATTAATGTTAATATTGGACAAATCCAAATCGTGGCCAGCATTATTGCTAGGTTTCGATTTTGATAAATCCTGAAAACAAACCAATTAAAAAAATTACATTAAAAAAAATGAAATGTCGATGAAAACATTATAGCATGCCCCCTAGGTATCATATAGGTCTATCGAGTCTACCGGGGATCCAAGAGCTGGCAGTTACCTTGTCCATTGAATTAGTTTGGCCATCTAAAGGGATTGCCCCGTTGGAAGGCTACCGGCATATTGGGTACTATGCCGCGCTGCGATGACATCGATGAGGTATAAGGTATCAGATGTATTTTAATTGTAAATCAGAAATAAATACATAATTATATACAATTGGATTTAGGAATTAAGAATGTGACACAGCAAATACAACAAACAAACATCTTTACAAAAAATTTGATGCAGTTACAAAATATTCTGAAAATTAAGTTACAATTTAGAAAAATGAGTTAGGTACTGAAAGAAAATTGTAATATAAAAGTAATAATTGTAGCACACTTACTTGCGATATAGTCTAGGGTAAACAATGATGATGTATCTGTTAATAGTTATGGCCAAAATAGTGAAAATAGAGACCGCTATGAGGATGTATCTTATAGGGGGGTACATCTTACATAGCAGTCTACCATGTGTCCAAGCTCGGTTCCAGAAAGCGCTCGCAGATAAAGATGGAGTTATACAGCAGAACAGCAGGTCAGCGCAGGACAAGTTCATTATGAATATCGCAGTTGCGTTTCGTACCTATGGAATGAATTAACAAAATTATCACAACACAATCTTAAGGTCTTAGTTTTTAAAATCCCGCGGGAACTCTTTGATTTTCCGGGATAGTCTATGTCACTCTCCAGGTCCTCAACTATACCCATTACCTATGCAGAAAATCACATCGATCCGTAACTCTGTTGCAGCGTTGTTGAAGGACAAACCAACAAACAAACACACTTTCGCATTTATAATATTAGTAAGGATTTGCTTGAAACTCGCGTG
Source organism: Hipparchia sbordonii (assembly GCA_038048805.1). Taxonomy (NCBI): domain Eukaryota; kingdom Metazoa; phylum Arthropoda; class Insecta; order Lepidoptera; family Nymphalidae; genus Hipparchia; species Hipparchia sbordonii. The sequence continues at coordinate 5,151,114 of JBBIWI010000010.1, read as the reverse complement.
ACTTCCACTTTTAAATTGTAAATGCACGTCGCACGATAAACAAAAATTATTTAGGTATACTTACTTTGTATTGACTTTTGAAATCGGTATTTTGAAAAGCATATCTCGAAATATCAAAGATTAGATAACCACGGGATTTCTAAAGAACCTAATCGTGTCCTTCACCTAAGACTTAATGGAATAACACCATAAAACTCGATCATACTGGTCGTAAATATTCAAGACGTTAATAGGAAAACCATTACACAAATACTCGTACAATGATATGGATTAATAAATAATACTTAAACATTGAAGTAAGCATAGAAAATATAAAACTTGCGTCACACGAATGTTTTTTACCTACATAAAATGACGTTATAATAATACATATTTTCGCGAAATCTCTTTTCCAACTGCTAATAAGTATCTACTAAAATTTTGCAAGTAACAAAAGAATTCTAATGTACCTTTAACAAGATCAACATCAGTGATTTTTAAACCGACCTTAGTCATATGATATCATTCTTACGGGACTTACATACGAGAAGTTATAATATTAACAAAAAAACATCAACGAAGCAACAATTTTTGTACAAGCGATATAATATGTACCTAAAGCATTTTGTTGAGCTTGGACCTTTTTTCGGCCTGCCACACAATGACACATGTTATTCTGGCGCTTTTGTTGCTTTTTAAGCCTATATGTTCAGAATGTGGAAGCTCTATACGCTTTTTTGTTCCTTTCTTTCTTAAATATGGATACATCCAGATACTTACCCTTTTATATCTCGCCAGTGCAACTATAGTTATGATGTTTCCAGGTATACCAATAATCATGGAAATCACACAAAATACCGATGCAAACTTCAGCAAACCATCAGGGTATCCTTTAAATAGTTCGACTGCAGTATAATCAGCATCCGTAATAAGCATCCTTGCACTGTCATTTATCAAAACATCACTTTTGTTTAACAATAAATATGCCATTTTAAATATTACTTTTTCTTTGAAAAATGATTAATATATTAGTATTATTACATTGTGTAAATTTATACTATCAAAACACATTGCACGTCTTCTGTGTAAAATACTGAAATGATTGTTTATCCTTACAATAATTGTGTTTGTTTTCCTGCTTACCAGGTTCTCTTCATTAATGCATCACTAATTGATAATATATTTTAGCTTTAAATGGAATGTATCCACGTAATATCATTATAATATGCTATTTAACTGATTTTAAAATTGTAATGCACCTATAGTCGTACATAGTATTAAGAAAGTAGTACAGTATTAAAAATATAACTCCACGCGGATGAAACGTCACGGATGAAACGCGCGGATGAAACGGGCAAAAGCTAAACGGCTAAACTTTAAATCTCTGTGGCCCCCATTACATAGAGTCACAAGATAATTCAGCCCTTTAACATTACGGGGTAGCTGTGTCTAATAACCGTAAAAGCAATCCAGTCCGAATAAGTAATAAATCCCTATAAGCCAGGCATGGCCGCCTCTCGCAAATTCCTATCGGCACCGCAAAAATATTTAATTAAGTATGTCTTACTGTTACTTTAATGATTAAAGATAAGGAAATAAGTATACAATATACATGTAACAGCAGAAACTTTTATTCGGAGATCTTGAAACTTAAAAACAGCCTAACGTAGATTTTTATATTTTTAAGGTTAAAACCTAAAGCTAAAGATAATATAAAAAATTCAAAATTATTTATTTCATCTGTGGCTTTTATGATAAGGCAAATCTCTACCACCGGTTTAGAAAGCAGATTCTGCTGAAAAGAGCCGACAAGAAACTCATACAGAACTCGGAAGTCGGCCGCCGAAATACAGAATGACATCCTATACGATTCATTAGATTGATGATCTTCCCATTTATTTTCGTAGTGTTCGTTCCCTATTTAAGTGATATATTATGGAACATATCCAGGCTTGACTAGATAAGTGATTTATATGGTAGGCTAGGTAGGCTTTAACTAATTATTTTTGTTTAATGCATGAACCACGAATGGCGACTGGCTAGCTGTCACTCCTGTTATGTTGAGTAATTAATCTCGCTTCGTGACTCCATTAATTTTACCTAAGCAAATACGGCTAGGTGATTAGTGATTACTGATTTGATCGCCAGCCGCCCTAGTCATATTACAAACGTGTCGTCTCTTTCTACGATCGCTCACACTAATGCAGAAGCTCCCTAAGATTTTTTATCGCGCGTCCTATCCTTTCAGAAGGAAAGAGCGATAAAGAAACTTTGAGAACCCCTGCTTTAGCGTGAGCGACTTTAGCTTGCATAGTGGTAGGTACCTACTACAAACTTAGCGTACCTACCACTATGCAACGTTCCGTTCCTTAGCTGACGTAACTACGTCAGCTAAGGAAAGCTATATTTGATTCTGCATAAGCTGCATCAATCATTGCTCTGTAGCAATGATTGAGACTGTTCTCCATTGTGGTTATTGGAATTATCGCGTTCTTTCTGCAACAATGCATTTTAGCCAATGGATTGAATCGGTCTATCAGAGGCGATTACTATGGTTACCTACACTGTTGCAATCATTTTTAGAGAATCGTACTTACTATAGTTTAATTCTCAGTGTGACATACGCTCAAAGATGGGCAGCGGGCGTTTCAAAGTGGCACGTGATGTCACCCCATCACGATTTCCAATAAGAACATACATCACAGTGATGAATGCTCAAATCAAAATTCGACACACGAGTGGTTCCAAATATTTGTAAAGAAGGGTTGTGTTGACCTTATTGCGACCATAACATGCTGGCGGCCACAGCAACTTTATGCTTAGTGCTGGGAGGTATAGGTAGGTAGGTAGATATATAGGTAGGTACTTCAAATCAAGATTGAATAAGCATTTTTCAGGCAAACCCGCTCCATCTTAAAGGCTGCATCTTCGCTTAGGTACCATCACGTGTGATCAGAGTCAAGAGCTAGTCTACACTTAAGTATATTTAAAAAAAACCTAAAATTTGTTAAGAAAATCTTTGAAAATTCTGAAGGGAACATATTTATTGTGTGGATCTGATTTAGACTCTTTGAGCATAGGTGTTGGAGCAAAATGAGAGTGCGATTTATAGATATTAAAATCTAAAATCGGCGAGGACTGTTATGCTCCGCGTCTGAACTCAAGCCCAGTATCACGTCTGCCACTTCGAGTTTTAAAATGATTACATTTCATATTTTTCATTCTTATTCCACGTATCGAAACGATGAAGCGTTGCAATCGCCGTTCAAAGTACCAAAGCTAAAATCGAAAATGGCTCCTCAAATAAATGGGGTGTGATATTCCGATAAAAAATACCAAGTAGGTTTAAGGTTTTATTTACCCTCTGGTGACTCGGCTTTAACAAAAATTAACACAAAACACAAACATTGAAATTAAATGTTTTTCATAAAACTAATGTTAGGTACCTACCTTGTCCAAATATGCACATTGTACAGTGCACACAAGTTCTCAACTTCAGAAATAATTTTGCCAAGTGCAAGTCGTAGTACTTGCGCAACTACGGCTCCGTAACATACCTTCCTAAGATACTGCAGATTCGACTGCAGAATATCTAAGTAAAGTTCGAGATTTGGCTCTCTACTATTTCCTTCTCCAATATAAGACCAATTTAAAACATATTTCATAAATCAGAAGGGTATTTATACGGTGTCCCTAAGTTTTTCTTTTTTCATTAATAAAGGTTACTTGGCCCCCATTGACAGTGGTCCAAATAGGTATTTTTGAGTGGTGTTCTTGAGCATATTACTTATAATATGCTCAAAAATACCTATTTGGACAACCCTTAGGTTGTAGTACTTCTAAAGATAACGTCTCATCAAAAAGGAAAACTTACGGACATAGAGGTGGTTGATATAATTTATTTAAGTGTAAAAAATTATTGCTTTAAGATCATAAACCAGAAAGAAAACAGGTGAGAGCGTTTGTATGGACAAAAGACCACCCGCATTTCCTCTTAAAGGGGTTCAAATTCGCGTGAATATGTTGTTCAAAGGCTTTAGTGATCGAATGAAACTGTGTAAGATGAAACAAACCACATTTACATCTTTGACGCTCATAAGGCCAATCTGACGCTCCGATGAAACGTTCTAAGATTAAAATCGTCCCAAGCGATGACAAAGGTCTTCCTTCCTTTGCTGAAAGGTAGTTTCCTTTATAAACGACTATTCTCTGTGGTGGTATCCAGGCATTAAATTAAAGGTGCCTGTGAGCAATATTTATACACCAGTAAGCAGTTGAATAAATTGCTACCTGGAGCTCAAACATAGGCAATTATATATTATATGTTATGCATGATTCTGTTTCAGAAAGCCTGGGTATATATAGGTAGGTAGCAGACGGCTAAATACATAATATGTATTTATTTTTACAAAATACATAATAGCTAGTTAATAATGCTCTTAATAGCGCCAAGAATTAATTTTTCAAATCGAGCGTGTATCTAGGTCGGTAAAAGTATCTGGTACTTATATAATTTTTTTCAGTACAAATTTTATTTATTTACTTAAACAACCTTATTGCACAATATATAGTACATAGAGAGTTAATGTGGTACATGAATTAAGTAAAACAAAAGGTGATCTTATCACCAATAGTGATCTCTGCCAGGCAACTTATGGAGAAGAACTTGACTTAGAGACGGCAGATCGCAATAAATACAAATGTTAAAAACAATCAAATATTTATTCATAACCAGTAGCTACAGGTAGATACCAACTTGGCACCAGGTTTAATAACTTATTTTAAGCTTTTTAGTACTAATATCGTCCTAGAACCGTAGGGTCCACAGACCACAACCATACCTAGAGTTTGTAACCGTGCCAACTGGCGCCAACTGTATTATTAAGCTATTGCATAGCTTCTATCGCGGGCCAGCGTGGAGACCGAATCCAGAAATTCCGTAACGAAAATAACCTGACACGGGACTCCTCTACGGTGAGCCGCTAGATGGCGTTGATAAAAAATGCTATGCAATAGCTTTACCGCGGCAGTCCCCGAGTGCCAACGTCTTTTTTTTTATTATAGGTGTGTACTAAGGTACCTACCTACTACAATGACTACAACGCCATGACCTTATAATCCCATGCAATAAACTTTTCATAAAGTTTCTGTCACTGCCAAAATTGGCATGTTGACAAAACCGTTGAAACTTGATTGAATTTTTGACGTTTTTCCAAACGGAATGATTACATTCTCTTGGGTTTTTCCGTTGCATTCCAGACTTTAATAATTCCTTTATTTGCATTTCGTGTTCTCAATAAAGTCAACCATTTTATTATATCTGAAAGTCTTCGTTAAATTAAACTAACTGGCTGGAACCGAGAACCGCATCTTTCGAGACTATTAAAGTGTATATAAAAATGTTTTTATAACAAACAATAATTAGCTTATTATTAATTAATTAAATAATAAAACTCGTAGTTTAAAATGTTTCTGCAATTACCGAAAGGGCATTGTAAGTATGACATACTTAACAATTTAATCTAAGTAATAATATTAGTAGATTTTAATCAGTATAATTGAATATTTGTTTAAAATTTTGCGAAGGAATATTCAATTATTTCCATTAATCAGATTATTATAAAGCCCTACACCCTGCTTACACCACGTAGTGATTATATACCTACCTACTCTAGGGCTTTACATAATTTTCGTTTCTATGACAACATATAGGAGTGCGTGAACAGTGGAAAGGTAAAAACTCCCGAATTGTAAAGTTGCAAGGTTACCTAAACTTTTATGTGCGACCCTTTTATAACAATTTATAAGTATAAAATAATAATAAAAAATTAATAAAACCGGTCAAGTGTGAGTCGGACGCGTACACAAAGGGTTCCGTACCATCATAACAGCGATTGTAAGCTCGAGCAAAAAACGCCGAAAAATCACTTTTCTTGTTTATTTTTATGATTTTTTGTGATAGTTCCAATAAAATACACACTGTGAAAATTCAAGTAGGTATCTACTTGTAGGTAGGTAGGTAGGTATCTACTTGTAGGTAGGTAGGTAGGTAGGTACTTGAACAGCCCGCTGACAGACGGACGGACAACGGAGGTTTAGGTACTAACAGGGTCTCGTTGGTACTCTTTGAGTACGGAAAGAGCGATAGCGTAGTAGCTGACACTTCGCCCTCCTTTTAGGGGGGGTCTGGTTCTATCCCAGGTTCGTATCTCTGCCATTTCGGAGTTATGTGAGTTTTCAACAACAAAATATTAATCCAGCATACTTCATCGTCGGAGCATCCTTTATATTAATTATTCAAAAACTTTGCATAGCGAAAGACTCCTAAAATGTGATAACGAATACCAAACTATATTCGATTTCCATTAATTATTTATTCGAGTTATTATCGAGGGAAACAATTAGCTATTAATCTATCAGAGTCCCGCGGCGTCTAGTCCCTGTTATTATCCCTCAAACATTAATTATATCTATGCGTCTGGATCCTCAAACCACCTACCTACTGTTTACAATATTATGAATTATGATAGGTTCTGTTATCTCTGTTACAATACAGTACAATACAATAATACTCACTTACCAAAAATTTGTGAAATCCTATCCAGTAAGATTTTTAATCTATTGCACAGCTTCTATCGCGGGCCTTAAGCGTGGAGACCGAATCCAGAAATTCCGTAACGAAAATAACCTGACACGGAGTTCCGTGTCAGGTTATTTTCCCGTCTCACTGCTAGATGGCGTTGATAAAAAATGCTATGTAATATCTTTACCGCGGCAGTCCCCGAGTGCCACACGTCTTTTTTTTATTATACAAACTGCGATAATAAGATAGCACGCACCCATAAACATAGTACTATTTCTTACTTACTTTAGAGCGCGCTTGCCTAGAAAATGCCCCTTCACTTTTAATTTGAATGTTGTAGTGTGGAAGCCGGGAGCGCATTCCATATTTCATAAGATAAAAATTTTCGCAGGTTAACAAGTTTCGAGAATTTTCTAATTTAGTTTTGTTTATCTTGACTCTATTATTGTCATTCCATTATTCAAAATTGGCGAAATTCGAGGACACTTTCCCCTTTCTCGATTATTTGATAGTCATACATTTATAATTCTGCCCTCAGCAATCTATTGTATGAAAATTGAATTCAGATTTCAAACTGTACGGCGATAATATTTATTGGGATACGACGTTTAATATTTTGCGAATAAGCACCTATTTATTTTTAGCAGCGACGTTAGATACATCATACATGCATAAAATTTAAATGGACTACAAAATTCTTCTTTATATTGATCTGGTTCAATAAAAAACTTTAGCCCGCGACTTTTCCACGTGGAATTAGGTTTTTAAAATCCCGCGGGAACCCTCTGTTATTCCGGATTAAAAGGTAGCCTATGTCACTCTCCAAGTCCTCAACTATACCCATTACCCACGCTTGACCCATGCAAAAAATTACGTGGATTTGTTGCTCCATTGCTGGGTGATTGAAGGACAAACCATTATTAGTAAGGATGTTTTTTTCTCCAAAAACTATACCTAATTAATTTTATTTATCATCTCTTGTTTCAGTAAATTTCGTGGAAAGATGGCCGTTAATGAATCCGAACGATGTAATATTCCTGATATTTACATATTTGATTTTTATCTTAAAAATTGGACCCGCTTTAATGGAACGGCGCGAACCCTTCCAAATGAAAGGATTCCTCATATTCTACAATATCGTCAAAGTTTTGAACTCCGCTGTTTTGGCGTACAGGGTAAGACGTGACTTGCGAGTAATAATTAATGCTGTGCGGAATTATATTTCCTTTTTCCTTTACAAAGAAAATTAAATGTACTGAGGTAAATGTTCATAAGAGGAAATAATTTACCCGTTAAAAAACATATAAAAAACAATTACTGTCTATAATTATTGCAAAAGCAAAATACTTCTAACTTTTATTACTTATAAGGAAAGGATTTTATCAAAATCAACATCAAAAGGGGAAGAGTTTGACAGTAACATATTATGGTAGTACTGTCAAACTCTTGATTGTGAACCGCGAGAAAAATCTTAAACCGAATAGGTAGGGTAAGGATGCCGAATATGAGATGGTTGCCAAATATGAGATAGTTAGGTTTTGGCGAAACTAATCGCCGCAGCTATTTAGCGATACTGTCACCAGAAGCCGCGTGGCAACAGACTGAAACATGTGTTGGTGCTTCCCAGTTCGAGGCGAAGTCAGGTTGCGTACGTGCGTATTTTTACGAAACCACAAAACCCGATTTTTGACACCAAATATTAACGAGGTATGTTGCAACTTTATAGTCACACTAAATGATTTAAATTTACAGTCATTGTATCAGTTATGTGATTAATTTTACAATGCATTTGCAGTTGAGTTGTATACTCTTCGTCAAGAAATAATAGGCAGCCTAGTTTTTAAATTTGGGTGTTTTCCTAATATGAGACACGTGGGGGCTCCTTAAATGAGATATCTCATATTAGGATGTATAGAAATACGACTATTTAAAAACCTCTTTTTCTAGATGCCGTCGATCAAGGAAGTCCTAGGACCACGATGCCATAATACGCGCCGTGAGTGCAGTGCGAAGCAAACAAATATGTTACCTAACAGCGTCAAAACTTTCGATGTTCCTAAGAGTATCCTAGAACGTTATGTCAAAAAAGATGCTAATGCAGAAGTATTTGTCAAGGTTCATGGGAAGAGTTCCAGCTTTTTCTGGCAAAAATAGAAAAATATTGTAAAGTTGGACTAACGATTTTATGTTACATCTACATCTGAAGAACATTAAGCACTTGGCACAAGCACATGATAATATATTATTAAGTTGTTACTAAAACCTTTTTATTTAGTAGTACGATGTTGTAGATTAATAAATATCGCCAATAAAAAGTTTTTTTGAATTGATTTCTTTCCTTTTTCTCTAAATCTATACTATCTCATATTAAAAACCCTTGGTATCTTATAATAGGAGACCATTTCCCTGAGACGTAATTTCTGACTTTTCTAATATTATCTGATATAACAAAAAATCTATTATACCTAGCACTAAACGGTCTTTCAAGGATAAAGTTCATTAAATTCTTATCGAATATAAATGATTTTCATAGTCATTAGTGCAATAATTTATTTTTTATGGCCGAATATGTAAATGGTATCTCATATTCGGCATCTTTACCCTACAGATCTGGTTGCCTAAGAGCGTTAATTGACTATGAAACAAACTAAAACTTACCTACACAGAGTCACATAGAACTGCTAGTCTTATAATAAGTATTAGCACAGTATCATTGAATTTTAGATCGGAATTCATCCTCTAATAAATGAGCCAATAAATAACAAGCTCTTTTAAATAACAATCAATGGCCGACCCGTTGATAGAAATTTGGAATTCGGGGCAAAATCGAGGTCGAACGCAATAGATTCAAAAGCTTAATTTAAATGGACAGATTTTACAAGCTCTTGTAAATCGTTAAACATCGGTCGATCCTTTTGAACTTACTCCTGGTTTGGGGCCCTATATTATCCCTCTACAATTATTCATCTCATTCGTATAGAGGAAAATTTGTAAGAACGAAATTCAAAAGATTACTCTTTTGCTGTTCATTTTAAGTAGGTAGGTATAACATTTCAACGCCCGTTGATAGGTAGTGTACAAAAGGAGGTAAAAGTCGTAGATGATAACGGTGGCCTTTCCCTATAGATGGGACATACTGAGACGTCTTATAGTCAGTCACAGAATACATAATCTATGTATTACATGCATTGACTTATATAATGGTTACATATTACATATTATATTAAAAAACGAACTATTATGCACCTGTTATGTGACTAACTTGTGAAGATTATAGGTAACTACGTATTACATATTTTAGTGTAGCTATAACATTGATGTGTTATAAATACTGAGCGACAGTGTAACATGTTCAACAAGACACATTTTCTGACACACGTACAATTACCTAAACATCACCTGTCAATATGCGCCGTACCTAGTAGGTATGAACTGTAGACAAGTGGAATACACTTGAACATCAAGCCAACAACACAATATGGCAGTTTGAATACCACCCAACCCAACCAACACACCGAATTCACTGTTGTGCGAAAACTGCACACCGACTGCGTTACAATCTATAGTTTCAATTGCAATTTTTTCTACTGCAATGTACTGCAACAACACCTACTGCCATCTTGCAGTTCAAATGCACTCCGTCTGTCTAGACAATTTTTGTCATAAATAAGTTATACTTACGTATATTTTCAGTTCCTTCTTTATGTAATGGACAAGGGATTGTTTCCGAGGAAATGCGAATATGATGACCGTACTTTATACGTAAGTATATTTATTCCTGCAGACCATATTTCGGCCTCGGTAAGTCGGTCTCAATGAAAGTGAAGATTATCCAACTACGCCGGAGATATTATAAAGTAAAAGTGTGCGCAAACTCAAGTTAGTCCTCCATTCCTTCACTCTTATAGTCCGATGAGACGCAACCGGAAAAAGATTAAGGGTAGAACCAATCACGGGGATGTATCTACTACCGTCAACTTCTAAAATTCAGCCTGCTATTGAGAAATTATTTTTCGAAGCAGTAAAACCTAGTCTTTTACCTAATTCGGGACTCGAACTTAGGACTTAGGAAGTAAATATAAGTGTAAAGCTTTTCCAAACAAAAGCCTTAGATAATAGTAGGTATAATAAATTCGAAATTGTGTTCGTTTGTTGGTTTGTCCTTCAATCACGCTACAACAGAGCTACGCATCGAGCTACGATTTTTTGCATGGGTATAGATAAGGACCTGAAGAGTGACATAGGCTACTTTTTATCCAGGAAAATCGAAGAGTTACCACCGGATTTTAAAAACTTAGTATTAACTACAAACTCGCGAGCATCAGCTTGTAAATAATATGTAAAAGTTGATCGTAGATATTAATCAATTTACAAGTTAAATGGGAAGGAAATAATACAAGAATGTATTAATAATCTTGAAATATAGACTTGATACCAATTCATTTTACACAACAATGGTTTAGAGTCGAGGGATTTATTTATAATCCAAAGTTTTCAATTTATGATTTTCTTTTTTTCATCAACAAAGGTAGATTGGTATATCATCTATTCACTTAATATTAAGATCGTTCTTTGGGTACTTACTTATATCAAAATGTACCTTCTTATTTGTGTCGAAATCTTCTGTTGTTATGATATATTTTTATTTATCAGATTGATGTAGGTAAGAAACGGAAAGAAATTTTTAAAATGCCTTTTTTCGAGGAAAAGACTTATTATGTCAGAGATTAATTTTGAATCCGTAATATTTTCCAGATAATTGCTGTGATGTATTGGAAATATATGGCGACAAAAATTTTGGACTTATTCGACACAGTTATTTTCGTGCTACGTAAGAAGCCCTCCCAGATCACATTCCTTCATGTATACCATCACATGTTTATGGTGATTATGAGCTGGTCAAGCCTGAAGTACGACCCGTCTGACCATTGGGCGTTCATGGCAGTGGTCAATTGTACCATACACGCGATCATGTACACGTACTATGGTCTGTCAGCGTTGGGTCCGACGTATGCGAAGTATCTGTGGTGGAAGAAGTATTTAACTTTGATGCAATTGGTTAGTAATATTTACTTTGTAAATATTAATGTTTATTGAAAATACCTTCGAGCCTGTGGTACAGCATGCCGCCAACTTATGTATGTATTCAAGTGGACAAAATTGGAACTAAGGCGGCTATTTTAAAACTTCATTTGCTGCTGCCAGATCTTTTTAGTGCGAATGTCGCACAATGTTATCAAAACGCAGTAGGTACCAATTTCCTCGTTTTCTTACGTAGCAGTAGGTACTAAACGCTCCACTGGCGACCCCGGCCGGATGCGGAAAAGATAAGTTGGTGGTGACCGCAGATTGCAGAGGTTCTTATAGAGATGTATTGGCCTAGTCCTTTGAGAGGAGGTACCTTTTATCGGTTGATTTGGTCGTTTGTGTCGTAAAGGACTCCCGTCTGGTTGGACGAAGAGGTCTGGGACATAATTAAAAAAAAAAATTTAAAAAAAAAGTTAGGACAAAACTTAAGAAAATACGCATCTTTCACAGTGGAGTGACGTATGGAGCGCGGCGACCCTCCTGCGTTCCCCGCATGCGTAAATTAGACCCAGGACTCAATTATATTTTTTTAATTTCAGCTGCAATTCGTAATAATCATATTGCACATAGCGATCCAAACCTACACTTCTCCATGTCCAATGAGCAAGATGGCATACTGGGTCGGCGTCTCGAATCTCGTCCTGTTCATGTGGCTGTTCACGGACTTCTATAAGAAGAAATACAGATTCAAGCGAGTATCCCCTGTCTGTATTGGACAGCTGATAAATTAGAACTGGAATCGATTAAAGCCCTGGTGAAATTGTACACGACGCGACGCAAAAAATGACAGAGACTCACTTTATCAATTGCTAGAAGTCGTGTTAGATACATACGAGTACATACTTACAAGGGACAATTTATATCGTACACATTCCTCTGGCACATTACGTGCGTCGTATGTACATTGTACGTATCTTAGATATTTTAAAAGTCTCAACTACTTGTTTAGTTTATTATTTTGACGGCCGATGAGCAAATCTGACAAATGAGTTCAAATCGAGCCAAAACTTTTCCGAGTGGGTTTTTCTTTCAAGAAATTCTTAATTTCAAGTGTTAGAACCCCGTAATAAAGTAATAATTAACTGTGCTGTGTGGACGGAACTCTTTCCGATCGTGTCAGAGTGCCTTCCTATTGGACTATGAGATTCAGGAATTAGAGTGTTTATATTATGGCAGTTATATATTTAGCTAATATTATCTCTCACGTAGTTAGCTAGTCTCCAATAAGATTATCCGGGGCCGAAATGCGATCACGAGAACAACATTACAAATCTCTTGAAGTTGTTGCCCCGACGAGACATGTCGTTGCTTTCACACGCCAAGTTTATCTTCTTGCCTTGCTACAGTTGGCCGTCACGCTCGGTTGCGTATTTTGTCTAACCAGAGCTTTAGACTCTAGTCGTGTTTGTCGATTGACTTTACAGTACGTACCTACGCGACAAGACTATAGTGGCTGTGTGCGGGCGACGCAACTCATAGGGTGGAATCACATTTGTCCGTATCAATACTTATTTAGCTGGATGGTTTCGATCACACTTATACGTATAGCTATCGAGGTGTACGCATACTTTCTCATCTCATGTGTTCATCCTTTCTAGCAGTAAAATCGAGTGTTACACTTTTCGAATCGATTTAGCTTTAGCACCTAAAATGCGTACCTATAAAGAAAATGAATGCGTAGTCACAACTTCATACAAAATAGCAATTTTGTAAAAAAATGTGTAGGCGTATTGGACCTATTAATATGTGTGACATAATAGTATGTGATTCCACCCTAAGATGCGAGATATGAGAGGCAATACATGAGGGCGGTCCATATACCTACTCCATCGCACTTTAGGTACCTTTATCGCCGGCCTAACTCCTGCCTTGTCACATTTAGTAGGTACAGGTATGAAGTTATGAACTTGTAAACGGCGACGTAATAATATTATGTTTTAGATTAGAAGTATGAATATATTATTTTTTTAGTTTAAGTAGGTACGAGTAATTGTGTTTTATTCGATCAAATCCAATATTTCTACCCAGCTTCGTAATCTAATTCGCCGCACAAGTACAGGCTACTCGGAACAACAAATTCCCATTAGGTTTTATAAGTTTTCTTAGACTACCTATGTCTAAGTAGGAACCTATGTTGCCACGTACCTACGACAAGTCCATGAGTGATACTTACCTACCTAGTACGTTAGTGTCCAATAATATGAAAAATATTTTATAAAAATATAACCTAACCTACCTACTTGGTAATATTTTTATAAAATATTATATAAGGCAAAAAATGAACTGTACCTAAGTACCTACATATATTGTTCCAAAACTGCCCAACAACTTAATAAAAGTCTGAAGTCAAAATCCTTTTTGAGGTCACTGAGATTTGTTTTTTTCTTACAATTTTTCAAAGGAACGACTTCGGCAAGGGAAAATGTTTTGTTCCCAATCATAATACATTTAACAATTTACGCCTACTCTTGTTTTCAAACTTCAAGTCAAATTCATTAAGGCCGCGGCCTTTTCGGTAGTATTGAACTTTCAGGTTCAGCTTTACTTTTACGAATTCTATTTAGAAGTTTAAGTGGGCAAAGAACATTAATAAAATGCTAAATCTATATTTGGATTTCATCTACGTGACCCGGTTTACTTTATGTTTTCACTCATTAAAGAATCTATATAATATAACTTCTATATAAGAATATCTCGCAAAAAAATAATAAATAAGGAATAAATAAGTAATCATGGGTGGGTAGGCAAAGTGGGCAAACCCATAGCGCCATCGCTTGAGTTGATATTGTGGTGCTCTAGCCCAAAGGTGAGAGCAATAGGTACTCCAAGTGTGGACGGACCTGCGCTTTATAGAGTAGGAGCCTGTGCTCGGGCGCAAGGTACCACTTTGCTCTGTTGCTCTGTTGAGCACCCCAAGCTTTTTCGAGGCTAATTTAGCTTTTCCTTCCAATTGATCCGACTTCGTTCGAAATGCGAACACCATGTCGTAATAGCTTACATGTTGGATATGGAAATAATATGTTTTTTGTTAGTATGTACTTATTAATATATATATAGCTACTCGTGCTGATTCACTGATTCACTCACTCACTCACTCACTGACTCATTGATCACCTCTCCTGTAAAATTTTGTATGGAAAAAAATTTTTTCACGCATGGTTTCGTATAGAGGACAAAAATTCATTCGGAGGAAAAATATGGAGAGAGCTGATGATTGAGGATTTCGGAGACGGCTGAGGAGCACCGGCCAGGGTATCGAAGATAGGTGGGGGGTGTTCAACCAAATGTCACTCGAAACCTCATCCAATTGGCAGAGAGCCGAAAAAAAATTCCAAAATGGCGGATTCAAGATGGCGGCCATACAAATTTCGCCGGTGTCTATCTCGGAGACTATAAGAGATGGAAGAGTGGTTTCTTGGAAAAAGGTGATCAGGACCCGAAAGTCTACTTGATGTATTAAAAAAAAATTCAAGATGGCGGAATTTTTTTTTTTCCATACAAAATATATGCAAGACTTAAATTGATTCTTTTTCAAAATTTCTGATAGTTACGTATGGAGGACAAAAATTTATTCAGAGCAAAAATATGGAGAGAGCTGATGGTTGAGGATTTCGGAGATGGGTGAGGAGCACGGCCAGGGTATCGAAGATAGGTGGGGGGTGTTCAAACAAATGTCACTCGAAACCTCATCCAATTGGCAGAGAGCCGAAAAAAAACTCCAAAATGGCGGATTCAAGATGGCGGCCATACAAATTTCGTCGGTGTCTATCTCGGAGACTATAAGAGATGGAATAGTGGTTTCTTGAAAAAAGATGATCAGGACCCAAAGGTCTACTTGATGAAAAGAAAAAAAATTCAAGATGGCGGATTTTTTTTTTTTTTCATATAAAATGTATGCAAGACTGATACGTTCCTTTCCGCTGATGGTTTCGTATAGAGGACAAAAATTCATTTGGATGAAAAATATGGAGGCAGCTGATGATTGAGGATTTCGGAGACGGGTGAGGAGCACGGTCAGGATATTGAAGATAGGTGGAGGGTGTTCAAACAAAAGTCACTCGAAACCTCATCCAATTGGCAGAGAGCTGAAAAAACCTCCGAAATGGTGGATCCAAGATGGCGGCCATACAAATTTCGTCGGTGTTTATTTAAGAGACTATAAAAGATGGAAGAGTGCTTCCTTGGAAAAAGATGATCAAGACCCGAACGTCTACTTGGTGGACAGAAAAACCGCGGTTCGCTTTAGCGAGCCGCGCACCCACGCGCCCTACTAGTATTAATATATATATAGCTACTCGTGCTGATTCACTGACTGACTGACTGACTCATTGATCACCTCTCCTGTAAAATTTTGTATGGAAAAATTTTTTTTCACTCACAGTTTCGTATAGAGGACAAAAATTCATTCGGAACAAAAATATGGAGAGAGCTGATGATTGAGGATTTCGGAGACGGGTGAGGAGCACCGGCCAGGGTATCGAAGATAGGTGGGGGGTGTTCGACCAAATGTCACTCGAAACCTCATCCAATTGGCAGGGAGCCGAAAAAAAACTCCAAAATGGCGGATTCAAGATGGCGGCCATACAAATTTTGTTTGAGTCTATCTCAGAGAGTATAAGAGATGGAAGAGTGGTTTCTTGGCAAAAGATGATCAGGAGCCGAAGGTCCACTTGATGAACAGAAAAAAAATTCAAAATGGCGGAATTTATTTTTTTCCATACAAAATATATGCAAGACTTTATACGGTTCCTTTTCAAAATTTCTGATGGTTTCGTAGAGAGGACAAAAATTTATTTGGAGGAAAAATATGGAGAGAGCTGATGGTTGAGTATATCGGAGACGGGTGAGGAGCACGGCCAGGTTTTCGAAGATAGGTGGGTGGTATTTGAACAAAAGTCACTCGAAACCTCATCCAATTGGCAGAGAGCCGAAAAAAAATTCAAAATGGCGGATTCAAGATGGCGGCCATACAAATTTCGTCGGTGTCTATCTCGGAGACTATGAAAGATGGAAGAGTGGTTTCTTGGAAAAAGATTATCAGGATCCGATGGTCTACGTGGTGAATAGAAAAAAATTCAAGATGGCGGATTTTTTTTTTTCATATAAAATGTATGCAAGACTTTGATACGTTCCTTTCCGCTGATGGTTTCGTATAGAGGACAAAAATTCATTTGGATGAAATATATAGAGAGAGCTGATGATTGAGGATTTCGGAGACGGGTGAGGAGCACGGTCAGGATATTGAAGATAGGTGGGAGGTGTTCAAACAAATGTCACTCAAAACCTCATCCAATTGGCAGAGAGCTGAAAAAAACTTTCAAAATGGCGGATTCAAGATGGCGGCCATACAGATTTCGAAAAAGATGATAAAGACCCGAAGATCTACTTGGTGAACAGAAAAACCGCGGTTCGCTTTAGCGAGCCGCGCACCCACGCGCCCTACTAGTTGTATAATATACGTATAGACTAGCGCATGACTATAACAATCACATCTAATGATAAGTGAAGACGCAGCCTTAGATGGAACGCGCTTTCCTAGAAAATGCCTATTCACTTTTGCTTTTGATTTTATTTTTTACTAGACGATGCCCGCGACTTCGTCCGCGTGGAAGGTTTTTCAATTCCCACGGGAACTCTGTAATTTTCCGGGATAAAATGTAGCCTATGTTTTAATCCTGGGTATGAGCTATCTCCATTTCAAATTTCAGCCAAATCGGTTTATTCGTTGTGGCGTGAAGGAGTAACAAACATACACACACACACACACACATACAAACTTTCGGCTTTATAATATTAGTGTGATGTGATGAAAAAGTTCCCACGGTTTTTTTATGAAGCCTAAAACCTAAAATTACGGGGACAACGGGACTACACGGAATTGATGAGCAGTTACTTTACAAAATATTTGAAACTCACTTTTAGTACTTAATAATAATAAATATCCATAACGCTTATAAAATATCTAGGTAGGTACCTACCTTAAGGGGAAGTGGAGCCATTATGCTAACGTCGTCGTCGCCAATACCTGGGGTGTGAGATTGCTTGTGATAAATTAGTATGCTAATACTACATTGAATATCCATTCAATCGCTCCATATGGTTGGTACCTATTTACTGAATGATTCTACTGGCTGAATGGTTTAGATCTGAATATTAACTTCGATTTGATGGGCAATTCTCTGTTATGATATCGCTCCACAAACAAATGAAGAGCTTAATGAGGACTGCGAGAACCAATATTATCTCTTTAAACGTAATACATACATCATATTATAATTATAATCGAAATATAAGTATAAAAGGAAAAGGTGACTGAGGTGACTGGCTGACTGACTGATCTATCAACGGACAGCTCAAACCACTGGACTTATTGGGCTGAAAGCCATACAGTTATTTTGGTATAAGCATCCGCTAAGAAACGATTTCTAAAAATTCAACCCTTAAAATAGGGGTTTTAAAAACTTAACGTGAGTAGTAGGTAAGTAAAGTAATAAGGTAGATATTAGTTATAGCACGTATTAGTATGCTATTACCTTAGATTAATTATACAGAAAATTCTTAGGCTATTACCTACTTCACCCGTCTGAGTATTTTATAGTTTTTGACACCTTGATCATGATAAATAGAAAAATCCGTGAAAACCGCATGGTATGCCGTGCAATTGCCTCTTCGGCATTCTGCTAAGAAAAATCCGTGGAACATTGTGGAAATTAAATACGCTGCTACAGCGCTACGTACTATGCCAAATAACATCTTTTTAATAATATCAATAGTCACCCACAGACTACGAAACTATAGGAGTTCCTTGTTATTTTATTACGGAACCCTAAAAATGGAGTGTCACAGCTGCAACGAGAGAACAATAATGAACTTTGTAAGTCTACACTAATTGGAACTTCTTGAAAGCATTACCTAGCTAGTACTAAAACAACTGTTATGCTCCGCGCAGGTTGATAGCATGCCTAAGTGGCAAAGTTTTTAAATTAGTTGTAACTTTCTTATGAACAGACTGCCATTTGATTAACTTTTTACAAGTTCAGAAGGCAGATTTCTACCTTTAACCTACCCAAGAGTAGACAATTTTATTGTAAAATGAAAGTTCATTGGAGAGATAGTCTTCTTTGATTTATTTTTACAAGCAAGATTAAAATCCGGTAATAATATAATTAATGACTTTGACAAAGGCACGGTCTATCTAACTTTTAAAATGCCAATTTATTAAGGCAAAATAGACGCAAATTAAAATACAACAGTAAAAGAAATATTAAATTAACTATCTGTGAACCGAAAAACGGTCGCGGCTAACTATGGGCCTCATAAGAAGGCTCAAGATCACTCAGCGGGTGATAGAGAGCTATGCTCGGAGTATCCCTGCGAGATAAAATCAGAAATGTGGAGATCCGTAGGATAACCATAGCTCAGCGGGTTGCGAAACTGAAGTGGAAATGGGCGGGGCACATAATATTTCAAAGGGCTGATGCCATTAATAAATATTAATAAATATTAATGGCATCAGCTCATAATTATAATTATAGATTTTACGTTTTACACGTGGTCGCTTGAACAAAAAGCAAAATGGCGGCAAAACCATTCAAACCTCTATAACCTACCACCATCACCATGATGGTTACCAGTCCTAAACAACCAACTCTAAACATAGTGGAATCATAGTAAGTACCCACCTACCTAAACAAGGATAACTCTACCAACTGAAATTAAAGGAAGAAAATATTATCTTAACGACTTTCAGCCTCAACTTCATCACCCCTTGAGGTCCAATAGAAACAAACTTCGTAATGCGATAAACGGTTTGTGGGCTCGAATATTAAATTAGATTACATCGGCCATTTGCCTCCCGACGCCCTGGCCTTTAAACAGGTCTAATTAACCTAACCCGAATAACTTTTAATTTGAGTCACCAAAAGTAATGGGAAACTTCTGTTTATTTTATTACTGGCTTCGTCGTAGTAATTGTTTCACAAAGAGAAAACAAAAACCAACCACTAACTCGTGATGATAAGAAATGGGTGATTTTTGGATGAGGATCTGATCCTGAGATGAGAGCGTGGTTTAACTCAGCTCAGACTTAAGATAGAGGTTAAAACGAGACACAAATATGCTCTGACACATCTGTCTCGTTTTAACTCTGCTTCGAGTCTGAGCTGAGTAAGCCTGGCAATAGACGTCCGATTTTGTTTCCGATTTTCTGATCAGGCAACCGGATCGTATTTACTCGATACACATCCGATTTTTCCGTCAGGCTTTTTCTGAACTCAGTCGTTCCCGAGCTATCATCCCGAGTGCTTGCGTTTGGAGCAAAGCAGAAGAAAAGAAGATGGATGACGAGTTAATAGAAATAGAAATATTTTTTATTCAAATAAACTTTTACAAGTACTTTTGAATCGTCAATGAATCTACCACTGGTTCGGAATGCCGTTCCTGCCTAGAACATGATTCTATTGTATTGTGCGGGTTGTTACGTTCCCTCAAATATGGTTGAGCGAAGCAATGGCTGGATCATGCGTCATGCTTGTGAACGGGTGCCGCCAACGGGAATGGGTCTGCTTTGTGTCTACCCATGTTAACATGTGTTAGGTTGTGGTAGGTGTGCATTTTTGAAACTTCTGTGTGGAAACATTGTGTGCATAGCCTAGTTTTTTTTTAACAATTGTAAAAAAAAAAAATTTTTTTTGAAAAGAGCAACTGCTGAGTTTCTTGCCGGCTCTTCTCAGCAGAATCTGCATTCCGAACCGGTGGTAGATTTGTGACGTTTCATAGGAGCCGCAAGTTGGCCTACATGAAATAAATAAATTTTGATTTTGATTTAGATTTTTGAAGAGCCAGCAATAAACTCGGCGGTCGCTCTTTTAAAAAATAAATTTTTTTACAATAGGTAACAAAACTATGCTATGTATACAGTGTTTCCACAATAAAGTTTCAAAAATGCAAAACAATCCAATGCATGTTAAGACAGGCAGGCAAAAGCAGACCCATTCCCTTTGGTGGCCGTTCACGAGCATGACGCAGGATCCAGCCATTGCTTCGCTCAATCATATTTGAGGGAACGTAACAACCCGCACCACACGACACCACCACAGAAATTTTAAAGAGAGGAAAGAGAAAGAAGAAAAAACGTCGCTATTGGATTCATCCAATCAATTTGACAAGACTTACTGAGAGTCATTTCTATTTAAAACATCCAAAATAATTCATAATAATAATAATTTTATTATTATGAATTATTTTATTTTATTAAGTATTTTTTTTTATTTTTTTTCATAATTTTCGCCCATTATTCGAACCACAACGATACGTCCACACAGTGTCAGCGCTAGATTTTTTGGGCCCTAAAAAATCCCAATAAGCAAAATTCCGCCCTAAAGGACATGACCAGTGGAGCAAAGGGCTCTCGCCTAGGTGTCAAAAATCAACGTGCAGCAAAGATTGTTTTATTTTTGGAATTCTTATATTCTATAGTTTTCAGATAAAAAACTTTCAGGGGTCTAAAGGCTCGGAAAAATGAGAAAAAAAATAGAAAAGTTTTACGGAATAACTCTGCCTTTCGATACTAGAGGGCGCTAATTATTGTGGTTATCAAGTCTAAAATGTTAAAATCAACGTGCAATAATAATAGTTTTATTTTTGTAATTGTTATATTCTATAGTTTTCAGAGATGAAAGTTTTAGGAGTCTGAAGCCTTGAAAACTGAGAAAAAATAAGAAAACTTTTCAAAAAATACCTCTCCCTTTCGATACAAGATGGCGTTAAGATATGTTTATCGAGTCGTAAGAATAATTTTCTGCTATTAAGCATGCCATCTATGCGCAAAGCTGCTTAGAAAAAAATTGCTTAATATTTTTGTAAAGATCCTAGGACACGGAATAATACAACTTTATTTGCACGAATAATTTAATTTTTCAATAGACAAGCGCTATCTAGTGTCGCGAAGCGGAATTTCTCTTTACTGTTTAAGTGCGTGATACACATGCTTGTTACTCGCACAAAAGTATGCCAGTTACAAGCAATAATGAGCTACTCGCATGTGTATCGAGATTCTGCCAGTAACTCACGTGCCAGAGCAAAGCATACGAATGGCTCGCAAGCCGTTTGATTTTTTCCCCTTGAAGGCAAGTGGGACGGGAGATTCGTATTGCCAGCTACAAATACGCGAAACAAGGGGCTGATTCTGTAACTCAGTGCCTATCAACGACGATAGGCATTTTTTATCCATTGAAGGTTTGAAGAGAAATATGATTTACTTTTTCATAGTAAACCTTCAATGGATAAAAAATATATGTCAGTGGCTTTCATTTTTTGATAGGCACTGAGTTACAGAATCGAAGGCAGGTTGTAACGTATTTGCTTGTAAATCGCAACTCTCAACTATCTGCCAAGATCTTATTAATTTTTGTGCTTGTTTTTTGCCTAATATAATTGCGAGTTGTATTGTAACACTATTTATTTCTTCATTTTGTGAACTTCAACTCGCATGTCACTGGCAAGGTCATTCGCAAGCATGTATGTCACGCGCTGATATTCTGTCAGTACCTGGCATGCCAGCTTACCAGCACCTAGCATACCATCCACTAGCATGTGTATCACGGGCATTAATACAAATGAGCGGAAATTGAAGTATGAAGTAGTGCATTAAAGAGAAAGTGGAAACAATAAACATTCTGGTTTTTTTTGATATTTTAAATCATGCCTTTATCGGAATAATAAATCCATAGTAAATTAGGCCTCAATTTTTTAATCTTTCTGTAAAAGCTGTAACCTTGCACATTTTCCCCATCCCAAGGGCAATCACTGGTCATGTCCTTTGGGGCTAAAAGCCCTAAGTTGGGAACCCTGACTGGCAAAATCGGAAGGAGTAACCGGATGTCTATTTTGTCTCATACTAGAAGTATGTAGACCGCGCCTTCAGACAATCGGACCGACAGTAAAATCGGAAACGCCTCGCGCCCGTTTCCGACTCGGACGTCCGATCCGGCCACCGGATCGGACGTGTATTGACTGTTCATACAAAGTAATGGCTTCAATGCCTTCCGGTAGCCTGATCAGGCTACCGGATCAGACTGTCGGATGAAAAAACCTGACGTGTAATTCCAGGCTAAGAATGCGGTCTATAGATTTCAGCCTGAGAGTGACAAGCTAAGTGGTATACCGGAAAAACAGAGGGATCCGGCGGGATTTTTAAAAACATAACTCCAAACGAAATCGCGGGTAAAATCTAGTAAGTACTGAATAGTCATTAATATTTTAATTACTAACAAAATAACGAATATCGCATTTTGACTATCTAAGTTCTTAAAGTTAAAACAAAAACTCAGTAGATAGATAGATTTTTTTATTAGACCTAGTTTTATTTTACAATGTTGTATAGAAATCTTAGCATACTACTGGCATTATCACTTACAATGATTAATTAATTATTGATGATAGAACTCTTGTAATTAAGTCATATCAGTGATCTCACCAATCCACCAAAACACTAAACTGTTTTCCGCATTACTTGAATATTTCATATCACCATTTAATGTCACATCGTCTTTGTCGTTCTGAGTAATACCACTTTCTTCATTTTCTAACTCAAAACTGTCTTCGAGTATCAAAATGGGATCATTGAAGTGATATTGTCCTGAACCAGTTGCCAAAATGGGCCGCAAGGGATGTATTGACACACTGTTGCAGCAATCTCTATGAAGTGGAAACTGAAACAAAAACATTGTATTCATTTTCATTTTTTTATTTATTTATTAAGCTATTGCATAGCTTCTATCGCGGGCCAGCGTGGAGACCGAATCGATTTTTGACTTATTGATCTTGATCGATTTTTGACTTATCATAAGTGCTACAGGGTAGCCTACATGAAATAAATAAATTTTGAATTTGAATTTGAATTTGAATATCACAATATTCCTTGACTATAAGTACCTGTTTTAATGGAATTTTTTTTTAAAGAATATCAGCCAAGCTGAACTTGACTGATGTTCTCTTCTCCCCTCATAATAAGTAAAAACTTGTGTTAGGAGTGGGTACAACAATAGTGCAACGGGTGGGATTCGAACCTGCGAACTTCCAGTTTTCAGTTCGCATCTTTAACCGTTGGGCTATTGAGGCTTCAAATTTACATTCTTCAAAAAAAAAATTAAACCTACTTATGCCTCAAGAGCTTCAGAAATATGGCAAGAAAAAAAAAACAACAACAAACTTACCCTAAAAGTAGAATTATCCTTATCAACATCTACCATATCTATACTTTCTTTCCAGTTGACTACATCAACATTCCATACTTTAACCACTCCGTCAGTGCCTCCAGTAATCAAGTATTTACCACATGGTGAAACATCAAAATAAATCCTTTGATTTGTTTTCACTACTCTTGTCAGAATGTTCAAAGGTCTCCTATAATATCGAATATCCCAGACAAGTAGTCTATGGTCTTTTCTACTACCGGATACTAGTTTCAGTCCATCTGGAGTGAATTTTACGTGTGTTACACCACCTGTAAAGATAACAAACATTTGTAAAGTAACAAATAAGATACTTTTACCTACTATCAGATGAGGATATCTCTCGGTACATCTTTCCACTTTTATTTTTTATTTTTTAATTCTTAAGCTTTTGTTGTGGATAAAAAATAATAGTCATGAAACTATTATACATATACCTGAATGACCATGCATCTTGCCTATGCTCTTATAGGTTCCCAATTCATTCATATTGTAAAGTGTTATAGTGGTATTCCATGACCCCATGGCCAACAGGTTTCTATCAGTTGCAAAACATGATGCAGGGGAGTTTATTTTGTGCTCTGCAAAGTCTCTTCCAGGTCTGAGAAATATTAAAAGCTTTTTAGTAAAAAAGGCTAAAAGTCATATTATAGGTTTGCCCATAAAGCCATGTACAGAAGACTAACTAACTATTAATTAATAATTAGGTAAAACAAAATAACAAAATTTCAAATCAATGTACTTTTTTTTCGACCCAAGTAAATGAATGATAGAATTATATTAAAAGAGTACAAAGTATTGTATCTCTAGGATTTTCTAATTAATTAGTTGGAAACCACAATACTTATGGTCTTCAAGGAACAGATTAGCCTTGCAAGCATCATTTACAAGGACTTATCTCCAATAAGCACACACAACACTAATGCTTTATGAGTCCATGTATTGTGTAGGACATGCTTGTAGGGTTAATCTGCATTCATGTTCTTCTTTTTTATCAACCAATAAACGTCCACAGCTGGACAAAGGATGTATAGACTTCTAGACACCTCTGTCTTGCGTCTTCTGCATGTAAAAATTTGAACATTGAAATTTATGAAAAATTATAGACCACGAAGGTATTCTACAAGGACTAGCACTGTACTTAGCATAAATAAAATGGATACCTATCAACATCAAAGGTACGCAACATCTTTTTATAACCAGCAATGATTCTTGTGCCTTCAGTATTAAATGTGAGAGACAGGGCTGGCTCCATTTCATCCACAGCATTGAAGCCCCGGTAGGAACACCTCAATGATCCATCAAATGCATCCCACATCTGTACCGGTGCATTCTGCCTTGTGGTTATCCAGCTAAAAATAATAAGACAATAATGTTAAATTCTGCCATAGTAGCCAATTATGTCTGTGAAAGAGTTATTATATAGTGTATAAACTCAGGTGTTTTCTATAGCACACAACAACTTTTATACTCTCTGAGGCAGGCTATGTTCATCAATACTTGTGAGAGAGAGTGAAAAAAACTCTTATAAACTCACATTATAAAAAAATGTAAGTAGATGTCACTAAATTTTCATCAATATTCTATTATCATCATCTCAACCCATCACTAAGCCTCTTAAGTAATTAATAGATAAATTTTCTAATACTAAAACATATTTTTAGTATAGAATAATAATCTTACCAACAAGATTCTGGTATGCAGCTGTTCATACCAGGATACCAGCAGAAGTCATACACAAGCCCTGCCTCTTTCACATGGACAGTTGAATCTAAGACATCAATTGTTCTATCAGAACTCACTGTCCCTGTATATAGATCCCTAGGGAGCTCTGTGAGATGAACTCCATCACCATTAACCACAGTTAAACAACAAGTACCATCAGGCGACCATTTGCATCCACGTACATACGGTTGCACTTCCTGCTTCGCATTCGCAGAACGAGACCACGACGAATTACACAGCTCCAGCAAAGTTTTACTAGAAAACAGACTTGGATACTCAAACAAAGATTCATTAGAAGGCCCAGACCCGGCTTCTACCGGCACATCGACTATTTCAGGGTATTCTGGTTCTTTTGCACATTTTTCTGGCCCGGATGGTTCATCCATTTCCATTAAGGTTTCATTCATTTTAAATATTACCTACTTACAAAGATAGTGATTATATAAGTAAACGACACTTGTTTAAATTTTAAAAGATCAATTACTTTTTATTTTATAAACAAAAAACAAAACCACAGAGTACTTTTGTATTCAGAAAACACAGAGGACAGATCACGATCCTATCCACAGATTACTACAGAATTATAGAGATCACGAACACCACAGAACCAATATGTTCTTGTGAGTGCGTGTACGTGTGCGTGTGTGCGTGCGTGCGTGCGTGGGTGTGCGTGATGTGTAACGAACACAAACGCAATTACGAACACAATTGAATACTGACAGCCACAGATTAGATCAATGGTTAAATGCGTGCTAGTAGATGGCATGCTAAGTGCTGGCAAGCTAGCACGCCAGGTACTCATGGCAGAAGCAGAATATCAGCGCGTGATATACATGCTAGTGAATGGTATGCCAGTTAAAAAAACACTTCTACGTTCTACGTACGTAACGTTTCTAAAAGTTCACAAAATGAATATTTATGAAGAAATAAATAGTGTTACAATACAACTCGCAATTATATTAGACAAAAAACAACATAAAACAAGCATAAAAATTAAAAAGATCTTAACAGATAGTTGAGAGTTGCGATTTACTAGCAACACGTTACGATCTGTTTCATGTAATATGCAACACGAATCTCCCGTCTCATTTCCACTCAAGGAGAAAAAATCAAACGTCTTGCGATCTACTTGCATGCTTTGTACTGGCATGCGAGTTACTGGCTGAACCTCGATACACCTGCGAGTAGCTCGGTTTTGCTTGTAACTGGCATGCTTTTGTGCGAGTAACTAGCATGTGTATCACGCACTTTTAATTTATCTACTCTACGATACTGACAGCTGTTGCTGACGGCCAGGAGTTTGTCCACAGATTAATATTTTTTTTTTGGCAGAATACAAGAGAATAGTAGGTAGGGTGACCAACCCAATAGCTAGCACTGCACCAGTTTATTCGCACTTTGGCAAAAAAGATTAAAATATAAGTTTCTGATTGTGGTTTTTAAATTTTCAGATTAAAAAATATTTAGGGGAATTCATATTTTTCACAATCGAAACCTTTCTAATCTGGAAAGGTGTAAAATGACGTCAGTATCGTAGTTGAAAGATATCGTTCTGGAGTTCCCGAAATTTTTCGGCCATTTTGACTCATCGACGTTAAGGGTCAGTACTTACTAAATAATGATTTAACTGTGGTTTTATTTGAGTTTTAATAATATAATTGTTTTCAATTGATTTTCTAAGTATTATTAGTTACTAATTCAAAAAGTAAATGAAACTTTCCCGTTATTTCATTGCAAAACAAGGGGTGTCAGTATCAGGTTACAAAATTTGGAGATTTTCCTGTTTATTAACACTCCGAAGCGATTCGATTCCCTAGCAGACTGGGAGTCTGTAGACGATCTTAATAAGTGTGTGTAAACTGTCCATACTCTTAAGTCTAAATTCTTTAAGACCCATCACACGAATAGGACCAAGAAGTTCTCAGACCTTACTCTCAAACTGATGGAAGACAGACAAGAGATGAGACTTCAGTCGTCAGCAGACGCGGATGCCTACTGGTAGGTTAATAGGCAGATCTCTAAGAAAAGAACTCGTGACTTGTAACTTGAATACCAAGTGTATTAAAGATACCATCTAGTGGAACAGAAGTTCCATTCCAAAGTGTCCGTGAGAGATCTATCTATCGTACAGAGCCAGCTGACGCGGCTGAAAACTGACGAAGGCTGTCACGTTTCTTCTCCACCTGAGGTATGGAGAGATGTTGAGAAGTTCTATGGGCAGTTATTTATCACGAAACAAAAATCATTCAGCGGACGATGGAGAGAGCTATGCTCGGAGTATCCCTGCGAGATCATATCAGAAATGAGGATATCTGTAAGAGAATCAAAGTCACGGACATAGCTAAGCGAAACTGAAGTGGAAATGGGCGGGCATAATATAGTTCGAAGAGCTGATGGTCGATGGGATCCCATGGTGTTGGAGTAGCGATCCCGTACCGGGAAGCTAGGTGGACCGACGACATCAAACGAGTCGCAGAGAGCCGCTGGATTCAGGTAGCGTTAGACCGAGGCCTGTGGGAGTCCATATAAGAGACCTTTGCCCAGCTGTGGACGTCTGTCGTTTGATAAAGACTATGTTTACGTTTTCTTATTAAATATGTACTTAAGGGTGTTTGTTTTAAATATAATAAATATAAAAAAATTAAGTCACCTACAGTTACTATAAGAATTTCCGTATATTATTTCGTAATAAAATTTATATTCTAAAAGACTTCCGTAGGTAGCCTAGCGTTATATTTCCCTTAAACTCTATTAAAATCTGAGTGTTGATAATTGGATAATTTTGTGCCCATAACTGGTAACAAATGTGCGAATAATTGGAGACTGGGTCATTTTTCAATCTTATTTAAAATTCTAGTTAATTTAAACAAAAAAATTTCAATATCTTCTTTAAGTATATATTTTATTAAACAACTAACCTTATGAACACAGTGATTTATAGAATTTGGTTAAATTTATACTTAAAAAACATATTTGAAATAAGATAAACTCTTAAAGTGCCCATAATTGGGTCTGCCACCCTACATTAGCAAAACAAATAAAGAAATTAAGTCCCAGATAGTTGGTAGACCATTCTTGTAGATAAGTAGGTACATTTTATTGTAGACCATTTGATGGCTCACAATTTTTGACGCGTTTTTAAAGTAGCCCACATCATATGTTTTATCTGTGCTGCATCAGCTGGGATCTGTCACATTTTATGACTGTAGTGACGGCAGCACTGGCAGTGACATTTAATCAATCTAATCCCGAGATAAAAATTTTAATCTATGTTTATAAATCGCATTATAAAGTCGCCAATGAAGTGGTCAATGAATTTATAAAATCAAGGAAAACCTGTGTTACACTCGTTATTAAAGCAATGAATAAAAACGCGTTTTCTAAACATAAAGTATTATTAAAATAATCTAAACGTTTTGCAGATACTCAACCCTGTATACCGGTATTATAATATGAATAAAACCATGTTATTGGCTCACGGAATATTTTGTAAATACATTCCATTTTAATATCTTTTTCGTAAGTACCAGGCTGTGAGTAATATAAGGAATAACTTTGCAGATGGGGCTTAGATTGATAAGTCGTAGTTTTCGTATCTTCACTGGTAAAATTAACAGAATGGAGTTCCCAGAGCCACCTGCGAAGGCGGCTTTCTGTTGCCCCTTGGAGTCGGTGGAAGGAGCTCCGCCGACCTATGCAATGTACGAAGCCTTGAAGGATTCATGTCAGAACAATGCGACCTATTTTCAACCAGATGACAGTGAAAACGGTCAGAGATTGTACCAGGGATTCATGACCTTAATAGATCATATTGATACAGTGTGGCCTCTCGTCGACCATGTCCGTAAGGTATGTGTGAAAACAGAATCTTTCCCATTATATATGTATTAAAAAAAAATAGGAAGTAACCTACTTTTTAGTAATTTAGTGCAAAATGCTACTATAGTACTATAGTTGCTAGCCAAAGTATTTTATTAAAAAAGAACTTGTTTATCTTATTAAGTTAAAAATACCTCATACTCAAAACACATTTGCTACCTTTTCACTGCTCAAACAAAAACTGCTTTCAAAAATTAATTGCAAGTAAGCAAAAGTAGCAAGTCATCATGGATTATAAGCAACTTTAATACATACATTAAAGACATGGGTTAATAGGGTACATTAAAAATCTTGCCACTTAGTTTAAAGTGGAATTATATATTAAGACATTATACATTGTTCAGGACAACACTGTCAGTCTTTATTTACCTAACTTAAATCTTAGCCCACACTAAGTGTCATACTACACGGGCGGTTCTCCCGCTGCGGGAATCCGCTTCTGAACCGCACTATTCACAATTTAATATGAAAGTTAAGTAATTTAGTATGCTGCATACTACACGGCGCGGTTTCCCGTCGCGGTTTGCAGGCGGGAGAAATACGACCGCCGCATGCAGCGTCAAACCGCCGCTGATAACCGCCGTTTTAAACTACACGGGCGGTTTCCCGCTATTACGTCATTATGCGCGGGATCTTAGCGCGGTAAACCGCGCCAAGATCGCGTAAAAGACAGCGGTAAACCGCGTCCCGTGTAGTTTGATGGTCTGCGGCAGCTTTGTCGAGCGGATTCCCGCAGCGGGAAAACCGCCCGTGTAGTATGAACCTTAGAAGATACTCAGTCTTAAATGCAAAACTTTTTGGTACTTGACAAAATATGGTACAGAGATTGCTGGCACCTGAAGATGGGCAAAGAATATTTTTTATAAAATAACATAAAATTGGAAAACCCATTGTACATACATTTAATAATTTAATTTATTTTCTATGATATTAAATATATCGACCTATACGCAGAATAGAGTTACTTCTGCAAAATCCTTACTTTACAGGAGAGCGATTTGAAGTTTGTCTTGCCTGTAACTTTTTTCGTTATTTTTCTAGAGAATTGATTCTCATAGTATACTTTTGGAACATTATTATGCATTGATTACTATCAATAAACTCAATGCAAAACCCATAATTTGGAATTTAGGTGTTTCTATATGCATATGTGACGATTTTTTGCGGATGTCTCCATGTTCTATATGTATATGTAACCTTATACTTGGGAAAAGTGTTCGTACCATGTCTATATATAACTTTTTTTTATGGAAATACTAATCTTCAAACGGTCTTATTTG
Organism: Hipparchia sbordonii; assembly: GCA_038048805.1. Lineage (NCBI taxonomy): Eukaryota > Metazoa > Arthropoda > Insecta > Lepidoptera > Nymphalidae > Hipparchia > Hipparchia sbordonii. Next base: position 5,120,347 of record JBBIWI010000010.1, on the reverse strand, counting down.
CTGTAAAGGATGAAATATAAATACAAAATAAACAGTGTTTCTTATTTCATAATAACACATTTATTAGTAAAAAAAATTCAACATAATTTGACTAATTTTTTTAATTACTAAGCATGTACTACTATAAAATTGTCTTACAAAAAAATGTAAAAATTAATAATAAAATAACTGAAAGTACTTTGTATTTTATATAGGTAATACTAGCTTTTGCCCGCAACTTTGCTCACATTAAGTTCGATTTTTCAATCCCCTATTTTACCCCCTTAGGGGTTGAATTTTCAAAAATTCTTTCTTAGCGGATGCCTACTTCATAATAGCTATCTGTATGTCTTTCAGCCCGATCTATCCAGTGTTTTGAGCAATGTGATGATGATGAGTCAGTCAGTCAATTAGTCACCTTATCCTTTTATATATTTAGGAAATTAAATTTAGGAACTATTGTGTAAATATGTAAGTAGAATGTATTAATAATCCTACTACAGAAATCTCAAAATGAAACTAATAAATAAATAATATAAAACATAAACATAAATAACGTATTAGGAACTATTATTTAGCATTAATAATAATCCTATTATAGAAAACTCGAATAAAACCAACGAAATAAAATTGCTACAAGGACAATATATAAGTTCTTTCAGGAGTTTTAAAAATAGTACAACCGAATATTGGCAAACAAAAAGGTTTAAAAACATTTTCTCTATTTTCCACAATTTTTCTGTGCGATTTATTATTGGCAATCAATAAGAAATCAATCATATCTAAGTTCTTCTTCGACTGAGCGTTATCCCACTAGGTGGGGTCCGCTTTCCGGCATGCTTTTGCCCACTTTTCCCGGTCTTGTGCATCCAATTTTCTTAATTTATTGGCTCTCATATCGGCGCCTACGAGGTCCAGCCAGCGCTTTCTTGGACGGCCGCGAGATTTAGCTCCAGGGACGGCAATGTTAAGACATCTATTACCGACGTAGCTTTGTGGTTTCCGTGCTACATGACCATACCATCTTAGACGGGCTTCTTGCAGCTTATCTCCGATGTCACGGACACTGAGCCTGCCGAGGATGTGATCGTTGCGTTGCCGATCGCAACGTGTAACATATCTAAGTTATTTATGTCTATATTATTAATATTTTAATTGAATAGATATTTTAAATCACGAAGAAAATAATATTGTGGTGGCAGAGATCCACTGGGTACCGCGCAAAATGAAAATTTTAAATTAATCAAAATAATGAATTTGTAAAGAAGATGCGGCACATCATCATCTCTAGAGTCGTTAGGTGCACTGTAAGAGTTAGTTGTAGATAGTGATTGCGTCCAGTGATCATCATATTATGGTTAGAATAAAAGGTATCACGACAATTTATGCGTATTTAACGGAGAAGGCATGGGAGTCGGTACACATTTTGGTGATGATATTCAAGACAAATTCCCAAAGCTAACAGCAGGGGAATTTTCAAAGTTGGACCGAGTTAAAAGTGTTAGGTCTAGTTGTTGCAATTGCAGGCGACGGTAGACATTATTTATTATCTTTTATAGATCTTTCAGCAACATGGTGCAGCCTTATGGCTAGTTTTGTCAGTAGCAAAAACTGGTATTTATCATTATATGCTGGCTGCAGTATAGATAATCGACTGTTTCTTACAGTTCCATCTGATATATCAATCTTCCCATATATCAGGGACCTCTTGCCTAATTTTTTCAGCTCCCTGTGGTAGTGCTGTTATTGTAAAAGCTCCACTACTGACACTGCCATTTTCTGAAAACAAAAATTAACATCATTAAAACGTTAAAGCAATTAACTACAGAAAACAGGTCTAAATAGTTTTATGTAGTTTTTTTATAAATACTTAACATAAAAAAAATTATTAATTTTAGGCTTTTATGGTAGTTTTCAGTTGAATAAGGATATATATCTCAATGTCAAACCAAGAATAAATGAATATATACACATATACCTCATAATTTCAAAATAATTTCCCTCGAACAAAGTAACTTGTGCACATTGTCCCGATATTTTTTACATGATTTCCGAATAATAAAGTAGTATGGTAAAATAATTAATATTATTGATTACTTATTAAAATGTATGAATTAATGTTTAATAGGTGTAATGAATTGATATTTCTTTTTTTGATTGTTTTTTGTAGTAAAATCTAACATTCCGAGGTATAATGTTCTATATGAATGTGGAACCGTTTAACTTAATTATTTAGCTTTAAAAATATATATCTGTAAAAATTATTATATACAACTATCTAAGAGCAATCTATGTAATATAATTACAAAGCTGAAGAAAGAAAATTCCATTCACTTACCTGGAACATTCATTTTTCCATTTTTTTTATCTCCACGGCATTTGTCGTATTACTATATTCAATTTTTTTTGGCTTTAACGAAGGGAAGATCATATGTTTTGAGCATGTATTTTTAATTTTGAGCACATATAGTAAAAAATAATAACAAAATTAACACGAAAATAGCAGATAAAAGTGTGAGCGTGTGCACACTATCATTTCGGAGAACATGAATACAACTGCAGATGTGACCCTCCGATCGCGCTGATCTGGACAGTGAATACTGACACTTGTGCTGTCGGGCCCTTCTTCTTTGGAGAAATAAATTAAATGTACCTTTATTCGACTGGTATCTTTGGATCTACATAACTTTTTAAAATTTTGATTTCACTAGTAAATATTAGAGATCTTTTTAGGCTTAAAAATGCAATAAAAAATTTTTGTGCCATAATCATATATAACTCTATTCTACGTATAGGTCGATATTATTCTCAGTGTGTTAGTAGAGCATAGTTCTTTGATTACAACTCTATAATTGATATGTTATTATGTTGTTAAATGCTATCTATCTAACATGTGCCCAACGTGTTAGATAAAATAACATTTAACGTAAACTTTGTTTTGCATGTGTTTATAATGCGTATTCTAATGAGCATTAATTGCAATGATAAGGCAAATTACTCATTCGCCACGGTGTAAATGACATTACATCATAAGGAGTTGCATCTCGGTTGCATAGAGAATGCAACTTTGTTTTATTCATTTTTATGGTCCTTGTATAAAAATATTTATATTAAAGGTGCACAAAGGTGAAGCTTATCTCTAAGATAGAAATACTGAATGTACGGTAGCGGACAGAAAATGTTTACCACCTTAAGGTTCATAATTACATACACACGTCTATGCCTGACGGTCGATATGCTTTCGATATTCTATGGCGTTATAGACCTTACTGCACGCAATGTGACATAGAATCTACTTTGAAAACTGATAAACATTTTCTGTCCGCGACCATATATTTTGTGAAGTGTTGAAAGTGACTGTGTATATTCAATTGTGACTAGTTGTCAAGTGCCATAAATTTTTTATTCACTGCCGATTTTACTTAAGATTATTTTACCTCTTGTCAGCAAGTAAGTTGACAGACCTTATTTTGTCTTCTTTGTATAAATGTCTACCTACACGGCAGCAACTTTGCATGGATTTAGGTTTTTAAAAGTCATGTGAGGTATTTTTCCATTAAAGAATCCTATGTGTATGTAACAGAGACACCTAAACAACAATTTTTATGGATAAATTGAATGGTCATGGTTATGTATAGCCATCTCTGAGTGGACTTTCCTAAAATCCTTTCTTAATGAATGCCTATATCTTAAAAGAAACTTAATTTCAAGTTTTCACCATGATAGGCTGTGCATTAATTTTTAGCCATTCCGAAGTTTCACTCAGATTTCAAAGTCAGTCCAAAGAGGCGGATAGACAAAAAAATAAAATAAAAAATTATATTTTTGCAGGTAGCACCACTGTATGACTTTGATGTAAAATCACCGGGTAACGGGTATCGCAGCTTCGTGTCAGTCGTGGATTCCTGTGTGTTACACGGACTTAAACTGAGTCGGCAAGTGTGTACGGGGAGAGATGCACTGCTCTTTCGCAAAGGATATTTTGTCAAGTAAGTTGCATAATCTATTTTTGTACTTTGTAAAGATAAACTTCTTAGAAATACACAGTGAAGTCTGTCACATCATCTCATCTCACTAGGTTTATATTTTTTATCCTTACAACAGACAATACAATGTGTTCAAACTGAAAATAGAAATGGTAAAGTGAACCACCATTTTCTATTTATGTCTAGCTTAGTGTAGCACAAAAGTGAGCAAGAAAGAAATAGAAAATTGAAGTTAAAGGCCTATGTCAGCTTTATTTGTATGTATGCCGGTATGTGACGATGCATAAAGATACGCGTTCAATCACGTACGTAGTGCGATAGAGTAACACTGATAGATAGTTTCTGACACTGAAAAAACGAACAAAATGTATTGGAACAGTATAACTTTTCACTGACGTTGACATTCACGGCATTCTGTATCGTCACTGACGTGTGGTGAGAAATTAAAAGTAACCATGCACCTATCCGTCTGAACGAACCGAATTTTATAGTTCTTTAAACGAAATCCTATGAAAACTCGTTCACTAGTCCGCGCCGAATTATACGAATCACCAGAAAAATCGAAACCGGAATGGCGGACGAAATCATATGTCGAATTCGCAAATAGTCTACTTCAGATTTGAACGATGCATCATTCTTTCTATCAGCGGTTATATATTTCGCCTTAAGCCGAATTTACATTGCGAAATTAGTGGCATGAAATTAATGTCATGAAACTAATTTCATGCCACTAATTTCCCAGTGTAAATTCGGCTTTCAGATTCTAAATTAAACCACTTTGTATTGTCTTTTACTCCTTAACTATTTATTCAACGAAAAAAAAAACAAAAGAATACATACCTACTGTAATCATGTTTTTTTATTTTTGGGTGCGTCTTGCTGAAAATTGCAAAGCGCAGCACACGTACTTATTTATCAAATACTATAAAGTATAAATTGAAACCGCAAGGATAATTAATTTATTTTAGGTATTCCGCAGTACAGGAATGTGAAATCATACTACACTATCTACACTTCTACACTACTATTATAAAGAGGAAAGATTTGTATTTTTGTGTGTATGTTTGTAATGATTTAATGAATAAACTCAAAAAATACTGGACCGATTTGGCTGAAATTTAAAAGGAAGATAGTTATATATTATTATATTATTATACTTTGGATTAAAACATAGGCTACTTTTTATCCCAAAAAAAAATTATAGTTCCCGCGGTATCTTGAAAACTAATTCCACGCGAACGAAGTCGCGAGCATCAGCTAGTATTCCATAAAGACCAATAAATGCATTCTATAAAATAAATAAAAAAAAATTATAGTTTTTAAACGTTAGGTAGGTTTTTAGGGTGTGTAAATTTTTTGTATTCGTATTTTAGAAAATACTTGTACTATCCTGACTATAATATTACAAATGCGAAAGTGTGTTGATTTTTTCTTCAATTATGCACCAACGAAGCAAAGCAACGGATCGACATGATTTTGTGCATGAGTATTAGACTTGGAAAGTGACGTACGGAAAAACAAAGGGTTTGATTGAATTATTTAAAACTAAATCCACGCGGGCCTCAGCTAGTCGTTATATATTATGTATTTCGTACGCAGTATTATTGTACTCGGGATTATGTAATTCGAGGTTCAGAAAACTTTAACATCGTCAGCAATCTCCATACCCCAATTATACGGCTCATAAGAATACAATAATGAGGAAATCTTGGATCAATGCCAGAAATCAATTCGAAATCTTTATAACGACAAACAGTCTGTACTAATTGTGGCAGACGGTTTAAATAAAACGTGTTTGATATTGGTTTCGAACAGTAGGTACCTACGCGTGACCTCCTCGCCTTTTGTCTCGCTCGCTGGGGAATGCGAAACATTTCTGATAAAGAGATAACACGCGTGTCGTCATAATTAAAGCATTCGTATTATTGTGGTAAAATTTAAATAAAATCCTACTCTAATATTAAATACCTAATACAATTTTAATTTTATTTAGTAATAACTAGTTGATGCCCGCGACTTCTTGGAATGGCTTGCACTTGACGACAGTCATGTCTGATGGAAAGCGAAGACAAGCTCTAAGTTGTAAATATCACATATTATAAAGGTGAAAGTTTGTTTGTGTATGTGTGTGTCTGTGTGTATGTATGTGTATGTATGTGTATGTATGTATGTATGTTTGTTACTCCTTCACGCCAGAAGGTATGAACCGATTTGGCTGTTTGGAGTGGAGATAGCTCATACCCAGGATTATTAACATATTATTATAGTTACATTTTAGAAAATCTATAATTGGCCATAAAATTGTTATTACTCTTAAGTTAATTATTGTTCAAATTCGCTGTTGATTTTCATAATATAAATAAAATAAAAAAATAAATAAAATAAATAAATAAATTTTATCCCGGAAAATGAAAGATTTCCCCTGGAAGTCCGTGGGAATTGAATAACTTTAATCCACGCGGATGAAGTCGCGGGCATTATCTAGTAAAGATATATTCATATATTCATATGTTTAAGATGCTTAAATTAAATTTGACAGATTATTCCGGGAGGGCATTCCAGTCCTAAGAGGTTCGTGTCAGAAACGTTGAACAAATATCTCCTTTCAGGGAAGTAGAATCGTGCGGCCAACTGCTAGCGTCCCTAGGAACATGTCTACATCACCTGCAGACCCTGTTGACCTGGGCCCCGCCAGGGGAACTGTTCCCGTCAGAAGGTCACTCGCCAGAAGAATTGTTCTCGCAAGCGGACAATATCAATCAGTATTGTTTTTATGGAAGGTGCCTTGGCTTTCAGGTTGGTAATATACAGGGTGTCCCACGGCTATGCCACATGAAGGGGAAGTACCTTAAATATTGTAGATGGAACATTTTACTGAAAGAAGACTTCATTTTAATTTAAAAAACAATTTAAACTGCATTCATAGATTTTTAAATAATTGCCTGGTTGAACCGGGACTCGAACCCGTTATACGAGAAAAAAAATTAACCTGTATCTTTATCATACCGATCGGAAGGCTTCATCATAAGGATTATTTTTTGTTAAATAACATAGCATGAGAAATAAAAGGAAGACCATGAATTTTAGCCTTTGATGTAAAATTTTGTTCAGAAAAATGAAAAGCTGACATTGGCTTATCAACATACAACTGACATGAACTATTACTAATGAGTACCCACTTGAGAAGTACGCATCATTTCTCGATCCTTACTATCTTACTAATCCTTACTTATATTACCTATAAATGCGAAAGTGTGTTTTTTTGTTGATTTATTGGTGTATCCTTCAATTCCGCTGCAATTCGTAGCTCTGTTGCAGCGGGATTGAAGGACATTTTTCTGAACAAAATTTTACATCAAAGGCTAAAATTCCTGGTCTTCCTTTTATTTCTCATGCTATGTTATTTAACAAAAAATAATCCTTATGATGAAGCCTTCCGATCGGTATGATAAAGATACAGGATCATTTTTTTTCTCGTATAGCGGGTTCGAGTCCCGGTTCAACCAGGCAATTATTTAAAAATCTATGAATGCAGTTTAAATTGTTTTTTAAATTAAAATGAAGTCTTCTTTCAGTAAAATGTTCCATCTGCAATATTTAAGGTACTTCCCCTCCATGTGGCATAGCCGTGGGACGCCCTGTATAATACCTATAATCTATATTTATTTATTTATTTATTATTAGGACAACCAACAAAATTACATGTAAAATAGACTTAAAACATTTAAGAGTAAGGTAGTGAGAAACAAGTAATTTCACTTATAGGTAGCCACATCATACTACTCTACTAGTATATAATACTAGCTTTTGCCCGTGGCTTTGCTCACGGTAAGTTTGATTTATCAAATCCCAATTTTACCCCCTTAAGGGATGAAATTTCAAAAATCTTTTTTTAGCAGATGCCTACATTATAATAGCTACGATGTATGCCAAATTTCAATCATTCACCTTTTTCTTCGATATAAGTATATTTAGATTAAAAAGTGAAATTATTAAAATTACTAAAATTAAATAAAACACTAGTAGTTTTTTATGAAAATGTCAAACCCTTTCAAACTATCGCTTAACACTTCTGTCATTATTAGAAATCTGACTCCGAAACTACTATAATTACGCAATTAATTATACCTAACAAATCATTACTAATTACAATAACGAGCCTTGAAAACTCTTGGGACCTTGACACAATTTTATTATTTCGAATAACAATATATAGGTATTTACATAATGACATACTTATTTGGACATTTGTTTTTACTTAATATACCTATTTAAAGTTGCGATATCGAGACGCATGACTCATCTCTTTAGACTCCATTGTTGAGTGGGCTTTCCTTTCTTTCTTTATTTCAAGGTGAACCTCCACTTTTCCACCTTTTTAGGCTTCCTAAAAACAAACACAACCCTTATAGGATCACTTCAGTGTCCGTTTGTCTGTCTGTGTGTCAAGACCGTTTTACTCAGAAACGGCTTGAAGTAAAAATGTCTGTACTGAATATAAATGTCAACCGTCCCTCAATGCTGTAAAAATTTCAAAGTAAATAAGCCTTTTATTACTGAAAAGAAGAACAATACAAATTCTTATTCTATCTTCATCAATAACTTAAAATATACTTATATAAATAAGTTTTACAATATAATGAGATTATGTTTGTTGAGATTATATTAGAGCTTAAATTCATACACTAAAAAAAATGTAGAAATTTCAAGTGTCTAAAAAAATAGTAAATAGTTGAGTTAAATTAATTTGTGTATTATTTTTTTGCAGTTTCTACCTTCAATGCGGGGTATCCTTAAAGGTATCTCCATATGCATGGCCGGTTTCTCAGAAGCCTACTACAGCCACGGAAATCTTATAAGTTCAGTTTGGACGGGAGGCCAGTATCTGATCGACCCCGAGATGAGAGCGCGGCGCATTGTTAACATATCGCAATCTGCCAGCATAGAGTTCTGCAAGGCGTTTTGGTTCTTAGCAGAGAGTGGTAAGATATGACTTTCAGTATATTTTCAGTATATTCATCAAAAAATTGTCAATATTTTTATTACTAGTTGATGCCCGCGACTTCGTTTGCGTGGATTGAGGTTTCTTAATTTCCCCGGGAACTCTCTTATTTTCTGGTATGAGAAGCCTATGTGTTATTCCAGACTATAATCTATCTCTGTGCCAAACAGTCAAATCGGTTTAGTCGTTGCAACGTGATTGAGTAACACACATCCACACTCTCACATTTATAATATTAAGTAAGATAATTATTATCGGGAACAACAGATTTTGTGCTGTCAAAATTTCAAAAATGCTGTTGAAAAATGGTAAAAACTATATAAAGAAAAAATCAACAAAATAATATCGCATTTAATGCAAGCAATGATGGACAACCAATCAAAGTTGAGGAAATTTAAATGTGGAATATCAACCGTGCTAACCTTGTTCTGTCTAAAGTAATAGTGGAGTAGCGCCATCTAGAATTCGTTTTGCGTAATATTTTAATTCATCCGATTCTTTACCTTACTTTTTCATGACCATAAATAAAACTAAAAAAGAATTATCCAATATAATCGCTTGAATCGTGAGTTATAGTGAGATAACCTTAATCAAAGTGAATAGGCACTTTAATCAAACCATATTACCCTACTAGCTTTTTCGCGCGGCTTCGCTCAAGTTAAATTAAATTTTTCAAACACCTATTTTATCCCCTTAGGGGATAAAATTAATTTTCAAAAGTTGTCTTAGCGGTTGCTTACGTCATAATAGCTATCTGTATGCCAAATTTCAGCTCGATCCGTTCAGCAGTCAGAGCTGTGCGTTGATAGATCAGTCAGTCAGTCACCTTTGCCTTTTATATATTCAGATTAGGTTTTATTTGCAGAAATAATGAAACGAGTGCCGAGTCTAATGTCTTCAAATGTGGCGGTGAATAAAATAATCACATTACTACCGGAGCCCGTCGTAGTCAGCACTGTGGAGGGCAAAGAGCTGACAGTGTTGCCGCCCACCGTACATATAGGCCTGCAGGGACTCAACGTTAGGCTGATCAGCGTTAACAAACGAGCCGGCATGGTGAGATTGTCCTCCTTTTCCTAAAAATTAGTGTTTTACCTCCCATAGTAAATCAATCAGCTGATCGTCAATTTTGTATGGAAGGTCCACATTTTTTTTTTCTCATTTCGACCTATGTTCCTTGGGGAAAGTTGTTCAGTTTCATGAGCACATTCACCTCCTTCAGTATTATTTCGGAGTTTCAATACACGTTGTATATTTAATATTCTATTATAATGCAATAAGTTCAAGGTTTTAAAAAAACACCCAATTTTACAAAAACTTTGGCGGTTGTCTGATTTACATAGTACAACTACGCAATCCTAGGTCTATCGGACAACCGCTAAAGAATTCCTGCAATTTAACATAGATGGCGCCATAAGTATCTAGGTAACAAGCAAATGCATTTAAAAAGCGAAAGAAATTATCTATATTTTAAGGTAATTGAATTTTTAAAAAAGCATGCAAATTTTTTATATACTTTTCCTAGAATAACAAAAAAAAATTGGAATGACCCATTTTTGCCTGGTGGGAGGCTTTGGCCGTTGGCCGTAGCTAGTTACCACCCTACTGTTAAAGACTTGCCGCCAAGCGATTTAGCGTTCCGGTACAATGGCGTGTAGAAACAGATTAGGGGTATGGGTTGAATGTACACTGTCATACCCCATCCAAGTTAGGCCGCTACCATCTTAAATTGCAATGTCACTTACCATCAGGTGAGATCGCAGTCAAGGCCTATCTTGTCATCCAATAAAAAAAAATATTTTTAGTCTGGTGAAGGATCATCATCGTTACCAGCATCAGACGGCATCCTATTCCACTGCCACGGAGGCGGTTTCGTGGCCCAGAGCTCAAAGTCCCACGAAACCTATCTGCGGGACTGGGCCGCGAAGCTCGGCATGCCCATACTGTCCGTGGACTACAGCCTGGCTCCCCAGGCGCCCTTCCCGAGGGCTTTGGAGGAAGTCTTCTACGCGTATTGCTGGATGATAAACCACTTTAAAGAAATCGGTACTACAGGTGAGTTAATTTTGATATCGCAAATCAAAAAAAAAAAAACGTATCCCTTGAAAAAAGTGAGGAATCCGTACTCCGTAATGGTAAATTGATTGAACTGTTCAGGGTACTGTAAGCTTGACGTATTATTTATGTATGCAAAGGATGGTGTAGACGCGAAGAATTACACAATTAGTATGTGTAAGAATAATTTTAGTTTGTTGACTTGACCTTCAATTACATTGAACATGGAGTGACTTAATTTTTTGTACCCAACTAGGGCAAGATTATGAGTTTAGCAGCCTATCTACGTATGTTCCACCATTGCACCTAAACTACTGAGCCTATTTTGATAGGTTCGAGTCACTCGAGTGACATAATAATTATGTCGATAACAATGTTTCTACGGTTCTCCTTATTTCAGATTTTATATCCTTACTAATCCTTACTAATATTACACAGGTCTACAAAAAATGAAAAACTTTTTTTGCTAGCAATCCTATTATATGATTTGATGAATGACTTGATAATAAGTCGTACAGAAGTTTTTCAAGGTCAAAACTACGTGTAGTTTCTGAACTACCCTCATCAGGAAAAAATACCCATTTTGCTATGTTTAATGTGTTCGTATTCCGCCAATTTGTGTGATTATCCGATAATATCATTATGTCGACATATAGGAGGAGTTGATTAAATAATTCGAATACATTTTGTTACATTTTTGGTGAACATGTAGTGAAAAAACTCAGAAAACCTATAACGGCCTTCATAAAAAGGGCGTATTTTGACTCTTTTAAGATCGAGATCAAGGGATTTAACCATCCCTGGGTACAAAATATTATGTGCAAATTGTGTATTGAATATTCGAGTCAGTGGTCGAGTGGTAAACGAGCACAATTGAGGTTCGGTGTACCTATGATTTGATCAGAACCAAAAAACTATTTTTATTTTTGTCTAATCAAATTGCATGGAGTAAATTGAAAAAAAAATGACATATTCAGACCTACCGTCTGCTAGACGGCCTTTACCACTCTCAGACGATACTATGAGGGCAGCACCATCGGATTCGTCGGAGACAGATATGATGGAGGTCTCTTCAAATGAACGAGACAGTGATCTTGAATCATCAGCGGCGCCCGTATTCTTTACTCAGTACTTTACGTATTTACCATTGCAAAGAGAGGTCTGAGACTAGCATCGAGACTTAAAGAAAGGAATTTAATTGCTACAGGCACGAAAGTCTCATTTTGTCGTGAGCGTGACAGAGAAAATATTTTCAAAAATGTCTTAGGTAATGAAAGGCAATAAATGACGTGGAATTAGTTCAGGGCCTTCTAGATAACTTTAAAAAAGGTTGGCTGTAGCATGAGCATAAAAGTGTACTACCTGCACAACCACTTGGACAAGTTTCATGAAAATCTTGGCTTCTACAACAAAGAACGAGGAGAGCGCTTCCATCAGGATCTAAAACTGACGGAAAATAGGTACCAAGATGGTTGGGATGATTATATGATGGCAGATTATTGTTGGAGTATCACATGGAACAATCATAGCAATGAACATTTAAAAAAATCTGAATAAAAAGCTTTCTAGCTGTAAAATAATGTAATTAAATGTTTAAAATTCGCTTATTTTGTCTTTTTTAGGCATACCTCGTATCTCGAAAACTACACGTAGCATTAAAAAAATAAGTATGCAGTTGTAATCCGGGTACCCAATATACTAAAAAACAGTTATAGTTTTGGCTGCAACATTTTCACTGTAGACCTGTGTTATAAATGTGAAAATATGTTTGTTTGTTGGTTTGTCCTTCTATCACGCTGCAGTAGGGCTACGGCGTGACGACGTGATTTTTTGTACGGATATAGTTGAAGACCTGAAGAGTGACGTAGGCTACTTTTTATCCCGGAAAATTAGTTTACTATGATATTATTTCCAGGTAAAAGAATAGTTTTTGCGGGTGATTCGGCCGGGGCCAATTTAATAGCGGGATGCACCCTCAAGATATTGAGTGCTGGCCTGAGGCCGCCCGATGGACTGTTTATGGCGTACGCTCCTCTGCTAGTTAGTTTCATTCCAAGCCCTGCGAGGTTGCTGTGTTTGATGGACCCCATACTGCCCTTTGGATTTATGATGAGGTGCCTTAAAGGTGAGTGTGAGATGTTTCTCCTTTAAATCTCTCCCTGCATAATCATCCTTAACAAAATCAAAATTTGCCAAAACATCAAATTTACGCTCTGATAAGTCTTATTTTTATCTGTTTTGGTCTGTTTTACCTCCAAGGCGCGTCAATAGATATTTCATATCAAAAACTAAAAATCCCTATACTAATTCAAACTCAAAATTTAATTCAAAATTTATTTATTTCATATAGGCTAACTTGTAGCTCTTATGAGAAGTCACAAATCTACCACCGGTTCGGAATGCAGATTCTGCTGAGAAGAGCCGGCAAGAAACTCAGCAGTTGCTCTTTTCAAAAAAAAAAAATTTTTTTTTTTTACAAAGCTATGCTATGTATACAGTGCTTCCACAATAAAGCTTCAAAAATGCAAAAATACATACGTAGGTACACCAATCCAACGCATGTCAAGACGGGCAGTCAAAGCAGACCCATTCCCGTTGGTGGCACCCGTTCACGCATGACGCATGATCCAGCCATTGCTTCGCTCAACCATATTTGAGGGAACGTAACAACCCGCACCACACGACACCACCACAGAAATGTTTAAAGAGAGCATAACTAACCTCCCTTTACTAAATCTAAGTCTTGTCTGTCTGTCTTAACATGTATTGGATTGTTTTGCATTTTTGAAACTTCATTTTGGAAACACTGTATACATAGCATAGTTTTGTTACGTATTGTAAAAAAATTTTTTTTTTTTTTTGAAAAGAGCAACTGCTGAGTTTCTTACCGGCTCTTCTCAGCAGAATCTGCATTCCGAACCGGTGGTAGATTTATGACGTGTCATAAGAGCTACAAGTTGGCCTACATGAAATAAATAAATTTTGAATTTGAATTTAAGGAAATTCGATAATTTATTTTAGACATCCTAAATCTGCTATCATAGTAATAGCTACTACTTATCAATACAATATATTACAATATCTTTATAGCGTATGCGAGTCCAAACGCAAGAGGTAGTAAAGATGATAAACGCTCAAATAAGGAACTCACCTCATCGCCGACAAACTCAACATCGCCCATCGAAGGAAATGGCTTCCTCAAAGTTAGCCCATCACAAGGTTAGTAGACAAAAGAAAGGTTTATATTTATTTAATGTCTCATTTATTTATTTCATTTTTGTCATCACCCGTACTGGTCTGGTCTGGTTCACCTCATGAAAAAGAAATTATGGTGTGAAAAGATACAGATAGATGTATAGAATCTTTGATTGTAACACCATATCATAAATTAGTCAAACTAGCTTTTGCCCCCGCGACTTCGTCCGCGTGGAATTAGATTTTGGGGTGGAATTTTCAAAAAGTGTGACACACGTACTTCTTTATTTTTAACTGAAAGCTCTAATACCAACTTTGATGTAAACAGCTTGAAAAATGACGGACTTTCATATAAACTTCCATCCCCTATTTAAACCCCTTAGGGGTGGAATTTCCAATAATCCTTTCTTAGTGTGCGCCTACGTCATAAAAGGAACCAACTGTAAAAATTTCAAGTTTCTAACTTCAGTAGTTTAGGCTGTGCGTTGATATCTCAGTCAGTCAGTCAGGACTTTGAATTTTATATATATAGATTGTATTTACTTTCGTTGACTTCAACCGAATCAGAGGCGTATATTTGAAGTACTTCCGTGAAATTATTATGAAGCAACATTTTATTTAAAATAATTAATTATTAATTAATTTATTTTAAAATAATGTTATTTTTGACATTTCAACTGGCTATGGAAAAAATGTAAAGTTCTAAACTGAGAACTGTTAAATCCTCAGTTTGTATGAAGAAATGCGGGTTCTAGTTAGCAACTGAAATTTACGATCAACAGCCAAACGAACTAGCCAGCTAGTTTTTTTTTTAACGAATATAAACAGTGTTATCTAGCCCAACCCATGATAACTTTCCATATTTCTTTATTTATAAAAAAGTCCTCTGTTTTACTGTCAGAGGGGATAAGCGAAGGGCCGTCGTCGTTCGAGGAGGTGTCACCGTCAGACCTGGCGGAGCTGCAGGCTCACAAGTCTGGCAGCGAACGGAGAAAGTCCTCCGATACCACGATCAGCGCTGCGTCGCTGCAGAGCGAACACACTGCTACCGGTAGGTACAACTTATTTGACGTGTCAACTTTCGTGAATTCCAAGTTAGCCCTTGAGTAAAATCTCATCTGCCGTAGGATTGTCTCAACATGGTTAAAAAAAAAATCATCTCTGACTCTCTGGGACTCTCTCGCTATTAGTTAAAATTGGGTACTTGACTTGTCAAAATGTGGATATCCATTAATTACAACCGAAAATGTAACATATAAGTATAACATATGCAAAAACAGAAAATATATAGTAAAAAAAAAAAAGAGTTTTACGGCAACGGATTATTTTCTGTCGCATTCTACTGATTTCTGTTAGCAACACGCAACTGATATAAATTGTGATATATCTTATTGGGTAGCGTCTGATTTAGTTCCCTTGGGAGAGGTCTTGACCTTAGATGCGTAACATTAAAGTTCACCAAATATTTTCCACAAATTCAACTTATCATAAAAACCGCAAGTTAGTCTACATGAAATAAGTCATACCAATTTTATTTTTATTTTTAACCCGAACGGATTTTGTTTTTCTTTTTTTTGTTTGAAAGGTGAATTAGTCGGGAGTGTTCTTAGCTATGTTTGATGAAAATCGGTCAAAAATTGCCGCCGCCACAATATGGATATCAAATGAAAGGACTTTACTAGTAGAATACTACACTATGATAAATTTTATATCCAAGATGGCCGCCACTACAAAATGGCGAGTTACATATTTCTTTTTAAATTTCACATATCGGGGGTGTTTTAAATTTTCAATTTACACTTGTTACATATTTTGTTGGCAGGTATAACGCCACCGGAGGATAAGTCCCAACAGTACGTATCAGATTTCCTTGAGCGGTACGTTTTCGACAGCGACACGGATTCCGAGGGACGCCGGTTCCCAATCGTTAAGCCAAACAAACAAGACTTATCCCACAGGTACAATGCGATACCATCCTGGATTGTGCAGCTATTCCCGTTGCTCTGTGCTTTATTATGGCACTCGGGCTATTAACAGGCTGGCCGACTATTTGCATGCCCATAACTATCTAGAAGTATATTAGGTAGTTATGTTACGAGTGAGCTAAGTACTTTATATTCCACAAGAAAAATTTAAATCTCGAGCTATAGATTCTATAAATTGCACCGAGAAGTTATTTTTCAATGATCACGTGTATCATGTAATTTTTTCAATACTTTAATAATTGAAAGTATAAGCAATAAAAAATCACCAGTATCACCACGCCCTCAATGGATATGTAGGTTTTGTATAGTGTGAGGTAAAAGGAGGTGGGTTGATAAGGCCCAAAATCCGCCCCTCATACACTCGAAAAAAAAAGTTCCAGATTCCGACAAATTGTAAATGTATTTATATACTTGAAGATATAAACTTTATTTCAATATAAAGTTTAGGTGATAAAAAAAATAGTAAGTTACAGAAAATATTACCCAAAAAGAGAGTGTTTCTTTTACTTTTCTTACATTTTCATACATTTTAGTCGTTTTTTAAGCTTTGATTTAATATTTTAGAATGAGGCGCTCCATGAACCAAAATAAATTAATACTCATATAAAAGCTTATAAAAAGGAGCATCATTATCAGTTACGTTTACCATGGTTCAAGGAGCGCCTCATTCTAAAATATTAAATCAAAGCTTAAAAAACGACTAAAATGTATGAAAATGTAAGAAAAGTAAAAGAAACACTCTCTTTTTGGGTAATATTTTCTGTAACTTACTATTTTTTTTATCACCTAAACTTTATATTAAAATAAAGTTTATATCTTCAAGTATATAAATACATTTACAATTTGTCGAAATCTGGAACTTTTTTTTTCGAGTGTATGAGGGGCGGATTTTGTTGCCTTATCAACCCACCTCCTTTCCAGTCCATAAAAAATGTATTGAACTTAATAAAGTTCAATAAAATTTTTTATGGACTGGCAATGTGTGGTAATGGTAACTTCGAGATAACTTTGCAAAAGATGGCGGCTTTAAAAAGTTTTTTGGCGGCCATATTGGTTAAAAAAATATCACCTTTAAGGTCACGATCTTCGGCCGCAGTACCTTGCAAGCTGTTGAAGTGAGGTGCACGAGCCACTTTGTTATAAAGAAAGTAAAACAGTTATGATAAAAAAAAACTTAACGGTAAAATATTCTTTTAAAAGCTTTTGCCTATTTTTTGACATTTTTTTTTTTAGTTTAACTTTAATATACTATAAATAAAACCTGAAAAACAATTAAAAACTAAACTGTTTTCGGAATATTATTTGATCGAGTGAAGTTCAAAATATGGACTTTTGAACGGTAAAATAATTTAGAATGTGTATTAAACTACAACATATATTTATTTTTTAACCTATCAAAAAAAAGAATATTTGATTGTTTACTATTGAATCAAAAACAGGCTATTTTCGGAGATCCTGCCGTTAATATGTAGTTTGACCTTGCTATACTGATGATTTTATTTGAGTCCATATCGTATAGGAACCAACAAAGTTGGATCACCTGTTAATAGCCATTACTAGATGCCAGTGCAATTGTGTAGTTAGATGTCAGCAATATTAACATCAATATTATAGCCCGTTTTTGAGCCATTTGCAATTAGTTGAAAGCCTGTTCCTTTTGTAATAACCGCTGCTTGGATATTCCCAGTTGCAATAACTTCCAATTGTAAATACACAAAATCGTCCGAACAATACTTTACATTCCGTAGAGTCGACTAATATAACAAGTTAATAAAATAGAGACATTGACATTTTTTATCGAAACCTACCGATATCACAACTCCACTTGAATAGAATCTTTTACTAATAAAACTAGAGCTGTTTGTGGGGGGATTTTCAGCAATTGGACTGTTACTTGGTGCTGTCTTTATTTGCAATTTTTTATACGACGCGTTTCTCAAATTATTGTCTGCTTCTGTAATTTTACATTTGCTTTAAAAATTATCTTTCTGCTTTGTTAGTCCTAAATGGGCGCACGTTTTATGACTGAACAAGTATCTGATATAGATACTGATAATTTATTTAAGGTCGAGATAATTATTTTTTGTATCATCAATGAAATGATTTCGTTTTGAATATTTACTAGGGAACCGGAGTCAGACAATTCTAGCACATTAATCGGAGAACCCCCCTTAATACAAGATCCGGAACACAAAGATAAGAAGAGGATAAAAAACCGGTAAGATAATTGATTTTTTTTTAAATTTAACTTCCTTGAAATTGAGGATATTTCCAATCAACAGCTTTTAGTTTAAATGGTGACGATACATGTAATTTATGACACATTCTCAGGCGTACGTTAGGGCCAGCGCAAACCTAACAGACTAAAACAGCTTTATTAACTTCCGCATACGAATTTCCTTATTAAAAGAAGTTGCGCTTTGGTCCCACTTCTTTGATGTGCCTTGCGCCTCATACTAAGGTTTTGCTGCCTTTCAACTCAGCGACTGGTTCTTTATATGCTGGGCCTTGACGGTCAGTTTTTCGCGTCAGTCCAGACGTAAAACTGTGGCGTCACTCCAAATGATTTAGGTCAACTAAATGTCCCCACTCACTGGCGTCACTCCGGCTCTTCAGTTTTCGATCGGTCGGGCTGAGTAGGGTTGTACAAATAGGTTTATTTGCGTCAAATAGGAAAAAAATGAATTTGGATTCCGAAGAAGAAACATTAATTCTTGCTGCAGCTACTGTTTGTTGCCATATACTCTCCAAAAAACGAGAAAGAAAGCAATTTAAAATGAAAAGAGAAATCGGTTTCGTAATTTGTTTTTCACTATATTAACTATATGGATGGAAATTATATCGAAAAAGCATGTTCAACGCTAATGTATTGAAATTTTCAAAACGCTTTAGCTAAAACGATTTTAAGCATATTATTCCGGAATATCATAGACGTTTTGCTTTATTTACTCGTACGCTTGAAAATTTATTTATGCCCCTAAAAATAGCCCTAATTTTTTTTTTGGGCCCTAAAAAAATCCCAATAAGCAAAATTCCGCCCTAAATTTGGGCCTGAAAGCCCTAAGTTGGGAACTCTGCGCCATTGGAATGACGATCGCACACTCACGAGCATTTTGGCGCGACACGCCGTGGATTTATGGTAGTCACGAAAAATTTCCGGGCGCGTCGTCAGTTAAAACTCTGGAGTGATGATTCGACACTCACGATCAAATTTTGGATGGACGTCAGTTCAACTGATGCGAAAAACTGATCGTCAATGCCCGGCATAAGACTTTCTACGACATTGTGTGAGTTATTGATCAATGCATGGTTTATGTGTAATAATGGCATCATGTCGGTAATGTTAATGGTGCAATTTTTTTTAAACGAGAAAACATAATTTTGTTTTGCAATTTAAATTATAAATAAGAAAACTATTGATTAGACAGAATATGATTTATTTAACAATATTTTGCAAAATGTGTTAAGATAAAAGTTATCGCCATTTTAAATGGTAAAAAGCTAAGTTGTTCTTTTTTGTTTTTTCATATTTTCAACTTGTATGTCTTTAATAAATTGATATGTAATGTTGACGATCCATGTGTATGTGTGCACAAATAGGCAAAAGAGTAGAAAAAATAAGGGCGGTATAAGTCATGTTAAATCTAGCAAGCCAAAAAGTAATAATCAAAATATAGCAACCCAAAATACCAATCAGGTAGATACGGCATACAGATAGTCACAGTTTTAAAGTAATTTATAGAATTAAAGCAAAATAAATATATTTACGCACAGATTTACGAATTTTAAAACATTGAATGACAGAACACTGACATTTTAGCAATGACACTTAACAACTTGAGTGTTGTCATTAAAGAAAGAATTTGTTACGTTTTTAGACTTTTTTGCCAAGCTGTGTGTCTTTGAGTATATTTTTTTAATTCTATGTGTGCGTACGTTGTGTTGACATGGTCTTTGAGTATATTTTCCTTTAATTATATGTGTGCGTACGTTGTGTTGACATGTTGTATATTTTTTGTCTATAGTATAAGTGATGCGGCGACTGGTTTTATGGGTGCGATGTCTTCTCGCCTAGCGTATATAACGGGTTCAAATAATATAAGACCCACGCAAGAAGAGTAAGTATCTGAAATTGGTATTTGTTCAAAATTTTCCACATTTTTTGAAAACATTTCGGTGCTATTGCATTGTGCACTATTTTGTTTTTAAGTACGGAATGCTTTGTGTCTGCTTTCCGAACCGGTGGTAGAGTCTTGACTTGTGATAGAGCCACAAATTGGCCTACATGAAATAACTTTTTTTTTTTTTAATTTTTGTATATTTCTAGTGCCTGTATCAGAAATTATACGTTAATAGTTACTTAACATATTTTTTTATAACACTTATTTAATTAAAGACGTGCCGCCAAGCGATTTAGCGTTCCGGCACGATGGCGAATAGAAACCGATTAGGGGTAGGTATAGGTTGAATGTACACTGCTATACCCCTTCCAAGTTAGCCCGCTACCATCTTAGACTACATCGTCACTTATCATCAGGTGAGATCGTAGTCAAGGACTATACCTTGTCATCGAATAAACAAAATGTCTATATTATTGTCTCCAGATTAGCGGTGCGAACTAATCTAGACTCTCTGATAGCGCGGAGTCCGTCCGACGAGTTCATATTCTCAGTGCCCAAAGACCCTTTATTGTCGCCATATTGGGCGGACGAACAGTTGCTCAAGAAATTCCCTCCAGTTAGAATATTGGTAAGTCTAATTTCATGTAGAACAACTTAATATAGCATTGAGAGCAGAATCATAATTATCATCGTCATCACCAGCGGACCCATAAACGGCTCACTAACACACACACACACACACACACACACACACACACACACACACACACACACACACACGCGCGCGCACACACACACACACACACACACACACACACGCGCGCGCACACACACACACACACACACACACACACACACACACTGGCGGACGAAATTTGGTAATTTATAATTTCTGAATTGACTCTGGTCTGGTCTGGTGGGAGCCTTTGGCCGTGGCTAGTTACCATCCTACCGTCAAAAAATGTGCTTTCACGCGATTTAGCGTTACGGCACGATGGCGTGTAGAAACCGATTAGGGGTGTATGGGTTGCATGTACACTGCCACAACCCCTTCCAAGTTAGTCCATTACCATCTTAGACTGCATCATCACTTACCATCAGGTGAGATCAGCGGTCAGGGAGTAACTTGTCATCAAATAAAAAAAACCTAGACTAGCTGATACCCGCGGCTCCGCTCGAGTAGATAGTTTTTAATAATCCCTTGGGAACTCGCTAGCCTTCGGTTCAGTGATGTGATAGTGCGATTAGTAAGGATTTTAATGAAATTAACGTACATACATTTACCATAGACTGTCCACCTGGACCCCTGCCTGGACGACTGCGTGATGTTCGCGAAGAAACTGAAAGGGCTCGGCAACGAAGTTGGCATCGACGTGTTAGAGGGTTTGCCGCACGGATTCCTTAATTTTTCTTTGGTAAGATTAATAGAGCTTATTCAATCTATACAAAGTGTATTGAAACTCCGAAATAATACAGAAGGAGGTGAATGTTCTCATAAAACTGAACAACTTTCCCCAAGGAACATAGGTCGAAATGTGAAAAAAAAATTTGGACCTCCCATACAAAATTGACGATCAGCTGACTGATTTACTATGGGAGGTAAAATTTTTTTTTTCATATTTCGATCTGTTCCTTGGGGAAAGTTGTTCAGTTTCATGAGCACATTCACCTCCTTCAGTATTATTTCGGAGTTTCATTACACGTTGTATATGTATGAGCTAAATTTTTATAGTTCCAACAAGTGTAATACTTATATTTATATGGACGGACTAGTATGATGTCCTCAACATTTTGTTATCCAGTTTGCTGCTTTGAATACTTATTTCGTCCCCATGAAAATGTGCGTCCAACCTTCATACAGCTCAACTACCTACTAATATTATATTATGAATGAAAATAAAACTGTTTAATTATTTATTTCCTTATTCTTTTAGTCATTATAGTTGAGAATACTTTTTCTTTATTTACAGATGGCCAAAGAAGCGAACGAGGGTTCGAAACTTTGTATAGAACGTATAAAACAGTTGCTCGATTTAGAAAACCATGCAACTACCCCCGAGAATAATCACTTATGAATGTGCGGCCTTTGTGGTATTACTAGGTTTTAGGCCATACAGTGTGGTCGGTGCCTAATTATACAGATTATAAATTAGGCCTATCACAGACGACCGAATATTATTATTGTTGCATCATAATATAAACATATAAAGGATAAAGCAAACCAAAGTACAAATAAATTATATGATTTTATTATAAAACAAAGCAATTTATTATTATTACTACAGTACAAAGAAATCAGAACAAGCTGTTCGATCCACTCTGATGCAATTCGATAGTGTATCGAAAGAATATTTTTATTATGTAGAAAAATATATCGTACAGTTACTGGCAAAATTCTTGAGCAAATGGCTGTGTACAAGCGAATTTTAGGCCTCATTAGTGGTAAGTGTGAGGCATGGTGGCGGGGAGTTTTTTATTCGATGACAAAGATAGTCCTTGACTGCGATCTCACCTGATGGTAAGTGACGATGCAGTCTAAGATGGTATCTTAGACTGCATCGTCACTTGCCATCAGGTGGCAAGGCATGCGGGCTAACTTGGAGGGGGTATGGCAGTGTAGATTCAACCCATACCCCTAATCGGTTTCTATACGCCATCGTGCCGGAACGCTGAATCGCTTGGCGGCACATCTTTGATGGCATCTGCGGCTCTTGTTTCCCGCGCCGTGTCTTCCATGTGCTAACCTACCCCTCTATGTCACCTAATGCTCAAGAATTTTGCCGGCAATTATAGTCTTCTGCATTTCCATGTGGATTTCCTACATGCATCGTTGAAACTTGCGTGTGAGTTGAGTCTGAGTTACCTGGCATGAATCGGTTGTCTGCGTTAGACCTTAGGCAGAAAAGATAGATAAATAATGTTTAGCGAATGAAGTATAGTTAATATTCAATTTTACTTCGAAAACCTTATAAGTGTGTTGTTCTTTTTAATAAAGCTGTATTAAACAGTTTGTAACTTTTTTGTATCGTAAAATCACAGAATATATTTATTATTTTTAATTATAATTTGAAACGGTTCGTTTGTAATTTAAATCACTTTTTTGTACTGTAAAATCACAATATATTTATTTATTTTGATTGTAATTTATTTTCAATTTATAATGAACATTTTTATGTACCTTATTGAGAGGCTATAAATATTCAGGCAACAGGTGTTCTTGTTGAAATTAGCTTCTTAATGTCCAATGTGGCTAATTCTATTATACACAATCTCTAAACTAAATTCTAAGGCGAATTAAACACTTGCTGTCCCTTTCATTATGCTCCGTGCGAAAAAGGATAGCACTAAAACCTGACAATTTTGTTTAAAGATTGTCTACAAATTATTCCTGCAAAAACTTTTAAAGGGTTAAATTTTTCCAAAGAAAAGTAGGTTGGCAAACCCAGAGATCCCTAGAAACACAACCTCTTCATAAATATACCTTCATGGACTCAAGAAATCTGAATTTATATGACATATCCCAGATTAAAATAAAATAGCTCTGAAATCAAACCAACGCTTCAAATAGCAGAAAATATAATCTAAATTATAGTTAACATAGCATAGAAACATTACTTAGTTGTTAAAAAATCGTTCTAGTATGAATCTTTAAAATATGCCAAAACTTATGATAATGTTATAGACATAAAAAGAAAACACTTTAGGAAGCAACATCAACTAAAATCGGACAAGTCTAAGTACTATAACTGTACTATAATGGTGTTTAGGTAAACAAAGTGATAGAACATTAGTAACAGGTTAAATATTTTTAATTTTATTTTTTTGAAAAGAAATAGAAAATATAGAAACTGTTTTTCTTTTATTAATCATGGGTCTAACCTAGCTTTTTCTTCTCATATTAATATCGTTTGGAACTACAATTTCGCAAGATTTTGACATATTTTTTGTACCTACTTATCATCACTTAAAAGTACCTATATACCTATATATTATTATACTTACGTATCTTTAGTTTTTAATAAATTAAAACTTTCCTTTTTAAGCTGTACGTACCTATATTTGTTAAAGATATAATTTTTATGTCTGTTTAGTATGTCTTGCCTGAACGCGCCTTCTAGGTATAATGTAATTTGAACTTTATCTCGTCAACTTAATGTTTGTATTTGTGAGAAACAAATGCAAAAAAAAAAAACCATAGCACGTTTCGTTCTACTTGAGAACGTTATTTTTTGTTAATAGAAAAGCTGAAACGTACTTATAAAATATTTTCATTCTGAAAATCTGTGTAATTTTATTTAAAAAAATATTTAATAATAAAACTGACAGAGTTTTGATAATTTTTTCTCCGTGCACAATCATACTGCTTAATAATAAATAAAAACTTTTAAATAAACTAAAATCCTAACTTTTAAAAACCAAACGGAAACCTGCGTTCAAACTGGAATATTAGGTACCCAGTGTATTCCACTTTTGTGGTTTAATAACACTTGGTTTAAGTTACTGATTCTGAACAAAGAGTTTTGAACTTTCACATACTTAAACGAAAAATATTTTTTATGCCGCAATAAACTTTGTTCCTATTTACTTCCTACACCGCACTTCAAGATAAATCGATTGCAGTTCCTACTTTCGTGGATTGTTTTATAATTTTAAATCACGCTATGATAGTTCTATATATATATATTTTGCTTGTTGTCTTGTTTACTGTAAGAGGTAGCGCCCAAAAAATTATAGTTACCTATCCAATTTATCTTCGTATGAGTTTGCCCACATCGCTAATATGTGGAACTCTCTCCGGCAGTAAGTACCTACTTACATGTAAGTGCATTGTAAGCTATTAGGACTAAGAATGGGGCGCGTGTAATGTACATTGTAATAACTACAACTTACTGTAAGTTATATACTGCATTTATTGTCTGATATCACAAAAAAGATCACATACATTAAAATAAATATATTAAAATAAATTTTTTTATAGTAAGTATATTATTTATGGATGCTAATGGCTGTTGTATACAATTTTAGGTTTTTTTTGTTTTTTGAAACGTTTCTTTGAATTACATTTGTGTAAAATATACACGAAAGATATTACGAAACATACGTGCATTGTATTAAACGTACCGAGGGTAATTTTGTAAAAAACGTACCTAAATATTATTTGAAAAATCGTGTAATTAAATGTATAAATGTCTATATTTTTCACGGTTAAATGATAATATACATAATATATAAAGCCGCAGGGTTTACGCCATGTAAATTAATATGTAAATTTGAGAAAAATTGAAAATTTTAGGCAAATAAGGATAATTAAATAAATTGCTCGTTATATGAAATTGTAGTTATGTTTAAATATAAGTATACCTATCTATCAAAATCCTGTGAAACGTGTGAATATCGTCCATAAAATTGACAACATTGTAAAACACCTGTCGGTTGACGACAAAGACGAATATAAGTACATTTAAATTTCATATTATTTAACATGTTATGAACGCTACGAGAATATGTTACAAAAAGAGCCGTGTAAACTTATGATTTTCGGCCATCATAATCTTGAAAATTCAAAATTTTGATAAAAGCCATTTTAATAATACCTCTAATAAAATGGCTTTTATCATTTTATTTTTACCACTTATGGCAAAAATTCAAGAAATATGCCAGGGTTGATGGGTATTGTTATTTTTTTCTGGACAATTTAAACTATCATCAAAATTGTGAATTTTCATGACTAAGATGGGCGAAAATCATTAGGAAGTTTTCTCACCTCCTTTGTTACAGTTAATTTTATTTTATCATGCCTTTATTGTTTAATATTAATAATTATGTTCGTTATGTTCACTTTAACGATATTGTAACGATCGACTACCGACATAATCGGTAAAATATCAATACAATTGTAAATACTTTTTATTTTACGAAATCCGAAATCACCAAAGTTGAAAATATACCTACCTATAAAACGTCATTGTCTACCTAACTAAAATTGGGATTACCTACTGACCGTTTTATTAAATGTTTTGTTCCTTAATGCTGTTGTTACATTTGGCTTGTATTATATTATTACAAAAAATACAATATACTTTTAAATAGGTATAATGTATTTAAAAATAAATTTCAATGTGAAATACTTAATAATATTGTATTATAGATACATGTATTAATTAATATACTTACTTATACGAGCCTAAGCCTGAATCCGTACCAAATTAATAAAATAAAATAAAATTAATTGCCATAACATTATGTTACCTAAATCAAAGAATATACAGACCTCTTTTTATCTATGCCTAAATTAAACCGACTTGAATCTTAGAATTTTCCAATTTAAATTAATAATATGTTCAATAGTTACCTACTTACCTATTGAAAATTATTCAATTCTGCATATCGCTTCTACTTTAAAAAGACATTAAATAGTTGAGGTTGTTTTGCATTTTGTTCGTAAATGTATTTTATTACGTATTTTTAATGAAATACCTGCATACCTAAATAGTAGATAATAATTTCGTCACTGAAATTTTATAGTCTGTGATAGTGAATTGATGCTTTTAGAAAGCAAAACAGTATTCTAAAATGCACGAATGTTATAATAATTTTAAAATAAATAAATGTTTCTTATTGTGTGGTTTATTTTTTGCCTTTATTTGTATCGTCCTTGGCTCACCTTTAACACCTAATGAGATCCGAATAAGTGCCGCTCCTACCTACGTTACTATACGGAGAACTCGAGAACCACTCAGTAGAACCTGGTGAAACTTGGTAGGAGCAAAGGTATAGTAAGTATAGTAGATACCTTTCTACCTACTTAGATCAATGATTTACCGGCTTTGATTGCATTACCTGTGGTTTTCACTTAAATTTTACTTAAGATTGCCATAAAACACGATCTTGTGTCGCACGTATCCCAGCGGCTTAGTTGAGATTGCTGGCATCTCACTGAATTTACCTTAATGCATAACTATTAGTGTATAACGTTAGCCGATACTCTGGTATAATGTACATATGTACCTATACGAATACCTACCATACTATACGAGGGTTCTGACCTAAACCTGACTGATAATCGAGTTACCTTAGTATGCCCTGTCCTGCCACATAAGAGCAGTAGCTGGAATCGATGGATGCCAAGTTTTCTACAAATCTCCAAAGTCGGTCACCCATCCGAGTTGGGTCAACATAGCTTACCCAGCGCAATCGGTTTAATTTCGGTGTCGCTACCCAAGGGAATATAATCACTTCGTTTACTACATTCATTGAAATAATTAGATTCGTTCTTGTAATAATAAATAATCTGTCTCAGCTCAAAAACTAGTACTGTAGATAGGTAGGTATATAGATAATTACATATTACGAATATGCGTAGAGCAAGTATATCTAAAGCTTATCAAAGCATTTTGTTTATATGCTCGTGCATTTACGGATAAATGCAATTAAATATTATTGGTTAAATTGTAGCTGGACAGACTTGTAGATACCAATAAGATAAGACGTATGTATAAAAAATAGTTCGCTAAGCAGGTATTTAAATAGGTAGTATAATAAAGCCAAATTGAAATTGTTAATCATGTTTATTGTACTAAATCTAACTTTTAGAGAAACTTGATAGTCAACAAATATATTTTTTAAGAATTTTCGACAGCGGGCAAATTGACTTTTGGTAACACCTATTTTTAAAACAATGAGAAAGATAGTTTTACATAAAATAATAATACTTCAACAAATTTAGGTTAAAAATTAATAAATTTACATAATATTACAGTTTAGTTAGGACAAAATAACAACATTTTACATTTTTTACGTATTGACAAAATTTAAAACAAAATATCAAATCATTGCGAGGTGATATCTATATAAAAACCATGTTGTTACACTAATATTTTGAATTAAAATAAAATGACAATTTCGGAGCTTTCTATTCTTATGAATCTTATGATAAACCTTACTTTATTATACAAGTACAGTAAAAAATGGACACAAATTATGCCATCCGAGGTTAGTTAAAAGAATGCCTAGAGCTAAATTATGTTACTTTACACATAATTCTAAACATGAGAGAAATTTACAAATACTAGAAGCTATTTTCAAAAATTTATCATAGTTTATTGTTTCTTGTAGGTATATCAGAAGTTTGTAGGCGCATATCGGAAAATGCAATGCAATTAAAATCAACGAACACAAGTAGGTACTACCATTTGCATAACTAGAATTTTTGTACCCAGGAATTTGTATTTTAATGTTTACTACCTATAAAATGTTGGCATTATTTCAGTCACAATAAAGAAACAACATAAGTAAATACAAGAATAGGCATCTTCATGGCAATTGCGCTCCACCACAGCTGGTAACTGTACCATAAAACACAGTTCTGTCCTAAACATTTAGTTGGTAACAACTGCCAATTTATAAAAAATCAAAACATTATTTTAAGATAATAAGCCATGTGTTTTTTGTTTGTTCTTTTATTTGGTTAAAGCAGAATATTATGCTATTTGTCATGGAAATTATACAAAATGAATAGCAAAAAAATCTTCATTTTTTGAAGTGAATTTTCCCAAATTTGTGACCAACTCCAACTATTTATTATAATTTTTACTTCAACAAATAAATCTGTACAGTACAAGGTTCGAAATTTATTTGAATGAAATCAGTCCATACAGCTATCATTATGGCCTCAACAATCCAAAACCACAACCCTACTTATTATTCCGTCATTACAAATAATCATTAGTGTAAATATAAAAGTGACTTGATTATGATCCTTATTTTATGTATCACTTGCTCTTTTAAGCCTTATTTACATGTAAAGGTTTGGGCTGCTTTGTATCGAGAAGTCGTATGATATTGTAGAAGGCAATTATTTCATTGATAGATTGCAATCGTGCTAACATTTTAAACAACAATCGAAAACTCACCTATGATTCAATATAATCAAAGGCAAAGCGATTGTTGCTCTTCTCTATAATAATATCTATTATTTCATTTAACATATTTTGGAGATACCCTCTCCATGTAAATGAGGCTTTACGCAATAACAACTGAGTTGAGTAATTGAGAATCCTTGGTTAGTTTCAATCGTGGCCATTGGTCTTTGCATGAGGAACAGTCCCATTGACTAATGGCACAGACTGTGGTGCTCTGATAGTCTTTTGTAGGACATGAGCATCGGCCGGCTCTATCCGTTTGTAGTAATGTTCTTTCGTTTCGACAATCTCGAAGCCAAACTTCTTATAAAAATCTATTGCACCTTCGTTGTTGACTTGTACATGCCTGGAAAACAATGTTATGTATATATCATCATTTGCAAGATAATATAATTGATATATATGATATGTTTTGATTCAAAAAATCATGAGCTATCAGAATACAATTTACATTTTTTTTCTAAGCAATAGTTTGTTTAATAATTTACAACATGCAGACACAATTGTTTACACAAGTCATTTTCTCCAGAATTGATTTACAAGTCTCATTATCCTGATAATGATTGTGTTGATGGATAAGTACCTACAGATCCACAGCTATAATAAAGTAAAATAGGTAAATGATAGGTTACTTTTGCTCAATACAATGTTGCATGTCTAACCTTCAACATCCTGTTATTATTTTCATTACCCCAAATTGCAACAAAGGGCAAGCATACAATATTAAGAGAATACTTACAAGAAAATGCTGTCAAAATTGCCATCCTGTTCAACATATTTTAGCACATGCTCCACCATTAGAGTGCCTATTCCTAACCTTCTGTATGGGTAGAGGCAGCCTAGAGTCATTATATACAGTCTCCTGGAGTTCTCTGACATGTCTATTCTACAGCACACTGCTCCTACCACGATATCATTGTAATATGCAAGTTTAGCCAATTCGCCAGCCTCTAAGACGTCTTTATAAAATTTGTCGTTGTATGACACAGGGAATACGACCGTGTTCAGCTTCTTTAATTGCTTTATATTATGCGGTGTCACATCGCCGAGTTCTATTTTAGCTCTGAAATTGTAAAAACGTTCTTTTAACACGGTTCCGAGTGATACTCGTTTAAGTATTTCGAAAACACTTTGGAATGGAAGGGCATATTTAACACTGAAAATATAAACACATTGTTCGAGTAAATGATCATTACCTAGTCATTTTAATAACTACTTTTTATTTTACACTAAAATTTAAAACTAATCTAACACAGTTATATCACACGAGATCACTCCCGCCATCTACCAGTTAGCTTAATCTACTCGCTCTCGCTCACTCTTCTCTTTGCCACCTTTTGGAATTTGGGCATGAAGATTGAAGATTGAACTTTGAAGGAAGGGGTGTTTCATGACATTTCATGGCCACTACGCAGTTTGACAGACACGAACCAGTGTTTCCAACTTTTGAAATTTTTTACGAAGATAGGTACTTAATAGTAGTAGGTACCTTCCATGTATTAGTTTGTTCAAAACTTATTCAAAAAGAAAACAGTCGTGGACAAACATTAAACTAAGTCAATAGGCACCCGTCATGTATATGTAAAAAAATAGGTTTCAATTTCATCTCCATCGCAGATCTCCATATACAATCTCCATATAGGTACCTACATATTTATAGATTGTCCAATTCTTTATTTTCTTTTTGGCAGATCAAGAAATTTTGACTTTAGTGACGCCTTCACACGTTACCGATTCGATTTGAAGTAATAATCGATTTTATTTAATAAGAACTTTCAATCGATTTCATGAAATATTTTTTTTTGATTTAATGTACTTATATTTTATTATATATTTTTAATCACTTAGATAAATTAATTTGACATATATGTTTGCGGTAACAGACAAATAGAAAAAAATAATAAGTTGATTTGGGTTCTTTATCGATAATAATAATAATTAAGGTTTTCTTTCAAAATATGTTTAACTAGCGACCTGCCCCGACTTCGTCTGGGTTGAAATATTAAATATTTGTTTTTACGGGGCTGATCGCACAGAGCTTCTTATAGGAAACGATTGTTAATAAGATCACCACAGGAACCACAGGAATCTTCCGCACCGATACCTGCCACCGTGCCCCGCCACACCGGCTGGTACCATTTTATTATTTTATCACGCGGAAATATTCATTTTCTGATAACTCCGATATTAATTTGAATTGTATAGTGTATATAAATCAGATCAAGTTATTTATACCTTTGCCTTAATCCTAACCTAAATAAATGATTTCTCAAGCAAGGCAGTTTAAATACCTGTAAATTACTTTTTAGTTTATTAAAATCGGACATTCCATTCGAAACATATTAGGAGTTTAATAAAATTGCTCAGTGAAATGTTTTTAAAAATTACGCGTTGATGTCACTTGTCCTGCATTTACTGTACGTTTATGCCAAAATGTTTAAAAAATAAATGTCCAGCCGTGCGAAGCCAGGACGAGCCGCTAGTATTTAATAATTTTACTTGTTTCATTTGTATACCCAATTACGTAGCTAGTTTGTTAAATAAATAAGTAGGTAGGTATGTGATTTTCCAAGTATATTTGCTCATAACTCTTGATTTAAACTTGGTTTAGACGTTATTAACCACGCGTTTTGAAGTTAACTCACTTCACTAACGCGTGCATAGTTACATTTTAAGGCAGCCGTCAAAAAAAAAATGAAAAGAAAAATTTCTTTACTCTTGGTTTGAACTTAAATTCCAAGATTTCAACTTAATTCCTTGCAAATATTCAATATTGGAGTCATAGTTACTATTTTTATTTCCTTTTTTTTATTAAATTTACAGAAACAATACTTACACGAAGTCAAATTATTTTTATCATAATTGTGAATGATTTATCGTCTTTCAAGAACTGTGTTTTAGTCTGTGGTTGTTTGTTATGCCCAGAGCACTGCACTAAACGTCAATAAAGTACGACATTATTTTAGTACATTACAAAGAGAATGTAATCACTCCGTTTTAAGAGGCGGAACTTCAAAGAAAAAAATTCGAGACTTTATTTTTATTTTAGCCAACTTCATAAAAGAAAAACAAAACTACCAACCCATGTAATGAAGAAAGAATTGTCAAAGCTAAGGATGTAATGTATCGATAGATGTCTTATCGATAATTAGATTTTATCGATATCGACAAAAAACAGGGATGTGCTACCAAATCTATTGTTCTAAGATCAAGTTTAAAAGTTGCGTAAATAAAACAAGGATCAATATGAGTCTAGTATTTATTCATTTTTATTCACAATATTACAACTAGTTGAAACAAAATTAGTTACTTTAAACTGAATTCTTTCTTTCTTTCTAGAAGTTTTTTCAATGCAATAGCATCTTTTTATCTGCTAAGCAAAGCAAAGTATCACTGCAGTCTTCTTTTTATCCCATTCGATAAAATAGCAGATAAAAATTAAAATAATCGTAGGTAGGCATTCTACCGGTTTGATACCATTGGGAAAAGCAAGAACTTCTCAGAACTTTTATCATTCATGCTGCAAACTTCACATTTTCTATTATCCTCCAAGATGGTTCACAAATTTAATTGAAGAATTAACAAATAAAAAATTCCCGCTAGTAATTAATTATTTATAGAATTAATATTTATTTAAAATGTTTGACAAATATTTTTCTCTTATTTATTATACTGACAACTGACTGAGAAGTGACAACGATTTTCTTCTTTTGATGACTTTTCATAATGCGCAGCCAGTCGAACCAAGAATCAACTCTTTTTAAATAACTCCTTTTTGACACTATTATGTTGGCAATATGACGTCACCCGTTAGCTTCGGCATGTTGCTTAACCCAAAGAAATAAAATGTTCATGTAAGAGAGTTTCTAGAGGCTGGTACATTATTCCGAAAACAAAAAAACGGTAATTTATAGGCGTGATCTGCCAAAAAGAAAATAAAGAATTGGACAATCTATAATACCTTCATGCGCTTTGCTCCCTGATAACTCGGTGCCTATCACAAATGAAAGCCACTAACATAGGTATATATTTTTATCCATTGAAGGTTTACTATGAAATAATAAATGACATTTCTCTTCAAACTTTCAATGGATATAAAATGCCTATCGTCGTTGATAGGCACTGAGTGACAGAATCAGCCCCATGGTTTGTACTTTGTACCACAGAGTGTTTTGCACTACCATGATTTTGCACCTTCATGGAGGGGTCAGTGATGTTCTAACGTGGTTCTAACTGCAAGTTCAACTTGTTAGTGTTGCCCGTCAAATAAAGTTGTTTTTCTTTCTTCTCTGCGCAGACCATAAATATGTTTGTAATTTTTAAACTGCATTCCAATCTTTAGCGCTAAATTCAAATAATTGACAGTTTTAATCTTTTGTTTTCCTACTAATAAAACATAGCAGAGATTGCTTAAAATCGTGCTTAAAATATTCATTCGCTGTTAAAATACAAATAATAATTTACAAATAAACTAAAACATAGAAAACATAGTGATTATACTTAAAACTTAACGAACCCGATAAGAAAAAATGTTATTAAACCACTTGAGGATTCTTCATCCTGATGCCGGCAAATATTTTATAAGTAATATTCATGTGTGGCAGAAGGCTCGAATGCAGTCTAAACCTTTAGAAATAACCACTGCTCAGGCGTCATCCAAAGAGCAATCCATAACTGGAATAACCTCGGCTGAAAATGAGTTTGATGTTTTCTCGACTCCACGAGTAGTTCCAATGGTGCTACACAGCAGCAGAGATTCGATAGTTTTGCCGTTTGACGAAGTTCCTGGACCAAAGTCTTTGAAGTATTTGTCAACATTACGGAATTATTTAACAGAAATCGGTACTCAGCTGACTGCTGGCTTTTTAATCTTTGGTCTGAACATTGGTGAGTTAAACACGCATTAAACAATATTATCATTATCATTCATCAAGTCCTTGTGAAATAAAAAAAAATAGTCAAATCCTTCTTCAGAACCAGACATTATTCTGACACAATATTTTTGTCAGTCGCTTTACGAAAAAAAAAATATATAAGCGAGCTTTACTGAGAAGTTCCTCTGAGTTTAATAAAAATAATTAAAAAAATAATTTAAGAATTATTAGATTTAAGTTTTCGGGTGAGACGATGGACCTACCTTGTATTGCAGGTACTTTAATAAACAAGAGGAAATCGATCCGTAAAATGTCAACACTGTTCGACGAGTACGGGCCGGTTGTGCGTTATGTGAACCCCGTGGGCACCGACATTGTGCTGATCAATCATCCCGATCACATCCAGAAAGTGTTCAGCCTCGAAGGTGAACAGCCCGTTCGCTGCACGCTTGAATCTCTTAAAAAGTTTTATACTGACCACAAGAATCACCTTCATGGAGGAATTTATACTGTGTTAGTTATTGTATTTATTCTGGTACCTACTTACTGTTTATGCAAGTTTATATACATACAAGTATCACATACACATACTGATTAAAGCGATTAGTGATTACTAAGACGGTATAGTTAGTCATTAAAAAAAAGACGTGTGGCACTCGGGGACTGCCGCGGTAAAGCTATTGCATAGCATTTTTTATCAACGCCATCTAGCGGTGAGAGGAGTCCCGTGTCAAGTTATTTTCGTTACGGAATTTCTGGATTCGGTCTCCACGTTCAAGGCCCTCGATAGAAGCTATGCAATAGCTTAAAATTACCTACGTAGTTCTTCTTACGAAAATGTAACAGTGCAGTGGGCAAACGCCTCGCTAATATTTCTGAATGCTCTTAACAACGCGGCGAGATTCGCCGCCCTTACGCATGATAAATGTGCGTAAGCTACTACGTCCAGTATCCACTTGGTTCTGCAGGTAGAAACGTGGCTAAGTTCGGGGCATTCAAAAAATTTGGCTGAATCTGTAGTCTATAAGTACATACTACACCATCATCATACTGTGAGCTTGAGCTGAACCATGCCCCGGAGGACGGCATTGAGTCCTTAGAATTACCTAAGCCTCAAAATACTACATTTTATTATTTCAGTGCAGGCACAATTAATTGCTTTGATGGTTACATCTACTTAGTTGAAAACTGATTATATTTTGGCCACCTCGTGAGAGAATACCTAGTATTTTCTCAGACGACGTGACCAAGCTAAAATTAGTCAAGCTAATATTGTTACTACGCATCACAGTTTAAGAAGCTTCCTTTATAGCCACGGACAGGAATGGGCGCGTCAAAGATCTGCCATATACACTCCCGCACACAGTTTGGTCACGCATCATGCGCAAGGATTGTACGATATTTGTGAGAAATTCGCCAGAAAAGTGTACAACGTCAGGAACTACCAGGATGAAATGTCCAAGGATCTTTACAAAGAGCTGCATAAATGGGCTTTTGATAGCCTCGGTAAGATTTATTTGCTGTTTCATCTCTATTATTTATCAACCGATATAGACGTCCACTACTCGACTAGATATTTTGTAGACTTCCACATAACTTGTATCCGGCGGTTCCAGCGACTCGTGATGTCGTCGGTCCACCTAGTTCTTCGCATTGCTCTCCCATTGCTACTTCAGCTTCATGTCAGTAATACACCGACTAGATGATTATTTATTAATGTGGGAAGTTAATGATAATAAGTTAATAATAATGATATTAGCAAAGCAGACGCCTGCGGCACGGGCTTTAGCGGTTCCTGTGGCAGACACGTTAATCTTTATAAATTTTTAATACCAATGAAAAGCCTTTTATATTGATGTTTAGGACTGATAATGTTCTCGAAGAACTTGTCGTCGTTGGACACGCAGATAATGAGCAGCCAATGCGACGCGTCGTGGATGTACTACAATTTGGAGCACGCCACCGACGCGATTATTAGGTGCGAGACGGGCATGCATTTCTGGAAGATCTGTACTACCCCCGCTTGGTACATATTGGTGAAATACTGCGATAGCTTGGACAGGTACAGTAGACTTTTCCTTATGTTTGGATGGTACCATTAATTATAGCTTAGTACTTATTTGTATTTGTAATAGCTTATAAATTGTATGGATTACATTTTCAGTTTGATTGGCAAAAGAGTTTTAGAAGTGGAACAAGAGCTCTCAAACAAGGCACAAAATAACAGTCAGCTGAGTGAGATATCCATTTAATTCTTTGATATTCTGGGATAAAAATATAGCATTCTATATTGTTTCTTAGGAAACAGGCTATTTCTTATCCAATTTCATCGACAACTGTTTATTTTCGCATTTATAATAGCCATCAGTTTCCACACAAAAATGTCCCCAAAAACAAAAACCAAAACGATTGTGTAAAAGCTACATCAATCATTGTTACAATCCCAATTGTATTGAATTTATGGTAGGTATTCTCGCTGTAACTGCATTTTAGCCAATAGCGATTGAGTGTCGGCCAATTATAGTATAGCCATTGCGATCGTCTTCTTTTTCTTAATCAACTGATAGACGTCGACTGCTGGACAAATCTTGCTTAGACTATATGCCTCGGTCTGGTGACGTCTGTATCCCGTGGTGGGTCTGCCAATACTCCGACTTTCGATGTGGGGTCGCCAACTCGCCACTCTAAAACTTAGAATTGTCACACTCCAATATTTTTAGACTACCCCGCGGTAGAACAATTTAATTGTTTGCAAGCAATATGACGATGCAATTATAACTTATACACTTTTTTCCCTTGCAGCTGTCGATTCACTAACAAGTGCAATGCTACTAAACGAAGATAAGTTTAAAACGGAAGATGTAGCAACGGCGCTTATGGACATGATGATTATTGGAGTGAATACGGTGAATTTATTTTATAAGTATAATATTGCATTTAGTAATGACGCGCTTGACGACAATCAATGATGGAAAGGACTGATAAGAACGAGATTGGCGCGCTGCCTAAAGCTTGAAGGTACCCAAATCATACGTGGCAGGAAACACGGGCGCCGCAAGGGCGTTCCACATCTTAGCGGTTCATTTCAGAAACGTTGAACTAAAAAGCGTTTCACAATGCGTAGTTTCACTATCACTATAAATACCTATATAAAAGGAAAAGTGACTGACTGACTGACTTATCTATCAATTCATAGCTCAAAATACTGGACAGATCGAACCCATAGAGTTAAAAAGGGGGTTGAATAAAAAGGGAGTTGAAAAATCTAATTTAACGTGAGCGAAGCCGCGGGCAAAAGCTAGTTATTAATAACGTTCAATGTTTTTAATAGATAACATCATCCATGGCTTTCTTCCTGTACAACATAGCCAAACATCAAAAATGTCAAAGGATCATTTACAACGAAGTTGAAGGGCTTTGCCCAAATATGTCTGCTACAGACGTCGATAAATTGAGAGAGCGCACGCCCTACCTGCAAGCCTGCATCAAGGAGACGTTACGGTAAAGTTTACAAAGAATTTTGGTAGAGGCAGTACATTATTTTAGGCCACGAAACTAGATACCGCCGGGGATAATACAAAACCGCGTATGTACCTACCATTGGTAAAAATCGCGGATCTACACTAGTCAGTTTTACAGGAGAATCTTGAAAACTTTATTTTCTTATTTCTACGGCTATTAGGCTAATTCTTACACAGAGAGTATTAATTCATGTATTGATAAAAATAGATATCTTTTAAAGGGATTAATTTAGTCGCTACAACACTTACGCGGTTTTGATTTGACCACATATGAAACGTATGAAAATGGATTTTAATATACTAATGCTAGTTCGCGGATTTGCACTATCTCCGACGATATACCAGATTTTCTACGTGGAAAAGATGGATGCAAGTCAAATGTCTTGTGGACCTCAACATCTCAAGAAGCGGACTGGAATTTCAAACTCAATAGAATAGAATAGAAAATGGAGTTTTTGCATAATAATTATTGTCGCAAATAGGTATAGTAGGTGCTTCTAGCACAAGCTATAATATGCTTCGTTTGAAGGACATATATTATTCATCATGGCTAAATAATCATACACCTTTGACTTTGTTGTGTTACATTCATGTTAATTTTTTCAGGCTCACCCCACCGATACCAATCATAACAAGA
Organism: Hipparchia sbordonii; assembly: GCA_038048805.1. NCBI lineage: Eukaryota > Metazoa > Arthropoda > Insecta > Lepidoptera > Nymphalidae > Hipparchia > Hipparchia sbordonii. Next base: position 5,082,071 of record JBBIWI010000010.1, on the reverse strand, counting down.
GTTTTGCCAAAAAATATTACTTTAGATAAATACAAGTAAGTTGCTCAACTACATTCTTAGATACATATAAACCAAGGTAACTAAATTCATTACCTACCTACTTGGTATTGTTCATGGAACAATTTTTTTTTAAAATCCTATAAAAACTTCGCGCGCAGGCTTAATTTATTATTTCTACCATACTTCTCATTTGCAACCACCTTAATTAATGTAAATCCAACAATAACTTACTATAACTAAAAATATCATCTCGCGTTTTATTTCTTAAAACTGAAAGAATCATTGACCAGATTAACCCTGTCAAACCTACCCAAACATGACTCCATATTAGGTTATTCCAGTAAAAAAAATACAAACTAATTTCTGACAAGCTGAATAGAAGCAATTCATGTGACTTTAGGTTTTTTGATTTTTTGATTTCCCAGGACAACTACCTCCATGTCCATCAAGTTTTTTTCAGCAGGAAGTCTGTGAAAAAATATAAATATGGATTGCCAACTCCTAAATGAAATCTGCGTAATATTATAAATGCGAAAAGTGAGAATGGATGGATCATGGATGGATGGATGTTTTTATCCTTCATGCCACAAAGAATGAACCGATTTGGCTGTTTGGAAAGAAAAAAACTCTTACCCAGGATTAACACAGTCTACATTTTATCCAGAAAAGTTAAAGAATTAAAAAACTTAAATCCACGCGGACGAAGTCGAGACCATAATCTAGTATAGTTCTTGCAATTCACGAGGGCATGTGGCTCATGGTTGTGTGTCTCGTATCTGCATACGTGAGCGAGAGCTTGCTCGCGCCTGACCGCTCCCACCTAGGCTCCTGACAGGCACACACACTTACGAAATGTTCATATACACCATGTAACCACAAATAAAGCTCACGCGCCCACGTGAATTGCAAGAACTATACCTTATATTTGATTATTGCAGCATCCCACGAGGTACACTGATTATAATGTCTACACAACATGCCTCATTGAAGGAAAGTAACTATGAAGATGCTACCAAATTCTGCCCAGAACGCTGGATCAAACCAGATGCTGATGATCACCATGCATTTGCATCCATACCGTTTGGTCAGGGCGCAAGGAAATGTCTGGGGCAAAATATTGCTGAAACTATGATGTCACTCTTAGCTATACGGGTAACTATGTTATTTTGAGTGGAATTTCAAATCTTTATATGAACAGCTGAATACTAAAACATTTGATGTTTTAGGTTCTTCAAAAGTATAAACTGGAATATCATTATGCTGATGTGAATCCCACAAGAACTTTTATAGCGAGACCTGACCGGCCTCTCAAAATAAGATTCATTGATAGAATATAGTTTTTTTGTTTTTTAATTTACTGTTTTTGCATTTAACTAAGATATGAAATAAAAAATAATTTAAAACATGTGTTTTATTTATCAACTATTTATACTAGTCACAAAATGGCATATTACACAATTGTCTAATTACTATCGTTTACAGATGATTAAACATTCGCTGTTAAAGATGTATTAAAAATCTGTCAAAAAATCAAAATTCATTCATCAGAAAGTTTTGTTGAAACAGGCCCTTTATATTAATGGATCATGAGACATTAAATTCTGATACTTATTCTAAATTAATATTCTAATAATATTCTCATCAGGTAAGACTCACTGTTGCATTGAATTTTATATTTTGCAGAAATACAGTACAAGCCAGCAGTAAATATTGGGCAACTAATCCCATAAGGTATAGTTATCACTTCCATACATTGCTATAATAATATGATACTTGGTCTATTTGAAGAGATAATAAAAACCCTATAATGTCACGCCACACCAAATTGTCTAAACCTGCATTATAAAGGCTCACGCAGGTTAGAAAGGATGGCAGGATCCTCCTACATTAATTTCATACAATTTATTTAAATTCATATTTATGAACCATCCGCACACTGTAGACCGAATTGCAGCACAGATTGCAATGTGGCTGGAATTTGTGAGCCTTTGTGATACAATAAACTAATAAGTTACATTATATACAATTACCTACCTCGATAATATATTGCAGACATCACATACAAGGATATAAAGAAGAAATTTATTCTCATAGTAAGTATTTTAGAATATGATAATATTGCTATCGGTTTCTCCGAGAGAATATGTTTAAATACTTTCCTCTTGTCATTTCTTTGGCCTCTTCTAAACCCAGCTGATAGGCGAGATCGTGAAGTTTCTTCACTTCCATAATGAGACTACTCGTTGATAGCAGGCCCAATTCTGAAATAACAGAACAGTTGCATAACATAATGGTTACAGGACATAGCTCCAGAACTATCAAACTAGCCCAGCTATCTCTCAAAACGCTAAGAACTCTACCTAAAATCACCTCCGCCACACCTTATAGCTACCTATGACCTCACATCTAATCGATTTAACCACAGCATGATAGACAAACACAAAGCAAGTGGGAGAGAACCAGCCAATCTGAGGTCATTTTGATTATTACACTGATGCAATCAATTTTAGAGAATACCACAGCAGTATATTTATTTGATTAGGATGCGATTGCTATTGTAACCTCTCAATCGAATATACATAACATTGCACTCTGCAGTCTCCTGTACATTTTTTGGACTGATCACAAATTAAAATTGGAAAAACATGGGATCACAATTTAAACTTAAGTTGGGGTCCATTAACTTAAATAATTTTTGAATTTATTGCCCTGGATTAAGAATGAAAAGTTAAAAGCAATTGTTGCAAAATAATACTTATTTAATGTATAAGTATAAATGTGACTGCCACTTTTATGGTAATGGTCCAGAAAATATATTTTACTCACGATGTATATAGGCGCTATCTTCTTTCGTTAACCCTTTTTGCCACGACGGTGGCGATTGGTTGGGATTCTGCAGCGGCGCAAACTCTGATACACCAGGAACTGCAAACGAGTCGTTGGAACACCTTGAGCCTTCATCATTTGAAAGATTACTATTTCCATCGCCCATTTCAAATTAAATGTTTAAAAATCAGTCGTTATTAACCGATAAGCCAAGAATGAATAGACGTAATGGAGGACGGAATGACAACATTAGAATGGTAAATCCCGCGACATTTGAAAATCATGACCTACTTTATGAATCAATTCAATCGTCTCCAAATTACGGCACTGTAAAGATCTTACTTTGTTCAGGCCATAATTCTGGGGAAGCTCGGTCAAGCTTCTCCAAACTTAGCAGGCTTTCTTCTAAAGATGTCAGAGGAATATCATCAGATGTTGTTTGACCTGGAAGAATGGTATCTTTATGACAAAATTACAAAACTTTAGAAACATATGATATTTAGGAAATAAATTATCGCAGTTTAAGCAATTTTCTGAGTTATATGAAAAGAAAGAAAACTGCACAATTCACGAATTTTACCAATTTTTTCTTCGTTTACAATAGAATTCTGTTTCGCGGCCATTTTCTTAAATTTATTTGACAACAAAACAAACATAGACAACCAGAGTGTTTAAAATGTCATAGACAAGAAATTCGGATACTATGACTATAATAAGTTCGTTCGTTTTCGATTGTCCTAATAATCGCAAATCGTTGCGTGAATGGTTCGCTTTATTAGTGTTGCCAAAAATAAAATTTAAGTGGACTTCAAAATGCTAGAATTTAGAGCCATTACATAGACTAGAGAATAGGATGGATGATAAAAATAAACGTTGTATCTCTTTCTTTTTCCGGTTGCCAACTTATAGGCAAGGTGGGTGTCGTGTTATAACCGCATGGTTTTTAATAATATAATAGGTGCAATTACAAAATAAAAGTGTTTAAACGGAAAAACATTACTATCTAAGGTAATTTTATAAATTACTTACTATGTACTGTCCAAAACTGCAATTTTGTGTAAACAACAGCTAAAGTCAATGAAGCTCCATCAATATGTACTCCTTTTACCGTTTATAAAACATATAACCGAGTATCTATGTTATTGTTTACATCATTTAAAGTTAATATTTCGAAGTCGAAGTTAACAAAACATAATATTGTTCATTTTTATCTGAAAACCTTAGATATTACACTCCGTCAAAACATAACCCTACTTGTCAATATCATACATTGTTTCACGTATTTTTTGTGTTTACATTTTATGGAGAAATTATTGGGTAATTTGAAAGTATTTTATATACGTGAACCCTAAAACGTATCAAGAAATTCGTAGGTATCTATAATGTGTAGGTACCTATAATGTGTATTAATCGTAACCTCCATGAAAAGACAATATTATAATCATAATAAAATACCAATTGCTTGCAGCAGAATTTGAATAAAAAAGAATCTATTTTCTAATTTTTAGTCATATTTGAATTTAAGTTATTATTATCCATGAACTAGAATCTCTGCAGAACTAGAAAAACTACCTGTATTGCAGGATCTAATTAAGCTATCAGAGTGACTTACAGAATTGGTAGTGAGATCAATTTCTGCTTATTCGTTTTTCATTCTCTATAACTATAATAACTTGTGTTAATTTCAGATGCGTTCCGTCACATTAAAAGATGTTGAACAAGACAAGGTTGTCAAGACTGTTGCTGCTCATTTGAAAAAGTAAGTTATTTGTCAACATTATGTACAAGAAAGTTGTAAATTATAATTATATCATTATTAGGATGTAAAAATTTGACAAAGTTATGTTCAGCTATAGCACCTTGTATTCTTGTAGTCCCCTTGTATTCTTTAAAATAAATAGGTCTATAGACAAATCCTTACTTTAATACTTGTTGATGCCCTCAACTTCGTTCGCGTGGATTAAGGTTTTGTAATTCCAGCGGGAATTCTCTTATTTTCCAGGATAGCCTATGTGTTATTCCACACTATCATTTATCTCTATGCCAAATCGGTTCAGTAGTTTTTACGTGAAAGAGTAACAAACATCCTTCCATCCATCCATACTTACAAACTTTCGCGTTTATAATATTAGTAGGATTATAAATGTGAAAGTGTGTTTGTTGGTTTGTCCTTCAATTGCCCTGCAATAGAGATATGGATCAACATGATTTTTGCATGGATATAGTTGGGGACCTGGAAAGTGACCTAGACTACATTTTATCTCCGAAAAATAAAGTTCTGAGTTTCTGCAGGAATTTTGAAGAACTGCATATGTTCCACATTATTTACAAAGATAGGTAGATAGAAATTTCTCTGAATGTCTACATGGTCATTTACATATTATCTGCATTTTGCCTGCTACTTATGAATAACAAACTTTTAATAATACAGCAACTCAGTCAAAATTCAGAAACTTGCGTAAGGTAAAGAGGTGTTTTGTTCTACCTAAATTGTGAAGTTTGCTCTTTTAGGTCTGTATTTCACTAAAACTTATTTTGCATAAGTTTTATATTCATTATTTGTTTTATTCAAAGTGCAAATATCACAAATAGTATAAATGTTTCAGGATCGGCAAGGTCAAGGTGCCAGAACACATGGACCTAGTAAAGACTGGGCGATTCAAGGAGTTGGCTCCCTATGACCCTGACTGGTTTTATGTACGCTGCGCTGCTGTCCTCCGTCACATCTACATTCGCTCCCCAGTGGGTGTCAAGACTGTCACTAAAATATTTGGTGGTCGCAAACGCAATGGTGTCACACCCTCTCACTTCTGCAGGTAAATGAAGTAAAATAAATATGGAGCGATCACAGACTTAATGCAGAACTGAAGAGTAGAAAGTAGCACATTTTTATTAAATTTTAGTGAAAAAGACAGGATTCTAGGATTGCTAGCATTTGACTGTGTAGTTCTTACTAACACAACAGCACTGTACTGTATTCAATTGGTTTTTCTGATTGCACATTTGAAGACTTAGTGTAGACTAGTCATCGATGTAAAATAGTACATTATACATCAATGATACTAGTAGTAAATTGGTTGAATACAATAATGATTTGGTTGTACAAAACCTTTAAACTAAATTGATAGTAATTAAATTAGTGTTACAACTTTACAAGTCTCAATGTTCAAAACATCGCATCGTAAAGTACATTAATTTGAATGGAGGTAATGTTAGTATTCTCATGTCTATTAAAACTGGTTAGGAACAAAACATCTTCAAAAATACACTTTTTTCCAGATCATCAGGTAGTATTGCCCGTAAAGCACTTCAGGCGCTTGAGGCATTGAAGCTAGTAGAGAAAATTCCGGATGGTGGCCGTATCCTCACTGTACAGGGCAGACGTGACCTCGACAGAATCGCCGCGCAAGTCCGACAAAAGGCGAAACTGGCCGCCAAGCAGAGTGTTATTGTTCTGTAAATTTATGATAATGATAAATAAAAAATAAGAAATATCTATGTTTGAGTTTTATTTGCTTGCAGCTGTTTGTAATCAGATAAAAATACAATATTGCTTTGGCTGAGTAGTCATACTTCCATGCAAACTTCCATAGCTGAATTTACCGAGTTCTTTCTGCAACCACATATTTTAGCAAATAGCGTGAAACTACTAGCCTATCAGTAAAACAGAGTGATTATATTCTCTTGGCCTATCAGAGGCAATTGCAACCATCATCTATATATATCAGAGAATCATCAATCAATAGGTACCTATATACTTATATGAAGCAACGCAAAAATGTCGCATGGTGAAAGGGACAAATGTTGTAGCATGTGTTTCGTTTCGGCTCTAGCATTTTTGGTATAGCAGCATCTCTTTTACACTTCAACTCAACATTTTTAAAGAACGCGACCTTACCTATTCTATATTGTAATGTCACGTCATTCATTGTTGTAACCTTGTTGTTCCTAATCTGTGGTTGTAACAGATTATGTAACAGTGGTGTCATGGTAACGTCAGTTTTGTGACACTGACATTTGCAACATTTTCTAGGAAAATCCATGTCATTTTGTCATTTTCATTTCGTTTCATTGTGTTTTGTAAATCATTGGCATTTGGCATTAGCGCAGTTTTATTCGAATAGCAGTCGAAGTTGGATGAATTTGGATTTGCAGTGATGACAAAATGATAGCGACATTAGGATTTAAAATTAGTATTATTGCAATAGTGAGTTTAATATCGTGCGTTTACAGTGAACAACAGTATGGTTCGCCGGGAGGAACACTTTACGTGGCAGAATCAGACAATTCCCAGAAAATAACTGTAATTAATAGAAACACCGATGAAAAAGATGTATCTTTGGGAAGAAAAAAACGCGATGCCACGATACCTCCACCGCCGCTGGAGAAAACTGTCGAGCGAAGTATTAGTACATGGGTAACTAGCATTTCCTTTTCCTGATTAGTTCAATAGCTTCGACCGGACCCTTTGTTTTGATTGTACTATCGTTCGATGCCCGCATGATGTGACAGTGATTTATTTTGTTGCTTGTCATTTTCTGATACAGCAAGTACATGTTTACGTTGCGTACTTTCTTCTATTTTTATCATAAATCAACGCAACTTAGCGGCGTCACTCAAGAAAGGTCTTTAATATTTGTGAAGGGCACTTGGAGCGCAAAGATTATTTTTGGAAACATTACTTGCGGAAAATAAGCCAAGCAATAGGCTAAAAAAGTCTTAATTATTTTTTAAGACATTATGTTACTAAAAGCTGAAAAATTTAAGGAATGTCTTTCTAGTTTCTGTCTTTCACTAATAACGATTAATTGCAATAACTGCAATACTGCTGATAAAATAACAATGTAGGAATAGGTACTTTAAGTATTTATTGCATCATCTTTAAATGCAAAAAATAGAACAAAAGACATCACATGTTTCCTTTTTTAGGGTTTCATACCTTGGAGGTAACTAACGGGATCTTATTACTAAGCCTACACTGTCTGTCTGTCTGCTGGCTGTATCTCATGATCCGTAATAAGTAAACAGTTAAAATTTTCATTTCTCTCCAATTTCTCTTCCCTCAACTTTCATTTTTTGTATATCTTTGACACAATCCATAAATCTTTTTCTAGGTCTTCAGTTTCTTTACTGTTGTGCCATTTTGTCATGACTAAAACCCGTCTATTATACTGCATTGTCTCTGTGTCTGATCCACTACAGATTATTCACTTTTATTTTTTCATTAAGTAGCTGCTGGAATATTACATTTCATACAATAGTATTGAATATATTTAGAAAATTAATGCAGGAAAATATTATGATTTAATAAACGAAACCTTTGAACATTATACTAACCCATATTTTAAAATAAGTTTACAGGAAAATTTTACAATTACCTACATAAATAGAACTTAATAAGGACTAGTACAAAAAAACAATGACGTAAGAAAGTTACTTTCAATCAACCTTGATACATTGATAAGAAGTATTGGGGTTAATTATATTTTATTGTTTAAGTACATTTCCTTCTTCCTTTATTAATTTCTTTTGTTCTTTGACTCAATAATATATTGAATGAATAAGTTCTATTATTTACTTGCTGGCACTGGTGACTATGTTTGCATTGATTTCGGTTATTAAAAATTTTGTGTGATCACTGGCACGAAAATCAATCTGTTTGATGAAGAGCCTGAGAAAGTCCTGTGAAAATCGGTTTAGTGCTTTGGAAGAGTAGCCTAGACAAATAAACAGATAGTCATAAAAAGCTTCCAAGATTTGTTGGAAACAGGCAATATTTGCGAAAATTCAAGTTATACAAGAAATAAGAAACTCTTTCTAAATCCTACAAATATAATAAATGCAAAAGTTTAGATATATGGGTGAATGGATGTTTGTTACTCAATCACACTGCGACAACTGAACTGATTTGACTGAAATTTGGCACAGAGATAGGTTATAGTCTGAAATAACACATAGGCTCCTTTTTATCCTGGAAAGAGAGTTCCTGTGGGAATTAAAAACCTGAATCCACATGAACGAAGTCGGGGGCATCAGCTAGTAATCACTAAACTAAAGATATTTTAGTTTGGTGGAAGTATTTAGAGCTAATTTTTTTTTTAGTTTGACAGTAACTGATTACTTTTTCTTACGTTTTAAAAGTGTGAGTTAATTGTTCATTTTTTTACCAGACTACCCACCTAAATGACAGCCATCAGCAATTAATGGTTCATTGGGTTGGAGAAGGTTCCAATGTAATCATTTGCTTGGCAAGAGACTCCAGCGCCAGAAACAAAGGGACAATCTCGTCATCGGCCCTTTACATCTCCTATGACTATGGCAAGAATTTCACCAACAAAACTGAGAACTTTCGATTGGGCGATGATGCCAACAGTGGATATGCTCAGTTGGACAAGTTCTTCAATCATCCCAAATATCCTGAGTTTGTAAGTAAAACATTTATTCATTTTTATTACTTTTGTACAAATAAGCATAATATTAAATGAAGTGGACAAAGGTAAAGCTTAGCTTAGATTAATACTATTTTTCGTATTCTTAATTTTTGTATTATGAGTTGTGAGTACATTAATATACCTAACGTGCACTAAATTTGATATTCTCAGGGTGTATCCAATTTAATTAAAATTCTAGGCCACATTTGAAAGTTAAATACATCAAGAGTAAAATAGTCAAAAACATACTAAGTAACAGTTAAAATGAAATACCAAATGTTGTAATGCATGAGAGTTTAACCAAATACATTAGGTACAATACATTTCACATAGTTACTAATTATCTATTATTTATTATTTTTGAGGTCTATAAGAGAGTAATTAAGAACATGAAATAAAATGAAGCTTAGTTATAGATATGACACCATAGGTATGCAGGATCTATCTTCCTCGTCCCAATTTGATATTCACTGTCACTCCCTAAGGATATAGAGAAATAATATTATAAATGCGGAAGTAAATGTTTGTTGGTTTGTCCTTCAATAAAGCTGCAACAGACTTACGGATCGACGTGATTTTTTACATGAGTATAGTTGAAAACCTGGAGAGTGCATAGGCTACTTCTTATCCCGGAAAATCAAAGAGTTCCCGCGGGATTTTAAAAACTAAATCCACGCGGACGAGGTCGCGAGCATCAGCTAGTAGAGAAATAAATTTTAGAAGTTGAAATTGTTAATAAACAAACACCAAGTTCATTTCTTATTCAAGGTCGTTGATGTTTTTGAGTGAACTATGCATCATACAAAAGACATGAATGATAGTCGAGTCTACATGCTTACATTCGCTAAGTAGAAGTCAATGAACTGTGCATCACAATAATAAAATGCCACTTGCTTCGAATAAGCGCATGAGGTTTCGATTTTCATAGTATCATTCAGTCCACAAAGCAGAATTGCTGATTCATTAAATTGATTAAATATTTGTTTTTTTTTTTGGTAAATTGAGTATAAATTAAAGTTAAAGACGTATATATACGACCTGATAGAAAAAATTATATTATACAGGTTGATGATACAGGCGACAAAAATGATTCCTCAATAATGTTATTTTTCATTAGGCTAATGAAACTCCTATTTTTAATGGTAGGAATTGGTTGTTGATGACAGACTGATAAAAAAACGTAACGTTATGTTTTATAGACTGAAAGAATAATACTCCATTATTTTTTTACTGAGTACGGGTTTCCTGTCTAGACTTGTTTTTTTTAAGAATCTGTGCTGAACTTGACTGATAGTACCCTATCCTCTTCAACTAAGTGTTTTGTAGAAACTGTTGTCAGGTTGTTGTCGACAATAGTGTAAGGGGAGGGTATTGAACCAGCGACCTTTCAGGTTACAGTCCGCGTCTTAACCTTTGCGCTAAGGTGGCAGTTGATAACGATCTTTTGGCGCTAGCTTGGGTCAGGTCAGTTATTTCAGCGATCGGCTAATTATTTCGGCATTACTTGAAAGTAGAATTTTTTCGTACTGCTAAATATCACTAGCAATTTAGTTTCAAAGAAATGGGTCGTTAAATGCGTGTTTTTGCTTACAATATGAACTTAAAAAACAAAAAAAAAAAAAACACCTCAAACGACAGGTCATTGTGAAAACGTGCAGATTAGATAAATTGACAAACAAATTCGTATACTTACCTATCTACGTATTTATTGTGATTTGTGATAGCTCGATTCTAAATTGATAATAATAATAATTCTCAATATTTTGAAATGTTTTTTTTGTTTGAAAGGTGAAATAGTCGGAAGTGTTTTTCGATATGTTTAAAGAACTTGGAAAAATTGGTCCAAGAAGACCGCCGCCACAAAATGGCGGATTACGTATTTTTATTTTAACGATTACTGAAAAGCGATTAGGTTATTGTAACATGTCGGAGGTGTTTTAAATTTTTAATTTACACTTGTTATTTGCCTACTGATACAACTACGACTAAAGACTATTCCAATTCTGATAATGCTGTACTTACCTTCCTTATGCATAAGACAGACATGCTAGGTACATTGTCATAGATAACTACGTAGCACCATTCCTACTTATTCGCACATAGTGACAGTTCCACTTGGTACATTAATTTCATTATTAAAACATTCCAGTCTGGTGGCAAATTTTAATTTTAACATAGTTTGGCCTTTGATGGTTACTATTTATAGAGCTTGTAAAACTTGACCAACAAATAACTTGAATTTGTTGTTGTAGTTTTTCGATTATTTTTTAATTCTAATGTCTTTTAGGCTGGGAACACACGCCAGATTTTGTTTCCCACTGTCTGATCAGACTATCTGATCAGGGGGGCGATTCAGACCTGTTCGATAACATACCGTGTCGATACGGTTAGATATCGATCTCGTATAAAAAAAATTTGTCGTGTGATTCCAAGCATTTGGTTTGAGGATACGATTCGGTATCGACTACGTTATCGACATCGACAAGATACATTCGATTACAAGAGCATTTACGAATTGAAAATATATGTTATCGTACGGTAACAAACCGAATCGATCGCTAAATAAGTTATCGGAAGGGGCTGATCGCACCTATTTACTCGATACAAATCCAATTCAGGCTTTTTCTGAACTCAGTCGTTCCCGAGCTATCATCCCGAGTGCGGGAGGACCGACAGTAAAATCGTAAACGTCTCGTGCCATTTTCCGACTCGAATGTCCGATTCGACTAATCGGATCTCGGATCAGACATGTGTTGAATATTCCAACAAAATAATGGCTTCAATGCCTTCTGATAGCCGGATCAGACTATCGGATTAGACTATCTGATGAAATAATCTGGCGTATATTCCCGGTCTTACAAGTATTTAAATGGATAGGCTCCTGAAATTTTCTAAAAGTTAATTAAAACTTTTTTTTCTGGCAAATAAATTCTAAGACTCCCTCCGGGAATCATATCTAGGACCTGCCACTAGGCCACAGAGTAAAACATAGTATAATATAATTATGTATCATTTACATTATACATATTTGCTTATTTTATATTTGGTTTTAGTGCGTATTTGTGGACTCGACGAATAAGAAACTTTATTACACGCAAGACAATGGGGTGACCATACACCGTTCGGATCTCAGCTTTCATCCCAGCGAGCTCGCCTTTGATGAGGAAGTACCTAACAGATATGTTATCTTGGATAAAGTTGATTCTACGAGGAATGTGAGTATTTTAAGCTTTTTATGTATGTCTCGTACTTCTCAATGCTGTCTCCGCTTACTCAATACTTTGTCTGAAATAAATGATTATTTATTTATTTATTTAAGGGTCTTTTATAGTGTTTTTTTTTTTTTTGGAATAAAGAATTCAGGAACGAAAAATTAAAAGTAGTAAGATTAAGACTATAGCTTTTTCATTTGAATGGGAGATCCTTACCCAGTAGTGAACTGGCGATGAATTGAAATGGTGAAGATTTTCCTCTGGATTAGTATTTTTATTGGAATAATTTTTAGGGTTCTGTACCCAAAGGGTGCCTTTTGGTATGAGACCGTATTACTAAGCCTTCGCTGACCTTCCGTAAGTTCGCCCGTTCGTCTGTCAGCGGGCTGAATCTCATGAACCGTGCTAGGTAGATATTTGAAATTCACATAATGTGTATTATTTCTATTGCTTTTGCTTTTGCTCGTTCTTATAAGATTAGAATAATAGCTGGTGTTAAATCTTGTTCGACGGTACGGAATTCTTCGTGTGTGGGTCCGACTCGCGCTTGGCCGGTTTTTATTTTAAGTACATTACATTATAGGTACATTACTTACTTATATTTCCAACCTCGCTCAAGCACAATCCATACATCGATGCCATAGGTCCAGACCGGCAAATTTCATTCTCTGTTATCATTACGGCATAATTAATATTACTACTATCGGAGTGAGTCAGGCACATACTCTGAGGTCTGGGTCAAGTTTCGATCTCTGATATTCGCTGATAAATAATTATCGTTTATGTATTTTAGGAAATATTATTATTCACTTTGTTGCATAAACATCCTATTAGTATTATAAATGCGAAAGTTTGGATGTATAGTTGGATGGATGGATGTTTGTTACTCAATCACACCAACAACCGATTTGGCCGGGCACAGAGATAGATTATAGTCTGGAATAACACATAGGCTATTTTTTATCCCGGAAAATAAGAGAGGTCCTGCGGGAATTAAAAACCTTAATCCACGTGAACAAGCGCACGGCTGACTTAATGCTAAAGCATTTTCTGCCAATCTACCTTTAGACGTGCGACAACAAGTGTAGTAAGAAGAGAAGAGTGTAAAAAAAAAGACGTGTGGCCATCGATGTAGTGTGGCACTCGGGGACTGCCGCGGTAAAGCTATTGCATAGCATTTTTTATCAACGCCATCTAGCGGTGAGAGGAGTCCCGTGTCAGGTTATTTTCGTTACGGAATTTCTGGATTCGGTCTCCACGCTCAAGGCCCGCGATAGAATATCTATGCAATAGCTTAAAACAGAAATTCGTTATATTTCTATAGCATTTATTCAATAGTAGCTTTTGTCCGCGACTTCATCTGTGTGTGTTGGGTTTTTAAAAATTCCGCGGGAACCCTTCGCTTTCGTTGCATAAAAGGAAGCCTGTGTTACTCTCAAACTCTCCAAGCCGTCTATTGTACTCATGCAAAAAATCACGTTGATCCGTTACTGCGTTGCTGCGTGATTGGAGACAAACTAACACACTTTTGCTTTTATGATATTAGTAGGGATTAGTTACCTATTACCTACTTTAAAATATATTACGTAAAAAACATCGAGAAAAGTGTGACGAAGGCTGATGAAGGTCATGGCCACCCGTATGAGACTTAGTATTAGGGTCGGAACGTATGGGCGACTAAATGACTGGTAACTCGATAACTATAATTATATAGATAATATGAATTACTATTAATTCATATTAGTTGGAAATATCTATAAGAAAAATCATCAATATTAGTCCACTGTTACTGATGCTAAATAACGTTTAATTTATGTCTTTTAATAATAATAATATGAACTCTGCATCTGAATTCAAAATGCAAGCTATCGCAGTGCCAGATTTCTTTTCCGCGCGGTCCACAAGATGTCACTGAAACTGACAGCACTGAATATATAATGCAACTTTCTGAAAAATCTTCTGTCCGAAGATTTTTCAGAAAGTTCGCCTTCGCCTAAATCGTATGCCTAAGAACTCAGATGATGCCTAGTGAAAAAAAAAAAACGTTTCACCAACCCTTAGGCGATGCCTTACAACGTTAGGCTCTACCTAAAGTTAGGGCTTATTCTCGTAATTTTTCCTAAATAAGTTTCTTATTGATGACAAGAAATATGTGTTGCCAACAAATTGATATGTTTTAGCTATTCATGACCTTGGACGGTGGGAAAACCTTCAAGTTGATACAAAGCTACGTGAAAACGTTCCTGTGGTCGTCTGCTCCGGGGTACTCCAAAATGTTCTACGTGGAGAGATGGAAGCCGGGCGGGAACAGCACAGTGCTAAGTGTCAACGACCCGGCAAATATCATGGTGAATGCTAACGAGTTGTTCGCGGACGCTAAGGATTTCCAGATCAAAGGGGATTTCATGTTCGCCACCAAACAATCTAAGGAGGTAAGTTGTTTTTAAACGTTTTTTTTTTAATTCGATGACAGGATAGCCCTTGACTGCGATCTCACCTGATGGTAAGTGACGATGCAGTCTAAGATGGTAGCGAGCTAACTTGGAAGGGGTATAGCAGTGTAAATTCAACCCATACCCCTTATCGGTTTCTACACGCCATCGTGCCGGAACGCTAAATCGCTTGGCGGCACGTCTTTGACGGTAGGGTGGTAACTAGCCACGGCCAAAGCCTCCCACCAGACCAGACCAGAGACAATTTAGAAATTATAAATTCCTAAACTGCCCCCGCCGGGAATCGAACCCGAGACCTCCCAGTTATAAGACCACAGCGCTCACCACTGCGCCAGGGAGGTCGTCAAAAACGTCTTTCCTAAGTCTTTGATTTTTAAGCATAACAGGGTTCCTATCCTATTTAAGTACAAAAATATTGCAAAAATTGGCATTAAAAAATAATGATAATTAACGTTTCTCCATACAAACTTTGCCAGCTTTTGATGGAATTACAAAAAATAATGTAACTCAACAAGTTCATCGGTTTTTAAGCTGTGCAATTGTTTTAACTTGTCAGTTGTCAGTATGTCACGTTATAGTTTTATAGGTATACATAAATAGATTTTGTTTTATTTTATTCAAAAACTTGCTCAAAAACATGAAAAAAATAGCACAGTCCTTCCAAGTTAACCTGCCTTCATTTTAGGTTGCAGTTAGATTAGATCTTTCGAAAATTGCTGTTATCAAACAAGCCAATAGATTTCTTGGCACATTTATTTATCTTAGCATTAAGATTGTAAGCTCGCCTGAATAAACGCGGAAAGAATTTAATTCATAATTAAATATGTTCTGAACTGTTAATGAGTTTAATAATGATATTGATTGACCAGCAACCGTCTTTTGTTTAACTCATAGTAATCGATATGGGGAAAAAATGTTTTATAAGATAGCGAAAAGTTTGTGAAAGTTATATAAGAATTCGACCGTATAAACTATACAGTTAAAATTTTTATTGCATCGCATTTACTATAAAAACTGTTTAATTTCTCTGTTCATTTATTAATAAAGAGGGATATTGAACTCTCATAGTTCATAGTTTCATACTCTTTACTGGCGAGTAACGTTTAACCGAGGAATAACTTAAGCGTTCCGACAGTTTTTGTATTGAAAATCTGTTAATGTCAAAACGTCATATGATATAATAATCCTCGATTAAACGTTACTCGGTGATTGTGAAATTGACCCTTAATCGATTACTCTATGAATAGTAATTTACATACTAGATGAATATGACATAACATATTAGCGGCGCTTTCGCTGACGGCTAAACAAGGCCCTCTTCATCCAATCAAGCTCTCAACATCATGTTTTATTCATATTATTGCTTACCCGGGTGTTTTAATATTCACAACTTGTGACCGCGGATTTTATCTATAAGAAATAATTAAAATTGAATCGGGGTTAGATTGGTTTTATTAATTTTATTACAATTTAGTCTTTAAATATATAAAATGAAAAGGAACGTGACTGATTGACTGATCTATCAACGCACAGTTCAATAGCTAGCCGTATGCCGAATTTCGCGCTGAAATTTGGCATATAGGTAGTAGTAGTACGAGTAGTAGAGATTTTTGAAAATTTAACTCCTAGGAGGAAAATAGGGTTTGAAAAATCGAACTTAACTTAACTCGGGAAAAACCAATTTAATTATAATTTAATACGTCTTTTTCTCTCAAATATGGTTTAGCGAAGCAACGCAAACAGCTGGATCATGCGTCATGCTCGTGAACGGGTGCCACCACTAATCTGTGGGTGCCACCAACGGGAATAGGTCTGCTTTGTCTGCCCGTCTTATCATGTGTTGAATTGTATGTATTCTTCGTTTGCATTTTTAAAACTTCATTGCGGAAACACTGTATGCATAGCATAGTTTTGTTACCTATTGTAAAAAAAAATATCTTTTTTTAAATGAGCAACTGCTGAGTTTCTTGCCGGCTCTTCTCAGCAGAATCTGCATTCCGAACCGGTGGTAGATTTATGACGTGTCATAAGAGCTACAAGTTAGCCTACATGAAATAAATAAATTTTGATTTTTTTGATTTTGATTTTTTGTACAAGAAAAATAAAAAAGAATAAATATGTTCCTCACATTGTTGAAGAAAAACATAGCTGTAGCCCCATAAGTACCCACGTAGCCCGGTCGGTCGCCCAGTCAGTTGTCACAAATTTCCACTCGACGCGGCGTGAGGAAGTAGTTGGTAAAGTGAATAATACGAGACAAATTCGTCCCGTTTAGTCCTTTGAGTCTAGAGCGTTCTCGTTGAATCACTGCTTTGACCTTTGACCTAAAGTTATGTACATGCACTACATATTTTTATTATTTTATTTGTTTACGATTATAAACTTAGGGCGATTTCACCAGCGTAAAATAAATCTTATCAGACCGTAAAGATATTAGGCAAATTTTCAATATATAAACTGTTAAAATATCACATTTTAGTGAAATCGGCCTTAAGAGGATATCATAGTCGATAAAAATAGGTTCATGGATTTCTAAGATTGAATAAGAGGCGAGCGGTCGACGTAGCCACTATGTTTAAATTAATGCACATACTTACATAATATTTATGTCATAACAAGATTAAGGTTTAATACTATTAGGTAGGTGGTCAAAGTGAAACACTTCTACGCCTGTGAAATTAAAAATCACGCGATAAAAAAGCAGTAACCATTATACATTGGACCTCCGGGAAAGTCCCGCTCGCTCAATGAAAGATCTCGTTGTTTCCTGATATAGGTACATATTATATGGTGGGGAAAAAAACAACGCTACACAGGATGTAGGAACGCCCAATATAATTGAATAAATACAGACTATTCCGTACCAAAACATTATTATAAAATGTTGTTGTCGACCTCTCGGTAGAATGTAGTATATTCTTTATTGTGAACTGAGACTTTTTCTTGACAATGTTAAGTGTCAAAATTTCAAAAGATATCATTCTATATGGATTGTATAATGTATCTATATTAGACAGTTATTTTGAAACCACAGACAGATACTTCAACCTTATTTATTTCTATAGATCGCGGCTATTAGTCGAGTCGATCGTGACATGACTTTGCTAATCTAGCGGAAGATGCTCAGGCGCAATGCTCACACTAATATCATGAACAAGTAGTTAGTAACTAGTTACTAAGAATCCAATTTTATGTTTTCCCTTTTAATCAAATAAAAAATACTACATATGTAACTTATACTGTTTCATTTATCAAGAAGTATGAAATTGGAACATCTCGCAGGGTTGCGTCAGTAAATAGTAGATCTTAGCTCTAATTAGGTTGGCCACCCTTGCTATAGACACTTGAACATCGATGGACTTGAATAGATTTAAATAGCTAATTTACCCCGGGTCGCACTTATTATGATGAATAATTTCCCAATTAACATAAAAAATATAGACTTTATAGAAATTAATATTATCGAGCGCCAAGCTTGGCAACAAAAAAAGCTAACCATGCCACAATCGAACTTTACGTAGGTACATAAATATCATATGGCGTCTGAATTGTTTGAATAATATAAAATCTGTGAATTGTACATGAATCATAGTTTGCGTTGACTTGTGAGTCACAGCGAAAAGTAACACAATACATAGTTGTGTTTCAAGTAAATACCAAGTCTTTGTTACAAAAACTATTGCCTATTCCAAAATATTTATTACAACTGGCATATCGAATTTCTTTGAAATACCTCTTGGTAATCTGCCAAAACTGCGCTTTCCGGTGCGAGGGGACTTTTCTAGCATCTTAGGACCCGAACGTTTGTTTTTTCTTCGTGACTCGCCACTTTAATTAAATGTTCGTCGCAACCTATAGTTGGACGCACTTATGCAATAAAGTGTCAACCCACACAAC
The DNA here is from genome assembly GCA_038048805.1 of Hipparchia sbordonii. Classification (NCBI taxonomy): domain Eukaryota; kingdom Metazoa; phylum Arthropoda; class Insecta; order Lepidoptera; family Nymphalidae; genus Hipparchia; species Hipparchia sbordonii. The sequence goes on along the minus strand of JBBIWI010000010.1, from coordinate 5,063,252 downwards.
TTATCAATTGAAAAGTTAACTTTATTCCTTTACATTATGTATGTATTTAATTTGACAAAGTTTTGTGGGTTGAAACGTTATTGCATAATGTTCAGTTCTTTTTTCAGACTCTGCTTTTAGTACTTCAGCTGGTTTAGTGTTGAAAATTTAGAATTAATAATATGGATTTGTTTTAAATAATTTGAAAACAAAAGTAATACATTTACTTCATTTTTTTTTGTTGCAGAAAAACTCGCTGGACCTTTACATCTCTCACCAACGTGGGCCGTTCTTCAAAGCAGAATTTCAGACTGAATTGGACCTGAACAAATTCCACATCGCAGACGTAACCGATAAGCGTATATTCGTCTCTGTCATGCACACTGAAAATTTGGCTAACTTATATGTGTCGGAAATAAGCAGGAATTTCACACAGTACAACTTTGTCTTGAGCTTAGAACAGGTGCTGTGCTATTTCCCTGATGGAAACTGGAAGGACAGTTGGTTGGAGTAAGTGTACAATTCTACCGATATCTACTCACTCAGCTAACGTGTCGCGTTATGTTCTCAATTGTATAATAGATTTTTGACTATGTTACACTAGCTTCTGCCCGCGGCTTTCGTATGGAGAAATTAATCACGCGTTAGGATTTAGATACTTAAAGCCTTTTGTTTTCTCGAAATAAAAGTACCTAAGTGTCCAACTTGGAGATGCAAACTATCCTGCGCTTACCATTAGCTTCTTTGAAATCGTAAGGTTAGTCAGAGAGTAATTTTTTTATTATTATTATTAAAAAGAATATGCCAAACTGAATTTGACTACTATCCTCCTATCCCCTTCAAATAAGCAGAAAGCTTGTGTTAGGAGTGGGTACGACAATAGTGCAACGGGTGGGATTCGAACCTGCGACCATTCAGTTTTGAGTCCAATTAACAAACAACTAAGTATGGACAACCTACCCGAGTGTTCTAACTGTGCGTAAATCTGTCATTTAATATGGTGATACATTTCGTATCACCATATTAAATGACAGATTGATTTTTAGATTTAAACTAGCGGCCCGCTCCGGCTTCGCAAGGGTATAAAATATATAGCCTATGTCATTCACTGTTAATGGATGTTATTACTTAAACCTTCCTCTTCAATCACTCTATCTATTAAAAAGAACCGCATCAAAATCCGTTGCGTAGTTTTAAAGATTTAAGCATACATAGGAACAGAGAAAGCGACTTTGTTTTATACTATGTAGTGATGACAGGACGAATGTAAATCTTTATCAAAAATAAATATTATTTCTATAATAATTTCAACATTCACTCGTGAGCTATTTTTCAATCGATTTACATAAGTTGAAAATTATAAAGTGACCACTTAATCTTATCACTTTTCTCACAACTTAGAATCACTTTGAATGGGTTATTAATAAATATAATTATTAGGAAATTCCAAATGTCAAGGATGGCTCTTTACTTCCTTTTTTCTAATATAATACATTCTTGTCGTCAGTATATTATATATTTAAATGATTTAAAAACCACAATATACCTGCTCGTCGTATAAACAGTTTTCCTGTTCATTATTGTCAGTGTAAAAACAAGATGCGTGCAAAAAGATAATGTGCAATAAAAGCGTTCATATAAATTAATTATTTCCTATTAGCTTCTTTTAAATACCTTCAATCTTTTCCTCTCCTTAGTGCTATTTACTACTCATGACCGAAATTTCATTGACGTGAATTTCTTCTTGCAATGATAGACGTCCAATGCTGGACATAGGTCTCTTGTATAGACTTCCACATGCTCTAGTCTTGCGCCGCCTGTATCCAGCGGCTCCCTGCTTTGTCGCTGGTCCACGTAATAGTAGGTTTGCCATCTCAGTGGCTTCCGGTACTTTGAGCTACGTGAATTTAGTTTTTTTTTAATCCTTAATTTTGTATCGCCATAATACAGGTAATCGACATCAGTTTTGAGGTTGAACCATAAAGAAGTAACAGACTGACATACTTTCGAACTTAGAATAATGAAACTAAACATTTATCCTTTTTTAGGGACGTTACCGAAGACCCATTCACGGATCTCTACCGGGTCGAAGGTCTAAAAGGAATCTACATAGCCTCGAAAGTGAACCATAAGTCACAAGTTTCGAATATTGAACCTGAACATTTGGTGTCACTGATTACATTCGACCATGGCGTGACTTGGTCTCCAATCAACCCGCCAGTGGAGGATGAAAATGGTAAACTCTAGAACTATATACATATAGTTATATCTTTCAGATAATATCTAGCTGGAAAACTTTCTTGTTGTTCGGATTTGTCAGATCCACCCTTAGAATGAAAGTGACCTAACTCAAAAATTGCAATTTGCAAAATGAGTAAAAAAGACATTTTTTTTAGTTTTTTTTATTCGATGACAAGATAGCCCTTGACTGCGATCTCACTTGATGGGAAGTGGCGATGCAGTCTAAGATGGTAGCGGGCTAACTTGGAAGGGGAATAGCAGTGTAATACTTCAATAAAGTATAGTGTTGAGTAAATTTAAATGTATCTCTGCCATGCTTTTTTGGAAAAAGTTGTTTTTTTTTGCAGATTTAAATATCGATTTTTTATTTACGGATTGCTAATATTATATTAAATTAAAATGTAAATACATTTAGATTTAAATTTTTTTCTGTAATAGAAGTTACAGGAAAATTGAGTTAGGTCACTTTAATTCCAAGGGGGCGAAATGTGAAGGCACCTTATAAGCAAGCGCGCTTCAACCTAGACGTTATCAATGTTTTCCACCATCGAATGTCGTCAAGCGCAAGAATATCTCGCAATTAAAAAAAAAGTGAATTGTATTTTACAATTACGAACTAAACGGAAAATTTAGTCAAGGTTATTCTTTCGATTCCAGCATGCAAAATAATATTAATTTAGCGTAAAATATTTATATTAATTGGTTGGCCATTAAAAACTGATGGTATTATCTAAGAAGTTATGAGAAACGATTACGGTTTCGCCAACGAGTTAGTTTCATCAAGTTTGACCTTGATGATTTAAAGTTAGAGAGTGGAGGAATTAATGGCTTTGGCCATTTCCATAGGATTGCGTAAGTTGGCTATAAAATTAAAGCTCGCGTAACAAATCTTGCACTTGGAGATTGGTAAATAGAAATCCTTACGAGATGATTATAACTAGACACCGACATAAACTACATAACATCGAGGATCGTGGGATCGAGTATATTTAATGATTTTGAACTTGATTCTGTGTGTAAAAACAATTTAATAAGTAGACACACAGTTAATGAATTTCTTAATGACAAAGTCGCAGGAAGCAATCAGGGCCCCGAGTCTGCTATTTTACATGTCATTGTCAGTGAACCGCAATGCCATTACAATTCAATTATCATTGGTCCAAAATTTCGTAGTCTACTAAATTCACAATGGTCGTTCGATGTTCTTGTAATTGGATTGTAATTCAATGATCCTCGGTATTGCTATTAGCTAAAAAAGCGTTCGCCGAAACGAGTTTATCGTTATCAAAATCTTTATACGCTATAAATTTTTGTTTTTAACCGACTTAAAAGTGTCAGTGGCAAACCATCGGAAAACAATTGTGACGCCATTGAATTAGTAGACTACTAAAATTGCTAAAAGTAGCAATTGGAATGTCATTGATGGACAATTGAACTACAATTGCAATAGCAGACTTGGGCCCCAGCTTTACTTCAGCTGTCCGCAAGATAGGGTAATAATAATAATTTATTATGTCGATATTAGTTATAAACATTTTTGTTGTGAAAAGAACAACTGCTGAGTTTCTTACTGATTCTTCTCAATAGAATCCGCTTTCCAAATAGCTGGTAGAGTCTTAAGACTTGTCATAAGTGCCACAAATCGGCCTACATTTTTTATTTTGATTTTCCACAGGAAAACCAATTAACTGCCACATAGAAAATTCTTGTAGTCTACACTTGTGCCAGAAATTCAGTCAGCTGTATCCAGTTACAAGGTAAGGATGATATAATCAAATCTAATAAACTTCACTCGCGTATAGGATTACATTATGTAGTGTAAACTGTGCTAATGTAAACGAAATTGAGTCTTATACCTCTGCAAAAAGGTGCTTTTATGTTTGCAAGTTTTACATAGTATTACTCCAATTACAGCAGTATAGTTAATATAATGTCAAGTTCTGCTTAAACGATTTGCATAGGTCAGGTTTTAACTACTTGGAAGTAAGCGGAACCTATTTGTGATGTATAGTACATAGTATCATATTATGACTTGAATGTTCATAGTGTTTAAGTAAGAGCTGCATGTTAATGCTATAAGACTTATTTTGTGACTGAGTCTAGTAGCTGGCTAAACATATTATGATAAAACTATAGGTAATGATCATTCAGCATTCAATTTTATTTTTCATTCAGTATCCGAAAAATGAAATATAATCGAATGTTCATTAGAAAAAAATCGGAAAACAAAAAAAAACGAAATTAATTTGGGATTATTCAAATACTTTTTTGCAATTAAATAATTCAAACAGCAAGATACTCGAATGAATCGTGATCATTCAGCATTAAATTTGATTTTTCATTCAGTATCCGAAAAATGAATGAATGAAATATAATATAAAAAATTTGAAAAAAAAAAACGATATTCATTTCGCATTATTCAAATACTTTTTTTTGCAATTAAATAGTTCGAACAGCGAGATACTCCAATGTATCGTTCACATTCTAATTGAAATATTTTTTTGTCCGTCTCTAATTGAAATATTTTTTGTTTGTATTGAATTGTTTTGGCATTAACTGACACTTTTATTTAACTTGTTAGGTACCTTAAATCATGCAATACTCTAATCGACTAAAACATTGATAAAAGTAGGTGGCAAACATAATGTAATAGATAATAATTCTTTACAGTCAACCTGGGAATGTCACAGACAGTGTGCCGAGGTAAAAAAATAGAGTTATTGAGAATGTTGTTGTGTTGATATCTAATTTGCATTAGACTTGGGGAGCTTATGACTGTTGATTTTGAATGAAATCCGAAAAAAATTACTAGAAATTGCGTTATGTGGGACGATATTTGTAGGATTTTGTGGAAATCATGAAATGTTTTTGCCATTACTTCACATATTTCACTTGTTTAGATTTTTGTTCAGATATCACGTTCATTATTGTTCACTCACGGTTTACTTACATCACCTAGTTTGTTATTTTGTTTGCAAATAAGATGCTATTTATTTTAACGATTGAGTGTGCCTTTGCAATTTTATCACGAATATTTTTTACTAAGAATAATATTATATTATGTAAGTATTAAAATATTTATTTATAGTAAAACGGGATTTAAATAAATACATGGGATATGGAATTTAGAATTTACATTTATTGAATTTAAAAAATTACCTACAACTCTTAAAATTTTTATCAAGGAACATATTTTTATGATTATTGGATATTTTTGGATATGTATTTATGCAACACGGAATATATGCATGTGGTTTATGTTGGGTTCAAATATTTCTTTTGTCACATAAAGAAATATTAACGTCTTAAAAATATATTTAAAAAATATTATCTTATTACAAATCTATTCGTAATTTATTTATTAAATAAATATTCGAAATATGAGAACATGCAGTTTAAAACAAAATCCTAAATTTTATAGATAAGTACATAGTAAAAAAGTCTTAATTATACAATATTTAAATATATATGTGTTTGAACAACTGTTGAGTTTCTGCCGGTCTTTGTCAGCAGAATCTACTTTCCGAACTGATGGTAGACAGTTTGTAAATAATTAAAAATAAGTTAGTTCTATTGTAAATAATATATGTAGCCATTGTCAGCGGCGCACGATGTATGTTAAAACTTGTATAACTTTCATACACCAAAATAATTTTTGAAACTTTTAACCATAAATAAATAAAAAATAAGCTATACTGAATTTTGATCCTAATACAAACTGTACTAAAAACATATATCGCAATGCGCAAGGACGTAATAACGCACCTATGCGAGTGAAGTCGAATACCCGGTATATTTTTGTGGGCGTATGTAGTGATCAGATTTCAAGAATATATCTTGCACATTCCAAGCGTGTTCGCATTAAAATAAATAAAGTCGTCTGTTATTAAGTTACTTTATCGATTACACAGGTTTTTGTATAAACAACCAAATTAAGTATAAAGATAGTAATGAATATAATAATACTGTGTGTATCATTATAGTTAGATTATTCTAATTATATTCTAGTTACTATATATGCAGGTTGCTGGTAGGATCATCATCGAATAATGACGCATAAATCACAGGTTGTTCATAATAATTCACAGCAGAGTATTGAATTGGTCACATTACATTGTACTTTTTATAATTTCAAGTAGGTAACTAATACGTATATATATTGTGTATGTTTTTATTATTTATTACAGATCAGCTAGTATAATGAGTTCTAAGTCAGCTCCAGGCATTATAATGGCTACAGGAGTGTTAGGAAAATCTCTGAAAGGTATCCCTGGTGTGTACATAAGCAGAGACGCCGGTCTAACATGGCGGAGAATACTAAAAGATTACTATTTCTTCAACTACGGTGATCATGGCGGCGTCTTAGTGGCCGTAAAATATTTTAAGTCTAGGGGAGAAACTAGAAGAATATTGTATTCCACAAACGAAGGCATTGAGTGGAAGTCTTATCAGTAAGTAAAACGGTTCCTGCATATTTACTTATATCATTTCTCTTTTAACGAATCGTAAAAAACTCTAAACATTTTTTTATAAATATATTCTTGTAGATAAGTAACTATAGATTTATTTTAAAAACAATAGATAATTAGCATAGGTCCGTATTAAGAGATTCCGTAATCGAGTAACACATTATATTATTGATAAATTTGTAATAGGTATACATTCCAATAACAAATGTATACAGTGATAAATGTGGCATAGGTATTTAATACAATGGCTTGAAAGTCTGTATTATTAATCATGTTTTATAGATATGCTTGTAAACAATATAAAGATACGAGCATGTTTCCCAGTACAATAACTCCCTTATTGCGTTCGTAGGTTCAACGCCGATGACCTACGGATATATGGGCTCATGACTGAGCCAGGGGAGAACACAACGACGTTCACTATGTTTGGATCCGCTAATGAACAACATCAATGGATAATTATTACAATCGATCTTTTAAATGCGTTCCCCCGTAATTGTACGGCAGATGACTACAAGTTTTGGTCTCCCACGCCGCCTAACTCGCCAGTGTCCTGTGTCCTCGGCACACGAGACACCTTCCAAAGACGACTGGCTCATACGAACTGTCACAATGGCATTGGCTACGAGAGACCGGTCAAAAAAGAATTATGTGAATGCAGCAGACGCGACTACGAATGCGACTTTGGCTTTTTACTGTCTAACAAAGTTTGTATCCGCAATCAGAGCTTAAGCTACGACCCTTACGCTACTCCATCGGACTGTCGTCCGGGACAGTTCTACCAAAGAACCAAGGGATACAGAAAGATCGACGGAGATGTATGCACCACCTCATACTATATGCCTTACGAACCAGATCTTGTTCCATGTCCATTAGAAGAACCGACAGAATTTATTCTGGTAGCTTTAAGGGATAGGATTGCGCGTATCGATTTGTCTGATAACACAACCGTGATACCAGTTAGGGGCCAACAAAATATAGTCGCCATAGAATTTGATATGAAAAATAATTGCATTTACTGGGCGGATATTGAAGTCGACAAAATTATTCGTCAGTGTTTCGATAATGGAAATGCACAAGAAACCGTTGTCGACACAGAGTTGGCAAGTATAGAAGGTATGGCTCTAGACTGGATTTCGAATGTGCTCTTCTTTGTTGATGGTCTGAGAAAGAAAATAGAAGCCGTAAGGACAGACCTGTCTAGCCGGGGTAGAATGAGAGCTACGATATTGGATTCCAAAGTTCTTTCTAAGCCACGCGGTATTGCGGTACACCCCAGAGCGGGATATCTATTTTGGACAGACTGGGACCGAAACAGCCCATCAGTTTCGAGATCCAACCTCGATGGTAAAGAAGTCAAAAAGCTATTCACAAATCCAATTGTCAAATGGCCAAACGGCATAACTATTGATCAAATGGCAGATAGGATATATTGGGTTGACGCGATGGAAGACTACATAGCTAGTGCTGATTTGAACGGTCAATACTTCCAAAGGATTTTGTGGAACGATGACAAAGTGACGCATCCGTTCGCCGTGGCGGTATTGAAGAATAAGATGTACTGGGACGACTGGAAGGCGAAGTCGATATTTACGGCTGATAAGGACACCGGGGCTAACATCGTAACCATTAACGATTCCCTGTCTGGCTTGATGGACTTGAAAGTGTTTGCATATTTCATGCAACACGGAAGCAACGCTTGCTCGTATAAGAATACAAGTTGTGAAACCCTCTGTCTCGGCGGTCCGGGGAACACCTTTAGCTGTCTGTGCCCGGATGGATTCAAGAGCGTTAATGGGAAGTGCATGTGCCCGAGTGGTTTAGAGCCAGCTCCGAACATGACTTGTGCCAAGCAAGATGGATCTTGTAGTGCGGTAAGTAGTACATCTTTTGTCTTAAGAGAATACCCATTATGGTGCTCGTTTTGGTAAATATACGTATTTGGAGTTCCCTCGCCAAAAGAATTGTGATATAGGTTTTCTTATGTTTTATGCCTAGACGTATCATGGTAGAATGTACTTCCTTGAAGCATAGCCCCACCTTAACTTAGGGTCTACTTAGAAGGTACGTGAATTCTGTTAATAATACTTTAGTTGCGTGTATGTATTTTAAATGAGCGGGGAATATTCTTCGGTCAAAGGTAAAGTTTTACTGAGGTCGAGGAAGTATGTACGTCGGACATAATATACAACGAAACGAAACAAACATCGATCGCCAAAACCACACGCTTTTATCTCTTTGTTTCTATATTTCTTTGACGTTTCTGTTTTGATAAGTTTTTTACATAACTGAATACTATAACTGAATAATAGATCTTAAAGATTACCTCGTTTATATAGTTGCATGATTGACAGACTGGTGGTTATATTATAAAGTGTATATTTTAGGACGAGTTCACATGTAAGAACGGCGTGTGCATAACGAACACGTGGCGCTGCGACGGCAACGACGACTGCGGCGACAACTCGGACGAGGCGAGCTGCACGTGCGAGCCGCACATGATCGCGTGCGACGACGCGCGCTGCTACCTGCCGCACTGGCGCTGCGACGGCGACATGGACTGTCTGGACATGAGCGACGAGAAAGGTGAACCTTCCACTTACCTTACCTTGACAATACAGCAACTTACCTTACCTTGATAATACAGCAACTTACCTTACATTGATAATACAGCAACTTACCTTACCCTTGATAATACAGCACCTTACCTTACATTGATAATACAGCAAGTTACCTTGATAATACAGCAACTTACCTTACCTTGATAATACAGCACCTTACCTTACATTGATAATACAGCAAGTTACCTTGATAATACAGCAACTTACCTTACCTTGATAATACAGCACTTTACCTTACCTTGATAATACAGCAACTTACCTTACCTTGATAATACAGCAACTTACCTTACCTTGATAATACCTACTGCGTATTCACCACAATGCCAGCCAGTCCATCATTAGGCACAGCTGTGGGATTGTCTAAAAATGATTGCATTAGTGTAAAGATCGTAATCACTTCTGATTGGTGACTTAAAAATGTTATTTTTTTACAGATTGTGCTAAACAAAATTGTTCAGAAAATCAGTTCACTTGTGCCAATGGGAACTGCATAGAAAAGAGATGGGTGTGCGACGGAGATAACGACTGTAAGGACGGATCGGATGAACGTAATTGCACGGTAATTTTATTCATTGATCCGATTTTAAATTATTTATTGTCTGTAGATTTTGAATGAGTCAATTAGGTAACTTGCTTTCTGCCTACCAATTAATAACATAGACTTCATATTAATTGGTAGGCAGAAATAATGACGTACATTTATACCTATACCACTTTATAATTTCACCTTATTCACTTTCGTAGGAAGCTTATAGCTTTTATCCACTTCATTTAATATTCGGTACGTTATACTGTTATATATATTGTGCAAGTGATATTCAATTACTAAACTATAATTAATAAAACTGTTTATTTCTCGATCCCTAAATATTTGGCGTCAATAAATAGATAGAAAGAAAGAAACGTTTATTTTATAAATTGTGCCACACATCACCCAATAGCTATAGATATAGATATAGCTATTGGGTGACAACCTAATCTTTATAACCTAATCTAGATAGATTAGGTTATCTAGATTAGGTTGTCCGGGCGCCTCCACCACTTGAGCATTAAAGGCAGAAGACGTGAAGCAGAAGAAGCGCTGGAACAACTAAGTCATGTGTGGCACAACCTGGGAAAAAGGTCCCAACTCAGCAAAATGCTGTATGTTTTGTACCTGTACAAGAAACATACACCCTGATACGATGAATACCAATACCGCTTTGTAGCAATCCCTGCCTAAGCGACCGGACACGCTGAGCTGCGTCGCGGGCCACGTGTTCCTCTGCGGCAACGACAGCAACGCCCTCTGCATACCCAACTCGTGGGTGTGCGACGGAGAGAAGGACTGCCCCGGGGCCGAGGACGAGAGAGAAGAGAGATGCAAGAACTCCACGTGCGCGCCCTACATGTACCGGTGCCCGAGCGGGAAGTGCATTTACATGTCCTGGGTGAGTGCATACCATCAACATAAACAACGGCGGAACTTTGTGAATAGTTTTTTTTTTTTTTTTTTTTTAAGAATATTAGCCAAGCTGAAGTTGACTAATATTCTCCCATCTCCTCCAAATAAGCGGAAAGCTTGTGCTAGGAGTGGGTACGACAATAGTGCAACGGGTGGGGTTCGAACCTGCGACCTTACATTGGTCGGTAGCGCCAACGTTCCTTGTCAGCTTGTCCAGCTCTTTCCCTAATTATTGCGGTGTGCATTTAGCAATCGAACAGTTCTTGGCCTAGCAATAAATATCAATATCTTTTTAGGATATTACAATTAATTTTATAAATATTAACCACCATAAAATAACCACCATAAAATTTATAGAAATGTATTATGGCAATTTTAAGAGGGTGTGACAGTTAGAGTTTCACAAATTTTATAAATAATATTTGAGCATAACAACAGAAAGATCTTCCTCCGAACCAGACGGGCTGAAATTGTACATACAGATAGCTAACATGAGGTAGGCATCCGTTAAGATAGGATTTTTAAAAATTCAACTCCTAAAGGGGTAAAATAGGAGATGAAAAAATCGAATTTAACGTTAGCTGGGAGTAAAATCCAGTCTTCAAATAAACTTCAAATACTCTTTCATAGGTTTGTGATGGTGAAAACGACTGCGGCGACGCGGAAGGATCAGATGAAAAGGATTGTGCGCCCCGAACACACACGAAACTACTGCCGCGCCCCGAGAAACCGGATTTCCCCAACAACGGCACATGCTCCGACTGGATGTTCAAATGCGATAACGGGAACTGCCTGCCCTATTGGTGGAGGTGCGACGGTATTAACGACTGTGGGGACAATTCCGACGAAGTTGCCTGCGGGCTGGTGTACCAGGACAAAACGGCCGTCAGCCCCGAGCACGAGGCGACCAGGCCGAAGTGCGGCAAGAACCAGTTTACGTGCTCCTCGGGTAAGCTGTTTTATTATTTTATGTATGATAATGCTAAAAGGGCGTACGCGTAAATTATTGTGATTTAAAGGCCGATTTTGTCGAATGTCTTCGCGTTATGGCCCTATTTTTGAAATAAAAGTGAATTTGGAAAATTTTGAGATGTGGCCCTTTAGTTCTGAAGCAGCGATATATAAAGTATCTTTTTTTTATTTTGTTTTTTGGTAAAAACTTTCAAATTGTAACAATAATGCCGTCAAACTGTGAGTAACAGTTGTTCTCGGTATCCAGGTGCATGTATTCCACTATCGTGGGTGTGCGATTCGACGAACGACTGCGAGGACGGCGCAGATGAGCGCAGCTGCGCGCGCCCGCCGCCCGGCGTGCCGCGCTGCGACGCCGACAGCACGCCGTGCGCCGACGGGCTCGCGTGCATCCGCGACAACCAGCTGTGCGACGGCGTGCTGGACTGCGCCGACCACAGCGACGAGCAGCATTGCGCCAACGTGAGTATAAACTACGGCTTTAAAAAGTAAAAAAGTTCTGCGCCGAGCAGCATTGCGCCAACGTGAGTCTATCATCTACGGTCTAAAGGTAAACAAGCTTGCGCCGACCACAGCGCCGAGTAGCACTGCGCCAACGTGAAACTATAATCTACGGGCTAGAGATAAACAAGCTTGCGCCGAGCGCAGCGGCGAGGAGTAATGTGCCAACGTGAGTCTATAATCTATGGTCTAAAGGTAAACAACCTTGCGCTGACCAGTGACGAGCAGTATTGCGCCAACGGTGAATCTATAATCTACGGGCTAAAGGTAAACAAGCTTGTGCCGAGCGCGGCGGCTAGCAGTATTGCGCTAACGTGAATCTATAATCTATGGTCTTTAAAGGTAAACGAACTGCACCGACCACGGTGGCGAGCAGCATTGCGCTAACGTGAGTCTATCATCTACGGTCTAAGGGTAAACAAACTTGCGCCGACCACAGCGACGAGTAGCACTGCGCTAACGTGAGTTTGATAATCTATGGTCTTAAATGGTCTTATGGTCTCAGTCATGTCTTAAAATGAGTAGTTTAATATTAGTATGTATTCAATTTATGCCTTAGCATGGGTAGCCTAAGTATGTCATGCTCTCTTTAAAGTTTCTGTGGTGGTGTCGTGTGGTGCGGGTTGTTACGTTCCCTCAAATATGGTTGAGCGAAGCAATGGCTGGATCATGCGTCATGCTCGTGAACGGGTGCCACCAACGGGAATGGGTCTGCTTTTGCCTGCCTGTGTTAACATGTATTGAATTGTATTTATTTGTATTTGTATTGTATTTATTTTTACTTGTATTGTACTCAGGAAAATTCATCGTGGAAGCACTGAATACATAGCATAGTTTCAATAACAATTGTAAAATTTTGATTTTTTTTGAAAAGAGCAACCGCCGAGTTTCTTGCTGGCTCTTCTCGGCAGGAAAGGCATTCCGAACCAGTGGTAGATTCATTGACGATTCAAAAGTGCTTGTAAAAGTTTATTTGAATAAAAAATATTTCTATTTCTATTTCTATTTCTATTTCAAATCCTAATTCGGGGTATAACTTTAAACCATTATTTAACGTACCTATTAATAATTTCTAACATCTTTATTGTTTGTGTGTTTTGAGTTAAAGACTTAAAGGTGCAAAGAAATTTCTTTATGTGAATAAATAAAGGCATTTTTTTTTTAGAAACACAAAACGGCCGTAGAGTGCCCGTCGCGGTACTTCCAATGCGACGACGGCACGCGCTGCCTGTGGCAGGTGATGGTGTGCAACGGCCACCAGGACTGCTACGACGGCACCGACGAGGCCAACTGCTCCTCGGACGCCAGCGAGGAACACCTTTACCAGGTTCGTGCTTTATTTTACGCAGACCTGCGTACCTCGACCTAAAATTAAAAAAAAAAAAAAAAAAAATTACTCAACCGTTTAGGCGATGGACAAACCTTTAAATAAACAAACATCTTTAGTTCTCTATTTGCAGTTGCTATGGAAAACAGTGGAAAGTAGCCATCAAAGAATAGGAATGTTAGCACTAATCACAAATTAATGTTTAGTGTTAATTTTATGATAGTTTGTAATATTAAAATATCGAAAATCACATTTTTGTAATTTAATATAACTTAGTAAATTTATTAAAAATGATTTTAAATGCTATATTTATAATCTGATGTCACGTGACTGCAAACGCCAAGAAGAGCTTGTGACGTCACTAATCGCGAAACAAGCTGACGACTGTTATATGTATGCCATGAATCACGACCAATGTTTGTTTGACGATTGTCAGTCACGTGACAGTTGTGGAGTGTTTTAGCGGGAAGATTCAAAATTACTCTATTTTGTATATTTTCTCATCGAAAATACTAATATTTTTAAATAAAATACTTTTTTATGGTAAACAAAAGTCAATCTTCAAAATAAAAGCAATTCCGAAAAATTGTTAACATCCCTATTGTCAACCCAGCATTTCTTCATACAAAATACGGGTTTGACAGTTTTTCTTAGTAACTGAACGATGGCCAAAGACAGATTACAAAAAAGGTAAAGGGAAGGGAAAATCGAGGGAACTCTTCAAATTTTATACACACAATTGAAGTCGGTTTTGTAATAGTACATTGTTACCTTAGGGATGAAAGTAACTTATTTAGTCCCGAGACGGGGTTCGAGGGACTAAATAAGTCTTTATCCCGAGGTAAACACTGTGCTTTTCATTACGAATATAAGGAAAGTCAAAATAAAAATAGAAATTAGCTAAAGAAAATTGAGTGAACTTTATTTTACATATCCCTTTTTTTTTTCTTTGGCCTAGCCGGCGGGCTATGCATTTAGCTTTTTAATAGTCAAGTATTGTCTATGATTGTCTATGAATGTCTATGAATCAGTTGTCTTTACTTTATGAATAAAGTCTATCTTTCTTCTTGTCTATGGATGCACTCGGGTATGTCGTGTTTCATTTGAATTCCAATAAAAATGTGACAACTAGTTTTTTTTAATTATTTGACAGCTGTCAGTTGAAAACGATTCTCCCTAGGGCTGAAAAGTATTACTTTCAACCCGCTTCTCAGGCAACTTCAGACCTACTTTCCGTGTATGAGTAATGAAAAAAGAATTTTTACTAAAGATTTTAGACTTGATTCGTGGTTTACTGACATAATTGTTATTAAATATCACGAGTACGTACCACGGTAATTATTTTAGTTGGGATTGTCGATATTTCGTTCCAATTGCATGGAATTCTACCCATGATTCTACCCATGACAGCTTCAACTTGACGTTCTCGCAACACCGCAGTCTCGTCGTGACCACGGTCCATGCAATTGGATCGAAATATCGACAATCCCAACTAAAATAATTACCGTGGTACATACTCGTGATATTTAATAACAAGAATTTTTACGTTTATATCATGTATTGTTTGTACAGTTCCTAAGCATCGGTGTGGACCAATCGTCCATCAACTCGACGAGCTTCCTCATATCGTGCTGGATGGCGCAACAGAAGATGGTCCTGTACACGTTCCTGCCGTCCATAGCCAAAGTCAGCGACGGGGTTTGGAAGAACATGACTTGGACTACGGATAGCGTGTACAGGTACACTCTCATTACGCTATATAAAATCGGAATTATTACGAATCTGCGTTCGTTACACTATGTAAAACCAAAATTATTATGAACTAGTTGATGCCCTTGACGTCGTTCGCGTGGATTGAGATTTTGTGATTCCCGCGGGAACTCTGTTATTTTCTGGGATAAAAAGTAGCCTATGTCTTATTCCAGACTATAATCTATTTCTGTGCCAAATTTCAGCCAAATCGGTTCAGTCGTTGCGACGTGATTGAGTAACAAACATCCAAACATCCACACTTTCACATTCAACTAATATATATAAATACGAGTAGCTATATATATAGTAATATAATATCATAATTAGGATTAAGATCTGCGATACATTAACTTCTACTTGAAATACCTTACTTTTATTATACTAGCGCGACACCTATAGTCAGCTATACCCAATATCCATGCAAAATATATGCCATATGTATTTATGTGGCTTGACATACATGCCATATGCATTTATTTAGCTTGACATACATGTCATATGCATTTATATTTAGCTTGACATACATGTCATATGCATTTATATTTAGCTTGACATACATGCCATATGCATTTATTTAGCTTGACATACGTGCCATATGGTTGTTTAGCCTGACATACATGCCATATATGCATTTATTTAGCTTGACATTTCGTTAAGGTGACATTTTTGGCAGTGACTTGCGTGAACATTTAATATCGTATCGCATTGAACCGTCGATATTCTGATATTCGTTCCATTATGAATCCGTTGATGTTTTTATATATAATTGTAAAATACTTACATAAAACTTGTATTTTGTTTACAGGTTCACGGATTTAGAGCCATACACTAATTATAACGTAACAGTTTTTATTCAAGACAGCAAATCCAATAAGACCTACGCATCCATGAAATACGTCAATACAACGACTGGGGAAGGAGGTTAGTAATGCGATCTTTATTTTTATGAATTTCTTTATTATTCTAGAAGTAATTTTAGGCTCGTGTACAATTAGGTTTTTAAAGATTCCAACGAAACAATCTGTTTTTCAGCCACTCACTAGGTCTTTAATACACTTTCGCATTATTTTGTATTTAATACAAATTTTCTAAGCCCCATTTTACCTTTTTGGGGTTGGAATTTTCAAAAATCCTTTCTTATAAATAGCTATCTGAATCCCAAATTTTATGATGACAGATCAATCAGTCACAATCTTGTAATCTTGTCTAAATCTTCGTTAATTTATTTTTTATTAATAATTAATAATTGGGTATTTGACTGTTTTCAAAATGTAAATATTCATTCATTGGAATCCAAAATGTAAAATGTAAGAATAACATTTGTAAAAACAGAAAATAAATCAATCAAAAAACAGATAAGTTATACGTAGGGTGTTCAGTAAATCTTGTCGTACCACTTATTTTTAAGGGTAGTAGTAAAACTAATTGTATGTTTTTAAAGTGTTATTTTCAACAAAACATTACCAGTTTGTTTTTTTACTGTACGAAGTATAACTTGCTTGCAGTATTTTTTTAATTAATTTAACTATGGCGTCTTTGATTATCGCGTAATTCCGTAGTACAATTTCAAACGTGGTTTAAGCAAACAAGAATGTATGGATGAGATGATTTCCGTATTTGGTCAAGAAGAACCATCCTCAAGGACTATAGAACACTGGTATCTGCAATTCAAGCGTGGCGAATTTGGACTCGACGATGATTCTCGTCTAGGCGGACGCTTCGAAGTGACAGTGCCAGAAACGGCAGCTCGTGTGGAAAAAGCATTATGAAAAAACAGTCATATAACCTACCGGCAATTAGAGCAGCTTTTAAACATTTCTGTGGCTACGTTACACAAAATTGGGACTGAACATTTACATGTAAAAAAACCTTGTACGCTTTGGGTATCCCTTACGCTAAACGAGCAGCAAGAGCAATGTCACGTCGAATGGTGTAAAATCGTGTTATTTTTTGCCAATGGCAAATCTAAGGACATAGCTTCGATTGTGAATGGCGACGAAACTTAGATGTATTATTACGAGGTACCTACTAAATACACAAAGCAAGATATTGGTAATTGATTGTGAGGAGCTACCAACTCAACCTCTTCGAAAAAAAAATTATATTTAATTTCTAAATAAAAGTGGGAGGACTGGATTGATGGTTGGTTTAAGGATATGATGAAATGTAGTAATAGTCAATGACATTAGTTTGACAAAATATAATTGTACTACACTACACGACAATAATTATTGAACACCCTAAGTAAATTGTTTTACTGCGAATGTAAACGTCTCTTTCTAAAATGAAATTTTCTATGGAGAGTGTATGGAACTAATAAAACGTGACCTCATGACTCAATAAACTCAATTTAAAAGCTCTATATTATGGAAAATAATTAAGATATTAAAATAAGAAAAATGGCATTGTGTTATAATACAAAAAACCTTTATTTTAAGTAAGTAAACAAAAAAAAAAATTGCAAATACCCAATTAAATATTACCAATGAGGGTAGTCGTAAAAAAAAATTATTTTTTACTGTACTAGTACCGTCACCACCCCGACGTCTAACCGTGCGCCAAATGGTCGGGAGCCGCGTGAACTTGGTGTGGGACCCGCCCAGCGAGCCGCGCGGCGTCGTGCAACACTACACCGTGCACTACGTGCCGCCGCTGCCGCCCATGGAGAAGATCGTGCCCGCCGCGAGCAACAACGCCTCTGTGTCCTTCATCATCTTCGGCTACTTCAAGCCTAACAGGAATTATTCCTTCTGGGTGAGTGACCTATAGGGTTGCCAGATTTTTTTTCAGCCTATAAGGGACAAATGGTTAAATGGGCAAAAAAATACGGGATTTCAGTTTGTTACCCGGGACAAATAAAAAACAAAATTATTTAGTGTCATTTTTTATTATTTTTCCGAGGATCGAGTCAGTTTTAACATTGTCATTCTGACACTAACACTGTCATTGGTCGATGCGGGCTGCGAGTGCAAGTTAGTAGCGAGACGAGTACGTTTTACGAATGTTGCGTGTGTGAACACTTAGATCGATTTCATAATGAAAAATGAAGTACGGTTCAAATACGGGACAGAGTCAGTCCCGCGGGGACATTTTAAACTATGCCTAAAATACGGGATGTCCCGGGAAATACGGGACGTCTGGCAACCCTAGTGGCCAACATAATATACATAACGTCACGTTTTAAAACTTGCTAAAATACATCACTTATGTGACGAAATAGTCATAAAAGTTTAAAATGTTATGACCATTTTGTTAGTTGGGTGACTTATTCCTACTCTTTACAACACATCTACCAGTCGACGGCCCAACCGAATAAAGGCGTGATCGAACAAAGTTAATTTTACAGGAGAGCCAAAAACCCGTAAAAATTATCTATCTTTTTTGCTATTTACACCTGATTAATGTGCCACCTCGACTTTTATATATAAATTTTATCAAAAACATGCTTGGAAATGAGTTGGAGCATTATTTTGACAACCTTCTTCGAGATAAATCGAAATTGCTGTACTGGCCAAATACATGCGAGCAACAGCCGGCAAAAGTTGTATTAAAATTCATATCTGTCGTAGTTTGTCGGCTAAATAAATTACGTAGTAAACTCATATTTTCGTGTAATTTATAAATGGAACGATCTTTTACTCCGACATGGCAACCAAGGAGGTAACTTATCAAAGGTCTTATTTAAATTTTGAACTGGCTTGCAAATAGAAAGCTATTTATTGAAAAAAAAAAAAACAAATGTAGGTACACTTTTAACGCGGGAAAAATTATTGTTGTTCTTTGTTTATCATTGATTTTGAATGTATTTCCGCGCATTATTTGGGAAAAGTACTATACAAGCCTTGGCCAGAACTAGGCACTGATGAATGAACGTGTAAATGTGGGCCGAGGCACACATACGTAAGTAATGCCTCCTTTGCTGGGTGCTACAGTAATGTACTATTGAAGTTCTCTTGTTCTTAGTTGTTCCGGCGCTTCTTCTGCTCGACGCCTTTTATCTTTAACGCTCAAGTGGTGGAGGCGCCGAGACAACTTAATCTAGTTATACCTATTGGTGATGTGTGGCACAATGCATTAAAGAAACGCTTTTTTCTTGTCTTTCTTAGGTAACGGCCACGAATAACGCGTTCACGTCCTCGTCGTCGACGGTGATGAACCTGACGTTCGACGCGGGCGGCGACGTGGACGACATCGTGAACGCGAGCATGTCGCGCCTGTCGCCCACGTCCGTGTCGCTCAAGTGGAACAAGCTGCGCGGCGTCGAGGGCTACCTGGTGGAGACGCGCCTGCCGCGCCAGTACCCGCAGCCGCCCGTCATCAACACCACGGACAACAGGGTTATTGGTGAGCTTCAAATAAAAAAAAAAACAAAAATATTTATTTCAGGAACAATAGGTACGAAACATTACATAGTTACTGGAGCTTGATAACTTCAAAAAGAAAGAAAAAGCATTTATTTGAGACACAGCACAGTTAATGACAGAGAGAGATACAAAACAAAAAATAAATAAATATGTATGGTCCCAAAATGGACTCCACTCAGAATATGCTATCCCTGTGGGAAAAGCACAGGCATAGCGCTGGTCTTCCGTGGATCCAAAGGTTTCGGAAACAAACTTCGATAGCTTTGTCTGGTGGGAGGCTTTGGCCGTGGCTAGTTACTGCCTGGCCCTTCTGTCAAAGACGTGCCGCCAACGATTTAGCGTTCCGGCACGATGGCGTGTAGAAACCAATTAAAGGTATTGTTTCAATATGCACTGCCATATCCCTTCCAAGTTAGCCCGCTACCATCTTAGACTGCATCGTCACACCATCAGGTGAGATCGCAGTCAAAGACTATCTTGGTAGTGAATAAAAATAAAAAAACTTCAAAAAATCTTTTTTTTATATGTAGACTAGCGTTTGTATGTGTGCGTGCGTGCTCGCGTGTATGTGTTTTACTCCATCAAGCCACAACGAATGAACCAATTTGACTGAAAATAGTTAGTTAGAATATCGTAAAAAGATGACCCAGACAGAAAAAAAAAAAATACTTTCTCATTAAATTAATAAAAATTATTTCAGTGCAAAACCTGCCCAAGAATGTGCAACTGTACATCGACATCAAGGCCTACAAGAACGGGATAGTTGGACAGCCGTTCACGATACCCGTGGTAACCCAAGGAACTGCAGACGAGCTCATTCACTTGCACGCTGAACCGGTCAAGGAGAATCGGTCTTCAGTAAGGTTGTACTGGAACGCGCCAACAGTAGACCAGAATAAGGACAAAGAACTCGAGTATGAAGTGCATTATCTACTGTTTAAGGATTTGAGACGACAAACTGGACATTTGTCTAACGGTAAGCATAGAGTGTGGTCTTTGTCTGGTAGTTTAATTTACCGTACCCCTTCCTTAGCCCGCTTCTATTTTTGCCATAGTCAGTTTGATTGTATTCAAGAGCTAAATTGAGATTAAATAAAAAATTACGTATGATTTAAAGCAGAGCTTCCACAAGCGAAAAAATTTGCAGAATCTATGGTGTCATCTATAGCAAGTCAGTTACACTGAAATAAACCAATACAAGTAAACAAACTGCATAATTAATATTTGCAGCAAGGCAATTTCTGCAAATTAAACTTCTGCGTCAGATATTAACCTCTGCAAGTAATTGTTGAATATACTTGTATACTTCACCTAACATAAATACATGACAATACCTATGAGAAAATTTATAATCCTGAGTACAACTCAAAGTATACTATAATAACATAATAACTTATAATAACAAGTTTAAGCTATATTCTTTCATAGACTTAATTATTTCATAGGCTAAGCGAAGTCTCAATAGCCCAACGGGGCCAACGGTTAAGGGTTCGAACCCCACCCGTTGCACTACTGTCGTATCCACTCCTAGCACAAACATTCCGCTTATTTGGACAGGAGAGGAGAATATAAGTCAAGTTCAGCTTGGCTAATATTCTTAAAAAAAAATATAAATTATCAAGAATATCAGGGTAAAACGTTCTTACCATTGATTATAGAGTAGCAATAGTTGAACGAGCGAAGCGAAGTTCTCTGAGTCAACTAGGGCGCTTGCCTACTAGACAGAGAAGTGTGTTCGTCTAAATGTCTGTCAGAGCCCTATAACTTCTGAATTACTGAACGTAATTACTTCAAATTTAAATATAATATGTAAACTGATGGCCTTCAGCCGAACGTTGTATAAAAAAATATAAAAAGCTTTATTTCAGGGGGGCTCCCATAGAAGCGTATTTGAAGTAAAATCTTGTTTGTTGCTCTACATAGACTTGCGATATATCTTTTTAAAGACGACTTTGAACAGAGTACAAAAATATATATTTTTTAATTTTTCCCTAAAAATTGACCAAATGGGGGGGTTTCAAAGTGGAGATTTTAATTTGAGCCATATGTCAAGAATTACTGAATATTAGAACGTGAAACTTGGTTGAAAATTCAGTTATATCCTGTACTTGAACAACAAATACTAAAATTAGATAAATGTTATAAAGAAACGAAATTATTTAATTTTAATGCGCCATCTATTAGCATTATTATGAAGCTAATAGCTTCACTATAATGCTTCACTATAATGCTTCACTATAGATGGCGCTGTGTCAGTAAAACAGTTTTATGTCAACTATTATTTTTTTTATTGCGTCTAATGTTAAAAGTTAATTATTACAATATATAATTAAAACTTTTGGGAATTATGGGATATCGCGAGGTCTCAGTTCGGGGCGAACCACTAGTTAATATAAGGGGTGTGTTCGCAGCCACATCGCTAGTAACAAAGAACACCAGTGTAGTGATTGAGGGTCTACAGCTGTGCGAGACGTATGTGTTCTCCGTTGGCTTGGTGGGTGGACAACTGTCGGTGTTCAAGGAATTCATTACGAAAGAAGATCCAAAGTGAGTATTATAAGTAGTAAAGTAAGTATGATATGTCATAATTCGGGCAAATAAATTGACGGTGCTTAATTGTTGTTCAAAAACGTTGATAGCTTATTCGTTGACGTCGGCCTTCTTTCTGATCCGGGGTTCTTCTTTCTTCTTGTTGGGTTGGTTTCCACACGTGAACCAGTCATACCAATCCTAACCACTCCAACCATCCCAGCTCTCTCCAGAAGCCTAGCAGCCGCCCAGGTTGCCAAGGACTTCTCGAAGTGAGGCTGGGGATCATAGATCGTTCTTGCATTAGTCTGCCATGTCCGCGCATCCCAGGAGCACGTGATCCGGGATTCTATCTCAGGCACGAATTTTCGGAGTTATATGCGATGTAACCAATTAAATAAGTATCCATTTCTTTAACGGTGAACGAAAACATTCTGAGGAAACTTGCCTGATTGAATGACCATGATGGCCATGATACCACCACTAGTCTTCTCTCATTCGAGAGAAGACTAGTGGTGGTAACTGTTCGTTTGTTCCATAGAAATGCTCCGTATTATATCCGTAATACCAGGCCGTTCTAAAAGCAATATACTACAGAAATCAGTTATATCAGTGGAATAATGTCCCAGTTGCTTTAAGTTTACACCATCACGAAAGGATGGCAAAGCTGACAGCATATGAAGATATTTTTGTGCTTGCCAAAAAAGTTATATAAGGAACATTGTTATAACACAATATATTTCCTGTAACATTTTTACCTGTCCTGTACATATTTGAAACTATTTATCGACACTTAAATTAAATGTTACAAGATTTAAAAAAATATGGGTCTAATTATAATTTTAATTATTTGTTGCACAGAGCTCCTGTAAGAGACTTGCACTTCGTTTTCGATCAAAAGAAGTCCCAACTTCAGATCTTATGGAATGCCAACTGTGATGTCATTACTGAGCCCATTGCATACAGAGTAAGTATTGGCATTTCTAATTAGATAAATAATTATGAATTTGAATGTTAGTTGTTGGCCCTGATGTGATGATACGAAGAAACACAAGACTTATAACGCTTATCTACTACTACTAGTACCACGGCTTGTAATTCATAGTTTAAAGCAGCGAGGGAACCCCCCTCAAAAAATGAAATGATTAAAAACAAATTAAAATGTTTATATTATAATATTGTGTTCATGAATTTACTAAATTTTGTCTAAATTATTTTTCAGTTTTATTTATAATCAAAATAAATAATTTTTAGTTTCGTCGGCCAATAGTTTTGCTGACCGTGTTCGTGAAACTTGTCAAAAATGGCCGTATAAAAGAATTTTCGTTTGAAATATATTTATAGATTTTATAGATTTATTTATTCATTTCAATAAATTTTACAGATTTACTCCTTAATTATTACTACAAAAAATTCACTTTATAATATTTTTAGTACAAAGGAGTGCTTAGACACTCGTACTAAGTAAACTTGTGTTACGAGTGTCGTCACCTTCCTCCGGACCATTACAAGCATAAATTACAAATTGATTTTGATTGGATTATATTGGATGGTAACATTGTTTTCAACACACTTGCTCATAAAATGGCTCCCGGTTCACCGCAATTAGGCACACAATGACACCTTTAACTCAAACTGTGACTTTTTATTACCATTATTCACAATGTGAGTTATAGAATTTTTTTTTTTAATATTATTTGTTGAGTTGCTTTGTTCATAAAAAAGTTTCTATTACAAAAAAAATCCTACCTATTGCCAAGATACCTATTGCTTGCTCATTTCATACAACTTCGTATTTAAATAGATAATTTCAACTTGTACGTGTTTAATAAATAAAACTGTCGCTCAAATATAACTTTTGTTTTTTGTTTGTTAAATAAAGAAAACTGGAAATTCCCCATTTTGTACATGGCTATAAGAGAAAAGCCAAAAAAAAAAGAAACCTCATTCTTTTAGTCTATGGCCATTAAAGGTGCGCGCGCATTCCGGAAAACTGATTAAATCAAATAAACACCTGAATAGGCTGTATGGTCGTCGGTCTTTGCCTGCCCTCAAGAGCATCTCAAGAGGGCGAACAAAAAAACAACATTAATTTTTCCCACCATTGCGAAAAAATTTTCACAATTCGTTTTCACTGTTTTGTACCATAATGTACTATTTTAGTATTATTTTCTTCACAAGTGTGTTGAAAAACGTCGTATGATACACGTGTATATTGATGATTACCGTCCTCGGCTACCTTAAGACCCTCACCTAGCGGCTCGGGTCTCAATAGCGCCTCAGCGGTAATCACCAACTTTTACACTTGTACCATAATGTACTATTATTTATTTCAGCTGGATATAACCGAGTTGACACACAACAGAATCAGTCGCTACGAGCTGAAGGCTACCGACAAAGTGTCGCTGTCGCACGTCATCGAGAATGTACCAATTGGCGGCCGGTATAACGTCTGCATGCACGTAAGTTACGCTTGATACTAGCTTTTAACCGTGATTTTGCATTTTTTTTTTAACGAATCAATTTCATTCATTAAAATCGGCTCGATTGTCTACGGTGGAACATTCATATTCGTAAATGTAATAATAATATATAATAATAATAAACAATATATAATAATAATAACAATATACATACATAAATAGAGTTCTGAAATCATAACCCTTCATTTTGGCTTTGCCGGCGTGTAAATAAATAATATATTAGTAAATATGTGACATTCTTTCCCTCAAGGTGAAAAATAACCTATGTTCCTTTCATTTTTATTTCATCGAAATCGCTGTGAAAGGTATAAAAGCAGTCAAAGTCACAGTAACCCAAAGATTTAAACTTTGGAGTGAAAACTGAAAGTTTGCCAGTTAATAAGTCCTACTGCTAGGAGTTGGTGCGACAATAATTCATCAGGTGGGGTTTGAAACGTCAATCTTTTAGGTTTCGGTCTATTCCCTTACCCGTTGAGCTTTTGAGGTTTTGTCGTAATTTTTGTAGTTCAATCGATAATTGGACGCACATATGCAATAAAGAGTCAACCCACACAACTTATCAATTGAAAAGTTAACTTTATTCCTTTACATTATGTATGTATTTAATTTGGCAAAGGTTTCTGGGTTGAAACGTTATTGCGTATGTGCGTCCAATTTTCGGTTTTTTGGTTTTCTATCCACGTCTATAACCGTTGCGCTATTGAGGCTATTTAATACGTTTTTAAATTTAATTTTTATTTTATTCAAAATAGACATCAGAGCCGGGTTCAGAAGAAAAATGCGCCTTCGTCCGTAGCGGGGAGGTCGAGCCGCCGCATGGGGTGGTCGCTTGGCTGTCTCCCAATGGACATCTCATGGTCAGCTGGCAGCATCCCGAAGACAATCACACCGACCCCAAGTGAGTTTTTTTGTCTCTTCATCATTCAAGAAAAGCGATTGTTGTTGTCCTTTTCTATTCTTTTCTATTCACGAATGTATTTTTAGATTTGCAAAATCATGGGTTAAATAAAAAACTGGTTTGACATGAAAATTAAGAATTGATATATTTTTTTTTTAATAAATGTTAATGACCTTACATGACTAAAATCCTTTGTCAAATTAAATACATACTTAATGTAAAAGAATAACTACTAACTAACTGTAACTATTCAAATGATTCTTTAAGTTGTGTGGGTTGACTCATTATTGCGTATGTGCGTCGAATTACTGTCCTTAATACCAATACATCCCCGGAGAATAAAATTGTAAAAGGTAAAATAAACTAACCATTATTATTTCCGGAACAAATTGTAGCCTAAATTATAAAAAAACTGTGTTATGGCTCCAGTCTAGTCCGTTAAGTGCATTGCGCATTTAATTTATGTTAAGTATGTTTTAATCTATAGAAAAATATGTTTAATGTGCGTATATTTCAACTTCGCAGACACAGATACCAAATAATAGTATCCGATAAAGAGATACCCGAAGATCTCCTGCATCCCACCGACGACATGAAGACGGCTGAGGCGGAGTTCTCTCCGCTCCTGATGACCGCCAACAGCGTTCCGAGCGGACCGCTGTTCGTGAGCGTGAGGGCGATTTCAAAGGACGGGTACCTCAGCGACTTGAGTGAAGTTCGCACTTTGACTATGCAAGGTAAGCGAGTTAATTTGGAGATTACTGAAAACTTTTTTGGCAAGTCATGAACACATTTTTTAAGACAACCCTATTGGTGTGTGTTAAGCACCATATTTGATAAAATGTAATTTTCATCTGATAAGCAGATGCGTAAAGGTCGATCTTACTTAGGATCCTCTTATAAATATATAGTTCCGTTTACATCCTGCCATATAATATGGCGTATGATATATATGCGGGTCGATTTTGAAATGGAATAAAACAAGATGTGTGTGAGATATTAACGAAATCCTTTTTTTATTTGAAAGGCCCATGTATGCCATTATGTACTGAATATGACATCGTTCAAATATCCGTCGCGGCTTCGTACAGTGGCACGGATTCGAGAGGTCCAATTTTTAATGACTCTCGCGCATAGATCTGGCTGGATTTGAGCTATGGCTTGGGTTATGTTGACTTTGAGCGCATGGGTCGATTATGGCTTATTGGCATAGACTTGCGACTTCAGAAAACCCCACGAAAAATAGTCTAGTTGCGACAAATCGCAAGACCTTGGTGGCCAATTCACGTTACCTTCGCGATAGATAACCATTCCCTCAAATCGCTCATGGAGAATTTCCATTGTGGCATTCGCTGTGTGGCACGTAGCTCCGTCCTGCTAGAACCACATGTTTTCCATGTCCATATCATTCAATTTAAACCAAAAGAAATTGGTTATCATTGATCTATAGCGCTCGCCATTGACGGTGACGGCCTCGCCAAAGTCATATTCGTAAAAGGACCAATGCCGCCACCGGCCCAAAATCCGCACCAAATCATTTAAACGTGCTGCTCAATCGTGTAAGTTGTCATGGTGATTTGGCATCAGTGACTGAATAATAAACAATAGATTTGACAGATGCCGCCAAAACAACATGGCCGCCACAGACTGTCAAAATCGACCCGTCTCTAATGGAAAACCCTTTAGAAGCAAAGGAAATAATGAGCAATAAATATCCAGGTGCGGAAGCATTCGAGTCGGAGCGCACGGCGTCGGCGGTGGGCGCGGTGTGGTGGGGCGCGGGCGCGGCGTGCGTGGCGGCCGTCGCGCTGGGCGCCGCGCTGCTGCACATGGCGCTGCGGCACCGGCGCCTGGCGCGCTCGCTGCTGCGCCTCGCCGCCACGCCGCGCTACGACAGCCGGCGCGGGCAGGCCACCATCGATCACGGTGAGCGTGTATTATTTTTACCCTACCCTTTCGGCCACACCGCCGATTATTAGTATATTATGGTACAAGTGTGAAATGTTGGTGATTGCCGCTGAGGCGCTATTGAGACCCGAGCGGTTAGGTGAGGGTCTTAAGATAGCCGAGGACGGCAATCATCAATACACACGTGTATCATACGACGTTTTTAAACACACTTGTGAAGAAAATAATACTAAAATAATACATTATGGTACAAAACAGTGAAAACGAAGTTGCATGAAATGAGCAAGTAATAGGTACATTAATTTATTTGTACTATTGAACACGATCTTTTTTGTATAGAAACTTTTTTAAGAACAAAGCAACTCAATCAAAAAAATAAGAAACTCTATAACTCACTTGTGA
Organism: Hipparchia sbordonii; assembly: GCA_038048805.1. Classification (NCBI taxonomy): domain Eukaryota; kingdom Metazoa; phylum Arthropoda; class Insecta; order Lepidoptera; family Nymphalidae; genus Hipparchia; species Hipparchia sbordonii. Next base: position 5,035,362 of record JBBIWI010000010.1, on the reverse strand, counting down.
ATAATAGTAATGAAAAAGTCACAGTTTGATTATAGGTGTCAATATGTACTTAATTGCAGTGAAATTGGAGTCACTTTATGAGCAAGTGTGCTGAAAAATATTATATCTAACTAGTCAACACTTGCGACTTCGTACGCGTGGATTAAGGTTTTTTAATTCCCGCGAGAACTCTTATTTTCAGTAAAAAATAGCCTATGTGTTATTCCCTCTGAAGCCAAATCAGTTCAGTCGTTGAGATGATGATTTATATATTGTTACAGACGATGACGACGTGCCCCCGATCACCGGCTTTTCCGACGACGAGCCTCTGGTGATAGCGTGAGCTGCATTGTGATACCGTGACCTTGTCAGCACCTGACTCCGTAGCTGGGATGTTCGGAAAAAAGTAAATTAATAAAGAAAAAAAATTCCGCTTTATTCGTCTCATTCGGTTTCTGTTTTACACAAAATTTAATGAGAAAAAAATTGACATTTGTTTATCTAGCCGTCATTATGAACCTAATTATGATTATTGTACGACAAAATTGCTGGACATCATCTTGCCAAATTTTTTTGAGGTTTTTTTATTCTTTTTTTATTTTAGTATCAATTAACTTATGATTCAGATATTTAGTTTAGTTCTTGCCTTCTACAGACATCTATTATAAAATATTAGTTACGGTTTTCGATTCGGTATTTGGGATGGGAACTGTCATTTTAAATGAAAATTAATTATGACTGTTCAGGAAGATTGACCATTTTGCATTGGATTGGCATTTGGAATATCTTAGCTACGGTATCGCTCTCATAGTATTTCATATTTATTATCTGTATTATGTGTTATGTACAAGGTAATTTTTTTATGCATTTGCCAGTTAATGTTTATTAAAATATAGTGATTGTCTATGTCTTTAGTGGTAAATTAAAGTAATATTTATCCATGACGGCAGGGAAAAAATTGTTGTGTTAGGTTGTATTTGTAAATTCATAAAAAAATGTTGCCCTTGTATAAAATAGTTAAATTAAAATTCATAATTATTATTAGAGTTTGATACTATAGTATGTATTATAAATAACACAATCCAGTAATTTGTAATGCTCAGAGTATTAATTATTTTATTACAACTTTTTATTTAGCTTTAAAATTGTCATTTAACGTAATTTGACATCATTTAATTTGTTTATGATCTATAAAACAATCGATATGCAAAAAGTACAATAATGGGAGGGACGCTATTCCACTAAGTGTCATAACGTCGCTGGTGTTAAACTATTCCTTGTGTAGCTGTCATATACCATATTTTTTGACGTGATGATAATGAATAAAACTTTTATTAAATATCATATAACATATTATGGTGTTCTAAAAAAGTATATTAATTTATAACAACTGTATCATATTTTTATCACCAGGTAAAAGTTAATAACAATTTTAACCTCAAATAACATCTGGCCATAGACTATCTAGACGCATATGACAACTGTCAAGTAGGTAGTTACCCAGCGAGTTTGGCGCCATCTAAGATTAGCGTTGGCTGCCCCTCCCCATTTGAATAGTACATTATATTCGTGGTATACGTTTAAAACTTTCTATAATTAAAAAAGACTATAAATGGCTGTAAAGTAAGTCTCGGGGGAATTTTTCAGAATTTAATTTTTACTAGCTTTTAATTAAGTAGAATGGTCAACATGTTTGCCTCAATACAAGTTCGACACCAAAGATCAATATAAATCTAAGATGTACAAGTTATAAATAAAGCTGTGTTTAGACTGACCGACTAACAAAATAAGTTCTTATGCTGTGGTATTAAATTGTAGGGCAAATGATTTATTTTTGTTTAAATAAATTTGTATATTAGGACGGCGCATAAGTTCATTCGCCTTTTTTGTTTACTAGCCCATTTTCAGTCTAATATGTTTATTTTTTATTCTTTTCTTTCTAATGTTTTTTCTTTTCTTTTTAATTATAAAAATATGCGCTTTTAAATTATGTCAGTATCTTTTCACTTCAACTCTCAATAATTTAATGTCGAGCACGTCTCCACTCCTCTTCATTGACACTCTAAGCAATCTATCCAATGATATCCATTATCCACATTCTGCAAGCAGAATCAAGATATTGTATCCGTATTTCGAACGAACTTATGGACCAATCTAGTACTTATCTGATGTAAGGTTTCACTCGGTCTATCTAAACTCGGCGCGATGCGACGATTGTTGTTTGTAATCGCACAGTGTTGAACATTATTACAGAGTAGGTGGATCTCGACATTCCCATTATTTTGTGAGAAGATTTGTTTTAGTTCCTATAGTTTTGTTATATCGCGTCATCTTATGTCCTCGTGCATTCTATGAAAATTAATATTGTCATGAAACAATAATTTATAGTAAATTAGCATTATTAATAATATATTCATGAATATTAAATTTCTGTAGAGTGCTGCTCACATTTAACCATGTTTTCGAACGATGATTATATTATATTGAATAAATTATTATTATAGGAAAATGATTTGCGTTTTATTTCATATTGTGTCTATGCCCTGAGGCTCTATTTTAGCCACGAATGTATGATTGTAACTTTTGAAGTTAAAGTTAAAAATTATATTAATATTAATTAAAAAGAAATTAACTTAGGTACATATTATATGCGTGACATAAGTTTCTTGTCTTTTTATTATAATTTGGTTGTCACTCGCAGAAAGTGCTTATTGCCTCGCGGATGTATAAGTGTAGGAAGTAAGTTGCCAGGAACATAATGATTAGGAATTAAATGATCTTTAGTTCGTGTAAACCGCTCGTCACCCATTCGAAGGTCGGCAGCAGCACAACTACGTTTTCTCGATACACCGCTACGCCGACCACAGAAACACGACCACCCGCTCTACACAGCAGCGGCCCACCGACGCCAGTCTGTAAAGAAGTTGATAAGCAGTAATTAACGAGCTGTAGTCATAATTCCTCCGGCTTCCGTTTTTCCCTTTAACTACAATTTGGGTACCTTCAAATCAAGAGTGAATAGGCATCTTCTACGCAAGCGTGTTCCATCTTAGGCTGTATTTTCACTTACCATCAGGTGTGATCGCAGCCAAGCGCTAGTCTATATATTTAAAAAAAAAAATCCAAGAAAACCCCAATCTGTATGGACTTATTAGATGGGGTGGCGATACGGTATCACGAGATGCGATGTTTTGTACGTATGGAAGATTATTTAGAGTAAACATAGTGTACAAACATGTCATCGTCTCAACCGATAGACCTCCGCTGCTGGACACAGATCTCTTTTTGAAGGATCTCCTCCGCATCTCGCTCGAATCGTTCTGCCCAGTGGGATGTCTTCCAATGTTGCGTTTCGTTGTGCTTCAAACACTAGTTTCGCAACACGATGATATGAGGTCCATAATGAGCGACATGATTTCTCGATGCGTAAGGAAGTTGCTACTTACTACAGTCCCGCGTGTTTCAACCGAGGAACAAAATGCGTCGGTCGGTATATCAACTTCAGGTGATGATATTTTATCATTGCAACTGCGAGGTGTGAGTATAGTCGCACGCTGCCAATGCGGCCGTCGTTTCAAAGCTAGAAACATAAAGCATAGCATCAACTCTTACAATGTCTGACCAAATAAGCACATTGTATAGCATCTTGCTAGTGGCTAGGTACATTACCTTAGCTTATCCTTAAAGCCAGGCCAGGCATAGTTAAAGCTACAAGTAACCGGCGTCGTATATAGTCCCGACGCGCCATCTCAAATAGGTAAATAAGGTGCGAAGTGATAAGAGTTACGCGATTGAAAGAGAGGCAACTTCTAAGAAAATATCACTGTAGGTAAATTAGTGCTGTTCAACGTACCTAATTGCAGTTTACTGTGTGGTAGCAAGTGTCGCTATTTATTCAAATGATTTTGCGGAGTTAATCTTTTGTACCTGTACCTACTATTATGTATTCTGTGCCTATAGGCATCGCCTAGCTGTATTTTTATTTTCTTAGTAATAAAGGATGAGGTCATGACTCATCAGTACGCGCTGAACGCTTCTAACAAAATAAAGTAGCGCATAAACCTACATGCAGCCCTTGCTTTTTAACCGACTTCAAAAAAAAGAGGAGGTTCTCAATTCGACGCGTATGTTTTTTTTTTTTTTTTTTATTTTTTTTTTTTTTATTTTTATTTTTATTTTTTGGCGATGTTACTCCATAACTCCGTCAAATCTGAACCGATTTTAATAATTTTTTTTTTATTTGAAAGGGTATATCGTCAGGTTGGTCCCATTTAAGTTTGGTGATGATCTGATGAATATCTTCGGAGATGGAGGACGGAACTCCTCAATAAATAAGAGCAAATCGCTCGTGATCAGAGTATGTGTAGGATTTTAACCATGCATTCTTCATAGCATACATACATAATGCTTTTCTATTCGGCATTTCAATATAATTTTTTTTCTAACCGAATTTTTGACGATGTTACTCTATAACTCTGTCAAATCTGAACCGATTTCAATAATTTTTTTTTATTTAAAAGGGCATATCGTCAGGTTGGTTCCATTTAAGTTTGGTGAAGATCTGATGAATATCTTCGGAGATATAGGATGGAACTCCTCATTGAATAAGAGCAAATCGCTCGTGATCAGAGTGTGTGTAGGATTTTAACCATGCAAACTTCATAGCATACATACATATGCTAAATTTCTATTTGGAATAATATATTTCAATACTTTTTTTAAGGAGCAAAACAAATGGTCTAGTGAATTGGTCCCATGAAGCTACACTAAAAAGCTTAAAATAATAATATAAAAAAATATTTTAAAAAACCGACTTCAAACGCCACTTAAAAGTATAAAATAATTTTAGTTTGTACACGTATGTTGAAGTCGGGCCAGCGTTGCGCAATGGTATCATCGTTTCTATATTTTAGGCCCGTCCGACTTCAATATACGTGTACAAACTAAAATTATTAAATCGTAAATACTATTAGGCCGGTATACTTGTTGAATTAGCCCGTGAGACGGACCGGCCTAAATAGAAATGATGAAACCGATGCGCGACGCTGGCCCGACTTCAACATACGTGTACAAACTAAAATTATTTTATACTTTTAAGTGGCGTTTGAAGTCGGTTTTTTAAAATATTTTTTTATATTATTATATATGTGCGATCAATGTAAGATGAAAATCGTAAACGTTTATTTCCATAAACCTAGAACGTAGGTATTAAAATCATCCTCAAATGTTTACGATAACGTACAGAAAAGGGAGTCGTGACGAATGTCTTTATAATATAGAACTATTTTAAAGCTTCGAATGAAACTTTAAGCTCCGTACCTACCTACTTAAGGAGTGAGGGCTGTTCCCTAGGACGCCCAAATAAAAAGGCACTACTTGCCTACCCTTTATACAGTAGGTACTTACTGAAAAAAAAAAACGCGTGAAAACCTCATGAACTGCCATGTTCAAACTTAACAGACATGTATGCAAAGTTACCCTCAAATCTCAACTTAGAGCTTACAAACTTCTAGGCCATTAGTTAAAAATGTAAACTTTTCCTTTCCAAGCTCTCTCCTCACCTTGATCGTACCCGCCCCAGCCGACGAAGTAGCAATCGTCGCCTACGTGAGGATCAGCCAGACATGCGGGAGATATATTTGGCTGCAGCGTTAAAGGGCGCTTCCAGTGCTGTTTAAAAAAAGTCCACAATTTGATAAAATATATGTAGGTAAGTAGGTAGGTAAGTCTAGAAACATTTACTTATAAGTTCTAGTGTTAAATATAAAAAAAATAACAAAGGAAGCTTACTAGCAAAGCGAGATCGTTCGCGAGATCGTCGGGTTTAAACTGTGGGTGAACAAGAATAGAAGCCATTCGATGTTGCGACTGTGTGCGCTCTTTGAGGTCCCAAACACCTGCTATTGCGGAAATTTCACCGGTCGCTTTTCTATAACAAAATATTACGAGATATAAAAAAAACTTTTAATTAACTTGCATTGTAGGTGTTTGTTTAGGACCAAATCTTGCAAGTTGAATTAGACACACTTTCCGATTTCCGATTGAGCTGAAAGTTTACATGAAGGTATATGTAAATCGGATGACAATGGAATATTATTGTGATACGGGCCCGATTTGATGATGAGCTGGAAGATGACTATAGGAACTCTGTAATAAAACGATAAGTATCTTTAGGCACGTTTGATTCGTCTTAACAAGTCTTTAACAAGTAAATACTCTGGCCTTAGATGATATCCAGGGTGTGATGTGAGACCAGCAACTAAAAGCATTAGGCTTGTTCAAACTATTCTTATATTATTACACTCGAACGACGAACTCAAGTCTTACTTAATAGAAGTTTTGATACGAGGTCGACCTTACACTGATATTATACTTTTCGAAACCTACATCGAGTACTTACCTATGTTATGGTATCGAGATGTGCAAAGTCCTACTTAGAATAGGTTTTTGAAATGTGACTCACCCATGAACACAACTTGCAGCAGTGACAGCGGCCCGTGGATGAACAATGGTTGCGTAGCACAAAATGTCCTCTGGATTCTTCGTCAACACAACGACTACTAGCCAGGGATCGCAGCGACCCTCTGTTCCTTTCCCTGTAATAATTTTTTATAACACACTCGCTGCAATCATCATTGCTGAACGTGGACCCTTTTCGGTTAATAACCTAATGATTGGTTTTCTTACAATGAGCAGGAACGACAATTTACCACAAAAAAGTACAGTAGCAATAATTATTCTACTAGCTACGACATGAAACGAGTCGCAGAGAGCTGCTAGATTCAAGTGGCGCAAAACTGAGGTGTGTGAAAGAGATCTAACTCCGACACTTATAACAACTGTGAACTTCTATCGGTTGGAGGAAAAGGTGCTTTCTTGGGATAACTAATAATGCATTGGGTTTCCTTCGGAATCCCAATGCATTATTAGTTATCCCAAATTCGGAACAAAATACAAAGGAATTATTTAAAAAATCTTACCAGAACTGGTATCACTCCCGGCATTCTCCTTACCACAATTTTTGAACACTTGCAGATTTGTATCAAAAGCATCGTCGTAGTTGATTTCTGAATTTGGTATATAAAACGGAGATGTATTTTCGATCGATAGATCTTCTTCGCCGGGATAAAAGTTTTCAGAAGTCGTCTTTCTTAAGTATCTATTTTTATTTTCTGCTAAGTTTATTAGTTTAAACCCTTCTAATACGCGAAAATCTGGGGTCGAGTGAAAATGAACTGACGTGCTCGGAGTATCTTCATTAGTTGATGGGGTCATTAAACGTTGAGGACGTCGTCTTTTATTAGAGGCAGTGGTTTTACGAGCACCTGAAAAGCGAAAAAGCCTTGACAATAGTTTCGATAGTTAATTTTATTTCTACCAAATTATAAACCTATGAAAGTGGTACGAGTAGTATAATATCTATGGTTGTTGATTCAAAAGTCAAAACCCACTCGTTTGCACTAGTTAAACGCATAGGTTTAACCAGGGTTTAACGCTTAGTTGTAGGGGAAAAACAAAAAGGAAAAATTACCAAATCTCGGATCTATTGTTGAGTAACCAAATCCACCTCCGGCTTCATCTTCATAACTGTCTTCATCTATGCCACCATAGGATCCACGCCATCCCTTGTCTGTTTTTAATTTCCAAGTCATGACTTGATCTTCACGATCAGAATAAAGTCCAACTAGACCAGGTTTGGGTATTTCTGCAGCATAGTCTTCATCATAATCTTTAAAATTGGATTCTTGGTTTTGAGTTCTGAATTTTTGACTTTTAATATTCCAATATGGATCAACAGAATCTCCTGGTGTTACTATTTTTTGAAGAGGTTTTGTACGCAAAGTTGTAGTCACTAATTTTGTTTGTTGTGCATTAGAATTATATTCTCGTAGTAACAAAGCGTTTCTTTGCTTTAGGGCAGCGCTTAATATTTCACCTGGGTCAGAACGCTTATGCCGCTTGTAAATAGGATAAGGCTTTCGAGATTTTGGAGAAGTTAGTGGAAGAACGCAACAAATTTTACATGCATCAGATGGAATATTTTTTGGGCAAGACCTGTAAAAAAACAAATTATAAATATAATATAATTTTACATATTCGATATCTACCACATATTATCAGCTATCCACTTACTGTGGCATATGAACAAATCCTTTTCGTAAGAAACAGTCATGTCGACTAACAAAGGTGCAAATACTTTCAGTTTCGGTATCTTTTCTTTCTTCTTCAAACCATATTTTATCGTTCAGAAAAATCTTAGGGTTTCTTTGTATTTCATTGTTACCATTTGTCATATTAGTATCTTTAGTACCATTCTTGTAAGTAAAATTTTTAATCGTAACTTCCCAGTCGTCGGGGAAAATAAATTTTAACTCATCTTTATTGTTTTGATGTGTTTCTTTCCATGATATAGTTTTTGTTGAATTTTTGTCTTCATCTTTATAACTGTTTATTAAATTGTTATCATTTATAGAATTGTTTTTGATAACATTTCGTTTGGTTAATTTTGTTGGATCATCAATAAATACAATATAAGGTAAGATTTTGTTCTGCACTAGAAACTTATCTTGATTTTCTGTGTCACTTGTTTTCTTATCAAAAGTGAGCTCATTTTCTTTGAATATAACTTTCACACTTTCGTCAGTCTCCAATTCGCTAATATCTTCAAATATAGGTTGTGGTGGTTCAATATTTTGCATCGCAGCAAAATCCTTATTTAACCACCAAAATTCACCGTTAATTTGACAAAAAGCTGTATTTGATAGCACTAGGACAATAAAAACGTGCGTGAGCATTGCAGATGGTTTTTACGCGTTCACGTTATGAATGTAAATAGAGACTGGCGCACAAAAGGTGATAGGTTAAATTTAAAAGCACAGGATGTTGCATCGCAAACGTCTATTACTGAATGAGTTCGATAATTATGCTGCTGTTAGTACGGTCGTTATGTTGTTCGCGAATAATGTTTGACCCGCTGCGTGCAATCACATGCAATGTAATGGACAATTAATTTTGTGGTCAACTATCGAAATGTCCTCATATGGATACGTAGCCTAGTTATAAGTAGGTAGGTGTAGTTGAGTCACTTAGCAATTTTATAATCATTATAATAAGTGCAATTAGAAGTACTTATTATAAAATAATTATTTTACTTTTACGATAACTCGCTGATTTGCCCTGGACATAATATATGTAATGTACCTATGTATGAAGAAACATTTTCCGATACTTTCTTTTTGTCTTTCTTTTTGAACCTTGAACTAAATTCTTGAACGTAGATGCAGTGTTTTCCTATTTAGGTATCTACTTAGGTATAATATATTTCTTTTTTGTATTTATTGTCATGTTTTCCTCCTCCTCAGATGGCTAAAATTGTTTGTAATTATGTAATTTGATTTTCTTGAACAATAAAGAAAAAAAACTAATACTCTTTGCAAAATTAATGAAAATCTTATATAATATCAAAATGAAGTTGACTGTACATGATATAAAAATTATTCACAGAGAAGGAAGCATAAATATGAATAATATTTAACCGTGACCTAAATATTTAATATGACGATTCTATTCTTCTTATACTTATTAGGTAGTTTCTGAACGCATTTTCCAGTAAGTAAATACGAGATTATTCATGCTCTACTGACCTACATTTACAGCTCAGATACATCTTGTCCTACAAAGATAATAATGTTATGTCAGAATAGTATTTTTTTTTTCAGAGTACCTGAAATATTATGTCGACGTCGACCAATAAATTGCTGAACACCTAGATCACTTGTAAGACTTTCACACGCGTTGCCTTGTGCGGGTTGTATCCAGTGTCTCGATACTACGATTTTTTCGATGTCCTTTGTTTAACTAAAAAAAAAAACTAGTGTGTGGTCTGCCAACACATTGGGTCTTCAGTAGTGGTATTCCCTAAAATTGATTGCATTATTGTACCAATCGCAACGACTTCTGATTGGCTGGTACTCTCCCGCTATTGGTTAAAATGCATTGATGCAGCAAGAACGCTTTAAATTCAGCCAATCAGAGGTAACCGAGAGAGACCTTTATATTGATGCAATCATTCTTAGAGAATATCGCTACAATTGTGAGGTCACCATTCCACCACCTTAGTACCCCAATGCCTATCGGTTCCTCGAATCTTGAACCCTTACGGTAGTAATTCGTACGGTACGGTACGAAAGTACGGGTTTCTAATTTGATCACGTAGATAAGTAAATTCCGAGCATAATTTCATCTCTACACCATAAGTGGCTGAGTTTTCCTTTTGAGCTCATAAAAGTCAGCGAACATGTCTCAGTGCTGAGTGCTTTACTTACCTACGTCCTGTTAAAAATATTCACATCAAAAACCATAAACAGACAACTGCTTGACAAAATGTTTCACCAATATTTTGCTTCGGAGAAACAGTAATTAGGTAATTAATTAATGCATGCCTCCAGCACACCTTAATTAGGTAATTATGGTGTGTTGGAGGCTTGATCAGACACAAAGTGGGAAGGTTCTCCTAACTAATTCCACACAGCTTCATCAATTTCCAATTCAACCAACTGTATGAAAGCGTTCGCTCTACGAAGTGTGACGTTTCACATCGGACGTGCTTCGTTCATTTCCTCTTATTAGGTACAAACATGGTTCAAATCATACTGACTACGCGTTCAGGGCGTTTTCTTCAAGCTGCTGTAGCCTTCATGCCTTGTCTGTCCAGGCCTTAAACATAGTATTGCTTACCTATTACCATAAGCTCCAGGCCTAACAGTTGAGTTCTTTCGTATTTTCGTATACATAACCACTAAATGCGAACTTTGCAAAGGCTTCTGCTACTATAATACTAAACTCAACGTTAGCAGAAAGTTTGGTAGGTAGGTAGGTATAGACTCGTTGCTTTACACGAAGTTAAGTAAAGCCTACTTATCGACACCTTTCAGTGCTAATTCGGTTGTAAGTACATCACCTCTTGGCTAAATTAAATTGGCAGCTAAACATCTTGCTGTTACTTTTTTAATGTTATGTAAATGAGACCAAATAGCAAATTTTCTATGGTTTTAAGACTATCAGAATAAGCAAACAAACAAATATATGTGAGTAACAGGGAACACCCCTAAGCATAGAGGAATAATATTTGCATATATGAGAGAGATGCCTAGAACCTCAGTGCAAGATTAGAAATTAAGAATTAACTGAACGCAGTTGGCAAAAGCCGAATTCAATATAATTTATTCACTAACGAGTGGCTATGCTCCAGTTTTGCTTAATTGAGTTTCGATTCGAATTTAATTAAAACTTGGTGATTATTTTGCTGTTTAGTTCTTTGAAATGTATTCTAGGAATGTCCGGGTGTGCTTCGTTGGCGTACTTACTCATTAATATGAAATTACCGTGGGTAACGGTAATCGTTTTTATAAATTACTAGTTGATGCCCGCGACTTGGTTCGCGTCGATTGAGGTTTTTATTCGCGCAGGAACTCTCTTATTTTCCGGGATAAAATGTAGCCAATTTGGTATATAAAACGGAGATGTATTTTCGATCGATAGATCTTCTTCGCCGGGATAAAAGTTTTCAGAAGTCGTCTTTCTTAAGTATCTATTTTTATTTTCTGCTAAGTTTATTAGTTTAAACCCTTCTAATACGCGAAAATCTGGGGTCGAGTGAAAATGAACTGACGTGCTCGGAGTATCTTCATTAGTTGATGGGGTCATTAAACGTTGAGGACGTCGTCTTTTATTAGAGGCAGTGGTTTTACGAGCACCTGAAAAGCGAAAAAGCCTTGACAATAGTTTCGATAGTTAATTTTATTTCTACCAAATTATAAACCTATGAAAGTGGTACGAGTAGTATAATATCTATGGTTGTTGATTCAAAAGTCAAAACCCACTCGTTTGCACTAGTTAAACGCATAGGTTTAACCAGGGTTTAACGCTTAGTTGTAGGGGAAAAACAAAAAGGAAAAATTACCAAATCTCGGATCTATTGTTGAGTAACCAAATCCACCTCCGGCTTCATCTTCATAACTGTCTTCATCTATGCCACCATAGGATCCACGCCATCCCTTGTCTGTTTTTAATTTCCAAGTCATGACTTGATCTTCACGATCAGAATAAAGTCCAACTAGACCAGGTTTGGGTATTTCTGCAGCATAGTCTTCATCATAATCTTTAAAATTGGATTCTTGGTTTTGAGTTCTGAATTTTTGACTTTTAATATTCCAATATGGATCAACAGAATCTCCTGGTGTTACTATTTTTTGAAGAGGTTTTGTACGCAAAGTTGTAGTCACTAATTTTGTTTGTTGTGCATTAGAATTATATTCTCGTAGTAACAAAGCGTTTCTTTGCTTTAGGGCAGCGCTTAATATTTCACCTGGGTCAGAACGCTTATGCCGCTTGTAAATAGGATAAGGCTTTCGAGATTTTGGAGAAGTTAGTGGAAGAACGCAACAAATTTTACATGCATCAGATGGAATATTTTTTGGGCAAGACCTGTAAAAAAACAAATTATAAATATAATATAATTTTACATATTCGATATCTACCACATATTATCAGCTATCCACTTACTGTGGCATATGAACAAATCCTTTTCGTAAGAAACAGTCATGTCGACTAACAAAGGTGCAAATACTTTCAGTTTCGGTATCTTTTCTTTCTTCTTCAAACCATATTTTATCGTTCAGAAAAATCTTAGGGTTTCTTTGTATTTCATTGTTACCATTTGTCATATTAGTATCTTTAGTACCATTCTTGTAAGTAAAATTTTTAATCGTAACTTCCCAGTCGTCGGGGAAAATAAATTTTAACTCATCTTTATTGTTTTGATGTGTTTCTTTCCATGATATAGTTTTTGTTGAATTTTTGTCTTCATCTTTATAACTGTTTATTAAATTGTTATCATTTATAGAATTGTTTTTGATAACATTTCGTTTGGTTAATTTTGTTGGATCATCAATAAATACAATATAAGGTAAGATTTTGTTCTGCACTAGAAACTTATCTTGATTTTCTGTGTCACTTGTTTTCTTATCAAAAGTGAGCTCATTTTCTTTGAATATAACTTTCACACTTTCGTCAGTCTCCAATTCGCTAATATCTTCAAATATAGGTTGTGGTGGTTCAATATTTTGCATCGCAGCAAAATCCTTATTTAACCACCAAAATTCACCGTTAATTTGACAAAAAGCTGTATTTGATAGCACTAGGACAATAAAAACGTGCGTGAGCATTGCAGATGGTTTTTACGCGTTCACGTTATGAATGTAAATAGAGACTGGCGCACAAAAGGTGATAGGTTAAATTTAAAAGCACAGGATGTTGCATCGCAAACGTCTATTACTGAATGAGTTCGATAATTATGCTGCTGTTAGTACGGTCGTTATGTTGTTCGCGAATAATGTTTGACCCGCTGCGTGCAATCACATGCAATGTAATGGACAATTAATTTTGTGGTCAACTATCGAAATGTCCTCATATGGATACGTAGCCTAGTTATAAGTAGGTAGGTGTAGTTGAGTCACTTAGCAATTTTATAATCATTATAATAAGTGCAATTAGAAGTACTTATTATAAAATAATTATTTTACTTTTACGATAACTCGCTGATTTGCCCTGGACATAATATATGTAATGTACCTATGTATGAAGAAACATTTTCCGATACTTTCTTTTTGTCTTTCTTTTTGAACCTTGAACTAAATTCTTGAACGTAGATGCAGTGTTTTCCTATTTAGGTATCTACTTAGGTATAATATATTTCTTTTTTGTATTTATTGTCATGTTTTCCTCCTCCTCAGATGGCTAAAATTGTTTGTAATTATGTAATTTGATTTTCTTGAACAATAAAGAAAAAAAACTAATACTCTTTGCAAAATTAATGAAAATCTTATATAATATCAAAATGAAGTTGACTGTACATGATATAAAAATTATTCACAGAGAAGGAAGCATAAATATGAATAATATTTAACCGTGACCTAAATATTTAATATGACGATTCTATTCTTCTTATACTTATTAGGTAGTTTCTGAACGCATTTTCCAGTAAGTAAATACGAGATTATTCATGCTCTACTGACCTACATTTACAGCTCAGATACATCTTGTCCTACAAAGATAATAATGTTATGTCAGAATAGTATTTTTTTTTTCAGAGTACCTGAAATATTATGTCGACGTCGACCAATAAATTGCTGAACACCTAGATCACTTGTAAGACTTTCACACGCGTTGCCTTGTGCGGGTTGTATCCAGTGTCTCGATACTACGATTTTTTCGATGTCCTTTGTTTAACTAAAAAAAAAAACTAGTGTGTGGTCTGCCAACACATTGGGTCTTCAGTAGTGGTATTCCCTAAAATTGATTGCATTATTGTACCAATCGCAACGACTTCTGATTGGCTGGTACTCTCCCGCTATTGGTTAAAATGCATTGATGCAGCAAGAACGCTTTAAATTCAGCCAATCAGAGGTAACCGAGAGAGACCTTTATATTGATGCAATCATTCTTAGAGAATATCGCTACAATTGTGAGGTCACCATTCCACCACCTTAGTACCCCAATGCCTATCGGTTCCTCGAATCTTGAACCCTTACGGTAGTAATTCGTACGGTACGGTACGAAAGTACGGGTTTCTAATTTGATCACGTAGATAAGTAAATTCCGAGCATAATTTCATCTCTACACCATAAGTGGCTGAGTTTTCCTTTTGAGCTCATAAAAGTCAGCGAACATGTCTCAGTGCTGAGTGCTTTACTTACCTACGTCCTGTTAAAAATATTCACATCAAAAACCATAAACAGACAACTGCTTGACAAAATGTTTCACCAATATTTTGCTTCGGAGAAACAGTAATTAGGTAATTAATTAATGCATGCCTCCAGCACACCTTAATTAGGTAATTATGGTGTGTTGGAGGCTTGATCAGACACAAAGTGGGAAGGTTCTCCTAACTAATTCCACACAGCTTCATCAATTTCCAATTCAACCAACTGTATGAAAGCGTTCGCTCTACGAAGTGTGACGTTTCACATCGGACGTGCTTCGTTCATTTCCTCTTATTAGGTACAAACATGGTTCAAATCATACTGACTACGCGTTCAGGGCGTTTTCTTCAAGCTGCTGTAGCCTTCATGCCTTGTCTGTCCAGGCCTTAAACATAGTATTGCTTACCTATTACCATAAGCTCCAGGCCTAACAGTTGAGTTCTTTCGTATTTTCGTATACATAACCACTAAATGCGAACTTTGCAAAGGCTTCTGCTACTATAATACTAAACTCAACGTTAGCAGAAAGTTTGGTAGGTAGGTAGGTATAGACTCGTTGCTTTACACGAAGTTAAGTAAAGCCTACTTATCGACACCTTTCAGTGCTAATTCGGTTGTAAGTACATCACCTCTTGGCTAAATTAAATTGGCAGCTAAACATCTTGCTGTTACTTTTTTAATGTTATGTAAATGAGACCAAATAGCAAATTTTCTATGGTTTTAAGACTATCAGAATAAGCAAACAAACAAATATATGTGAGTAACAGGGAACACCCCTAAGCATAGAGGAATAATATTTGCATATATGAGAGAGATGCCTAGAACCTCAGTGCAAGATTAGAAATTAAGAATTAACTGAACGCAGTTGGCAAAAGCCGAATTCAATATAATTTATTCACTAACGAGTGGCTATGCTCCAGTTTTGCTTAATTGAGTTTCGATTCGAATTTAATTAAAACTTGGTGATTATTTTGCTGTTTAGTTCTTTGAAATGTATTCTAGGAATGTCCGGGTGTGCTTCGTTGGCGTACTTACTCATTAATATGAAATTACCGTGGGTAACGGTAATCGTTTTTATAAATTACTAGTTGATGCCCGCGACTTGGTTCGCGTCGATTGAGGTTTTTATTCGCGCAGGAACTCTCTTATTTTCCGGGATAAAATGTAGCCAATGTGTTATTCCAGACTATAATCTATCTTTTTGCCAAATTTCAACCAAATCGGTTCTGTCGTTGTGGCGTGATTGAGTAATAAACATCTATTCATCCATCCGTCTATACATCCAAACTTTCGCATTTATAATATTAATTAATTAA
This sequence comes from Hipparchia sbordonii, assembly GCA_038048805.1. Taxonomy (NCBI): domain Eukaryota; kingdom Metazoa; phylum Arthropoda; class Insecta; order Lepidoptera; family Nymphalidae; genus Hipparchia; species Hipparchia sbordonii. The sequence continues at coordinate 5,019,305 of JBBIWI010000010.1, read as the reverse complement.
TTAATTAATAGGATTTTCTACGCTTGAAGGAACGGTGGTACAGTGGTTTAGCGTTCAAAATGCGCAGCGTGAGATATCTAGAGATATGTGGGTTCGAATCCCACAGGTCCTGCAATTTTTTTATGGTATAAGTTTTAGATGTTGCATAACCAAAAAATATGTTCAAAACGATGATTGTACCAATGGATGAACTGATCAATCAGAACGCGTAAGACTTTATTTCTACTTAGTATCGTCCCTTGGAAACATGATGTAATTTTTGCTTCTTTTTTCGGATAATTAAAACTAGATCCACTGCTGTAAAAATCAAATCTGCATCTGAAGATTTACCATTACAGCCGCTCTTAAATCCATTCAAAAAATCACGTCGATTCGTTGCTCCTTTGCTGCGTGATTGAAGCCAAAGTCAACAAACTAAAAACCAACAAACAAACATTGTTGTTATAAAGGACATAATATAGTAAGGATTATACCTAATTTAATAAGTTCAATTCCCTAGGAAGGTAGTAGGAAAACCTTCATAGGGAATTAAACCTATCATCTCCCTATATAATTATGCAGCGGACTCTCTACAACTCATTATTTCGCATCAGAAAGTATCTACGAAACAGAGTTCTTTAACTTTTATATTTATAGAAGATCTTTTGGCGAAGTTTTCATCTTAGACTCGATGGAAGTTAGGCACTTCAAAAAGTTGCCGCGCCTCTCAAATTGATTACGTTTGAAACTTTAAACTGGAAACGCTAAGAACTGATAACTTCATTTTCTGTTCGCTTTGCTAAAAATATGCGGCATTAATGGCATTCTTTTATGCAATTTTTAAAAAACAAATATATAAGTAGCAAGAAAAGATTAGAATTATTTTGCTATAATCCGCCAACAGAAAAAATCTGTACCTATGGTTAAACATGCAGTTACAAGCTAAGCACCGCTTACCTCCCCAACCAAGCAAGAAAGCAAAGTTACCAACACCACCACATAGGACTGTGTAGTTATGTGTCATATATTTCGATGTATTTCGATAATATCTAAATGCTGCCACTGATTACCAATCTTACAAACATATAAAATAAATAGTCCATAAATGAATAAGCCCATCCGTTGCTTATAAAATAAATGTATTCAAAATTGATTATACAATGTGAATCACAAAAGCTAGCGAAATGATGTGGAAGTGATCCAGTTATATTGATTGAGCCATTTCATAATACGCTGCAATATAATCTGTGGCTGCAATCAACAGATTTACAACTACATACCTAACTACTGTAGAACTGTAGTCTTGTAGTGTCTATAGCCTGCTCAATGAAGCTTTCAGGTAATTTATATTTGAAAGAAAATATTAAAGGATATTTATTTATTATTATTATTATACTAGTTTATAATTTCGATTGCCTTCGATTTTGTCACAGGGGTTTTAAGGACTGTCTTATTTCTTTGAGTTGCATGATGCATCCATGCAAGTTTAAGACCACCTAGCGTGTTGTGGTAGTCTTTTATTAAGTGCCGACAAAATCAAAGGTCGATGAATCAATCCCTGGGACGCTTGTATCGGTTCACAATAATTTATATTAATAAAAAAAAAAAACGTCAAAGTTGACGCGGTGTAAAAATTTTTGTGCTTATTTATTAATATTAAATTATTTTGCTGTTTGGTTGCTTTTTTGGATAAAAGATCAACAATTATTATGTTAATGTTTTATCTAAAGATATTAAAATCATCGGTGGTGAATCATTGAAACGAGCGGTTAACCCAAGAATAAAACGCAATGAGTCCGTGAAGAGCGTCACAAGGTTAAGGAGTGATCAGCAGCCGGCGTTGGCACTGAGCTTCCGCTAGAACTCGCTAACGATCGGCTCACTCGCTCAGCACTCCGCTTATCTTGCTGAGAAAGCCTACAACCAGGAAGCATCAGCGAGAGGCGTTTCTACGCGGTGTTGCGGTCGCCATATCGGGCTGTTGCCTGTTCTGCAGGCCTTCTCTGGCTGCCACTGCCGGAGTTTCGTTCTCTAAAGACGCTATTGTGTAGTGTTTAAGTGTTTTTATTTTTTTACATGTTTTGAAGTATGAACCCCAGTGTTTCTCAAGCTGAATACTTAGAATGCCCACACTGCAGTGATGGCAGGCTGTTTAAGGGTCGCAAAGGCCTTAGTATTCACATCGCTCGGTGTCACGAACCACCAATACGGCCTCTTACTTGTCCAAATTTAATAAGCGATCAAGCGCAATCAGGGAGCGACAACCAGGTTTCATTTGAAATTTTATTATCTAAATATAGTAATAATATTCCATTGGTAAAACGCATTCCGCGAGGAGCGAGGATATCATTAGCTAGAGCCCTCTCACATGCAATCCAAAACGTCCTTTCAATTAATTCGCTTTTGGCTTGGGAAAATCTATTTTTGTTTTCATACAAACATTTTCATGTTAATAAGTCGGAAAGCGGGTCGTTATGTTCAAAATTAAAAAAAAATAGTTTCTCCGACAGCGTTATTCCAATACCTGACTGCTCATTTCGGACACAAAATTTCAATCTAAAGAAAATTGTGGAAAACAAGGTTATGGATGGGGACCTTAAAAACGCTGCTCGCATTTTGTTTTCTAATGATACCTTGGCTCCATTTAATAGTATAACGCTGGAAGCCTTACGTGAAAAGCATCCTTTCCCAAATACCAGCTCTTTACTTCCGAACCCTCCTTCCAACACTTCTTATTTACAGATAAAGGATGAGGAGACTTACGCTGCGGTAATGTCATTCTCTAGTGGCTCTGCTGGTGGCATGGACGGCATAACGCCACAACATCTTAAGGATCTTGTGGGAGTTACTGCTGGAGACGCAGGCAGGGCGCTCCTGAGTGACATTACCAAACTGTGTAATCACATGTTGTCTGGCGAGGTAAATTTTTCCTTTTTACCCTTTCTTTATGGTGCACGGCTTTGTGCCTTTAACAAAAAAGATGGTGGTATCCGCCCCATTGCTGTTGGTTCTACTTTTCGTCGATTGGCGTCAAAATTAGCGTGTAGACACGTAGTTTCTGCTCTTAAGGATAAGTTCCAACCTATACAAGTTGGATTCGGGAGTAAAGGGGGCTGTGAGGCAGCGGTACACTCGGCTCGTACTTTCTTAGCGAATGGCGAGGCTGAGGTACTGCTGAAAGTAGACGTAAAGAATGCTTTCAATTCTCTGGACAGGGCAACTCTGCTCAACGAAGTTGCTACCCAACTTCCCGAAATTTATCCCTATGTTTGGCAATGTTATAGCTCAGCTACAAAATTATTTTTTGGAGATAGCGATATTAAGTCTACTGTAGGTGTTCAGCAGGGGGATCCTTTAGGCCCAGCCCTGTTTAGCTTAGGGATCCATAATCAAATTTCAAATTTAACATCTAAACTGAACATTTGGTATCTTGATGATGGAACTATTGGCGGCAATGTGATTGATGTTCTAAAAGATCTTACCCATGTTAAGCAACAGTTCGGCAAGATTGGTTTAGAGCTAAATTTTTCCAAATGCGAACTCTTTTTTACAGAAAAATTGTCGCAAGATAAGATATCATCAGTCTCTAAATTATTTAATGAAATTACCCCTAATATTAAGATAGTAGATAAACATTCACTTTGCCTTCTTGGTGCTCCTCTGTACGACGAAGCCATACAACCAATTTTGGACCAAAAAATCAAAATATTTTCGGCCAATACTGACAAATTGGGCGCTCTAAATTCGCATATTGCATTTTCGATTCTAAAATATTGCCTTTTTGTACCTAAATTAGTTTACATTCTACGCGCAAGCCCAATTTGGAAATTTCCTGAACTACTCGATAATATGGATGCCGTCTTAAAAAACGCGCTAGAACAAATTATAAATTTAACTTTCGATGAGCACTCCTGGAACCAAGCTACTTTACCCGTCGTATATGGTGGCATCGGGGTGAGAAAAATTTCCAGTGTTGCTCTTCCGGCTTTTCTGTCCTCTGTGCATAGTATAAAAGAGCTTAGTTCTCAAATTATTAAATCAAATTCATTTTCAATAATCTATGCTACAGAGGCCCTAGATTGTTGGAGGGTCAGGTGCCCCAATGTCGATATCCCGAAGGAACGTACCACACAAAAACTTTGGGATGTGCCATTGGTTCAACTGACACATATGAATTTGGTTCAAAATCTAACAACTGACAGAGATCGAGCTAGACTTCTAGCTTTATCGGAAAAAGAATCTGGCTTGTGGCTTCATGCTTTGCCATCCAAAAATCTCGGCACACTTCTTGATAACGAAAGTTTTCGTGTGGCTCTAGGTCTCAGATTAGGAACACCGCTGTGCCACGAGCACAGATGTCCGTGTGGAAAGGAGGTTGATAAATTTGGAATCCACGGACTCTCTTGCCAAAGGAGCGCTGGTAGGCTATTTCGACATGGTTCTCTTAACGATACGTTAAGGAGGGCTCTTGCCACCATTGACATCCCTGCGCTCACCGAGCCAGCAGGGATTAGTCGAGATGATGGCAAGAGACCTGATGGTTTGACGCTGGTTCCCTGGGAAAGGGGACGGGCCCTAGTGTGGGACGCAACATGCGTCGACACATTGGCCCCGTGCCATATCAGGGAGACAGCATCAAGACCGGGAGCCGCAGCTGAAATGGCTGAAACCTGCAAGCGGCGCAAATATGCCTCTCTGATTGAGAGTTACATATTTGTTCCGTTTGCTGTGGAGACCCTGGGGCCATGGAGTCTGAGTGCAAAAAAATTTTTACGAGACATTTCACCACGGTTGATTGCCTCTTCTGGTGACAAAAGAGCTGGCTCATTCTTTGCGCAACGGATCAGCCTGGCTGTCCAGCGCGGAAATGCAGCCAGTATTCTTGGCACCATTCCACGCGGGCATGATTTGTATAGTAATTAGTTTAGCTATAAGTTTTTTTTGTAACCTTTTAATAGTTTTTAATTTTCAAATAAACGAGACATAATTTATCGCAGTAGAGATCGCCTAACTTCTCTACTTTCAAGTTATTCAACCTGCTACTATTAAAAACTATCATTAGGAAAATCCACATTACAAATTTTCAACAGTTTGGAGAACAAAGTTGTTAAATAAAATTTTAGTTTACTGAGTCAACCACAGGATTCAACTCTGTTTGAGCTTATAAGTTGAACACTTATCTATATGTGTCCTATCGTATGCAATTTAAATGTGTACCACTCAAAACTGTGTGGCACGAGAATATAATATGAACAAACTAAAAGACGACTCATTTAAAATTCTAAACTTGCTTGAATTACTAACATTGATATGAACTAGAATTTAAAAATTCATCCTACACGTCCGCCATAAAAATATGATTAAAAAAGTTATTACAGCCCTCGTACTCGGGTAGTTTAAATAAAACTACATGATATGTAGGTATTTAGTGTATGTGATATTATGTTTTGCATAATTCAGGCACTGCAGTGTATACTTATTTTAATGCACGTTTGATAAATTCAAAATATATTATGGAATTAGTAAAGGCACAACTGCTATTTAAACTAAACATTGTTTCTTCATTAATTTTCTGAGTTTTATAATCTCCAATAGGTACTAGATGTAGCGTTTTTTTAATTGTAGGTGTTTTTTTTTAATCGGCTGTTACTTCTGAACTATTGATCTGATAGAAAAATATTACTTACAAAAGTTGTAAAAAAATTCAAACTATAGTTTTTGTGAAGATATTTTTAACCTAGGTGGCTCTGGAGAGGTTTTTGATGCAATTTTTCCAATATGGCGGCGCCGCGACGCGACAGACGGTCTCCAAGGTAGCAAATTCAAAATATTAATGAGGTCATAAGTAGGTATAACTGTAAAAATCTTAACAAATTAAAATTTTCTTTGCCTTTGAACCGACCGATATTGATTTTCTACTCATCACCACGCGGACCAATCGCGGAATTTTTGAGCCAGTAGGATATACTATACATCGTCTGCTTAATCTCCATTTTCTTGGAATACTTATGCGCGAAAGTTCAAGTTTCACCACAAAACTACTGAAAGTTTAAACATTTCTTGGCGACAAAAGGTGAGGAACAATCTATTGACCTATTGGCAAAGAAAAATCTATTGACCTGTGCAGAGTTCTAGAAGCGATATAAATGGGAGTGCGAAGTCCATTTTTGTTGGAATGTTGATCTCACAAATCTCTCCCGGTTGAACGGAACGCGTCGGAGCAGTATTTTAACCCGACGTGTAACAACGTTTCACCTACGAAAACAATCTACCTTTTCTAGATTGGTTTTTGGGTTCTGCCGTACCTACCTAGTTGCAATCAATGTTTTAACTATTCAGGCGCCCAGGTATTTTAAAATTTTAACGCAACTTCTACGCTTGCTCGGCTATACAAATAAAACCTCGAAAAATACAAAATCCTTCTATTTGGGGCTCTGGTAAGAGATCGACCGTTAACAATGTATTTAAGCAAGTAGAATTTTCATAGATTTTATTATGTCTTGCTCATAACACGAGTATTATTTTTTTACTTCAACCATAACTAAGTATCGATTACAATACATAAATTACACTGGTCAACAAAAATGGATGTTTTGTGTGTAACAAGAAAACTGTTAACTAATTATGTCTAGAGCAAGGTTGAGGATGATAGAATTGATATTAAAATGTTTCCAATACGAATAGTTTTGTTGTAATAATTTTTTTTAAATTTTTAGAAAAATACGGTTTTAATAAACTTAATTAACATACATAGGCTATTGTAGTGTCACAAATACACGTATGTTATGATTTTCTTTTGTATTTTGCTTTAGGGACATCTCATCGTAAAGTCAAACAATAATCGGCTAACATACGTGGGCTCCACTTGTCCTGGTATCGTTTTTCTATTTTAGAAATGACCTGGTGGAATTTTTCACCATGCTCATCGCTGACGGCGCTCAAATTTTTAGAAAAAAAGTCCAAATGAGAGTGCAAGAAGTGTATTTTTACGGACATGAGACAACTCAAAGCCTTATAGGTAGTTAAAAGCTCCTCAACAGTACTTTTATAGTCATCAGATCGATGATTCCCGAGAAAATTAGAAGTCATTTTCATGAAAGATTCCCAAGGAGATTTTTCTATTTCAGAGAGTTTTTCTTAAAAATTTTTATCTTTTATTAATTTTCTAATTTAAGGACCTACAAATACCTCTACAAATACCCTCTTTAATTTTTGCTTCACTGATTTTAGGATTTTTTTTAAATTCTTATGGAATTGATTCATTACTTTCATAAAGTTTTTCATAAGGCTAAGTTTTATATGAAAAGGTGGCAAAAATAGTATCAGATCAATATTATCAGACTGTAATAACTATGCATATTTAATTTTTTTTGTCCTGGTTGAAAAATAAAGTTGATATAATTTTTTTACTTATGGCGTCAAGTTTCTCCGTTGAGTTTTAAAAGAAAATTCACCACAAATGTAATAAAACTTGACTGGATCATTTTTACACTTTCTTTCCATTATTTAAGATCCACTTAATTAGACAAACACAAAATACAATCACTTTATTAAAACACATAAGGTCCAGAATTGAACATATAAGATAAAAAAGGTAAAAATTTATTTTTGGGTAGGTAGCTGTAACACAAAAACTAGATCTGATCTAAACAAAATAAATACTGTGTTATAATGAGGGTAGGTAGGTATTTCAAAATCGGAAGTCACTTTTCTTGTTACAAAAATTTGTTGACTAGTGTTATCCTAACAACCTATAGTCGTAGGTGAAGTACCTATATTTTTGAATAAAAAAAAATAACAGTTAAGCTACAGTGCTTACAATGGGTAAGTGCAGAAAATTTGTAAAATGCTGTAATAGTGCCAACTTTGTGCTACAGTCTAAGCGTAGCCGCATTTAAAAAATTCAAAGTACGAAGTTGTCTACCGCATTCCATTTCCGTTTATTTTCACAAATTTTGTTTACATGGCTATACAGTGTGAACTATGTGAAGTAGGTAAGTACTTTGGTAGGTACCCTGTGTTCTAATCGTCTACGTATTAGTCTCTACGTTGTTGTACTAAGTTCTTGCAATTCACGACGGCGCGTGGCTCATGGTTGTGTGTGTCGTATCTGTTTATACAGATATTACACTTACGTGTGAGCTTGCTCGCGTCTGACCGCTCAGGCTCCTGATAGGCACGCACACTTACGCAATGTGCATGTACACGACGTAACCACTAGTAAAGCGCTCGTAACTTCGTGAGATAAACGTACTATACCTCAGTAGCATATAGACTTGTTCACTGAACTTTGGATTTTTATTAATCATATTTTTAACCCCTGATGGAAGAGGGGTGTTATTAGTTTGACGTGTGTATTTATGTATCTATGTAGCTGTGTATCTGTATAAATCTGTGTATCCGTGTGTCTGTTTGTTCCCCTCTCAACTCAATTCCCCAACTTCTTAGCAATTTACAGCTATAGTCTATTTGGGCTCCTTAGAATGGTCTCAACTCTCAATCAGTAGGTAGGTGTTAGATAGATGATGATCAAGGATCGAGAAGTAGGATCTGATGATGCAGCAGAAAACTGGGTAACAGGATATCTCAGTCTTGGCTCTCAGTAATGACCCACATAAGTTTTTGAAATTCATGGGTTTCGTTATTTATTGATCAAATATTAACCATAATATTAGTAAAAGCATAAAACTTTTCGAAGTTCATGTCAGCGCTAATTTTATCTAAACATTTATTCTGTGGGACGTAAAATAAAACAGAACTTATTTTCTTATATGTCTATGGTTATTTTACATGTTTTAATTTAGTAACTAATCTGAAAGGCTAATGGCATGCAAACGAGTTTCATCTGTGATGATGGATATTCACGCTTTGCTGGCGCGGTACTGGGAGAAAATATTACGCTAATAATAATAATTTTATCAATTTACCGATATCACAGACCGATATATTATACGTTTAACAATAAAATAGATAAACAATTATGCGATTAATTTAAGTTGCCAATAAATTCAAAATACGTAATTTCAATAGGATTTCCAAACATGTGGTGGTTAGGTATATTTTTCTCGCATCTATATTTTCCAGTCCCTTTTTTATCAAACGACGAAAAAAAAGGAGGAAGTTCTCAATTCGTCGCGTATATTTTTTATGTATGACCACGCATTTAACTTTTCGCAGAGTGTCGTCTGTTTTTGCATGGTCTACCTCGAAGTTATTTAAAATTAAAAATTGGAAAATTTAAATTTAAAAAAGAAGTTTTATCTCTTAGGGTGGTCGCACACGGCTTTCCGATTCTATCACGCACATATCATAAAAAGTAATTATTTTTTTGCTATTTATTTGCTTGCATAAATGCGCATAGCATTTACAATTAATTATGACACTTAATATCTCATCAGTAGCTCTTAGAACTTAAACTAATTTAAGCAGATTTAACTAGGGAAGCCCAGTTAGCCAGTGATATATACGATCGTTCGTAGAAAGACCACGCTTGGGTGCTAGATTACGAGTAGCACCCAACGGGGGGCAATGCCTGTGAATTATTGACAGTGAGGTAGAGTTAGAGGAACTTGAAGCAGTAATTAAACAATCGAACGACGAATCACAAGTTTGGTAGCCCGTAAGTATTGTATCTAGGTCGTGAGCCATATTTGTGGCAGTAAAGTAAGCCATTTATTTACCATAGTTTGTGGAATGAACACAGTTGGGTGCGGGATTATGTGTATGTAGCTTCCCCCGTGGAGCAATGCCAGTGAATTATAGCCAGTGAGCCATAAATAAAGGAACTTGAAGCTGCAATTAAACGTTAGCATAACTTAACATAAGTCTGGTAATCCATATTATATCTGGACGCAGATACGCAATAACGATTCAACCCACAAACCTTTGTCAAATTAAATACATACATAATGTAAAAGAATAAAGTTAACTGTTCAATTATTGATAAGTTGTGTGGATTGAATCATTATTGCGTAACTGCGTCCATCTAGATCGTGAGCCATATTTGTGGCAGTATAGTCAACCAGTAATATACCATGACCATGCAGTTATCTGGTGGTGAAATATAAAGTAAACGAGCTAGATATAGAGAAACGTAGTATTTGTAGTTGCTTAAAACTTAATACATTCTTTATCAGCAACGAAAAAGTGAAAGGAGAGAAAAGAAAAGAAAAATAGAGAATACCGTTCGAATATTATTAACAGACCTAGTTATTTCTGTTATTCATTTGATCAAATCGGAATAACGTAAAATTATGATTTATATTTCACTTTAATAATGCTACGTACGTAATACATTTCCAATGAGAACTATCCTTTGTATTGTAACTTACATTGTCAACAACAAAAGCCTCAAAAAGCTCAAAGGTTTCCGATGCCACGACTCGTACTTGTCAGGCGCATGGGTACCTACCGTGTTAGAATTATGAATAAAGTTTTCATTTATATTAACTACTGCTAATTTGTGTTACAGCTTTTATAATATGGTTTGATCATCGAATTTTTATTTCCTATACACACGATCTTCAGATTTCCCAATTCTAGCATTTACATACATATTCTAAACCTCACTTTTTAGCTTTAGGCTCACTTTAGGCCCTTAAGCACTAAAATCATGCCAGCACGTAAGTGGTAAATCCCAGTCGCTAGTGTAGGCGCTTTACTCTTCGTCATTATTTTATATATTACAAAAAGGATTTAGAAAACGATACACGCCAACAAACCAACAAAGCAATTTGATACTTTACTGCTAATTACATAGAGTCAAAATTTTATAGACTCAATAACCTAATAGATTTATAAATACATATCAAAAATTCCGAGGCCGGCGGGATTCGAACCCACGTCTCTCTGGGAATCGCGCCCGAGTGTGTTACCGCTACACCACGGCCGAACCATACGTCAGCCACGAAATTAGTGATATGTATCTACTTTTTCAATCAGTTTTATAGCAACTGTTAGACGTGGGTTCGAATCCCGCCGGCCTCGGAATTTTTGATATGTATTTATAAATCTATTAGGTTATTTCCTTTAAGTGTAGGTTAACACTTCAATAAAAAATTAAAAATTTTATAGACTCACTCTCTAATGTTATACTTTATAATATCATACGCTTGGAATATTTTTGTACGTCTAATTTGTTAGATAGTAGCGTGGACCATATGAAATGTAAGGAATCTCAGAAATAATTTTCATTCAAAGTATTACAATATAACTTTATTATGACGTTATTGTGCTTGTTCAGTAATGTTAATATTGACCACATTTAAATTAAGAATAATTTTATCTTCCCATTTTACCCTACCTTCTAGACTTAAAAGTAAACTGGACTGAATGCATGGTCTTACAGGGCGCACGTCGATGTGGCCACATATAATCTAAGCACTTCAAGTTAAGAGGAGATCATAATCTCATTTTTTTCGAGATTAATCCAGTGGACAAGAGAATAATATGTGAACGGTGTGCTAACTATGTGTTGAACATGGCAGCATAATACAGCGACGCGTAGGGAAGATTATAGGAGATTGTGTAGACCTTGTGTAGACATATTACCCTCTACGCTTTGGTGAAAAACTCAGCTCGCTACGCCGCCCTACTCTCTGTGCCACCCGCTTCCTGTTTTGGCATACATACTGGGCCTCATCTTGCCGCGTAAATCTGTCTCTCTATTGTATGAGTGTATATGCGATATGTAAGATTTAATTGGATTCGTCGTATTGGTATTCGATGACATTAGCGTCAAAGTAAAATAAACCCCAATAAGATTGAATTCCAATTCAATCTTGTTATGGTTGAGCTCTAGCTCAATTTCGTGTGTGCATTCTTATACGTGTAAACGTTTTCATAATTACGTATACGGATACGCTCTAAATTAAAATCGATTGTACTGAATTTGTGACTTTAAATTAATATAATTAAGGTTCACTCAATTAAAGAATTAAATAATCTTATGCTAACTCTACAGATATGCGGTGATGCGTTTGGGTTAACTATTTGTTGGTAGTGTAATGCGATATTAAAAAATACCTACTAGTGGTGCAAGCCGATAGTGTCAAGAGCACATTCGCTGGTCAAGAGTCCAAAATGCTTTACTCTGGGCTCACCCATATTTTTTTCTAGTCTGTAATTCAAATAGGCTTCTGTTAGTGCAAGACGCGCAAGCCACTGGTGACCGTTACACGTACAGTGGCGACGGCGGTGCCACGCCCGTGTTCTTAAACCATTCAACCCAACGTGATGTATTGCAAACCTTACGCGTATTCGGAACACATTCATACATTTTATATTATACTGTACTAATTAAAACTACTGTAGTATTTTTCATGTATATTACTAGCTAACTGGATAGTGGATAACACCTTATAGGTAGGTATTATAAGATAGATTAGTAAACCTAGGCGTAGCACTGGTTGAAGGACGTATATGTTCACTCTGTAATCTACAATTACGGCCAAACCTGTTCACTGAACAGGCTTACACACACAAGGCTTTGTTAAACAAACTGACACTACCAGCGTCAGCTGTATTAGAGCAATAACTCGTGTTTGCTTGATTGCTTCGTTGATTCCCCGAACAACGCGCTCATTGCTGCAAATTGCAATGTATTGTACATCAACAAAATGCTCAGTAAAGTTTCAACGAAAATTTGATAAATAAGTAATTTAATTTGCAATTAGTTTTTGCCCGCGACTTCATCCGCGTGGAGCTAGGTCTTTAAAATCCCTCGGGAACCTTTCATTTTTTCGGGATAAAAGTATCACTTTCCAGGTGATTCTTGCATGGGTATAGTTAAGGACTGTAAGAGTGAGACAGGCTACCTTTTATTCTGGAAAAATCGAGGGATATTTAAAAACTTTTAAACACCACGCGGACGAAATCAAGGAAAAGGCCAGTACTAAACGAAAAAAAATCTTCAAAAATGGTGCGATACTTTTGAGACTCGAGATTGGAATTGCATGCGATAAAATCCGGGCATCGCGGGAGGTCCACGAGAACATTTCTATTCCTTCGGAAAATTTATAGACTGTGAAAATTCTGCTTACAGTTCCGGCTCGAAATGACAAACGTGACTTGAATGAAGAGTTATGGCTCCCCGTGGTATTCGCTCCATACACATTCAGATTTAGAAGGAGTTCTAAGTGGAAAGTTTGACGTCTAGTGTCATATAAAAGCGTATTTTTTTAACCGACTACTGCAAAGGCAAAAGGCGAAGGGTTATGATTTTAGCACTCAATATATGTATGTTTGTGACTTTAGCCACTGTAGCGCGTAAATAACTGAGTCAATTTTGATGAATGAGGTGTCATTCTATTTGTTATTATGGTCAGGGTGATATAGATTACATTTTATATGATCAAAATCAATATGAATATACATCCATTTTCTGTGGTCGGGTTACAGTTTTTAAGCATTTTTATATTGTTTATCTTGGATAATCTTAGGCTGCAAAATGCAAGTTCGTATTCGACCACGAGACCACAAGAATTTCAGCTCATAATGAAAACACATTTTTCTAACTTATTCAAAATGCTTAGAACGTGAGCAGCAAGAATCATTTGCATCGAACGCAGCATACAAATTCTGGTGACGTCATTGGCGCCGACGCGACCTCTTCCCACGCATTTCTTCTGCGCTCCTGATGCTGCTCGTATCACTGGTTACGCTCATACCACATTTTAAGTAGGTACCTACTGAAATTAAATTTATTTTCAGTGTTCATTTAATTACTTCTGAGCTATCAAACACTTAAGGGAATATATGATTGAACCATAACGAACGGTATGAGCTGAAAGACTTGTGAATGTGTTTTGATCATAATAAAACGATTTCTATGTAAAAACACCTAAAAAAGTGCAAATGGATTAGAATTTTATGATTGTCGTCTTCATTTGCATATTTTACCAATACAATTCAAAAAGGAATACAGACACAGCTGAATGCTAATTATATACTTTACTAGCTATATCGTCCGCGGCTACGAAATAAAGAGTTATATTACGAAATAAAACGTAGTGAATAATAAAAATTATAAATTGGAATTAAGTACATAATGTCTACCATGGAAGTAGTGCTAAAGCGTGGCTAAAGCACAAACATATAAGAGTAAGTATATGTTTGTGGGCTAAAGCCACAAACATATAATATGTTTGTGGCTAAAGCCTACTTCCATGGTACCTAGTACCTACCTACTCTACGCAATAACTAAATAAGGATTATTATAAATATGTTTATGTATTTAGTAGTTATTTATACTCTTTGAATGACTGATGTTCAAAAAAACGGAGTGATTACATTCTCTTGGGTTCAAAACATAAAAACATAGACACAACCCAAGAGAATATTACATTCTCTTTGGAGAATTATATAATCACTTCGAAATAATTTCATCAAAATATTTTACAATAAATAAGAAGTATTGATTAAAATAAAATCAGTGATTACGAGTATGATCTGCTTGTCATGATCTGCTTGTCTTTACTAACCAAGAGAATATAAACCACTCTGTTTTTACTCATTTGTAAAAATATGTTTTGTATTATTATTTAATTAAATATTTGTGTATACGATGTGCTGGCATATTTGCAAGTTCAGATGTTGCGAAGTGGAGTCGGTGTACGGGCACAGTGTCAGGGAAGGGGTGGTTTTCGTTGCGATTGCTTCTGTGGTAAAATTAATGTTATAGGTACTATAAGTTCAATATCCCAACGGTTAAGGGTGTGGAATGAAAACTGTGAGGTCGATGGTTCGATTCCCACCTGTTGCACTACCTATTATTATCGCACCGAATCCTAACCAAGCTTTCCGTTCATTTGGAGGGGAGGGAGAATATGAGTTCAATATCGACGGTTAATCGTCAAGATCTACAAAATTAAAATATCAAGTTAACACAAGGCACAAAATACATTATGTATTATTTGTTTGATGTGGTTAAAAAAATATAATATAGTTCGTTTTATAAAATATATATTTAGTACCAATAATCAATAATTAATAATTAATATCAATAATTTTATGTAGGAGAATTTTGTAAAGTTTAAGATAGAAGGTTTTTTAAAGCAGTTTGACTAAAAATATGAAAGGAGCTCTTGGTGTTTAACCGCCGATATGTCTAATATATTTTTTAATTAATTAAAAGTGCCGTACATCTTTCAGGTTACCCCTTCCATTATAAGACTATATAATTAATAGTCACTTAGTATAGTACGTTTATCTCACGAAGTTACGGGCGCTTTACTTGTGGTTATGTCGTGTATATGCACATTGCGTAAGTGTGCGTGCCTGTCAGAAGCCTAAGCGGGAACGATCAGACGCGAGCAAGCTCTCGCTCAAACTTATACAGATACGACACACACACAACCATGAGGCAAGAGCCGTCGTGAAATGAAAGAACTATACCAGGTACGATTGTAGTGAACCCATAGAAGAATAAAAATAATACAAGTATAATTTCAGGTGATATCAGCGGTGATCCTGCTGATCAGTATCACATGCCTGGTATCAGTGATGATATCAGGTGAACAGATCAACAAACACCCGTCGATGGCCGTCAACTTGATCTTCAGTCTAGTAGCCTCCTGCCTTTCCGTTTACTCGCTCATAATATCTGTGCTATTACTGTGGCAGACTCGACAAGTAAGTGTACTAGCGTCGTAGATGTACAACAGAAAAATATCAACACATTCACGTGTGCCAATAGTTTGCAATACAGTGCAACGGATTTCATTTAAAACTAGCGGACGCCCGCGACTTCTTCCGCTTCTTTAATTCACAATTGACAGTTCCTAAATCCCCACAGCTTAAATGGGCAGAACCCCTGCAGCATCAGGATTGAGGAGTTGGGTCCTGGAATTCAAAGATAATCTTTACTTGGTATCTACAATACCTATAATTCATAATCGACAGTTCCTAAATCCGCACAGTTTAGGGGGGCAGTACATACACCTGCAGCATTAGGATTGAGAAGTTGGAATCCGAAGTTATACCTATAATTCATAATCGACAGTTCCTAAATCCGCACAGTTTAGGGGGGCAGTACATACACCTGCAGCATTAGGATTGAGAAGTTGGAATCCAAAGTTTTTGTGGGAGCATCTCGCAAAGATTTTGTATCGATTAAAAAAAGATTAACGCAAGTCGGTTTAGATATCACGGAGATATCGATATACATAGGTAGAAAAACACAACTCCTCTTCCTTTTTCGAAAGTCGGTTAAAAAGGAATCTATGTTACTCCCGATTACATCAGCTATCTACCAGTGAAAGTCCCGTCAAAATCGGTCTAGCTGTTCTCGATAGCAGCAACAAACAAACAGACAGTCTGTCTGTCTGTCTCATATAGCCAGACAAACAGACAAAAAATAAAAAAAATATTGTTATTGGCTCAGTATAGATAATAAAGCAAAATTGTAAAGTTGCACCTACACTGACGACTTTTTGTTCTGTTTAGTTTAATTTTTTAATTGTACCTACAGACGAAAGGCAACATCTTCATCTGTTCTCTGTGGTATGTATCGCACATATCAATGATGACACTATACAGTATTCTCTTCATCGCCAAAGTGGCTACCGGCTTCATCAGACAGCATTACGTCACTGCCGTGTTCACTGGCTTTGTTGGAATTTTGTATCACGGTTAGTTTGGAACTATTGATAAAGCTTAGATTCAGAATTTGCGTTAAAAAGGTTAGCTGCTATAGTTCTTCTATTTCACGAGAGCTCGTGGATCATGGTTATGTGTGTGTATCTGTCTAAGTGTGAGTATCTCCTGACAGGTACGCACACTTACACAATATGCATGTACCTACACGACGTATGTAACTACAAGTAAAGCGTACTATATGAATGCCAGTGATGAACACGTGACGACAAGAAGCCAATTACTAACTAAATATAGTAAAAAGAAAAACACATCAGCACCAACGGAGCCCCTTACAGGCCTGGACTTGCTCAAGAAGTTTCCTCCATCCATCTCTACCATTCGCGCTCGCCCTCCAACTTCTTACACCAAGCGCTTTGCATCTTGTTTAATCCCATCCAATCTCCATCCAACCAACGAAGTTTTGAACGATCAATATTCCTGCTACTGTCTGGGTGTGACGATATTAACTTTTTTGGGCGCCAATGATCATTTAAGTATTTGTTGTAAATG
The DNA here is from genome assembly GCA_038048805.1 of Hipparchia sbordonii. Taxonomy (NCBI): domain Eukaryota; kingdom Metazoa; phylum Arthropoda; class Insecta; order Lepidoptera; family Nymphalidae; genus Hipparchia; species Hipparchia sbordonii. The sequence goes on along the minus strand of JBBIWI010000010.1, from coordinate 5,002,181 downwards.
TCCAGTCCATTGCAATCTTGCAATTTTATTTGCTGGACAACGCTTGGCTTATTAAAGATGTCATAAAGTCAAAACGAAAAACAGTTATGTAGTTATGTATTATAAAAAAAAGACAAAAGCATCCGCTTTATTAACATTATTAATTAATTTGTAGGTATGTTCATCTACTTCACGATCGTGGTCAATAGTTACTTACATTCTTTACATCAAGAAAGATATCTGTAGAGGTAGGTTCATTTTGGACAAGGTAATCTTTGTGAAAATATTTAGTCCTTTTTTAAGGAATGATGATGATTAAATAAATGTTTTAGATAAAATATTTTTTTAAGTAAATCTAATAAAAGAAAATATGATTTTATTTCTTAACTTTTCATTTCATAACCGAATCCGAGTGATTGCAAAAGGGTTTACCTATTTTGTACCGACGATCTAGACTGCCTAAAAATACTACCTACGCCCTTGACCAATTTGATTTCTTTAAATCTCGATAACGTTCATAGATTTCGAGTATCGAAACTATATCATCAAACCAATATTCACCCTAACAACTTAGTTTTACGGTTCATTTCAAGCGGGCGGTAATCAAAATCGGTAGTAGGAAAATGCACGATTTTAAAATTAAGGCTAATTTTGGTTTGACATCATTGAGTTCCGATCTTCGAAATTTATCAACGTTATCGAGAGGTATGAACTCGTACTAAAGTATTCATAGTCTTTAATTTCAGTCGTGTACTTTTTGTGTATTTAAATCAAAGCGGTGCCAGTTACCTAATCACTTTATTGAATTAAAGCTGAAGGGATGTTTTTATTCAAATCATGTTGAGATCAGATTTGTAAAAGGCAACCAGTATTAATTGGCTCGTTAAGAAAATAAACACTATCTTCTATTACAACCCTCTTTTCAACATTGCCTGCGTAGCGAGATCTTTACGTACTGAAGCAGAGATAATCAACAAAGTTGCCGACTCAAAGAGAATTTCTCCTAACTAGTATTATATAAATGAGAAAGTGAACGAAACGAAAAGAACAAACTAAAAAATCAACAAACAAACATCTTTGTTGGGGGTTTTTTTTAAGAATATTAGCCAAGCTGAACTTATTATATTATGCTATGGATATGTACGATGATGAAGGAACGCCCATTACTATAATTAGGTAGAATAACACAATGCCTATGAGAAAGACCTTTTCGTTAAAAGACAATTCACGTTGGATAACATGAAAGCACAATCTCCTACACTTAATATTACCTTTGTTTGTCAATGCATTAAATAGCATTTAGTGTACCACTTTGCTTTGTAGTAAAAGCTTCTTGCCTCGAGCATCGTCACGAGCATAATGCAGTAGCAAATTCAGGTCATGTTGGAGTGGAGTCTAATTAGGATACTAATTGAAGCGTCTGGGCGCTTGAATTAGGCGTAGAAAGAGGCTTGAGTATGTCTGCACGTTTCTGTGAGGTACAATTGTCAAGGTTTGTTATGCACTTGTGTGAGGATTTTGAGCTTTCTTTGAAATAGGTACCTCTTCGAAAACACGAGATTTCTCGTCATTTTTCATTCATCAAAGCAGATCGATATCACCCATAGTACTTCTATTCCTTATCAGTATTTCTCGTATCCCTTAATAGTAGAGAATGCTATCTTTATGTGTTAGACAGATAGAAGTAACGCTTGACAGCGTTATCATCTGATCATAAGTTACCGGCTACAAAGCCCACCAGATCCGCAGGAAGTATCGGAGCTACATTTTTCAGTAGATACCGAAAAATGGGAGTTACGTCAACCGTATTGGACCAATTGCAAAAAGCATGAGTAGTGGCCACGCATCCACATTTGTTGACGTCAGCAGTTTTTCAATGCCTCCGATGCGACCCAGTCTCGTTAACTGTTGACCGAATCTTGATATAGGAAAAATAATTGCGTGATTTATACCTTTTTAGATGAAAGCACACTAATCTGGATAGTATGACAGTTAATAAACCCCTGACTGATTGAATGACTGCGTATTTTCTACTAATTAATTAGCACTTGGCCAGGGTTGTGGGCTAGTAAGGCAATTGGAGAGACCTGTGCCCAGTAGTGGACCGGAATGGGTTGGGATGAATGGATGGCCGCGACTTCGTCCACGTGGATTTAGGTTTAAGAACCCCTGGGGAACTCTATGATCCTTCTTAGATCACTC